>JAITYX010000109.1:175000-1631038 GCA_021018815.1 Talinum fruticosum
TCTTTTGAGGGGGCTACCATCAACAAATTTTGTTGATGGTAAGCCCTGCTTTTTAGTGATTTATATATTAATTGTCACTTTAATTTTAGGTTTCTACTAATAAAATTTCGTCTCTTCATTTGTAAGAGTTTTTTTGCCCTTTGATGGGAGTATTAGTCTCTCTTTACATGAGAGTTATGATTAATTGGAATGGTACAAGACAATGGATGAAGATTAACTTTCAAATCACTATAGCACGGATTGTGAGGTTCTCCATCACTATGAAAGATGCCGAGTCATCGAAAATTATCCACGAAAAGTTTGTCATGGTTTCGGAGCCAAACATTAGTAAGATTTATATTAGTTATTTGAAAGTCAAATTTTATATTTATGTTTTAGATCTATAATTATTCATGTATGTTTTTCATTGTAAGTACTTGTTTGGCGTTTTATTAATGAAATCGTGATCTTTTCTTTTAAAAAAATCCAACTATCGGGAAATAAAAAATAATGAGGAAAAAACATTCTTGCTTCTAAAATTACACGGGATAATCTCTTATACTCGTTAAAGTCACAAAATAAAACTTAGACAAGTGTGTCTTTTATTTATAGAGTCCTACATGAGTGTATATTTTTGAAGGTAAAGTGATGTACGTTCCTTTCATTTCAAAATATATGTTACTTTAACTAACATTTTTCTTTTCATAATATTTGTCATTTTATAATTTTTATGACGTATTAATGATTAGTTTATCAATTTTGCTCTTATCAGTTGTTTTCTTTTCCTCCTTTATTTATTTATTTATTTTATTTTTAATAAAATCTTGAGACAACTTGATATTTTAACACAAATTTTATCATAAATTTTATATATTTTTTAATATTTTCTCATAATTTAAAGTGAAAAATATTTTAAAAGGGATGTGACACTATCTAAGACCTATCATTTTCGTTTTTCTCATCCTAATCCTTCCCCACCTGAATTCAGCCGAATTAGTACAAGTCGAATTCAAATTTATGATCTTTTTGCGTAAGTCTTTTATATTACTCTAAAAATCAAATCAAATCAAATAGAGAGTTTTCTAAAATTAAATATTCTGACATGCTCTTTAATTATTATTTTTTATGGTCTCCAAAAGAAAAATTGAATTCCATTAATCCCTACACGTAGCCATAAATTTTCACAAATTTCATATTACTCTATTTCTTCTTTTATTTTTTTTATGAAGATATTTATCTCATATTTTAAATTTTGTACATATTACAGATCATAAATTTCTACAAATTTTGAATAAAACATAATGTAACTTTAAATTTGAAAAGAATATGTCCTAACTTTAGCCAGATTTTTAGGTAAATTAATATCCAAAAGCAAACCAAGAACATAAATTGAACCTTTGAAGCATGAACCACCACCAAAAATATAAATGTGACTTGTGATGTGCCTACCGCCTCCAAAATTTGTACCACTCATACATTTTACTCTTCTATGGAAGTTTCAATGCATCATATTTTCCATAAATTATACCATCAATTCGAGTTTTAGTAAAAGATGTTCTTGTGTATAATGCCATTTTGTGGGCAAGTTCATATGAAGGTTTGGTGTTGTCCAATGACCCAAAGATACCTACAAAGTTGGGTTGAGGGTTGTGTTGATTTGTATGAGGATTAAGTAGGATTAAACTAATTAACCCTATCCATAACTTACATTTTGGATTGGATATAGGAGGTACTTCAGATAGTTTTTTTTTTTTTTTTTTTATGGAAGACATTTTTATATTAAAAAACACATAAATGTCATTTGCATTATATGGCCCATGGGGAGACACCCCCCAAAAAAAAAAATTGAGATAAGGAGAGGAGAAATTTCTTGCGTGTGAATTGCATTTGTCAAAACAAATTAATACACCCGATTATTTGTGATTTAAAATTCTGAGAAAAGAAAACAAAATAAAAAGTTGTGATTTAATTGCTCAAAAAAAAAAATATTGTGATTTAAACTATGTCACTCTTGTTTTAAATTAGCTCGGAAGTTAGGTTTTTATCAATGTAGCTTATATTTAGCGATTGATTTAGAAATTTTACACAAGGATGTCATGTTTTTAAAATTTTTTCAATTTTACGAATAATTATAAATTTTTATGGGTCTTTTCTTTTTAAAAATTTTATATAAAATTTAAAATTTTGAATTATGTTTTCAAATTAGCTACGTCCTGTGAGGATACTGACACAAGCTAGCAACCATTTCTTGTATTATTTAATCATATAATAATAAATTTGAAGTTAACCTAAAATAAAAATAAATGTTCCAAAAATTAAAACTAATTCAAAATTACATCTTTTGATAAAAAAATGAGCTTAATTGAAATATGAATCAACAACTCAATTAATAAGACTAACTTATGTAGATATGAATAAATGAAAGCGTTTGTATGATTTTTTATTTTATTTGAGTAAGGGTATAATTTCTTTGGAGTGATAAGCATTTAAGGTCAAAGTCCTCCTAATAAATATACTTTCGGAGATTCAAAGTTATGCTATTTTCTTTACTGGGTGAGGCAGCTAACACTTTAAAAAAAAATTATAATCAAAAGTTATTTGAAGATAGTGGGTAAAGTAAAATTAGTGCATTGTTAGTTCCAAATTTGAAAAGAAGGGAAAAGACGAAACAACAGAAGACCCGTGAGTGAACCACTCAAATTTTGAAATAAATTTTAAATCCAAAACCCCTCCCATCACCTTCATAAATCATTGCTACAAAAATGAAGAAATACAAGACAACTATCTACCAAAAATCATTACCAGCACAAATGGCACTACCCCTACAACCTAAGTGTATCGAATTCAATCAATAATTTAGTTAATTATTTTTAAAAAAATACTAACATAAGTTGGTTTAAATAGTTTGTATCTTAATCTTTTTAAACAGAATCTACTTTTATTATTATGACAACAGTAATTTGATCTCGGTAATCTAAAGGATGAAAAAAGAAACAAAAATAATGTATTCGGTAGGCTAATACAAGTTTAACAAATGCATGAAATGAAAGCTTATTAAACATAAAATTAAACTGAGTGACTTTGAGAGAAAAAGAATAATATATGAATTTGATTACAAAAATACATGAAATACTGCTTTTAAGACAATACAAACAACCAGCCTAAAATACCACATGCAAATAGCAGTGCCCCTTAAGCTTTAAAAGCCTTATCTAACGTATATTCAGCCGAGTAAAAAACCCGAAATCAAAAACTACCCTCAAACTTGTTGGCCTATTTCTGTTTCCAATTTACTTAAACTTTCAAGGATCGAATGGTTACTTCAAATGTGGTGGGAGAATACAAGTTCAAAAATATGAAGAGCAACTTTTAACTGATAACATAGCCCTACTGCAGAACCTGTGGAGGTCCTGTGCATAGGGATAGAACCCCATTTTGGCATCTAATTCCCAACCAACTTTCCACTTTTTCAGCCCTTTTCCTCTTTATTTATCTACTTTCTTTCCCAACTGTTTAAAACAATAGAAAGCAAAGAATTGGGTGAAAGGAACTTATCAGAAATTACACTCCCTCACATTCTGAAAAGAATCATTTATGTATTTACTTTCCCTTTTCCAAATTCAACTGACCAAGCTCAATTCTTCCATCCACAAAAAAACTGGACAAAGAAACAACACAAAACTAACTAAATTTAACCAAATTATTCCTCAATTAAGGGTTCTTACTGGCATAAATCAGCAAAGAGAAATCAACATTATCTTGGTCTTTCTGCCCCGATTTCTCCTCCAACCAAAGCCTGCTGTCCATCCCACTCCTCGTCTTGAACATGAAAACCGCGTGCCCAGAACCGGAACCGTAGAACCACTCGTGTACATCCCACATCAGATCAACGAGGACCCCATCAACGAACACTGTCTGATTCCCCTGAAGTTCCACTGCAGCCGTCTGATCTTCATCACAGTCCTCTTATCAATGGTGACATACAGGACAGGCTGCTTCAGCCTCTCGTGTTCCTCACTGCACTTGATCACAATCTCATGCTTCACTCCCGAATCACAGAACTGGGCTGTAGTGCAGTACAGCGTAGTTCCAGAGTAGTGTTCCCTCCGAGAGGTCAGGACCGACTTGGGCCACGGGGAGCCGGTCCTGAGCCTCTGGGAGGCAGCTTCCTGGGCCAGGTCACCTAGTGCCAGGCCCAGCTCCGACCCCACCATGACAAGAACATAGTACCCATCAACAGGCTCAGGGCCAGACTGGTATCTCGCTGCTGAGAGATCCCAATACACATCGATCTTTGATGAGTCGACCTCCATTGATTTCTGACCCTTCTTCCTTCGAAAAAGGCGGGAAAAGCTGTTGAGTTTGAAGGAGGGAGAAGAGGGATCGTCGCCGAAGCTGATGCAGAGGCCGCCCTGGCCTAGCTGGTTCCTACACCAGGTGACTGTGACCAGGAAGTTCTTGTTTTGGGAGCAGAGAAGGGAGTTTTGTAGAGGTATACGATAGCGTTTTGGACGGAGGGAGAGAGATTTGAATTTGGAGAAATGGAGGGGTGGTTTTGATGAACATAGGAAGAAGAACATGTGAGCTCTGATATTCTCACGGCATGTTCACTGAAACAGGTCACCATGTGTCTCATTTTGTTTCTGCAGAGCACAGAATGGTGGGTAAGGTTGCAGGGTGTAATATAGCAGAGAGAGAGAGAGAGAGAGAGAGAGAGAGAGAGAGAGGCTAAGGAAGAAGAAGGAGAGGAAATCCAAGGGATCTGACAAGCTCCATGTAAATGTATTTATTATGACTTTGCTTCACCTTAAAATCTGCATCTTATATATGATCAAGGAAATAGAATACAAGGTGGGAGCAGAGATAGAGATAGAGAGGGCTTGTGTTATGCCAGTTCAAATGAGCTATTAAAAATGGGAATTTTGAAAAACTGTAGGGGACCCAGAAGAGAATATTAATGGAGTTGTATGAATTGGTCTGCCTTTCTTTTATCAAAAATCTGATTTCATTATATTATTTACTCATTTCTTGGATTTATGGCTCAAATAGACTAATTACTACTCAAACGAGAGTCGCGACATTCGATGCAATAATAATAACTAAATTTCCACCAAATATTTTCTCTAATTCCCGATTCCACGTCAGCAAATATATCAATAAATAAATAAAAGTATAATTGGTATAAAACAGGATACTCAATTTTACAATAAGGACAATAATTTTTAGTCTCGCTTTTGGGTTCTTATGTCCAACCTTATCTCCTGTACTCAATTTGGATAAATCCTACTTTTAGTCTCACTTTTGAGTTCTTATATTCGACTTTAATTTTCCACACAAAGAAAAAAATTCGACATATTTTCCTATAATTGAGTGAGACTAAAATAAGACGTTATTGTGAATGCTTTTATTATCTTTCAAAAACAATTTTTTTAATCCTGAATCTAATAAAAACTTGAGTCGAAATCGAATTCTAAAATAAAAATTTAACTCGAATTTGAAGTTGAATTTGAGCATACACAATTAAAATAAAATTTGAAGATGATCGCAAGCAACTTACAGACCAAATGGACGAGTTTTTCAAAACGCAATTAAATGCAAAAACATTATTGGTTTCTCCGCAAAAATTATAGCTATATATGCTAATTAGTAAGACTAAAAAATTTCACCATGACTTGATATTCTCTCATAGGCAACCGTGACTTGCGATGTCATTTTCACTTGGGTGAATTAGGTTTATCTTCAAGAAAGGCAAGTAGAGGGGGTGTTAAAGTACGGGGAATTATTTCAACTTTTTCAAAAATGTGGGTGAAAAGTTACTTTTAAAGGTCAAATTGAACGCATATCAAATTATGCTACCAAAGAAAACAACGGCATGCATAATCATCCTCTCCAAATCATGCATATTAATAATGAAAGGTGACTAGGTCACCCTACCAAAATTATAAATTAACCAACCTTTTTCTCAATTTTATATGTATATAACCTTATGATTATATGAGAAAGTAAACTAAGAGCTTTTCCAAAACCCAATTTAAGTAAATTATATATTCATGACCACATAATGAAAACAATGTGGGTATGGGGATGGTAGTCAATCTACTATTGAATTGAATTATTATTATTATTATTATTATTATTATTATTATTATTATTATTATTATTATTATTATTAAGTAATTTGTTTTGCAAATGAGGAAATAAGTGATTATAGTATTATCAATAATGCCAACCCCTTTTTCTCAAAACAAAAAAAAAGTAAAATCATAATGCCAACCCCTTTTTCTCAAAAAGAAAAAATTAAAGTAAAATTGTGTAATGGTCCCTCTATATTCTATAACCTCCTCCTCACTAAACATTCCTTTCTTCTTGTTGTTTTCTACTCCTCTAAATTCCACCCCAACTAATACGAAAAAGTACAAAAAATGAGATGCACTATCTGTTACCACCATGTAAAATGTACTCTTCTTTATATTAGCCTACATTTACCTATGTGGGCTATCTCTCAATGGTTTAAAATGAGATGATCTTACCGATGCAACTAGAGTAGCAGTTCACCATGATTATGTATTTTTTCATTAGAATTTCAGGTCTATAAAAAGATCCTCCGAAAATCTTTTCGAAAATAAGCTTATTGGATCCAAAAGTTAATAGAAGTTACTCTAAACAAAATTTTTCCAGATGTTTTTTTATCAACGAAGTAATTATATTAACTGATTGTCCACAAAAGTACACATGTCCTTCGTTGTCAAATCGTAATTATAATTATAATTAAGAGTGAGGAGGAGGGAATAAAGGCAGTTTAACTTGAAAGAGGGAAGCTCTTTAAGAACCAAAAAGCTTGTTATCCAACCCCTTTATACTTTTCTCAAGAAAAGAGAGATGATAATGTTCTAACTCCTCTAGTTTCTTTACCCTTTTTCAATGTATTATCCTCAAACGCAAGCCTTTTTTTGGGCATTCAAACTCGAGCCTTTCACCTACCTAGCATGAACTACTAAACTACTCATAGGAAATCAACCAAACTGACTTTATATAACCAAATGAATGGTTTTAAACACCCCTCCCCTCCAAAAAATTTTTTAAAAAACCCAAAAAAAGGGGCCCTGAGTCCTGACCACTTGTTTCAAAGGGGCAGGAACAGAGAAAAGGAAAAGAGGGAATAATATTTTGGAAGAAAACAGAGAGAAAAGAAAGCAAAAGAAAAAGGGGTAAGAAATGATGATTAAGATGCAGGTGTTATGCTATCAAAAAACGACAAACACCCATGTAAAGTACCGATCCCAAAAAATGATTTTAGGCGTTTCAAAGTGGGATAGAGGGAAATATAAAATGAGGATTGGAGACAGAGACAGAGAGATAAGAGAGAACTTATGGGTAGGAAATTTTGTCACCAAAGCAAACAACAATTCATAGTATGCTCAATTATTGGTTTTTCTGGCTCTTGAACCTTCTTGGGGCTAATTTTAAGTGTGTGGCAACAAAGTCGAGCTACATCATAGTCATTAGAAACGCTTCTTTAGTTATTCATCGTGCATATATTAGCCTAATTTAGGTTACATATTGCTTCGCCACAAACCATCAGGTTGTGAGAATAACGAGTCTTCCTAATACTAAGGCAACATTATATTTCAGACGGTATAATCTCTGTCTTCCCCACCTGAACCTCAAGTAGAATTGCAACACCACTGTGTAAAAGCAAAAGCTTATAGCATTAATGGGGTTGGAAAAATAAGTAGATAGTATAATCGTACTTTTACTACATATACAACTCGATTATAACTTAAATCATATTGTGAACTTAGAGAAATTCAAAATACGCTACAACCGGTGGTTTCACACTTCAACAATAGGAGATGTCGCTGTTGTTCATCTCAATGTTATAACACTGTTAAGTAGGTTACCTGCCAATCTCCTATGCACGAGTTATGACAACTTAATCCATCTTGTTTCCGGTGTGAATTCCATATTTCCAACTCCACCCTACTCCTTCCCACTCCTTTTCTTCAACTATATTCCACTCCTTTCCACTTTCCACTTCCCACTTCCCACTCTAATTCCCGATGGAAAGAACAAGTTCTTGGTATCTTCATTAAAAGTTTTGTAAATCAAACTAATTAATTTTAAAATGCAAATATTGGTCTTGGATCAAATCATACTATTTTGATCCTCCTTGCGCCAAATAATTCAGCATAAAATCCCAATCCTGATAAATCTAAGGATACTATCCAAACTGATATCGTTAGTGGTGTAATGAAGGTGGGGCAAAGTGGGGAGGAGAGAATTGATTTAGGGCATGGACCCATGATAAAGTTGTGCTCATGGGGCATGTCCCTACCTGGCTCCATTATCACATCATGGACAAGCAGGCTGTAAGTACAGTTTAAAAAATTAGAGGGCCAAAATGTTGATCTTCATCATAATGGAAAACAGTTGAGGTCATAACTGAGGTTCAATTAACCAGAGAAAGAGGTCAATTTAGGTGCCCATTAGGCAAAACAGCAAGACATTCCAAGTGGATCTTCTGGTTGGTGAGTGTGTTCGATTCCAAAAATCTATTCATCTCTATCCAAATAATTGTAAACTTTTGGGACTAGAAGATCATCAAAGATTTGGGCGCATGTTTTTGTTAGGAGGTAGGTTTAAACACACACAAGTATGGGAACCAACTCTTCGGTTTGCCACAAGCACCCTTATCGAACACTCAACACTAAACATGGAATTAGATACACGACCCTTCATTTTAGACCAAAACTTTCAAGTCGACACAACGCCCATGTTGGACACTCAACAATACAACATTAACAGGCTAAGTTCGATTAACATAGACCAAAAGCAAGAAACTAGGGGCAAAAAAGATGATATCTTAGGATAATTCAATCCTTTGCTTCTCCTCGCTTGCTTATGGAATATAGCTCCATATGCAAAATGAGTTTCATCCCCAAAAAAAAGGAAAATATAATATTTTCTTAGAGAATAACTTATCTAATCATGATGTACAAAATTATTGCACCTGGACAGGACTCTAATACCATGAACTCATAATCTGGGATTAGAGTTCGAGATATCGTCTTAAAAAGAATCACAAAGTATGCTCAAACTCCTAGTGTCTCAATTCAACCGAGAAAGCCTAAATAGGCAAGTTAGTGTAACAAAGTAGTGGACAAGTTCCCGTATACAATCCAAATATTTTCACAATCCTAGTAAGTACGGTCTTAAACTTAAGTCAGCTATCAATAAGACAGCCCTTTGATTTTACACCATAAGCAGCCCTCATTTTCCTGCTCCCTCCTGCCTCTACAACAAAACTAAATGCAGATGCTGTATGACCCCTCTAATAAATTCTCTAACCACCATCTATCATGAATCACAATCTGCACATATTATCTCATTCAGAAAGGCCCCTAGCTTTGAGCAGGTTAGTGATGGGTTAAGCAAGAAATGAGCTGATTAAATCCTAATTACAGTACGACATCAGTTACAAGGAATGACCTGATCAATCTGAGTCATAGTACTCCGTGATGAAAATGAGTCTTCGAATTGAATAAGCCAGCAATAGACCCCACCGAAAGTTCACTGCTAATGATCACATTGCATTCATACTCGAATTCCACATGAAAATATGTAGCTGCTTAGTGCTGAAACATAACCTCAACATTACATTAAATCAAATTAGTCCAAGACTTCAACATCAAGAAAGGTGGCCGATTCAAATTGGCCCACTGATCTAGATTCAAATTGCAAAACTAAGCAGCAAATAATGGGTCAATTTAATGGTCATGCATCAGTAATAAACTGTAACTTGTAAGGAAAACCACATTAAATAAGGCATTGTCTATACTATCAAGTCCGCCTTCGAATCATGTGTTTTTACTGTACAGAAACGTGGCATTAAACTCATGCCTAAATACTGCAGTACTTACTGGGTTTTCTCAAGCACACTAAAGTAAGAAATCAAAAATATATACAAAGAAATGAGTAAAGAAATAATTGAAGTGAGGATCTATAGAGGCTGAACTTAATTAATTGGGGCAATATTTTAGAATGAAAAACATGGCATTGACCTTGTGCCTAATAACTCTTACTTTGATTCCCACTTCCCACCCGAAAGAAGATAAAAATAAAAATTATGAAGGATCTGTAAAATAAACTAACTATAGCAGTTTATACAATTGAAAAAGCTTTGAAGAAAACTCAACATTTAGAAACATGTGTCCATGTCAGTAGTCAGTAGATGAGTACAAGAGAGAACGGAACGAGAGCAGCGGAGAAAGGAGACTATTATCTCGGAGAAAAAGAATAAAAACATGACCAAATATTTCAACTGGTTATCTACAACTAACAGTCTCATACAACTGATGTTTTTATTTCTGCATGTTAATTTGGACGCAACTATAAGCGTAAAAAATGAATAGATACCATGATGTTAAACTTGTAGATTTTTTGGAGATGGTGTTGGACGCGCTCATTTTTCATAGATTTTGCATCTTTTCGTCTAATACTAAAGTGCAAGTTTCCCGCATTAACACTTCAAAGTTCAAATAACATAATGACCAAGCAGGCTTAGTAGCAACATCTATATAAAGACTGTAGGTATAATTTACTTTTTCCAAGGCAAGAATACATTAATTTTTTGAAGTTCAACAGAGCTAAGGGACAAATACCGAAATAGAGAAACATAAACAAACATATACCAGCAAAACGAATATGGATAACTCCTTCACAGCCCCGGGGAGTATTAATGCATGCATGTTGCATTAATAAATACTCCATAAAAACTATCATTGGACAGATAGGATGGCCAATTAAATGAAATACTACAATTTGCAAGTGGTGAGGGCTGCTAACGTAGAAGACTTTTCTAACTGTCAATGGCCAACTGTTTTCATCGAAGAGAGGGCGAAGTTACAAGCTTCTTACCAAAGAAAAATAAATACCCCTCGTTTCTCTTATCTAGTGTAGCATCCACCTTGATTCCATGAAAATATTCTCAAAACTTTTGAGCATTTAAGATAATGGAATTCTAGAATCCTGACAATCTGTCTTTTTCAGAATCTTCCAGTTCTACTTGATGAAAAGCAAATAAAAAATAGGAGAAGCATATGTCTTATGCTGCCTATATACACATATAAGTGCAATTAAAACTGAGAAACTGAAAAACATTTCCTATATTGATTTCCTATGAACATAAGTTTTCTTCTTCTGCATGTCTTTACTATTACCTCAACATGCTTATAATGCTAATATTTAGTATTATCCACATCACTGAAAATATATAAAGCATCCTATGGTTCCCGGTTTGATCCTGCAAGGGTCCATATCATTGAAAATCTCTAACTGAAATTTTTAGATACTTGAGCTCCAAAAATGCTGTAAATCTTCCTACAATAAGCAGTGACTACTACTGAACCATTATATCCTAGAAACCTTCACAATCCTATGCAAGTTCTTGTCCCTAACAACCTTTGACACTCTCTTAGATGTTCATGTCATGCCAGATGATGTTTTTTCATTATGGATGAATAAAACATCCTCCTAAACCAGCCCTTCCCCAGAAAAAAAGAAAAAAAAACATATTTAAGGAAGGGAAAATTACGCAATGCTTAAATACACTACCATTTCTTATTATTGAAATTAAA
This sequence comes from Talinum fruticosum, assembly GCA_021018815.1. Classification (NCBI taxonomy): domain Eukaryota; kingdom Viridiplantae; phylum Streptophyta; class Magnoliopsida; order Caryophyllales; family Talinaceae; genus Talinum; species Talinum fruticosum. The sequence continues at coordinate 186,616 of JAITYX010000109.1, forward strand.
TATAAAATAGACTTCCATGACTGGGTTGTATCATGGTAGTTGGTAAAATATAAGTTTTTGAAGTAACATGGATCTCTGAAGATCTAACTTTCAAAGATGAAAAAGATCAAGCCATCCAACTAATCAAGAAAAGAGAAAGGAAATCAGTTCACGCCTTTAGAGAAGCTAAAATTTATTCAACTTTACAAAGACACTTTAATTTTTTATGAAGCTTTACTATCAATAGCCTTAAATTATATAAAGGACGTCTAATCTTCTACTAGCATGTAAAGTCCTATTCTCCCAACAAGACAGTAAATTGGGGAAAATGACTAAACTAATCTACACTACATCGCCATAAATGATTAAGCATGTCAAGTTTATGAAATAATTTTAAGCACAATTTATTAGTGGAAGCAAATTGGAGAAAGAGACCCTAAACCCCACATTAACAACTACCACCTAGGTTAGAAATTGCATCATCTCTCGTTAGCATTACATTTCTTCTCGAACCCTATTCTGCCATTCATTTTCATGTAATATATGCTCAAACAGTGATGGCCGGCCTACATCTTCCACAGTTGCATAGGATTGAGCTGGTGTCGGCTCACAAAATTGCTGGCCAAGCTGAGCTTGTGTTCGGCTTTGATCAATTTACTGGACTGGATTAGGCAATCTGCTGTGCTGTGATCAATTTGCTTTTCTTGTAGGCAGGAGGGTGTATTTCTCTCCTTCACAGACTAGAGAACAGAAAGGCAGTTTAATATTCTTGGAGTAGGTAATCCGAACTGGGCTAGTTACACAAGCTAGACCACTCCTCATAGTATAACTGGATCGGAGTCATAGGTGGAGCTAAACCAGACTTCAGAGGCATGAGGAGCGCAGCCAAACTTAGTTTGGTTCTTGACTCTGAATAACATGAGCTAGGCCAGTGAGGCTGCCTATCCATAGATCAACCCTGCTTGGGGTGAGGCAATGCACTGGCTTGGGCATTGCTACCCTCAAATAAATAAGCTCAACATCATATATCTTCGAAGAAGGCTAGATGCTAAAGAAAGGCTAAAGAAAGGTACACAAAATCGCTGCATGGATAATCTGCCAAGAACTTATTACATTTATATTGGATCCAACCCCATGAATGACACTCAAACAACAATTTCTGAACGTCAAAGAGGAGACAAGATGAGAGGAAGGTACTCTTAAGACTTAAAAGGTCTATCAAAAAGAAACAAAAAAGACTTAAAAGGCAACACATAAGGTGTGGTTCATTCTACTATCATTAAAGAAAAGACATTCCTGATGGTGGCACACGAGCTTCTGATGATTGCCCATTGTTGGTCCCCTTGTAAAGATACAACAAGATGACAACACTATTTGGCTCAGCCTATTGCAAACATGCCGCTGTTCTCTGAAGAGCATGCCTCCAAAGGCCAAAACTTCAAGCCATTCACATAAATGAACTTCAGGAATCAGGAATACAACTTAAATTATGACAAAAGCACTTCATCTTATCCTCAACTAGCTCTAGAAGCTGACGATCAACGAAAAAAAGTTTCTCCCAAAATAAAATGCTAAAGGAACACCTCTTCTAAGCCTACCTTAACCAGCTATCTGGACCAAGGCCAAGAGATTTGCATCAGTTACAGGCCTACAGCTTTGTGCATATCTCCTATTACATAAATGAACTTCAGGAATCAGGAATACAACTTAAATTATGATCAAAGCACTTCATCTTATCCTCAACTGAATCTACAAGGTGATGATAGACGACAAAAATTTCTCCCAAAACATAATGCTAAAGAAAAACCTCTTCTAAGCCTACTCTACCAAGCTATCCAGACCAAGGCCAAGAGAATTGCATCAGTTACAGGCCTACAGGCTAGCTTTGTGCATATCTCCTGTTACATGCTTGTCTTGTCAAGCCATGATGTATAGAAGAGTACCTACTACCAAGATGATAAAATGTCCAGAATTTGGTTCTACTCATGTTAACTTAGCTTGGTTCTTGACTCTGAATAGCATGAGCTAGGCCAGTGAGGCTGCCTATCCATAGATCAACCCTGCTCGGGAGAGACAATGCACTGGTTTGGGCATTGCTACCCTCAAATAAGTAAGCTCAACATCATATATCTTCGAAGATGGCTAGATGCTAAAGAAAGGTGCACAAAATTGCTGCATGGATAATCTACGAAGAACTTATTACATTTATATTGGATCCAACCCCATGAATGACAATCAAACAACAATTTCTGAACTTCAAAGAGGAGACAAGATGAAAGGAAAGTATTCTTAAGACTTAAAAGGTCTATCAAAAAGACAAAAAAGACTTAAAAGGCAACATATAAAGCATGGTTCATTCTACTATCATTAAAGAAAGGATATTCCTGATGGTGACACACCCACGCCAGCTTCTGATGATTGCCCATCATTGTTGGTTCCCTTGAAAAGATACAACAAGTTGACAACACTATTTGGCTCAGCCTATAGCAAACATGCCACTGTTCTCTGAAGAGCATGCTCCAAAGGCCAAAAATTCAAGCCATTCACATAAATGAACTTCAGAAATCAGAAATACAACAAAATTATGATAAAAGCACTTCATCTTATCGTCAACTGACTCTAGAAGGTGACGATAGACGACAAACATTTCTCCCAAAATATAATGCCAAAGGAACACCTCTTCTAAGCCTACTCTAACCAGCTATCTAGACCAAGGCCAAGAGACTTGCATCAGTTACAGTTCTACAGCTTTGTGCATATCTCCTATTACATGCCTGTCTTGATATAGAAGAGCACCTACTTCCAAGATGATAAAGTGTTCAGGATTTGGTTCTACTCATGTTAATTTGACAAGGAAGAACTGATCACCTGGGGATTCCCAGCCTTTTTGCAGTGTTATAAGAGAAGAAGTTCTTAAGCAATGCCACTAGAAGTTTTACAAAATCCAACATGCAACAACATAAAGCAGAAGTTTAAAATTCAAATGAAGCAAAAGTAACTTCCAGATATATTTCTTCATGCCCAAAAGTGAGATTGTGTACAGATGGATGAAGCTGCTAAGTCACCTAAATAACATCAGAAGAGATTCCTAAACCCAAGTCTAATATCGGTGGCGATTAACCACGAAGCTAAAAAAACACAAGACAAATACCTCAATAAGAAAATGAGAACAACCAAAAACAAAACAGAAGAGTTCCTTTACTTGCAGAGAGGAGTACCCGGATTACTGGCTTGCTCCTAGATAGGGGTAACATAGTTGGCAAATCTACCTGTCATGAAAAGGGAAGCAGCTGTTACAGAGCATCAGATATAACCTATGCAATTAATGACGCCAGGAATGCAAGACCGTACAAGAAAAAGCTGACGCCTATAAGAATCACCATTATCAGAATAAGACCACCCATCCAAATGAAGTTCAAGGTCGTAAATTGAGACTAACTACAAGTTACAACATCAGGAATCATAAACATCGACTAACCAATAGGCTAATCATCCTAATTCAATAGGACGATCAGGTAGAATATAGCAATTATCAGACATCAAATTCTTCTAATCCTAAACTATAGATGATATGAAGCACGGCATTACCATAGGTGTCACATGTTGCTAACAAGTAAAATAATTAACTGGAGTAATCCATAATAATGAGTACAATAGCAATGCACAGTGCTGTCTTTATTTCTTAGCGGAAAGAATGTTAAATCCTCCAGAAATAGATCCATGGTTAACAGAGTATAAATAGTCCAGATGATTAAGCAGGGGTTAGTCAAGAAGGTTCTAAGGAATTATGAGAAATGACAGGAAGCAGAAATTTCATTCATGGTTTTCTTATGCCAAACAACAAGACTCCATCTCTCGCATTCAGTGAAGCAAAACACAACCACAAATACGCTTGTTCTAAGGAAGCAAGAGGTCTGGAGCAGGATGAGACTAGTATGAAATGTCAACTTCAGATTAGAAACCATAGAACAAAAAATATGGCAACCAGGGAAGACTTCGTGAGACTTCAATTAGTAACTGGATGGTTGCTGATTCCAACATTGTTGCAGGCACTCACAAAATCAGTTAGATGAAGTGTAAACTAAGAAACAGGGCTCTCTAAAAAAGTACGCAAAGGATAGACGTACTAGCAGAATAATGATGCTGCTAAGTGCTAAGTTAGCCAAAGCTGATTCACTTGCATTAACAGTGAAAGATCATAGTTCGGCTATAATCAAGAAAAGCCAAAGTGCAAAAAGGATTTCATTAATCAAAGTACAAAGGGGGAAAAAGGGAATAAGTTACAGAGGATGTGAAAAAAAAATTAAAGGGAAGGGAGAATAAATCCATCAAACAAAGCCATAAATATATAATGGGACAAGTTTCCAGGGAAGCACAAGTAACATCTATGTGGCATCAACATTATTCCTCATTGGATTTGGTCACTCTCCTTCCCCTAATCTTTCCTCTAAAACCAAAGAAAAAGGAGGTCAAGGAATCCTGTATAGTCAGTTTCTTAGCTTCTAAACCAGATAACTCTAGGAAACATGGCACTTTGATCCTTTACGCAACTAGAAACACAGATGTTCCTGAAAGTCTCTTTATTGAAATTTTGTAACTAAATTTCCTCAAAGTTGTGAACTATGTGACTTCACAATAAATATTGGTGAGTGATGGACAATAAAGATGATTCAGAGATCCATAGAAATCAGTGCATACCGTCTATGCAAAACAAAAGATGAATGTTTCCCACTTTCCCCTTGCGCCACATATTAGGATCAAAATTTTAAACTTATAGCTCCAACAAGGCATAATGGAAATAATGTGAAATTAACATAATTAAGACTGTTTGATGACTTGACACCTAACCAAAACACTCTCCGCAAACATCCTAAACACCAAAAAGTAACAAATCCTTTTTATGTATCATACGACACATTCCCATATTGCTGTCAAAGTAGCGGAATTCCAATTTACAGGGGCTAGGGTGGTGGCCAAAACAGGAGAGCTCAGTATGAGAGAGAGGCGGGGCTTAATCCAACAAATATTGGATCTCTTCAAATTAAAGAGTTAAAAAGCATATTTATTATCATTAGATGGAACTGTTATCTCGTTTTGTTCTTACTTGCATTATCAACCCCCAAAATCACATCAAACTTTTCGCAATAACCATTGGCCATTACCGCAGATCATTAGCATCTTCTCTTGGCTAGCATTGCTTTGATAAACTTAAGCAAGAAGGCCTGGTTTCTTCAATAACCCTTCAAATTCAAATTGTATAAGAACCCATATGAAATCTTCGAACAATGTACATGACGCACGCCTCATAAATAGCACATTCCCGAGGCTTTTAATCACACTCATCAAAAAACGCAAATTCATCAATGTGTACCCAGAATTGATTACAAAATAGAGACTCACATTCAGCGGAAGCATTTGGTCGATCAGGAAGCTTGGAGACGAGGCAAGCTGATGCAATGGCGCTGTAAGCGGGAAGCAGAGAGCTCAATTCCCGTGGGAATCTTACACGCCAAAGACACAACCATCAGAATCGGGGAGCTCGGGATTCAGAAACAGAGAGAGAGAGAGAGAGAGAGAGAGAGAGAGAGAGGAAATTATGTATGTACCTCAGAGAATGAGGAGAGATTCGAGTGCGATGAAAAAGTGACGGAGAGCTTGTCGGAGATGGAGAAACGGAGAATCGAGATTTGTTGGGAAAATGAAATGGTGTCCTACGAAGAGTTCGAAGAAACGCCGGTGATCTTCCGGCAATTGCAGCTGCCATTGTTACTCTCTCTCCCTCTCCCTCTCCCTCTCCCTCTCGTCTCCCCACCCCCTAGAGGCTAGAACCCTTCTCAAAACCCTCCCTCAGTCTATGCCGCAAAAACTGGGCCTTTTTTTTTTGGGCCTTCCCAAAGTTTTTTTTTTTTTTAGCGGGATTTATTTTACCATGAACCGAAAAAGGAAAAAAAAATTGAGTTTTAGCCCGAGGAAAAAGGATGACTACAAAAGAAGGTTTGGTTCTACCTCCTTCCTCTACAATTTTAGGCTTTCCTGGTGGTAAACTCGAGCAGGTCTTTTCTGCCCTCCCCACTCTTTGATCAAAATTGTTTTGTAGCTCACGGCGACTTGTTCACTGTTGCATTCAATTTAGTTCAGTTTCAAAATCTGTAGACCATCTTTAAGTTTAAATTCTTTCTTACGTTTTAATTATATGCCTCTATATAATTGTGTTGCTATAAGCAAAATTGTAATCGTTAAACTCTGTAAATTTCAAGTTGATATTTATATGATCATGTATTTCTAATTTTTTTTGTGAAATTATCAAATGGTATCGACCTAGACATTTGGAATAGTATGATTTGATCTTTTAAAATAATGGTTATAATTTTGATGATGGTACGAGGATGTAGCAATGTTGATGATTCGGTGATGATGATAGTGGTGGTGTGATGCAGCTTATGGCGAGAGTTGAGAGAAAGAAAGTCATTTACTTTCATAAATTGATGTTAACAACAATGCTTCTAGATGGCTTACAAAGATTAATGAGGAGCATTATAATAGGTGTTGAGGATAGGTGCAGAGAACGAAAAGTTGCTCAAAGTTACAAAAGGCAAAATTATTAGACTTCACAAAACCGATCCGATTCGAAAATTCGACTTGAACCCGTCTGAAATTTTTGGGTTTTGGACACAATTTTCTCGACCTGCACCGAAAAACTTGTGAATTTATTGGGTCAAGTCCGACTCGAACCCGTTCGATCCGTTGGGTCAAGGTTATAAAAACCCGACCCGAACGAAAAGATGCACATGCCTTGTTTCTCATCCAATCAGCATTGGATGATGAAATTTTTCCAAGAATTGTAGCAACCACAACCTCCAACCAGGCATGGAAAATTTTGAAGTAGGAATTTTGGATGACAAAAAGGTAATTGCTGTGAAATTACAAACACTTCATAGTGAATTTGAGACGTTATTTATGAAGGAAAAGGAGTTTATGCAAGACTATTTGTCTAGGGTGTCTAGTCTCGTTAGCCAAATGAAAACTTATGGAAAAGACGTTAAAAATCAAACTATTGTCAGCAAGGTACTAAGAAGTTTGACCAAAAACTTTAATTTTATTGTTGTTGCAATAGAAGAGTATAAACACCTATCTACATACACCTTTGATGAACTAATGAGTTCCTTGCAAGCCTATGAAGCAAGCGTTAACAAGTCTTATGAAAAGGTTGAGGAAAAGACTTTTCAGATCAAGGGGGAGACATAAACAGCCTTAATGTTGGACCAAACATAAGAATTAGTAGAAGCATGCCAATTTGACTGAGACATTGCTTGAGGATAATTACTTATTCATGGCTCAAGGTTCTACTGAGGCTACTTCCACTGACATTTGGTTTGTGGATAGCGGTTGCTCCAATCACATGTCTGACACAAAGGTATTGTTCAAAGAGCTTGATGAGTCGGTGAAATCAAAAGTTAAAATTTCGAATGGCACAACAATCAAAATTGAAGGCCTAGGTATGGTTGATATCAATACTTCTAATTGTAGTATTAAACTTATTCGAGATGTGCAATATGTCCCTTGCCTTGCATATAATCTTGTGAGTAGAGAAAAGTAGGAGAGAGGTAAACCTTAAATTTCAATTTTTTTAACTGTTATACTTTCTCAATGAATCAAAGCCTAATTTATAGATAACAATTGAATATAGAGCTCCTAAAAATCAGCAACTAACATAAGATAATGACCCATTATATCAGATTTTTCTCAACTAAAAATAGAAAACATACTTGCTAATAATAAATTCTTAAGATTAAGAAAACTCATTTTTTGAAGCAATTAATCAACACTCCCCCTTGCTTCAAAACTTGTAACACCCATCTTGAATATGAAAAATTCATGTTTGGCTTGCGAAGCGATTTTGTGAGAATATCAAGCAACTTGCTTGTTTGTGTTAGAGTAAGTCGATTTACTTCTCCATCCGCAACCAACTTTCGAATAAAATAGTATCGGATGTCAATGTGTTTTGTACGGTTATAAAATGTTGGATTCTTTGTCATGGTAATTATAGCTTCGTTGTCACAAAGAAAAAAAAATCTCTGCAACACCTTCTTGAATATGAAGGAAGTCAGCCAATAATCTTCGCAACCAAACAGCTTGATGAGCAGCGCACTGCAATCGCAACATATTCTCGCTCCTCTCGAACACAAAACTAAAATGTCTTGTTACTTTAAAGACCATGAAATAGCATCGGACCCAAGTGAGAATAAGCAGCTAGAAGTACTCCTTTGATCTTCTAAACATCCCGCCCAATCACTATCGAATAGTCTGAATTTTAATGCATTCGAGTACCAAACTCCAAAATTAACTGTTCCAGAGAACATAGCGAAGGATTTGCTTTGTTGCTCCTAATCGATACATTGACAAGATGTGCATAAATCTTGACACCCCACTTGCAGAAAATGTAATGTCGGTCCGGTATGACATAGATAATTTAAACCACCAACAATGCTCCTAAACTCGCTTTGCATTTATCATGCTCGTGTCATCATCAACTGTAAGCTTGTCATTCATATTCATGGGTATAGGTATAAACTTACAGTTCAACATGTTGAACTTTTTGGCAAATCAACAATATACTTCTTTTGCGAAATAAAAATCTCATCTTCAATCTGATTGACTTCAACCCCAAGAAAGTAATGCAACAAACCCAAGTCTGAAATTTCAAATTTTTTCATCATGCAGGACTTAAATTCTTCCATAATTGACTCACATGACCTCATATAAATTATATCATCAACATACAAACATATAACGAGAAAATCATAATTACCTTGCCTTTTTACATAAAGGGTTGGTTCATTTTGACTCCTTTCAAACCCATTTTCTTGAAAATAAGAATCAATTTTACTTGTACCATGCTCGTGGAGCCCGCTTCAGGGCATACAAAGCCTTTTTGAGTCTCAGTAAACCTTACCTGTTTCCCGATCAATAATAAATCCTTCATGTTGAGCAACATACACTTCTTCTTTCAATTCTCCATTCAAAAATGCTAATTTGACATCAAATTGATAAACTAACCAACCAAGCCGAAGCCGCTAATGCTAGAAACAATCTCACTTGTTTCAAAGCGAGCAACGAAAGAGTATGTCTCATCAAAATCAACACCTTGCTGTTGGGGATAACCATATGTAACCAATCAAGCTTTGAATTTTTGAATTGATCCATCAGCTTTGTATATGGTGCGATACACCCACTTCAAGCCAATAACATGTTTTCCTTCCAAGCAAGTCTACCAAGTCCCAAGTCCGATTTTTTGAATAGCTATCATCTCCTTTTTCATTGCCTCATGACATTCAAGTTCAGCTTGTAGCTTCTTGATGAGTGTCATTTTTGCATTACATTTCAAAGGAGGTTGCTTTTCATTTTTGGGGATTTATATTCATATGTATGTACTTTATGCCTCATTTATGCTTTACATTTGGGTTTTTCATTTTTGGTCTGTTTCTGCAGACTTTCTAATGATTTGGACCTGATTTTTAGTCATATTTTCAGTCCAAAGCTATTTTGAATCTATGTTTCTAACTTTCTTATTGAAAGAGCTTTTCGATGACATATAATAAGCTCAATTCTGTTGAGGAACGGAAAAGATATGAGTTGGAAAGTAAGAAGGGTGTGGTAACGGACACTTCTTTACTCTCTGAATCATGTTTTTTCCCACACTTATGAAGTAAGCATAATGATGAAAGAATTAGAAACTAGACTCAATGAGCTTTCAGGAAAATCAAGAATCGCATCATTTGGACATCGGATGAGGAAGTTATGATTGAATCAATTTGACGGATGTTTTCCGAGCAACCAACACGGTCGAGCCGTGTCAAATGAAACGGCCCGTGTTGGAGGTAAATTCTGCCGAGATGATTCGGTTTTGACAGTTTCAGTTCTTGATTGCCTCTTAATGGCTTATTTAAGCCGATTTTCGTCTCGATCTTGAGGCAATCCAGTCCAGAATCTACCATTCATCCTCTCGTATTCATCCATCACCATTTTTCCATACCTTTCATCCACATCAAACCAAATACTTTTGAAAATCGAAGAAGAAGCTTGAAGTTCTTGCGAGATTCCGTTCAAAGTCGAGAGATTCAAATAGAGTACTTCAAGTCTATCATCTACTTCTTCATTTTTGCTGTTTGAGGTTTGATTACCATGTATTGGATTTTATTTAAGCTTTCAATAATCATGTGTGAGTAGTTTAGTTTGTCTAGGGATTTGTAATCCGAAACAATGAAGTTTGATTAGTTTTTCATGATTTCTGCCTGAATTCTAATTTTGATCAATAGAAGGTTGTGTTTATCATGTTAATGAGTGTTTTGAAGGCCTAGGATACTTGTGTTTAGAGATTAATCTATCAAGTACCGAAAAGTGAAATAGAATAATCCAACAACCAACCTATCTACCTAGTTTATGAAATTTGAGAAAAGAATAGTAAATTAGGGGATCACTTTGATAATTTAAAATCTTTAACTTTAATTAACTTAAAAGGCATATGAAAGTTGTTTGATAAGCTAATTAGAGCAATTCTATTAAGCATCGAAAGAGCGGTAGAATTTTGTGATTATCGATCCTTGATTTACTTGAAAGAATGATTGCATAATTTATATTTAAATTATCAAACTCATTGTTAGGGAAGCAAATCCCTAGATGTTTTCACCCATTGATTTAAGTTTAGATTAATTTCTTTGATTTTAATATTTAGAACTAGTTTAGAAAAGCAAACTCCAAAAATCCGATTAGCTTAGCAATTGAGTAGAGGACTAGTTTAGTGTGTTGCTAGATCGAGTCCTTGTGGGATCAACCTTGGCTAGCTACAATCATACACCGTACGCTTGCGGCCTGTCACTTCTTTATAATACAAAGGTTCTAAACACAAGCAAAGCAAAATTACAAGAATCATGAGCAATGTTAGCATACTTGGGATTAGGTTGCTTTCCCTTGTTGATCTTCTTAATGGAAAGGGAGTCCGTATGTCGGATGACTCGTCAAGTCATCGTAGAGTCTCCGGTTAGTGAACTTGTAGGTGATGTTACATGTGATCTTTCAGGCTGAGTTTCTTCTTTACCCCAACTCCAACTAGCAGCTTCATCAAATACCACATCCTCGTTGATTACCACTTTGCGGCTCACGGGATCATATAACTTGTAGGCTTTTGATCGAGTACTATATCCAACAAAGATATATTTGGCGGACTTATCATCCAACTTACTTCGGGGTTGTGAGCGCACCATAGCATATGTCATGCATCCAAAAATACACGAATGGCTCACCTTCAACTTCTTGCCCTTGCATGCTTCATATAGAGTTTTATTCAAGACCGCCTTTTCCGATGAGATATACAACTACCGCTTCGCCCAAAACTTCTTTGGAAGACCCGGCGCATTCATCATACTCCGAGCCATTTCAACTACAATGCGATTTTTCCACTCAAGCAACTCCATTTTGCTCTGGCGTCCAAGGTGCGAGTCAAGTCCTTGTGAATACCATTCTCCTCACAAAAATATTAAATTCTTTCAAGGTGAATTCACCACCTCTATCCGAGCGAAGAGCTTTTATAAAATGACCGCTTTACTTCTCCACTAGTGCCTTAAATTTCTTGAAAAAATCAAATGTTTTTAATTTGTGTTTTAAGAAATAGACCCAACTCATACGGTTGTAATCATCGGTAAGTAGTAGAAAATACCAACTTCCACCTAGTGATTTAATTCTCATTGGGCCACACAAATCGAGTATGTACTAACTCTAAATTAGGAATGGCAATGGGTCGGATCCGGGTCGGGTCCGACTAGACCCGCACTCCATTTAACTTTTTAAACTTGGACCCGGACCCGACCCGGACCCGGCGGGTCTGTAAAATTTGGACCCGGACTCGGACCCGGACCCGACGAGTCCACGGGTCTTAAAGGGTCTAGTATAATTTTTATCATAAATGAGTTTAAAAATTAGTATTTTGTGCCCTATTTTAATATTATTGTAAATTTACAAGCAATTTTGTTACATATAACCTTTTTAGCATTATACTAACCTATCTATCAACCAACCTATTGTACAAATCGAAACTTAGTTCATACAAACCAAATACACCAATATATTAAACACAAAGTTCATCAAAGTTTGACACCACAAAGTTCAAAGTCCATCAAAGCTTAACAACAAATTGTGGGAAGGGTTTCCAAATTGCACCGGGTCCAAATTTGCATGAATACTGCAGTTAGAATTTTTTTAAAAAATAAAATTAATGTTCGGATATTAAACGGGTCTTAAACAGGTCTCGGGTCGGGTCCAGGTCCGGGTCTTATTTTTGAGACCCGGACCAGGACAGCTTAGACCCGGACTGACCCGAACCCATCGAGTCCAAATTTTTGGACCCGGACCCGATTAAATGGGTCGTGTCTCGCCGGGTCCGGGTCGGGTCCAGGACCCACCGCCATCCCTACTCTAAATAGTTAGTGGCTCTCCATGCTTTGCTTACAGGAAATAAAGGTCCGCACTACTTACCATAGACACAACCTTCACGGAATTGAAGCGAATTAACCCTAGGCAACCCAACCACCATATTTTTGTTGCCTAACGAGTTATAACCCTTTGATATTTAGATGACCATATCTTAAATGCCATAAATCATCTACTCCATTCTTCTTAGTAATTAAAGCACAACTCCCATATTTTGTAGACATATCAAAGGGAAACATTCTGTTTTTGATCATTTGAACAACAACGAATTTTTGTCTCGTCTTTTTATCACAAATTATACAAGCACCATCATTAAAGAAAGTAGAATATCTACACTCCAGTAGTTACCCAACATGAAAACACCCACGTATAATATTGTCCTAATCTTTTGTTGTTAGGCTACTTCGGGATTTGGACTATCATTAATAACGCTTAAATTTTTGCCACATAATAATGGGTGTTTATTCTAATCAAAGATCAAAAGGAGGTTGGAAAAGTGTTGGTTCTGTTCCTCTACAATATATCTAGGTCATGGGATCCAGTTTGTCTGCAATGATGTGAAGGTGATATAGCACGATTTATTTTCCGCAGATACGGTTCTCGATTTTACCAATTCATTGAAAAACTTCTTATTACTGCAAGTGCACTTCATTGTTTTTTGCTGTTGTGATTGTGCGACCGATGTGGCCACGAAATAAGGCCCCTTTTTTTATCTTAGTGATGCAAAATTTCAGTATTAAGGCCTGTCGTTATGTTAAGAATTTGCTCGATCTACTCATACAAGTTGGTCTTAGTAAGCTACTCTCGCTTTTTCTAGGATTCCATTGGGTTTTGTAGTGGTTGATTAAACCATTGATTTATCGTAGTTTGCAAGAAAACAAGCATACTAAGCTAGATTTTATGAGTTCAGTAACCTTTACTTCGAATATATGTTTACTCAATCTACCATTGATGATGTTAGTTGGAGTCCAACCAGAAGTGTGAATGTATGAAGCCATATCCTGAAAAGTTTTGCCTTTGAATTTCCTGAAACAAACTGTCAAGTATACAAACACACGTCAAAGGGTCTAACTAATGCCCAATCCCAATAAATGAAGTAAGCTGATATGTACGCTTCTCATTGGGATGGTTACAATGAATGAACTACTTGAAGTAAATAATATGTGCTATGTGTAGAGACCTCACTTCGGGGTTGACGAGACAACATGGAAGGGACTTCTCTTTGTCAATATGTTCAATTACTAATGTTCGGGTGACACCGAGAGAGGTTTCTTTTTTGTTGGATGGCATAATGACCAACCCCAACCTTTTTTCCTATTTCTCATGATGAATGGGTTGTTTCATTGTGTTTGAGACATAAAAAAGAAGGAAGGTAAACCAAAACTAACTAATCTTATATGCAAACAAATCGATCGTAGAAGTATAATGAATCCGAATTTGGATAATCGGCTTCTAGATTAGCTATTATGGCTTGTTATCATCATTTTGTCGGCTGAGTTCAATTCGGATGTATCGGTATCGATGAATTTTTCTTGGTTGACACTTTTAACAAGTAGATGCTCATTTGAAAGGTGAAAATGTTATTTAGCCCTTGGCTGCAGGGGCTTAGTAGTCTATATGAAATTGTATCCTTGTAGATATTCAGATTTTGTAAATCCATATGTCACCGGAACTTTAAGATAAAGAGGAATCCTCGTAAGGTGAAATGGACCAAAGTCTACGGACAAACTACACGGAAAGAAGACACCCCAGTGTTTGGTTCGAGTTTTCCTTACAACTTTATGGCATTCTCAATTATACATAGTAAACTCATTTTGTACCCAAAATAAAGTTGCCCGATCTTGGTCAACATTGATTCGGATCAAATAAAAATTTAAAAGAAATTGTAAACCCAAGACCTATAACTCAAACTGTCATCCCCACATGAATCGTGATTCATCTTGGACATTTTTCTCGACGTGAAATAGTGGATTAGAGGAGCGAGATAACCTCATTAATTTTTTCTTTGTGTGTCTATTCTTGAGACGGATGTTCTTCTGCATTTATCATTTTTCTTTAAAACCCTTTGTAGGACTCTACCTTGAAGTTGGAGAGGAAGCGAAACAAGCCATAATGATATGACATAAATCTTATGGGGAACATATTGGGCTACATTGTACGTTGTGATTGTTAGGATTAGAGAGCTCTTAAATAATGAAATTAGTAACAAAAAAAAATAAACAAGAGTGGACACGAGATTTTAATGTGAAAAAACCACGAACGATGCACTAGACTTTGAGTAGTTTACAAGAATTTTTCCCCGAGCTCTCACTAGCTTATACACTTGTAATTCACTACTCTTGATACAACAATGGAGGTTTATACAACATTTTATAGCCTAAACCGAGTAAATACATGCATTAATCAGCCTTAATATGCATTAACCTCGAAGCATAATCGAAGAAAACGACCAAGAATTGAAAAGCCGAGGCACTGGCAGCTGGCACGGGCCGTGTTGGCCGGCACGGGCCGTGTTGGCCAGCACAGGCACCCCCGCCCATGTTGGCGACTGTCTAGGCCACTTTTTGTTTCTTAGTCCAAAACGCCCGTGCTCGTTTCCTCTCGTCCGTGTTTGCCATTTCTTGTCCCGTAACGCGATTTTCTTGAACCCAAAGCACGGATTAGGCTCCACATACCCAACAATCTCCCACTTGGAGACTAATGGCTCACCTCCTTCGTTGTATCCATCTAGCTTACCAAAACCCGACCCCTTCATTAAGAGAGACCCACCGAGGCCTTGCACCACCTCACTATTTCGAAATCTTCTCCTTGGATTAGCTCCTTTACCGAATTCTCGCTATCCAAGCCCTTAAGCCCATCGTCATCAATCGACATGAACTTTCACTCGGATTGATTAATCTCCTACATACTTTCACCATGCAAAACTAGCTCATCGGCATTAGTCATTAGAACATAATCAAGAAAAATTCTATACCTCTGGGCTCACCTTTTGTTGACAACGTCTTACAATTTACCTTGTGGAGCACTCGATTGCCCATTTGTAGACCCAATAAACACCATGTCATCCGCATCAACTCCCACAACGTAAGAACCCATTTCTTCACCAAGCCTAACATCCCGTAGACTCCCAGTGGAATAACCCATCCCGACACTTGTAACTAAGCCACCACACCCCATAGTGTATAACGAGCCGATTTCAAACCCTTAGCTACAATCAATGCCCCCTTAACAATTTTCCAGCCACCATTGCCAAATTTTATTAGGTATCCCGACTCATCCAATCGACTCACCGAAATAAGATTTTTAGCCAACCCCGGGATATACCTAACACCTTATAAATTTCAAAACCCCCACTTGAGGTTTTGATCTTCACATCCCCTTTGCCTAGTATGCCCAAGCTTTTCCATTTGCTACAAACACTTTCCCAAAGTTTTCCGTAACAAAATTGTGGAATAAACTTCTACTAAACCCAGAATAAAATGATGCCCTGGAATCCATTACCCAAGACTCAATAGGATTTTCCGCACTAACCACAAGTGCATCACCTACATCTTCCATAGAATTTATAGAATTCCGGTCATCAAACTTTTTAGGGCACATTTTCTTAAAATGTCCTTTGTCCCTACAACCGCAACAAGTAACCTCCCCGGGTTTTGGGACCATCTCCTTGCTTTGGATTTTTCCTAACCATTTTTCACATGTTTCTCCCTACCCTTACATGAAAAATATTTCCCGATGCGAATACTTTCGCTCAAGATCACATCCCGGATCTCGTCATATTTTAATACATTGGATCCCCTATCACTACTAATAACCGACACTTTGGTATCCCATGACTTGGGTAATGAAAACAACAAAATCAGGGTCTTAACCTCATCCTCAAGATTTATTTATACGAAGCAAGATTAGAAATGATCATATTAAACTCATTAATATGATCCGCTACACTAGTGCTATAATTTATTTTTAAATCAAAAAACCGACACATGAGATATATCTTGTTCATTGTCGAAGGTTTCTTGTAGAGGTTGGATGCCATGTTGAACGCCATGTTCCGCGCCAACGTCAATCTCACCATCCCAAGTGCTTGCCGATTCAGACACCTCCCATTTCTTTTGCTCCATGTCAACGGGCTTTTCTCCGAGGGATTGATATAGATCCTGGTACAACAAGTCCTCGACTTGCATTTTCTAGAATGAGATATCCGTACCATCGAATCTCTCAATATTTACTTTTTCGCCCTCCATTTTTGTGAACTCTCAACCTCACCTTTGTTCCGATATCGCTTGTTAGGATCGGAGAGCTCTCAAACAATGAAATTACGAACAAGAGATAATAAACAAGAGAGGACATGGGATTTTAACGTGAAAACCAAAATCGGGAAAAAACACGAATGATGTACTAGACTTTGAGTAGTTTACAAGAATTTTCCGTCAAGCTCTCACTAACTTATACACTTGTAATTCACTACTCTTTATACAACAATGCATGTTTATACAACATTTTATATAGCCTAAACCGAGTAAATACTTGCATTAACCGTCCTTAATATGCATTAACCCGAACCATAATTGAAGAAAACAGCCAACAATCGAAAAGTCGAGGCACCGGGCAGCCGGCATGGACACCCCGTGTTGGTCGTTTCTCGGGCCACTTTTTGTTTCTTTGTCCGAAATGCCTTGTGCTCGTTTCCTCTCGCCCGTGTTTGCTGTTTCTTGTCCCGTAACCCGATTTTTTCAGCCCAAAGTATCCATTAGACACCACATACCCAACAATGATAAGGTCGAAAGTGGCGAAATAGAGAGACATGGCATGAAGAGGTATTGTCACTGCTCAGTCTTCTCCTTCAGTACAACCGGTGAAGAATTTGTATACAGTTGAAGGTGCATACATAATGCTAATGCTTTGTGCAGATTGAAGATGAATAAACAGAGAAAGAAGACAGAGAAACTTAAAGAGCTACATCAGGACTTGAGTTTGATTGGTGCTCCTGCTCGTTTACTTGCGCCTTCCTTTCTTCAACACAAGATCGAAGTCGGGATTTTACAGCCAAAGTTGGATGGAAATCTCCCAATGAAAGAGCTACAACGAGACTTGAGTTTGATTAGTGCTCCTGCTCGTTATACAAAATTGGTAGTTGTTGGTTAAGGGTTGGTTATTGGTGAACATTTTACTTGGTGTTGGATTTGGTACATCGTGTGGTACGGGGTGATATATTGGTTGCTAAACTAGGTGGTTGGCTTGTTTTACATTGTTTCGAGTTTAGTTTGATTATTTGGGTGAAGTGACCTAGTATTATACATTACATGGCTAACTTGATCTAGGTCACAAAGCTAGATGAAGGGGGTTTATGTGTCCGATGATTTGTAAGTTGAATTACTTTAGTTTATGAACCTTGACTTCTTTTACTTATCAAACATTATATTATCTAATCAATTTGCTCTCCATTTTTTTTAATGTTAAGTGCGAACCACACAGCTTGGATTTCTATCTCAAGGTATCTCAATTAGACTTGAAGGTTTAAAGAGAAAGAGGATATTAAGTCTAATTTGTAATGCTCAAAGTTCACTATCCACTGCTATTCCTTTTTATACAAGGAAAGAAATCTCCCCCGCCCCCAAAATGTTCAAACTTAGAGGGAAAAGGTGGAAGGCGGAGAGTATTGTCACCCAAACAACACTCACTCGAGTGTGCAAAACATGCTTGTTTTGTGTGTGTCTTTTTTTTTCTTTTGATGTTTTTTTAATATATAAAAAATTAACTAATTTAATTGGTGGACACGAAACTTATATTTCTATGTAACTCGAAAAAAAAATGAAATCTTATGAGGCATTTAACTGGAAATATATTCTTTAAATTAAGCCAAATCCCTTGAGTGCTAGCTATGACAATACAACCTTGCTGTTCTTGGTTGCTTACTTTGTTATAGCATCCAGAAGGCATTATAGTATTTCATTATGTGGGGAAAGAAATATTAAAAGAGTACTGCCCAAAAAGTATAATTTGGCATTGAAGTTTAATAGGGCTGTACACAAATACCAAACTTGAAAGTATCAAAAAGGCATTCACAAAAGAAGGTGATGTATACATTGTTTGGGGGAAATACGTGGCAAGTGACATTTTGTTTCCCTTTTTGGGATTGGGGTGGGACGGGTTGTAGATTGGTCAATGTTTAAAATTCAGTTTAAATTTTGATGATTTTATCTGGGTGTTTTTTTAATGAATATGAAAAGTTAAATTCGAGCTGAAAATCAAGTTAGAAACATAGAAATTAAAAAAATTATATTTAGATATAAAATTGAAACGAAATATTCATTAACATCTAATTTTTCTATGCCGAACAAATTTCAATAACTGGTTGGACAAAATTTTGTTAGTGATGATGAGTGATAATAATAATAATAATAATAATAATAATAATAATAATAATTATTATTATTATTATTATTATTATTATTATTATTATTATTGAAGGTAAGGTGCTTGTTAGCTTATGCAAGGATGTTAAATGGATGGAAACTAGTTTTGAGTTTTATATATGCTCATTGACGGTAGATTTTTATTTTGTCATCGTTTTTGGCTAATAATAATTAGGGGAAGATATATGTATATATGTCACCTATTTCTTATACATAATTTTTTTATACTTTTCTAAGTTTGGTGTTTGTTTGTAAACACGAGCCGAATGGATGCTTTTTGGGCAAATTTAATAATAGTTTAATTTATTATTTATATACTATAAAATTTAATAAAGATTACAATAAGACAATTACATACAAAAAAATATAAAATTATACTTACAACAATAAGACAAAAATCTAAAAGTTTACTAATATATTGTAATTTATTAGTTTTAATTAATATTCTTAAAACATTTATATTGATATGTTGATATCTTTCATCCGATTGAGTCATATCGTATAAATATAAATTTGATAATTATTTATAAATCTATTCAAATAATTGAAAGAAAAAATATATTCCGAAAAATAAGTTCGTATAGTCAAATATTCAGGAGATATTAACTGGAAAAAAAGGAGAAAATGGCAGAGGCAGTTTTTTTATTTTTGAAAGGAAATGGCAGAGGCAGCTGAAATAAATAAATGGAGTAAACCCAACGGCTAGTCGTTAGCTTGGTGTTTTCTGAATTTTGGTGGCATGAAATGAAAGTTTGAAAAAGGTGACCTCTTCTTCTCAATTGCCATCAAAATCAAACTTGATCATTTCCAGCTCACCAACCAAAAAGTTAGCCTCTCTCTCTCTATGTGCTGACTATGACTGTGACTTCCCCTTACATCATATTGTTTGTCCCTTGTCCAGCGAATCCAATTCCGCACATTTTATTCCCTCAAGGGGGCCAAATTAAATCCCACCAAGCAACTCAAATCAAAACATAAGTTTCAAAAAGATCAACAGAATTTATAAATAATTTACTCAAATTCCGTTTCATTTAATTTTAATAAATTTTAAATTATATTTTAAAAATTTTTAGTGATATCTATCTCAAAAAGAATTAAATATTTAATAGATTCAGAAGAAAAAAATATGGTATAAGTTATTGTGTAAAATATATAGCCGTAAGATTGCTAATTTTTTTATGTCATTTGCTCTCTCTCTACCTTTAATTTCAAATAATGTAAATTTCCAAAAGAACGACAACTTTTTTGGCTTTTTGAGGCCTCCAATTGAATATATTTAGCATTCATATTACATTTCTTTTAGTGAATTGATTGTTACTGAATTTTTGTATCATTATATTAGTTAATATAACTTATTTGTAATCGAAATCAGCTGTTGGTTTAACTTATGCACATAAAATAACAAAAAAGAATATGACTGTGATTTATTATTGTTATTGTTATCATTTATTTATTTAATTAAATTAGTTAATTACTATATTGAATAACTAGTTTACTAAAAAAGGATTCGAATAACTAGTTAACTACAAAAAGAATATGATTTATTATTGTTGTTGTTTGTTTATTATTGTTATTTTTTAATAGGATTTCATAGCTTATTATCATTATTGTTATTGTTTATTTATTTTGAAGTCAATATGATAATTGATAATTTTGACAAAATTAAAGAGAGATGAGCACAATTTAAATGATTTCTTATCTATTTATTACACAATTTTTTTCATAGTACTCTTTACAAATTAATTGTAATTAATGTTTGATATATGATAATAGTTTATTTTATAACTTATATAAGTAATATTCTTTACCTCACCACCCGCCCCCACCGATGAAATTTCCTAGTTCCGTCCCTACTTCTACGAATAAAAATAAACAAAGTATTTTAAATTTCAAAGTTAGAGTGCTAATGAGATATTAGCCTAAAAACTGAGTTTTGAATATATTAGTTTTTAAGTTTCCTCCTTTTAATAACAAATTCGTATTTGCGGTGTTTCGAAATATTAAGATATAGTAACCTTATCCTTTAAGTTTTTTTTTTTTTTTGGTAAGCATATGCATCAATAAATTTCTTTTTATTATATTTAATAATCTATATTGTTACCTGATGACTCGTTTTTCATTTTGGTAATACAACTGTCTTTGAAATACAATACGTAGCTCTCTATTAATTAGTACTAAACACTAATTTTACTTTCTACTTCCCAAAATTTAACCAGACTAACACAAATTTAACTTCTCGATATTCTAATTGTAGTTGCGCTGCAATTTTCACGCATGAATATAAATCTCGACTTGGCAAATTAAAAAGTATGTGCATGCTCTATAATACACAAATTGTGGCAAATTTTAACTTCTCCCCATTCTAATTTTATGGCATTTACAATGAATATTTTCAAACATAAATAAATTTAAAATATTAAAATAGATTCAAAGTTAATGACAGATATAATATCGACTGACTCTAAATTTATAAAATTCTTCAACATTAACGCCTCTTTTCCAAATGCGAGCCAACTATAATCTAACTTCATGGCTCAAATGTCCATTTTGACATTGGAAAGGAAGACTGACATAGTAGAACCACATGAAATTCTATTGCTGACTTATTCCTTAATCAAAATAAGTAGATTCAATATGATAATATTCAAATCGTACTCCATAAGAAATCACTTCCAAATCTACGATAAATCGCACAAACACAATAACTTGAACTCACGCAAGAGGTGAGAACAACCCAATTCACACTAATGGGAAGAAAATAAAGAGTTAAACTCTCACAAAAAAGAGATAAAATTTATTGAAAAAAAAAGAGATAAGAAAACTAATACATACATTAAAATTAAGTAAAATTTCTAACGAACACGAAAACTGAAGCTTATAACCAACAATTATGATTGATGGTAGCATCTTATTATAGTAGTAGCATATAAGGATTATTCACGAAGAATTTAGGATTTTTTAAAAGGAGGATGAGATATACTTCGAGAAGTATATAATATTGTAGATATTTTTTACACTACTTGTGGCTTAACTTGGACCAAATTAGTATAATACAACCTTAAATCACGGTGAGCAACAAAAATCCCCCAGTTTTTGGTATGGTGATTTGTATGCTTTGCCTTTTCTCCTAAACAAAAGCACGCTCATTAAGAAGAAAAAAAGAAAAGGGGTCCAAAATCAACCTTAAAGTTAGGAATTACAAAAAGCTAGCAATCCACAAAAAGAGGGTGGTCTACTGTTAATTGACGAATTAGCTCCTAATCGCTTTGTCTTTTCTCCATTCTGCCGTAGTTCTTGGGGCTTTTGGCTCTATCATATACATTTTCCACAAGTTTTGTAATGCTTTTTGACTAAAGTCTCCTTCACTTAATCACTAATCTACACTTGTGCCCATCCTATTATTTTTTCCTTTTCTATTCAATATTGGACTATCTATTAATATTTGTATTTGCTTCAAAATCGGGCGAAAGGAAGAAGCTTCTGTCTAGTTGGATTAGCTGATGATTATATTGGTCAATTGTGTAAGTGGTTTTGTTAGTTGATTTAGATTTAGCCGGTACGTGACCTTTATTTATTTGTGTTGTTATGTGGTAGTCATAGGATTTTAGTTCTCCGTGTTTTTAATCAATTGGCTTAATAATAATTGAAAAAATAAAAAACTGTATTACATATTTTTAGGTGATTATGCAAAGTAAATTAGCACGTGTTTATGCATTATATTTCTACACTTGAAACAAGGGGACATGTTTTATGTTTATTTTGAAAATGCATTTTTTAAGTTTCTCGTTTTGAATTGACTTTTTGATGCAAAAACAAAGATAATGATTCAAACTCATGATTAATCTATTACACGATTGTATACAGTATGCATATTCAGAAAATTTATATTGAGAATTACGAGCAATTGTTTGCTGAAAAATATAAAGATTGTATCCATAAAACGTTAAATACGTAACATCTACAATAAAAATTGTAGAATTTAATCTCTTTATTTATAATGAAGTTTAAAATAACTATTATGATTTTACTAATGTGCAGCACCAAAAGCATGCAAGTTTCGTGGTATTAATAGTCTGCAATACCTTTGCATCTTTATGTTTGATGGAGGACCTTATAATTTTCATACGATAATAATTTGAAAGTCTATTTTCATCTATATTTTTGGAGCATATTAATTAATCAAAACTCTCATAATAATTGACACTAATATTCCCATAGAAAGATACCGAATTAACTTTATTTTTTCAGGTTGATTGATACCAAAAAATTTACTGATACAGAGTTAAATTTTATTAGTATAGAAACTTATAAAATTAAACTCATAGTACTAAAAACCAAACAAATCACAGCTTACCATATATAAAAATAAAGTACGCTTACCATATAAAAATAATAATTGACCAAATATATATATATGTAATAAATGACCGTGAACTATAATATCTTTTTTAAGCTTATTGATACCAAAAGAACTTCCATATAAAGAGTTTAATTTAAAAAAAAAAAAATTTAAAAGGACAACCTTTCATCTAAACTTGAGACTTTTGATTATGTTTTTGTGACAAAGATGTAAATATTTTAGTGGGAGTGAGGTGCTTTTTTTTTTTTTTTGGAGGGAGGAAATGATAATATTAATCACCAAGAAAACATTACACTTAGTGAGCGGCCCACTAAGGCCTCAATACTACCAAGGTAGGAGACTAAAAATGTATAGTCTAAATATAATTCACGAATCAAGTAACAATTAACGGTTACATAAAAATTATAATTAACATTTTGCCTCACACTACGTATGTGAGAAGTGGCCAAACTAATGAATAAATTAAAGACCCGGTGGAAGAGGTGGGAAGATTATGAACATGATAAGAATGTCGTGGGATCTTGTCTAACGTAACGAAGTATCAAAGAATGGATAAAAGGAGTTAGCCTACATTATGTGAGATCGAACATGTCAAATTAGTCCAACTCGACGAGTAATAGTCATAGAAACAATGAAGCTTGTCTTAACTTCCTAGAGTTCATCTAGTTGGAAAACAATGTTGTTGTCATTTATTTGAGAGTCATCAAAGGTAGGTTTAAGTTGACAACTAAATTGAACTTGAAGTTGAGCTTGAATCCTTGGGTCAATTAATTCTTGTGCAAGTACATTAGGTGAGTTGTAGTTCATAAGTAGTGGGATATCCATTTGGGTAATAAAAGGGGGCATTAGAAGAGCAACCAACCGGTGTTGTAACCACAATCAACTCTTTCCCTTTTGTCTCCCGAGAGAGAGTAAGGTGCTTGGCATATGCCAACTTTGCATGCCACAAGAAAATCATGGATTATAAGGAGATTAAATTTTATATTTATTTTAGTTATTTTAATTTTTTAGGTTTCTGTTTACCAAGTCAAGCTATTATTGACTTATAAAGTTGTAAATAGTTCTTTAATTATAAATTTTTTTCTAAGATTCGAACATGAGACCTTATTTAATAAAAGCAAATATTAAACCATTAGAATTAATTCATGTTGGTAATTTTTATATTTATTATATTAGTGATAATGTTTCCTTTTTTTAATGTAAAAATGGTAATTTATTAACAGTATGTCATATGATATTTAAAATGTAGTATATTCCTTAATTTATGATGATAATTAATAACACTTGGCTCACGATGACAATGATTGAAATAAGTAACAATTTTAGAACATAAATCCTTACTTTTTTATGATAAAAGATACGTGTAACTAGATTTAAACTCTACACCTTATTGATAAAAATAAGTTAAACATTAATACTAGCATCTAACTTTGACAGATAATTTTGTTTACCTTTAACTTTGTCACATAATAACACTAATACTGAAAACCAAAAAAATAGTTAAGGAGGGAAAACAGAGGATTAATTACTGCATGCGTTGGATTGGGATGATGCCCTGCTGCTACCCATTTGAATTTGAGATGATCTTCTTCCCCAAAATGAAAACTAATAAAATCAAAATTATCCATTTAAGAAGAGCAAGTACAGCAGACAGCCAAAGCAAGTACACAGCCATCCCTTGCTCTGGAAAAATTGGCAGCTGTCCCAGCTACAGCTACAGCTGCAACTTGAACAAGGATAGAGAAGAAGAGGAGAGAGACAGAGAGAGACTCGGATTCAGAGATACGCCCTTCTTTCTTCTGTTTCTTCCACTTCTTTCTTCCCCTTCCTTCTGCATACTCTCTCTCTCTCTCTCTCTCTCTCTGCCTCCTTTCAACACTCTTCTTCTTCTTCTTCTCTCACTTTCTCACTCTTTCCTACTTGTTTGCTCTCCGCTTCTGCAAT
The DNA here is from genome assembly GCA_021018815.1 of Talinum fruticosum. Taxonomy (NCBI): domain Eukaryota; kingdom Viridiplantae; phylum Streptophyta; class Magnoliopsida; order Caryophyllales; family Talinaceae; genus Talinum; species Talinum fruticosum. The sequence continues at coordinate 211,801 of JAITYX010000109.1, forward strand.
CTTTTTCCCCACTTTTGGTATCCCTTCGAAACCCTAGCTGCAAATCAGATCTGCCCACTTCCTGCATTTTGCTTCCACTGTAAGATGACTATATAGCCAGCGTAGCTCGGGAAAAATGGCCACCTCCGACCCGAACAAGAAGCCCAAGCCCGGCCCCTGGCCCCCGCGCCGGAATCCAAGCCAATGCCGCCAACTTCTTGGGCCAAGCGAACTGGGTTTCGCCCCAAATTCTCCGGCGAGGCTAATGCCGGAGATTCCGGCCAGATTGGGCTCCCTCCTAAGCCTAGAGACCGCGACAACTCCGTCGATCTGGAGTCGGGCCGGGCCCGGGCTCTCCCGCCGGCGAACGGGGCGGCGGAGGGGAATAATAGGCCTCCGACAGCGACGGCGGCCGACAAAGAGCCGGCGGTCAAGAAGAGGAGGGACTCTGATGGCGGGTCCCAGAAAGGTCCGGCACCGGCACCGGCTCCAGGGGTAAATGGGAATGGGCCGGTGGACCCGCCGCCGAGGACTAGGAGAGGGGCTAGCCGGAGTGAGGAGGCTCTGGAGGTGGTGCCTGAGAATCTGGATGATGATGGAATCATGGGTAGGCAGTCTCATATGAAGTATGAGCTCAGAGACACACCTGGGCTTGGTGAGTTTCATGAATATTTTTTGTGATTATTTTTTTAAAATCTAGAAATAAGAATTTGGGTTATTTGTTGGGTTTTTTCATGATATTATATGGGATGAAGTAATGATTTTTAAATTATGTGCATGTAAGAAAAATATAACCTATGGGTTATGGCATGATACTTTCAAGTATACATGTGGAAGCATGATTGCAATCTCGGAAAGTTTTGGTCTTCATTGCAGAATTAGTAGTTGTTGAAACATTCAGTTGATTTTATGTATTTGTTTATTTATTTGTTTCAGTTTATATATACATGTTGGAAAGTTGTCATCTTTGTGAGCACTGGTGAGTTCATTACTTATTTGGTGGTGGTATTTTGCAGTCCTAATTGGCCTGTATGGTGTCCAACATTATATTTCAATTTTGGGTTCAATCATCCTGATTCCACTCGTGATTGTGCCGGCTATGGGTGGCTCTTATGTAAGCATGATACTGACATTTCTGATACAATTTTTGGCCTCTGATTTCATGTAGCATTGATTTAAATCATCGTTTTGATGTTTGTCTTGTTAATCTAATGCAATTTAGTGAATGTAGGAGGATACAGCCAATGTGGTGTCTACGGTCCTCTTCATGTCTGGAGTGACGACACTACTACATACGTTTTTTGGGACTAGGTTGCCCTTAATACAAGGGCCCTCGTTTGTATATCTGGCTCCTGCACTTGCAATTATCAATTCCCCGGAGTTCCAAAAGCTGAATGGAAATGTATGTTTTTATCTGTGCTGGATGGATTTTACTGTTTATTCTGTCAGTTGGTTTATCCATGCTTGGCTAATGACATACCGTTTTGACTTGTTGCCTGGAAAAATGATGTGAACAGTTTTTGTGGCATTATTGATTGTTGTATGAGTTAAAATTTGCATGAGAAACACACAGTTAACTGGGTCATATATTTGAAGCCACCCAAGTATCTGTCAATCTTATCATCTAAATCCTAGAATTCCACTTCAAATTAATCCAATTCCCAACTGTATAATTTTTCACAAAATCAAATTATCCCTTAAATGGTAATAACCTACCTTCTAGGAAGGGTTGTTACTGCCATTGAGGGTTACATATATAAATTTATTAAGCTATACTTTCTATCCATTTTCAAACCTGGTTAGACAATTTCTTCTTGCTTACAATCTACAATCTACCAGTTTTCTCCCACCTGATTTTAGTCAAAATCTGCTCCAAAGCTTAATGCTGTCCACTGAACAACCTGCCACAGACTCTTACTCCATAAATTGTATGTACGTGCCTGCAAAATATCATATATAATACTCTTCCTGATTGGGGAGCCTTTCAGAATACTTAGAAAGGTCAGTCGGCATCTTTACTTGAGCCCAATTGCAAACTTGTGTCAGTATCTCATAGCTTAAGGTACAGGAAAAGAAGTTTAGACCTTGTATTTCTAATATCTTCTTGCTGCTTGAAAGCTAGATGTCTTCTGAAGTGTATTTTTAGGGATTTTACCACGAATATCCATTGGTCAGGTGTACTACCAAGGGAAGGGACTAGTTTTGGCAGTCATTGCCTTTGCACTTTCGATGAAGAAGGAAATTAAGAACGTAATATGGTTGTATTAAGCTTCTGTCTTTTGTGAAATATAGGGACCAGTAGAGGGATACTATCAACCTAGGCTGAAATTGAAAAGTGAGCATAAGAATAGTATCCTAAAGTTTGTTAACTGCATGCGTAATATTCTCAGTTGCATAACTTGCGTCACCATGGAAGAACGGACCTGAGGTCTTACCTGAGTTAGAATTTTTCTCATATTCTTAGAGCACCCCTTTTTGTATTATTTTGAGGGGAATTCTTAGGTGATACTTTGGTTCCCTAGTGGTGTTGAATTGTAATATCAATTCTTACTTCTCTTGCATCTTCCTCTTATTGCCTCACTGACGTCAAGAATAAATCGCGAAGCCCTCTGGCAGAAGCTTGCTGCTTTTGAAATTGTTTTGAAGTTACCCTTGTTTGTACTAGTATCAAATCAAATTGCTAATGTTTATGATGTCCTAGTTGTGCACAATATATGAATATAAGGGACAGTGCAGTACTTGCACTTTAGCAAGTTTAGTCTCTGTTCTTTTTAAATCTACATATCTACTGGGTTTGATTTCCTTATCTGGCCACTGCAGAACTTTAAGCATGTAATGAAGGAACTTCAAGGGGCGATCATTGTAGCTGCAGCATTCCAAGCATTCTTAGGATACAGTGGATTGATGTCATTGTTAGCAAGGTATGATCTCTGGTTATCATTCGTTGGTTTGCTATTTCGGCCATTAATGTGTACTCATCACTAATGTGTTGGACAAACTTATGGTGTATTGGCCGTGCTCATTTGATAATCTAGAATGCCTTCACAGGAGTTCTGAGAGTATTAAAAAGTGTACTCATCACTAATGTGTCAGACAAACTTATGACATATTGGCCGTGCTCATTTCATAATCTAGAATGCCTTCACAGGAGTTCTAAGAGTTTATTAAAAAGTTCATAGCTCTACTATGGGTTTAGTATTTTAATGTGAGAAATAAATTTTTAGAGCTTTATGAGACTGTAGCTTTCGTGCACACTTATAAAATCTCATTGCTCTATTGAAATTTTTTATGGATCTATCAAACGTTTTGGTGCCTTTTAAGAAAATTTTGGAGCCGATCCGAGTATATCTGATGAGATATACATAACCATTATAGTATCTTGCATAATTAATGATGTCTGTTGGACTCTAAATTCTTTGGTCCATACGAACAGATGATGATTGTGGAGGTTTACACTTCAAGTGTATTTGAACCAAAGCAAATCAATACCAAATTGTGCCTATGTACAGCATTTAGGGGCAGTTGAGATGGATTTGTATAATTCTGCGGTAGAGGTCATCTATTCTATGTTGTCCATTCGACAATGAAAACTCATATATTATGAAGAAGCATGGAAGTGGCTTCAGAAAAGGCATCTAGACTCTAGAATATTATTGGATGCTTACAGCCTAGATATGAAGGTCATACAATCAGTTTAAGATGAACAAAAATCCTCACAATTACACAGAAGTTCGAGAATTTTTAATTCACTTGTCTCAACTCACTGGTCTCACATGAATTCTGATCGCACCTTTTTCGTAAACCCTTCTGTTTCTTTCAAAGAAGATACCTAAAATGTGTGCAAAGTCATGCTGGCTACCCCCTCCCTGAAAAAAAGGAAAAAGGAAAAAAAGTCACCAACAACTAGAATTGAGATATGTAATCTAAAGACCAGGCAACTAGAGTTGGATTCCCATAAGAATCAAGAGTTTGTTGTTTCTCTATTTTCACTTTGAGAAGCATCTATTGACCAAACTCTTCCCATTTTAACAAATTATCCCTGGTAAATGTCATTCCTGAAGGAATAGCCCAAATGTAGAAGGATAATTTCAAGGGGCAAGAGTTCTCATAGAATCTAGCAAGGTATAATTGTCTTTGATAAGCTGTGATGTCAAATTCGTGAATCGGAAAGCTTCATAAGTTCATATTTCATTAGAAGGTAGTCACTATCTCATAGGCTTTTGGGGAAATCTTGATGACAAACAAAGTTATTAGAGCATCATATCTTCATGTACATAATTATAATTCCAATCGATGGGATAGAAGATACTGCATAATGCTTAGAAACTAAAGCTCAGACATATAGACTATAGAGAAGGAAAATGATTCCTAAATGGAATAATGCTACATTATGTATCTTGTTAGAAGCAAATAGAGGAACCTTCACCCATCATGAAGGATATTGAGGGTCAAAGTTACCCTACTACCTCTGAAGCCCCACTCTAGTCTCCTAGTGACTTGAGCATAGCAAACTATTAATCGTTAAAACCATACATCACATCAGACTAAGGTAAATAACCGCTCCGCCAAACCTTGTCCGCCTAAATTCTAATTCAAGAACAGTCACAACCACTTGGTTTTTAACTTAGAAGAACCAAATTACATAAAAAGAAAAAGAAAAAGAGATGTCTTCTGTACCACCTTTCTTCTATTATGTTTTTGATAATATCTTACCAAGGAGTCGAGTGAGGCTGTTAGATGGTGTTCCCCCTCCTTCACCAAGCCATACCTTGTTTGAGTCCCTTGATCATTTCGAAATAGAATCCATGAAATTGTTTCCTTATGGGGTAAGATTTGAAGCAATCAAGGCAAGCGTAGGAATAAGGGAGAGGAAGAAGGTTGGAATGGTTGAAAGCACAATTGTAGCCCCTAGAGAACTTTGCCATCCCCTCTCTTCAAATTGCGTAGGTTACTGACCTTTCAATGAATATGATCCGAAGTAAGGTCTCATAAGTTATTGGCAAAAGTTGCAACATCACAATCTAGGATATGGAGGAGAAATGCTGAATATCTCTTCCTAATTCCTTCTCATTCTGCCATTTGTGCCCTTTGTTCTGAAACCTAATCATAAAGGAATACTAACTTGGTTGTACATATGTCCAAAGTCTCTTTTTCTACTAATTACAAATGGGAGGTATTTATCTGTTTTCATTGTGCATTTTTTTTCAATTGTTGATAAAATCTTTGGGATTTTCTTCTTGAATCTACAAGAGAGATCTATGTGAGAAACTACACTCTTACTTTTCAAAGCCACCCTATTTGAATATTCTCTAGATTAGGATTGTACTACAAATTTTGTCCATGAGGCTGGCAAATAAAGTTCATGGCCTATTATTGCTTTATCCCATTTGAGGTGGAGACAATAAATGCCTCACCTTCACTGTATTATTCAACATGGGGTGGAGAGTGGAGAGCCACCACCATTTCTAAGTCTAGCATAATGAGCAAATTGCTAGGGCATCTATGTTGCCAAGCAACCCATTTCCCAACTACTAGACTCTTGTTTGATCATGATAAATAAATGGAAAAGGGAAGAAAACAGAGACAGAAGAAACTAATTGTAGATTATCTGCACAAGATGTTGACCTATGCCAAAGGTTAGCATAGCTTCTTGCCCTGGAGAATTAGTGGCTTGACTAGCTTGGCCAATCCCTAGATTGATGAAAAGGATTTCATGATTGTTGGGTATGATGTATACCACCCAGAGCCATACGAATTCTCCTGTTTGAATGGGGATTAGGATCCCAATTAGAGGAGAGGTTTATGTTCCCCTGACTAAAGCTACAATTTCTCATGAGACACAGAAGATTTCAGGTGCTTGAATGCTGAATCAGCTTATACAACTAGGTTGTGGTCTTGGCTTGTCTGCCACCCCTGCTGTCTTGTTAGAAAACTCTCTTTTGATACAAGCTCCTTTTATGCGTGTCCACAGCATACAGTGCTCTTTGTATGAAGGCAAGCCTTGGTTTTGATTGACTCCTTAGTTTCCTCCGGGTAATCCTACCCTTTGACTATTTATCCCATCTAACTTTTACCTTTTTATCATTGTTTACGGTTAAGCCCATGCTTAGTGTGTTGTCATTGCATTTGTAGTGGTAACAGGATGTAAGGAGTAGTAAGCATTATTTATAAGTACTGTCAAGCCGGCCCATTTGTACACCATTTTTATCATTCTGGTTGCAAAAGATTTGCTACTTGTTTCTTTGGATTCTATTGACATCATAATAGGATGGAAACCTTTGATTTCCATGGGGCTTCCTAAAATATACTCCAACCAGACCGATACACTCTCGCTCTTAAATCCGTATCAATTAGGGAGGCTTTCCCCTCTCCCTGAGTCTTCTTATGCTCCAAGGAAAAGAGTGATGTGTTTGCTTTGATGGAATTGTCGAAACTACTTAGAGCTCAATTGCCCCTCTAGCCATGTGCTTGACAAGGGAGTCTGAAATCTCGTACCTTATTCATTTCTAGTAATCCTTTGCATCTCCCTTCATCTAGTCCACTTCATTTAAAAATTTTTGGCTCAATGCAAATCTGTTGCACGGCTGCACCTATTGAACTGAGAATAACCGAAGCTTAATCATGCAACTCAACACTATTAGCCTAATGGTCATGGTGGAAAAGAATATTCAAGGAGATGGTATGAGCATCATAGAAAGGGCCCAGGTCTAGCATTCTTTTCTTTTCTTCCTTTTTATTTTGGGGGTGGGGGTGTTAGGGGACAAAGAGCAGAATCAACTGAGGCCAAAGGTTAGGGACTCACCAGCAATTACATGACAAGACCAAATCCATCAAGCTAACTTTCCTAGGCCCTAGACCGGCCTTGTTTCCTCCAAACTGCCTTGGAAAGGATGCCTTATGGAGGCCTTTTTGTCCCTAGATTGTCCTTGTTTTTTTCCAAGCTGGCTCGTATTATATTTGCCTATGAAACTTCTAGCTGAGTTCAGTTGGTTGGAAATATCTTTTTCATTCTTTGCAGTAGGTAGAATGTGATGTTGATGGAAGGAGTTCTTGAATTCTGTGTGCACAGTACAGTTTAATGCTAGGATCCTTTTTATACGGGAGAGGTGGTGAACCACTTATTAGTATAACAAGAAGAACAATGGAATCAGGATACTTCACCACCTAGAAGGCGCTTATTCAGTCTTTAGATGAACATGAACGAGAAGATGACCCCTATTTGGCACTGAACTGATGCACAGATAATCCTTCCTTGATTTTCATAGCAACCGTTTATTGCATGATGAATTGCTAGCATGAGCTCACTGAAGTCCTTGCAGAACACTGGGATTATCTTTTAGGGTATAACTGCATCTAATTCCCGCTAGAGATTAGCGAACTATTCCGTGCTTGTGCATATGTGCACTTGTGCGTACACTATTGTGACAAATGGCAGTCTAAAACTTATCATTCCTAAGGGTTTATCAGAAAGGATGAAATATGCAAGGGACCCATTATACAAGCTTCAATGTGAAGATGTATTATTAAAACATGTCCACTGCTTATTGTTGTTGATAGCTGGATTATCCTATGGATTCCTTTGTAATTCTATCGTGAAAGGTGGAGCTAGAAATTTAAGCTATCTCAGTAGTGAGAATGTTGGTAACATAGGACAATAATTCATCAGTGTTGGTGAAAAATCGTGAAATTCCGTCTGAAATTGGCCAGTTCTGTCTTATTTGAATGGTAGACTCCATTGCGATCTGCGAGCGGTGAGATCTGTACTAACTGCATGGATTCAAAATGAGGTTGTTCTGAGATGACTGCTATGAGCTACATGATTGCTGCATTAGAGCTACTTTGCAATACTGCAACCGAAACCACACTTTAAAGCCTTGACTAAGTGGCAGTTATGTTGCCTTGTTGACTTGTTTTGCCTTCACTATATGGATGGTTGGCTTTGTGATGTATGTATAATGTACATGTTTGGTGTTTGATATCTTAGTTGATGGTTAATACTTAGTATTTCTGTATCCTTTTCTAGGATAATCAATCCAGTGGTGGTAGCTCCAACTATTGCTGCCGTGGGGCTTTCTTTCTATAGCTATGGCTTCCCACAAGTTGGTACTTGCCTTGAGATTGGTGCTGTCCAGATATTGCTTGTCATAATTTTCTCTCTAGTAAGCAACTAGTGCTCCACATATTATTTTACTCTTGCTTTTGACTTGCTGAGCTCATCTTTATATTATCTGTTAAATTCTCAACTCTGCCTTACTATTACACTGACATGAATCACATGTTTTCCCCTGTTCAGTACCTTCGGAAAGTATCCGTTCTTGGCAATCGTGTGTTTCTTATTTACGCGGTATGTCTTTTATTCTGTTGCTTCCTACTGTAGTTATCTGCTTGTTTCCTCTGCTGAGTATTTTAAATATTCTTTATTTGGTTGGCTTCTAAACGTTAGCTCTAATATTTGATTCTGTAAAGGATATTTTAGATCACTTTGCTGTTTCTTAGTTGAAGACCGGAGAATTCTAAAACTTTTGAATTTTGACATTATAAAACTATGAAATTAGATACAACGAGGTAGTTATTTCCGGACTGCTAATTTGATCTAACTCCTTTAACTTGCCAGGTTCCTTTGGGTCTGGCAATCACCTGGGCTGTTGCATTTCTTTTGACTGAAACAGGGGCATACAGCTTTAAAGGTTGTGATCCGAATACACCTTCATCAAATGTTATATCAGAGCACTGTAGAAAACATATTGCCAGGATGAAGCAATGTCGCGTCGATACTTCTCATGCACTAAAAATTGCACCATGGTTTCGATTTCCTTATCCCTTACAATGGGGTACACCTGTATTTAGCTGGAAGATGGCTCTCGTTATGTGCTTTGTCTCCATAATTGCTTGTGTGGATTCTGTGAGTTTCTGTCACTTCCTCTGAATCCGCAAAAGTTTGTTTCTTCTTTTGTTCTCCCCCTCCCCCGGCCAATCTCCTGCTTCTGTATGTTGTGGTTCTCAAGGCTTTCTTTGCTAGAATTTATAAACAATCATATTGTCTTTTCCTTCGTTTTTGGGGTTCTAAACAGGTTTTGCTTAATTAACAATACACTGTATTCTGAGGAAACAAATTCTGACTGAATGCTGTGCTTGCTGGAACATTATTACATTAAAATCATTATGTTAGTACTTTTCTTGGTTTGAAGATCACCGGAGTTTGGATAGATACATATATGTTAGAAGCAATGCATAGTAGATATTTGTCTGATGAGCAATTAAGGAATGGATTTACCAGAAGAAACCAAAAGGGTATCACCTCAATAAAATGAACTATTAGATTATTGCCAGTTGCCTGGTTGAAAGAGGAATTTACCTGTCAGTTATGAATTTCATTTGTGTCCTGTACAAGAGCATATACTTTTCATTTGTACAGCTGTAATACTATCTGAAAATGCCGACTTTCTGTGTGCATGGGGTGAGGGGTTTTATATCAAAACAAAGTTTGTCAATCTTTCTTGGCTAAAACCCTGTGTGTGCAACTTTGTGCTAGGAACTTTACGGATGAAATTACCACCCTCCCAACTTCAAGAACCCTTTAGAAGTGTATGGATATTATCTAACTGGGACTTCCTGCTCATCTAAAATATTTCAATGTTTGCGCCGCTAGCTTTATAACTGTCATTGATGACCTTCCCCTTCTGTCAACCAAACACTAGTCTCCATTGACCAGGCCATGTCATGATCCTACAGCCATCTTATGTCAAGAACTATTGGAACCAAAAGTTTAAGGTGATGGTTGAAGGTCCATGGATGATTTTATAATATACTCTTTAACACATTCTCTCACGTGAACGCTCTTTTGGGTTGAATTGTGGATGCTGCGTAGGCTTCCCCTTTGCACAATGATTGAACATGGAGGCTGTTGTGATTTGGGCTCTGATACCTTGTCAAGAAGCTTAAGCTGATAGTCCATGGTCCATGAAAGGTTTTTATAATATACTTTGGCACATTTGCCTATTTCTCTTTCAAGCTAGAGATTGAATAAGATAGAGGTGAAAGAAGGCTTACATGACTTCACCCAAGTTGCTCAGCGTCCACTACGCAACTTCTAGCTGCGCATAAAATCCATCTACTTCTATAGATCACATTGGAATTATGTTGGTCAAGTGTTGGACCTGTAACTTCAGTCACTGCTGAGTTTTGTAGTATGAGGATCCATGGTTTTAGTGCATAAGCACTTTAGAAGGACCGGATAGTCGTTGCTTACCTGCTGGTTGAAGATATTTATGGGACTTTGGAATGAGTTGTTCGGATTAGACCTTTTGATTTACCATGTTGTGGGTTGAAAAATCCAGAAAGGAGCAGAGATTATGTGCCAAAATTTTTGAATCTAGCCAAATTTACGGATACATTACAATAAATCCTATTTACTTGACGATTCTGAATTATCTGATCCTTTTTTTAATTGCTGCCTCTATCCATTTGCTGGCGTCATTATTTAGGTGTGAATGCTGCTTATGGTTGATTGTTTTACTGTTGGCACTTGCAGTTTAATACTACTAGCAAATCACACTGAAACAGAACCTTATAAATGGCTAGTTACATTAGGTGTTCCTGTTTGTTTTGAACCCCTTCCAAATGATAGCCTGTTTGATTTGCTCCTGCCATGGATACCTGGCCAATGTCTTATTCCTTGTCTCTCACCTCTGAAAAAAAGGAAAAACCCATTTGTACTCATTTCTGTTATTTTGAAACTTTGTAGGTCGGTTCATACCATGCATCGTCCTTATTGGTGGCATCCAGACCTCCAACACCTGGTGTTCTTAGTCGAGGTATTGGCATGGAAGGCCTTTGCAGTATTTTGGCTGGCCTTTGGGGTACAGGGACTGGATCCTCAACTCTTACTGAGAATGTTCATACCATTGCTGTGACCAAAATGGGGAGCCGGAGAGCAGTTGAATTGGGCGCCTGTGTTTTGATTATCTTGTCTCTTATAGGTGAGTTCCATCTGTGTCTGCTTCAAGCTTGAAGTTAGTCGATTGCATGTGGCTCTGTTGTATATGTCGTGGAATAAGGTTGCAGAATGCAATTGTAAATGTTCTATGCATATTTTAGCTATTGGTACATCTTCCTCTGTGTCCCTAACAGGAATCTCTACAGAAGTTAGTTCGTACGGCCTATTTGACCATGGTTTACAAATTAATTTCTTGACAATGAGAACAGCCTTTTGTTATTAATGCCTGTTCCAGATGGATCTTTTCTCTGTAATGCCTTTCTTGGGGGCGCCGGGGGGTTGTGGCATGGTAGCCAATTAAGGGACCCATCACACGTGTGGGTCCCTTTTGAGGAAAGGACTTGCGACAGAAGAGGAGAGTTCCAGGGGAGGACCTTACTCAGTTGAATGCCCCTAGTGGATTCGAATCCGCACCTTACCGGTGGGTGGTGGGTTGAGGACCACTGGACCACCTCCTTAATAAGTTTGCTTAAAACCTCTTCTTTAGGGAGTATATGCTGGATCTATAGCCATTAAATTCCTTTTTGTCTTTGCTTGCAGGTAAAGTTGGAGGCTTCATTGCTTCGATTCCTCACGTGATGGTAGCTGCTCTGCTCTGCTTCATGTGGGGGATGCTTACAGCACTAGGCTTATCCAATCTGCGCTACAGTGAAGCGGGAAGTTCTAGAAACATCATCATTGTTGGATTGTCCCTGTTTTTCTCTCTTTCGGTGCCAGCATATTTCCAGCAGTATGGCCTCTCACCAAATTCTAATGTCTCTGTTCAGAGTTACTTCCTTCCCTACATTGTGGCCTCCCATGGACCTATCCACACCAAATTTGGAGGGGTAAGCTTCAAACTTGTGTTCTTTTTTCCTTGCTGGTGAATTGTGCGCATAATAGAGTGGTTTGGTAGTCAGCAAAACTCTCATACTCCCTCTTCCTCTGGTAACATCATTTTGTCTTCCTTTGTCCTATGTGCAGCTAAACTATGTTTTGAACACATTGCTCTCATTCCACATGGTGATTGCATTCCTTGTGGCTGTAATCTTGGATAACACCGTACCTGGCAGTCGACAAGAACGTGGGGTATATGTATGGTCCGAACCCGAGGCTGCACGGAGGGAACCTGCAGTCACCAAAGACTACGGTTTACCATTCAGAGTAGGGCGAGCTTTCAGATGGGTCAAGTGGGTTGGGCTTTAAAGAGCTCGGGTGCATTTATCATTTCTCAAACCGGCATCAAAAGCCATTGAAGAATATGGGAGAAAGAGGGGGTAGCACGATGATTCAGATTTACACCCCATTCTCGCCATTGCAAACTAGTAAATTGATGACCTGATTTTTGGCCTAGGGAACGTCTAGAAAGATGAGCTTTTATGTACATCACAGCCTGGGGAAGTTATGCTTACCCTGTAATATTGGAATATTGAGTACACACTGTATTTTTGTATGTAGTTTTTGAGATGGGGTTTCAGTTTGAGCTTCAACCTCACTTTGGGGTGATGCTTATTAGCCTTAATATCATTCCTTCATGTAAGATTCTATCTGTAGCCCATGATTTCATCTGTTATCACCCCTCCCTCTCCTCTCTGTTCTTTCCATTGTTTTTGTTAGTAAATATGTATCCGGCTAGCGCACATGGGACTGATGTATTTCTGTATTCTTTGTGAAATTATGATTCTTCCTTGAATTGCGTCCTCTTATCTATCTTTCCTTTGCCCTTACAAGAAAGTAGTAAATACTATACGATAATTAATTCAATTAAAAGTTGAAAGTAGTGGTTGAAGGTTCGGGATGTTTCTAACATGCCCCCTTTGATGGATGTCCTTCAGCTGCAAGCCTGTGAAGACTCCTTTCTTGTACAGTAATTACATATACGAGTTTATTTGAACTTAAGATCTATTGCTCATAATTTATTTTTTTGATACCATATACAAGAATTAATTAAACCTAAAGCTTAAGACCCGCATGAAAATAAAATCAGTCAATTGCATGATTTTTCATGTTTTCTATTTCCTGTGACATGGAAATTGAATCAGTCAAATCTAAAGGTAAGCAAAAAAGTTGGTTTGTCTTTTTTTATTTGATGGAAAGTTAGTTAAATGTTAAACAAAGAAAAAGAATTTAAATAAATAAATTTATTAATATCAAAGCTTAATTACTGGGGTGCCGTTGAGGAAAGATTTGGGGGCAAAGAAACAGCTTTCCCTCCCATGTCATGTCAAATTTTTTTTATTTAAAAAGGGTAAGTACAACAACTAATAAATAGCCCTTCTCTCAAGGGTTCTACCTAAGTTGTCCTCCATAAAAATGGAGATGAGGGAGGGAGAAGAAGGAAGAAAATCCCAAAATAAGGAATGGGTAATAGAAAGACCTAAGCTCGCAAAACCAGTCCGCCGCTCTGTTTCCCTCCCGAAATTGATGTTGGATAATTACATTACAACAATTTCTAATATATAAGTGAGTGTCTTGTATAGTAGTCCGTATTTCCCATGGCGTTTGGCATTCCCCGCGCAAGGCCTTAATAACCAATTGATTATCTCCCTCAATAACAATAGAACAAAATCCTGCATGGATGGCTGCCCGTACTCCGTTTCGTATTGCAGTGGCTTCAAGCAACCAGTATTGAGGACGTCCCTAGGTTTGTGACTCCCGCCTGGATAAATCTTCCGTCCCAACTTCGATGACAAACCCTCCCGCTACGAGTGGTTGAAGATTTTGCTCCATCAAAGTTAATTTTGATGAACCCCTCGGTGGTTTCTTCCATCCGATATGTTGAATTAAGGTGGTAGGAGTGGAAGGTGATTGAGATGAAGGAGAAGTAGAATATAATCCATAAAATTTGCCTCTTGCCCTCCATTCTCGCCCATGCTCTTTTAGCTTTGATGATTGTTAGAAATGTGTTATACCTTCCATTATTGAATACAATATCGTTTCTACTTTTCCAAATGCTCCAGAGTAGATAAACCATTCCGACAATTTGAGTTGGTTTGCGGAGGTTCCTAAACTTTTGAAAAATATCACTTAACGACAAACAAGTGTAGTTGTCCGACGTTGATATCAAGCCACTTGTGGAGAGAAGATTTCTCTCAAGTGTCCTTAACCAATGGGCATCTAACAAAGAGGTGATCAATCGATTCCTCACTTTGTTGACATATCGGGCAAGTGGTGATCTACTAACTCCTCTGTTTGAAAGTGTATCCCATGTAGCAATGGATTTATGATGGAGTTGCCACGAAACAGCTTTTAATTTAGGCATGACATCTAACTTCCATATCCAACCAGCTTCCCAAGCATGGTTTCGGCCCTGTAAATTGTGTGCATTCTAAGTTGCTGATTTTGTAGTAAACTTTCCCGAACTCGATAGTCCCCAACACACCGTGTCTTCCAATTCATGATTTGGTATGGGTATGCTGCTAATTTCCCTACATATGTCCAATGGAAGAAAGGAAGAAAGAGATTGCATGTTCCATTCTTTCCCCGAGTGTAATACATACATTAACAGTAGCATCAAGTGTTGGGATGTCATTCCCAGTGGTATCATAATATTGGAGTAAGGGTGCTTGCCCACACCAAGTATCTTGCCAAAATTTTGTACACTTTCCATTACCAATTTTTCATTTGAGTCCTCTTTTGAAGAGTTCCCTCTCTTTGAGGAGGCTCGTCCATGCCCAAGAGTCAGTAGGTTTGGATTTACGCAGGAAAAAGTCATCGGATAACGGGTACTTAGAGCGCATGATCCGCATCCAAAAATTGTTCGGTTCAAACAGATATTTCCATATAAGTTTACAAAGGAAGGCTTGGCTAACGACCTCTGTTTTCCTCAGCCCCGTGCCCCCCATCCTTTTTGGCATGCATATTTTGTTCCAAGAAACAAGGGGACGCCCTTTAATATCCTTTGCTTTACTCCAAAAAAGTCTCTGTTAATTTTATCCAGATGAATCGGATGTACTTTTTGGCACTTTAAAACATTGCATCGTATGTGTAGGGAGTGATTCCAAATTGGATTGAATCAGCACCACCCTTCCCGCTTTTGAAAGCAAATTAGCTTTCCAATTCCGTAACTTTTTGTCTACTTTGACTAAGATATCAGCAAATGTAGTACTTGTTTGCCTTACCTTTAAACACCGAACAACCCGGATACTTTCCAAAAGAATCAGTATGCGGAATATTAAATATGGAAGAAAGTGAACTTCGGCTGCAAAATTCGCATTCTTTGAAAAAACAATCACAGATTTATGAAAATTGATCAATTGGCCCGAGTGTTTGGAGAACTCCTCGGTATGTTATCAAGCTTAAAGCACGTATCATGATTGGCCTTACGGAAAAGTAAGCTATCATCGGCAAACAAGTAAACACGGAATTTTTTATGCTCTAGGTGCAATCTTAATCCCAATACCAGATTTTGGTTGCATTGTTTCCATATTTAACATGTGTGCTAGAACATCCATGCAAATAATAAAAAGATAAGGCGACAAGGGATCTCCTCGTCTAAGGCCTCTAGATGGCCTAAAAAGCCCACATGATTCATCATTAATAATCGGAGAATATGTGATGGTAGAAATACATTCTCTAATCCAACTTATCCATTTATCATGAAAGCCAATTTCTTTAAGGCGAGACAAATATAAAGTCCCATTCAAGTCTATCGTATGCCTTTTCCATGTCCAGTTTAAGACCAACGTAAGCTTGTTGGCCTTACATGTTACCATGTCATGTCAAAATAAGAGAGAGAAACCCGACAATTTTCTCCTACGTTCCTCCGACTTGAGGGCAGGTATATGATATAGATATGTATTTAAGTGTAAAATTTGGTTATTTTTGAGAAATCTTACATATTTTTATTGTAATTTGAAGTGTAAGTATTGTACTTTAGTTTAAGTGTCAAAGGTCCGATACGGATACGATAAGGTAAAATGAAAAGTTAGAAGTCGAGTAACATATATTTTCACTCGTTAGTTATGCATATAGTTGCTATTTTGGTGCCGATTGGGCGAAGTATCATCAACTCCTTCTATATAGTTCGTCTATTTTTTTCCTCTCAAAGTATATAAATCTTATACAATACAAAGTATGATTTTATTTAACATCACCGGTTATCAATTAATTATTAATAATTAATTAATTTATTATATCATATAGATAGATAGTCATTTAGAGTTGCAAAATAGGGAAAATGGCTTTTAAATGTTTTTTAAACTAAAAATTGTGTTGCTTGCTTGATATTTGCACCATTACGTTGCAAATAACACGAGGTATTTTTCTTGTTTGGGTAAGGAATGAGGGACAAAATCCCAAATCACGTCTAGTATATATAATATTATAATCTTATTGTAATGTCCCCTCTCAATCAATCAAATAAATAATATTTTCCACCTTAATTATTATATACAAAGATATTTATAAAAAATTAAAATTATAGGCTTTGTCTCGACTTGTTAGGTGACAATAAATATAAATATTATAGCGCTAATATTTAATTATCAAAGTTTAAATTATAAAAATAAAAATCAATTTTATTCTATTTATTTGAGATCGCCAGAGAGAAGGCATCTCCACAACTAAGCCACTGCTTCGTAATTGGAATTTCCCCATGTGAACAAACCCACAAATTTCTACGAGTATTTATTTATTTATTAGAACACTCAAATTTAATAATATTTTTATTTGTTGATTTTTTTTAATTGGGAAAGGCTTTCTAATATCAAAATTGTATAATGCAACTACTCCAATATTGTTTTTTTTTTTAAAAAAATGATAATTTAAGTAAATAATCTTGACAATCATAGCTGAGTTTATAGCTGGCAGTCCATATAAAATTAAGTTGAAATGATTATAGTTCATATTATGGGTCTAATTATTTGTCATTTGCATTTTAGCTTTTTCAGGGGGAATTATCTGAAATATTTTTTTCAAAGCTATTATATATGTAAACAATTTTTTATGGAAAATGCATTTTGTTCTTGCAGCTAAAAAATAGGGAGGAGAAACAATTGAAAAAGTATAATGATTAATGAATTAATTATGGCAATTTGCTTGCTCATTAGATTGCTGTGCAACTAACTTGAGTTGGAGTGGCTCAGAATGTTTCAAGCATGTTTTATTCAATTCTACTCTCAGGTTTTGTTCTTGTTTGCTTTAAATTATGTTCTTTAATCATAATTGTATGAAAAATTGAACAAGAATAAACCAGCATATGGGGCGTTTGGGTGAAAATAAACCAATCTATTTTCTTGGACGTAAATACTAAAATGAGTTTTTTTTTTGGCAAATTACCACCAAGTTAGACCCCTTTGACTTGGTGGTTAGGTGATGTGGACGGTGACGTTACACACCTGGACGGTGATCGTTGAGTTTTATTTGACTTATTTGAAAATTTTGACAAGTGAGACTAATAAAAGACACTTAATAAATTTTAGCCACAATGAGATTGTCCATATGTGCAGCATTACTGTCCACGTCACCTTACTGTAGAGTTGAAAGGGGTCTAACTGGGTGGTAGTTTGTAAAAAAAAAAAAAATACCCCCATAAATTGTACGGTTTAATATTTCACAAAAGAATCAATTTAATTTTTTCATAGTCTTTACTCTATAATTACATTATTTCAGTTTATTATTAGTTGAATTTTCAGCATGTATGGATAGTCAAGCTATAACTTTAGAAATTAATTAATTGACTTTTGACTGAATTTAGCACCTACAGAAACGTAAATTCCACGACATGAATCAACTTCATCGCTGCATTCAAATTAAGGAGCAAATTTCTCTTTTCTTCTGGTCACCCAAAAAAAAAAAAAAAAAGTTCTGTTTGCTTTCTAATTTCTATAGTATGCATAAATCTTGAGAATCTTACCATTGAATCATGTAGATATATTATATCTAATTGGAAAAATCACTATTGTGAAGCACTTTTTAGGATTTTTTTTAAAACAAGATGTAACAAATAAATAATGATAAAAAAAAATTAAGAAAATTCTGTTATATATGGAAAACATTTAAGGATTCTTTAGTTATTAAGGGCAATAAGTTTAGTTTATTTTTATGCAAATTACATTGTAAGAAAAGCCTCAATATTTGAATACTTATACAATAAAATATGTTTCTCTTATTAAAAGTATAAAGCACATGGACAAACTATAAAAGAAATTGGGTTTTCTAGAGAGAAAAAGGAGGAAAAAAAAGACTGACACATAATAATATATTAATTGAGCAAGCAATGGTTGCCTTTTATCCTCTATATAATAACAAAAAAGGAATTAAAAGGCAAGAAAATAGTATCATAAGGACTAAACATAGGCAAATTCGTTTATTTGCTTCATTCAAGTTTAATGGATTGCGAGAATACTTGTTAAGTTGGATGCTAGTTTGTTGGAATGTGGTTGTGGACTGCCAACCCCTCCCCTCCCTTTTTTCTTTTATTTAATTTGTGGCTATTTATTAATTAAGATTGCATTTTTTAACTCCATCATTAATCTAATACTATAATTGAAATATTTTTTTGAATTATTACTTGCACTACATTGAATCTTGCTTAAATGATCCCTCTTAAATTGTTTCCCTCCTTTTTCTATCCTTTTGAAATTCAAACTAAATTGTTTTTATTTTATCAAAAATATCTAAAATATAATTTATGAAAAGAAGATATATATATATATATATATATATATATATATATATATATATATATATTACTAAGAATTTATTTACTAAATTTCTAAGTACACTTTTACTAAATTATTATATCTTTTAAAAAATAAATATTATTATAAATATTTGTTTATGAAAAATAACCATTGAAAATATTATATGGCTGACAATAATTATACAATTACCAAGTTCAAAATTGTCATCGAAATAAAAGTAAATCTAACTTAAAAGTTAGTCTTTGATGAAAAATAAAAAACTTTATTCCTTTACAAATATATAATATGGATAATTTTTCCCTCTAATTAGCTCTTAAATTCCATTTTCCTTCCAAATTAATTTTTTTACTTTAAATTATTTCTCCCTTTAAATATATTATTATAATCATATTTATCTCTAACTCTTTACATATTATTTAGGCTATTGTTGGGATGGAATCTCTTTGTGTGTAAAAATTATTTATTTTAGCTCAAATTTCATATTGTTTTAATTAGAAGTTATTATATATTTGAATACAATTTGAAAATACAATTTTTTTTCATATCGTTATCATGGCATGACAATAACCCACAAGATAGTATTTAAGTGGGTATAAAATTTCTCATGAACATGATCATGATGTTGTATATTGTTTTGTCAATATATTTAAATATTTTAATTTTTGTAAGTGAATATTTTTAATTAATTTTTTTTCTTTTCATTTTTTTGGTTTTTTTTTTGTGAGTATTTCCAACTTTTGATATACTTTTATATTCTAAAAGTTTAATATTCTTTACATTTCTCTCCAAATAAATCAATGAATGTAAAAAGAAAATTATTAATGGGACATTATTGTCTAATCTTTAGTTCATAGTTGACATTAATAAATGTGTGTTTTTTTGTTTGACTGAGGATATAATCCATTTCAGGCCACAAGCTTTTATTAATGCATGATTATATTATTATATTATTTATTAGTAATTTTAATTACCAATAAAAATATAAGTCCTCAAATTTTAGTTTAGATTTTAAATAATTAGATTTGATGATGGTTGAATTATATGTACTCATTAAATTTTTTTATTTTTTATTTTTACAATATTGGAAGACTACATTCATTTGAATTATACTACCAAGGTATAATATTTATATGTATGAAAACTTTAATAAAAATGTACTACTTATGTGTTCTTATAAATTGTATGCTTATAAATTATATAATTTTAAATGGATTATTTTCAAGATAAATATCTATTCCTCTTATTGGGAGGGTAGAAATGGAGTTTTGCGCGTTAGTATTGTAATGATATATCTTAGCCTATTATTGATAATTTATACTCATATGTATAAGCATTTTAATTTTGGTTATTTGCACGTAACAATCCTATGATTCTACGATTCATTGGAATTTTATGATCCTAATTTAATTCAAAAATATATGGTAGAATTGTAAAATAATTGTATAATTCTACGATCCTCTATTCATTAGAATTTAATTCCACAATTCTAAATAAATTCATAAAGTAGCTACAGATAATTATATTTTGTATCAAAAATCTTCGATATAGTATAATTGCACTGGATTTTTATAAATAATTATGATACAAATATTTTTATTTTTATAAAAAATAACTTTATTATTACAAACAAATATTAGAATATTACGATCATCGATCTAATTCTATGATTTTGATTCTAACCATCCCCCTAATCTAAGTAGGATATCAATTCTAGCAACCTTGATTTTAATAGGTTATAATATATATACTTTGTGACAATTAGATTTTTGGTTTATATAGACAAGCATTTTAATACGTTATAATATATATAGTTAGCCGATTAGATTTTTGTGTCACATCATCAAACTTTTTTTCCCTAAGTGTTATTTTTACATTATTGGGTATTATTTTTATAAAATAAATATTATACATTCTATTATGAGTTATAGAATAAATAGCAATAATTTTGAGACGATATTTTATTACTTTATTCATAATTAGGATTTACGTAATTTTTTATTTCTGAAATTATTTTTTTAAAAGTATTATTAAAAAATATTTTTATGTCATTTAGAATTTATTTTTTGATATAACAATTATCATTGAAATTTCACCTATTAAATGGTAAAAATTTCTCTTTAATATTTCTACATATTAATATATGCCGTGCTTTAGCGCGGGCAAAAACTGGTAAAAAAACAAAAAAATAATCCTTTTGAAAGTTTTGCTAATATTTCTTGTAAAATGTCTAATAAGGTTTCCGCTTAATTGCATTATCCTAATTCTATAATCCTAATGCGAATCCAGGAAATATGTAAGCAAATCGAAATATTGACTTGATGCTTCTAAAATCGTTGTCGAGAGAAGTGGGTGACATTAAAAAGTAATGTTTGCTAATCCAATTAAATTTCCATTGTAATTCTTAAATAAGCTATTTTCAACACCAATCCTCACATCATTACACACCTTCATGTTTTCTTTTCCTTCTTCCGTCTCTGTTCTATTAAATGCAAAGAGATAATCTAACATTAGTTTTTTTTTTTTTAAATTTCTTTTGTTAAATTTAGAGATAATTGTATGAAAAATTATGTTCTTTTGTAAGATAAGTTATGTGTGTGTGTGTCCAAAGACCAAACTATGACATTTAAAGGGATGAAAACAGCAGTTTATGGCAGCTGTCAACAACAAATTGGTGCTGGTGTAGGAAATACATAGTGTGTGTGGGCACTTTCGCAAGTCAGTGACAAAGAAAGCAGAAGAGTTTTGGAAATACGTACAAGTTAACACTTTAACATCAGCGAAATACTGAATATCACTAATCGATTCAGAAAATAAGGTTTTTAGATAAAAAGCACATCGACATCCTATAGAAAGAATAATAAATATGGAGGATTCATGATCGACAACAAATGAATATGGAATGGAAGCGTTAATTTTTATTTTTATTTTCAAATTGAACATTTATTAAAGAGTATAAAAGAACCAAAATGATTATACAAACATATAGAAGTGCTTAATTTTATGAGCATCACCTATTTATACATTTTAATGTAAGTAATTTACTGAAAGTTTTAGGGATTCATAAGTATTATGAAATAATTATACATTTAAAAGTAATAATGTTTACTTGTCATAAGTATTTTACAAAGTACATATTTAAAATTTTTCTAATTAAAAGTCACCTTGGAAAAGGAAGGCAAATAGGTAAGAGTTAATTTTTGCAACCAAAACTTTCAAATTCATCATTGAAAAATTCAAAAACTGAAATTTCAATCATTAAGACTCTTGTACATTCACTTACTACTTTAGAGTATAAACACAGTCTTATTCGTGCTCCTAACATGTGGGCTTATGCACAATTATATAGAATGCATATAACTCAGTCCAATCTGCCTTTAAAAGACTTAAATTTAGTTTTTGACTTGTGAAATAATATATTTAAAGGATATTTACTTAATTTATTTAATTTTATAAGTAATAAATTGAATTCAACTAACAGGGAAGAGTTTGAACCAAAAGGAAACAAAACAAGAATGTTAATGGTGTTTATAGGCACTAGTGCGACTGTGCACAGCCGTGTAGACCTTCGAGACGAGTAGAAATCAAGGAAAAGTTGCACAGATCAACGAGTGCAAGGCTGCATGGTCGTGCTAGAAGTTACAAGGAAGTTGATGTCACGCACGAGCACCCGTGCAGGGTCACACGGTCGTGTAGATAAGACAAAAACATGCAGAAATTTCAAAATTTATGCACGGACATCCGTCGGGGCCGCACATTCGTGCGACATTGTGCACGGTCGTGCGGGCGTGTGACCTAGATTACGTGGATTTTGTTCGATTTTTATGGTTAAAAATAGCGACTTTAGGCTTTGTTACATGGGAGCTTGATTTTTAGGTATTTTAGGGGAACTCCTAAAGTTCTTACATAGTCAAAATAAAACCTCATTAGGAGGGAGATTAATGTAGAGTTTGTACAAGATTTTGGATTCAAGTCTTCAATTTCAATTCAAGCATAAGTTTTCTCTTTCTCTTTTCCTCTTTATTTCAAGTTTATTATTTTGGTTTTTCAATTTAGTTTAAATATTTTTTATTTTTATGAGTTTAGGTGTTAATTATAGGTAGATTAATTATTTATTTTCATGTTTGAGTTTAATCATTTAGTTTATGTTCTAACTAACGTCATCTTCTACTAGTTAATAATCACGTCATATTACTTTAAGAGATTTATATGTGTTATGAAATAAGTATTTAATACAATTAACTATTAATAATTAATTTTTAAATATATGCATGCTTAAAATTTTCTTTGTGATTGCATCTAACCTTGACAAAAAAACAATATACCAAAAGGGATATTAATTAATTTTTAAATATTTAAGATACAAAAACGACGAAGGGCTAATCGTAATTATAAAAGGACAAATTTGTCCCTAATTTTTTAAAATAGAATGACTTTGCTACCCCCATATTAATTTGCTACCCCATTATTAATCGACGGGGCTGTTGAAGTCGAGGCCGACGGAAGGAGCACCGGCCGGGGAGTTGATGCTGGCGGCTGGTGCCTTAGCCGGAGCAACGGTCGATGATCGAGCCAACCGAGACGACGGAAGGAATGCTCTATCCATTGCTTGTTGCTGCTGTTTCGAGGAGAGAGAAAGCGAAAAGAGGCAATTGTGGCATTGCATATCTTATGTTTATGTCATGTTAACACACACATCGTCTTTGCATATTGTTTATTATTACCAACAAAGGTCAATGCATCACTAAAATATTAACTGCTCTTGTCGGGGTGGGTAAAAATAAATACCAATTCCTGGAGGGTTTATAAATGATTTTCAAATACCTTGAGGCGGGTAAATGTTAATATTTCGTATTTATAGTAAGCGTTAGTGAAATTAAAATAAGAAAAACAATTATTGTAAAATTCTTAATTTTTTATTTAACTTTACATAATATTTTTTTCTAGAAATACATAATATTATATCAACAAAAGTTATTATTTTTTTAATATATATATATATATATATTGTAACACCCCTAGACCCACCCTAGGAGTATTGCATGCCGGGGCTCCCGAGAGGAACCCCTAAGGCTGCTTAAGATCTCAACTTGGGGTTAATAACCCTTTCTTGGATTGGCGGAAGCGTAATTCTAGGTTTTCGAAGGTTTTTCCGGAAATTTCGGCGAGTTTCCTCCGTAAACTGGCTAAACCCATAGGCTTAAAGCCTTAACCCCGCACGAAATGCAATCTTAAACTCAACGAGGCACACGCTCGGAGTAGCACAACACGGACTCAACGAGCCACACGCTCGGAGTATTCACATAGGGATTTTACATTCATAGGTAAAACTTAAGTTCGGATACAACAGTCTTTACAACATCTTTACGAGACAAAAGACAGAAAAACATGCAGTAAGTCCGACATCTCCTATTCGTCTGCTATTTTCAAAAGCCAAAGGCAACTCCTGCCGGTCTTAACTTCTGTACCTGAAATGTTGGTGATGTCATGAGCTCACTAGCCCAGTGAATAATCCAAACCCAACCCCGAGTTTCACTTTGCACATTAATTCATTAGCAAACACACGCCAGTTCATAACTTATTCATGACATGCGATTCGGATCATACATGCTTAAGACATGCGAGATTCTAAACTTACTAACTTGCCGAGAAACATAATGACATCACTTACTCATGAATTCAATCAAACATACTTCATTCATATTTCTACACAAGTAAGTCATAGAATCATTCATCATGCGAATCATTCATCACGTAAATCATTCATCAAGTAGTCATTCATCACGTAATTCATATCTTGCTTCTTATTGCATTCATTTCTTACGAAAACAGGATTCGATCTTCTTCTTGAGTTCAATCATGCATTCATAAATCATCGGTTCGTTCTCTCTTGTTCGATATGCACGATCATTCGTTTCTTCATAACATAATTCTTTTAAGTCTTCTTGGTTTCGAAAGGAAAGAAGATTTATGCTCTGCTCTAAAGACCCAGTTCTTGGAGCCAAAACAATTCGTGGGCTCGGTTCATGGAGGCATACAATTCGTGGCCTCGAGGCAAAACAATTCGTGGCCTCGAGGCGGCCTCCCATCCCCGAAGGATGCATACTGTCAATAATTCTTGGAAGCAATTCAATTCGTGGCTTCGGGTTGACGAGACACTTCTATGGCCATAGCTTCAGAGGGTTCTTTAATTCGTGGGGTCTTAGATCAATAACACAATCTTTTCCCTTTCCTTTAGTTCTTTAAGTTTCTTATCTTCTTATTATCTTCTTATACATGCGATACACTTAATTCATATGATTCATGCTCAACACGTTCATGCGTAACTTCTTCAAAACAAGCAATTTACATAAGCAAATTCTAACTCAAGTATAATCAATTCATTTCACATATGCATGCTTATGTCATTTACAATCGATCTAATTCAGGGTAAACGCATAATCATATAAACATGCCAACTAGGATTCCTAATCAACGAACTTATCGTTTTCATGATCGCGTGTCATCACGTATAAGTAATTTATGGTTCTATAACTTTCCTTAATCGATATATATCTTTTAATCTAGCCATAAAGCTTCTTAAATCTCAGTTCTTAATTCAGTTACTCATTTAGTTCCGATTTTGCTCAAAACAGGACATTTTCACTTAAAATTACATATCTCCCAATCTACTCATCCAATGCATACCAAAATTTACAGGAAATTTCCATAAATTGCCACAAAGCTGCAGTAAAAGTTTCAGGAAATTTGGGCTACACATGAATTCACAGAAATTTGGACAGCATGCATATTTATTGAAAATCTGCACATAAGTCATGAATTCAATTCTCTGATTCTTTTTCTCACTAAGCCTATTCAAGCTATTCTCATCAAATTCTCAATATACAGTTCAATATTCATGCTTAAGAATGGTCAATAATCACTAAATTCAGGAATCGGACATCAAATTCGCAACGTGCTTTTCAATTCGTGAGTTGCTAATTTGTGAATTTAGGCCTCTAGTTTCTTCAATTAAACCTAAGCTTTCCAATTTCATGCTTCGAATTCATGTTCAATCCACCTGATTCATTTTATTTTAGAGGATGAATTCAGACTACTCACCTTGAATTCTTAGAGGTTCTAAGAATTTCGGTTTTGGGAGGGTTTCGAATTGGGTTTCAATTCTGTTTCCTCCTTCCCTTTCTTCCTCTCGGTTCCCCCTTCTTCCACCTTGCTCAAACTCTCGCTGTCTCCCTCTGCTCTGTTGTTTTTGGGTTCTCAAACCCCGGCCCCGGTTCTATTCGGTCTCGCCGGCTCCCTCTTTGCGCTCGCCGGCCGTGCAGACATGCCGTGCTCCTCTTCCTCTCCGTCCCGTGGCTGGCTCTCATCCTCCGCTCGCTTTCCTCTCGCTTCCGCGTTCTTTCGTTCCCCTTTTTCTTCCGCTCTGCTCGGCCTCCCGAGCTCTCGCTCTCCCTTCGCTCACCGGCGGCGGCGTCCTCGCCGTTCGAGCGGCCACGGGCTCTCGCGCTCTCTCCCTTTCTTGCTCCGTTCGGCTTGCCCGATCCCCTCTTGTTTCCCTTGCTCTACTTTCTCGTTCTTTTCCTTTTCCTGCTTCGCTTCGCTTCTTTCCCTTCTAATGTCTCAGCCCCCTCCTCTCTCTCCTCTTCTCCTAATTACACACAATTGGGCTTGCTACTTAATTCCAATTGGACCCCTCTCTTTCTTTGCTTAATCCCTTGCCGACTCCTCCTTAATGCCAGCCATCCCTTTTCCATTTTCCTTTCTTTTCTTTTAATTGGGCCCAACTTCAACTTTAATAAGCCCAATTAAGCTAACCCATGCTCGGTTTCGGTTCTCGACTTCTAATTCCGACTCGAAAAAATTAATAATTCACTTAATTTAATTATTTCGAATTTTTCACTTAACTTTTAATAATTTACTTTACTAGCAAGCAAACACCAGAAATTTTGGGGTCTTACATATATATATATATATATATATATACACATCTTAACAATATATACATCACTTTAATCAAGACAATCATAAACCTAACCAAGCCTACGCAAGTATATTTAGAAGTAGTTAGTTGCACCATCAAAGACCACTTAAGCCATACTTTCGAGGTTCATGAGATAATCTAGTTGCTCTAACCACTTACTTTCGTGGGGTTAGCCCAATTAGATTACAAGAATAGAAACCTATGGACCAAGCTAGGATTCGGACTTCATGCCAAAATTCCTACTATTTTCTACACTCACGCTAGCAATTTGGCTCGACCTTTCAGTGATATACTAATCACCCAAAAATCAAGATGAAAATCCCTTTCGGACATTTCATGGAACACATGGTGGGCACGAGAAACAATCCCAAATAACAAGCATAAACTACATGGGTTAAAGCCTAAACGAGATCAATTAGCCATTAGAGAGGCTAATCACAACCAAAGCAACCAATTTTAACAACTAATTAAAATAGAAGCATGAAATAAATATGAAAACTAAGCGAATTGTCATACCTGCATAAAGGTGTAGACTCCGAGGAGTTTCTAGGTCAAGCCCTTCCAACGGTAAAGTGAGTACTGAGATAAGGAGGTGAGGTCATCAATTAATTTTATTGTAAAAATTAGACCAATTTAAAACTTTTTTAGATTTTAGATCTTATAAATCATTATACTATGTAAAAATAAAATGGAAGCAAATAAACTCCTCAAATTAATAGAAAATATTGCATTTTAAGAAAAGGACTCAACAATAATTTCTAATTATGTGGTGGCAATTACATGGCGTAGCATAAATTACATGATATTTTGGGTGAAAGAAGCTTGAATATCCATCACAAGGGACGAGATCAAGATGCCTTTTGCAAAAGTCATGAATGTTGATGATGATTTGACAAGGAATCAAGACTAAATGCTTCAAAACAAAATTAAATACTACAATTATAATATCGGTTTTGCTAACCGTCGCCCTTAGGGCGACGGTTAAGAGCTAATTTTATCAATTTAAAATAGAATTTTATCTTAATATAATTAATAAAATATTTTTGTTTTGAATAAAATCTTTTTATAATTCTATCAAATCCTATCATCTAATTCCTTCTAAATTATTTATTTCTTTTTTTAATACAAATTTACCTAACTAAAAACTGTACCCTTTTTTTTTTTTTTTAATCAAAATTCATCTCAACTCATAATTAAAAATGCCATCATTTTTTTTATCACAAAATTATTTTTTATCTAAGCAACATAGACACTAAGATGGTTCTTATTAGTAAAAAAGTGTGTACGTTATTATTATTTTTTGAAGCAATAGAACCATGCTATATAAATTTTATTTATTCGAACTTCAAAGCCCAAAAAATGATGATGAGTATGCCATGGCCTGCAGTAGCGATTTTGAATGTTATGATAATAGCATTACAAGAAAATCTTATCAACATTATAATGCATAAGTTCAACTTAGTTTATTTACATGGTAAACGTAGACAATGTTAAATTGTTAAATTTAAGGATCTTTATATTATTTTTTTTATCCATAAGAGTCACAAAATTAACGTGAGAGAGGTGAGTGACAGTGCACTTAGATAAAAAAATAATTTTGTGATAAAAAATGATGAAATTTTTAATTATAAGTTGAGATAAATTTTGATTAAAAAAATGGTAGAGTTTTTAGTTAGGTAAATTTGTGTTAAAAAAGAAATAAATAATTTGGAAAGAATTAGATAATAGGATTTGATAGAATTATAAAAGATTTTATTTAAAAAAATATTTTATTAATTAAATTAAAGTTAAATTGTATTTTAAATTGATAAAATTAACTGTTAATCATCGCCCTATAATATTAATGACAAAATATAATGACAAAACTTTCTTAATTAATTGGTGGATTTGTTTGTTTAGTACCTTCTCTTGTTTGATTTATTCCGCTAATACCAAACACGCCGCTAGCATCGGCGAATAACCATATTTTAGCTTAATATGGTTAATACCAAAATGGCATGAGACAACAGCTTAATATGGTGTATCCAAAAATGGCATTAGACAACATTTTTTTTTTTTGTTTAAATCAACTGCAATAGAGAAGAAATCGGACCAACTTAATTAACTTTTATGAGCTTCGTTTCTATCTGAAGATATTCATCTTACATCAATTTTTGGAGGCTTTCATGTCTTAGAGCATGTTTGGCTTAATTTTAAAAAAATTATTTTTGTTTTTTAAAAGTATTTTTTAAAAATTATTTTTAAAGAAAAATTGAAATGTTTTGTCTAAATTTTATATAAGTGGTTTTTAAGTAATTAATTTATTTGGCAAATATTTTTAGAAAGAGAAAGAAAGAGGATATAGAGATAAAACAAAAAAAAAAAAAAGAGGAGAGAGGAGAGAGATAATAGGATTGTAGGTGGTTGTTAGAAAGTTTTTCATAAATTAAAAACAGAAACAAATATTTCAGTTTTTGGGAGTTTTTTTTTCCAAAATCATTTTTGGAAAACAGTTTTAATTTTTAAATGATAAGTGTTTGACCTAATTTCAGTTTTTAGAATCCAAAAATACTTTTAGAGTTTAGACCAAACATCCACTTAATTATTTCGTTACTACGCTGATGTGAACTATTTCATACTGATCCGAATAAAAAGAAAAATGATATACATCTTGATACAAGACAGCTCTTAAGTATCTTATCTCGGCTTTAAAGTTATAATATCGTGTATTAAATTGAAAATACAATGGTTTGATTCAATAATATAATGATAGTATAACTTAAAAATTGTTTTATATATATATATAAAATTTGCACAATTATAAAAAAACAAGTATGATACGTCTTCACCGATAGATTAATCTAATAAGAGTATCATTTTGTTCTTGTCGATATACTCGATAAATACTAAAATTTTATAATTAATAATTAATTATGATTATTAAACATTTATTAATTTTAGACTATATAACATATTAACTTAGATTCAAGTAAAACATTGACATGTATCACCCAAAAAAAAAAACATTATCGTTGATTTTGAAGTGAAAAAGATATAACTCTGCAAATGCGCCAGTGTGATGGCATGCTATGGAATAGTGCTACCTCTCCATTTTTTTTGGGTTTGATATTCCCTGTATAAATGTCCTACTTTATGTGCATAATTTTATGTTTACATAATTAATTAACAATTTTTATTATTTTCTTATTTTCCTCTCAAGATAAATACTTATTTTTAACTAATAATTAATATTTAAAAATTAGAGATATCAATTGATAATAATATATTTGATTAAATTTTCAATGTCAAATGAGGCGGATTCTTAAAACATATTTTGTTAAGATATACAAATAATTGGAGTTAGAGGGTAAAAAGTTTGAAACAAACTAACAAAAAATATCTAACAAAAAGAAAAAGAAAAAAATCGTTTATGGTTTATATGAACAATCAGTGTATATTCTCTTCAATTTATTCTTTTTAAAATAAGTTTAGTTTAATTCAATTTAATTTGGGTCAGTAAAAATACTTAACATAAATGAATTTGAATTTAATTTAAACAAATATAATTTAGAGAAATTGACTAAAAAAATTAAGTTGAATGAAAAGAATATAATCTAAATGGAATATGTCTCGAAACAGTACTCATAGGAAGAATTATTACTTGTACCAACACATTTATTATTGTACTATAAAACAATTCCACATTCTTCACATGCATATTATTTTATTGTCCCCACATCTTTTTACCATTTGTAATTTCCTTTTTGTAGATGGTATATCCCAACCAACCATGACACAAACCTAATAGAATTCATTTGGCTTGAGGAGAAGGCAGCGTATGCACTCTGATTGCTTCCAACTAATCCTCACTAAGAGTAGCAAGAATTGTTGCAAACCATATTGACTTGTTTAATAACATGATTAATCTTGATTGTCTAAGATATCTGGACATGGGTAGAAGGACTAGCACAGTTAGTTAGTTAGTTAGTTAGACTCTCCTTCTTCCTTTATACTTTCAATGGCTTCCACCTCCAAATCAATTTTAATTTTAGGCAAATTATACTCCCGAGCTTTAGTGAGTGACTCCTTCAGTTAGCATCGTCATCACCTTGTCGTCATCATACATATAGACTGAGAGGCCAAAATACCACAAATGACTTGCTGTTATGAGTAATAATGTATCTTTCTTTCTCAATGTGACACTGATGTGCATTGTTAAGATTGAAATGACAGTAGGAGATGTCGGAAGGACAACCAGAGTGTTCTTTAGAAAGTATGGTCCCTGGAATCTCTTAACATCATTTGTACTCTTAATTTCAAAACTAATATTTTGCCATAATGATTGCACTTTCTTCCAGCAATTAGAGAAAACACATTTGTTATGCAAATTCCAAATAAACGAGCAATTGATCATAGACTTTTAATCCACGTATTATCTTGACTCGGATTAAGATTAATCTGTTGTAACCAATCAAGATTAAAAAAATTAGTAACCAAGGAAGAATTTTTCCATTTCACCTATAATTTTCTTAAAAAACAAGCACGTTTGCATGTATTACACAGAAAGGAAAGTCAAGATCGATTTGATGAGAGTAATTTTACTAGTGAGGTTAATGAATTTTGTTTGCCACTGAGCTAACTTATCCCTAAAATTGAGCGAACATCAGTAATATCAGCATGCTTGCACACTTTCCTAAAGATAGGCACTCCTAGATACTTACCAAAATAAGCTGAGGCAGGACAACGAATTGGAGCAAACTAGCGTAATCCTCCTAAGCCTATGGTGCAAAGCTTTAGGAAAATAATTCTAAAACTTAGTCCTATTAACTTAGAAACCAACTCCAAACTCTTCCTAGATTTCCATAATACACCTAAGAGAATCATAAAGGATAACATTCTTGTAAATATCGAGATTTCATAAAATTCCCTATTCATATACTACTTATTGAATGTCCGGACAATTTTATGTATAAAAGTATAGGCTCCTAATTAAACTTTATTATCTTAAAAAGTCAAATAGAATACTACCTATATTTATTAAGCATATTGGACTGATTTTTTCAGTTTTTTTTTTTGTTGAAAAAGAAACATTTTAAGAAGGGCCAATAATATATCTTGGTCATGTCTTAATTAGAACAAAAGCATGGTAGGTACAAAGAGTACTATATGTGTCTATAGTGGGGTTGGATAGGTCAAGGTCACTACTCAGTACTCGCGAGGTCAGCCAGTTGGAGAATAGAGAGAAGACGATGAAATATATGAAGGGTAAGCTTATAATTACCGTTTGGAAGTTTCCACCAAAAAACCCCATGTGGGAAGTTGTCTTTATAATAGATTTCATTTCATGTCACCCTCAACATTTTTCCTTCCTGGATGGATCCACATTGACCAACTAATTAACATTCATCATCTCTACACGATTTAAGTTACACCAAATTAGGTACATCATATATAGGTCGCTCATTAAATTAGTATTAGATCACATACTGAATTTAGTAAATTCATTAAAATTTAACGGAGCTAAATAAATTTTTAATAGTAAGTATCCCAATAATAATTACAGTAAAATGTAAATCACTTTGGAAACCTTTTGAATAATATAATCCCCTAAAAATAGTTGAGGGGTATCCCTAAATCGTTTTTGTAAATTTATATACAAAATAATTTAATAGAATTACGACTTCATTTAGAAAAGAAGTTGAAATTTCAGTAAAATGGACCACATATTCCCCCAGCAGATTGGGGGTGGTGTTAACAAACATGTTTTTATTATATTTTTTGGTTGTTTTTTTTTTTTCTGGGGGATGTTAGGTAAGGGAAATAAAAGATCAAGTGCCAACTCAGTACACACATTCCTTTACTTTCCCTTACTTTGGTTTTGATTATTTTTAAGGGTGTATTTAATTATTGGATTATAATAAATTGTATTTTAGGGGTTTGAATGATTATATATTATATTATAATATTTATTATTGTTGCACTATATTTTAGGGGTATTTGTCATCTCTAAATCAAATTACTTGGTTTTGGACAAATTTAAACTAAAATATGATATATGATCGTCCAAAAATAAGTGGCATGATTTAGAAACGATAAATACACTTAAAGTAACATACACGGATGGTCAATATTATAGTATGGTATATGTTTCCGGAGAAATCGGAGTTGATGAGGTGGATGATGATTCGGAGAGAGGAAGGATTTACTCGCTACGGTTCCGAGGACGTGGCACGAGCGATCCGAGCCGAGTGATGACCGCCTGAACCCGCAAAAGGCGAAGCCCGGGCGGTGGATCCGGGAACGCCCTCCGACGCTCAAGTTAGTATCCGATTTGATTGAAAGAATCGAGGAGATCTTCCTCGATATGCGTGAGGGGTTCCTTGGGAGACAAGGAGATTTCCAAAGATGGAAATTCTCGGGGATGAATGTGTGCTGATGAACACCGATGAACGTTATGAATGAGAGTTGGGAGCTCGAAGCTTGAGTGATTATCTTCCAATGAGATGTCTTGTCAAATGAGCATAAAGGCATAACATGCCCGGGATGTGTGAAAAGGGGAGTATTTATAGGAGATTTTAAAGGGGTAAAATGGTACTTTTACCGTGGGCTAGGAAACCCTAGCCCTAGTGGGCTTTGGGGCTTTTACCTGGCCCGTTAAGGATTGTCTTGGGCCGATTCCACCCTGGTCCAATTGATTAGGCCCGATCGGCCGGTGACGTGTCGGTTGAGTTGGAACTACTCGGAAATACCCGAATCATTTAGCCCCTCACGTTACGCTCGCACGCCTCCCAAGGTAGGTAGGTGGAATGTGGAGCCCATTCTGAGATGCCTTTATGACCCCAAGTTCTTATAAATAAGGGGTGAGCCTTGAGAAGGATTGCCCATCTTCACTTCCTCATTTCTCTCCTCTCTTGTAATTCGAAACAATGACTCGCCGGAGAGCTTCCTATTGGGTATGAGAAGTTGTGCCCGGCTTCAACCGAGCGGAGGCCGAGGAGGCAGCGATCGAGTACTGCCAACCGTCCTTTGTCTTGGAGATGTTCTACCGACTCCTCATCGATGACGCTCGTGAAGATGGATTTGATCGACAATCGTGCCGAGGGTCTCAAGTTACTTCAAGCTGCGCTCCACTCCGAGTGGGGTATACTTGAGGCTTGGGTGGAGTGCAACTACGATCGCATCATCGAGCGTCAACCGGCAAGCCTTTATTTTTGGCGAACTCCGCCAACGGAGATGGAGCTGCTCTTGGCGTTGGCTCGTCATCCGATCCTCCCTTGGAGAGTGAAGAGTCGGTAGGTGGCCCTCTTACTTCTCTTCACCATGGCCGGCAGGACTTGCCTAAGGAGAAGGGGGATCTTCCGGCGGAGAAGAGGAGGGAGCTTCCGGCAGAGAAGAAGAGGGACCTCCTAGCGGAGAAGAGGAGGAACCTTCCATCGGAGAAGAGGAGGAACCTCCCGGCGGAGAAGAAGAGGAGCCTTCCGAAGGAGAAGTGAGAGGGCGGTCGTTCTCTGTCCTTTCATAGGGGTGACATAAGCGTAGCGTAGCACTCGTAAGCTGCGGTGTTGTAGCGTAATATCTTTATCTTTAGACGCTTTCCTTTCCTTGTAATAGCGCGTTGCACGCTCCTGTTGTAATGAATGAATGAATGAAGTTTACTCTGTTAACTATGCTCTTCTTCGCTTTCTGTCTTGTCGTTGACGTTACGTCGTGAAGAATGGTTTTTACATAGCCCCTTGGACTTAGAGAGTGATTCTTGAGCAAGCTTTCAGCTCCGGAGGCTTGAAAGTGCTTGAGTATGGATATCTCGCTAGGAGACATCCCGCGAGGAACGTGACCTCCCCACTTTAAGTTAGGAGTACAAGTGCCCCTGACGGAATGGGTCTTTGCGCGACCTTTCGATTCTCGAAGGTTCGAAAGTGCGTGAGTGCCCATGATGGAATGGGTCTTTGCGCGACCTTTCGATTCTCGAAGGTTCGAAAGTGCGTGAGTGCCCATGATGGAATGGGTCTTTGCGCGACCTTTCGATTCCCGAAAGTTCGAAAGTGCGTGAGTGCCCATGACGGAATGGGTCTTTGCGCGACCTTTCGATTCCTGAAAGTTCGAAAGTGTGTGAGTCTCGCTAGGGAACATCCCACGGAGAACGCGACCCCCGACCTTCCGTTGGGAGTGCAAGTGCCCATGATGGAATGGGTCTTTGCGCGACCTTTCAGCTCCGGAGGCTTGAAAGTGCTTGAGAGATAGCTTCTTGAAGGGTATCACCTTATGGGGCTAAGAGTGCGATTTTCGGCTCCCGGAGGCCAAGTTGTCGGCGAGAGCAAATTGACTTTGAACCCCAAAGGATAGCCCCTTGTGAAGGCATAGATTTGACTTGTTAGCCGCCGGAGGCTAAGTCGTTGCATGATGAGCGTTTGGGCCATGCTCGTGTTGTTTTGCAACTCTTGCAATTTTTGTGAGGGTGATGCTTTTTTTTTTTTTTTTTTTTTTTGATGACTCCCAAACCCGACCCACGATACCTATCACTAACCACTACTTGCTCGGCGATCTTGCCTCGGCCCAGCCCACTCACTCCCCTCTGCCGCGCGTTGGGCCCTCCCCTCGGCCCGCCTCTCTTCTCCCACTCCTGCAGCTCTCTCCCCCTCCTGGGCCCGATCTCTCCCCTCGGCCCGGCTCTCTCCCTCACGCTTGCCTTCCCTCTCCCGCTGGGCTCTCTCTCGGCCCAACCTTTCAAACTCCCCCTCCCGCCTCTCCTCTCTCTCCTTGCCCTAGCCCTTCGCTGCGCCTGCTGTTGTCGTCCCCCTCTCCTCTCGCTCTGTTGCTGCTGCTCCTGCTCTACTCTCCCTCCCCAGCTGCTGCATCTCGCCGCCGACCCCAGTACACCCCCTCCCCCACTCTCGGCACCCCCTTCCTGGCCCCGCCCCTCCCCTCGCTCTCGCTTACGCTTCTGCTTCTCCCTCGGCCCCCTGTTTTGCGGCTACCCCCACCCCCACCCCCACATCGCACTCGGCGGGGCCCCTACCCCCGGACCGACCGCCTAACCTGACTCCGGGACCGAGCGCTTGCCCGGCCCGGAGCCGACCCCTCTCGACCCCCTCGCACGCTAGCTCTCTCTCGTCCCACGCTCTCTCTCGCGCTGGACTCGGTCTCGAAGAGACCGACCCTCCCCCTCCCCTCGCTCTCTCGGCGCTCTGTTCTCCCTCGCTCGGGGTCGGTCTGCCGAGACCGACCCCTCACCTCCTCTCTCCTGCTCTCTCGGCACTAGGACTCGGTCTCGAAGAGACCGACCCCTCCCCTCGCTCTCTCGGCGCTCTGCTCTCCCTCGCTCGGGGTCGGTCTGCCGAGACCGACCCCTCACCTCCTCTCTCCTGCTCTCTCGGCCTTGGGACTCGGTCTCGAAGAGACGACCCCTCCCCTCGCTCTCTCGGCGCTCTGCTCTCCTCGCTCGGGGTCGGTCCTGCCGAGACCGACCCTCAACCCCTCTCTCCCGCTCTCTCGGCATCTGGGACTCGGTCTCGAAGAGACCGACCCCTCCCCTCCCCTCGCTCTCTCGGCGCTCTGCTTGCTCCCCACTCGGGCTCGGTCCTGCCGAGACCGACCCCTCCCCTCACCCCAAACCGACCCCTCACCCCTTACCCTAAAATCGACCCCTCCCCTCTCTCCTACCCGGACTCGGTCTCGAAGAGACCGACCCCGACTCCGAACCCTACCCAAACCCTTAGCCTAGCTAACAAAACCCGAAAAACCCTAAAAACCACGAAACCCTAGAAACCCTACCCTAACCCCAACCCTCGGAATTTAAGTTGTTTATTTTTATTTATTATCCGCTTGAGCGGCAAACCGGGAATTTGTTAACTCGAATTTTGAATTTCGAATTTTTAAATTCGGCCTTGTGCGAGGAGACAGTGCGATTGTGGCTGATTCCGACTGATCGGGAAGGGAGCTTTATATAACTCGTCTCTTGGAGCTTCTCTTCATTATTCACAAAACAATTCTCGGAGTGAGGTAGAGAGCACTTGGGAGGAGCCTTCAAGCTAGACTCGGGCATTCATCACCTTCATCGAATTTTGAGGTATATCTTCGAATAACCCACTTGTAGTTTGAATATTCCAGTAGATGCATGCCTTAGGATAATGGGTAGCTCCAAGGATACTGTTGCGAGCCATTATGAGAGTTTGTCGGGTAATTGTGCCTTGGATAGAGACTCGTCGTGCTCCGCGGATAGGTGTAGCTATGATGGTGCTTGTAGGGGGAGTCTCTAGGAGTAGTTGCGTCTGCCGACTTAGAGGTTTCCGCAAACCTTGATAGTTACCCCGATGTGGCCTCCCGAGAGTTAATCGTAGCTAGTCGCGTGCCGTGGCGGCAAGTCTTGACGTCTAGCGCGATTGCGGAGGCCATCCCTTTGGCTACGCTACCCGCGACTTCCGATTCGGTTTATGAAAGGTCCCCACTCCCAGTCTCAATAGCTGTTCCCGTGAGGTGGTTTATCGCTGGGAGGTTAAAAGAAGTCATGGTCTTCGAGGACGAGTGACATTTACGGGTTGTGCCTTGCAAGATTCCGATAGCGAGGACCATGGCTAGGATTAAGACCACCTATACACCCAAGTCCATGGATGAGCTCTTGCGGGATGGGTACTCCAAAGGTAACTCCCCATCCTTAGACATTTCTTTAGATGACGAGGCCATCTCGTCTTTTACACCACTTCGGGGCGGAGGACTTAGTTGAGTCGTTGCACGAGAGGTCGGACCCTAGTGATGGTCCAGGTTCTCACTTCATCGATCCCCGCTTGCGAATGACATGGTACGAGCGTCAAGACTCTTTGGTCAATATCGCATCCCCGATAGCTATAGGATCCTGGTTCCGTTGGAGCGAGACACGGTCAGGTCCCCCTCCCGGGTGTCGCGCCTTTTATAAAGCGACGCTCGATGGTGGGGTGCGGTTTCCGCTCCATCCTTTAGTTGTATTAATATGCAATAAGTTCAACCTGGCCCCAGCCCGATTGTCCCCAACTCGTGGCGCTCGATTTGTTCGTTTATCGCCACATGCGAAATAAAAGACCTCCCCGTAGCTTAGAATTGTTCTCCCTCCTTCATGGCTTTCAAAAGAGCGTCTCTTTAGATGGTGAGCGAGGGTGGTACAGCTTTCCAAACAAGAGAGGATACATGATCGCCTTGGGTAGGACTTCATCAGTCCATAGGTGGAAATATGAATTTCTCTTTGTAGAAAAGTTGGACGGGGAATGGGATGTCCCTGCTTGGAGTGATGAGGAGGAAATCGTCAAAATGCCCGGTTCTCTCCGCGCGGTTTATCGTTCGAAGTGTACGCCGCAGCGAGTACTTTCGCACCCGAGAGGTACCCCATCCAACGATTGAAGGAAGGAAAGAAAGGCTTCCTTCCCATTGGCTTCCCAAGAGGGAGTATTTCAAGAAGCACTTGTTCCTTGTTGCCGCGGGATTGGCTCTCGACCGAAACTTCCACGAGGTACTTGTTCCACCTCATGCTTGTTTTTGTTCATGTTTCGAATCGACTGACTTTGGTTTATTTTTCGCAGATCAAGCAAGGGCTCTCTTGTCCAAGGCCATGGCGGGAACTCCTCACGACCGCAGGGTGATCGGGATACTGGTGCTGTTGAGAGAAATATAATACCGCAAGTGCACGGTGTAGCTGTAGCTAGGAACCGAGCAAGTACGGGTCGTGTCCACAAGGAACTCGTTTTCAAATACTAAATCCACCTAAAAACTCTAATCTAGGTAAAAACTCAGTTCGACGATGATTTGGTTTTTGGATCAACTAATAACAAAATAACTAAGAGAAACCGATGAATTAAAAAGCCTTAGATTGGGATTAATCACACTAATATGCCTGAAACTAGAATCGAATACCGCTTGAGATTTGCCTATGCTAGTAGTTTAGAAGAGGAGACACCAATTAAGCCTATCTTTGCCTACTTTCGAAGGTCAAAGACTAATCTTGCACAATCCAATCACCTATTTTTATGGGATTAATAAAGGCAAAATTACAATGAATGCATCTCACAACCCCCAATTAAAACCTTAATTATTTTCATATCAAAGTTCTAATCGTTCACAACGTCATTCTAGGTAAGTTTTCATCTTTCGATGTTCCACAAAACCCTAATAAAAGCATATGAGTCATCTCTCGAGGCAATCAATGAAAGAGTGATGAACGAAGTGAATTCTAACCTAAAAGCATAGAACAATCCAATTGGTACTCAATTCATGATTATCAAAGCATAATAAGGATCAATCCCAACCTAAGTAAAGAAATTAGCCCCTAAACATGATACTAAACAATTGACAAAGATTGGAGAAAATAGCCATAGAGAAACAAAGAGAAATTGTAAAGAAAAGATAAAGAGGAGAAATTATGATTACCGAATAAAAAGTTTGATGTGATTCAATCATAAAAACTTCAAGTAGAATAACAATAATGGGTGTTCTTGAGTCTCCTCTCGAGTTGCCCACGAAACCCTAACTAAAAATCTCAAATTTTGGAATAGAATCCCTTAACAAATACAATTAGGAAACTTAAATAATCGCCGAAATAGTAGTCGCACGGCCGTGCGAAAGTCGCACGGCCGTGCGAAAGTCGCACGGCCGTGCGAAAGTCGCACGGGTACCGTGCGAAAAATCTGCTGCGTTCCGTGCTCTCTGCTGTTTCGCACGGCCAGTGCGGAATTCGCACGGGTACCGTGCGAAATTGCTTCACTCTCTGGTCGCTTCGCACGGCTGTGCGAAATGTGCACTG
Source organism: Talinum fruticosum (assembly GCA_021018815.1). NCBI lineage: Eukaryota > Viridiplantae > Streptophyta > Magnoliopsida > Caryophyllales > Talinaceae > Talinum > Talinum fruticosum. Next base: position 251,121 of record JAITYX010000109.1, read on the forward strand.
AGTACCGTGCGAAATGCAGCAGCTTCATCGGATGATTCGCACGGCCGTGCGAAAGTCGCACGGGGCGGTGCAAGGTCTTTTGATGTGCTTTAAGCTTCTTCCTTGCCTCCTCTTGGGCCCGAACTCTCCTCTTCGTCGCTTTTCATCAAATTTGTCTCGAATCTCTCGAATTTAAGTCCAAAAACCTGAAATGAGGAGATTTACGAGCTTAGGTGACGATAAAGAGAAAATGAGCAAAATCTAACCCAAAACTAAATAAATATCATTAAAATCATCATGGAATTGGATTAAATAATGCCTTAAAAACCGGCAAAAACGACGTTTATCAACTCCCCCATGCTTAGCTCTTGCTTGTCCCCAAGCAAGACTATCAATTAATGATTTCGGGGTTAAAACCTCGCATTCACCTTCTTCGAGTGACAAGTTAACGAGTTCAATCAATAGGGATGACCATGCACGAAGACAACCTATTCAAAGTGTCATACTTCCTTGAAAACTTGCTTGAAAACTTCAATGACTACAATGCTTGGTTGTAATGCACAATTGTCTCATATTGAACTACAATAACATTCATGACGCCCTCAAACAAATGGCGAACTAGTTTGACTGGTGGAACCTCACTTTAGGAAATGTGGATCACTCCATCTCATTTGAAATTTCTTTTTGAGGTTTCTCTCAACATCTCTTTCCCAAAACACAACCTACCATAGGCTTGGTCATATTCTCATTCTCCACCACTATAGAGGCAAAATGCAAGTGCGATCAAGAGGTCTTTCAAAGCTTGTAACGTGGCCAAGGTTCATTGGTAGAAAGGGGAACCAATTTGGGATATGTGGAGCTAGATAGCCGAGGCCTAACAGCTAAGGAGCAAAAACACTTCCAAACATGACTAAAAACTTTCTCCCAATTCACCTCTTTAAACACAACATGCTTTAGAACAACTTTTGAAATGAGCATACAACTTTTTGAACTTTCCACATGCCAACCACTTATTTCTTCACCTTTTTTTTTCTTTTCTTTTTCAAATTTTTTTTTCATTCTTTTTTTTTCAACAATTCAAAACTTTCAAGAATAGATATAATTGGCATGGGAATCATAAACACTACTCAATTCCAAAGGAGTCTAAAAGGGGAACTTATCATTTTTTTTTCAACATGGATCCCTGAATCAAAACTACAAACTGAATGAAACACTCCATCATTTAATCCAAAACCACCCAAAAAGTATTGCTCCACTAGACCCGGCTTAGGTATAGGAAATGTATATAGGCCATGGGTAAAGCAGATGCAGGTATACCAAGAAATAGGTTAAGGCTCAAAGGGGTAGCAAAAGGGTATAAATAAATGGGATGACTTTTTGGCTCATGTAGCTTGAAAACAAATGAATGCCTCTATCATATTACACAATGCACATGCCAAGTGTGGTCTCAAAGAGAAACAGAGCAAGTTCTAGAGGTATGCATCAAGGAAGAATCACACAAAGAATGAAACATGAGACTAAAATTGATGAATTAGTCTATAAGGCTCAAAGTCTCACGGGCTTATCCACCACGAGTCAATAACTAGCTCGGAGATTTACCACATGCTCAAGTTTGACCAATCATGTAAAGTAATTCTCAAAGACATCGGCAAGCAACTCAAGACATCACAATCAAATTCATTCGCAAGTTCATTTCCACACAAAGTCTCTACTAAGAATGGGCAATCAAATCATGCACAATCACGCCCAAAGATCAACTATCACAATTCACATCATCATCACGAGAGGGGTTTTCAAAACTATTTTTGGGATTTTTAGATTTTTTTTTAAAAAAAGAAAAAAAGCAATAAAAGCTAACTAACAAAGATACCTCACATAGAAGAGAATGAAAGAAAGGATGGAGCGTGTTTACCTCAAAAGTTTATGAATTTTCCTCCTCCATAATTCTTCAAATGAGCCAAGATAAAAAAAGAAAGAACAAAAATGTAAGTAATGCAAAGATTCTAACCTATATGCTTAGGACTACATGATAAACGAGAAAGGTGAAAAAAAATGAAAAAGTAATCCTAAGAAACTACATGAATGCAACCTAAATGAATGCAAATCCATCCCTACCATCCTTAAAACATCATCCAAAAGCTGCAAGCTACTCCCCATGCTTAACTCTTGCATTGTCCTCAATGAAAAAGGCAAGAAAAGAAAGGAAAGGGAAGAAAGCCTACAAATAACGGGAAATTGTAATAAGGGTGGGAGGGAGGGATGTATTTTTTGTTTTTTTGTTTTTTTGAAAGCAATAAAAATGCTTGGGTTGCCTCCCAAGAAGCGCTTATTTAAGGTCCTTAAGCTTGACCCTTACCTCAAACAGTGAGACGGGGAGGAGCTGAGGATGAGGATAAAGTGAAGAATGGTCTTGTGACATGAAATTCATTACCTCCTCATCATGATCAACACTCCGAGCAAACCGAATATCGGCTTCGGTGGGTAAGTCCGGTGGAGCAGGTTGGCGTGGGTGGCTCATCCCATGTGTGGATATCAAATCAAGCTGCAGGGCTGGGAACAAGAGCCAAGGGTACAGATGGTGGTGGGAGGAAGAAATCAACACTTTTACCACGGATGTGAAAAGAGATCTTCCCTGCGAGTACATTAATCACAGCTCCTGCAGTTGCTAGAAATGGTCTCCCTAAAATAATAGGGACTTGGGTGCTCTCATCCATATCCATCACCACAAAATCACAGGGAATAACAAACTTCCCTACTTGAACGGGCACATCCTCCAAAATACCCATGGGATACCGAACAGACTGATCTGCGAGCTGAATGGAGATATTTGTAGGTTGCGGATCACCTAGCTGAAGCTTCTTATAAAGTGGGAATGGCATTATGCTTACACTTGCCCCGAGATCACAAAGGGCTCTATCAATCTGTACTTCCTTGATTGAGCAAGGGATAGAAAAACTTCCCGGATCCTGCAGCTTAGAAGGTGACTTGCTCTGCAGAATTGCACCGCACACCTCCCCCATGCTTACTACGAAACATCCTCCAACCTAGTTTTCTTGGAAAGAATCTCCCTTAAAAACTTAAGATAGGAAGGTGTCTCCTTGATAACCTCCAAGAATGGCATGCTGATGTAGATCTTCTTCAACATATCAACAAATTTCAAAAACCGAGGCTCTAATAATCTCCGAGGATATGGTACGGATGGCCGGTATGGGCGTATAGGAGGCGTTTTGGGGGCATGCTCATCCGAACTCCGAATTGGGCTATGCTTGATCAACCTTAGTAGTGTTGTGCTTGTCTTCCTATAAAATCATAACAGGGCTCTCTACTAACTCTGCGCTATAGGTTTGAATAGCATTGACATGGGCCCTAGGATTAATCTCCGGCTGGCCCGACAAATGCCCTTGTGGTCTAGAAAGATGGCTCACTTGTTGGGCTATTTGGGAAATTTGGGTCTCCGGGATCTTGTGGTGGGTAGACATGCCCTCAAACTTAGAAGTCAATTGCTTGATGGATTCGTTCAAGGTCTCATTTGTTACGGACTCGTGTTTGAATGAAGCTTTCCATGAGGCTCTCTAGATGTGACTTACGAGGTGGGGGTTGAGGGGCTTGATTGAAGGAAGCACTAGCTTGAAAACCAGGTGGCACAGGATTATTGTTCCTGTAAGAAAAATTGGGGTGATTATGTTTTTCCAAATGAACTTGCGCACCTCTTTCTCGGTGATCGAGGCAATGGCTTCCGCTTCTATCCATTTAGTGAAATAATCCACCGCTACGAACAAATATTTGCGCTGACCCGTGGCTTTTGGGAATGGTCCTAGGATGTCCATCCCCCATCTTGCGAACGGAAGGGGCGATTGGATGAGAGTCAACTCGGTAGGCGGGCGCTTTGGCACGGGAGCAAACTTTTGGCATTTGTCGCATTTTCTCACCAAGTCCATCGAGTCTTCTCGCAAAGATGGCCAATAGTATCCGGTTCGTAGGGCCTTCGCTGCGAGCGCCCTTCCGCCTATATGCGAGCTACACACCCCCTCATGGATTTCTTCGAGAACTTTCGACCCATTTCCGGCGGAATGCGGCGGAGCGAGGGGTTGGGAGTGTGCCTTCTTATAGAGTGTCCCTTCGTAGTAAACGAACCATTCAGCTCTCTTTTTGACATGTTCCGCTTCTTTGGTGTCTTGTGGAAGTTCCCCTTTTGATAGGTAGTTGATGAGGGGATCCATCCAAGTGTTGCTCCTGTCCGACCACATGGTTTCCTTAACATCAATGCTTCTTTCTCCAAGGATCTCCCATTGGATCTTCTTTGGTTGTCCGTTAGCCGAGGAGTTGGTAAGTTTGGAGAGGGCATCGGCTTGTCTATTCTCCGAGCGGGGCACATGAAGGATTTCGAAGTCTCTGGAGCCGTCCTGCCGCTTCTTTGACCTTTCGGCGATATGCTATCATGTCCTCGTCCCGTGCTTCGTATTCTCCATTCAGTTGGGAGACTACAAGTTGGGAGTCGGAGTAGGCCTTCACGGAGCTCGCTCCTGCCGCATAACGAGGTCTATGCCTGCTAGGAGGGCCTCATATTGCGCTTCATTGTTGGAGGCCACCGAACATGAACTTAAGCGCGTGTTCGAATTGTTCCCCTGTTGGCGAAGTGATGACCAGCCCTGCCCGCTCCCGTCTTTGGTTGCGGAACCGTCTACGTAGAGGGTCCAACATTCATCTTGGGATGGTAGGGGTGGCTTGGGTGTGAGCATTCTGCTATAAAGTCCGCCAATGCTTGTGCTTTGATAGCTCTTCGGGGTTCGAACTCCGGGCCATATGGGGTTAGTTCAACGGCCCACTTCGAGCATTCTTCCGGAGCTTTCGAGCTTACGTAACACGTTCTTTAACGGCTGGTCGGTAAGGACCGTCACTTTATGTGCCTCAAAGTAAGGGCGTAGCTTCTGGCGGCAAGAGGAGTGCATATGTAAATTTTTCAATCACCGGTAGCGTGAGCTCGGCGCCGGTGAGTGCATGGCTGACATAATACACCGGTATTTGCTCGTTCTTTCGCTCCACAAGGAGGACTGCACTTATTGCTTGATGCGAGACGGCAAGGTAAATGAGTAGGGGCTCCCGGAGTGGGACTGGCGATTTTGGAAGGCTGGGCCAAATACGTCTTCAATTGGGAGAATGCTTCTTCACGCTTCAACGTCCCACTCGAACTTGACTCTCTTTTTGAGCACCTTAAAAAAGGGTTGGCATTTGTCTGCGGACCTTGACATGAATCGTCCGAGGGCGGCCACGCACCTGTTAATTTTGAACCTCCTTAATAGTCCTTGGGGACTTCATGTCGAGCACAGCTTGCACTTTGTTGGGGTTTGCTTCTATCCCTCTGTGATTGATCATGAAGCCTAGGAATTTTCCAGCCTTGACTCCAAATGTGCACTTCTTGGGATTCGACTTCATCCCATACTTTCGTAGGACTTGAACGTCCTCCGGAGGTTGGAGATGTGATCAAAGTCCTGCTTGCTCTTGACGATCATGTCGTCCACATATACCTCCATGGTCTTCCCAATGAGGTGGGCGAAGACCATGTTGACCAGCCTTTGGTAGGTGGCTCCGAGCGTTTTCAATCCGAAGGGCATCACGTTGTAACAATACGGCCCTTGGTCGGTGATGAAGGCGGTTCTCTCCTGGTCTTCCTTGCACAATGGTATCCGATGGTACCACGAAAAAGCATCCATGAGACCGAGGAGGCGTGGCCGGCCGTAGCATCGACAAGTTTGTCGATTTTTGCGAAGGATAGCTGTCTTTCGGGCACGCTTTGTTGAGGTCGGTGAAATCGACGCACATTCTCCATGTACCGTTCGATTTTTTCACCAAAACGACATTGGCGATCCACTTGGGGTAGTGGCATTCCCGGATAAATCCTGCCTCTAGTAACTTCTCGACCTCCTCGATTCTTGCTTTCTTGCATTCCGCCCCTAGATGTCTTCGTTTTTGGATGACGGGCTTGTAGGAGGGGTCGACATTCAACTTGTGCTCGATGACCTTAGGGCTCAACCCGGGCATTTCTTTGGGTCCAAAGGCGAAGACATCTTTGAATTCTCTCAAGAGTCCGATAAGGCCGTCCTTGATCCCTTTACGGAGGTTCCCTGCCCACTTGTACGGAACGATCGGGCGGGTTTCCTCCGGAGGGATGAGTTCGACATCTTACGAGGGTGTAGGTCGGTCCCTGCCATGGTCCTCGGTGGTGGCAAAGCAAACCATCATCGTTTCGGGAATCTTGGCGGGAGTTCCACTTTCGGTTTCTTGCCCTTGGGGTCATCCTTGGTCTTTTCTTCTTCGATCCGCTTCGTCATTAGGGGTCGAAGGCTTACGACATAACACTCCCTTACTGTTTTTTGATCTCCGTAGATCTCGCCTACGGATCCGTCATCAAGCTCATACTTCATGAGAAGAAGATACGGAGCGATGACTGCTTTGCTTTGGTTGAGGGCGGGACGTCCGATGATGACGTTGTAGGCGGAGGGCACGTCGACCACCAAAAAGTTTACTTCCATGTTCCGTCCTCGGGCCTTGTCTCCGATCCCGATTGGCGGGCGGATCATGCCAAGGGGATGCACTGTCGCCCCCAAATCCGAGGATTGGATTTACAGAGGGGATGAGGTTACGGGGTTGTACTTCAACCTGGTTCAAACATTCTGTGGTGATGATGTCCACCGAGCTGCCCGTATCTACTAGGACCCTCCGGACGATAGCGTCCGAGATTTTCAGCGTGATGACCATGGGGTCGTCATGCGGGGTGGCCGATCCTCTCGGGTCCTTCTCTCCAAAGGTCATCGCGGGTACCTTCGAGGGTGGAGGTTGCCGGTGATCGGCACTTGTTGCGCACTCCTCAAGTGAGCTTTCCAAGAGGAGGGGTCATGCCCCGGCCAAGCCCCAGCCGATGGTGGCTACGATTACAGTAGTCTCATCATCTTCATAGCTCTTTTCCCATTGCCTTGAGGAGCCTCCCTTGATCCCGTGGGCGTCCTTTTTAAGGAAGCGGTCTATTTGCCCATTGTCGGCCAACTCCCCGAGTGCTTTCTTCAAGGCCCGACACTCAGCGAGTGTTGTGCCCCGTTTGTTCATGGAACTCACAATATTTGTTCGAGGTTCGTGCCTTGGCGGGAGTGGACATGGGAGGTGGCTTTTGAGCATAGGGTGCCCCTTGATCTCCATCAAAATGCTCCGGGGATCGGTGTTGAAGCGGTGGTTCACCTCATTCTCACGGGGCTTCTTTTCATTTCGGGGATTGAACTTTCCTTCCCCTCCTTTTCTTCTTGCCTCCTCCCCCTCCTCTGCGCGAGATCTCCGTGGCCTGGATGAAGTCGGCCGCCTTCAGGAGAGCTTCGCAAGGGTGGTCACTTTTGCTCGGCGAGGAAAATTTGAATCTTCCGCTCCTGAGTCCATTTAAGAAGGAGGTGTAGGCAACTCCGTCTTGGAGGTCGGGGATGAGGACGGCTTCCCATGGAACCGCCGCACGTAATCCTTAAGAGTTTCATTCCTCCCTGCTTGATCTTGGAGAGGTGGATGCTAGTCCTCTTTTGTTTGCAGCTGGCGATGGATTGCGCCACAAACTTCTCACAGAGTTCTTCAAAGGAAGAGATACTTCCTTGAGGGAGGCCGTTGAACCATTTTTGCGCGACCCCCTTTAGTGTGGCGGGGAAGAATCGGCGGTAGGTTGCATCGTCTCCAGTCCCGCACATACATGTGAGACTTGTAGCGAGCCGAGGTGGTCCTCGGGATCGGTAGTGCCGTCGTATGGTTCGACACTCGGGACCTTTACTTTCTTCATCCTAGGCGCATTCATAATTTTCTTCGAGAAGGGAGTGTTAAAAGTATGCTTGGGTCGGCCTCGAGTCGGAGCCGAGAAATGGGGACGGCGCGGGGTTGATGACGCGGAACCTCCACCGGGGAAGGACTCTTCCTTCTCTCGAGCCAGGGTGGAGTGCGCCTGGTCCTCTCGACTTCTCGGGACCTCTCATAGCCGATTGCCACTGGGTGCCTCTCCCTCGAGCGCTCGCGCTCTCGAGCAACGGATCGTCCTTGGTCGTGTTTGTGAGCGTCATAGGCTCGTTGGGATTCATGACCATGGGTAGCCGATCGCCTGGGGCTGGCCGTCCTTCGACTCCCTTGGGGCCTGGCCCCTGCTCTCGGTCTTGGAGCATGGCCTTCAAACCAGGCGGAACGCCTGCTGTGAAGTGGCGTAGGGGGTTGAAGCCGTATGGGATGTTGCGACATTTTCGTTGGCTCTATGAAGAGCTCTCTTGGCTTCGATGATGCCCCTAGCGTCTCCCTCCTCATAGTGCCTCGTGGGCGGGACGTTAGGGCCGTTCGAGAATAAACGTCGTTGGGGCCTCGGTGGGCTGTGCTTGGAGCCACGTGGGAAGGCATCCCACCCGAGAAGTGGCCAACAGGCTGACCTCCCTGGGGTTGCGCCATACCCGAGCGTTGGAGTATAATGGAAGGGCATGATTGGCATGCGTCTGTTCCATAGTGGCTCGTACTTGTTCTTGCACTTGTTGTGCAACGGTTGTTTTAAGGGTCTCGATTAGGTTCGGAGAGCCCCTAGGGTGACGTACCCCTCCTGCTGGGTGTGACGGTTGCCGGCGGTTCGGTGAGACGATTCTGCATCCTCGGCTTGAGGAGCGTCTCGGGATTGGCCCCGTAGGCATTGAGCGATTAGGGTGTGGGACTGGTGGGTTGTTTGTGTCGCGAGTCATCTTGGATCGAGATCGAGTGCCACTGGCAACCATATGCTACCTTCCTCCCCACGAGACGGCGCCAAACTGTTTCCGGAGAAATCGGAGTTGATGAGGTGGATGATGATTCGGAGAGAGGAAGGATTTACTGCTACGGTTCCGAGGACGTGGCACAAGCGATCCGAGCCGAGTGATGACCGCTCGAACTCGCAAAGGCGAAGCCCGGGCGGTGGATCCCGGGAACGCCCTCCGACGCTCAAGTTAGTATCCGATTTGATTGAAAGGATCGAGGAGATCTTCCTCGATATGCGTGAGGGGTTCCTTGGGAGACAAGGAGATTTCCAAAGATGGAAGTTCTCGGGGATGAATGTGTGTCGATGAACACCGATGAACGTTATGAATGAGAGTTGGGAGCTCGAAGCTTGAGTGATTATCTTCCAATGAGATGTCTTGTCAAATGAGCATAAAGGCATAACATGCCCGGGATGTGTGAAAAGGGGAGTATTTATAGGAGATTTTAAAGGGGTAAAATGGTACTTTTACCGTGGGCTAGGGAAACCCTAGCCCTAGTGGGCTTTGGGGCTTTTACTCGACCCGTTAAGGATTGTCTTGGGCCGATTCCACCCTGGTCCAATTGATTAGGCCCAGTCGGCCGGTGACGTGTCGGTTGAGTTGGAACTACCCGGAAATACCCGAATCAGTATATAATCGCTCAATCCTTTCAAAATATAATTTATTTTAATCTAATAACCCTAAATTTTTTGATGATATCGTGTCAAAAATGTATTACGGTGAGATGGAGTTTTTAATGGATGATTCCTTTGAACTTGTACAATAAATAAACAGTTTTTTTAAGAGTGAATTCTTAATTTATTAAGTGACTAATAAAAGTAGTTTGATAATGATCACCCTGGATGAGTAAGTAGTCTTCTTTATAATTATTAAAAGTAACTCGTAACATGCTACTACCATAATATCTCTTATACAAGATTTACTATTTCAACAAAACCTATTTGCTCGCTTTTATTGAGTTATTTCTTCTTTTTTTTTAAAAAAAAAAATCTCTTGACTTGAGGAAATGCACTAACTATAACACGAATCCAGTAACCCACATCAAGTTTTAATTCCAAAATTGTATGCAACTATATATAACTTTGGTTGATAAATACTACGGTATTACTTTTCATAATTTCACCCTAAGAAAAAAGGGATTTAGTTATTAAAGTATAATCCTAGGAATGTAATACATTATATTCTCGAATTATATATTAATAAATAATTAAAAAAAAAAAGAAAAGAGTTTAAAAAATAACAAAAAGGGAAAAAGAAATTGAAGTCATGAAAGTAGAATAAAATTATAAATTTAATGCATGTGGTCGTAGTTATTGATTAAATTGTAGGTGAGCGATTAAGAAACCAACCAAGGAGGGAGAGAGAGAGTGTGTTAATTTGAATGAGTAGTACTTAACGTAATAACTCCAATTGATCAAGTGGAGAGACATTGATATCTTTAAATCAGTGAGGGCAACTTTGACAATTTACACGTTTTCAAATACTCACAACTGTGTTCTTTTACCCAAATAAGAAACATACCACATTTACTTTATATATGTATATAGTCAATCTATTAAAAATTTAAGATATACGAATATAAATTATTAAATTATTTTTGATATTGTCAACTCGCTTATATAGATTCAACTAATAATAAAATAATTAAAAAAATTGATAGACGTTTTTAAGTTTATTTTTGTTCTTTTTTTTTCTTATTTCATTGGTATTCTCAATTGAATCAATATTTTTATTCAAATTTGATTATATAAATTTCATACAATCCTTATTTTAAAAGTTAGTTCTTTTTTCTCGATTATTATTAGTAATAAGACAAACGGTTCATACAAAAATTTAAGATTGAAAGATTCAAGCGTGAAATGAATGCAAGAAGTGCAATTAGTTGGACCCAGACTTGGTTCAGATTCAATCCTTGAAAGAAAATTTTCCAAAGAGTGGATGTTTATTTTTGTTGTTTCAAATAGGGAGACCTGAAAGAGACTCCCACTTGCAAAATTATGTCATATTAAATTTCCTCAATTTGCAACATTTAGTTAGTAGATGTCTGTCTGAATTGAGCTGAAAGATTCTAAGAAGGCCAAGATCAAATCACTTGGTTATTTTTATTTTCGATATCAAAATGAAATCACTAAATTTAATACTTACCACTCAGTTTAAAACTTCTAATTATTTAGAATCAATACCGAAGATGTAAATTAAACGTAACTTTAAATTATAGACAAGTATATATTCCGTAAAATGTAATTTGATATCTTGATTGTCAAGTTAACAAATTCGTATTACACAATTTGTATGTTACTTATTTTATTTGGAATGTAATCAAAAATAAAATCTTGAGTGTTAATAATATATTAATGTTTACATGGAAATATAAAGAGATTCATAATATGAAGATTTTAATATTTATAGATTAATTTCTACCATTGTCAATCATAATTAAAGTCAATGTAAATTGATTTGGTATTAAGCTATATTTTTAAATTGTAATTGTATTTGCTTGTCTTCAATATTTTAAATTGATTAACTATGAATATTTTTAATTTAACTTTATAAATCTATTAGGTGATAACATTTTTTTTAAAACGTTTTAATTAATTTTCCAAGATTAATTGTGTGGAATTATTTCTGATTTATTTTATCATTGGAAGGTAATAATAATAGCATTTTTGGCAGTTTTATAGTCATAACCTTCTGAATTGATTTTCTTTTAGTTGTTTAACAGAAAATATTTTGAATTGAATTTGCATTAACTCAATTATATTTCAATTTGTAATTTCCTTAGATTTATTTATTTAATGATTTAATTCTTGATAGTTAACTTAATGCCTTTTTATTTTGCTATTATGATTTATTTTCCTTTTTTTGGTGAGAATGATTTTTTCATTGGATAGTACTAATAATAAGTGAAATTTTTGGAAAAGTTTTATAATCATAACATCTTTGAGTTGTCTTTTTAATTTATTTGATAGAGAATATTTTCAATTAAATTGTTTTGACTAATTTATTTTTCAATTTGAAACTGTCATAGAATTTTTGTTATTGCTTTAACTCAATTACATTAAACTAATTAATTAATTGACATGAAAAGACTAACTTTATGCCATGTGTAAATATTTTTTTACTGAATTAAAAGGTAAAATTATTAAAATAAAATTAATAATGATGATAGGCCATTTGTTGATATCTCTGTAAAGAACTTACTTTTAAATATACTAGGTTATACCCCTTGTTATGTAAGGACATTGATTAATTTTATTTTTATAATTATTTATTTTTAATTAATTTATAAAAATAAAAACTAATAATAAGTTAAAAGAACATAAGTGGATATATTTTTATTTAAATAGTTAGTGTAAAAATATTTTTTGTAAATTTTTATAACTTATTCTATAACTTATTGTTATTATTTATATATTTAAGTCATTATCCTTTCTGTAGTTTTAAACTTTAAAATTACAATTTCTTTTGGAAAAAAATGTCCATAAGACAAAGACGATATTTTATCTAAATTCACAATATTACATAATATTATTCATAAAATTAAAATAAATTAGTTTTAAAATATACACATCCAACATAATAAATATATAATATGTAACTTTACAAAAAAAATAAATAAATAGTTAATTTTAACTTAATTAAATGCATAAACTATCTAAACATTCTAAAAGTTGGGTAGAATTAATATATCATTGATATGTAGGATGCTTATGTAACATTGCAATAACTATCTTACATTACAATGCCACATAAACATCCTACGTTATTATAATGCCACATATGATTTGAGTAAACGTGACATATGACCTCCCCTACCAATTTTTCATAAATCCATACGTTTGAAATAAAAAAATTCAATAAAAAAGTCATTTTTAATCTGAAACAAACAAGTGATATTAGAAATTTAAAAACTATTTCGAAATATTAGTTTCATTCTTAAGTCTGTTCCATTTTAATAGTTTAAACTGAATGGACACAAAGAATTCGGTCAAGTCTTAAATAAGCAAAAGTTACTTAGAAAATACTATGTTATTGTTTTGGTTATTTTATTTTACTTTACATGACTTAAAATTTATATATTCAATTAATTTACTTTGGAATAGGTTTTATACTCTAACACGCCTACTCACACGAATGCTATTTGGGCTTGAAATATGGATGCAATAAAGACTCCTCCTTACCTTATGCAATAATCAATAAGGGGTCTGTTGAGATTCGAACCTAAGACCTCCCACTCGGAAAGACTCGATATCATGTTCAAAACCAACTCAACCAAAAGTTTAAACCGATGGTTGAAGGCCCGGAAATAGGTTTTATACTCTAACAATCACTCATAACTATATTGCTAAATCATTCAGCATTTTTTAGGGCTATATGATCCGATCAACTGCCGCTTCTTTCCTCTCTCTTCTCCCCCAAAACAAAAAAAAAGACGATTGTGGGTTACCGTGCTCTATCTAGAATCGACCATGTCAAATAAGCTGGAGTATTCAAAGCAAGAGCTCGATAGAGATTGTTAGAGAGGGACCTAAGCGGGGCCAAGAATTCCCTACGGGTACAACTCGTATTTGAACGAAGTAAAAAATGAGATCTTTCTTAATAGGAAGATTCCGTGCTCTGAAGTCAAGTCTTTTTTGGAATATATAAGCTATTTCATTCCTAAATTGTTACATGACTTATTTAAATTACATTTGTATTTTGCAAAAAATAAATGCATCGCAGAGGGAGTTTAATGAACTCCATTTTTTTCATTCCTGTCTTCGTAAAGTGTCTATCTTCCTTCACCCTCTCTCTCTTATAACTCTGGTCATTATCAATTAGTTTCAAAGTACGTGTGAGCATTACTCTATAGCATGAAGCCTCAACTCTTCCTCATCTTTTCATTCAAAGTACGATGTCTATATCCATCTATTGAAACTTCATCTGATAAGGTAGGACAATATTTAAAAAGTAAAGCAAAAAATCTCGATATTGACATATATATATATATATATATATATATATATATATATATATATATATATATATATATATATATATATATTTTGGTATATACATGAACTAATGCTAATATATCAATTGGAAAAGTACATAAGTTTTAGATCATATTATTTTATAATTGGTAGGAGGAGTTGGAAGAAGTTAGAAGAAGTAAAAGAAATAGAAGGACTTGGAAGAAATTGAAAGAAAATGGAAAAAGTTGGAAAGAGTTGAGCAAAATTATGTAAAAGATGACAGAAGTTGGAAGGAATTAAAACTTTAAAATTTAAACAAAAAATATAAGTGGTTAGTTGATTATTCAATAAATTACGATTGTATTATGTTATATAAACATCATATATTTATCACACAAGTGATTGCAGACCCGCTGTGTGTTGTGTTCCAGCCAATTACTATCATCATAAGGCTAATATAAGCGCGGAACCAGGAAAAAAATTATAGGGTCCCCTCAATATTTTTCTCATCATTGATATGTTGCCTAGTCGGACTTGAGTTGCGTACTTTGTCCAAGTGAATTTTTCTAATTCACACCTAAACTTAAGACTTACATAAATAGATACCGCGAATTACTTGAACAATTTTGTGTTCATAAAGCATCCTTTAATATTATATAAATATTCTATTTATTATCAATGAGGTTATTGGTACATTAGGTCTCAAGTTCAAGTTCTCGTCTCTTATTGTATTGTATTGTATTGTTCTTTGTTTCTCATTTAGACAAATAAGAGAAAAAAATTTAATCTTTGATTAGGTGGAGATAGGCCTCCACCAACAGATCTAAATTTTGAATCCTGCATTAAGAATGCTTAGTAAAACATAATCCTAATTAGATTTTATTGGAGTTGTAAGAGCACCCCATTCGTTGGATTGGGGAAATCTAGCGGTGAGCCCCAAATCCCAATCTTTTCCTCCCAATAGGGGATCTATAAAAGAGAGAAACTTTAGATCCTAGTGAATCCTAAATGTGATCCAATTGGATTCATTTTTTTACACTATCATTTTTTTCTTTTTTTTTATTAAAGTGAATTTTTAATAGTCAACTTTTTTTTGATAGAACTTTTGGATGTTCAATGAGAGGGAATATTCTCTATGTGAGTTTTTACGGAAAAAATCTATTTTTTAATAGTGTAGGTGAAAATTAGGAATTAATTTTCTATTTTTAAGTCATTCATTTGTCGAAATTCGGTATTGTATTTTTTAATAATGTGTGTGAAAATTATAAATTTACTATATTGTGAATTAAATTTTTAAATTAATTTTTTATCATAAAATAATTACTTGACACTCCAAAAATTATGTAAATTATTTTTCACATCTTATAAGAATAAATTAGAACACAAAATAGAGTAAAAAAATTTATTAAATATATTTAGTTATGAATTTTATGGAAAATATTTTATTGAAAGATCCAAATATGAAATCCTTGGGACGTGGATATAAAAAAAATAGAAAAAATTGAATCTTTTGATTAGGTAAAGGGTAGACCTCATCAACAGATCTAATAAAATTTGGATCCTGCATTAAAGATGCTTCTAAGAGCACTCCCACCACTAGATCTTCTAATCCAACGATAGAGCCCCAATCCTTCTCTTTATTTCCGAATCCCGAGAGAAGAGAGAAAATTTGGATCCGAGTATATTGCAAATGGAATTCGCTCGAATCTTTTTTTTTTACACAATATTTTTTTTTATATTTCGATTAAAGTGAGTTTTTGATAGTTAATTTTTTTATTGAATTTTTGGATGCTAAATTGAGAGTGGAATATTCTATACGTAATTTTTTTTACCAAAAAATGTATTTTTAAGTTAATTTTTTCTTTTGAACATAGGTAAATATGTATTCATTTATCAAGCAACTTGCTAAGGCAAAAAGTATTTACAACTTTAGAAAGCTTGAGAGATTAGGAGCCACCTTCTAAGAAGGGTTCCCTTAGGCTCTTAAGTTCAACTATTTTCCTCTCTGCAAAACTGCTCCCATCCCCTATAGTTAACCTTATGCAAAGCTAGATAGATGAATCTATCAGTAGCCATATTCTTTATACTCGCTCCATGAGTGCTCCATGTCCGGTTGTTTTTCTTGGAAGATTGTTTTATTTTTATCCTGCCATATTCTGTATAAAATAGCTACATTTAAGTAGGTCGTTATATGTACCGATTTTCCTAGTGTGTAGAAGCCATTTGTGCCATGCTTCTAGAGACCGAGGCTGGTGTTGGTTTTTTATCCAATTGAATATTTTTTCCCACAACTGCTGTGCATGCCTGGCATTCATAGAACAAGTGTTCTAATGACTCTTCTTCATTGTCACATAATTCACATCTGCAGCGGGTAAGAGGTATGAACTATGCTAAAAGTCGTATAGTGGGGAATTTCTTTTGAAGTAGCGCCCATAGATTAAAACTATGCTTAGTGATTATGTTGTGGTGCCACACTAGTCTGTAGCAACCCGATCCTAAATCACAATTATTTATTTTAAATCACATTATTTATTTTATTAATTACACTATTTATATAATTGAGCGCGTGCACTTAAATTCGATATTTTATATTTATATTTACGTTATTTTTATATATGTGTTATGCAGCTAAGGCGACGAAGTGGCCCTAATAAAAATCTCATAATAAGATTATAATTTGTGAACATCGTTATTAAAATAAAATTAAAAGTAACAATAAAAGAAAACAAAATAAATAAAACAAATAAATAAAAATAAAATTTTCAGATTTTTTTGAAAGAAAAATCCGAAACGGATTTTTCCGGAATTTTACACAAAAAAAGAGGCGGTTAAGACCCAAACAAATCGGGACCTCGGTCTCCTTCCCTTGCTTTCTCTGCTTCCCTCCCTCGTCCCCTCTCGCCTCACGCCCTTCGCTTCCGGCTCACAGCCCGGCCACCGGACGCCACCAACGCCGGCCGGAGCCGCGCTAGGCGCCGCCCGCAGGCGCCCTCTCACTCTCTCTCTCGCGATGGGTCTCTCTCCCTCGCGTTCCCTCGCTTCCTCTCCCCGCCTCTGCCCGCCTCTCCAAACCTCCCCTCGGCCGCACCGGTTTCGGCGATCGGGCACCGCTAACGCCGGGCAGAAGCCGACGCTAGCACCGGCCATAGGCCACCGGCCTCCTCTCTCACGCTATCGCTTTCCGCTCTCCTTCCGCGCGCCCTGTTACCTTGCCCCCAGCCGCGGCACTTAACAAGCCAACCACCAGCAGCAGCAGCCGCGGAGCCAGCCGCCATCCCCGCCCGGTGGTCGCCGGTGCGGTCACCACGCGCCACCATCTCCGCCTCTCCTCCTGGCTTCCTCATTGTGTACTTGAAGGTAAAACCTCAAACCCTAAATTATCACACTTTGTCATTTACTCGGTTATTGTAGTTGTGAAATTGAATTATCGGATTTATAGACATGCTGGTGGAGTGAACTTAAAGATTAATTTGGGGAAAATTCGAATTGGTATGGAGGATTGAGGTTTGGTATTTTGATTAATCGATTATGCGAATGTGAATGAATGGGACTCATTTTGGGAATTTATGAACTAGTGAATGAGATTGAGAATGTTTTATTATCGAATGGAACAATTTGGTGGAACTGTTACATTTTGGAAATGATTATATTGAGCAAACGAAGGGGAATGCGTGCGTAGAAGTTAAAATTCGGTAATGTGCAAGTGTACGGGCATGGAAAGTAATTGAGCATTAGGCATGCCTAATTGTGGTTGTGAATATGAAGTTTGTCGGGAGAACAATGCTTATGACCTTAGGATGGTGTATGTACGAGTTTGAGCAATTCGGTGGATTATGGAACCTCCCCAAAGGAAGGCATTTGATGGGTTAACTAATTACTTACCTATGGGTCTTGAATGTAATGAAGGGAGAAGTGAGGAATAAACTATGAATAAGTGTTTGATTATGTATATATATATATACCATTTTCAACCCAAGTTAACTAATGAATTGAATTACATGAATGTCATTGGCCATCCGATCAACCTAATCAACTTCTTAATATGCGTTGTAATCAAGGTTCGAAATGGAAGTAATGCGAGTAAAGTTATGTAAGGAAACGTAGTTTAACCGATTACGTAATAAATACGTAAAATGAGATAATTGTCAATGCTTATACAAATTCAAATATTAAGACTCAAGAGATACTTTATTAACAACAAAAACCCATTTGAAACAGTGAACTCGAGGCCACTTCCGTTGCCGACTAGCTGGTAACTCAAATTTCTGCAAAAAGGGGAGAAACAAATATCATCGGTTCGAGTACGTTCATTGCCTGTACCTTTTAAAAACTCACATGTTTCATCAAATCTCAACATTTCTCATATATATAACTAATAATGAATCATTTACAAGGCAAGTTTTGCCACCTAATTAAGTGGTCCCCGCCCAATTATCAATTACCAAGGGCTTAGGCCCGCCAATTACACGCGCGCGGCGTCAACTCGAGTTATCGATCGGCCCGGGGTGACACTCGTTCAACGATCGTATCAATTATCAAGGGGTTCCACTTTCGGATAATAACCTAGCAAGCAAGTTTTACTTATATTCTCTCCCCGATTTCAAATTAAAATGAATTGAAATGCGTGCGCTCAATCAATATATTCTTCAAAGTTATTTTACAGATGCAGGAATGTTCGTATCGAGTTTCGACTCACTCTTCCAAATATTTTACTTGTTTTTGTTTTAGGAAGAAGCATTGGTGAACAATCAACCACTTACTAAGTCCGACAAAGGCAAACCCTAGCCAGCCACGTGGCATCCGCAAATCTGAAGGTACATAGATGCTCACAGTGATTTTACCTCCAACCAGGGTTAGGTATGGCCTTGGGAATTATTGTATGTCGTATATTAATTTGTGGAATAGACAAAAGTCTAGTTTGTATAAATATTGTGTTCAAAACAAGTAAATTGTATTGTGGGATGACTTGGATATTTGGGTAACGGGTAATTACTTTGGAAATATAACAGTGGGTGCATAAATCGTAAGTCCTTTTATTTCAATTATTTAGCTTTGTCCTATTATTAGGACGGCGGTGACGCCTTCGTCGTTAACTTCCGCTGCGACCTTACCTAATATTCTCGAGTTAGGGAATTATTAAGTAATGGTAACCGGGGCGTTACACTAGCCTCGCTCCATTGTTGCTTAGAAAGATCCCCCATTAGAGCATTATACACATGCTTGAGGTCAAACTTCTTCTTTGTGCTTTCTAAGTTCCGCATTAGAGTACACACTTTTGGTCTTAGGTAGCACATTTTCCTCGAATACCAGCGAGATATTGCTGCCTTGCTTGTAATTCCATACATCATGTCCCTTAAGATAATGAGCATTGATCTATTTAACCCACAGAATATCCTTCTTATTTGATATAGCCCACATCGGTTTGGTAATTAGTGCGTTGTTCCGAGTTCGTATATTCTTGAAGCCTAAGCCACGACTTTTGGGTTGGCATAAGCTCTCCCAGGTTACCACAGGCTTTTTGTATGCATCTTTTGAGTTCCATAAGAAATCTCTACAAGTTTGTTCAATCTTTTTCAAAACCGCTTGAGGAAGGATGAATATAGCAGCCCAAAATGTGTAGATTCCCATTAAGACCGAGTTGATAAAGGTGCATCTAGCTGCATATAATAAATTTCTACTTTGCCACATTCTAATTCTTCTAGTCGACTTGTCGGTTAGAACCTGGCAGTCACTTGCACTAAGTCTTGAAGGAGTAATGGGTAGTCCAAGGTACTCGAGGGGTAGAAATCCCAGTTGAAAGCTAGAAGCCCCGACTATCTTCTCGTAGTCCGCTTCATTCGATCCTCCAATATATATGTGGGATTTTGACTCATTTATATGTAGCACTCGCTATTTCAAAAATTCCTTAAACACTCATTTTATGCATTGTAATGATTGGTCATCCGGTTTGCAAAAGACCATTAAATCATCTACAAATAATAAATGGCATATCTTTAGAGTTTTACACCCTAGGTGCAGTTTGATCTTTCCAGTTTCCATAGCTTCGTGCATTCTTCTAGAGAAATACTCCATAACTAGAACAAAAATCAAAGGGGATATAGGGTCTCCTTGTCGAATCCCTCTACCCCCTTTGAAGAAACCATGAGTACCTTAATTCAAGCAGACAAAGAAGGTCATGTGCTGGTCACACAAGCCCCAATCTATTTAGCGAAGACTTGAGGGAATCCGAACCCTTGCAACATTTCCTCTATGAATTCCCGAGTAAATTGAGTCATATGCCTTCCTCAAATCTATCTTGAGGATGTATCTTGGACTAATGTTTTTGCGCTTGCACCCTCTCAATAATTCTTGGCATGGTAGTACATTATGTACCATTTCCCTCCCCTTATAAAAGCACTCGATTATGGCTGACTAAGGTAGGTAATACTTCTTTAAGTCTTTCGCATATAATCTTTAATATACATTTGTAGAGGGTATTACAAAGCATGCAATGGGTCTAAAATCCCGATCTTTTATAGGTCTATCAACTTCGAGGACAAGTACCGGGTTATTGCAATTAAGTTGAGGCAGCAACTTACCAAGTATTGAAGAATTCCTTCACAGACTGTACATATTGATTCTCACACAATCTCCCAATTATGCTTAAAGAAAGCACTAGAGTAACCATCCAGGCCCGGACACTTCGGCTAGCAATGACAAACATGGCCCTTTTACCTCTCGCATCCGTGATTTGTTTGCATAGTACCATTTGTTGCTCCGAGTTCAGCTTTGTTACCTTTGCTGAAAATTACATTGTTTGCCTTGTTCCTTTGTACCGATCATCGGTCGAGCATTGTTTGAAAGAAATCCACCATATGTTGTGCAACCTGGTTCTTACCCTCAATGGTGTTGCCATGGTCTGTCTTTAATTTCATAGAAGACAGACTTGCTGCCTCCTTTGTTTCAAGGTAGTAAAGAAGAACTTGTTGCATTGGTCCCCAAGGTTTATCCAGGTATATTTGCTTTGCTGCTTTAATAATGTTACCGAGGCATCTAATAATTCATTATACTCCTTTCGCAAGAGTTTTTCAGCTGCTCGTAGTTCAAGTATCAAAAGGGTGGCTCTGCATGGCTGTTTGTGTCTTATGAAGCTTTAATCTAGTTTGGTCAACTTTGTTGTGCACATCCTTGAACTTGGACTTATGAAGTTGTTTTAGATAGGATTTGAGCATCCTCAACTTAGTCACTACCTAGTACATTTGGCTTCCTTGATTTGTTTTTGCCCAAGTGTCTTTCATTACTTCTTTGTACTTTGGGCGTGATTCTCACATCTCACAATATCTCGAAGGGACTGTCATTTGTTCTCACATTTTGGTGGAATGTGATCACAATAGAAGAATGATCGGATATCCCCTTTGGTAGGAATGATGCCCGTGCACCCTCCCATAGCAACACCCATTCTTGATTCACTAGAGCTCTGTCTATCTTTGAATAGACTTTATCTCCACTATCCTGTCTATTAGACCATGTGTATTCGCAGCCTGCCGCTTGGATGTCTTGTAGTAAGCAACAATTTGTGCACTCGTCCGAAATCAGCAATATCACTGTAAGTCACTGTCTCGAAATCAGCAAAATAGAAATTAATTTTTTTGTCGACATTTAGCATTGTATTTTTTGATAATGTATGTAAAAATTATAAATTTACTATATTGTGAATTAGGTAAAGGGTAGGCGTCACCAACGAGATCTAAATTTTGTATCTATTGGTAGGGGCATACCCTCCACCTAATCAAAAGATTCAATTTTTTTCCTCTTATTTTTTTCATCTTCACATTCCAAAACTCTCAAATTTAGATCTTTAAGGCTCTGTTTGGATCTAGGAAAGTAGGTTAGAAAGAAAATGAGAAGGAAAAAAATGAGAAGGAAAAAAGTTGAGAGAAACTTATTTTTTTCCCTTGTTTGGATTAGAGAAAAAACACAAGGAAAAAAATTGATTTTCCAACTAACATTTTTTCCATTGTTTGGAAGTAGGAAAATTGATTGGAAAAATAAATAAAAAAACCTAACTTAGTGAGTTTCTAATTTCATTAAACTATTCTACGCAAACTCACATATCCGTAGTTTAACTTAATCGTGACTAATCCAATCACTTTGCAACGTATAATAATCAATAAAAAATTATCATCAAGTTGAAAAAATAAAAAATTAAATTTGACAAGGAGCTCATAACTATTTTTAACATTGTCATTAAAAACTAAATTTGACAAGGAGCTTATACACATTTTTAATATTGTCATAAAAAACCAAATAATAGAATTAAATCCTCAAAATCTCAAAAGTAATACCACACTAGCCATAACAGTATAAGATGCTAACAAATTATCGACAATTCCTCGGAAGTTGAGCGCTTGAGGGAGGAGTTGGAGGGCAACTTGGGGCGGTTCACTTGAGGAAGTGAAGTGTTCCTCATGATGCTTTAGCTTTGATCACATCAAGATGCTTTAACCTTGATCTGCCATCTAATTAGCAAGACTGTATTGCGGTATATCATGATGAGTGAAATACAAGCATGTTATATGAAAGAATAACTGGACTTTTTGTATTGTTTAGGCACATGAAAAGAGTCAAAATTGCTCATAAGAGAAAGAGAACAGTTATGAGACCTGAAAGCCCAAGCTACTTCTATTCCAATGCTATTAGTACTAACCACGAGAAAATAAGCACCACGGAAAAGAAACAAGCAAAGACAAGTATAAAACCACAAAAATGAACTTCAAATTTGCATCACAAAGTGTGTCATCCATCAAGTTGCAAATAGAAAAGGTAATTAAAAACACAGATTATGTGTGATGAATTGTCAAATGAAGATTAAATCAACCTTAAACATTTAAAATATCGAGTTGCAAAGAAGAATAATCGCACAAGGCTAATCTTTTGATGAACCATTCAAACTAAATTAAAGGCCTAGCTATAGTGATAATCTCCTTATATATTTAGCTCTCTAGTTTACAGATCCAACAAGCAGTTGGGTTGTAAATCTTGGAGGTGACTTGGGTGAGGAGAGAGAAGTGCCTATAAATTAAGCTTTAACTATCATGGCAAGCCATGAGCAACAAGATCATTCTAGTAACGATCAAGCCAAAGACAGAAGGCATGTAAGAGTAATTGTAAAACCTTTTCTGGTCCCAAACCACCGTGGCCTTTTTTTTAATGTTGGGGGGTGGATACTAGAATGAGCTAAATCCTAGCCTATTGTGAGTTCATGCTTCCCTCACAAGAGAAGTTGGCATCCGGAGCACAAACCCGAGCCGTCCTGTGGAGTACCATCAAGTCTCTGTGTCCCTCTTACCAAGACAAAGGGTGAAGTACAAACACCCCAATTATGTATACTCATATGATAGAAGAAGTGAATAACATTAGAACAAACTCTCTATATATACGGCCAATCCTACCATATCTAAATCTCCTAGACATGCTCCACAGGAACCACACTAGGCTACTATTGTCTTGTCTAATGTTCGGATAAAAGTTTACGAAAGAGATATACCATGCCTTCTTTTCTTCAAATGGGCCACTAGTCAATCAACATCATCAACTCCACCCCAAAAAGAATTTTCCAGATGTGCTAATCTTAATCCAAAGTTACAAATCATGCCTTCTTGCTTCCAGAGAGTTACTAATCAATCATTTCTACTGTATCGACAACTCTAGGATTTAACTTTCAAGTCTCAAAGGTTCTAAACAAGACTTTTAGCGAGCCGGGAGGGGTGGAGAGGTGCTAAACCTCAAAGATACAGAGACCCATCTCTTAGTTAAAATGTGAAACACAATTCCACATAATATAATCCATGATCGAACAAAGACATCTACCAACTTCGGTGGAATTTAAATTTAATATATGGCAAGAATTTTACTCATGACCTACAAAAGAGCAAGGAAAGAAAGGAGAGCAATGTACAGGGCAGCCACTGTCGTTGCATATATCACTGCTAGCATGAATGTAACACAAGAATTTTTCAATTAAATTTCTCCTTGTATCTATAGAAATTGAACCAACCCGGATGGATAAATCCACTCAATCACAAATACACAATATCAAATTCCCACAAATTCACATAATTTGTCCAAATGAACCCAAAAACACTTGAATCTAGATTGAACTAAAACCCTAGTTTGTGAGATATGAGAAGGGGATGGGTTACCGAGAGGAGAGAGAGGGAGAGAGATTTACCGAGAGGAGATAAACCATTGCTCGAAGGATAGAGATCGATGGCAAAACAGAATACCGGTAGAGAATAGCGCGAGGAGAGCGAGGAGAGGAGAACCCGATGAGAGAAGAGCCGTGAGAGGCAAAGGGCTCCGGGAGGTCCTCCTTAACAGCGGCGAAGAAGGACGCCGGCGAAGAAGGACACCGGTGGAGCGGGACGCGGAGAGCCCGAGAAGAGAGACGAGCGAGGGGCGGGGCTCGATGAAGGCTTCGACTTATTTTCCAAGCAAGGAGCGAACGAGTGCGGGGGCTGCTCGAGGAAGGCTTGAGTTGATTTTCCAATCATTTTCCTTTGGTTTTAGTAAAGAAAATTTTTACACTAACTTTCCTCAGCCTTTTCCCATGTTTTCCTTTAAATTTTTTTCCTTCTAATTTTCTTTAATTCAAACACTAGAAAAAAAATTACTTTTCCAATTTATTTTTTTCCACCCAATTTTCCATGAATCAAACAGAGCCTAAATAAAATATTTCCCATGGAGCCCAAAGCCAAACATATTTAATTAATTTTTCTTATTTTATTTTGTGTTTTAATTTATTTTTATAAGTCGTGAAAAATAATTTAGATAATTTTTGGAGCGTCAAGTAATTATTTTATGATAAAAAAATAATTTTAAAAATCTAATTCACAATATAATAAATTTATAAATTTCACACATATCGAAAAATACAATACCAAAGTTCGATAGTAAATTTATAACTTTCACACATTATCAAAAAATACAATACCAAAGTTCGATAAAAAAATCAACTTTAAAAATATAAAATTTCTAATTTTCACCCACACTATTAAAAATTAGATTTTTCTTTTCGTAAAAAAACATATATAATATTCAACTATCAATTGAACATCCAAAAATTCTATAAAAAAAATAACCATTAAAAATTTAGTTTTATTATAAAAAAGCTGATATGTCAAAAATAAATGAAACAGAGCGGATCACATTCTCTCCTCCTAGGGATCTCCCATTGGGAAGAGGAGGTGAGGGTCTTAGGCCTCACTTTTGGAGATGAAATCCTCCATTAGGGATGCTCTAAAATTTGGATCTTGCATTGAAGATGCTTCTAAGAGCACCCCCACCACTGGATCTCCTAATCTAACGGTGGGGCCCCAATCCTTCTCTTTATTTTTGGATCCTGGGAGGAGAGATAAATTTAGATCCGAGTGAATTTTAAATGAGATCCGCTCGAATTTCTTTTTACATAGCATTTTTTAATTTTTCTGATTAAAGTAATTTTTTGATAATTAATTTTTTTATGGAATTTTTGGGTGCTAAATTGAGAGTAGAATATTCTATGTGTAATTTGTTTTACGAAAAATGTATTTTTTAATAGTTTAGGTAAAAATTAAAAATTAATTTTGTATTTTTAAGTTAATTTATTTTGCCGAACTTTAGTATTGTATTTTTTGATAATGTGCGTAAAAATTATAAATTTACTATATTTTGAATTAGATTTTTAAATTATTTTTGTTATCATAAAATAATTACTTGACACTCCAAACCCTTATAAAAATAAATTACAATAAAAATAGAATAAGAAAAATTAATTAAGTATGTCTAATTGTGGGTTCCATGAGAAATATTTTATTTAAAATTTTAAATTTGAGATTCTTGTGATGTGGAGATGAAAAAAATGGAGAGAAAAAAATGAATGTTTTGATTAGTTGGAGGGTAGGCCCCCACCAACAGATTGGATTTGGCATTAGAAATACTCTTATTATTAGAGCATCTGCATCCATGACCAGAATTTTGGATTACATATAAGGGTGTAAGAGCATCCGCATCCATGATCTAGAATTTTTATTACATATGAGTGTCTACACCTCTACATCATATCACAATTTAATTTTTGGAACTCAATCCATCACTTCTACACTCCTTGATCGTCAAATAAAATATTACCCATGGAGCCTACAAATATACATATTTATTTTATTTTTATTTTTTAAATATAAAAACATTGGCAAAAACAAAACAAAAAAAATGATGTGAGATAGAAACGTGGGTAGAATGAGTACAAATATACCTATTTAATTTATTTTTATTTTTTAAATATGAAAATGTTGGCAAAAACAAAATCAAAAAAAAAAGAAAAAATAATGTGAGATAGAAACGCGGGGTAGAATGAGTACATGAGCGACCATGAGAACGGATCGACCTTAGATTAAATGGAATTGGATCACATGGAAAATAATTGGATCATATTATCTTGTAATGGAATTGCTCTTACTTAATTGGAGATCTTGCATTATCACAATTGTGAGATTATGAAGATAATTTGGAGGAAGAGGTGTTATATTATTATCAAACGAAAGTTATGCTATATTCTTAGGGTTATAGACTCGGTGATAATGACGTATTTTGGTAGATGAAATCTTATTTTCTATTTTTGAGAGGGAGAATCATAGAAATACGGGTGTGTTTTAGAAAATTAAAGTAAAAAATTATATATAGGTAATGTGTTTGTAGAACGAGAACATGATATAATTTGTAATTATAGAAAGGGTAATCCCTAAACATAATATATGCTGTTGGCTCATCTTGCAGGGAAGGCTCAAAAGAAAGGACAGATTGTTGGCTAGGAGTTTACAAGTGGAAAAGACATGTCCTTTATGTCTCAATGAAGCAGAAACCTATGAGCATCTATTTTTAAGTGTGCAATTAGTCAAACTACAGTCCAGAATGTATTGTCCAAGATGGGGATTCCGACCATGGTGATTGCGGAAGTATAGAGCGGGTGGCTGACAAACTAAGCAAGCTCCAAAGAATGTTATTCATGATGTGCATATGTGCTGCAACTTACTGCCTGTGGGGTGCAAGAAATACATGAGTGTTCGAAGGAAAAAGCAAGAACGTTAGAGCAATTTATATATAGTGTGTTAGCCTAATCACATCTAGATTAGCTTTCATGGCAAAGAGATACAAGAAGAGAAAAGTGCAACTGTTTATGCTTTTTAAGCTAGTCTAAAAAGGCATGAACAGTAAGTTATCCCTTTTAGATTTGTAGTCCGTGAGAAAATTATACAGTTTGATAATGAAAATATATCAACTTTACCCAAAAAAAAAAAAAAATTTATAGAAGGGGTACAAAACTGTTGTTATGAAGGTTTACCTACTGGAAGGATATTTAGAGCGAGGGCGTAACTATTTTGCTCTAACTAAGTGTGTAGACATGAGAGATTTTTTTGTTATCTTTTAGCGGTAGTGTTGTTATGGAGGAGTATTAAGAAGTGGGAATTTATTTATATTTATTTATTTGGTGCGCATTACTTGTTTTAACAATTATCGAAAAAAAGGGGGCCTTATGTGTCTTATTAGCAGATACATTAATTCCTTGTGATCAAGACGAATGAAAATTTCCAAAAACGTGAAAATAATGTCAATCCAAAACTATAAATATTTTCTGATATTCTTGTGAATATTGGGAAAATGGACAAGAAAAAGTTACCACTTACAAAAATAACTAAAATTGAAAATTGAAAGGACGCAAAATGTGAAATTAATTCCAAAACTAGTAGTAGTAGTAGTAGTAGTACACTCTAATATCTATTTATCTGCAATATCGATTTCTGTCGTCAACCAGATTGCAATTACTTACTTTCACCACAAATGGGATGTAGATGCTATGAGCCACGCCATTTTCTTACCTCAACTACTTCATTTTGGGACTTTAGTTATTTAGGTTTTATCTTGGGAGTATCCATTTTATTTTGTTGTAAAAATTAGTTATTAATATGTTACTGAAATTATAAAGTGACGAATATTATAAAACGAAAAAGTTATTAGTTAAAGTAATAGATATTGTGTAATGGAGTAACTTAAAAATTTATATAAAAAGCTTTAAAGCTTACCGTTGCTAATGTAGCTTTTAAATTTGTATCAATTGGGCCTTATATATGAGCAATGCATACAGGCTTATAAGTTTCATCCAGAAATAAATTGGAATTGGTTATACCCATATTCAAAAGCTATTTATTTTATCCATGTGAGATAAAATCTATTATTATATTTTTCATAGTAACATATAAATATTATGACGTAACCAATAAGAAATGAGGGCTAAAATTTTCAGTAATTAACTTATAAAAATTTTTCCTTTTTTTTTTTTTGTGATGAGATGCCTTCAAGTAGTTCCTTAAATTTAATTTAGTGGATGGAACAAGGAACAGGGCGGCCATTCGTGCAGCCACATGAATTTTTTCCATTTTATTTTAATTTAAGCGAAAGGATTTACAGTGATAAAATAAATTAAAAATAAAAAGAATATGATTTATTGAGAAAAAGTCGTGCATGGGCCAAAAGACATCGTGTTGAAATGAGAAGCAAAGGAGAGCATTTGTAGCAGTGCAATTTCGTTGCACATGAGACGAAATTATACCCCCATAATAATTAAATTAATAATATATACACTGGTAGGCGCCCAAAAAGCTCACCAGTCAAATTAGGGTTGCTGCTTCCTCTCTCCAGTCTACTCTCCCAACCCAACCCAACCCAACCCACTTGAGTCTTCATTTATTTTCTCTTTATCCATCTAATTTTAATTAATACCACCATAGAATATTATAAATTTCATAAAATAAAATTTTATTTAATTTGATTTTCAATCATATTTACCTTACTAAACTATGAAACTTTCTTCCAAATGTTAGAAAGAGTGTACTTTTATATATATAATACTTATTATTTTTAAAATATGAGGGAATATTAAGAAAATAATAAAATTTATGTTAGAAGATAAAGTTATTCTTATATTTTTATTAGAAATGAAGAAAAAGAATAGAGAAAAAGTAATTAATAAGGACAAAATTGGTATGTCATTGAAACCGTAACGTAACAAATATTATGAAACGATAAATGTTAGTTAAAATGACATGCATTGTGAAATAGATATGGTAATATATACTAGTGTATATCATAAGCTTACGTGATATTACATGTTAATTAAGATTTAATTATATGATAAATCTATTGCTATAACTTGTAAATTTACACAAAAGGGTATAAATATTTATTTATTTTTGGATTGTCACCTTTATTAGGTGGGAGACATGGATTTTTTGATCTCCAAGATGAGCTTATCCTACTACTTTGGGTTTGCAATTAGGTTCAATGTTTGTTATGTAATTACATGATCACATTTTCATTATCCTAAAAGGAAAATTATATTTTTCAAAGGTTAAATTCTAAGAATGTGAATATTATTTAGAAATGTAGAAAATAAAAGGAAAAAATAAACTAATTTACATACAAATAGATTCTTTTTTATAAAAGAGCATTTAAGAGATTGAATTGAAAAAAAGAAAAAGAAAGTCGTAATGTGAATGAAAAAAAGGGAAATTGAGGGGTAGGTATGAGATTGACTGGACCGCTACAACACGCACACTTTCCCCTTGCCAATCCCACCTCACTTTCTCTCTCTTGGTATTCACCACTATAAATCCCCAACCCCTCCTTCATTTTCTCTCAGCTTGAGGTTCCCTTCTTCAGAGAACTCCAAGCTTTAAAGAAAAAAATATATATTAATAAATCAAAATTACCTGAAAGTTAAAACCAAAAAACATCTTCCTTTTCATTTCCGTTTTGCGTTCTTCGATTTCTGAACCGGAACTCCGATTTCTTCGACAAGAAGGAAGGAAGGAAGAGAGAGGAAAAATGCAGACGTTGTCTCCGCCACCAACCACACCAAACCCCATTTTCCGTACTCGCTCCTTCCCGATTCCGCTCGGTGCTCCGCCGAGTCACCACCGAGTTGGCGCCAAGGCTCCACTCGCCATCCGCTGCGTCTACACACAGAACGGCGTCGTAGGGGCCAGCCGCGCCGACTGGCAGAGCACGTGCGCCATTCTCTCCAGCAAGGTCATCGTCTCCGAGCAGAACTCCGTCGCCGGAGGAAAATCTTCCGGCGGAGACGGAGGCGGCGATGGAATCGCCACCATCAACGGCCACAAGACTCTAGATCTGCTCCCGATCGAGAAGCTTCCGAAGCCTCTCACCAGCGACCTCTCCCCTGCTCCAATGCACGGCGCTCAGCTGCGGGTGGCGTACCAGGGCGTCCCCGGCGCGTACTCAGAAGCCGCCGCCGGAAAGGCATACCCAGGGTGCGAAGCCATCCCCTGCGACCAGTTCGAGGTGGCGTTCCAGGCGGTGGAGCTCTGGATCGCGGACAGGGCGGTGTTGCCGGTGGAGAACTCCCTCGGTGGCTCGATCCACCGGAACTACGACCTCCTCCTCCGCCACAGGCTCCACATCGTCGGCGAGGTTCAGCTGCCGGTTCACCACTGCCTCCTGGCTATGCCAGGGGTGAGGAAGGAGTACCTCACGCGCGTCATTAGCCACCCCCAGGCGCTGGCGCAGTGCGAGCACACGCTCACCAAGCTCGGGTTGAATGTCACGCGCGAGGCTGTGGATGATACTGCCGGTGCTGCTGAGTATGTCGCCACCCATGGATTGAGGGACACGGCCGCGATTGCCTCCTCACGCGCCGCCGAGTTGTACGGATTGCAGGTATGGTTTAAAGTTTCGTTCAATCTCGTTGTTTATTGGCTGATTAATATTCCGGTTGTTTATGTCGAGCTTTTAACTTGTGTTATTATTAATCTAATTTCTTTGGGTTAATTTATTGAACTCTGATCTCTATTGTTTGCCTTTTTAGATAGCTGATTATACAATTGGACGAAAAATTATAAAAAATCTTGCAAGTACACAAAATATGAGCGTCTTTTCAGATTTAATTTTGGTTTTAAGTAAATAAATATGTTGATTTCAAATGGAATTTTTTTATGTAATTCTTGATGATTTCAGATGGTCAGTTAATTAGATCAGATCATTTGTATGAGTATTACTTGCTGAGTTGTTATAATGGTAGTTTAAGTACAAAATATATTGACGTAGAAATATGGAGAAAATGGTACAACTAAGATAAAGATTCCTGGCCCAATTATAGCCAGCGGCCTCGTGGCTGCGAAAATAAAGTGATGAAATCTTCTCTCGAAAAATTATTTTAAAATATAAGGATATATTTTTGTAAGTTCTAAGTAGCATATTGCATATAAACATTTGTATGAAATTTTTGAGTTTGAATTCATCGAAAATAATTTTTTGGTATTTCTATTTTAAGTATCACCAACAAAATTTATGCTAGATGTGTTTTGGTAAGAAAATAGGTAAAGTTTGGAAACCAAGGAGGAAGGCTATCAAGACTTCCAATTTACATTCTAGTTATTTGTTTGTTGAATTTTTGACATCATGATATTATTAGGTGAGTCACATGCACCTACCACCAATAATAATAGGAGCTTATTAGCTTTGTAATTAATATAATCACTTGACCTAAACTAAAGTTTTTATGTTTGATGAAATTAACAGGTGTTAGCAGATGGCATACAGGATGATTCAGGAAATGTGACCCGGTTTGTGATGCTAGCTCGAGAGCCCATAATTCCCCGGACAGATCGGCCATTCAAGACCAGCATAGTGTTTGCAACCCGTGACAATGGGGAAGGGGGAAGGGCACATCATCCTTGTTCAAGGTGCTGTCAGCGTTTGCCTTCCGAAACATAAGTCTAACTAAGATCGAAAGCCGACCACACCGGGGCCAGCCCATCCGTATCATAGATGACGCCAATGTGGGCACCGCCAAGCACTTCGAGTACATGTTCTATGTCGACTTTGAAGCCTCCATGGCTGAGCCCCGAGCCCACAATGCCTTGGCCGAGGTCCAAGAGTTCACTTCCTTCTTAAGGGTTTTGGGCAGCTATCCCATGGATATGACCCCTTGGTCACCTTCTACCTCACAATGATATCTACTTCCTCCTATCTATAAGGGTTTAGGGGTTATATATATCACAGGGATATGACCACTTGATCTCTTTCTCCCTCTTGGTCAAATGGATCTAGATCCCAGATCTACTCCTACATTTGCAGGAAGGAAAGAAAAATCTAGTGGTCTTCGCCATAAGAAAAATGCTAGTATGTTTTCATCTTTGAAAACCCAAATTGTTTATTTATTTTAGATATAATAAGTAGATTAATTAGGGTTTAAACCCCTTGGATTTTATATTTTATTTTCATTTTCATTTTGGGAATTTTTGAATTCCTCCCATAAGAAAAAGGGGCTAAACGGAGTACTTGGTTGGTGGAGGCAAGAATGGCAATGACTGGTGGAAAAATGTACATGTAAAAAGATGATCATGTACCATATATAAGGAAGGGGTGGTTGGACGTTGTTTTCTAAATTTTATTTATTCCTGAAAAGTGTAATATTGTGAATAGAATAGAGACCTTTGGTTTACATTTCTCAACATCTTCTACCATATGTCTTATTTGTTCCTTTTTCTCTGGGGGTTAATGAGGTTTTCTTAATTTCGTAACATAGATTCATATTTAAATATATAAGAAGTGTTGGTCGTATTGTGACATATAAAATCGCCAATAATTAACATAGTAGACAAGCTAATTAACTAAAAGAACGTATATGAATGTATCGAGAGGAAGTTCAAGAACATACATGCATGTGCCGAGAGGAAGTTCGATTTATGGTGTCGACAATATGATTATACAACCCAAGTCTAATATAACCAAAATAATATGTTTTTGGTTTTTTGGCAGAGGACTGAAATCATGTGTTGTGATTTGCAAAACTACCAAAATAGTAGTAATATTTGCACAAGTAATAGAAATGTTACTTCAAGGGTAAGGAAAAATATTATCATAATTATTGATAAAAATAGATGCCTAAGGACAATGAGTCAGAATATCAAATATTATTGTTCAAAAATCATCTCAACCATAAATTTAAGTTAATGGTTGAAAATTTAAGAATATATTTATTTTCTAACACATCCCTGAAGCGCCCGATGACATGCCAACTTCCTCGCAAGTATACGATGATTGCGTTTGGGAAAACTGTAACATTGTTTTCTCGGCAATTATATTTCTCTCTCTCTCTGTCTCTTGATTTCTATCTCTATCTCTCTAATATAAGGCCCCAATACATATTTAATTTTCCTAATTCAGAAATATTTTTTTAATATATATTGAGGTTCCATTGGAAAATTCAAAAACAGTTTTTCCCAGTTTTCAATTCCATTAAAAAACTGGCTTTTTGTACAACAGCTAGATCTTCATCGAAAATTCATGAATCATTTTAGCTAGTTTCGGATGGGTTATTTCGTGGAGAAATTAATTTTTCTGCAAAAACCACTTTTCTATTGAGAGCCGTTGGAAATTACATAATAATACGTAAAATTTTTTAACGGATTTGGTTTCAATCATAAAGAGTGTTATATCAATAAAATTAAAAAAAAAAACTTTTTCAGTATTAAAGACGAAGTGTACAACTAAGATTGCAAAAATTATAGTGATTGTCATAATTCCAATTTTGTTGATTTTGACTTTTAATAATCAGTATAGAATTATTAGAAGTTTTTAGTGATCATCGGTGAAACAAATATCTATGTGTTTTTAATAATTTTGCAGTGATTAATAGATTTTTTTTTTTGTAATTTTTTAATGGAGTAACTTATAATTCATTTATGCTAACTTTAAATATGTATTTTTAACGTTTTTTGAGATAAAACATATATTTGGGGGCATGTTTTCTCAACGCAAAGGAAGAATCTAAAAATAAAAATAACACTTAAAGGAGTTGGATGTATTTGTAAAGAGTGAGAAGAAGTTAGAAACAATTAGGATGAATTTGTATAAAATACATTTGTTAAAAAACTGAAAGGAGTTAGAATAAACGCAAAAGAATGGAGATAGGTCCAAAGTGGAAAAGAAGCCCTTTTTTTTATTATTATTTTGAAAAAAAAAAGGCCTAGAAATTATTAAACTCTAGAAGGGGAATTCCTAGTAGCCTACTTCACCTAACTTGGGAAAACCTAAAATGAAGAGTTGGTGGATACTATGTTATCACCACCACCACTCGACCATTAAAAGATCTTCATTTCCAAAGAATTGCTAAGTCTCAGGGAACAAAAAAACATACTACTTTTATTTTAAAATACTTATTGATTTAAGGGAGTGGTAAGCGAGATGCTAATGTTGAAACGAATAGGCCCAAAGATAAGCATCGACAAGCAATGATAAAATAGTATGTCATCGGTAATTACAAGTGCTTACTCGCTCCCTGCATCTTTGTACCTTCCTTACCGCCTATCAGTAGTTCTTATCATATATTCATGATTATAAAAAGAATTTCAATAGATCTAATAGAAATAGGACAACAAATTGATTGCTTTTAATTTGTAATTCGAGTAGGAGTAATAACAGATTTAAGGGGTATTTATAGGGGTTTAAAAACTTATTAATGGAACCAAAGATCTTCTAATGGATAAACAACCTAGCTAATTTAATTACTTTCTATAGATTGATGACTTAAAACTACACTCAACTTTTAAGGCTGAAAAGAATATAAGTTGTTAATTGATTCATACAACCTATTTCAAATAAACAAGAAACTCAATTAATCTACATTAATAATATTTTTTATCAATACATTTATTAAAAAAATACACAAAAATTAAATACGATTTAAACACAAATGATCTAAACAAGTTTGATATGACGAGGATATTTTATAGTGTCATATACATCCAATTCAAAATCAAAATAATATCCATAATGAAGAACCCCTATTCCATCAAGTTAGCTAATGTATAGTTATGTTTGTCACATATATAATTTTGCACTTATCGATGGGGCCAAGTAATTAATTTAAATATCGTGAAAATTCTACTTGCATGTGTGTGTGTTTTTGGATTTTACAAATCTAATTTTCTCTTTAAAAAAAAATTGAGGATAAATAATGTAGATGATGATCTCTTCAATTTCTCTCATTTTATATTTTTATATATATGATTCCTCAAAATCTTAATTTTGCACTTAAAAATAATAAACGTGACTCCTCATCAACTAGTTCCGTGCATTAGTAGCCATGTTAAAAAGTTTCAACAACAATGTCTTAATTCTGTGGGCTTCTTCATTAATTAATATATATAATCTCTACAATTTTGATGGAATCATGGAAGCAATGTGGGATTTCTTTCTATTTTTTTTTAAAGGAAAAAAAAAAGGTTAATTTGGTCACAATTCATTAATTCTCAAGGTTTTGAACATAAACAATCAGTCAAACAAACAAGCCATGCCCATCAAACATCCCAACCACCTGCTTGGTTGGTGAAATTCACCATTTGCCATTTTCCTAATTTCATTTCATTTTAATTACCACCGTGAAATTTGACAAAGAGGAGCTTTTAACCACCTTTAACACTCGTCATCTGCACAACTTCCATGTAGGGAATGTAAGGTTACTTCCTTATGAATATAAGGGCACATGTTCGATTCTAATAATAGTGGTATTGAAATTAACGATAACAGGTAAAAAAATTACGTAAAAGAACAGTAAATAGTAGGATAGGACCGGTAAGTAGTATACTAATGTTAAAACAAATAAGTCATAGATTTTAATTATGATAATCAAGGAGAGAGAGCAATCAACTAGCTCGGTTGGTTTGGAGGCCTACAAGGAGATCGAGAACGTAATTATCTTATGAGATAAATTATCAAGTAATACGCTAGACTCTATTGTAAATATGAATTCAAAATAAAATTGTTTCATAAACCTTAAAGCTGTTGTGTGTGAAAAGTTTGAGGTTGAGCAAATTGCAATTTTAATTGACAAGAATTGTGAGTTTTATAAGTGATTGCTTTATTAGCAAGCATGATTCTTTATAAGGATATCATAATGGGGATCAAAACCATATTTGAAATCCATGACGGTAGGGCTTGCATTTGGGAAAACATCTAGACGATCGAAGAGCAAAAGTCAGCAAAAGGGTTGGTGGAGCAACAAGTGATTTAGAGACGAACAAGACTTAAGAAAATTATTGTAGGTCATTTTATGAGCTAATTAGATACAAATTGGCTAAGATATCAAGGCAATTAAGAGCCCTAAGCACTTGGATCAAGTATATGTGGGTATACTCTATGTTCAGTTTTTTTCCCTAGGCTGTGTTAGTTGGGTTTTTATATTGTTCTAAATTTATGGCGGGTTGTTTTTAAGGGAGGATTATATTTTCTTGTTAGTCATAATAGGTAATCTTTTTAAAAGACAGAGGCTTATCACTTATTTTGTTTATTGACTATCTTACTCCTTCTCGGAATCTATAATGATATATAAAAAAAAAAAAAGCACTTGGATAACATAAGGTTCATTAAGGACCAAGAAAACTGAACGGGAAAAGAGCTTGGAAAGGTAAAAACCTGTACTTGAATTTTTGGGCTCGTTTCTAAGGCAAAGACTTAGATAATGAAGTTCAATCAAAATGTTCCATGTATGATGATGAGGGATCATAAGGAGAAGATCATTAGTCAAGAGACTCAAGGATGAGACCGAATTTTGACTAAAACTTGTGGAAATTACTCTGTAGAAAAATATACAACTTGACTTTTCAATCTATTCAATATTGTGTTTGTTTTGGCTAATAAAATTTATATTCTAAAAATTGAGTTTGAGTTATGTCTGTAAGTTATATTAATCTTTGCTTGCTCCTCATTTATAAAAAAAAAAAATAATAATAATTCAGTTTTATTTTCAGTATAAATTCAACTTAAGCTAATTATCTAGATTTGAATTGTGCTAGATATGTGTAATTTGAGAAGGACTTGTATACTTTATTTGGGTGATAAAAATATGAGGCTTTGCTAGTATGAGGTTGATTCAAGATTATGTGCATAGTTTATACCTTTTGCATATGTCTTTGTAATTTTTTTGTTTTAGTTTGAGTATATCTTTTACTATGTAGCCCATATGAATATGGATTGAGATTTTCACCTATGGATTATTTGGATTGAAATTTTCTCCTTTTTATCAAATGAGTTATGCTGATTACTGGCTTGCGGAATCTTTATAATTTACTTCAAACCCGACCCATTACGTGTTATGTTTCAAGGTTTGCTTGTTTGTCATTTGGTCTTATTAATTTCTATATTTTTTTCCTTAGGTGTAATTAGCTTAAGCAAATTATAAATGAGTTAATCACCTAGCCTCACGTTATTTTTAACGTTGACGTAAATGGTTAAACATGCCAAAAATGAATTATCAATTACGAAATAGGTTACATTCATGTCAAGAACTTCTAACTTAATTCTTCCCAAACAATATAAGAAACAAGAATTTTCTCTTATTAATTATTCCCCCTTTTCTCCAACGTTTTAACTATTTTTCTATAGATTAACACAAATATCAATAAACAAAATTTAAAGCTTAATCGATTGCTTTTATGAATAAAAAGGAACGCCTCTTTTAATTTTAATTTTTTTTTTTGACGTATATATAATAATACAAGCTGAAGATTTTTCTGCCAAAGAAGTGAACAGCTTTTTCATGTGAAGCAGACTATTCAAATTGATAAAAATTTAAAAGTGGACAGAAACTGTTGAGAGTGGGATTTGAACCCACGCCCTTTCGGACCAGAACCTTAATCTGGCGCCTTAGACCAACTCGGCCATCTCAACGTTGTTGCTCCGAATTGGCCATAAAATTATCTTTAAAGGCTTTTGCCTTAATCCTATAGGTGAAAATGTGAGACTTTGGAAAACCAAAATGTCAAATATGATATAGAATTGTTGGTGCCGATTAGTATAACTGGTAAATCCAACCGTTGTACTTTACTCATTCACTTATTGTGAAAAAAATTAAAATAAAAATATGAGTAGTGAATTTTGAAATAAAATAGTATTAACCGAAATGGGTAAGGTATTGGAGTATTATTTTTCGATAATGGATATACTGTAAATAGCTTGTCTTAGGTAAAATGAAATAACTTCTTATATAGAGACTAAATTATGTTTAATGAATATCTAAAAGAAATATACTAAGTCACAGACAATTGACCAAATCTTCTTTCTTCATTTTTTCCCCAAATTTAGGTATTAATAAATATTTTACAAATTTGGGAAGAAAAAAAACTCCAAGTTATTTAAAGAAGATCCATTTTATATTTTTGGACAAATTAAAGTAGTAAGTTGTATGATCTTCAACAGCCTCTAGCTTAATATTAATGGAAAAAAAAGTTCATTTTTGGATTATTTTTTTACAATCGATAATTAAATATATTATTGTTACAAGGAGCTGTAGTTTTAAAACCTAAAGTAAATATTGCTTTTTTGGATGGATTAGATTATTTAAAGTAGATGTGGATGGCCAATTAAAATGAGTAATTACTTGAATTCTGTTAAATAAATGTACCAAAACTGACAACTAGCTATTTTTTAAAATTATTTTTAGAATCTAAAAATGGTTCGAATTTTTTCATCCAAATTTTAAATATTCCGACACAATTTTTTCTTTTAGCAAGGTTCAAACTCAATTTCATCACAAAAATTTAAATTAGATGATACGATCCAAAAATTCCATATATTTAACAAAATATTTTTTTCAATTTGTTATATTCCCCAACTTATCTGATTTAAATTTGATGTTTAAGACAGGTATGTTATATGGTGAAAATTTTAAATTAGATCGTGCTACTTTGAAATCGGATGGTCTTTTTCGTAGTATTCCAAGGGGTTGGTTTACTTTTGGACGTGCTTCCTTTGCCCTACTCTTCTTCTTCGGACACATTTGGCATGGTGACTTTAATGGAGGGATGCAATGATGATCAGGAATTATGGTACGAGATACGCACTAACTAGTGCTGATTGGTTAAACTGAGATGTAGCATTTGATATGATATTACTAGGTTATGCAAAGACATTAGTTAAATTTTAATAATATAATTATTTTTCATTAATTTATAACAATAAAAATTAATTTATAAATTAAAAAATAGTTACTTTTTTAAAATAACAATAATAAATATATAATTTATTATAAACAGTAAATAGATAAAAAGAAGTAACTTATAGCGTTTCAAGTATTGTTTCGAAAAGTTAAGAATATTAGTTTTTCACATTTAAAAGTAGCGTTTTATAATTTTTTGACAAAAAAATCCCTTCATTAATTTATATTTGGAAAATTATTTATATCCTTTACGTCAATTTACAATAATCATCTAACTCAATCAATAAATTTATCGAACATATTTATTCAACCGCTCAATTAAACAGCCTATCCGCTCACAATTATCGGATAGCTAAACAAGTATCAACTATACAAACAGTCTCATTTTTCGGTGTTTAATTTTTTGCCACGTCTGAACCTCAACGAACTCACATTGACCAGAAGTTCTCCTACCACAATTTTTTGTGGGAATGGGGAGGTGAGTGAAACTGTTTAATTTCAGCCCATGATGTGGGCACTCTCTCTTCCTGACGCATTCAATGAAATCATTAGTCCAAACCACATTGTTTTTTGGGGGATGTTGTCTCAATAATTTTTGGTTAGATTTGAATATATTTTAATGTCATGTATTAGTCTTATTTAAGAAGATACAAGAGAGAGTTAGTAAGCTAGCAGCTTGATCCAAGACAGACTCGTATAGTTCAGAATTTTATTATCTCATTTCTGGAGCTGCTCTACTAGCCGAATGGACTCTCATCCACAAGCCCAATTAGCTAGCTACATGCTTTGTTTGGAAAGCATTGAATCATGTTACATTATATGGTTATTAGTGTAGGGGAAATTCACCGGCTTGCATACGAGAGTGAAATTGCGTTCTTATTATTGATTGAATTGATGTTACAATTGTAATCGTTTGTACTCTTCCTATCATAGTGAATTATTTATGCTCTTCGCCTCCGCAGTTTTTTTCCGCATTTAGTTTCTACGTAAAATCCTCTTGTCCATTGATTTAGTGCTTTCATTGTTGTTTACTTTTGATTATTGTTGGTACATTCAAATCGTTTATGCTCATGTCGCTGTCATTCCGATCTAACAATAGAAAATCTATTAGAATTTACAACAGATATTTTCATATTAGTATTAAGACTACAACTTAAAACATAGAAGATGCAATTATGATGATATGTTGTGCAAAATTAAGGAATTTTTTCTACACCAGAGAGAGGGAGAGGGAGAGGGAGAGGGAGATGCTTGACGAGTAGGAGGAAATAAGAGTTAGGTGAAGAAGAAGCAGTGAAAGTTGTAACCTAAAGCAAAGCTGGCGTAATTATTTCAAATTAAAGTTTATTAATAATAATAATAATAATAAGTAATGATTTTGGTGCATCGCACTTAGTTCTTAATTAGTGGAACTGCGTGTTTAAAGGGTCATTAAGTAGGTATTAATGAACAGCATACCTTTTCATTACCAACCCCTCCAATTTATTTTTTAATAAATTAGAGTTGTACGGAAAAGGTTATATGTTTTCTCATAAACATCCACCATCATTTGTATTTTATTCCCAATAAACAATGAGACCTAAACTAACTTCAATGAAATTAAAGTCATTATGAATTATTCTGACAAATAAAAGTCATTTTCAATTACCCCTATTCAAATTTAAATAAAATGAATGAAATTGATTCACAAAAAAAAAAAATTAAAATTAAGAAAAATTATTTAAACCGATTGATACTATAAGATAGAATACATTCTACATTGACCATGATGCCAGTTGCAACTTCAACAATTTCATTTTTAAAATACAAAGAGTGCCATAAAAATGCCGTAAATAAAATTCCAAAATCGAAATTTCAAGTGATAATTCAAAGAAACCTATGTAGCTAAACTAATTAACATTAATAAATTACAACATTTAATAAATAATTGGAATTTTTAGATGCCAAAGTAGTTTCAAAAATAGACTTCTATTCTATGATACAATCTAATAATTATTGGCAACTTGTATTTGTAAGTATTTATTGTTGGAATAGATGCATGGGTTTTCCTCTCTTTGTTTGTCCCACGTGGAAGTTTTGGAGCTTTGTTGTGTGATTTATATGACCTTTTGTCTTTGTTAATATTTGAACAGCTAACACCATGGTTTGCCACATATGGGCGACGCCCACATGCCTGATTTGGGGTGCGACATGAGCTATGGGCTTCATTGTATCATTCTTTTTATTCTCTCCACCTTTCTCTCCCCGTTAATTGTCATAATTCTTCTTCTTATACCAGCCTTAAGTTGCTACACACAAAATGCTCTCTTCTATTCTTCTTCTTTCTCTTTGGGCAAATATATTGCATACTCCATTCCCTTCCCTCACGAGTGCACGTGGCGAAGCAGTTGTGGAAGCCTTGGAGAGCGACCGACAATTCACGATTACACCCTATCGTGTCAAAATCAGTTTCATGTCAGTGACATACCACAACACAACTTTCCGTCTTCCCTTCTTCGCCATTGATAACTATACCTAATTCCTACATTTCTTTGTACATTAAAATCTCAAAACTTGTATTTGGGAAAAATTCAAAGGGTTAAAAGCACTCTTGAACAAAGAATATAAAGTGGATGGCAGTTTTCTCAATATATATAAGAGTT
This sequence comes from Talinum fruticosum, assembly GCA_021018815.1. Classification (NCBI taxonomy): domain Eukaryota; kingdom Viridiplantae; phylum Streptophyta; class Magnoliopsida; order Caryophyllales; family Talinaceae; genus Talinum; species Talinum fruticosum. The sequence continues at coordinate 292,513 of JAITYX010000109.1, forward strand.
ATCACACATCTAAATTTGAATAGTCTCTCTATATTGATTGATTGATTTTTTATATCTTATTCACATCAGAGAAATATAATATGTTGATGAGCTCAAAATCCAAAGAAAAAGGAGCGGAAGAAATATAATAAAACCACACACACACACACAGAGTTCTGGGCTTGGTAGGTGACTTGGGTTGGGCCATTCGTAATTTCCACCTACACTGTCTTTCTATGGGCCACACCCACAAAGTCAAAGAAGCTATTCCCTCTAGGTTTGACCTCCGGAGAGCGAGTAAAAATTGAGAGTGTTGACTGACTATCAGGCCAACTTTCGCTTGGTTTTCGAAACTTTTTTGTTATACAGTAATTACAAATCATTCTTACAACTTACTTTAGAGAGGGAACACATAGAAGCTTTTATAAGTCTCATTAATATAATCATTTTATTTTTGAATGGCTTTTGCTCAAAATTTCTTCATAGTCGCATCATTATTTAGTAACGTAATTCTATGAGTTGTAATTTTTTTATTCTCTAAATTATAATCTTATTTTTTACTTCGGTTTTGCTAATTGTCGCCCTTAGGGTAATGGATAAGGGTTATTCATATTTTATTATATAAAAATATTATTTAGTTAATTTAATATATATGATAAAAATATCTAATAGTCTCCTTTTTAAATATAATATTTTTAGTTGCCTAATTAAAATCAAACTGTCTACCTAACACCTAAAAATATATAGAAATATAATTATATTATTTTATTAAATTGTCTAATATACTAAACCTCTTTTTGTATATAACCCCACAAAAAAAAAAAAAATAACTGCCCATGAAAAAATTGGTAAAGCATTGGAGCTGTCGCAATTTTTTTTTTAAAAAATTGAGTCCTTTCTCTGATTTCTCCATAGTATGCGTTTGTTTCATAATTTTATTTTTTAATTAATTTAAATAGTTATTTTGGTGCTAAATTGAAATTACTACTGTGCAAAAATGACAAAAAACACAACAATGAATATAATTATGAAGTTTCGAAGAAAAAACATTGAATATGAACCATGTCAAAAAAAATTTAAAAATAATGAAGTGGGTATGAGAATATCGTCAAAATTAAAATTTAATTGTAGAATTTTAATAGAAAAGATAATTAGGTAGTAATGTTATTTATGGAGGGTTAAAGGGAGAGTTTGATTTTAAATGACAAACAAATATTATATTTAGAAAAGATAGTATTGGATAAAATTTTATCATATATATTAAATTAACTAGATAAAATATTTATATAATAAGATATGAATAATCCTTATCCATCACTGTAAGGTAAATACATTGTTTTCCTTCAACTGAAAATCAATATTTATTTTCAACATAATTAAGCATAATTTAAGTGGAAGAAGTGTCTGGCAGGTTTGCCAGCACTCCATCTTCCTTGCTAGCTGTCATGGGTTCAATCCTAAGCAATAATAAAAATTCTGACTTTGTATGAGAGAGCTGTGTTCTGGTTGATGGGCTTGGGCTTTGATAGTCCCCTTTCCTGAGCCACTTGTGGTCCATTGAATTCTCCTTATCTAATAGTGATACACCCAAGAGGCCTAATCTTCTTCTCCTGGACATTTTTTGTGAGTCAGTCTCTGCCCTCTAGATTTTTCCTCTCTTTTTATTAGAGGGTGCCCCTTTTTCCTTATATATGGAGCTACTTGCCTACTCTAAAAAGGACAGGGAACGTTCCCTAAGAGATCTTTAATAATAATAATAAAAAAAGGTCATCTTTAGGTCCTTGGTAGCGATGTCCTAATTTTGGGCTTAATGTTGGGCTGAATTTTAAAGGTATTCCTACACACCTCATAGGCCTTTTTTTGCCCAATTAGAAAATGCAAAAGGCTAAAATTAAAGCACATCACAAGCAAAATTGTCCAAAGTTATACCAAAAGTAAAGTTACAATTCGACCATCACCTATTCAGCTAGGAAAAAGGATAGGCCATACCCCCTCCCAAAATGCCAAAAAAAAAGGAAAAAAATGAGAAAAGCATGCATGGGCCACTCTCAAAATCTTGGATCAATAATGGCCTAAGAAAGACAAGGGAAGGGCAAAAGAAAACGAAAAAAGGAAAGAAAACGGTCCTTAAAGAAGACAAACGTGGATATGAAATAATTTACTAATGTTGAAATTCCCTATTTTCGTTAATCATTAATCATTAATCATTATTGGATTTATTACTCTTTTTAAAGTTTATTGACTCTTTCCTTACACTTGGCTTCACTTCATTGGCTTCTATTCACCTCCCCCTCTTTTGAGAAAGGATGTGGTGTGGAGTGGTGAAGGGGATAAAGAAAAACTCTTATCCCAGTAACAAACAAAATTCTAACCCGTTATCAATTATCATTTTTGAATAATAATATACATTAACTTGTAAGAAACTACTTTAACAACATGCGTATACAAATTGCTAATGTTAAAAATATAAGTATATTTAAAAATTAACTAAATGATAGTAGACATCAAGGTGAAAACGAACTAGCCTACTACTTATTGAACAAAGTGATAGAATGTCATCCCTTGATTTGTCATTAATCATCTACAAAGTATAAATATAAAAGTGTCACCATTAATCCAAGGTAGAATCAAGGGAAAGGGATAACAAGAATATCTAAAAGGATAATACAATAATAAAATTATTTTTATAATTGTATCTAATACACCCCGTAGTTGAATCGGGAGGTTGCCGAACGCCGAGACTCGTCCTCGAAATCAGCAAATAAAACACGTGGAAGTCCCTTGGTGAAAATATCAGCAATTTGATAACAAGAAGGAACATGGAGAACCCGAACTTGACCACGAGCTACTTTTTCCTGGACAAAGTGTATGTCCATTTCAATGTGTTTAGTACTCGATGTTGGACGGGATTCCCGAGAAAGATATATGGCACTAACATTGTCACAATAGACTAGAGTAGCTTTAGGAATGGGACAATGAAGCTCAAGAAGAAGATTGCGAAGCCAATAGGATTCGACAAACACACTAGCAACACCGCGATATTCGACTTCGCTGCTGGATCCGGATAAAGTAGGTTGGCGCTTTGAGGACCAAGAAATGAGGTTGTCACCTAAAAATACACAATAGCCGGATGTTGAACGTCGAGTATCGGGACATCTACCCCAACCAACATTAGTGTATGAACGAAGACCCGATAAGGAGGAGCGATACGGATGAAGACCAAAAAGCAAGAGTGCCCTAGATGTACCGTAGTATGCGTTTCGGAGAGGTCATGTGAGCTTGCATAGGATTGTGCATATGAAGACAAACTTGCCGCACGGCATAAGATATGTCCGGTCTCGTAAAAGTGAGATATTGAAGAGCGCCAACAAGACCGCAATACGCTTTAGGATCCGAGTAGGGAGAATATACTGAAGTCGGAAGTTTGCCTTTTGTATCAACAGTGTAGGAGCAGGTTTATAGGAGGTCATACCGGCGCGGTGGAAAATGTCCTTGGCATACTGCTTTGGCCAAGGAAGAGACCATTGGCATGCCGAGTGACATCAATGTCTAAAAATATATTAACGGACCAAAATCCTTCATGGCAAACTCGGAGCTAAGAAGGGTCATGATACACCGATGAAGGAGGTCGAAGATGTGGTAAGAATAATGTCGTCCACGCATACGTAAGGATGTAAGCCATGTCGGAACCCTTTTGATAGATGAAAAGAGAATAATCGGATCGATTATGGATGAAGCTAATTGTGGAGACATAATCGCAAAACGCCGATACCGGGCCCGCGGAGCTTGCTTGAGACCGTATAAGGACTTCTTAAGTAAGCATACATGATCAAGATAGTTGGAGTCACGAAAACCAAGCGGTTGATGCATGTAGATAGTTTTACCGAGATTCCCATGCGAAAAGCAGCTTTGAAGTCTAGTTGATGAATTGACCAAGATTTTGAAAGAGCAATGCCGAGAACTCGTCCGGATAGTGGCTGGTTTGACCATTGGGCTAAAGGTCTCAACGCAATCAACTCCAATTTCCTATGACCTGCCATCACCAACAAGACGGGCTTTGTGCCGCTCAAAAGAACCATCGTAATTCTTTTTGTGTCTAAAAATCCACATAGACCGAATAGCATTCACATTAGAAGGTCGGGTACTAGCTCCCAAGTCTTATTTTTAATAAGAGCATCAAATTCATCGGTCATCCCGCAATTAGAAGATGGAGGCATGGTGGTAGGTGTGGTGGTGAAGAGGGTGGTATTGGAGAAGTTGACTGCAACTTGTTGTTTAGCTTTTCGGGTTTCTTCAAGAATGAGCCTTGATTGGGCTTCATAGAAGGTAGGAAGAGGAGTAGTTTGTTGAAGGAGGGCAGCAATACCGCCATAATTTTCATTAAATACCGCAATTAGTTGAAGAACGAGTTGTTGTTGAGAGATCGGGACATCAACATTGGATAGTTGATCCGCAATCATCTTTAACTCCTGGCAGTAGGAAGATACATTGGAAAAATTTGTCAAGACGAACTTGACTAAATTGGTTTTCCAAGTATAGGACTCGGGAAGACTCGTTGTCTTGGAAGATATTTGTTAAACGTTCCCGTGCATTTTGAGCGGTAGCATTGGGTTCAATAATAGTGGTGAGGAGATCGTGAGATATGGTTCCATAAATCCATTGGAGAACTATGGCATCAAGATGAGACCATAGATCCGGATCAACGACATTAGTCTCGGCAGTGTTAGAGTCTAGTGAAGAGGTAGTAGGATCGATATTGGTAGTGGAGGAAAGGATATAATCAAGAACTTGGTAGACTCGACGAGTGAATCTTAAATAATTTGGCCCAAGAAGAGTATTGCACCTTTTCAATTTCTAGAGTAATCGGGATGAAATTTCGATGTTATTGACAAGCAAGAGCAGGGTGAAAAGGAGGAGGAGCCATGGATAAAGAATAACAAAGGGTGAGGCCGGGAGGAGAGGGGCTACTCGTGAGGGGAGGGTGACGTCGGGGGGCTAAGCGAGGTGAGGGAGGATCGTTAAGGTTTCGATACCATAGTAGAATGTAATCCCTTGAGTTGTTATTAATCATGTACAAAGTATAAATACAAAAGTTCATCCTTAATCCAAGCTAGAATTAAGGAAAGGGATAACAAGAATATCTAAAAGGATAATACAATAATAAAATTATTTTTATAATTTTATCTAATACAAAGTATAAATTAAATAATAAACAAACTAAAGTTTTTAAATTGTGTTATATATTTTTATGAGTTATATAATAAGCTAATAAAATATGTCATTTCTGCTACTACTATCTCGTTTAAAAATTAAATTGAAAAAATTTTAAATATAACTTTTGTTTGTACATATGAGATACAAAAATTAATGTAGATAAAATTTAAACCCATTTACTTAACAAATTTTAATAATTTTACTAATCAAAGTAGTTTATGCCTACAAATTAAAATGTTATTAGTAGAGAGCATGTATAACTGTTCAAATTCAAGTCTTGGACTCATCAAAGATTTTCTTTTTGGGGTGTTTGAAAATCTCTCCCTCAACACATTTGATAGTTCACATTTTTTAAAAGAAAAGAAAAGACCAAAAAGTGGGTTCCACACTTGCACCATTGATGGAGATGGAGTGGGTCTCATGGAAGAAAATGCGAAGAAAAGCACGACGACCCTCACGATCACGACATTCAATTCCCAAAAACAACAAAATTAATTTAGATTTAGAAGGTTGACAGTGACACAAAACCTCCTTATTCCACTTCTCGTGCATGGAATTTCCACTGAGTCAAAATAAGTCCTCTCAAATAATAATTTACTAATAATCAAACTTAATCTCTTCCTTTCCTTTGAAAAAAAAAAAAAAAACTTAATCTCTTCAATTCAATTAAATAAACATTTCCGGTGGAGGCCCAATTTAAGTTCACAACAAACATTACTTGTACCTTTAATCTGCTCTATGAGTGGATTCATTTGGGTAAAATCAATCATCCATCTACGTAATTTTAAACCCGGGTAGTTATCAATAAAGTATTAGTTGAGTAAGTTTCGGTGACCTTTAGGTATTACTTTAATATTACATTTATTGAGAGATCTTTTACCTTAAATACTTGCGACCCTGAATTATCCCAAAAAATCTCTAATTGCATGACCTTTTAAATATCTATTCCTTGAAGTATATAATAATTTAATACGATATCTAACATCTATTCCAATGAACATTGAGCTAAAATTCAAATATTAACAAGTGAGTCACATGCCCTTTCTTGTAGTTAGACATGATCAACTGTCTCACAGGTAGTGAATGAACCACGAGAAAGCTAGGCTCGTAATGGATTCACTGCCACAAGAGAAATGCACAATTATAAGCAATTTCAATTTTATGCAAGTAAGTTGGAGCTCACAATCAAACCCGTGATTAAGGTATAAAAACACAAGACACTATCAAACTTCTCTATCAAAAATATTTACAGAATCTTAACATCTTATTAGACATAAATAAAAATATTATACGTTTAAACCGTGATAAAATATGTATGCACATAGGACCATGTATCTATACGTGCTCAAATAGAAGATTATAAAGGTTCAAGTATTTCTCTTCCCTTAATGTCACCTTCAATTAGTTTATCTCTTCGTTCTCTACTTTAAGATAAAAAAAAAAAAATTGGCAAGGGAGCTTTCAGAAGGGAATGATTTCCCAAGAAAAACGTTACATGAAGACAAACGTTGTTTGTGTCCGATAGTATGCAATTATGCAGAAAGGGAGAGGCCAACGATAAGAAAATTAACAAATTTTCCTTGAAAAAGCCCAGCTTGACTTTTCAAGGAAACATCATGCTCGTTTGGAAAAGGGGAAAAAGACATTCAGTGAGAAAAAGAAAAGGGCAAAAACAACAATGACAGCACCAGATTCCCCACTTACTGCCCTTCCCAATGCAGCATTTTTCTGGACTTGTTCTTCGACCCATTCTACTCTTTCTCTTCATTACATGATAAAACTAAAGCTCATATTCCTTTTTAATAAATAACATATTTACCAAATATCCACCTTCCCCATTGCCACTTCTGTGAGGGCTCCCTTTAGCCCCAAGCCTAGGATTCAACCTTGGTTAGGCTTCTTCTCTCTACTTATTATCATGTGCCCTCAACTTTATTGCATTGACTTCTGTAAAATAAAATATTTAACCACCCGTCACTGTTGAAAAAGCCAACATCATATTATTGCTCGTAGTAATCTAGAACACTATAAACTACCCCGTGATATGTGTCCTATTTTAATTAATTTATCATACCATAATCTTGGTCAAGACACTTAAATTACAAGTATCATACACTTGTGATCCACTATGATTGATTGATACTATATTATCATAGTAAAATGATTATATTTTTTCAAATATATTTGTTTGACTTCTTATAATGTCAATCAATATTTAATTTGCAAATAACATCATCAATATCACAAATCCACAGTTGTTTAGGTTATTCTATACAATTTTACCCTTAAATCACAGATCAATAGTTTCTAACTAATATTATATTTTTTCACGGAGCTACGCACTAACATGATGTGAACATTTCAATTGTTTTTTCAAAGAAACCAAATTGAGGTACATGATATGATTAAATGGAGAGGCCACCATGTTTTGGCTACATCTGAAACAGAACTGCACTATGGATTTAGCTGATGAACAAACAGATACTGGGGAGGAGAGAGAAGAAGACATACAACTGACTGTTTTAGGCTTTTTACTAAGCAGGATTATGATTCTGCTTTCTAAGCATAAAATAGCAAGTAAGCGCATTAATCAGATCATTAAGAAAACTAAGTCCAACAATGTCTTGAATGTTTCGATTTATCTACCTGCTCTGCGTTGTCCTGCTCGTGTAGCCCCGGGCTCATCGGAATATTACTCTTTTCTGCAAAAAAAAAAAGGGTAAAAATGGGTCTACTTTGCTCAGCTTATGTTCTTAATACAGGCCTTAATGCATTTACAAAAGTAGAAATAATGTGTACAATGTCCACCAGGTGCCATTGCAAGTCTAACAGACATGCACGTCGGATATAAATGAACTACTTAGAGCATGTTCTCTTCATCTGGATCTCCCTTTACGTTCGTTTTATTACGTTTAAATCCTGAAGAAAAGTTTAAAATCTGTATATGAAATTTGAATATATTGAAGTCTGTAATATGAAAACTAACCCGAAATACGAAATTTGGAAAAGTCGATTTGAGGACAGGAGAAGACGGCCTCACTGTCAAACAAGTGCCTGCAGGGGGTTGGTGAGGACTGAGGAGTTTGAAATGAACAGAATCATCATATCAATAATGAGGCCACAAAATTAGCAGGTTACAGTAAGAAGGCTGCAGAAAAATACAGAAAAGTTTGATAAGGTTCAAGTGCATTTGCATTTTAAAAACAGGTAAGCCCCTTGATCCAATATACTCCATGATATGCAATTATTTACAGCACAATGACAGCATATTATTGCAAATAAACTCCAAATAAAATAAAGCACAAACTTTTCCCAAAGCCACAGATCACACAATGTGGTCTAAGTTACTTTAGAATTACAAAATCAAAAAACATGTTTATGCTTTAATTTGTCTGGTATTAGCAGACAGATTCTTTCTTAATAGTCCAACTCATTTCTCAAGACCTCTGTTCCACAGAATAAGCATCTATCTTCCCAAAACCCGCACCAATAATGGCCGTTCAATCAAAAGCTTGTTATTACTTTCACTCACCCTTCAGTGAAAGATCTTATTCTTCAAAAAGTAAAATGGTCTCTGTAAAATACACACTTTATTCCAAGATAAAATGGGCATATATAACTAGTTGAGAATTTCAAAAATGATAATCCGGAATAAACAATTTTGATAACAAGAGATAACCACTATGGTATCCAAGGGTAGCAAACAAGTTGAGTGGGAACAATTAGCAGTCAACACAGCCAGACTACGTTAATCAACACGAATAGGCCGTGTTAGTGGACATGGGTCGTGTTGGTCGTGTTCCTCCTGGTTTTGTACCATTTGCTTTTAACAGCCAAAAAGGTCGGGTCGTGTTGCCTTACATGGCCATGTTGGCTTGTTTTTGAGAGGTTTTGCTATTAGGATAAGATTGATCATAATCTCTCCCAATGGTATTAACTGCAATGAATTGTATCCATTCACTAGGTTAGGAATTATTAAAGTCATTGAAGGAGAAAGAAAACATATATGAGTGTTATCATCTTTGTGAATGAGACTACAACATTCCTATGATTGAAATTTGAAAAATCTTGAACAAATACATTTGTTTCTTTCAGCATTTTATCTTTAAGATTATTTATGATAAAACAAATAATTCTTAAAAAAAGTGATCCGTTAATAATTTACTGAACTATCTAATGCCACATTTATACTTTTCTCAACAAAAACAGATAGAAAGCATAGGATACATCTAAGTCTAGACATTTGACCATCTAAAGTACAACTAAACTGTGACATGAAGCATATTTTGTCGATGCAACTCACAATCACAAATACTTGTATATAGAAGAAAGCTCACTGTAGCAATGTTACGCTATTAAGAACAGACTCTTAAATTTTCAAATTTTATGTATTTTTAGTTTTCTACCACATCTCTACATTTTATTTTATTTTCTACAAATTTCTCTACATTTCAAATTTCTCCTAGTTATGCGAATTACAAATGAACAAAATATAACGGGATATAACTTCTAGGTAAAAAGAACAAACTTGAACTTACAATATTTCAAATTATCATCAAATCTTGATTAAAACGAGAAGAAATAATAGTTAACAAAAGACTCTTATAATTGTATCCGAAACTATTTCGGTAACAAGACCATCTCTAATAGAGTTCTTACAAGCTTTTATATTGTTTGATACTTGAGAGAGAAATTGAAGATTAATATGTGGTATTGAGGCACTAAAAATGGGCATAGAAGAAACGAAGTTGGAAACATCAACTTGGAAATAGTTGGAGTTGAGAGTACTTGTGATTGTGGGCCGCTTTTGAGTTCCCATGAAGCTCCCCCTTATATATTATAACACGTTGGACATGCAAACCCTGACATGTGTCAGAAATTGTATGGAAAAACATGTGATCATTGACAACAGCTGTCAGCAATGTCCAAATGGTTGACTTTATTCACTCTGTCAGCAACACAACATTTATTTTTGTAACCTTTGGATTTTGTCTGGACCAGCCACGGGCAGATACGACTAAATAGGCTTCCAACCCCCTCCCCCTCCCCTCCCCCCAAAAAAAAAATTCCCTACGTTGGCAAAACTAAACTATACTTGATTACTAACTTATCAAGCATTCGGGTCAAACAACTTAAAATATGTACATTTTTTTTATTAGTATATTTTAAAAACAAACAATAACACAATGAAACTCAAAATGAATAAAATTAGCTTACATTTAATCTATTAATCCAAAAATGTACTCAATTATGGACCTATTTGAAATTAATACAACTTACCAGGCCCTTTGCCGATTCATGACCCACCCCAAAAAGAAGGAAAAGAAAAGGAGGGGAAAAACATTGGTGATATATATCACATGATCACGTATGATATATCAAGAAGATGGTGCATGGGGCCCAAGCTTTGAGGTTTTCAAAACTGCTTTCTTTGAGCGAGGTTAATACATGTGATAGTATGTATTTAAATGCACCATGTCCCCTCCCCCTCTGCCACCCCCAACTTCCAACTCCTCTCAGTTTCCTCAACTCTCTCTCTCTCTCTCTCCCCCCAAAAGTTCTCTCTCACTCTCTCTCCCCAAAAGCCCTCTCTGTCTCTCTCTCTCTCTCTCTCTCTCCTAAACACAGGCAACAGAAGGCAAAGAGCGACCCTCATGAAGCAAAAGTTTCATTCATTATGTCTCTTCCTCTTCCTGTTGTATCTCATGGCTTTGTCAACAACATCAGCTCGTTTACTGGCAAGCAAACAAGGAGCAGAAGAACAAGATCATCAAATCCCAAAGGTGGCAAAGTTAGATGACAATGAATCCTCAGATGTAAGCTTACTCAGAAACGTACAAACTTGTCCTTTTTTCATCATGTAAATGAATTAACTGTAGGTAATTTTTCTGGAATTGATTTCAGAAGCTGATGGGATTAGAGATTTGTGAGAATGGAGATGAGGAGTGTTTCAGCGGAAGACTACTTTCAGAAGCTCACTTGGACTACATTTACACTCAGCATCAGAACCCCTGATGGTTTATTTTATCAACTGTAATATCTCTTTGATAAATACCTTTTGATTAGAAAAAAAAGAAGAAAATTAGCATCTGGAAATCTTTAATCTGTGTGTTATATATAGAGACGGTTCAGGTTAAGGGTTTCAAGACATAATCCTCTTTGCGTTGATTTGAAAAAAGCAGGGAGGATTATTTTTGTTTTTGTTTTCAGCAATCAATGTATAATACACTTGATTATCATGAACAGTCTTACTAGCAACTTCACTTTCCTTAGCTTTTGAAAATCAAACAATCAATCATTTGTAATTCCTAATTTCTTGTGTAATTAATTAACCGTTGAATTAATACTCCAAATGAATATGTACTACTCGACTCTTCATTTTAGAGCCGAAAATAGTTATGTTTACTGAAAAGAGGCAAATCTAACATCTTGTTAGATGCTTTATATTAGATATTTGAAACCGAGTTGGAGTAACATAATTTATAACTGTAAACTCCGTTAGACCCTTCACTGAAACATAGCGACCATTAATGTTGTGTCAAGGGTTACTTATCTATGTGGAAATGCCGACTGTTTGTACATTACAGAAAGTTAGCCCAAATTGGGGTTCAAACTCCTCGGCTAGCTGGTGCATACCATGGGGTAATGAACGTTTTGGTAACTATGGATTAAGAAAGTAAGAACATTTTTGGATATACTTGTACATAGTTTTTCTTTTGGTTGGATAGATACATGTACATATTGATGCATAGTGCAGGGCATCTTGAACATCTGATACTTGGGGAATAAGTGCAATTAAAAGGTGGAAAGAAAGGAAAGCAGCAAAAGCAGGTTGTTTTGGGGGGTTGAAAACTACAATAGGAGGTCTCAAGGAACAAAAAATTGTTAAAAAGCCATGCAGAAACAGGAATATCATCCTGGTAGGTGAAGAGCTTTAAAAGTAGAAATTAATGAAGTCAACTGAAGGAACAGTTGGGAATTTATCACCGGTCAATTTAATGATATAGGTAGTATCAACTATATATATTTAGTGATAAAAAAAACTATATATATTTAGTACAATGGTTGTCTATGATACTAAGACTCCGCTATACCCATGTTTAATTGTTAAGTATCCGATATGAGTGTTGTATCAGACTCGATAATTTTTGTATATTTTTCGTGTAAAATGAAGTGTCGAGTGTCCATACTTTTGTGTAATATCGAGTATGTTGAAGACAAAAATCAAGAGTCCAAAGTATCAAGTTGGTCATCTTTGTTTGATTATTGGAAATTTCCAGAGTTACATTACCGAAGCTCAATACACGTCAACAGAAGATCAAATCCTTCTCTTTTAGAAACTAACAACCCTTGCTTCTCAAATTGTTACCACCAAAACTTATGCTCTAGAAAAGTCAAAGATTCAATCTAATCCCGAACCATAGTAAATGGAAATGCTCGATCCTGCAATTGACACTTAGGGGTCGAACGACCCGGAAAAGCCTGAATTAAGCTAAGTTGACAGCAGAAAATTTTGTGTGACAACAGTGCAACAAAGGGTAAAAAAAATTAATCAAACTGTGGGCAGATCGAAGATGGGAAGGAGATACTCCAGAAGATGGAGAAATTTCAACAGCATTTGGGACAATCAAGAATATTTTCGTGTAAGAGATTGATAAAGAAAACAAAACTATAGAGCCAGCCATGTTAAGATACTATGCATAAAGTTAGCATAAAAGAGACTAAGGTTCGCATAAAAAGCTCCCAGTCAATGAATTTCAGTCTAGAGTCAAGGCATAAATGGTAGGTAAAATACTGTAAAACAGAGATTTTTTTGGTCTTTTCCCCCTGATTGGAGAGAATTAAACTGATTTTCAAAATCCATTCAATTAGACAGAAAATAAATTATGGACACTGATGGGAAAGTTTTACTCCATTTTCCTTTTGGCTTATCCAAAACATAGAGATTTTATTTTAGTATGAATACCTCTCTTTCCCCACCAATTCTCCATCCAAATGCTCTGTAAATAAACAACTTTCTAGAGTTCACTTGGCAGGGAAAATTGACTGCTTAAACTTCTTCTGGAAATGCTCGACGCCCACACAATCAGACCACTAAACTTATGATTACACATGGAACTTGCAAGATGTCAATATACCCTAAAGTCAGCAAATTCAACCTGTTGAGGGCCCTCGAGTTGTACCGAAATTAGGCATACTAATAGCAACATGTAACAAACACGAAAACAAATGGCACGGAATGCACAATTAAAACGCCACAAGTTGATGCAATGGCTTATCTCTTAATGGCCATAGTCAGGAATCATGACTCGTTGCCGTCTACAATTTCCTCTTAAAGCTGATCAACCAAAATGTTTTTGTTTCTAACTTTTGATATGCCCTGTCTTTAAATTGCAAGGTATGCAATTCAAATTTGCTCTGAACTGAAAATGCATAAGCAAAGAAAATGACTAAATGAAAGCATTGCATACAGACTGAAATAACAAGTTGTAGATATTTCCATTTCCTCCTAATGCATCGTTGCTAATTTAGGAAAATGAGACAAAGATTGTAAAATGAAAAAATGTGCCATTCAAGGGAAGAAGGATTAGAAAGATCACCTAAAGCGAAATAAATTGTTAGGTCTTCTGAAATCACTGCTGATATGAGCTTGTAGCTCCACACCCCACATCAAAATTCAGGGAAATGTAGTTCAAAAGCGGAAAGGTAAGTCAAATCAAATATAACAAGTGTTTTCCTTTTGAAGCACAAATGAGAAAAACACGCTTTGAAGAGCTAGTCTTTGGGGCTGAGGGAATGGGGACTTTGAACCCTTAGATCAAAGTGAGGAAAATGGTCTTAAAGCAAGCTTCTTGAGCTGACAGTCTATGTAATTAACAACTCCACGGAATATGTTGTGACATAAGGAAACTTGTACCCAAGTTCTTCATAGATACAATCTACAAAAAAGAACAAAGAAATAACAGCACATTTGAACTGTATACTTCCAAACATCTATCTCGTAGAAGCCTCGCAAATGAATGACTTGTTTAGCCCATGAATGCCCAATACTAATCATCTAAAGCCAAAAAGCAAAGTGGGTCCAGTCATTTGATTCCTTCCATATTGTTGAAGAGGTGCTTTTCCTTTACATACGCAATGTAGAAAAGTAGGCACCAGACAAGGAGTCATTACTAATCAACCGTGGATTGTTAATGACCCACAAAACTAACAAGATGTTCTCTCAGACTCACCTTTGTGATCAATAGTTCTGCGCAAGCTTGCCTAGCTTATTTTCTTGAGCTAATAGTCAGTCTCGAGCATGGACATGAACGCACGAGCCTATTACCAATATCAAACGTACAAGCAGCATGGCCTACCTCTTCATTTCGGGTCAAAGTGAAGTTGGCATGTATGGAAAACATCAAACACTGCTCCAGCTGCTTTTCCAAGCATACCCTATGCTCTGAGCATCACCATAACTGTAGTGTTCCCTATAGTGTTGCGCTATTTTTTTTATGTCATATACTTCAACTCCTTATTGCAAACCCCAGTTCCATCCATCTGCATGTTCCGAGATGGCAAACATATACTAAGCACCCGAACTGAGAGATGTTAAATAAATGGCTTCACCTACAGGCACCAGACCTTAGAGGGTCCTTTTGGTACCCATTAGAACAGAATTGCTTGACCCACTTGAGTTGAGCCCATTCCAACAGGCTTAAAGACGGGATTATAGTGGTCTGGTGTGACATACAAGCGTGGGAAGTTTCTTTAGAAGCAAAATGAGTAATCATCCAACAGTTAGATATCATTATTCAATACATTGGATATTCAAAGTACTGTTTTTTCAAGATGGAAAAAGATGCCCTATTAAAGTTAATAATAATAGTAGTAAGAAATAGTACATAAAATAGTATAAACATGAACAGACCATTGTCCATCCTATCTTAATACAGCTCGCTGATCATATCCTAATTTATCTTTAGGCCAGGAAAAGAGAGGGGGAGCTTCCCGGCATTTAGATCATCAGTCATCAAATAAGATGAACCTCCATTTGCTACGCTTATGGCCTATGCGTTGGGATGGCCAATTCTTCCATTGGAAAGAAATAGCTGCACATATCCGGGAATTCCAGTTGCACCTTTGAAAATCGGCAGATCAGAGTGATGGGGTAAACAAGACAATCTGCCACCTAAGAGAACTGTCTTGACCATCTCAATTTTCATACAGATTCATATGTATTAGGTCAGCAAGCTTAAGATCATCGGTTTCATTAAAAACAAATGCAGAGGCTAGAAAAGGCTTCCCTTATGATCGTGGTCCTAGCATACTTCCTGTAATCCTAGGGCTCTATTTGATTATAAGAAAATTAGAAGGAAAGAAAAAAATGTGGAAAATGAATTTCTTTCCTTTATTTGAATTGAAGAAAAAATGAGAGAAACAAAGTTTGATGGAAAAATTCATGGAAAATTTTATCAATTTGGTCAATGATATTTTTCTTCCAAAATTAAGAGGAAAATTGAAGAAAAATTCATAAAGAGAGAGAAATAGAGAAAAGAGAGAGAATTCTATTAAGAATTTTCTCTCTTCTCTCAATTAATCAATGTTATTGAGTATTTTCTCTCTACTCTCCATGACAATGTAGTGATGGGTAAGTTGAAAAATGATTATACCTTTTTTCCCTCTATTTTTCCTTGAACCAAACACAAGAAAAAATTAATTTTCCCTTAACTTTTTTCCTCATTACTTTTTTCCATTTAAATTTTCTTTCCAACCTATTTTTTTCAAATCAAATAGAGCCTAGGAGTAGAGGAGGTCCAAAGGATACATTATTGCAATGAAGAAAGACATGATATCGGTCAATTGACTTTATTGTGATAAATAAGCAGCATGCTGGATGTGTCCAGATTGACTTGAAAGCAAATTTGTCAGGCTAGCGAACATCAGGATGATTTTCTTTATAATAATGGATGAAGGAAATTCAGTAGAAATGGATACTATTCAATTGGAAGCAGTTATATATGACTCATTTAGAATGGTAGCAAAATTTCATGAGAGGAATTAGCTATGAACAGAGTTAAGTTGTCCAAACACTAATTCATTACATGTTTAACTTGACATGAGAGCCTCGTGAAATACAATCTATGCTCAACTCAATTGGTGAACCTTATAAAACTACTTGGCTACAGCCAGCACCAAGAGTGTATCCTACTTAAGGGGTAGGAGATTCAGATGTAAGCAACCTTATGCTTGATTGGTAAAGATGATGTTTATTGAAGGCCTATAAAATGTGGTAATACTTATCAGCTGAGTGGAAATGTGCACAGACACTCGTTCTCCCAGTTTGCTATGTACTAATGCAGAAGACATTCAGGACTGAGTTAGCGGTTGGTTTGGTATCTGAACTCCAGCATAATTGTGCAGATCGAGATTTGGGTTCTAAAGGAGAGTTACGAAAAGCAGATATAGCATGAAAAAGATTGTTGCAATATTGGTAATTATTTTACCATGTATACGGGCCGAAAGATATGCAAGTAGACGAAGACTGAGATGCAAAGGAGGATGCACACGATGTCTACACTGAAGAACAAACAAATTACCAAATATTATAATTTCTTATAATTATGTAATTAGCAATAGGGAGGGACTGTTCACATAGCCTAGGGAAGCATGCACTCCTTGTGCTGATACAAAATCGTTCCTTGAGGATGGCTCATTTTGTCCTTATTTAGCAAGGAGTTTTTCCGCAAAACCATATTCCTTGACTCCTTGTTTTCATATGCTGATATGATATGTATGCAGATCTACGTTGTTTAAGTTCATGATATTGCTCAATGTACCCATGTTGGACACCTACTACATACAAATTAGGGGCACAATATATGAATATCTCCAAAAAGAAAAACAAAAAGGTTGAATTTGGTCTTTGGACTCACCAGAGTTCATCTCCCAGTAGTTCTGAGGTTCAAGTAACTCAGGGACAAGAGTGTCGGTCTAACTGAGAGTTACACGGGCATGTATACACACAAAGGAAGAGAAGAAGGCCGGGATGTAAGCAGAAGCATAGCAAGTCAGAATTCTTGGAACTACTGAGAGATGAACTCTGGTGAGTCCAAGTTAAAGGGATACTATTTACCTTTCTTCCATGCAAAGACAATCTAAATGCAGTAAGCCTGCATTCAACTAAGCATCATTGATAATCAGCCAAAAAGAAAAAAACGAAGCATCATTGATTCCTATGTTACTCGGACTTGGCCTGACCCAAGGCAAAGTGTTGAGTGTCTGACATTAGTGTCATGTTGGCATGGTATTTTTTGATGAGTTTAGTACATGTTTGGTCTAAAATGAAGTATCAACGGTCGACTCATGGTCAAGTGTTGACTGTCTAGCATGAATACTTGGGGCAGAATGTAGACTTGACAAATGAGTCATTCAGATCGGTTTTGGGTTAGCTTAGTTCGGACAGGTCAAGTCATGTTCCGGTCACTAAAATTCGGTTGAGTTTCCATTTCGGGTCAAGTTGAGTTCAGGTTAGTTGAGGTTCCGTCCAATAAGTTTGTCTTGCAAGAAAGAAATACTTTGATGGAAAAATTCGGATGAGATTTGAGTTTTTTCAAGTTAGTTAGAGTGTCAAGTCAGGTTCGGTTCAATTTGAATTTCAGTCATCAATTCCAATCAAATTACTTTTCCTAAGTCTAGATAAAATGAAATGTCGAAGTAACTTAGACCGATTCTTTGTTATATTTTTTGTCATTTCTTTGATTAGGGAGTAACCTGCCATCACAAATTATTATTATTTTTTTTTGAAGGAAAAGAATGTGATAGATACTAAGTTCTCATTCTCAATTTTAAGTCCAAACAGTTTCATCTTCATCTAATGGAGGAACAATTTGGTCATTGGCTACTTAAGTGGGTCGGATTTTGAGCATAGTGCCTCAAGACTCAAGACTTAAATATGTATACACGTTTTTTCTTCCTTTAAAGGGTGACCAATTAATACATGTCATCTAATAATAATACCAATCTAGAATTCTTCACAATTTGACATTTGGCAGAAATCAAGGTTGATTTGAATGTCATTAACTTCTCCCACCCTCTTAGTAATATATGCCTAGGTGCCATGGAGATTGCAACAAGTGGCAGTTTTTTTTTTTTTTCATATTTAGCTTGTAATTATCTATTCTCTTGATTTATTAGTTGTAGATCCAAGGGCTCTCATTCCCCCATTTATCGCACATCTCAACCATTTATTTAAGAATTTATATGCCATCTTTCGTTGGAAGAAATCATATTTGATGATTGAAATTAAAACTCATGATAATTCTATCTCCACACGTCCTTATCAACGGTGATAATAAGTCCTCCTTTTAAAATAGGTTTACTTTAGGCTTATCATTTTAAGATGTTTAATTTGGGTTTAATTTGGGCTCATAAAGATTAATCTTCCCACCAAAATCAATATTATTCAGAATATTTGCTACTAGACTCATATTTCACAAAGAGTTACGAACTACCTTCTTAACCAAAATCGAAAAGAATATTTACACTATCGATTAGTATTATAAAATGGATACATAATAATTAGTTTGTAATACATACAAATGTCATCCAACCCCTATATATAATACAAGGGGAACTAGGAAAACCCGACGAGTAAGCTAGTGGATGTCTAATACTTAAGCCACCTTCAAATAAGAAAGTGTACATAGATCCACCAAGCTGCTAAGTTCTCGGAGAATTCCCATAAATTTTGGGAGTGGTTAGGGGTTGGAATGACTCTTCAGTCCTCGTCTTCTTGGAATTTTGATTTTACATGTAGACGATTATGTAATTTTTTCGGTGCACGAGTTTTCTGATTAAATCCTCTTGTACAAACAAATCCTACATAACAAAAATATATATTCATATCACCAAATAATGTAAAACCATGTTTATAATTAATATTTTCCTCCAGGATTAAAAAAAAAAAATACATACCTTCACAGCAACATCGTTGAATTTCCCTCCATGTTAAACCTATATTTCAAAAAGTTAGTTTTCTCTCCTAAAAGAAGTTAATTTTTCTTTAAATAAATACAAATACATAAACATATTAGATAAATTATTAGCTATTGAAAAAACCAATACTGCAAGTGTCAAACTTAACAAATAAGTACTTAAATTCATTCACCAACATACCTCTAAATATGGAGGTTATACCGGATCCACAATACAAAGTTCGTCTTGGTAGATTCCACAACCAAATTCTTGGAACAGCAATTGGCTTTTGACTACTCTCATCATCAGCAAAAACCTATTCAAAAATTAATATATTAATTAAAATTATAAGTACAAACGAAATAGTAGTAAATATTTTTAACACAAAAGAAATAATAAGAATAATTTCTTTTTGAGATAATTACGTAAAATCGTTACCTCATGTACTTGAAAATATGTACCATTCAATGGAAAGAATCCCCTCATTGCTGTTCGAGAAGGTATCTGTTAAATGCATTTTTTTACAGTAATTATTGGTTAGAAGATAATCTTTAATTTAAAAGTTTAAATGATATTTTCAGGTTACTTACCAGTAGTGTCCCTGGCACAGTTAAAGAATCATTTTCGGCATTGTCAAGGGAAACACTAGGTTCCTCTACTGATTCCCCAACCTTTCTGATTTGATCTATTGAAATAAACAGAATAGTTAACCATACTGTTAGTGCTAATAAATAAAAAATTCATAGTAATGAAAATAAATACGCCATTTAAAATAACTATACAAATAATAACATTTAATTAATTTTTTCGCTAATTATTGTGGTATTTTTATCAGGTGTCTGATTATTGTGGTATTTACCAGGTGTCCATACTGCAAGTAGATAAGGCAAATGATCTTTTTCATCTCGTCTATCTATCTGTTGAAATCAAATAACAGATAAAAATTAGGAAAAAAAATATAATTGTAGATAAAGCTAAGTGATATCATGGTACGCACATATATAACAAATTAGATTAGGTAGGAAAAAAATACATACATCTCTAAGAAGTGGATGAGAATCTGGTAATTCATAGCTGCATGAAAAAATATACATATTATAAAATAAATAAATAAATAAATATTAATAAATTAAATAAAAAATTTAAAACTCACACTTGATGTTCTGTCCTTAATCTTGCAGTGAGCATATGCTTGGGCAAAGGCATAGAAGCATCTTCTTGGGAGAGACTAACCAAAGCTCTTGATAACTCCTCATTATCATTTACAATGGTTATATCACTATTGTTGTCTTCAAAATAATAATTGTCCCATAGCTTTGGCTTGAACTCTTCATTAAAATTGAGTCTGATTTCTTGAACAATTTCATCATTTGTATCGACGAAGAGATCCTCAATATCAGTCACTTCTAGAGTCGGTTCTGGTTCAGGAGAAGGTGGCATCTCCACTATAGGCTCACACGACTTTTGAGGTTTTAGATCGGTATGGTAATATGATCGTGAAATTTCCGAGCATGAATTCAAGGTTGATGTTGGAAGCAAAGGACGATTAGGAAAACGCCTTTTCACGTCGAATGGATTTCTAATAATCCTTTTGCAACCCTTCCTTGATTTCGTTATCCTTTTATCTTGGGTACTTGGCAACTGAGCTTTGCTACATTCATAAATATAAAAATCCAATAATTAATTCTAATTAAGTATTATAGTAAAATTAACAATTTATACTATACTTTAATCTTTACAAACCTGGTAACTAGACTTGCATAATACTTGCATTCTCCCTTAAACGGACAAGCTCCACAGTTAGGATTTTTCTTAACACAAAAACCTGCAACATAATAAAGATTAATTTAAAATTACCACTTAAATAAACATAACAGTCATAATTATGCAGATAAAATATTAAAAGAAAAATCACCTTTCCAAATGTAATCATATGACAGTGTAACTTGTACCTGTAATCAAACAAACAACAATGTAATTATGACCAAATTAGATATATTTCTTAGATATTTTCATTTAAATAAATAAACTTGTTCAATAAATAAATAACAGTAAAATGAAACTCACAATATCTTTTGGTCGAGGTGACACAATCTGACCCATAGATATCTTTGAATTTCATTTTCTAATGGATACCTACACAATTAGGGGCGAAAAATCATATAAGAGAGGATTTTTGTTTTTTGATAACAACATAAGATATAATTTTTAAAATCACAAAAATTATATACAAATGTAAATAATTAAACTGATTAGAGACTCACTTTTCAAGGAGATGAAAAGGCAATCCCATTGGGAGTGGCTTGAGAGGAACCCAACCTAGACGTATCACTACTCGAGCAATATTTACATCAACCTAATGTACAAGAAAACAAGATAAAAGCTAATCACAATAACATAAAAAAGATGTTGAAATCTAAAAATAAATGGCACTTTTTAAAATAATTTGTAGCTCCTAAAAACGTGATAACTTACCGGAAATGCATGATGGTGAAGTGTTAAAAGTCGCAAGCATTCGACACTTTTCAAGCCAAGGCCATAAAAGCTTAGTAAATATGCTCTGAAAATGCATATATTTAGTTAACATAAAATAATTAAAATGCATATATTTAGTTAATAATATAAAAAAAATAAGTATAAAGAACCATTGTAGAAGATTAATTACCTTACACATTAAAAAAAAGAAGAAAATAATTACATAAACTTACTTAGCAACTTGAGTTGGAGCTTCGCGCAACCATTCAAGGTCGAGACTTCCATGTTGATCAACTATTCGATTTAGAGTTTTCTAAAACAATCCATTACGCACTAATCAAAATTTTAAAGTGGGGCAAGTTTGATAAATATGTAAAGGAAACTTTGGGCTAAAAATTCCACCGTGTCATTAATCATAAAAAGTTAGTTATTTTTAATAGAAAAGGAAATCATCCAATCGAACCAAAAACGTATATATTCATTGTCGCAATAACTAACAGAAATCGTTCACCGATTAATAAACTAATAAAACTAAATATATTAATTGATTCAACAAATAATTCTTAAGAATTATGTATTATCATACTAGACTAAACGATCATGAACTTGTGTGGTCACTCACATCAAACAAAATGTAAAGAAAAAAAAATTGTATAATATATTTTGACCCATCTTCATATAATGCTATAATTGGCGCTAGTTACATGTTATCTACCGACAACATATGTCAAGAAAACTCGAAATATAGCTAGGTACAAAGTGATTTTGACCAACTAGACAACAAACTATAATTACAAAACAAAACTATTATCCTAAAGATTACTAGTTACTATTGCGTCAATCACAAATTCTTCGATGAGATTGTTTCACATAAGATAACAGGTATTGTGCTACCGACTCCTATAAGGGTGGCTTTTTAAAGGTTTTAATGTAGGTAATAACATGTTTATGATGACGGTTTAATTTTAAGGTGATTAATTATTAATCTAATAGTGACTTTTATTGTCGTCACTCTTGGATGATTTACTGGTCATCTCGATAATTATGAAAAGTCATCGTAAAAGTATATGTCTCAGAATGTTTTATATGAGACAGTTTCACACAAGACTTATTAGAGAATAATTTAGCAAAAAATTATATTGAAGCATATTAAAAAACATAAAATATCAGTTAAATACCTTAATTTTTGCTGCAATGATACGGTGTTGACCCCTACCTTCAATGGCTTTGGCAATGTCATGAACTGGAGCTTTCCTCACTGCATCCCAATCAACAGAATCCTGAGTGTCAGGATTTATATCCCGAGCCTTCCCCTCCCTCGAGCACTTAACCCTAATGGCCTCCCAATCAATTTTTCTCTCTCCTCCGCTTCCTTTCCTTTCCCTTTCGAATCAGCCAAGTATGCAAACATATCATTCAGAGCTGCATCGAAATCCTTTGATTTCCATTCCTCGTCTCCAGCAGCTTCCTCCTCCTTCGGATGTTCAATCACTACCTTTGTAGCAGTAGTCAATGCAGTGTTACTCCCATAAGAAGATCCTTGGCTGCTCTCCATTTCCGAGTCTTCACATAGTTCTTTCTCGTTGCTTGGCAATTTAAGGGGATATCGCGAAGCCAATTCTATGTAGGCATTACTAAAATTTAACAAACGATGTAAAGTAAATCAATACTTGTATCTTCATGTCAGTTTTTGTTATTTTTTTCATTTCTTTGGTGTTTTTATTCGTAATGCAAATGCAGTTATATGTAAGTAAAATCTGGAGATAAATAACAAGTATTTTACCTGGAGAGGACATCTGAAACATTTTGTGTGAGGAAAACACCGACCACTGAATCTAATACAGAACCTTTCCACTTGACAAAATCCCTTGGCCCTGCAAGTTTTTGTAAAATGTTACATCAAGAAAATCTCTACTGAACAGATACACCATTGGCATTTCATCTATTGTTTGAACCAATAAAAAATATGCCTTCAATTTAGGCCTCTAAATAGGTATTTTAGCTATATAATAACTAAAAACTTCCAAAAACGAAAATAAAAAGATTGAACCTCGTAGTTAAGTACTTGGAAGAACCAGAATATGGGATCAGAGATGTTTTTTATTGGTGAAATTGTATTATACTCGGTACTAAATTTCACGTTATTTTTAAAAAATGTGTATAAAAAATTTACAGAAGAATACCTTGACTCCGTGTCATGACGTAAATAAACTTGGCAATCCTTTGTAGAAGGGATTTTCTTTCTTCTTCCCACTTGACCTTCTCCCCATATGTTTCTTCACCATTATGATCTCCTTTGTATTCTTCATCACTGTTCAACACACTCCACCTCTCAAGAGTCTTGGGGTTATCATAAAGCTCCATCGATTCAAAATGTTGAACCAGGGGCTCCATAATTTGCTCCAACGATTCATCACGCCAATCTTAACCCGAAAATAAGAGAAATATCACGACAGCATACAGTAAAAAAATACAGTAACTTAAATTATGATATTTGCATGAAATTAGATACAATTAGAAAAACAATTACCAGAAAGGCTAGTCAAGTAATCGGAATGCTTCGCCTTGCTTTTACCCGGGCGTCCTCTCTTTTGCTTTGTTGCCTTTGGTTTGCTCCCTAGAGTTACAAATTAAAGGCCACTCAAATAGTTAGAATAAATAAATTTTAAGGAGAAAAAGTACTAAGATTTTCTTGGATGAATGTAACTCTAATTCCATCAACGTTTTTTAAGACTTTATTTGATTATAAGAAAATAGGTTGGAAATAAAATTTATATAGAAAAAAGTTTTTTTCTTACGTTTGATTCAAGGAAAAATAGAGGGAAAAATTATAATCTTTTTCCAACTTCTTACCCATCCACCATATTGTCATGAGTTTTTCCATCAAACTTTTTTCTCTCCTTTTTCTTCAATTCAAAAAAGGGAAAGAAAATCATTTTTCACATTTTTTTCTTTCCTTCTAATTTTCTTAGAATCAAATAGAGACTAAGGAAATATCTTTAGAAAAAACGGTTTTTCTTTTCTTCTTTTTTTAATCATAGATTGGTATAACTCGAGATAAATATTAAGAGCGAAAATACAAATAAATAATTATTAAGAATCAACATGGATTCTCAACTATTAAAACGAATCAGAGTGATTGCTAAGCTGCAATAAAAAACAACTAACAAATGTCTGCTAAAAATTAAATATACAAATAAACAACCACCAAAAAAGGATAAGTTTACTTGTCTACTAGCACAATTAATTCGTAAAATATGTTAAAAAATTGTTATAAAAATTTAAATTTGAATATCAACTATATCGACATTCATACTTATGTATTTATTAATATATATCCTCTCCACTTAATTATAAAAATTAAACTTATTTATATCCATTAATTAAATTACAAACCTTAATCTTAACTGTTAATTATTTTTATGATAAAAAAGTATCGTTAATTATTTTTATTGACAAACTTCTCCTCTCTCTCCTCTTAATCATCTCTTTCTTTATCTCTCTTCTCAAACTCCATACTTATGTACAATGTCTCCATACTTATGTACAATGTAGGGGTGAGTAAAAATCGGATACTCAGTCCAGTCCCGAAATCGGTTTGGAACCGGCGGGCCCAAAATTGGAACCGGTTGAACCGAGACCGGAACCGGTTCCAAAAATTAGGACCCGGTTGTAACCAGGTCCGGTTCTGGGTACCGCTATTGTGGAAAGCTAGCCTTCCTCACTATTAATACTCTTTTCAATACTTTTTTTATTTTATGAAAAAAACATGTTTCCTCATGTTGATTGTCAAATAAATATATAATTTGTGGGAATTCTTCTTTTTCTTTCAAAATTTATGGTGTTACTTTTATATATATATATATATATATATATATATATATATATATTCCGAATCCGCTTTGTCTACGAATAAGGGTATAAGTACTGCAACTATGAATCTGATGGAGAGTTCAATCCTGGCTCACATGAACGTTGGCCCTTGAAAGGGGAACAATAGTTGGAAACGACTGCTAATACCCTGTTGTAGGCTGAGGAGCAAAAGGAGGTATCTGCTCGAGGAGGGGCTCGCATCTGATTAGCTAGTTGGTGAGTAATAATCACTTTGAGCTAGCCCTCTTGGGTCATATTTGAATATTTTTCAATTGTTCGTGTCCATTTACCGTATTGTTTCGGTGAACATAGTGGCTAAATAATCCCAACGTGTTACATAAGGAAAATATTGTATAATTGTTTGGTTTTCCGCAATTTTTTTCCATGCCTCTGTGTAAACAACCCAATATTGTGACTATGTTTCGATTTATTTTTGTTTCTAGCTCGTCAGGGGCTCTTTTACCTTGGAAAATTATATGGTTACCTCACAGGGAGTTAGCCGCACGCATGAATGATATAAATACTAGTGTTGTTTTAGCTTTACTAACGTCATTAGCCTATTTCTATGGAGGTATTACAAAAAAAAGGATTAGGTTATTTTGGTATATACATTCAACCAACTCTAATTCTTTTACCCCGTCCAACTTGCATGTGTTAAGCATGCCACCAGCGTTCATTCTGAGCCCACATATATATATATATATATATATATATATATATATATATATATATATATATATATATATTAACATCTGTACTCCTCGTACTATGCTGCAATCATTTTTCTACCTATGTCGTATTGAAAATTATTTTCAACCCCCGACGTTTGTAGCATATTACAATTGTAGTCAAACTTAGGGTTTAAAGTGACCGGAATAGTTAAAAGATGAAAATACCCTTGCTTTATTTTCACTAAGTCTCTCTCGCTCTCCTCCCCTAAACTCTCTGTTTTTATTTCATTCAACTCACCCTTCTCCCCTTAGCTCGACACCCCTCTCTCTCTCTCCGAGTCTCTCTGTTTTCCTTCCTCAAAATCTCCTCGTCAACCAAAAACCCTTTCTCTTTGTTTTCCTTCCTCAAAACTCCTCTTTGTGTTGCCGTTGCAGCCTCTGCCCTCTTCTTCTCCAGCTTTGGGCACAGGCCATTGTTAACCATAGCTGCACCTGCGTTGGCGGTTGAGTCTTCGCCCGAGATGGTGGCTGCCGAAGAAGCGGTTTCCGATGAGTAAAGGGAGAAATCGTTGGAGGAGCTTGTGGCTTCGCACCCAAATGATGTTGAAGCTCTTAAATCTCTAATGGAGGTCAAGATTAAGAATCGAAGCTACCCGAAGCCGTTGAGGTCATAAACATGTTGATTGAATTTGAGCCCGATGAGAGTGAGTTGCCATTGATGAGAGCCCACATGCATAGCTACATGGGAGGGTCGGAATTGGCAAAAGCGACGTTCGAAGACATCTTCGAGAAGGACTCTCTTCGAGTGGAGGCGTATCACGGGCTTGTGATGGCTGTTTCACAAGGTGAAAGGTCCGGCAAGGAGTTAAACGAGGCGTTGAAGAGGATTCGGGAGGCATTGGAGAAGTGTAAGAAAGAGAAAAAGAAGGAAGAGATCAAGGATTTTAAGCTACTGATTGCGCAAGTTTGTGTTATCGAAGGGAATTACAATGAGGCATTGAAGATTCAGTGAAATAAAAACAGAGAGTTTAGGGGGAGGAGAGCGAGAGAGACTCAGTGAAAATAATGCAAGGGTATTTTCGTCTTTTAACTATTCCGGTCAACTTTAAACCCTAAGTTTGACTACAATTGTAATATGTTACTAACGTCGGGGGTTGAAAATAATTTTCAATACGACATAGGTAGAAAAATGATTATAGCATAGTACGAGGGTACGCATGTTAATAATCCTATATATATATATATATATATATATATATATAAAAGCATATGGGGCATTTTATGGATTTGAAAAATAAAATTATCGTATATAATATTTGTCAAAATGGGCTGACTACGGGTGAGTGGCGAGAGAGGGTAAACTAAAAACTATAAGTGTTAGGAGTGGATTGCAAATTTATTAGCAATATTATATTCAATTGCATATAATATTGACTGTATTCTTTTGTTGGTGATGGAAAAAATTTATTGGTTGAAAAAATTTATTCTTTTTTTGGTGAAAATCTACAAATCAAGTGACATACATGATTTTTGCTATTGGTGTACTCGATACTTTGTAAATCATATGCTTTTTTGAGGGATGGAAGGGGGTTTGACAATGTGCTTTATGGATGGATTGTTAGAAAGATTTTTCTCGATTTTACTTTTATTGTTTATGATAAAATCAAGAAAATTATATATGTGAAGACCTTATTATCTAGAGTGCATTTTTTTTTTCATTACAAGTACATCTTTAAAGTATATCAAATGGATTGAAACTTGAGTTCATTGTTCCCATTAATATTATCATTATTTGATTAATTAAGATATATAATCAATGATAATAATTTTAACTAATATCACTATTTAATTAATTAAGATATATAATCAACGATAATAATTTTAACTAACAGTGAGTAATTAGTTTATTTCTAACTACATAGAAATAGGAGAGTGGTGACATTGAATAGGGTAGATATTTAGGATTAGGAATCTATCTAGAAATTGAAAGATAGGGTAGTAATTTTAACTAACAGGGTGATCGAAAACTATATATATATATATATATAAAATCAGGTGAAAAATAAGGGTTTTTAGTTCTTTTAAGAAACAACATTACTATGTAATGATTAGTCTACTTCATAATTGGTTAAAAAAAGAAAATTTATATTTTTTAAAGAAAACCATGAAAATAGGGGTTAAATTTTTAAAAATTAAAATAAAATATCATAATTGATAACTTGGGTCTATAAACCTAGGTCCATGATATAATTTGTAGTGTTTGAGGGGGCAAAGGAGGGAAGGAATATACCGTAAATGTAACACTAGTTCAGTTATAGTATACTTATTTTACATTCTACAATATTTTAAACTGTTATATTATTTCCTTTCATATTTTAGATATTTCTTTAGAAATGATATCAGAAATAGAGAAGGCACGAGAATTTTTACCAATTTTTCAAGATGTTACTGCAATTTTTCTGAGTATGATCATAACTTGTTTGATTTATGTGTAATATGGTAAAAGTATAATTATATAGTGTTTTATGCTTAATTATGTATATATATAGATATATTAATAAGCCTAAACGGTAATATGTACAATAAAATACTAAACTTTTGTTATATGCCGATAAATTAAATTTTAAGTTAATATATTTTAATTTAAATATTTTATAGATTGAAAAATTATTTAATGATGCTTCCAAAGTTTATATAGCTATTGAAAAAGTCAATTTCGAGGCAACGCGCAAGTCTTAGCTCATACTAATAAAAAGAAACATCATATGTTGAAATTTATATAGACAAAATGGGAAGAAATATTTTCTCTGTACCTTTTACGTTAAGGCTGCTAACTAAAGCATTTTGAAGAGTACTGCTTGGCTGCATTTTGCTCTTGGTGTTCCCTTGCTTCCTGTCTACTTGCGCCTCAACCTGGTTATTCTGTGCGGCTACACACATTTTACATAAAGAAAAATCAGCATAAAAATAAGCAGTTTCAAAGAAAAAAATAAAATTAACCTACCATAATAAATCGGGCAAATCCAAAATTTTCTAATTGTTCCAAAAAAACGCACTGAGGACAAATTTTGCTTTTTTTTTTTATATATTTTCTGGAGTTAGCTTTAGAATTACCTGTAAAATTGACATCCAAGGGGAGCCAAACTTAGCTCTTCTATGATTTTCCTGATCGATAGACTCAATGACTGGACGATAGGAACGGGGAATTCTCTTGGTGGATCTCCTTTTGGTCCTCAACTTGACCGGACAGTAGAGTAAGCTCCAAACACATGGAGATAATTCTTGGGCACTTTCTCCTTTAGTGGACAGTACCATCCTCTCTTTGCCTCTCACAATGGCAATCCGATCAAGCAAATCCGTACAGATTGAAAACTGGTTAAATCCTTCAAATTTCTCGAGCCTCATGATCGACGACCTTTGATCTCTTGACTCCCTGCTTCTCTTGCAAGCTTTTGGGAAATTGATCCCCAATTTTTGACATTCTTTTAGGCACTTGCTCACAAATCTCCTGTGATACACTTTCACACTTTGTCGCGATGTTCTGTCATCAGATCCCTTTTCTTCATTTTCCGGAGATGACCTCTCCTCCTGCAAAGGAGGAGTCTGTATATACCTTAATCTCTCCTGATCCTGGTTTGGCGGGATCCACATTGAATTTGCAGTTAATGTTGATTGGGTGCAATTCAAAGGGTTCAAATTCAAGCTAGTGATCCTCCCATCTTCAAAACCCAAAGCTTGTCTCGCTATGTCCTTTGCTTCTTTACATGACGAGTAGCAGCCCAAAATGTCCAACCCCGAGTCCACGCTAACATTTGCAACCTTCTCATCCTCAAAACCAAGAACTCGCTTGCACGATGCATCATCCTTCATAGTTTTCTCAGGAACTTGTACTGGCATTTTCGATTGGGTTCCTGCCATATCTTTGTTCTTCTCGGTGTACTTCCTCTTAGGCTTAGGAGTCACAGGCTTAGGAGTTTTAGGCTTGGGAGTAGGCTTCTTTTGAATGTCTATCTTGGGCCAATAGTACTTGTTTTGCCTCTTCTGCCCTGGTTTATTGTTCAAGTCTATGCCAATTTTCTGCTTCTTTTTCTTTTGCTGCCTTGCCGGTACTCCATCTTTCTCTTTCACTTTGGCCTTCTTCTCTTCCACATCTGATCAGAAGAAGAAAGCAAAAGGAGAAATGAATAACAAAAAACTCATAACACTAAGGAAACACACTTTTAATTAGCAACTCTAATGATTAACTAGTGTAGGTATTGATGGAAAAACCAATTCAGTATGTAATTATTTTTTCAAGATAACAGTTTGTTATATGGACAATTTTTAATGCACAAGTTATACACAATTTTGTTATGCATAGTGAGATAAAGTTTTACTTGGGTTAAGTGGTGGACCAACTCATTGACCAGCACTAATGATAAATAATCAAAATTCATATTCTCTTCACCAATTTTTCCACCATTGAGGTCCAGAATCGATAATGACAGTTAATAACTAAAATATAAGTCAATTACTCCATATAAGTTATAATTATGGTAAAAATTGATGTTAATCAGGTCTTGTTCGACGAAATAAGCTTAGATAACAGAGAATGGTTATATTTTAGCTGTTAGTGGATAAAGTCTGTTAAAGAAATATATTTGATGTCTTTTGGTAAATTTAGTTGTTACAGTAGGATATAAATAATTTGACAAATATAAATAAATAAAGGAATTTTTTTGCCAAAAAATATAAAACACTGTTTAAAATGGTATAAGGTGTTACAAAGGCCAGTTGAAGTATTAACTTAACATTAATATTTAATTGGTTAGAATTTTAATTTAGTCAAAATACTAATTGTTATAGAATATAACCTTACTTAATAGAAAAGGGAAGCTTTCCTAAAGTGTAAAAGACATTGCAAATTGACTCAAAAAAATAGTTAACTGATTTGATTAGATCAAGTGGTTAAGTGCTTACTCGGAGTAGCGATTTGCTCGGTGTAGAATCCAGATTGAGATTGCTGTGATCCAACGAAGCCATCAGCCAAGCCGAGAATCTGACTACAAGAGAGAGCATCAAATTCCAAAATCTGATCCCAATAAGACGGCGTTACTCGCCCCTCAAGCAGTGTCGAGGCTCCTGTTGTTGATGCTTCAATTTGATCACCAGAAATCAAACAATTAGAAGAAGAACCATAATCGTAATCTGCCTTCAATTCTTTTCCATGATCGCAATTGCAATTCTTCACATTCAAATTCAAACTAAAATTGATGCCGAAATCCGAATTAGCAGTGACGCTGTGATCATCATCATCACAATCATGATCAATTCTCGCATGATCATCGCCGACACTGTAATTCGGAGCTTCAAGGGCCGCCGATGACGGAATCATCACAGCGGCGATATGGTGGTCTGCGGCGGAGCTGTAAGATTAAGGGGTAGTGTGGTGTTGCGGCGGTGGGGTTCTAGAGAGAGAAATTAAATAGAGAGGAGAAACATATCTGGAGAAGGAGGTTATTAATCCGATTTTTATAGGTTCCTTTTTTTATCTTTTATTATTTTAAATTTTTTTTGATAAAAATAATTAAAAAAGAAATTCGAATCCTACAGGTAGGATTTGGGTCAGTTCAGAACTAGTTTTCCTCTGAACTGCTGAGACTTTTCATCAACTAAATTTGCTAATTTTTATTTTTTTTGGTGGGGATCCAATAAAAGTGCTGATGTGTTTTGATTACTTTTGTTGGGTTTCTTGAGTAGCTAAATTTACACACTGTTCGGATACAAGAGGCGGAGGGGAGGGAAGTTAATCGAGGGAAGGAAAATGGAAGGGAGGAGAAGTGAGCGTAGGTGAGATACCTTCCCTTGTTTGAATTTAAAATAGAGAAGAATGAAAGTTATCAATATTTCTTTGTTTGATTAAAAAAAAGGTGAATGGAAGGGAATGAAAATATATTATTATTATTATTATTATTATTATTATTATTATTATTATCACTTTAAATTAAAAATAATAAATTTACATTTACTACAAGGAACTCATTCCCTTAAAAACATTCCAAAAAAAAAGGTTTACTTTTTTAATAATTATTTTTTACATTTGTAAGGCATTACCTAAAGTAAAATAAAATATACAATTAAATAATATAAGCACTTAAAATAAAGAGTAAATAATTAAAATTAGGGTAATGGTAAAGATATTAATGTTCACATATATATTCATGGTGATTAACATATATATCTCATTGATCATAACTACGAATCCAAAAAAGGTACTTAAATTGAATTAGAATAGCAATACAACCCTATTATTGATAAATATGAATTAGAATAAAGTAATTAAAGATGATAAAAAAGGTTAAGATATATTAACCAAAACGACGGTATGTAAAATAGAATAGAAGTACAACGCTAATGTTGATATATTTATATATATTACTTTAGAGGGGAGAAAAAAGAAAAAAGATTTTGGAGAAAAATAAAAAATAATAATAGAAAGGAAATATGATTAAAATTAATACAAAAATGAATTTTATTAGTTATTTTACTTCCCTTCCCCTTCCTTCCCCCTCAATTTGGAGGAGAATGAAGAAGGGTTAAAGGAGGGAACGGTTCCCCCATCCTTATCCCTTTTTTTACTTCCCAAACAAGGGGAAGATGAGTTAGTTATCCTCCTTCCCTCTTTTAACCCCAATCCAAATATAGTGTTAATGTTACTTCTATCTCATATTTTCTTTCACATTGATCTGTTTGAAGTCAAAATTATTCAACCGAATATGATTTACGTACATATATGATGTTTCATTTTTATCGGACGATATTTGTATTTTGTTGTGGATTTCTCTAATAGATTTCTTTCACAAAAGAATAGTTATGGTCCTATTAATGTCAATATGGTGTCTTTAATTTTAAAAGTGGATAATATCCAACTTAATGCGTCAATCTCATCGGACGAAGTTAAAATTGCTATTTTTCAAATGAATCCAACTAAAGCTCTTCGATCTAATGGGTTTGGATCAGTTTTTTTCAACATCATTGGGATATTATTGAGAAGGATGTCATTAGTTGTGTTTTGAATTTTTTAAGAGTGGCAAGTTGCTAAAAAAATTAATCATACTTTTATCACTCTTATCCGAAGGTGGCAAATCCTTTGGCTATGGCGCAATTTAGATCAATTAGTCCAGTGCAATAGTTTATACAAAATTATTTCTAAAGTTCTTATTAATAGATTAAGGCCGGTTTTACAAAAAAATTATCAGTCACTATCAAAGGGTCTTTGTTCCTAATAGAGATATACATGATAATATTCTTTTGGCACATAAAATTATTAATAAGTTCGACAATATGAAAGGGGAACAGGCATATTAGACTCAAATTGAATATGAAAAAAGCATATGATAGAATCGAATGATATTTCATTTTTGCTTGCTTAAGGGATTTGGGATTTGGGATTTCACCATAATTGGATTAATTGGATAAGAGAGTGCATTACTACAATCACTTAGTCTCCGATTATTAATGATGAATCATGTGGTTATTTTAGACCATCCAAAGGCCTTAGGTAAGGGGATCCATTGTCTCCATATCTATTCATTCTCTGTATGGATGTTCTAACTTATAGACTGCATATGACGGCGATGCAGCCCAAAGCCGGTATTGGGATTAAAATATCCCTACAACCCCGGAAGATACATTGTCTACTATTTGCGAGATAATAGTCTTCTTTTCCGTAAGTCTAATCATGAAACATATTTTAAACTTAACAATATCTTGAATTATTTTTGTCATCAATTAGGGCAACTTGTTATTTTCCATAAATTTGTTCTTGTGTTTTCAAAGAATGCAACATCTCGCTGATAGATTTACGGTTGCATCAATTTTTAATATTATGCATAGGGACTCTTTGGGAAAATACTTTGGGTGTCCAATTTTTAGAGGAACGACCAATAGCAATACCTTTGCAAATATTATGTCCAAAGTGGATAACAAACTACAAAATTGGAAAGCTAATTCGCTTTCTAAAGTAGGAATAGTTGTTTTAATTCAATCCAATTTGAAATCGCTACTTGCTCATACTATGCAATGCTTCAAGTTATCAAAAAGCGCTCCAAATTGCTAGACAAGATTAACAAAGATTTCTTCTAGAAAAATCAAAAGATATTAAAGGTCTACCTCTTGTTTCTTGGGATAAAATTTATACACCTAAAAGAATAGGGGATTGGGACTCAGGAAAACTGAAACAATTAATCAAGCCTTCCTTTGTAAACTTATACGGAAATTTCGAACGAACCCGATAATTTTTGGGTGAAAATAATGCACTCTAAGTATCCTTTATCTTTTGGTTTGTTTTTTCACGAAAACTAAACCTTCGGACTCCGGGCTTGAAAATGTCTACTGAAGGAAATATACGTTTTTAAAAGAGAGTTGAGATGGAAGATTGGGAATGGGAAGACAACGAAATTTGGGCATGACAATTGGTGCGGGCAATCGCCATTACTTCAATATTATGACAATAATAGTCATGGTATTCCGCCTCTTGATACAACTCGTTAGTGAATGTCTTATGCCTGTTAAAAGAATGGGATCTCCAATTTCTCTTTTCCTTTCTCCCTGCTGATGTTTGTCGGTTAATCAAGAGTATACCACTCCCTTCCCATAATGTGGAAGATACTCGTTTGTTAGGGACTGTCGAGTACGTGTAGATTTGCAACAAAGTCAGCAATTTGGAATGCATATAATATAGCGGCTCGGAACTATTCTTAGGATGCTGGTTGGATATGAAATCTAGATATTATGCCCTAAAATTAAGCTTTTTATGTTGCAAGTAGGGCAGATAGTTACGAGGGATAACCTTTTGAGAAGAGGTATTAATGTTGAACACTATTGTCCAATATGTCAACAGAGTGGTGAATCAATTGATCATCTCTTCTCTCATTGCTCATATGTTAAAGATACTTGGGAGAAAGCTTATAAACATAAGTGGTTGGATGTTAATGTTAGTCATTGTAATAATGCACCATTTTCTCATATTATTCAAATGTTTAGAAATTTGAATAATCCAATGCAAATGGTTCATTTGGTTTATTTAATATGGAGTATGTGGACAAGCAGGAACAAAATTGTGTTTAATAATGGAAGGTATAACTCTGTGACAACCATTGTAAGAGCTAAAAGATTATGGGAAGAATGAAGGGCTAGAGGAAGATTAGATAATCAAACTAATTCTTCATTAGCAAACCTTTCTTCCATTTTTACCACTCCATATCATCATGTCGGATGGGAGAAGCCATGCTAGGAATTCGGAAATTAACCGAAGGCGCCGTGAGCTTGCACTCGGTTAAACACGGTTGTAGCACAGGTTGTGCGCTTACCCGGATGAATTTTTCGAAAAGCCGTAGGTCGGCACGGGTGCAGCACGGGTTGTGCGCCCTACCCGAGACAAATTTTTCAGAATTGTCGTGGGTCGGCACGGGTGCAACACGGTTGCAGCACGAGGTTGTGTGCCGACCCGGATGAATTTTTCGGAAAAGCCGTAGGTCGGCACGGGTGCAGCACGGTTGCAGCACAGGTTGTGCGCTTGCCCGGATGGATTTTTTAGAAAGGTCGTGGGTTGGCACGGGTTACGCACGGGTTCAAGCATCGGTCGTGTGACGTACTTGCCAGATTGAAATTCGCGGTTCTCTCTCTCCTCCTTCCATTCTTTCACTTTCTTCCTCCCCGAAACCCTACGCACTGTCGTGCTTCCTCTTCCCCACGCCGTGCCTCCCTCCCATTCCCTCCAACCTCTCGCCTCCCTTCCAATCGACCTTCAATCGCTGTCCCCAACACGATTTCGCCCCTCACCATCTCCATTTCACACGTCGTCACCACCCATTCTCAGGTTTTCTCTCTCCTCAAGTTCATCCTCCATTGTTGCACTTTTGAAGCTTGAGGTGAGAACAAACTTGCCATTGAAGTTGTTGCAGCCTTTGGCATAGCCAATTTCGCCCCTTTTGCTCGATTTTCTTGGGTTTCCTTCACACATTTGGGGGCTCCAACGGAGGTTCCGAATTTTCACACGGGTGCTCCATTATCCCATCTGCTACCTTCAGACTTAGCCATGGCTCCTTCAAAGAGGGCTAGAACGCTACCGGGGTCATCTTTACGCCGGGGTGCTACACCCCGAGGTAATTCTTCCAACCCCTTTGGTAGAGTCTTCTACAGTGATATTCACCTTGATCGGTATAGGAAGTTAGAATCCCGTTCCGTTAGTGCACCAAGACACTTTGATGTTGAGTTTTTGAAGTCTGTTGATCTTTGGGATGACCTGTGTCAATTGCTTAATGTCTTGGGATTACTTGAGTTTGCTAACGACATTCGGTGGGGAGTCCACAAAGGGTTAGTTCGGGAATTTTACAGTTCATTCAAGTTTGAGGATAGGAGAAAAGGCCAAATGGGCATACCCGAGGTTTCTTTTCGTCTTTTTAATCAAGACTTTGGGATGTCCAAGTGAGGAATTCTGTCACCGTCTTAATATTAATTATCGGGGTGTTACTGGTAAGGACATGGAAGGTTACCGGCCTACTGATTTCTATATGTCCATTACTTGTGATGAGCGCTTGTTGTATTTTGTGGGCTCTCCTGATATGCGCAGGGCCGCGGATTATGATGCACGGCAAACCCAAAGCAACCGCTTTTGCAACCCCGTCATTCGGGTTCTACAACGATTCCTTGCCCATTCGGTGTTTGCCCGTAGTGATAGCCATAACACCGTACGCGAGTGATGAACTTTTCCTGATTTGGGCCGCTCCGCATGGTCATCACGTGAACTGCGGCATTCATCTTCCGGCTCATATCCAGTCCCAAACTTCCAATGCTAGCACGGTTCTTGCTTATGGTGGGGTGGTCACAACACTTGCCGTCAGTTTGGAGCTCGACATTTCGGTATTGCCCATCTTACATTGCAGCTCCATCATCGACGGACGCGCCTTGGTCCACATGGATATTTTGGAGTGTCTTAATGGCACTTATTGGGTCCATCACCACAAAAGGCCCTTCTTTGCTCTCCCCAATAAGGGGCGCACTACCATCACAAACGTCGCCAATTGGTGCTATTCTCGGGCCATTGTTGCAGGCCCATCCCATCACAGGGCGCCTCCTCTTCTACACCAACTACACCGCCTGCGGACACCGGCACTGAGGAGCCCCCTCCTTCTTCCTCCACTGCTAAGCCCACCATGTTCCGGACAATCCTTGATCGGCTCAATCAGCTCCATATGGGCCAGGGAGAGCTGCGCGACATGATGCTCTCGAATGATCGAGTCTTAGGAGTCTTGACGGCCGCGTCGGTCACCTCGAGCACCTTGCCCATTACGCCTACTATCATTAAAGGGTGCCGTATCTTCCTTCCGACTGGACGCCACAGGCACATCCGGGTCCGAGTGACCCCGTTGTGAGTTTCCCCTTCCCTCCTTTGCTCCTTTCGATTTTCGCATTTCATTGAGGACAATGAAAGTCCTAAGCATGGAGGGGTTGCTTGTGGATGATGGTTATCATGTTTTGGTGGGTGACTTAGGTACATATTAGTTTAGGTTGTATATTGATTATCATCTTCATTTAGGTTTGCATTTAGGTACTATCTTAGTTAGATTTTTCATCTTTTTAGTGGTAGCCTTAAAAAAAAAAAAATATTTTCGTAGTGAAAACCCTCCCGTGATGAACTTTTGGAAGGGTGTGTACTTGAATTATCATGGAAAGTGTGTACTTTGGGATCTTTGGCTTGGTTTGGATGATGAAAGAGACTTGGTTGCTAAATTGATTGAGATTGATTATCTTATTTGTGATTCATCTAGTCTTGAATGATTCTTGTGCATAGTTGTGAAATTCTTGTGTTTGGTACATCAAATGAACTAGTTGTTGTGATTGTGGTAGGGATAACCTGTGAGACTCTTTTGTGCCTTAACGACTACCATTTTTTATAGTCTCATTTCTCATGAGTGTTACTTTCTCATGCTTGCAACTCTAGAACTTGCCATCTTTCTCTTCAAAACCACATTTGACACATGCATGTTGACCAAGAGGATAGAGGCATTCATTTCGATAAACCACATGAGCCAAATAGCCACCTGAATGTTATATATCCTTTGTTTCAAACCCTTCAAGCCTTCCCCTTCCCATGGACTAACCTTGCTCAATATACCTTTGGCCTTTTTCATTCTTTCCCATCCTTAAGCCTTGGTTTAGTGGAGCATTTTTATTGATTGGAAATTTGTTGGGTATTACCTTGTTGGTGGTAATTGGTTTATTGGGTATTTGAAGGAGTTGTGAGTAGAGATGAATTTTAATTTTAATCATTCATGCTTACCTTGCTTAGTTTGCTTGTAAAGCTTTTTTAAAAAAAAAAAGTTGAAAAGAAAAAGGAAAGAGATTTGACGAAAAAAAAGAAAGAAGAAAATTAGAAAAGGAAGAGTTAGAAAAGGAATAAAGTATTGTAAGCATGAATGGCGCTTTGTATTGAGAAATCTCAACTCCTTTGTTGCTTGAAGCTTGGTGTGATGTGGTATTATGTTTTAGATGTTTGGAGGTGTGATGTTGTGTAGTGGAAAGTATTGTGCTCCCTAGCTCTGGCTATTAAGCTCCACATTCCTAAATGTTTTTTTTCCTCCTTTCCCTTAGCCCAAGACTCATTACAACCTTCTTTAAAGTCCTCTTGATTGGAAAACTTGCATGGTTTGTCCCTAGTGGTGGAGAATTGAGATATTTGGCAAGCATATGGTAGTGTGCATGTGTTGGGAGAGTTTTGAGTGAACCATAATACTTTTTCAAACACATGAGGGAGTGTTCCACATACCCTAAAGTGAGGTCCTACCAATCCTAACTAGTTTGCCAAGCATTTGTATAGAACTTGATTGCATTTGGGTTGGGATAGATTGGTTATGTTGCTACTAGACTTTGCAAACTTGATTTGAGCTGCAACTCTTGTTTCGATTTGATTCTCGATCTTGCCAAGGATTCTTTTGTATATACTTGCTTTGGTTGTCTAACGCGCCCCTTCATCCGAGGAGGGCGGCTTGGTTTTCTATCTCCCTATTTCTTTAGCACTTCATGTTAGCCTTGCTTGGGGACAAGCAACGAGTAAGCATGGGGGGTTGATAAACCGGAATTTTACGTTCTTTTCCGCTCTTTTATTGGCTAACTTCGACACTTCAAGGGCCTTCTCACCTAAATTTTCATTTGATTTCGCTTACTTTCTTTATTTATGATTTAGGTGTGCGAATTTCTATGTTTTGAGGTAATCCCGCCTTTTATGATGAAGAATACATCTTTCAAAGTGCTAAGGAAAAGAGTGGGAAGCCATAGAAAGTCGGAGAACGAAGAAAGAGATCAAGCCAAGTCAGCACGGGTCAGCTGTGCTGAAGGAAAGAAGGAAAAGATGACTTAGCACAAGCTGTGCTGAAGCGTAAGAGGTCAGCACGAGCAATGCCAGAGTCAGCACAGGCCATGCTAGGAATTCGAAAATTAACCGAAGGCGCCGTGAGCTTGCACGGGTTATGCACGGTTTCGGCACAGGCCATGCTAGGAATTCGGGATTTAATTGAAGAAGTCGTGAGCTTGCATCGGTTAAGCACGGTTTCAGATCGCCGTGCCAATCGCAGTTTCGTTTCTTCTGTTTTATTCCCGAAACTGTGATTTTTCCGGGAGACTTTTTATGCTGCGTTTTAGGCTACTTTCTCTCTACTTGTAAGCACTTATTTTCCATTGTTAAGAGATCAAAGCTTGAAATTATTTTCAACTAATCGCAATTTAATTCAAGTTTACTGGTATTGTTATTCTTTTCTCTACTTTTATCTTTCATTCTTTTTGGTGTTCATTCCTCAATTTGCTGTCATATGTCATGAATATGTGTGGCTAATTTTCCAAATTAGGTTGGGGATTTGCCACTAATATGCTAGTTTAATCATAATTTATGCTTTGTTGCTAATTTGCAATTGCTTGATGAATTTCCGACTTGTTGATACTTGTTAAATTGGTGTGAGGTTCGAGAGAATCCTGCCTTTATTATTTTTGGGAATTGAGTAGACTTCGAGAGAAGAGGCTTAGTTCTACTTCAACTTGTTGGATGATTACAACTTAGATATGAGAATAATTTAGATTGTTATTAAGGGAAGAGTCGATAATCATGTGATTCTTTGGTTTTGATTGTATGAGAACAACAATTAATTCAATTGAGTTAGCTTAATGACCTTCGAAAGAAGGCTTAGGTGGTTTGACTGCATCGATTCCCTAATTTATCTCGAGTTGTGAATAGTGTAGAAGCATGTAATTAAGATTGTTGGCATATTAGCTTGGTAAATCCTTGCCTAAGGTTTTCTTTATCTGATTTTATTTCGTTCTTTAAGTGTCTATATTACCAACCAAATGAACTAGTTCCGTTGCTTTGTTCAAAAGGACATTGACCTTAGACTTGTAAGAGACCTAACTCCCTAAGACCAACAACCATACTCTATATAGTACAATAACACAAGCCAAAGTTGAACCTACTCGCTATGGGTAATGGAGTGCGAGCAACAATTCGAGCGGACTCTCGTTCACTAGCTATAGAAGGGGATAATCAAGTTGTCATGAAAGCAATACATGGAGAAATTCAACCTCCTTGGGAGATCCGGACACTTATTCGGAATATTCAATACTATCTAAGAAATTGCAGTCAAGTTCTTATTACTCGTCAATACCGCGAGGGTAATAGAGTTACTGATTGGATTGTAAAATTTGGTCTTTATATTCCCCATACTATATTTTGGGATTCTTTTCCTTCTTCTTCTTCTTTCCTCTCTATTTTAATAAGGGAAAACTTGGGTAAAACCCTTGCGAGAAAGACTAATTGTTAGTTGGTGTACTTATCTTTTTCTTTTTTTTTTAAAAAAGGGTATTCCGATTCCCTTTTAGTTATATTGAATATTCTTTTTGTTGTGATTGTCTCAAGTAATTTTTTCAATTAAATATGTCACTTAGAATGGAATGCACATGATACTCCTTGGAGATTAAACTCAAAAATTTTCTTAGCTAAGCAAAACATCTTTTTATGGTAATTTGCTCTAATATTTTAGCTACATGTGGTAATTTGCTTAAAAGAGGGTTGAAATTAGATCTAACTTGACCTTGTTGTTGTTATAATTTTTAAAAAAAAGTAATTTATTTAGGTCTTATTTGGCAAATAACTATTAGTCGTTATCCTGTTTTTATCGGTTGTTTGCTATTAGTTGTTTTAATTAGTTGTTTCTTGAAAGCATGTTTGGTAAAATTAGCTGTTTGAGGAAAATATATGTGCCGAAATTTCATTTATATCTTTATGTCTAAGTTGTTTTTAAATAAATATATATGTGTTTTTATTGAACATTTTATTTTATTTTCAAATATAATTATATTATGTTATGTATACAAATTATATTCATTTATAAAACTTTATTTTCTTACTATTTTTATAAAATTTATATTTATTTTCTATCTAATAAAATATTTATTATATTCAATTTAAATAAAAAATAATATCATGTGCTAGTAGTAGTAGTAGTAGTAGTAATAATAATAATAATAATAATAATAATAATAATAATAATAATAATAATAATAATAATAATAATAATAATAATAATAATAATGGGTGGTAGATGGTGTAATTTCTCCGAACTTTTAGACAAATGTGTCATTTTCCCAAATACCTCTTTCCAAAAGGTTAATAGAAAAGTTGTTTGAGAAAGAGATGTTTGGGGCCAAATAACTCTTTCAAACAACTCTCTACCAAACACTACTTTAAGTGTTTTGAATAAGTCAAAACAACTAAACCCCTGAAATAGTTATTTTTTCCAAACAGACTCTTACAACCAAAAAGAACCTTAATTAATATTTTAAAACTAAGAGTGCTAGGAATTTTACATTTCCAAATAAGTGGTTTCAAATTGCAATTATATGTATCATTTATCTTTTAAAGTTTTTCGGACACTAATCAAATTAATCACATCGTTTCCCTTCTATAGAGCATTTGGAAAAGTTATACTTATAATGCAATGGTGTTCATAACTCGACATTTTTAGCTCAAATGGGATAGTTCTTCGTGATATAAAAAGAATTTAGCTAATGCCAAAAAAAAATATTGACTTTGGATACAAGATTTTCACTTAGGCTCCATTTGTTTCATAGAAAATTGGGTGGAAAGAAAAAAATTGGAAAAATCATATTCTTTCGATGTTTAGTTTGAAACAAATTATAGAGAAAAAATTTGGGGGGATTTGCTGGGAAAAAAAGTAAAAACAACTCATATAATTTTCCACACAAAAATGTGAGAAAAATCGAAGAAAACTCCCGAGAGAAAATTCGATCGTGAGCCCCTTCCTAACTCACACGCTTTCTCTCTCCAAAAGTTATGGTTCGAATAAAACATATGGTCGATTCGACCCATTTTCCACAACCCCAGCTCAAGCTCAATGCCTTCTTTACTGGAACATCGTCGAAAAACCTTTGTTCGATGCTAATGTCCTTAATTCTTCAAGGTCTCCTTCACCGGTAACTCATCCATTTTATTTTAGGGATGAAGATGAAGATGTAATGACAGAGAGAGAAAGCTTCAGGGGTTTTATAGAGAGAAAAAGAGAGAGAAGTTTGAAGTAAAAGATGTAGTCATCGAATCTCAAAGAAATAAGGTGGAAAGAGAAAAGGGTATGGAGGATGGAGAAGAAGAAGCAATGGAAAAGGAAACAGATGCAAATTAGAACTGAAATTGAGGAAGAATAATATAATCATATCTTGTTTCCTTTTTAATTCAAAAGATTTTTTCCCTTTTGTTTATTTTCCTTAATTCAAACAAGAGAAAAATAAATCACTTTCTTTCAACTTTTTTTCCTCCTTATTTTTTCCATTTAAATTTTTTCTACCTAACTTTCTACAAATCGAACAGAGCCTTAATGACCATTCTTATTCAACTTTTCCAAGCCCACATCCTTTATTATCTAGGCTAAACCACGATGAGAATTCATGATTAAAAATCAATTACGATGGATTCAAATCTCCTTCGTCAATTATTAGTCTTTGTCAAGAAAAGTTAGGATGTAAGGTTCATTCAAGATAGAACTTCCAATCTCGGAATTGACAACTAGTTTTAGTAGCATAAGCAACAAAAATGTTAAATAATATACATGTAGCAGTTCAAGCAAGACATTGTTTAATTTTTCTTAAAAGTGATAATCAAGTGCTTATCAAAACCTTAACCGCACAACTAAATTTCTGAAAAAATTCAACCTCTAGTTGAAGATACACAAGCTTACCTCAATTATTACAACCACATCCACATCTAATATATTTTCATAGAAGAAAATTGTACTGCATGTTGGTTGGTCAAGTTCGATCATTCTATTTCTTATTCTATTTTATGGTTCTCTATTTTTGTTAT
Organism: Talinum fruticosum; assembly: GCA_021018815.1. Taxonomy (NCBI): domain Eukaryota; kingdom Viridiplantae; phylum Streptophyta; class Magnoliopsida; order Caryophyllales; family Talinaceae; genus Talinum; species Talinum fruticosum. Next base: position 336,085 of record JAITYX010000109.1, read on the forward strand.
AGTTTGCATTATATTCTCATTATAACAACGTAAAAGAAATCTTAACAGAATAACTATTTGAGATTATTTAGTTTTCCACTCTACCTCTTTGGAGCTCTCTATACCCTTCTTAGGGTTTATTTCTAGGGTTCATTACCCTTTCTCTATTCTCGGTGACCGGCGATGCACACCCGCCGGAGCCTTTTACGACTATTGTGAAGAGATAAGACAGATTTTATTCCCATGGAAAAACCAAACGTGAGTCCAACGCTGGAACTAGCGCTTATGGGGGATAGAGAATCGCCCTAGAATTGGACACCGACGAGGAACTTGAAATCATTCTAAATGAACCGAATTTAGTTGGTCGAATCCTCTGTGATATAATTGTGAACAAAGGAGGAGTAAGAAGCATTATACACAGAGCTTGGAACCCAAAATTGGGAGTGGCAATTTTCTCGATCTTGACGTCAATACTTTCCTCTACAAATTTCGAGGAGAGGAGGACTATAGGAGAATATGGAACGACGGACCGTAGACAATTATGGGCAACCATCCGATATTGAAAAAATGGAATGCGGAAGGTAGGGTGGAAGACATCGATTTTACGACATCGTCATTACGGATTAGAGTGTATGGTGTCCCTTTAGCCATGCAAAGCAAGAAGAATTGCACCAAACTTGGTAACTCAATTGGTGGATTCATAGAGGCTGATTTGAGGGAGGATGGGGATGCTTTTGTTCGTATCCGAGTTGAAATTGATGTGACAAAACCACCGAGACTCGGGCTACCGCTGAACACCAAACAAGGCAACAAATGGCTAGACATAATACGAACGTTTGCCAAATTTTTGTGGTGCTCGTATGGGCCATGAAGCGAGATCCTGTGGAATTGAGCAACAAGAAGAGAACCTGTTCGGACCGTGGTTGAAAGCAGAGAGCAAACAAATGAGCTTCATGTTCATAGAATGCTCTAAGAGGCTTGCGGCCATTACAAAATTGAGAAAAGAACCTACCCCTCTAGCTGAACGTACTAATATACCTGTGCCAAGAATATCGGGTAACACTTCCAGATCTATTAATCCACTTGCTCAATTGCACACAAAGACCATACCAGATTCTGGACCAGTGAATTCAAATTACCTAGATGATGGCTCTTTGACTCGGCTAGACAAAATTGTAGCACTACCTTTGTAACTTCAGTGATGGGTGGGAGCACTAATAAACGAAGTGGAGACATGGGCTTAATTATTGAAAACATCAAAAGGACAAAAGAGGTGGTGGATACCTCCCTAGAAATGGGAGTGCAGGAACTTAATTTCAAAATGGGTTGTGCGCCTAATGAAGGTAGAAAACTCATCAAAGTGAAGAAATGCCATGGGTGTGAGGTAACAGGAAAGGTAACTTACTCTCCCATCCTAAAACCAAATGTTATCTCTGGTGAAAAGGCGGGTCCTGACCCTAATCGAGCCTACCTAGGCCAATGAAAATCTTCGATTGGAACCGTTAGGGACTTCGAAACTCCCCGACAATGGATACCCTCCAAGATTGGCGTTGGAGGGAATACCCCAATATTTTCTTTCTCATGGAGACAATGTTGACTGATTGTGAACTCATGAGGATTTGAAATAAATGTGGCTACAACAACGGTATATGCTTAAGCAGTAGAGGAAGATATGGAGGAATGGAGTTTTTGTGGGAAGGCCTCAAAGTTCAAATCAAATCCTTTGATGAGCATCACGTTTTCACCGAAGTTATGGAGAACTGGATTCCTACTTGGGCTGCAGTGGGAATTTATGGATGGCCGGAGACTCAACTAAAGCATAGAACATGGGCTATGATGCATCAACTAAAGTAAAAACTCCTATTTCTATCCTAGCGTTCGGAGATTTTAACGAAATTCTTTCTAACACCCAAGAAGTATAGCGGACAAAATAGGAGTGAAAGAAGAATGGATGAGTTCGGAATGGTGGTGGATCGGTGTGGTCTCCGGGACCTTGGATCACCTACTGATGTGTTCACTTGGCAACGAGGCACGAGAGGAAGGTCGAATAATCGGGGAACTCCTCGACCGTTTCCTTGGTGACGAAGAATGGTGCAATATCTTCCCATATACAACGATGAATCATTTTCCTCAGTATAGGTCGGATCACCTGTGATATTATGATCGTGGATCGAGAAATGGCAATGGCTAACAGATGATGAGAAACCCTTCAAATTCGAATCAATATGGCTGCCAAAAATGAATGCGCTAATATTGTAAAACAAGCCTGGAATAGTGGGGTGAACCATGATATATTGAGCAAAATAGTGGCATGTGCAAACAGACTCAAAACATGGAGCAAAAGGAATTTGGCCATGTGCGCAAAGAAATTCGACATGTAGAAAAGAACCTTAAAGAGGCATAAAAGCACCATCCATCTGCTGATAACATCGGCTTGTGTAAAAAGCTATCATCAAGATTGGACACACTACGGAGGGAGGAGGAATCTCTCGCACATCTCCGAGCTAGAGCTAACGAGCTTAGAGATGGAGATAGGAATACTTCCTACTTCCACCACAAGGCGGAATCTAGGAGAAGCTCGGAACTACATAAAAGGGCAAGAAGATGAGAATGGGTGTTGGAAAAATAAACCCGAAGAAATTGAGCAGATTATTACCGAGTACTTTGGGAACTTATTTACATCAAGTAAGCCACCCAGATAGATGAAGTGGCAAGCCATATCAGCCACCAATTGGAACAAAGTGACAAAAATCAGTTGGAATAAGATCCCACAAATGCCGAGATACAAAAAGCATTACTTGATATGCACCCAACAAAGGCGCTTGGTCCGGATAGGTTCCATGCTTTATTTTTCCAAAATTTGGGACATCATGCAAGCGGATGTGTGCAACTGGGTGAAGAAGGCATGGAAGGGAGAAACCGAACTCGACAATGTTAATTCGACCAACGTCGTCTTAATCCCAAAGGTGAAGGAGCCAAAAAGCATATCACAGCTCCGCCCAATTTCTTTGTGCAATGTACTCTACAAGATAATTTCAAAGACGATGGTAAACCGCTTAAAAATCCTCCTCCCAAAGATAATCTCTAAAACACAAAGCACGTCATTATCGGGTCGTCTAATCACGTCTTTTGAGGTGTTCCACCATCTAAAAAGACCGAGAAGCGGGTAAAGGGGCTTGCGCTTTAAAGCTCGACATGAGTAAAGCGTACGATCGCATCGAATGGGACTTCTCATGTGCCACAATGAGGAAGATGGGTTTCAGGAAGCGGTGGATTGACCTCATTCATAGATGTGTCTCCTCAATTTCGTTTGAATTTCTTGTGAATGGTAGAAAAAGGGGGTTATGTGCGACCAACTCTGGGGCTTCAACAGGGAGACCTAATCTCACCTCACCTCTTCTTAATTTGTGCTCGAGGTTTTCTCACTGCTGCCGATTCACGCCGCCACAGAGAATAAAATCCATTAAGTAGCCGTGTATAGAGGTGCACCTAAAGTAACCCATCTCTTTTTCCCGACGACAATATTCCGTTTGTGAAAGCTAATGTGCAGGAATGCTCGGTTGTAGCCGATTTAATTAGCCGAGTATGAAAGAGCATCGGGACAAAGAGTCAACTTCGACAAATCGAGTATCGTCTTCAACAAAAACGTGAATTCCAAGCACCAAGACACAAATACTCCAAGCCCGTAAGATGATTGAGGTGGATCATCATGAAAAGTATCTTGGGTTCCCGACTATCATAAGTAAATCAAAAAAGTTGGGTTCGCTCGTCAAAGAATGGATTTGGAAGAAATTATAGGGTTGGAAGGAAAGACTACTACCAAAACCCGGAAAGAAGTTCTCATTAAAGTCGTAGCATGTTAAACCTCATTTTTATCGGTTTTTACGGCATTATCTAACCCAATTCCGTGATGATTTCAATGATTTCTATTTAGTTTTGGGTTAGATTTTGTTCATTTTCTCTTTATCGACACCTAAGCTCATAAATCTCATTATTACGGGTTTTGGGCTTAAATTAGAGAGATTTGAGGAAAATTTGACGAAAGCGATGAAGTTGAGAGTTCGGGCCTAAGAGGAGGCAAGAAAGGAGCCTAAAACATAGCAAGAGAACTTGCATGGCCCATCGTGCAAAACCGCACAGCACGTGCGGATCATCGGGTGAATGGCTCGAAGTCAAGGAAGGTCGCACGGCCTCCCGTGCGCACCTTGCACCAGCTGTGCGAGAAGTTATGAAAGTTGAAGTCGCGCACGGCCTACCGTGCGAAGTTGCACGGCCATGCGAAATGGGCAGAGACTTCGAGTTTTCGCACGAGCTGCTATGCATAACCTACACGGTCGTGCGAAAGTACGACAGAACATCACACCGGTACCCGTGCAACCTTTGCACGGTCGTGCGACCACTGTTTCCGCGAATATATAAGTTTCCTAATTGTAATTTTTAGGTTATCTTTTCCATATTTCTGATATTTAGTTAAGGTTTTTGAGAGAGAGCTCGAGATGAGACTCAAGAACACTCATTATTGATTATCAACTTCAAGTTTTTGTATGATTGAATCGCATCAAGTTTTCATTCGGCAATCGTAATTTCTTCTCTTTGTCTTTTCTTCACAGTTTCTCTGCGTTTTTCCATGGCGATGTTCCCTAAATTTTGTCAATTGTTTAGTATCATGTTTAGGGGTTAATTTCTCTACTTAGGTTGGGATTGATCCCTATTACGCCTTGATAATCATGAATTGAGTACCAATTGAATTGTTCTATGCTTGTTAGGTTAGAATTCACTTCGTTTATCACTTTCTCATTTATTGCCTCGAGAGAGGACTTATATGCTTTTATTCGGGTTTTGTGACCATCAAAAGATGAAAACTCACCTAGAATGACGTTGTGAACGATTAGAACTTCAATATGAAAATAATTAAGGTTCCAATCGAGGGTTGTGAGATGCATTCTTTGTAATTTTGCTCTTTATTAATCCCATGAAAATAGGTGATTAGATTGTGCAAGATTAGTCTTTGACCTTCGAAAGTAGGCGAAGATAGACTTAATTGGTGTCTCCCCTTCTAAATTGCTAGCATAGGCAAATCTCAAGCGGTATTCGATGTTGATTTCATGCATAGTAGTGTGATTAGTCCCAATCTAAGGCTTGTTATTCATTGATCTCTCTTAGTTGTTCTATTATTAGTTGAATCCGAAAACCAAATCATTGTCGAACCGAGTTTTACCTAGATTAGAGTTTTTAGGTGGATTTAGTATTTGAAAGCGAGCTGCTCGTGGACACGACCTGTACTTGCCGGTTCCTAGCTACAGCTACACCATGCACTTGCGGTAATAAATTTCCTAACAAGTTTTTGGAGCCGTTGTCTGGGGAACTTTGTTCTTTTGAGTACTGAATTTGCTTTAAGACTTGAAACTAGGTTTTGTGTTCTTGTCCTAGCACCTATCTTTTCTTGTTTTCTGCTTGAACTCGTTTACGCTCGGTATAGTTCTTGTTTTTGCATGCGTAGGAAGAGTCGAAGAGGGAGAGAAATTGTCCCGTTTGACCACGAAATCAAAGCAACAAGCAAGAGCAACCAGCAGCAGCCGCGAGAAGGAGGAGAAGAGAGGAAATGATGGTGGAGCAAGGACCGCAACCAAGATTGCTAGGGGATTATGCCATCCCTAGTACATCTAGGGCAATTTCGGCCATTGTTGGGTCGAATGTTGCTACTGAGAGGACTTCGAGGTGAAGATGTCGCTAATTCACTTCATGCTGCAAGATGCATTTGGAGGGCTTCCCAGCGAAAATGCCATCCGACACATCAACTCCTTCTTGGAGAAGTGTGGAACTGTGAAGGTCATCAATTTCACCGATGAAGCCCTCCGCCTCAAGCTCTTTCCGTTTTCCCAAAAGGATAGAGCCAAAGACTGGTTGTTAAATGAAGATCCTAACAAGTATGCTACTTGGGAGGTTTTGTCTAAGGCATTTATGGCTAAGTTCTTCCCCCAAGCAAGACCGCGAAATTGAGGAACGCTATCTCCACCTTTTGCTTGGAGGATGGACGAGTTACTTTACGAAGCTTGGGAGCATTACAAGGATCTTTAAAAGAAGTGTCCTCACCACGACATTCCCGAATGGATGCTCCTGCAGACTTTTTACAACGGATTACTTCCCAGATTTGGATTTCTATAGATGCAGCTGCAGAATGTGCTCTAATGGCTAAAGGTGAAGGTGAAGCCAAGGCCCTTATTGAGAACATGGCTTCCAACAGCTATCATTGGGGCAATGAGAAGTCGGTTCCGAAGAAAGGAGGGATGCATGAGAGTGATTCTATAGCCCTCTTAGCTAGTAAAGTGGAGGCTTTCAATCGAAGTTAGAGCGAGTGAGTGCAGTGTCTACTTCCGGTGGTTCCTCAAGTGTCGCAAATGAGGGATGTGTAGTTTGTGAGATATATGGAGTGCAAGGGCATGTGGCCGCTGAGTGCCAAGTTGACTTCCAAGCTGTTGAGCGAGCCATTGCCTTGTAGAACTTTAATTCCAAACCACAAAACAACCCATACACCCAAACCCACAACCCCGCCTGGAGGAATCATCCTAATTTCTCCTATAGAAACAATAATCATTTGCCACTTGGTTTTAACCTAGGGCCCCCTTCAATCCAGCACCTCAACCCCCACCTCGAAGTCAAACTTAGAAAACCTAATGGAAAGCTTATTTCAAACACAGTCTAGAGCAAATGAGGCCTTAGGTGAATCAATCAAGCAATTGACTTCCAAGTTTGATGGCATGTCTTCTTACCACAAGATTCTTGAGATCACCAAATATCCCAAATAGCCCAACAAGTGAGCCATCTTTCTAGACTCAAGGGCATTTGCCGGGTCAACCAGAGATCAATCTAAAGAGGCATGTCAATGCTATTACTTTGAGAAGTGGGAAAGAGTTAGAGGTCTCGGGATGGTTGCTAATGAGGAGGATTTTGTTGCTGAAGAAGAGGAGAAACAAGGAGATGTTTAAGTTGAAATTCAGGGTGCTAAAGATGACATTGGAAGTTCAAAAGGTAAAGCTAAAACTGAAATTGTAGTGAAGCTCGTTGAGTCTTACAAACCTCCGGTTCCATATCCTCAAAGGTTAGTAAAGGCTAAGGATTAGAAGAAGTACACCAAGTTCATAGAGATGTTGCAGAAATTCCATATCAACATCCCATTCATTGAGGCACTTGCGGAGATACGATCTTATGCAAAATTTTTGAAAGACATACAGTCTAACAAAGGGAAGTTGATTCAGATTGGGATAGTGTCTCTCACAGTTGAATGCAGTGTCTGTTTTGCGAGAACAAGTTGGCGGTTTCTCTATACCATGCTCTATTGGAGATGTGCCAATTAGTAAGGCATTGTGTGATTTGGGAGCTAGTGTAAGCCGTTATGCCCCTCTCCATCTGCAAGAGGCTTCAAATGGGTGATTTAAAACCTACTTCCATATCCATTCAGCTTGCGGATCATTCCGTGAAGTATCCGATGGGACTCTTAGAAGATGTACCTCTCCAATTGGGCAAGATTTTCATCCCATGTGACTATGTGGTGATGGAAATGGAGAAGGATGCCCGGATTCCAATCATTTTAGGGAGACCTTTCCTAGCCACAATTGGTGCTATGATCAATGTCAAGAATGGAAAGCTTTCCCTTCACGTAGGAGATGAGAAGATGGAATTTAATCTCTCCAAAGCCATGGCTGCCCCCGTATTTGAAGATTCATGTTGTCGGGTTGACATCTTGGATGGGATTGTTAATGGAGACGGGGTGAACCACAAATTGCAAGATGATCCTCTTGAAGCACTTGTTGACTGGGAAGAAGTGATTGAAGGACAGAAAGATGAGAGAAAGGAGTATTCTAGGCTCCTTGATGATGCTCCAATCTATGAGCATAGACCACATTTGCTATCGGTCCATAATGTGGAGGTTCGGACCGCAAAGAAAGATGAGAAAATGGCCCCACAAGTAGAGCTAAAACCTCTACCTCCACATCTCGAGTATGAATTCTTGGGCCCTAGCTCCTTTTTTCCAATTATTGTCAATGCTAAACTTGAAGGCCTACAACTTGAAAAATTGCTTGATGTCCTTAGAAAACACCGTGGGGCAATTAGGTATAGCATTGATGATATTAAGGGAATTAGTCCTTCATTGTGCGTGCATAGAATTCTTCTTGATGATGGTCATAGGCCCTCTAGACAACCTCAAAGGCGTTTAAATCCAAATATGCAAAAGGCTATGAAAAAGAGGATGTGAAATTGCTTGAAGATGGAATTATCTATCCTATCTCGGATAGTGATTGGGTTAGTCTAGTCCAAGTAGTTCCTAAGAAGGCGGGTATGACCGTTATTAAGAATGAAAAGAATGAGTTGATTTCTACTAGGACTGTTATTGGGTGGCGTATGTGCATCGATTACGAGAAAATTGAATAAAGCCACCTGGAAAGATCATTTCCCCCTCCCTTTCATTGATCAAATGTTGGAAATGTTCACAAAGCATTCCTTCTTTTGTTACTTGGATGGTTTTTCCGGATTTTTCCAAATTCCTATCCACCGAGTGATCAAGAGAAAACAACATTCACATGCCATTATGGTACCTTTGCCTATTGAAGGATGTTGTTTGGGTTGTGTAATGCACCGGCTACTTTCCAACGATGCATGATTGCTATCTTTTCTAAATTCATTGAAAACATCATGGAGGTTTTTATGGATGACTTCTTTGTCTATGGAGGCACTTTCGATTTGTGTTTGGAGAATTTGGCTAAAGTGCTCCATAGATGTGAGGAAGTCAATTTGGTTTTAAAGCTGGGAAAAGTGCCACTTTATGATGCAAGAAGGTGTTGTTTTTGGGCATGTAATTTCTGATAGGGGCATCGAGGTTGATAGGGCTAAGATTGAGGTTATAGAGCGATTACCACCTCCCACTTACGTGAAGGGTTTCGAAGCTTTATTGGTCATGCGGGGTTCTATCGCCGCTTTATCAAGGACTTTTCTAAAATTGCTAAACCTCTAACTAAACTCCTCGCCAAAGATGTACCCTTTGTTTTCACCGATGAGTTTCATGAGGCCTTTTCCAGGATTAAAGAGGCTTTGATTTCAGCCCCGATCATTCAGCCACCAGATTAGAGCATGCTGTTTGAGATAATGTGTGATGCCGGTGACCACGGAGTTGGTGCGGTTTTGGGGCAAAAGATAGACAAGAAGCCTCATGTGATCTACTATGCTAGTAAGACACTTGATGAGGCCCAACGAAACTACACCACTACTGAGAAGGAGTTGCTTATGGTGGTGTATGCAATTGAAAAATTCAGACCGTATCTTTTGTACTCCAAGGTCATTGTGTACACCGACCACTCTACTCTCACGCATCTCCTCTCGGAGCAAGATGCCAAGCCCCGCCTCATTCGATGGATCCTACTTCTTCAAGAATTTAACATAGAGATTCGGCATAAAACAGGAGTGAAGAATGTAGTTGCGGATCACTTGTCTAGGCTTATTGTTGAGAGTCAAGATGCTCCCATTGATGACATTTTTCCTGATGAGCACTTGTTTACTCGTCAATACCGGTGTAGTTCCATGGTTTGCTAACATCGCCAATTTCTTAGCCAGCAAAGTCATCCCATCTGATTTAAGTTATCACCAAAGGAAGAAGTTCTTCCACGACATCAAGTTCTACTTGTTGGGAAGAACCATTCCTTTACAAGTCTGTGCAAGGATGGGATTTATAGGGATGTATCCCCGAGGAGAAGATTCGAGCATAATTTTCCATTGTCGCGACTCTCCCTCTAGTGGACATGCTAGCACTTCGAATACTGCAGCAAAACTCCTACAAGCTGGTTTCTTTTGGCCTACATTATTCAAGGATGTGCACAAGTATGTTCATGCATGTGATAGACACCAACGGACCGGAAACATCTCAAGGAAGAATGAGATGCCCCTCAATTACATTCTAGAGCTGGAGATTTTTGATGTTTGGGGCATTGACTTCATGGGACCATTCCGCGTTTAAAAGGTAACCAATACATCCTCGTTGCCGTGGACTATGTCTCAAAATGGGTAGAAGCAATTGCCAGCCCCACTAATGATGCTAGAGTGGTGGCAAAGTTCTTTCAAAAGATGATCTTCCCAAGGTTCGGAGTTCCTAGAGTTCTAATTAGTGATGGAGGAACTCATTTTATTGAAAAGAAGTTTGAGGCAATGCTTAAGAAGTATGGGGTGCGTCACAAGGTCGGTTTAAGCTATCATCCCCAAACTAGTGGGCAAGTAGAGATCTCAAACCAGGAAATCAAGTCAGTTTTGGAGAAAACGGTTTCGAGGTCAAGAAGAGATTGGGCGGATAAGTTAGATGATGCTTTATGGGCCAATCAAACAGACTTTTAAAACACCTATTAGAACTACACCATTTAGGTTGATTTTTGGAAAACCATGTCACCTCCCTATGGAGTTGGAGCATGGGGCGTTTTGGGTCGTCAAGCACCTAAACTTCGATCTCAAAGTCTGTTGGGGAAAGAAGGTTACTGCAAGCTGAACGAGCTAGATGAGATTAGGATGGATGCCTATGAGAACTCTAAGATTTACAATGAGAAAATGAAAAAGTGGCACGACAAGTTTATCAATAGAAGAGAATTTCGGGAAGGGGATTTAGTTCTTTTGTTCAATTCAAGGCTGAAATTATTTCCCGAAAAACTCTACTCGCGATGGTCGGGGCCATTTAGAGTTTTTAAGGTGTTTCCATATGGGGCCGTGGAGATCGGTACTGAATCCGATACTACTTTCAAGGTGAATGGTTCGAGACTCAAGCACTACCTATCTAGAGAGTCTATAGAGGGGAAGGTCTCTTACAATCTTCCCAATGCACCAATCGCATGAAGAATCGGGTAAGGGTCAAGCTCGGGACCTAAAACAAGTACTTCTTGGGAGGCAACCCAGGTCTTTTCAATTGTTTTCGAAAAAAATCGAGAGGAACGAAAAGAGAGTTAAAAAATTAACATTAAAAAAAGGGTCGCACAGACCAGTGTGCAGAATCCGCATAGCCGTGCAAGTCAACCGAGAGCTGGAACTTTTTGCACACCCAGCCGTGTAATTTCCGCACAACCGTGTAAGAACACCAAGTGTCAAGGATTTCGTACGGCACCCAGTGCCAATTTCGCATGACCGTGCGAATCGTCCGGAGAGCACAGCCAGTTATGCACGATGGGTCGTGTGAGACTCGCATGGCCAGTGCGACTTTTGAATTTTCATAAAAAAAAAACGCCCGACTTCCAGCCTCTCTTCCTCACTCGCCTCGTCCTTTCTCTCGCCCCAACCTCCAGCCCTCGCACCACCAACTCCTCCCCACCCTTACGCCCACCATCTATCCACCGCTGCCGCCACCACCGCAGCCTTCATTCGTCAAAGCCGCCACTGTTCCTCCTCCCTCTCTTTCTCTCTCTCCAACAACCTACAAAAATCACCCCTCTCCCTCTCAACCCAACAAACTCGCCTCTCCTTTCACCAAATCAACCAGTGCCGACCACCACCCGGTGATCGTTAGCCACCCTGCCACCACCACACTCCCCAACCGCCGCCGCTGCTGTCTCTCTCTCCTCGCGGCTCCCTCCCCGTTCCTCCCTCTTGTTCGCACGTCCATACAGCTTCGAAACCCCGCCCCTTAAAAACGAAAATTGGTTACTTTTTGCTCTTGGCCACTGTATTCAGCTCGATTTGTTGTGCTTGAAGTTAAATTTGGAGTCCGGGTGTTTGATTATGAGGTTTTGGTGTTCGAATTTGAGCTTTGAAGTTTGGTGCTCTGGATTTTGGTGTACTTTGCTAAATTGGGTTTGACTCACCTCCATTCGTTGTTTTACAATACCGCCAAAGAAGAAATCACGCACCACCAACACCACTGGCGCTTCCTCTTCGGTCGGGCCCTTGTGGCCCGAGGTAAAAGCTCTAATCCTCTCGCCACGACAATGTTTTTGGAATTGAGTTTGTCAATGTTGCACAACGTTCTAAGTTTGATGAAATAATGTCTAGAGAGATGAGTGCACCAAAATTTGTTGATGTGGAATGGATGACAAACTTAGGAATGTGGGATGATCTTCGTGCTTTATTGTCGAATTTGGGTTTGCTTAAGTTGGTGACCCGTCGTTTTGGGGTATATGCTAGGCTAGTCTATAAATTCTACAGTTCCTTTAGACTTGACGTCAACCCATCTAGTGAGGAGGATTACTTTACGAGTGCATTTCCGTTTAGTAAATAGGAGTTTTGTTTTGAGTTTGGGCGAATTCAATAAAGCCCTTGGCCTCACTCACCACGGCCTTTATACCTGTCACCACAAAAATTATTCCTCGAAGCCTTTTGGGAATCCATTAGTTGTAAGGCCAGGCCAACATACCCTTTACGAGATGGGCGTTTCCGCTATTTCCATCCCCAAAAGAGCAAAGCCACCTTTAATTGCAACCCCATACTTCGTTACCTTCAGCGTACTCGGCCAATTCTATTTTTTCTTGTCATGATAGTCGGAATACTATTAGGAGCTCGGAACTTTTTCTAATATGGGCAGCGCTTCATGAGGTCCCTGTTAACTCGTGGCGCTTTGCTTGTTAGAGCACATTAGGGACCGAGTTAATGACCAAGTCCACTTGTGTAGCTACCGGCGGTATTGCTACTCGCTTTAGCTGTGCGCCTCGGGTTAGGGGTTGATTTATCCTCACCGACGTTGCTACACTCTAGTGGTCTGCTTAACTATGATGCTTCTACGTACATGAAACTCTTTGTGCTTCAAGATAATGCCTTCTTTGTCAACCACCATGGGGTAGCCCTTTTCGCCTCCCCGATCCTGCCCGGACCATTATTCCCGACTAGCGCAATTGGTCATATGGTCGGTTCAGCTGCACCGGGGACTAGATCCGGTGCTAACCCATCTCATACTAGGCCATCTAAGCCATCTAGGCATTGTGAGGAGCCGGATCGTTGGGCCATCCGGGTATTCGAAGAACAAGAAGCTCCACAACATGCTTGGGGTCGGAATTCCTCTTCTTGTCGCCCCTCCCACCACCGCGACAATATTCCAGTCCATCCTTGATCATCTCAACCGCCTTCAAGTCGGTCGGGATGGTCTAAGAGATTTTCTGCAGCAGAGCATCGAATTGAGACGCAACAAGGTTTTGTGCATCTTGATAGCCGTATTGATAGGGTGGAGCGCCTTGTTTTACATGCTTATGAGCAACTACACTGCCCCTATCCTCCACCCGGGTGGCAACCTCGTGGGCCACCTGGCCCATATTGATGCACTTGTGAGTTTTTCCCCTTTTCCTCTCTTTCTTGCATATTTCTTTCATTGGGGACAATGAATAGATTAAGTATGGGGGTTCTCCATTGACATTTGATTTAGCATGACTGAGTTGAGAGGAATATGCTAAGCTGCGAAATGATTTGGGATAGTATAGTTGCATATAGTTAGCAATGCATTCATATAGTCGCATTAGTTTTTGCTTTTTTATTTCCTTTTTGTTACTAGCATATAGGACTAAGCATAAGCATACTAGTTAGGATTTTGCATTGTATATTATTTTTCCTTCTTTTTGATTTAATCACAAAAGGCGACGCGAGGCGATGGGCACCTATAAGCATTTGAGGTAACCACATTCCACCCTTCCTTCGTTTTCTTTTTGTGAGTTTCTTTTAGTTAGTTTTCTTTTTTGAAAAAAAACTGTTTTCAAACCCCTCTTATGATGATGATATGAAGTGTGATAGTTGATTAATGGGCGTGATTGTGTATGATTTGATTGCCCATTCTTGGTGGAATCTTTGTGTGGAAATGAACTTGTGAATGAATTTGATTGTGATGTCTTGAGTTGCTTGCCGATGTCTTTGAAAATTTCTTTACATGATTGGTCAAACTTGAGCATGTGGTAAATCTTTTGAGCTATTTGTTGATCTGTGGTGAATAAGCCCATGAGACTTTGAGCCTCATAGACTAATTCATCAGTTCTTAGTCTCATGTTTCATTCTCTGTGTGACTCTTCCTTGATGCATACCTCTAGCACTTGCTTTGTTTCTCTTTGAGATCCCACTTGGCATGTGCATTGTGTAATATGATAGAGGCATTCGTTTATTTTCAAGCTACATGAGCCAAAAGTCATCCCATTTATTTATACCCTTTTTGTTACCCTTTTGAGCCTTAACCTATTTCTTGATACACCTGCATCTGTTTTATCTTTGGCCTATATACATTTCCTATGCCAAAGACGGATCTAGTGGAACAATACTTATTGGGTAGCATTGGGTTGAATGATGGAGTGTTGCATTCAGTTTGTAGTTTGAATTGGGGACCCGTGTTAAAAAAGGAAAAGTCCCTCTTCTAGGCTCTTTTGGAATTGAATAGTGTTTATGTTTCCCATGCCAATTACACCCTCTCTGGATAGCCTTTCCTGAAAGTTTTGAATACTTCTAAAAAAACACGAGAAAAAAATAATAATACTAAGTGATTGGCATGTAGAAGGTTCAAAAAATTATAAGTTCATTCCAAAAGTTGTCTTAAAGTTTGTTGTGTTTAAAGAGGTGAATTGAGAGGAAGTTTTTAGTCATGATTAGAAGTGTTTTTTGCTCCTTAGTTGTTAGGCCTCTGCTATTTAGCTTCACATCTCGCAAATTGATTTCCCTTTCTACCAATGAACCTTGGTCACATTACAAGCTTTGAAAGACCTCTTGATTGCACTTGCATTTTTGCCTCTATAGTGGTGGAGAATGAGAATATGACCAAGCGTATAGTAGGTTGTGTTTTGGAAAGAGATGTTGAGAGAAACCTCAAAAAGAAATTTCAAATGAGATGGAGTGATCCACATTTCCTAAAGTGAGGTTCCACCGGTCAAGCTAGTTCGCCATTTGCATGAGGGCGTCATGAATGCTATTGTAGTTCAATACGAGACAATTGTGCATTGTAACCAAGCATTGTAGTCATTGAAATTTTCAAGTTTTCATGGAAAGTGTGAAACTTTGAATAGGTTGTCTATGTGCATGATTCTTCCCATTAATTGGACTGTTAACTCGTCAACCAAGGAGGGTGAATGCGATGTTTTAACCCTGTGATTGTTAATTGATAGTCTTGCTTGGGGACAAGCAAGAGCTAAGCATGGGGAGTTGTTAAACCTCGTTTTTATCGGTTTTTAAGGCATTATCTAACCCAATTCCGTAATGATTTCAATGATTTCTATTTAGTTTTGGGTTAGATTTTGTTCATTTTCTCTTTATCGTCACCTAAGCTCGTAAATCTTTTTATTACAGGTTTTTGGGCTTAAATTAGAGAGATTTGAGGAAAATTTGACGAAAGCGATGAAGTTGAGAGTTGGGGCCTAAGAGGAGGCAAGAAAGAAGCCTAAAACACACCAAGAGAACTTGCATGGCCCATTGTGCAAAACCGTACAGCCGTGCGGATCATCGGGCGAATGGCTCGAAGTCAAGAAAGGTCGCACGGCCTCCCGTGCGCACCTTGCACGGTTGCGCGAGAAGTTATGAAAGTTGAAGTCGCGCACGGCCTACCGTGCAGAAGTTGCACGGCCATGCGAAATGGGCAGAGACTTCAGGGTTTTCGCACGAGCTACTGTGTAGAACCCGCACGGCTGTGCGAAACTGCGGCAGAACATCACACGGTACCCGTGCGACCTTTGCACGGCCGTGCAACCACTCGTTTCCGTGAATATATAAGTTTCCTAATTGTAATTTTTAGGGTATCTTTTCCGTATTTCGAGATTTAGTTAGGGTTTTCGAGAGAGAGTTCCGAGAGGAGACTCAAGAACATTCATTATTGATTATCAATTTCAAGTTTTTGTATGATTGAATCGCATAAGTTTCATTCGGCAATCGTAATTTCTTCTCTTTGTCTTTTCTTCACAGTTTCTCTGCGTATTTCCATGGCTATGTTCCCTAAATTTTGTCAATTGTTTAGTATCAAGTTTAGGGGTTAATTTCTCTACTTAGGTTGGGATTGATCCCTATTACACCTTGATAATCATGAATTGAGTACCAATTGAATTGTTCTATGCTTGTTAGGTTAGAATTCACTTCGTTCATCACTTTCTCATTGATTGCCTCGAGATAGGACTCATATGCTTTTATTCGGGTTTTGTGACCATCGAAAGATGAAAACTCACCTAGAATAACGTTTTGAAAGATTAGAACTTCAATATGAAAATAATTAAGGTTCTAATCGGGGTTGTAAGATGCATTCTTTGTAATTTTGCTCTTTATTAATCCCATGAAAATAGGTGATTAGATTGTGCAAGATTAGTCTTTGACCTTCGAAAGTAGGCGAAGATAGACTTAATTGGTGTCTCCTCCTTTTAAACTGCTAGCATAAGCAAATCTCAAGCGGTATTTGATGTTGATTTAAGGCATAGTAGTATGATTAATCCCAATCTAAGGCTTGTTATTCATTGATCTCTCTTAGTTATTATGTTATTAGTTGACTCAGAAAATCAAATCACCTGTCGAACTAAGTTTTACCTAGATTAGAGTTTTTAGGTGGATTTAGTAAAAGCGAGTTCCTCGTGGACACGACCGAGCACTTGCTGGTTCCTAGCTACAGACTACACCGTGCACTTGCGGTAATAAATTTCCTAACATAGCGCAAGCCATACAACATATGTAATGAGTATTTTCAATCTCCACAATGGGCTGTTGGACGAGATACACTCGCTCATGCCGGGTTTCTCGTGGGGAAGTGGTGACAAAGAGCGAGCAATGCACTTGGAAGTCATGGGAACACTTATGCTTGCCTAAACACATGGGAGCTATGGGCTTCCGAGATTTAAAAGCTTTCAATCTTGCTCTGCTTGCAAAGTTTGGAGACTCTTGCAGAACAAGGACATGCTTGTTCACCAGATTCTAAAAGCTCGATACTTCCCATGTACTACGGTGATGGAGGAAGGACGAGGATGGGACTTGAGCTTCATCCGGAGATCTCTATAAGGGGCAAAGTCACTGCTACATAAAGGAATACATTGGTGTGTGGGAGATGGACAAGATATAATGGTGTGGGGAGACGCATGGATGCCGCTGGAGTCAGATCAGCCAACATCTAGACCTTTGTATAGTGCAGAACCTAGTCTTAAAGTTGTTGATCTTATTGATTTTCAATTGGAAAAATTGAATAGAAAAATAATCAGATACACGTTAACAAAGGAGGATGCAACACACATCTTAAATCTGCCTTTAAGTACTCAGGTTACCACGAGATAAAAGGTATAGGTGGCCCTGTAAAGACAGAAAATTCACTACAAAGTCCGCCTACTGGCTTGGTAAACTAGGCCACATCTCGGCCTGGTTCAAAAATGCAAGAATCAAAGTGTGGCAATAGTGGAAATTTTTGTGGAGCCTCGGGACAATACCAAAATTGAAACATTTTATTGTGGAGGGCTTCATGGGAAATACCGGGTACCAATGCAGAACTTCATCGTCGCCATATTCGAGAAAACCATTTATGCCCTTGCTGTGTAAAAGAGCCAGAGTCAATTTTTCATGCACTAATAGACTGTGAACATGCCAAGAGTGTCTGGGTTAGTCTCAATCTACACAACTTAATCAGATACGGACCCATGACCTTAATTCAAGAGTTTTTCACCTGGTTTTTGGATAAAATGGATAAAGAGTATGTTCTAACGGTGGTGGCGGCCTCTTAGGCGATCTGGACAGCACGTAATGAAGCTGTGTTCCACAACGTAACCAGCAATAGGGAGATACTGACCCAGAATTTTGTGCAAATGATAAAAGACGAGGTAAAATGCAGAGCAAAAGTGTCTCAAGTACATCAGCCAAAGAGCATCGTTTCCTTCGCTAAATGGGAAGTGCCGCCAACGGGAATGATCAAGCTAAATGCAGATGCTTCGGTTTGCAAAAATTCCCCAGTGGGACTGGGTTTTATGATGAGATGAAAAATGAACAATCCTACTAGCGGGGTTGAGAACAAAGGACATTAGATGGACTGCTAGTGAGGCAGAAGCAACAGCTGCCCTTTGCGGACTACAGAAGGCGATGGAAGCGGGTTATGACATGATCATAATTGAGAGCGACTCTCTTAGTCTAATCTCTAAACTCCACTCTGGGAAACGAGGATTAGCACCAAATGATTTGCTCGTGGAAGATATCAGATCTCTGCTAGTTACTTCTTGTGTTTATGTTCTTGCTAGTCATGTCAAACGGGAGGGAAATACTGTCACACATCTTACGACAAGAATTTGTCCGGAGAATGAGATAGAACAACTATTTAATCATAGCTTCCCTAGGAGGATTTTAGCCCTTGGGGAAATTAATTTGAAATAATATCCTCCCGTTTGTTACTTTAAAAAAACAGAATAACTATGTAATCTTTATCTCACGTAACATTTCTTCAAAAAAGGATTATCATCTCCCAATCGTCCATGGAATTAAGGAAATCACACTTCAATTGAGCATGTCCATTGCCATGAGCCAATACTTATATCATGGACTCAAGTTTATGGACTTGGTGACATAGTACAATTTGAGAAAGAGAATATAAAGTATATTTAGAAAGACAAAGCGTAAAAATAGGGAGTAAATTTTTAAAAAATTAAGTAAAATAATACACATAATAATTTAGGTTTATAAATTCAAATTTATGATATAATTTATAACCATATGTAAATCCAGCAATATAATAGGAGCAAATCCAAGACTCCATAGCCACATGTCCCAAACCTTATAAAAGTCTGTCAAAATCAATACAAGAAGACAAAAAGTTAACAGGCACGGATAGAGTACAAGATAGTTTTAACTATGGTCCTATAGAGGAATGGGATATCACATTTTATTATCTAATATATTTAAAAATCGATGTGCTCTGAATAACTATTATATTAGGATTCCATTATGTTAAAAGTAAGTGACAATGTTATGTTGAAGCAGAAAATGTAAATGAGGGCCTCCTTTAAAATTGGATACCGTGAAAATGCAAATGCCCATTGGAAAGAAGCCTTGATAGAAAATGTTTTTTGGCTTGTTATTGCCTTAGAAACTAAAATGTCCTTAAAATTAATGTAATTTTTTTTTTTTTGTATATTTGATCCTTTCTGATAGAAATTGAATAAACTGATAGGCCATATAATATAAAATTATAGCAATACAAGTTTTCTCTATTTTTAAAATTTTGACTTAATGCCATGTAAAAAACTCAAAGTGCTAAGCAACTCGAAGCATGCATTGGTAACACACATACAAATGTGCACTTATAACTATTTAATTTGCATATATGTTTCCTTTTGTTTTTCAAGCAAAGGTTACTTAATGCAATAACTAATATTTTAATGATATATATTTGATAAATAAGAAAATTGTATGAAATTTTCTTTTTTTTTCACAGTTTTAAAATAATTTCGATATAGGTTTGTTAATCAATAATTTTTAACGGATATACTTTTTGTAAATTGTGCTAGTAAGAGAGTACTATTCCATTGTACGGTCACTCGACACTCTAGTTAAATAGGTTTTAAACACAAAAAAAAAGGAAAATAAAAAACTGTGAGTGGGCCACAATTGCTTGGACATATCAGTCGGGATGTTTAGTCATGGATCCGTTTTAAGCAGTCTGGGTTTCAATGGGTTTATAGAGTAGAATGCTATCAGGATCAAATACCCAAAAAAAAAAAAAAAGAAAATTATGTGTGTTTAATTAGAGGCCCTTGTAGTCTGAGCTTGAAAATGTTGGCCCAACCCGAAGTATAAGAGCTTTCTATATCAGGGGGCGGCCTTTTTAAGAAGAATACATGATCAATTTTCATTGTTCTCATTAGTTTTTACTCGAATTTGTCCGGTCTGAAAAAACAGGATCTAATTACAAATATTTTGTCCAAATTTTAAAATATGTACAAAAGATTTTTCCTATTTCTATTACCCAAATTCGATTTTAACTAGAATTTAAGCTTATCCAAATTGTTCAACACAAAAATAAAAAATAAAAATTGGATTTTAGACCAAAAATTCCGTCCAAATTTAAAGATTGACAAATTTTTCAATCCAATTTTTACTCAAATCAGAAGTTTTGCTAGCGCTACTTTTTGAATTTAGAAGAAGTGAAGAACCTACTTACAAAGTGTTGGTTAAGGTGACGACGACTTCATCCCGATAAGGAGGAAAATACAAGATAAATAAAAATCTTAATCCCTCATTTATACTTTACATTCTAGTAATTTGGAATTAATTTGTATGAGATCATTTTATAAATGGCTAATTTAGTGAAGTTCATTTATTTTAGTTCGGCCTATTATAGTTAGGGATGGCAATGGGTCGGATCCGGGTCGGGTCCGATTGGACCCAAACCCGACCCGGACTCGACGGGCCTGTAAAATTTGGACCGGACCCGGACCCGGTGGATCCACAGGTCCACGGGTCTTAAACGGGTCTACTATATTTTTATCATAAATGAGTTTAAAAATTAATATTTTGTACCCTATTTTAATATTAGTGTAAATTTACAAGTAATTTTGTTACATATAACCTCTTTAGCATCATACTAACCTATCTATCAACCAATATATTGTACAAATCAAAAACTTAGTTCATACAAATCAAATACACCAATATATTAAACACAAAGTTCATCAAAGTTTGACAACACAAAGTTCAAAGTCCATCAAAGTTTAACAACAAATTGTAGGAAGGGTTTCCAAATTGCACCGAGTCTAAATTTGCATGAATACTGCTTGTTAGAATTTTTTAAAAAATAAAATTAGTATTCGGGTCTTAAATGGGTCTCGGGTCGGGTCCGGGTCTTATTTTTGAGACCCGGACTCGACCCGACCCATCGGGTCTAAATTTTTGGACCCGGACCCGATTAAATGGGTCGGGTCTAGCGGGTCCAGGTCGGGTCCAAGACCCATTGCCATCCCTAATTATAGTTAAATAACCATTTTAACTACACTAATCTTTGTATCTCTTTGCTTAAAAAAAAGGAAAAAAGAAAGAATAGAAACTCATTATATGTAGGTTTTGTTTTCAATTTTTTTCTTTGAGGGTATGGCTATATTTAGGAACATTGTAAGGTAACTCCACTATAGATACATTAACTAAACTAGTTTTATATTTGGTAATTATATACTTTATTTACTTTTTAATTTTATTTTTTTCTGATTTAACGAATGGTATAATTTTTTTGACTCACAAGCTTTTAAAATAAAAGCCCTTCTAATAGTTGTATTTTAGAGGATTCAAAGTTGTATTTTCCTCCTTATCGAGGTGAAGCCGCTAGCATCTCAACCAACAACTTATTGGTATTTACTTTATTATATTAATTGAATCACTTTTTTGTTTCACTATTATGTTTTTTTCTTTTTACATAAGATATATGAGATTATATTAACAATATTTATTTGATAAAAAAATTCTATTTTCCCCTTTTTATTGAAGACTGGATAGGTAAGATATACATCTTTCCTTGTGTTTTTTAATAGAAAGAGAAATTTCATTAATAGAAATTCATACAACATTTACAAAGATAATTTTATGATAAGAATAAATCTAAAATATTAAAATAAATCTCTATTTCGGCAAAATTAATGGTAAATATACTTCCATTCAGACTTCATATTTGTAGCATCAATCTGGCCAAAAACTCGTGTTTTTCGACTTCAATATGTTTTTCCCAAATATCGGTGAACTATTGTATAACTTTATAAAATAGATCGTTATGTGATTTAATAGATCCAACCTGAAGGAAAAATCAATTTGATCGAGCCATATGAAATTTTATTGTTGAATCATTGCTAATTAAATTCAATGACTCTAAATGATATATCAAAAATATACTCTCCAATCGAGTCAACAATCCTTAATAAAACTTGTAAATATTAGGAAGAGAAATAACTCGCACGAGTTGAGAAACAATACTCTCACAAGAAGGAGAGAAACCCTAACTCTCACAAAAATGAGAGTAAACAACAAACTCTTACAAGGAGAAAAATTCAAACTCGATAAGGAGGGAATCCAAATTTTCACAAGAAGGAGATGTAATTTATTGAAAAATACATTTAGAACTTGATTCAATTGAAGAAAAAAGGCTGACCATTGGCTGTAACAATGCCAGTCAAAGGCCCAACAATCTAGAAAATAGGAAAAAAATAGTGGATATAAAATTATGGTTTAGAGAAGAGATGTAAGCATCCGTAAAGAGCTGTAATAAGTTGTAAGGAAAATTATAAGGAGCTGTAAGGAGCTCTAAACAAGTGTAAGATATTTGTAAAGTTAGTTATAAAAAGGTTTAAAGAATCTTAAGAAGTTGTAAGGAGTCTGTAAGAAGAAATTGTAAGAAGATATAAAGTTGTAAGCTAAAATTAAGTGGAATAGGGCTGAAGAAGGGAGAGAGAAGGAAAGACAACTCTCCTTATCTTAGCGGGTGTTTGGTTGGAGGTTTCGAATAGAATTTGATACATTTAGATATCAAGTTTACATAACTTGTATTTTGT
Source organism: Talinum fruticosum (assembly GCA_021018815.1). Taxonomy (NCBI): domain Eukaryota; kingdom Viridiplantae; phylum Streptophyta; class Magnoliopsida; order Caryophyllales; family Talinaceae; genus Talinum; species Talinum fruticosum. The sequence goes on from JAITYX010000109.1 coordinate 358,515, forward strand.
TGAATTTTTAGGGAATGAGATTTGATTTTTAAGGGTATCAAATCCCCCTTCCCCAAATCTAAAGATTTTGATTCATCCCATTTTTAGATGTATCAAATCTCATTCCTTCAAAGAATCAGATTTTCTTTTTCCAAAAAAAAAAAATCATGAAATCCGCTTTTCTCCCATTTTTCATCAAATTCCAATTATTAATAAGATATGCTTATGTTTATTTTTATCTTTTTATATGTTACTTTAAATTTTTCAAATGTTATGTAAGTGATAAAGTTTATATAAAAAATATTACTTTTGCACATAGGCGAACGTTAACATAAATCTTATTTGCTAATTTTAATTGAAACACGTTATGAAACTCTTTTCAAATAAAGTTAATGAAGTTCATTTGTTGTTATTTTGATTTGGTTCTCATATTTTTTTGTTACAATAATATATAATTTTGGTATGTAAATTTTATAAAAAAATTAATTAAAGATAATAAAAAAATTATTTTAAAAAATAAAGCCCAAACTAGTTCTTTACTTTTACAAGGAAAAATATGATTTTAGTTGTGGAAATGTATGAAAAAAAGGTTTTGATTTTATTCCACAACTAAATCAAACAACATAAATTGTGTTTTGTTTTCATTCATGATATGAACCAAACACTTAATTTCATAAATCAAGTCTCATTCCATTCTTCTCACATTTTAGATTTCATTTCGTTCCATTCTTCTACAGGTGAACCAAACAAAGCCTTAGTAAAATAAGAGGAATAAATTATTTCTTTATTAAAAAATTAAGATATAATCCATCCATCCCATATTATTTGCTTGTTATTCCTTTTTTGTATATCTCAAATTATTTATTTGGTTTCTATTTATATACGTAAAATTAGTACTTCTTTTTTAAATGCCCTTATAATAATTAATAATATGAAATAATTGGGATATAATAGGTAATACATATCTTGTTAACTAACTTTTTTAAAATTCACGTTTTATCAAATCATGTAATTATATTAGAACAGAGAGAGTATAATAAAATAATAATGTGAAAAATTTATTCAAAAAAAGGATTTAAAAACAATGATATGATAAAAGGACGAAATATATGACATAGAAAAAGAAATAAACATAAATAATTTTTTTTCTTAACAAATGGAAATATGAGAAAAGAATAATTCTATAAAAAAATAGAAAAATGATAAAAAAAAATAGAATAAAAAATTGTTAAAAGAAAGAATAATAACTTTCCGTAGCTATAAGTTAATGGAGAGAGTTCTCTTCTATTAGTTTGACCAACTTCCTCAAATTATGAAACTTAGGTTTTTTTTTTTTCTATAACAAACATCATATTTTTTTTTTTTTGATGAAACAAACATCATACGTAGGGAAAGTTTAATTTGAAAATTTTTATGTAATTTTTTTTCTCCAAACTTTATACTTAGGGAAAGTTTAATACAATTTTAGGAAAAGTGAATCAAAAAGTTGTATCAAATGCCAATTCTTATATTACGAAGCTAGGCCCATAGTACAATATGGACTAAAGTAAGCGTATGAAATTGTCTTTTATAGTATGTATTTTTTTAATAATTTTTTTGATATTACAAGTCAACCAAATAAAATGTGTGTAACTACTGTCAAAACAATGTTCATCAGTACACACTTAAAAATATTCACTAATAATATGAGATAATGTTCATCATTATTGAATAAAAATTGATATTGATGTATTTTTAGGAATATAATAATAATCAACAATCTAAACATTAAATGTTAAAAATATAAAAGTTTTCAAAAACTTCATCACTATGCTTAGTAAATGCTCAATGCTCAATAATTTCCTAATGTAATTATAACCTCAAAATTGGGAAACCATACACTAAGTATTATATAGTGTCAAAATTTCCAAATGTTCATCATTATATCTTCTAAACATTCATCATTATACCTAATAAAGTTTATCTTGGAGTAATTTTCATCACCAAATTTTACAATTCATCAATAAAATAACTAAATGTTCATCAATGATTAACAGCGAAATAACAAAAATATATATTTTCAAAATTTGTAATTATAACATTGAAGATGGCTAAAGTAAATATCAAATGTTAAATATCGAAAAAGTTTTAAAATACTCATGACTATACCTATAATGTATGTTAATTGACACTGCCAAGGTGAAACTCATAGGGTTCATATTGTAATATAGACTGAGGTTTATAATAAAAATTTTCACCAAATGCAGCCATTATCACATAACATATCCAACGACCCACAAACATTGATTTCAAATAAAAACATCCCCACAAATGTAAGTGTTTATAGTTAGTTTGAATATATATAGAATGATTAGTTTTTGCGATATTTAAGATTTTAATTTGATTTTTTTGGCTCAACCCTATGATTGCTTACGCAAAGAATCAAGAATGTTCATCGCTAATTGAACAAGATGGACAAATTAGAATAAATTTGAAAAAATCGGATTACTTACATCAGACACGTGGGGAGAAGAATGAGGTCTATAGCTATCAATTCACGAAAGTATAAGTAAAGAATTTCTTTTTATTTTCATATTAAAAAGATAACGACGCTATGAGATTCCAACAAATTCAAATAAAAATCTAAAGTGTATAAATTAATATTTAAACAAGCAAACCATACACGTACATATGATCATGCCTAAGGGTTAAGGTGGCTCTACCATGCATTCAAATAAAATTGACCTAAAATGGACCACAAGACAAGAACAGATAGCTACCCAAGTCCAAACATACAAGGACCCCCTTGAAAAGCAAGAAAACCATGTAGAGACCAAGATAGTGGACCTTAAGTTTCTAATTGTTGACATTTATTTACATGATGATAAAATTAATGGTCATAATCTGATTGTGAATAGTGGAGGCTTTGAGGTTCACCTGCCCCAGTTGTTGCCCATTTGTGAATGTACTGACATATATACTAGTGGATGTGGATGTTGGTGAGGAAAAATTCAATTCCACTACATGCATTGCATGTTATAACTGCGAGGGAAACATTGCATATGTTATGGACCAATTTTCTGGGTCCTGGCTATCGGGCTATCTACACGTACCCGACTCTTGGTTGAATCGTCAGCTCATCCAATTATCCACTTGAGCCTGATTTCTCCAAGCTTTTCCAATCATAAATAGTTAAAAATAATATTTGAGATTATTTGACTCGAACTCAGGCATTTTTTTTTTTGAAGTTTATAGTTACTTACAACTCTTTGGTAGTATGTTTTTAAATTATTATATTTACTTACAACTCTTTTGCAACTTTTTATATTTAATATCTTTTTGAAATTGATCTTTCAGTTATCTAATTAATAGCTTTAGAGCAAAACAAAGAACATGCATGTGATGATTCTCTAGCTTGTCGATTATTTTGTGATTTGACACTTATAATCGCGAAATTTTGGGAAGCATGCACTGTTAAGTGTGTGTAACGATGTAAGGCGGCAAATAAAATGCGTGTAAAACAAATATGTATATCTTACATTGTTATGCTTAATTCGACAGATATAAGAGTGGCTCTTGAGAATGCACAGCCCTCAAATCCTCAATGTATGATATATATATATATATATATATACTTTTGTCTCGGTCTTGGTAATCACTAATCACTGTATGATTTTAAACCGAACTTATTTTGAATATAGCAGAAATAAAGTATAAAAGCGTACTTGTCAAGTTTGATATTTTTTGTTAGTTTATTAATTTTATAAAAAAAAACAACTAAAAATATATTATTGCCTGGTAAAGGAAGTTTGAATTAAATTAGTTTGGTGAGTCAAGAGTGAAGAATTACCTTACCTTAGTTTTGGTTCAGTGGAGAAAGGTTTTTGTATTGGAGGCACTGAACTAGTTTGTCATGACATGACATTGATTTCATGGGTTGCTTATCTAAGCTGAATTATGATTATAATCTGATCGGTGAGGGTTACTGGATATACGTTAGTGTCGTTACTAAGTAAAGTGTACTCCTTAAAATAGATTCAATCATTTCACATCTTGTTGCATAATGTTATACCCTTTATCATCACTTATTTTTAACTTAGTTAGCCTGCTTAAATCACTCATATCAGCCAATTATAGATTTCATGATTTGTTAATGTACATCTATTTAGCTATTATTTCCTCCGTTTTACAATATATATCACTTTAACTAACTTTTTTTCGTTTCATAATACTTGTTACTTTATAATCATAATGACATATTAATCACTAATTTTTCAAATTTACCATTCTTAATTTTTTTTTTAATAATATCTTAACATGTATAATTTTTTTAAGTTATTTACTTATTTTTATTCACTTAAAGATGGAAAAGGAAAAGGAAAGAAGATAAAGAAAGAGATAGAGAGAGAAATAATACATGAAAAAGTGAGAGAGTATTGTGAGAAAATAGATTTTATGAGATTAGGAAATCCGGAAGAGAGAGATAGAAATTTGAGATTAGGAAAGTGGGGGAGAGAGAAGAAAAAGAGAGATGTGTAATTTTAGTGTAATTAAAAAAAGGAGATAAAAGAAGCATATTAGATTGACTTAAATAGGTTAATTATTTTATGTATATTATCTTATTTTATTTTAGGTAATTCAAAGATATTGCCTTCAAAATCTAATTATTATCTTATTTGATATTATCTCTATATTATTTATTTTTTAATTAAATATTTTCTAAATATTTTAATATTTGAAATATCGACAGAAAAATCTGGGTTGAAAAATTTAGTGAAAGATCTTTCATTTAAGGTAAGTGAACCAAACTTCCTTGTGCAAGAAGAAGTTGCTACACAAATAAGGAGAAGTTTTGGGTGCATATCAAGAGTTGCTAAAAGCAATTAAGAGCATTTGCATCTTTGATCCAAAATCTTGAATCATATGTAGAGGGCCACACCCTTCACCTCATCGCACAATCCATATTTTTGGGTAGTAATCCGTCATTTTTACACTCCTTGGATCATCAATTTGGATACCAATTAAAATATTCATATGGCACTACTACGGGAACCACTTTTAACTAAGGTTAAAAAATGACCTTTACGTTAGTTAACTGGCATCTTGTATGTGACCGTCGTTGTATGTAGCATCTTTTACTACGGTTTAAAACCGTACTAATAAGTCACTCTATGACGACGGTTCTTACATTAGAACCGTCGTCGAGGTACTATACAAAAAATGAAAAATTTGTTCTAGGCGGGGCATATGACGACCGGTTCTAATGTAAGAACCGTTGTCATAGGTTATAAATTTTTTTGTAGTTTTTTTGTTTTTCTATACCCTCTGTACAAAATACAATACAAAATACATCACAACTTACACAAGTAACAATCAACAGTAGTAATTTTCCAAATATATACAAAAATTTCCCACTTACTACAACCACAACAAGTTTCATTGAACAAGTTCGAGAACACAATTGCATAAATTTTCACAAGTAAGTTACAACAATGAATATATTACACTAATGTGAAATTATAATACAAGGAGTACTCATTCATTATTTATAGGAAAAAGTTCATCTCTATTTACCCAAAGTGATGTTTTTGTGGTAGATTTAGTTATGTCATTGTCTTTATGACAATATTACTTGCTTGGAGTTGTTCCGAGGTAGCCTGGACAACATATATATACATCACATTCGCAGTACACGCTACCTCCACACAAACTCCAAGCAAGCAATATAGTCATAAAGACAAACACATAACTCAATTTAATAAAAAGCATCTCTTTAGGAAAATAGAGATGAACCTTTTGGCACAAATATTAAAATCATTTAAACCACAAAGTTTCAAGAAAAGAAGTACACAAAGAGGTGGACAACATAAAAGCTCAATGATCTCGGCCATGGATCCGTCAAGAGTGAGCTCATTACTCCCTCCAAGGCAAACTGTCTCAACTGTTAGAAAATGCAATGAGAAAATCGGGGATGAAGATAACATTTCAGGAGCTTAGTTCTTTTGACCCTCATCGAATGATGATTTTCTACCCCGTGAGCTTAGTCTTTTGTTTTCTTCCTTGCGGTTTGTGCAGGGGTAAAGGTGGACAACCTCACTTCTTCTTGGGGAGGTTCCTCTTCTTTTCTTAGGGAGGTTCCTCCCTTTCTCCTTCGGACTGGAGAAGAACAAGAGAAAGGGCCCTCTGCCGATTCACTTGCTCTCTAGAGGGGACCGGACGATGAGCCCATGCTTGAAGTGGCACCTTCGCCTGCCGCGTCACTTGCTGTTGAGTGCGAATCGCTTGCCTGGATTTCTACAAGTTGGTCAAAATGGCGCTCTACCCATGTTTCAAGGAGGTCCTAGTCGAAACGCAACAGAACTTGTTTTAGAGCATGAGCTTCGTCAAAGTCTACAAAATCCAACTCCATAGCATCATCAATCGGAAAGTTGTAGAATGTCTTCGCAACGAAGTGTACTAGAGTGACTTGTCAAATAACTAAGTGAAGAGTTCTTGTGATGTGTATTTGGTGGATAAAAGTAGACATTAATTCTAAGAGAATGCCCCTTATACGGTCACTAACTCGAGTATTTGAACTTAGCCAATATCGTGAACAATCTACTTGTTTTCTCTCATTTTAATTTCTGTTATTACTTTGATTTGTTATGAACCTTGACAATTTCCAATGTTACATTATAAGACACTAACTTTATCCCACTTCTTTAAAAATTTAATAATCTTATGGGGAAGAAGATCATGACTTTCAACAATATGGATAAAGGATGTTCGTACACAAGATTTCCTCTATTAGGTGGATCAAACTTTGCCCACTAGAAGAAATAGATGTTTATATTTATCGGAGACAATGGCCAAGATTTATGAGACATCATCATTGATGGAGATTACATTGCACTGGAAGAAGGTAGGAGAAAAATGGGTGCTTAAAGAAAAAATTGAGATCACTAACAATAAAAATTTTTTTTTTTATGAAGAAGAACTTTAGAGCACTCGCATACCTTGCTTGTAGACTTGATCCAAGTGAGTTCAATCAATTGACTGATTGTGATACTGCCAAGGAAGTGTGGGACATTATGATTACTATTACATACAAAGGTACAAGTCGGGTTAGGTCGGACAATATAAGATTAGCCAATATGTCCATTAATATGAGTTTTTCAAGATGAACTTTGATGAATTAATCAAGGACATATATGTGAGATTCACTAAAATTATCAACATAATATAAAGTCTTTAGGAAAAATCCATATTAGGTGTCTACCTAAAAAGAAGCACAAGATCTAAGGCACCGAAATTGGACGATCTTGTCGGAAAATTGTTCACATGAAATCCATCTTCAAGAAGAATATAAGAAGAAGAGAGAATAAGGAAAAGTGTGGCTAAAGATAGGAGAACACCCCTTCTCCCGAAGTTACGGGGTCATTTTGCCGAGTTCCTTCGACATGGTTCTCTGAAGCGCCGAGAGAAGTGAGAAGTCGTGATTGAGAAAGTCTCGCCCAAAGAGCTTAGCCAAGAGTGGACCGGGCTTTATATATGGCGGTCCCGCAAAGCCGGTCACCGGGATCTAAGATCCTTCTCACTTGTTTCACTATCGATAGCAAGCATCCAAAACTCGGAAATAGTTTCAAAAGTAAGTTCCTCCCCGTTGAAAGAGACCGAAGAAGGTTCAACTAGTGCCGGTGCGAGGCCTTCATAAGGCAGCGTGAGGATTTTTTAAGGTAAGCAAACGTAACGATCGGAATGAAAAGGTAGTTTGGCTAGGTATGTGTGTGCTTTACCCGGAGGCGCTGGTTCAAATCCAACGCGTGACAAAGCCTTTTTCTTTAGCCTCTTGGCTTCTTCAACTACTCTTTCCGCAAGCCCTATGTTGTAAAAGATGGAAGTGCAATCGCCAAACCAAAGCCGACTATTTAGAAAGCAAGGAGGTATTTACGTGATCCTCGTATCTGCTTCCGACTTTGGCCTATTTGGCCTAGACTAGGAGAATGTTTTAGCGATGGAGCCCATGACATCGGCCGGTTCAATGAAAGTTTGACATAATTTGTTGAACCTTAAACTTTTTACGAGCCTTGAGTTCCTATCCGTGGAACAGGAAAGTTGGAAAAAGGGCGAGTTGCTTGAAAATGAAAATGATGATAGTGATTCTTCTCAAGATGAGGATGCCAATGAATTTCATTGCTCATGAATTTCAAAAAATGCTTTAACAAAACAAGTTCAAAAAGCACTTCAACAAGAAGTCATCATCCAAGAAATTGGAAAAATCTCATAAACATAAGAAACACTTTCAGAGAAATGATTTTAACATTGGAAATTGTTTTGGTTGTGGTTTTGCATGGCGTATGGTGAAGGACTATCCGACACTAAAAAGAAATCCAAAGAGAAAATTCAAGGCCAACAAGGCAACAGTGGAAACTTGGAGTAATATTGATTCCAGCGACAAAGAAAGTGAACCTAAAGAGGTAGAAATATTTGTCTAATGGCCCAAGATAATGAAGAACAAAAAGTCAATGATACGAGTCAATATTGAGAATGCGATCAGTGACTACGAAGAGGTACTAGATATATTCTAACCTTTCCTAAATAATATTTGGCAAAATAATCTCTTAAAGATTAAGGATCAATATGCATATGAAGTTAAGTCCTTTAGAAAAGACATTCGTCTTTTGGAAAAAGAAAAATAGATTTAAAAATTACTTGTGAAAAAACCTTCATACGAAAGGATATAGAAACTGCTTCCCAAGAAAAAGAATCTGTCTTTGAGAACCTTAAATATGAAAATCTTGTTCTCAAAAACAAATATGTAACGATTCTCATATGTCTCTTTCAAAAGTCTCGAAAGGACAAGAAAAACTTACACATTCGACTTGGATCTCAATGTATCTCCCTCAACAAGGAAGGTGTTAGGTACAACATCTGAAAATCAAAAGAAATCTTAAAAAATTTCTTTGATAAAGAGAAAAGAAAATTAAGAACAACAAAGTCACTCTAACTTGGGAAAAAGAAAGAGTTACTTTGATAGTTCAAGAACTCAGAGACGTTCACGTCCTAATGTGATTCAGGTTTAGGTACCCAAAGGAACTAGGCCTCCAAACATGGTCCCTGATAATTTTGGTGCCAGATATTTTGTGAAAGGAAATAGAAGACAGGAGCATTTTCTTTTGTAGATGTGCCTAAAAGCATACATTTAACTCTAGTGCCTAGATTGTGGGTGTTTAAGGCACATGATTAAATATCTTTCGGTGTTCACTAAATTTTTTTCAAAAAAAAAAAAGAAATCTGGAAAAGTTACCTTGGGTTTTGGCAAACATAGAAAAGAAAAAGGAAATACTCTTGATAAACTCTTGCTTTTAGATGGCCTAAAAGACAACCTTCTTTGCATATCTCAATTATGTGATAAAGGTAATGAAGTTAGATTTGATTCATCTCAATGTTGGTTGAAAATCCAAGCACAAAAGAGGGAAGACTTTCTGGTCCTAGAGTAGCTAATGTCCGTGTTATTAATTTATAAATATTCCCTCCAATAATTTATCTTGTTTTAAGATTTCTCATGATGAGTTTTGGTTGTGAAATAGAAGATTAGGTAATATTTGCATGCATACCATTCATAAATTATCCAAGCGTAATTCAGTTTACGGTCTTTCTAATTGAAAGTTTCATAAAAAGATCATGTTTGTACTGCTTGTGTTAGAGGTAAGCAAGTCAGAGCATCTTCAAGCCCCTGAAAATGCGTTCCTACTATTCTTGACTCCTTAAACTCTTGCATGTTGATCTATGTGGTCCTATTCCCTTTAAAAAGCTTGCAAGGTAGTGTTTATGCCTTGTTATTGTGGATGATTTCTTTGGATTTACTTGGGTATCATATATATATATATTAAGTTAAGTCTAAGTAATGCATAAGTAACACATAGAATGTTATGTAGAATGCCAAATGTGTTAAGTTAATACAATTTTAATTCAATTTAATGTTGAGACTATTCACATGTCTACTTACTATTTATAATAAATTAATCTAATAAATTACTTTTTATAATAAATTAGTGTTTATAATTTAAAGAAACATATCTACTTACAATTTATAATAAATTATATAATTTAATAATTATTATTTTAAAAAATTGCTATTTTTTAGCTTATAATTAGTTTTTATTGTTATAAACTAATTAGAAATAATAAAATTATAAAAATAAATGATTATGAAAATAAAATGAATTTATGCCCTTGCATAGCAAGAGATATAACCCTAGTTCTTCTTAAAAGAGAAGAATGAGGCACTGAAAGAATTTTCAAGGCTATGGAGGCTGGTCATGTAGAGAAAAATCTATCCATTGTTCATATTTGAAATACGGTAACAAGTAAACATTATATATTTTTGAGTTGAATTAAACACGTATATAAGATCTTTGATAAGTTTTAATAACATGAAATGCAGTAACATGTTACGTAGATGTATCAAACTATGAGAATTATGCAAACCCTCTAAAAATGCTAGTGATAGTGTTGTTTTTTTAAAAAAAGTTCTTATTACTGTTGGACGTCTATAAAAACAAGTCTTATAAGAATTGCACCCTAAAAAGGAAAAGGGGCTAAAAGAATTGACAGGACTGCATATAGGGAGCTATTGCATAAGTCTATGCCTAAGGGCTGGATTTGGTGAAATAGCTTAAAGTACTTCACTTTTTATTTATTTTTAATTTTGCAGTTTTGATATTGGAATTTTAATGGTCTGAAATCTTAAGCCAAAGATAAAAACAAGTCCTTTGTTAAAAAAGTGAGTAGTAGATCATCATATTGACCTTGATTGACATTCCAACTTGCATTAATTGACCACAAATAATGCAAGAAACTAAAACCAAATTCATTATTCCCTACAAATGTGGACTTGTCTTCCTCGTCCCCACATCTATATTGTATATAGACTCATATGATGCTATATATACAATATAATACCTCAATTTTGAAAATCACAGCTAATATTTGTAAAATTAAATTGAATTATTTTTAATTTAACATAGCAGTTAAGTTATAAATGTATAAGTTTGGGGAAGTATAATAATTTTTCTTCATTTCTAAAAGACTGTAGTAAAATTAAAATAAATTTTTATAAATCCAACAATATATAAAACTTAAAAACTAATTCCTTACTTCAAAAAAAACACTAATAAACTTTTCTTTTTTTTTTTTTGTTCTGGTGGTAACACATATAGGACTCGTTGGTTGTTCCGTTGTATTGTTTTACAATTTCTCTAATACTATTAATGATCCCCACAAAAAAAAAAAAAAAAACTATTGTTTGCAAAACACACAGTTGCTCTCTTGCTGTCGTCTCCTCTCATAAATCCAAACTTCAAATTCTTAGGTAAGGTGAGGGCCTACCATTGGCCATTGTTGTCCATGATAATCCTCAATTTCCTTTTTGCCATATCTCCCTTAATTTTGTTTTTCGTTAGTTCTTGTGACAATTAGTAATATGCATCCTGTTGTAGTCACTTTTTTTAATTTAAGTATTTTACGTTAGATGGTCTCAAAAATTTATCTATTTAGCTCTATAAAGGATTTGCTTCTTCCAAATACAATCTATGATGTCATAATACAAAGAGACTTAAATTGTAACATTAAAAAACGATAATTAAATCAAAGTTTATTGTCATCATATTTTTCTACCTAATTTAACCGATCAAATTTTATTTTAATGTAATGAAATCCATATATATATATTCACACAATACAAACATAAAATTGTACATATGTTATCTAGTGTCTCTTAAATAAATAAGATCCTATTATATTGTTCTGGTTTGGTTTCCCTTCTTTGAGATGGTATCCTAATAATCCTATACTAAGATCACTAAAAGTCGATTTTAAAAATTTTCTATAATGATACCTAAAATCTAAGTTTTATAAGTTTTAATGATATCAATTAATTTTTATAAATACCAAATTCACAATTTTCTAAAAATTATATGTAAATTTTTTTTAAAAACATTTCCATCAACATTTACCTAAAATATCGTTGCCTAAGACGTGCACCGGCCTTATAGATATATCACCCTTTCTTTTTTGTTCTTTTTTTTTTTTTTTGAAGTGGAGATATATCCCCCTTTCTCTTTTTAATCCATATAGACTAGGGGTGAGCGGTTCCGGTACTGCTGTACCAAAACTAGGAACCTTACCCTTACCCTGTTTGACCAGGTTCTCGAATTTTAGAAACCTTACCCTTACCCTCGGGTTCCGGTTCTGAATTTTAGGAACCTTACCCTTATTCTCGGGTTCCGGTTCGGTTCGGTTCCGAGGTACCCTATTTACAACAAGATATTAAGAAATTACCTATTTTGTAATGAGAGCACCGATGAGGACGAAGCCGCAAGGGAGAGTTGGGGCTCGGGATGGGAGGAAGGAAGGAGGCGACACCAACGCCGACGAGGGCTGGGAGGAGGTCAACGAGCGGCAGCGAGAGAAAGGGCAGAGCAACGCGAAATGAAGGAGCAAAACAGAGCAACACGAAATGAAGGAGCGAGAGCGAGAGCGAGCAACGCGAAATGAAGTTCGATTCGTCGAGAGAAGCGAGACAATGCGAGTCAACGAGCAGCAGCGAGAGAAAGAGAGCAGAGCAATGCAAGTCAACGAGCACCAGCAGAGAGAGAGAGCGAGTAGAGCAACGCGAGGGGAGAGAGAGCGAGCAACGCGACAGAGGCGAAATAAAGGAATGCGAAATGGAGCAACGCGAAATGATGAGGAGGAAGGAAATTAGGGTTTCTAATAAGTTGGGCCACACGTTAGAAATTCAAAAGTAAAAATTTCATGGGCCTCAAAGCTGAAAAATTCTGAAAATTTTAGTAACGGATTCGGGTGCTCACGGTTATAGAACTCTGTCTAAACGGGTTCCGAGTTCCGGTTCCGGGGTTTCATTTTAGGAACCTTACCCTTACCCATTTGACGAGTTCCTAAATTTTAGAAACCTTACCCTTACCCGTTTGACCGGTTCCGGTTCCGGAACCTTACCCGTTTGACCGGTTCCGGTCCGGTTCAGAGTACCCGTCGGTCGTGCTCACCCCTAATATAGACTAATTGTTCCGCACCACCAAAAAAAAAAAAAAAAAAAAAGACTATATTGTTTGTTATTTATGTAGACAAAACATTATGGTTGAAGCGGTGAGTGGCCACCCCAGGTTCGATCATTGGCAAGAACAATTTCCTTTTTATGGGATTATTGTGTGGGGGTGGGATTGTTGGGTTTTGATTTCCCTCTTCTTTGATTCATGTCAATTTTTTTAATTTTCTTTAAGATAGGAGACCGAGAAGATAGGTCTTCTTATTAAAAAAATATATATATGCATAAAAGTCTATTATCTCATAGGATAGATACAAGATGGCTAATAGAAACAAGGTGGGTACCAGGGGTGCCTCCATCAGTGACATCAAGTTATCTAGAAAAATCAAAGGGGCATGAATGTATCGGACGTTTTTCCATTCGGAGATACGTTTATGGCTCACGGCTCCCTCTTAATTAGGACAAAAACTAGCATCCTAGCTAGGACATTGCATATTTTGCATATGTGATTTTTCTTAATAAATTAAAAGTAGAATTGCGGGGATGGGAAAATGACACCATCACTAACTTACATCTACTTGTGATGAATATGAAATAATACTTAACAATCAAATTAATTGATTTTACAAAAAAAAAAAAAAAGAGTCGTGTACAAACCAATAGTATTAATAATTTGACTCGGTAAGTTGTTTGTCTGATATATACAACAATTCAAAAGCAAATCGATTATATTCATTGAATTAAGCAACGTATAGAGTATTTAAAGTCAAGATTTTTGTACATTAAAATGAGTATGTCACATGCAAGTTCGTAATTTAATTAGTATAAGGGGGAAAAAATTTTGCGGTATAGAAGATTAGACATTGATTATTGGATACAAGGAAAGTCTGATAAAATTCATTTATCCAAAAAGCAAATCGAAATTCGAGTGTAATTAGAAAGTATGTTTAGTGGAATCTCCTCAAGAAAAAAATAAATAAATAAATTGTTTGTCCAAGGATTGAACTGGGTGGCCTTTCTTTAACCAAATTAGTAGTAATGGTTACCTTACATTAAAAGATGAATTAATTAAGGAGGTTCAAATTCAATCCTTTATTTCTTTTAGACGACGAGAGGGGCGAGCAAGGCGTGGTGATGGATCTTCCAACTTCCTTCCAAGTGCGTGGGACATGTTAATGTGTTTGATTACTCATAAAAACCCCATGGCAACTTGGCAAGTTGGAGCGACATACAAGAAAATTACGCAACACACAAGGACGAATAAATTAAAGTGCCTTTAGCAACGTGGTCGTGGTTGTTAAGTTTTAATATTTCAACTTCCAAGTTTTTTGTTTTGGATGATTTTGTGAGAATTTTACGAGCTTATTTGGACATTATCATTCTGTAAATTAGGTTTTCGTGGGTCTAGTTTAGTTGTATGTTTTTATGCCTATTAAAAACCTATTGAATTCAGCATCCATAGGAAGTGGCGGACAAATTACCATTCCACCCCGCCCCCAAGAAAAAGGGCCAGGAGGAGGATAAAATTTCTCCAAAATAAGCTCCCAAGCTGGTGAAGCATTAAAAGCAAACCAATTAACCCCGCTAACCCTCCAAAAAAATTTCATTATTTTGTATTTTTGGCAATAACCTTAATATCAATAAAAATTCATCTACGTAACGCCATAATTTAACCTATTAGATGTTGAATTCTTCGTGCGGAAGGTTTCAGCCCAATTGCTCAGTCAATCTCCCTCACTCATTTGTGCAACGCCTATTATGGAGTTTGTGGTTCATGGTCTAATCATGGCCTTGCCCATGGCTCGTGTCACGTTAAGTTCTTGGCTCTAGCATCAGACACCGGAGGATCATGTTGGGCAACACAAGTTGTGTTATTGGACACGATTGGCCCGTATTGCACTTGCACCACCCAATTTGTTCGTTCAAAGGGATGAAAATAGGGCAACTATGGGCCGGTTGGTATCGTACCTACATCCATACCTATTTTCGAAAATCTTATCCATCAATTCCCCAGTGACCGTTCTTATACCCACCAAGTTTTCAAAACCTATGAGGTACTCATACTTATCAAATTTTTCTAGGGTCGGATTTTATTCGGATTTAAATGTGATATAAAAAATAATGCCCATATCGTCATGTATTTGGGTACTTATTGCTTATAAGTGATCAATTATAGATGACATCAATATGGGATTTTATTGTTTATTAGTGAGCTCCCGATCCTAACAAGTGGTATCGGAATGTAGTTAGTTAAGAGTTCACATCAAACATGGAGAGTGATAAGGTTAAAATGGAGAGGTTTGATGGCAAAGACTTCGCGTTTTGAAAAATGCAAATCGAAGACTTGTCTGTACCAAAAGGAGTTGTATTAACCCCTTGAAGAGAAGCCGACCGAAATGGAGCAAAAGGTTTGTGAGGTGCTCGATCGGCACGTACTTAGGATAATACGATGGACGTAGGCACGCAGTGTGGCGTTCTACGTGATAGGTCAAGCAACGATGAAAGGGTTACATGAGGCATTGTCCAACATGTATGAGAAACCCTTAGTGATGAATAAGGTATACCTAATGAGGTGTTTGTTTGATCTAAAAATGCATGATAGCATAAGTGTAATGGATCATATTAACGAATTTAATATGAGTATTTCAAATCTTGCTTTGGTGAAAATTAACTTTGAGGATGAAGTTAAGGTGTTAATTTTGTTGTCTTCCTTACCCGAGTCATAGGACACCACGGTTTCGGGGTTAGTAGTGCTAGGGGGTCAAATGCTTTAAAGTGTGATGAAGCACGAGATGTGATCTTGAGTGAAAGCATTCGCAAGAAAGATACGAGTGGAGTCATTAGGAAATGCATTTCATGTGAGGGGTAGGAAGAAACGTGTGAATCAAAAAGGTCGGTCAAAGTCCAAAGTAAGGGGTCGATCCCAAAACTTGGGGAGCTTGTTTGTTGAGGTTGTGGTGATAAAGGGCACTTTGAGAAAAATTGTCCTGAAATAATTTATGACTTGTAATCCAACGAATTCATTTGAAAATGTAGGTGATGAACTTGTGTTAAGTGTGGAAAGTCCTATAGAGTCTTAGATTATGGATTCGGGGTATCGTTTTATTCCAAGTCTAGTATAAACTTGTTCCACAATTTTGATGTGAGAAATTTTGGTAAGGTTTTCATTGCTAATGGGAAACATTTGGACATATTAGGAAATGGAGTATCTAACAAAGTTTTGCAATAGTGGTTGAAAAATTGTTAAGGGGCATTGGTTTTAGCTAAAGGTTTAAAATCTAGCTTGTTCTACTCTATTAGGGTTTGTAGTGACTTAGTTACAAAAGTTGGGTTGAATTGTTTTAGTGGGAGTCTATAGGATGTTAGACTTCATGCGGATTACTGCTACGAGTGGGAGTTGGTGAGGATGACGGAAAATTTGGGTGTTCAAATGGGTCATCAGGTGCTTCACAAAGAGAAGTGCAAGAACCGGGTATGATGAAAAAGGTGACATTATTAAAAAGAGGTAAAATCCAAAGGTAAAAATTGCTTTTTCATATTCCAAGAATTTCATTAAGAGAGAGTAATGGAGAGAAGGTGGGGAAGTTAGAGGCGGTGGGAGAGAATAGGAAGAAAGGAGTTCTCGGTGTTCGTAGATAATGTTCCACACAATCTAGATCAATATGGGTTAAAAGAAATCTTCCAAAAGGCTAGACAAGTGAGTGATATATATGTACACCAATTAGAAGAGGTGGTAGATTCAAGAAGAGATATGGCTTTGTACGATTTTGGAGAGAAGATGAAGTAATTAGAAATATTTCCATGCAGAAAAATGCCATTATTAGAGGCTTCAAGATTAGTGTATGCAAGGCCAAGTTTGAAAAAGGCGAGTAAAAAGAAGATGTCGGCATTATGACTAGCTACAATAAGAGATCACACTACAAAATTTTGGCAGAGGAAAAAGATTATTCAAGGCAATTGTAGACGGGAGCAGATTGAAGATTTTGATAGTGACAATAATTTGAAGACCTTTCAAGGAGAAACTAATCATGATTTTATTTGTAGGCTGGTTGAGTAGAAGTCTTGTTTGCATTTCGGATGATCTAAGGGATCTAGTAGCATTAGCATTTGCATTGATTAGTGACTTTGGGCGGTGCACAAAAATATGCTCGATAAGCAAGTTCAACTTTATCTTGACATTTCTAATAGTAGAGCGAATGGAGGAAGTCTTAAGTAATCATGAAGAGTTGGATTAATGGTTCATCAACGTGAAAAAATGGGATAAGTATGACACATGTGAAACTAGGAGTGTGTGTATTGAAGTGTTTGGAGTCCCCTCCCCCTGGATGGAAGTGAGAGAATTTTGAAAAAATAGTTGCATTATGGGGTAAGATAGTATGTTTAGATAAACCAATATTCCAAATGGACTTGTTCGAGTCAATGAGAATTATTATTGACAACGATAGGATACGTACAATCTAAGGAGAGCTATTTCTATCAATCGATGATTGTGGGTACAAAATTTTTATTAAGGAAGTGAGACCTACTTGTACAAATGAATCAAACAGTTCATGCTCCAGTTCATGCACCTTCCTTGGAGGCTATAAATTCCAATGATAAAGTATTGGTTTTCTCGGATATTGAAGATGATGTGGTCAAGGAAGCCGAAAAGACTCAAAGTGTTTGGGGAAAATGTGTTGCGAGGGCCATTGAAACTATGCGCCTGAATGATGGGGTGGTTGTTTATTAAGGCTTCGATAAAGATGTTCGGTATGATGACCAAGAAGCTCCGAGCAATGGCTTCAATGGGAAGACGTTATAGACACGCCGGTTGTTCCAATATAGAAAACTGATGAGGGCAATAAGAAGGATGAGGAACAATGCCCAATACTGAGCATTAACTTTGTGGTTAGAACCAAGACAGCGTGCTTTAGCCAAAATGTCTACATAGAGGAAATATAAAAAATCGTACAACATTTTAATCCCTTGGAAGTTGAAAATATAATTGAGCAGCCAAAGACTTCGGACCACTGGCCTCCAGGGCTCGAGAAATGCCCCACCAATAAATACAATGGTCTCGAAGAATGTTTTAAAGCTTTGAAAAGTGAGCCTCAGTTGTTAATAGAAATAGGTCAAGAAGAGGAAGAGCAAGATAATAATGAGGATCTACCTTTATCTCCGAGGCTTTGAAACTCCACTCTACCTCGACTTATCTAATCATGAGGCTTTGGATAGAAGTCAAGGAGGGTTGGGGGAGAAGAGCAAAGTGTAAACTAGTAACAACCAAGAGCAAGCTAAACAGAAAGAGGAGGTGTTCACAATCAAGCATTAAAACATCCTCCAACTTGCGGAAAACCGCACTTGATTCCTTGAAAGTAGGAAACCTTGTGGGTTTGGTAGTCACTAAGAATGAAAAAGAAAGCTGGTGCGCGGATCACTAGATCCCCGAAGAAAATAAGAAAAATCTTATTTCAAAGCCTTTAACTAGTAGTTGTAATGAGGAATTTTAGAGGCTATGGCTTCATCCATAAGAAAATTTCGATCATTTGAGATAAGGCAAAGGTATTTTGACGTGGTGGCTCCAACCCTGATTTTGTAGACACCGAATAATTTGCCAGTTCTTCAAAAAGCCTCGGAGACATTTTATTGAACGAGATAGTGGGCACTTGTGGTGTTTTAACGTAAAATAGCAAGGTATAGCCTGTTAACTTTACTATGTTTCGAGACCTTATAATTGAAGAGGCTTGGGAAAGGTAAAGAGGGTTAGAAGAGGAGGGCCAAGCTCATGTTGGGGCAAACGGGAGGATGAAAGTGACTTAATCGATGGAGGTTGTTTTTAAAGACAATGGTAGTGTTTTTCTTCGATCTCCAAGAGAAGTAATTATTTAGAAATTTTCGAGCAATAATTGTACACTAGAAGAGGGGAAAGAAAATAATCTTTATCGATTGTAGACATGAGGGAAGGTTAGAGGAATTTTTGAAGAAAGGCACATCTATTTGGGGAAGAAAGAAAACATTGATGTAGTGAATAACATTTCAATGGTGAAAATTAGGGAGATGCGAGAGAAAAGTGGAAGCTCGTTTTCGATGAATAGATTTCGAGTAGAGAAGAATTAGGAGAGAGAATTGTCCGATAGGTTGAAGTGGACGATAGATGTAGAAGAAAACTAAGTGAGCGAGTGAATACACAATGAAGTGAGTAATGGGCTACTTCCTCACAATCCAGGCCCATGTTTGCCCCTTGATAAGTGAAGGGAATTAAGGGGTAGAAATAAGTTTTCAAAGTTGGTATTAGGATTGGGGTCATTATTTATTGTTTTCAAAGTCTGGTAAGTGAGCAATGAGTTTCCAAAGTGGCTTAATCCTCGTTTACTAGTTTGTTATTTATTGTTGTATGTCTTGTGGCTTTGTATTGTTGTAAGCCTTATGGCTTTATCTACTAATCGAAAAAAATTGCTTCTTCATTATGTTTTGTTAACTAACGCTCGTGAGCCGGTTTTGCATGGTGATTGTATGCAAGAGATTAATCGATTCGAGTGGGAGTTCACATCAGGTGATGATGGGCTTGAGAAGGGCTTGGATAGCGGGATTTTCGAAACGGTGCTAGTCCAAGGAGATGGTGTCGAAACATTGAGGTAGTGCAAAGTCTCGGTTAGTCTCTCTCAATGAAGAGGTCGGGTTTTGGTGAACTAGAAGGATGCAACAAGGAGGTGAAGCCATTAGT
This sequence comes from Talinum fruticosum, assembly GCA_021018815.1. NCBI lineage: Eukaryota > Viridiplantae > Streptophyta > Magnoliopsida > Caryophyllales > Talinaceae > Talinum > Talinum fruticosum. Next base: position 378,221 of record JAITYX010000109.1, read on the forward strand.
CTCCTAGTGGGAGATTGTTCGATGTGTAGAGTCTAATGATGTTTTGTAGGCTCGGGAATTTGCGATTCAAGGTGTGGACAATTAACATAACCTCGTGGGAGATGAAAACAACCCATTCTAGACCAAAGAACCGTTGCATGCCCAACCAACAGCTAGCACGGGCGAGACTATGACAGTTGACACTCGCTCATGCTAGCATCACGGGCAGTGTCTGCTGTTGAGCATGGCCCCCGCCAAGCATGGCTGCTCAATTTCTCTTGTTTTTCGGCTACTTGTCTTTCGTTTTATCTCAATTTAATTAGTGTTAATGCATGGTTAATGCTAGGTAATGGTTATAAATTAGTGTTTTGTACTTTTTTCCATTTTACCACCTTTTTTATTTTTTATTTTCATTACCACTCGTGTTTTGCTTTTCAAACCAAAACTATCATTGTTTTATCGAGATCTTGGATTATCTTACCATTGTATTTTTCACTTTTTTCCATTCTACCATTCTATTTTATTTTTGTCTCCACTACCTTTGTGTTTACTTTTTCCGGTTAAAAATACCACTATACGACCTAGTGACCTGCTATTGCCGGTAATTGATGATTTTTCTTTTTTATTTTTTGCTTATCCAATTCTAAATTGTAGAAATAATGTAAAAGAAGTGATCTTTTATGGCAAAACGACATTAAATCATATAGTCTCAAACCCTAGTAACCAACGTCTCCACCCCTTCCTCCATGTGAGCTATTGAAAATGGAAATAGGCTACATAATAGATTTCGTTTTGTGAAATTGAAAGTGCAAAATGTCAAGTTCAAGTTTAGGAATGATGATTCATGAAGGTAGAAATTATAATAATTCAAACCATCAAACATTAGTTGAAAGATGTGAGACTCGAAGACAAATGTGGAGTTCTTGAATTTGACAAACATGGTATTGAGTTTCAATGGCTTTGGCTGCTAATTAAAGGTCCCGGTTCTTCGCCTCCATGTCGCACACCAACAGTTTGACAAAATGCCTCGATTGAGTTCTTAGATTTTGTCAATGTATTTACTTAAAGAAATCCGGTCTTTTAGATGCAGGAGAGTTTTGATTAGAAAATGTTTATATTTTTGATATGGTCTAATATATGGGTAAAATGTACTGGAAAAATCAAGTGAATAGATAAAACAATGATAGTTTTGTCCTAAAAGCAAAACATAGTGGTAATGAAGATAAAAAATAAAATAGGGTGGTAGAACGAAAAAAGTAGTAAACACAGTGGTAAAACACTCTAAACACTTCACAACACAGCGATAATAAAGATAAAAAATAAAACAGGGTGGCAAAATGAAAAAAAAGTAGAAAACAAAATGATAAAATAATCCAAAAACTCATACGGGGCGGGTATAAGGGGAATAAAGCCTATAATTAGAGTAAATACTCTTATTAACCTTTATGAACCCCTCGTTGCTCTTCTCCTAAACACACCTTTAAGATCATAACCTACAAACAATCATCACCGACATGTATTATTAAAGGCGCTATTATAATAGGGGTCGAAGAAAATGTCATTACTAAAATCGACAATTATTTGCACCAAAAAAAAAAATTAAATTCGACCATTAATAATTAATCTAAAATATAAATTTGTATGCATTGATATAAAATCGGGAATAATGACATCCGCCACCCACGTGCACATTTAAATCTTGATTTATTCAACAAAAGATGCAATTAGGTTAGTGATTAAAACGACAATACAATCGCGCTGTTGGCTCATGCATAATTGCTATAAACCTAACATACTACTAAAAATTTAGATTAATGGTTAATTACAAGTTTAGAAATAGTTTTATGTTTTAAGATATCCCTCAATGAACGCTCTTTGAGTTAAAATGTGAATGATTTATAAATTTACTCTTACAATCTTATCATTTATAATAATTTTATAACTATTTCATAGTTGCTTATAAATTTTAAAGAAAAATTTGTTTTTCAATTCCCGAGTTCAGTTTTGTTCAACTAATCCTCCAAGTATTTAAATGAGTTTCCAATTGAATGTGCTAGGTGTTCTTAAAAACTCATGATGTAATTTAACAAGAGATTATAAATAAATAACAATGGAACTTGTAAAACCTTTCTCTATAACTTGAATATTTCATTCTCCTTATTCTTGAGTGACGATGAGTTTAAGTAACTTCAATTCTTTATGAAAGTTGAGGATGCCAACGAGGTGTTTAGCTATTTTTTCATCATCTCTATCAATTACCTCTCTTCTTGTGTTCGATCCTAGAGGAGCCATTCTCTTAAATCAACTCATATCCATCTGTGAATCTCAGTATTTATGGCACATTTCACGAGCATCCGAAACCACAAATAGGAGGAGAGTGTGTCACAAATTCATAATAGAGTACGTATAATCTGTATATTGACTCAGACACTTGTCCGGTGCAATGAGACACTGGTCTTGTGAGTATATGTAATATATCTTTCCTAGCTAATACCTACTGGATTTACATTATCGCAGTCATGCATGATTTTGCCTCTCAATACTGTCTGTGGTAGAAGTTTTCCAAGAAAAACAATTGTCATAGTTCCTTGTCTATCCTTGAAGGGAGCCAATGATGGTAACAGAAAGAGGCACCTAATATAACCCCAAAAACTCGGTGGCGTGGTATCATTTTCATGTCTTGCCTACCAGACCACAAGCAGTTTGGAGGTCCAGACAATCAAACCAGACTCACCATATCGTCATATATAACGCCAATCATACACCAACATTTGGTTTTGTCTTCTTTCAACTTTCATTTATTCATCCATCCCAAGCATGTTAATAACATTGTCTACATTCAGCTTAATTTTACTTCATTATTATTTTATTTTTTTCCATATAAAAGTTTTATATATACAGATTGAGAGTTTTTAAATAAATTCGAGTCAGATTTAAAATTTATAAAAAATTAAGAGCAAGTGTTATATATTAAATCGGTTTTTGATATGCGAAGTTATATATATGTATATATGATGACATTGAGCATCTTTTTCTTTTTTTTTTTTATCAAATACACCTAATTTAAATGGAGAATATATATAAGAACAAACCCTTTAAATTTATGAAAACCTAACAGTTTGATAATAAACTAGTAATATTAGAATATATTAATTATATTCACTTACATATAATACTAGTATTATCAAATTCATAGGAGAGATGACATCATGTAATTTGTTAACAAATTATTAAGATACGACAAGTATAATATATTTAATATTATTAATTGAATAGAATAATAATAATATGTTGATAGGGATATATAGTGTTGGCTAGATCATAGAATACCATGATCAAATTGATCACTAAACGAGTGGTGAAAGTGGGTAGTAGTCAAAGAGAAGGGGCTCGATCTTTTTGGAATTCAAGGACGGACCTACATTTCAACTGCCTCCCCATATGCCTTGTTTCTTCTTACTCCTCCTCTCTTTAGTTGCCCTAATTTCCATTCCTTTTCAAAATTTTGGCAACAACTTTCTCTAATTATATAAATAGCTTCCTAATGTATCTAACTAAATTTGTCCACCCCCATCCGTTATCTATCAATTAATTAATAAATTAAATATATTATTAACTGAAATTTAATCATCGGCCGAAAAACAATACAAAGAAAGTAGTTAACAAAAACAATTAGTAACAATACAAAAAATGATATGCATAACATGAGATTTCTCTTTTTAAAAGAAAGGAAAATTTGTATCCACAATGTTTTATAGGACACAAAAATCTAAATTTTTTACGGAAATCCTTATCGTTTCATCCATTAAGAGGAAAGATCTTAAAGCATAAAGGTTAAGAAGTGGCCCTATTTGCATGGGAAACCTATTCTTGTCTCCTATAGTCGTGCCAACTTAGTAACACATTTGCTAATAAGAACAAGAATATATGTGAAAATTAAAAACTAATGGATCTAATCATGCATGGTATGTAGGTATCTCTCTTCCCTTGATGGTTCCCCCCCAAAAAAAAAAAGAAAAAAAGAAAGATAGCGTTAATTATTTTGTTTCAATACGTTTGTAAAGTGAATGTGGGGAATGGCATCATGGTGAACTTATTAAAATTCTCACCTTCCCTCCCCTCCATTACTCCCAATTCGGTAAGAAATAAAAAAGTAGTCCTCCATTTTAATGCTCTTATATAGCCTTGATAAAATTTATCCAAAGACATGAAATCAAAACTAACTATTCGAATCCATATTCGATTCAACACTTAAAATAGGTTTATCTAAAAATAAAACTGAAACTTGGATCCGATTGGAACTAAACTTTACCAAAAATTTCTCACAAAATAATTTATATTCGTAAAACAAAATTATTGAAAAAATGTCAGTCGACTTGTATTGAAAATTACTTGGTCTAAATCGAACATCATTAAAACCCGAAACATGACTCGATTTAAACTTAACTCAATCAATGCCCTCAAATCGGTCGTTCCCTAAATCTAAACACATTATTGCATGCATGTTTATGAGTGGAAATAAGCGAATGAATGAATTGTTTGAGAAGATGAGATATGCTGGAAACATTAGTATGCAAGTGGAGCAAATGGCAAGTGTAGGGATTTTGGGTAGGATGAGTTCATTCGGATCCCAATTTGATGAATTAGGCAAATACAAGTCGGGCCTACGTGTGATTGAAGTGGAAATAGGGGGTAGTTCTATGTATGTATGTATATAGAAGAACTGCACCAATCTAGTTGGTGAGGGGCCAAACAGCCATGCAAAACACTCCCATCACATGCAGCATTCTACACACCTCGTAAAACCCCTTCTTCACTGGACCACTCTTCTTCATTTCTTTTTCCAAGGTCTTTTTTGTTTTTCTTCTCGTCTTTTTTGGAGGGTGTTGGAAAGCAGGAAAGAATAACAAGCTATCCTACCTCACTATGTAGATAACAGTCCTTTCTGTTTTTACTTTTTTTTTTTAGGTAATTATATTTGCTCTTGCTTAAATAGGTAACAAACATTGATTTTTTTTAAAAAAAAATTAGGTAACAAAACTAGGCATACAATGAACCTATATTCAAGCAGTTAAAGGGAATTGTCCGACCTCCTCAAACAAATTAACTTCATTATCCATTATATTTAAAAACTCGTAGGTGATGCTTAGCCGATTATAATTCAACATACTTACAGGATTTTATCGTCAACTAAATATTGTACCTGGGTCATGCGATCTCATATGCTGTGTAGCCTCTCCCTGTTTTTCTTGTATCTTAGCCGATAGAACTCTTATATGAAAGCCATGTTTTACGAAACTTATATTTACCCATTTTTTAAATAAATAATAATATTTTTTTTGTAAAAGAGATTTAAAAGGAAAAAAAGGAAAAGATAACATTAAGCTAATTCGAATAAGAAATGTATAGTATGTATTTACATTTTGTTTTCCGACAAACATAAACGCCAATAGTAGTAATAGTCATTCATTCTAATCAACATATGTTAATTGGTTTCTTCACATGAGATGATGTCAATTTCTACATCAATTATGGATAAACTAATCATAGTCAAATTTTAGCTCAAACAAATAAAGAATTACAAACTATTTCCAATAATTCAATACATATATATAACGCTAAATATAACATCATATTCAATTCTCATTATTTTTATTGTCAACCCTGAACCGTTATTATGAATTCACTACTTTTTCTCTTTTTTAAATTGTTAGAGCTGTTAATAATTTAGTTACAGTCAATGATAAACCTCTTTCACTTTAATTTCTTCAATCGAATCAAGATTTAAATGTATCATTATTTTCTTTCTAATAAATTTTCTCGTTTTTGTGAGAGTTTGAGTTTCGTCTTCTTTTTTTTTGTAAGAGTTAGGGTTTCTCATTCTTGTGAGGGTCTTGTTTCACGCCTTTTTGCGAGTTATTTCTCTTGTCAATACGTGTAAGTCTTATTAGGGTTGTTGATTCGATTGTGGGGTATATTTTTTATATTTTTATCAATTAGTTGCATTGGTTTTGATAGGGAATGATTCAAAAATGAATTTTTATATAGCTCGATCAAAGTGATGTTTTCTTCGATTATATCTCGTTATATAACGTAAAGATCTATTTTATTACGTTATACAATAGTTCACTAATACTTGGGAAAAGACATATTAAATTTGAAGAACACGATTTTTGACCATATTAATGTTGTAAATAAAGAATTAAACAGACAATATATCCGCCATTAAGTTTGTTGAAATAGAGATCTATTTTAATATTTTAAATTTATTTTCATTATAAAATTATCTTGGTAGATACCGTATAATAGCTTTTTATTAATAAAATTTCTCTCTCTATTAAAAAAATTCTTATAATTTTATATTAAAAAATTATACTATTTTTTATGAGTCACAAGACCTTTAACTCTAGTAATAAATTATGAATGATTTTAGGCTCTATTTGATTTGAAGCAAATATGTTAGAAAGAAAATTTGAATGGAAAAAAAGTAAAAAAGTAAAGGGAAAATTAATTTTTTTCTTGTATTTGGTTCAAGGAAAAATAGAGGGAAAAAAGTATAATCATTTTGCAACTTCTACCTATCACTACATTGTCACGGAGAGAGAGAGAAAATACTCAATAACATTGATTAATTGAGAGGAGAGAGAAAATTCTTAATGACCTTTCTTAATATAATTCTCTCTTTTCTCCATTTCTCTCTCTTTGTGAATTTTTTTCCATTTTCCTCTCAAGTTTGGAAGGAAAATATCATTGACCAAATTTATGAAATTTTCCATGAGTTTTGCATCAAACTTTTTTCTCTCCTTTTTTTCAATTCAAACAAAGAAAAAAATTTATTTTTTAATTTTTTTCTTTCCTTTTAATTTTCTTAGAATCAAATAGAGCTCTTAAGAAATTTGGAAACGAAGGCCACGTTGCTTAAGCGTTTAATTGCCACCTCCACCACAAAAGTCCAGCCACAGCTCAGCTCCAACTGACCACACCCTTCCTAACTACTTGGCCTCCCTCAACTTGCTAATCAATCATACTTTCATTTTTTGGGCCCCCAATTTTATTTTAATTTTTTATAAAAAACCCGGACCTTCACTTTTTACCGTTGCTCTCCTTCCTTGAAATTTCTCTCTCCTCCCCGCCATATAAATACCACCCGCCACTACTCCCGGTTTCCCTCGCCGCCTTCTTCTATTCTATCCAGTTCCAAACCCATCTCTTATCTTCTGCCCTCGATTTTCTCCTTATTTACGACTCTGCCCACAAATCATGATTCGATAACCCCCGCCGGAGCTCCAAGCTTGGCCACTTTTCGCCGGCGAAACCTTTTCTTCCGTCGTTCGTTTCTTCCATAGATTTGTAACGAAATGCCGAGCCCCAAGGCGCAGCGAAACGGTGTCGTGGTGAAGGGGAAGGTGACGGAGAAATCGATGTCGTTCCACGGGAGAGGAGTAAAGCCGGAGGAGAGTCTTCGCCGGCCGAGAACGGTGCCGGACTTGAGGTCGACGGCGATGAGCAGCGGATTCCCAACGGCTTCTCAGGCGCCGGAGAGGAAGATGACGGCGACGAAGGTTCTGTTCCATGTCGCAATTCAAGGGAGCGTCGGCACCGTTCAGGTTCTGATGAGCCCTGAATCAACGGTTAGGGATTTGATTTCTGCCGCTTTGAAGCAGTATATCAAGGAACGCCGCCGACCGGTGATTTCTAGCTCTAATGCCGATGAATTAGACCTCCATTACTCTCAGTTCAGCTTAGAAAGTAATTTCTCTCTCCTCTCTCTCTCTCTCTCTCTCTATTCTGCTGAATTGGGCGATGAGATTCAATTTTACTTGCGTTCTCGAGGTATAAGCGAATCGTGGATTCAATTTGCGAATTGGATTGAAACAGAGTATAATTTGCTCATGATCCCCCCCAAAAAAAAATTATATTCACTTTCTCAGTAATTTTTAAAAATTCTTGAAAATTTAATTTTCTATGAATGTCAATGAATCAATTGCTGAATTAGTCGTGAATATTGACGTCAACTAACAATAATAATCGCAGATATTTTTCTTTCTTGAAATAATAATAACAGATAATTGATTTTTGAGTAAACAAATATCACGCTAAGCAACATCAATTATATATTGATTGTGCAGAAAGTATTAATTATTCAACCCATTTTTATCCAAATTACTATTATGTGATTGATTATTGATCTTAATTAAAGAAAATTGATGGATAATCAATCATTGAGGCGTGGAAAACAATCTGATTTACTTTATGTTGGTCGGGTCCAGGCTTAGAGAGAGAGGAGAAGTTGGCGGCATTATGGTCCAGAAACTTCTTCATGTGCCGGAGGAGAGAGGCAGAGGTGGCGGTGGCGGAGGGTGGCAGCCACGACGGAGCATCGACATCGACTTCGTCTTGCTCAAAGCAGGCGGAGAAGGTAAAGCTGGGTACACCCTCCCCTGGCTGAAGTTCATGAGCTTCTTATCCTAAGAGGCAGGAGGGGGTCGCTTTTTAAATGATTCGCTTCTAAGTAATTTTGTTTGTGTATATTTTATTTTTCCCGAGATTTGGGTTTGAAATTTGCATCCATGTCTGTGGGAATAGGGAAGGAGCTCATGTAATATGTTTCTTTTTTGTTTTCTAGGGGTATAAGAGGGGATAAGCCCCCAAATGAAGAATGTAAAGACATTTTTTAGTCGAAGCAAATACCTAATGCTATTTTCATAGTATAAGCTGTATTTACATATTTATGAGGTTAGTTCTTGGAGGTCCATTATTGTTTCTTTATAAAGGAAATCTATCTTCTTCTTTTTTGTCAACAAGAGTGCCTAGCGTGTGAATCAAGTGGGTGCCTTTCGTACACACCCGCCCCATGTGGTGATTTTTCACGTCTCATTCTCATGGTAATCACTTCTTAACAATGTTAAAGAGAACCCATTTCGATACCAAGCCTAAAGGTCACAATATATCATCAACAATATTTCAATATGTTAGATTTAATCTTATCGGAGGATCATTATTGTAAATATTGTTTATAATATCTGTTAAAAATTAAATATTTTTAAAATACTTTAAAAATTTAATAATAATTAAAAAATATTTATCTTTATTAACTTTTTAGTCTCGAAATTATAAAATCTATTTGCACCTTCACCATTTGATTCACATAACTATATAAAAAATATTTGCAATGTTCTTGTGTTGATGATTAAAAAAATTAAAAAGAATTCTTCCAATTAAAAAGTGTAAGGAAAGTTTTTGAAAAAACAAAAAAATCGAAGAATTCTAAAAAATTATAAGAAAGTTAAGAAGTCATTAAAAAGAATCTATAAACCTTAAGCCTAAAACCGATTAAATTAAGCATAAAAAAAAAAGAAAAAGAAAAAAGGGTGAGGATAAAAACGACACAAATAGAAATAGTGGTGTCGAGTGTGGAGTAGTGTGTCCATGTGGAGAAACGAATTCCCAGGCATTAAAGACAACTTGAATTAGCGTGTTAAGATATCCTTATGAAGAACCACACCAATCACCATTAATCCAAATGCCTCATTTTATCTTTTATGTCGGTCCACTAACTACTTTTTTTTTTTTTTCCCTACTTTCTCTTACATGTGCAATGCAAGCATAAATCACCAATATTGAATGAGCTCTTACTTCTCGTGATCAATAATATACTATTTAGCTAATTATGTGGACATATTCCCTTTTTGGGTTTTTTCCCATATCTAGATGCACATTTTTATGTACAATATTATATATAAAGAAAAATGATATGTATTTTGTCAGAAGATATTTTTAAGTGTCTTCTCTTAATTTAAAAATTATAATATTATATGTTAAATTAAAAAAATGATGTGATTGAAGTGCACAATACAACTATATTACAACTTTATAATTGGTATAACGTCGTCTTTTTAAATATATTTTTTTATAATTATAGAATTATGCATATAATATTATATTTTTTTTATAATTGGCAAAACGTATTATATGTATAACGTCGTCTTTTTAAATATATTTTTTTATAATTATAGAATTATGCATATAATATGTTTTCACAGGCATGAATAAACCAATTAAAGTATCATTTTGAACTTGTCCATATAGTTGACCAACATTAAAACTTAATATTTGATAACTAAGTATAATTATTAAAAATTTTATAATTCTAAACCATATAATATATTAATATAAATTAAAAATAAAAAATATAAACATGTCTTGTAACAAAATAGGTATCATTACCTATAGATGAATCATACATACATAAGTAGTATATGTATATTACATTTTTAGATCCTCGATTTCCACCCGCCCTCTAGAAACATGGAAATGTGGAAATTTATTTTTCTTATTCTCAACGAAATAGTGGCAATTAATTTTTGTAAATAAAGAATAAACTTACTGACTAATGCCATATAACACTTGCAACAACAGTAGGTTTGGTACTAAGCTGTCTGTTTATTTTAACTGTTAAAACAAACTGTTATATCGGTTAAAAGTTGTTATGAGTTGTTAAAGTTAGCAACTAGGTATTATGAGTTGTTATGAGCTATTATAATTAGTTATTAACTTATTAAAACTTTTATGACTTGTTATAGTCTGTTATTGTCGTTATGAGCCATTATGAAATTATGAAGATGTCGTTAGTTACATTATCTATATATTCCACAAATATATTGGTCAATAATGAATTTTTGTAACCTTTTGCTAATCAATTAATTTTTGGTTATAAATTTTAGTCATCGTATTTTATATGAGTGTTTTTCAAGGGTAATTTCAATCCAATTTCGGACATTCGGGTTCGGAATACGTAATTTTAATCCAATTTCCAAAAATTTATATCATAAATTCGGACATTTCGATTCATACATCGATCATTTGGTTTCGGCTTCAACTCGGTATGGATATTTGAATCGCAATTCGGACAAGGTCCGTATGTCGTATTTTTGTCCGAATTGTCCAAATCGAAATTGGCTCGAACTCAAACTTTTATCGAGTACTAATTAAAATAACATGATAATTAATAAATCTCTCTCATAAAAAAACTAATTGTTAAAATACTATCTATTTAATTCGTAATAATAATTAACAAAATCTTGTATGAAAGTAGAGTTATTAGTCTCACATTGACAAATTTATTTGTAATCCTTCTCCTCTAGAGTATATGCACCCACCTTTACGTACATAATACTACTTTGATTTGGTCTTTTGGTCAATGGCTTGAGTCTGGATCAAGTTCATAGGATAGATATATATGGTCCGAGTCAAGCATGCTTAATCAGTCGAGTTCAATTGGTTCAATTTTTAACTTAGGGTCATTCAGATGTGCCCGTCTAATCAAGCATGCTTAATCAGTCGAGTTCACTTGGTTCAATTTTTAACTTAGGGTCATTCAGATGTGCCCGTCTAATCAATTTTGTTACTGTTCTTTTCTATTTTTTTCATTTTAATTTTCTCTATCTTGTCAGACTTGAATTAAAGAAGTAGAGGAGGTAGCTTCATCAGCTGAATTGGGCTGGTAGAAGCCATCACACTAAAAAGACGCTACATGTAACGGTTGAATTTAGCCAATACTATATATATATATATATGATTCGTAACTGACTATGCATATATTTAACAGCTCCATGTTGGCCAGGGTGTCCTAAAAGTTGCAGTAACACATGCACCAGCAGGGATTTCCCAGAACTACCAAAATGTGTACAGGATTGCATAATTTGCCGTGAATTTATAGCAGTCAGAGACAAATTGTGAGGCCAGAAGCCCTCTGCTGCTGAAGTCGAGGCCTGCACGAAGTCACGGAAGCCATTCACAAACCGAGGTGACCTCCAATGCTCTTGAGTCTGATCCTCTGTCGTCTTCTAATACACAGCAGTCACTTTGTTAGTTGAATCAACTCTAGCTATACTGAACTGTTACAACTCTCCAAGTTACTATCTTAGTTGTTGCACCAAGTAAAACACAGGAGCCCCCCCACCCAAAAAAAAAAATTAAAACACAGGAGATTCATAAGCATCAGATGATACGAGTATTATCGTTGTTATGCGTTTCATTTATTTTCGTGTATGTACCTTCTTCATTGTTAATTCCCTCATTTATCATGTTATTCTTACAAAATTAGAATGCTTTGGCCTCTGCATCCACCATTCTCGCAGCTTCGAGTGAGTTGTAGCATTTATAGCATGTCTTTGGAAGTTTTGATTAATTAATATCGGCGAAAAAAATCAAAGAAAGTAGTCATTGATAAATCATCGAGAATGTTGACGTGAATTTAGTTTTGATTGAGATTTTAATCATCCAGTTTGCAAATAAACATCGCAACAAAGACACTATTCTAGTTGAGCAATTATGATTTTATCTTCCATTGAAGAACTTAACACAACTTCAATTTATAGAATGAGAGAACTATATAATCCCCTCAACCCTTTCCAAACGAGGTTTACAAATCACTATCTTCTTTTTGAAATAATTTAATTGCTTGGGTGACAAAATTAAAACATCTAAAAGATGGCATAACCCTTCAAAGTTTGTAAGACTACTATGCCATTTCAATTTCGCAATTGCATTGCAGGCATTACAGTTGATTACCTCTAATTGAACAGGCCGCCCCGTCAATAACAGATTACTGAAACTGAAGTTGCATGAATCAGACTACTAATCACATACATAACGAGAATGAAGTTCTCTAGATCAAAGAACACCACATACTCCAGAAGTTGCATCTATGAAGATCCGAGTGTTCCAACATATGCTGGTTTACAAGGCTGACATCCCGCCACAGACTAATGAGAAAGATACTACCTCTTGTCTTACTAAAAGCCTATAGGGTTATGTGCTTCAAATTCTCCCTCGGACCTCCACTAAGCTGCAACCTGCAACCTGCACACGCAACCTTCAGTTTGCCAAAAATGATAACCTGTACACAAATTTAACGGTAAGCTGTCGATGAAAAGGTGCTTGTTCCTGAGTAGGGAAAACTGCACCTGGAAAACTCAGTTGTATGTAACATGCTGATCCCCCAGGTAATTAGATATTGAAATATCATATGAGCAAGAGAAGACCTAAAGAATAGCCATTTCAAACCAGTCAATACTCTTGAAATGTGGTGGCAAAGGCACACTGTAAAGCAAAAACTAACAAATCCAGTACATGACAGCAAAAATCCCCTGTTAAGCTTCTCGGCAAAGCTACATGAATCTTATGATGCCACATCAAATCAAATCAACACCCTAGAGTCCTCCTTTAGCAGGCAGTGGGTGGTTTAGATGCATCAAGACTTAGCGCTGAGTTCCAGAGAGGTTGTATCTGTTTAACCCAGAATTAAAAATGGAACACAGCAGAGTCAATGGGAAAGATGTGGGAAGCAAGGCAAGTTTCCAACTGCATTAGCAGCCTGTTCTTTTTCTCTAGACTGAACATAAACATTTCCCACCTGACCATGAAAGTTTAGGACATGAAACTTAAAATTAAGGCACTCTGCAACCTACTCCAAGGAGAAAACACTCACCATGTGGTCAGTCAGGTTGTCACAGTCATTCAGCGACTCAATTTGCTGAGCTCCTCAAACAGATCTTCATAGAAGTCCTACGATCTCAAATGCAACAAAGTTTAATCAGGGCCAAATGTCTTACATTTGCAAATTGCCAATTTGCAAGCAAGGCAAAATGCACTTTTCATAGTACAAGGATCTCTCTCTCTCTCTCTCTCTCTCTGTCTCTCTCTCTCTCTCTCTCTGTTGTTCAGGTATCCCTTCAAAGTTGGGTACAAGAAGCAAAAGAATATTGAAGTCAAATGAATTCAAAAGTACTTCTCTATCCAAAACAAGACCGGAACTTTACTAATGGCGAAGAGAATTTCCCAAAATTTCACTATTTTGGGCACTTCATTTCAACAAATTACGTTTCAGAGCAAAAACTCAACCGAAAAGCAACTGAGAAACAGAATCTTAAAACCTCCTCAAAATTCAGCAGCTCGGAGATTACAGTATCATACCAAGAACTCAAAATCAAAATCAACATGAAACAGAGGGAGATGAAAAAAAGCAAGGGAGCGAAAATTGAAGTGAAATACCTCGAAATACAGTTGAATTTTGCGAGGATGAATGGGAATGCCCTGAGCATCGTCTCCAGGACTGATGATATCGGGCCTCTAGTACATGTTGGAGAGAAGAAGGGCAGCGCTGATGCTGGGCTTGGTGTAGAGCCTAGAGCAGCGATCGCCATGCCTCCAATCTTGAAGTAGAATGGGCAATTCGCTCTATCCTTCTCCGTCCCAAATATCGACGCCGGGTGCTCCGCCATTGTTAGTCTCTCACTTTCTCTCTCTTGTCCTCAATCCACCAAGTTTTTCAGTATTCAGGGTTTCTCTCAGGTGATGATTCATTGATGATAGATGATGAAGCAGTTTCATGAACCGTTGAGTGCGCCAATATTCATGTTTTCAACTCTCGAGGCCTCCATCCACATAACATTGTTATATAATTTATATAAGATAAATGTACATGTCAGCTGGTTTGCCCGAGTGGTTAAGGGGAAGACTTAAGATCTTCTGCACATAAGTGCGCGTGGGTTCGAACCCCACAGCCAGCATTTTAAAGATTTTTCATTTTTTAAGAAAATGAAGATAAATTCTTTTGGGGAGGATCAACTCAAGTTGGTTTAACTTTATGTACTCATATTTTATTGTCCATAAGTAAATTTGTTATTTAGGATTTAGAATATTACAGGTGATTTTTAATTTCGCATGAACTTTGAATGATTTTCCACCAATAAAATTTCTCTTACATTATAAAAAAAATGTAATTATCCACCATTAGGAAGAGATAGATGACTATGAGCTTGAGGCAGGACATCTCCTCAAATGTCTATTTTAATCATAAAACATTATTTATAAAATTCACTTATCTACAAAAAAATAAAAATTGGAGAAGAGATTAATGACTATGATGAAATGTCCATTTCACGATTTTAATTCTAAAAACTATAAAATTAAAATGAACACCATCTTTGCAGGTATACTCAGCTTAAATGCGAATTTTGGTAAACTTGAATCTTGTCCGTCCCTCGGAACAGAAGGCAACCCTCGCCACCTAGGCTAGGTGTTCCATGGGGTGAGCCTAAGGCATCCCGAATTGTGTTATTAGAGCTGAGTGGCTCCCGCCCGTTAAGATCGAATATCCGAACTGTCACATGAATTTTTAATATCATTATGATATCAAAATGGCAGAGATCCAAATATCAACCATTGAAGCCTTAATTAAGATTAATGTCTTTTCATAGATTCTTTTTTAATAGATATAAGACATTTTTGTTTTGTTATTTCTTGAGAGTAACCAAAAAGAAGATACCATCATAATGGACTACAAAAATCAGGGAAAACTTATCGTAATTCACAAAAATTATCTCCTCAAATGTCCATTTTTACGATTTTAACTAAAAATGGGTTATTATCATGTATTGGGTTGATGAGATTAAAATGGAATTAGGTAATTAATTTGGGATGACATAAATTGGGTGGAAGGAACTTTGGTTGGTTATTTTACAATATGATGGGTGTCAAGATAAGAGAATAAGATGAGGAAATTGTCTTTGAAGAAACTAAACTAGCAAAAGAGAGGTTTTGCAAAGTTTAGAAAATATGACAAGATGAACGCTTTTGAAGCTGTAGATCACCATTTCTTTCCGTATACCCTACCATTTGATGCAATGTTACAGATGATACCCTGTAGACTCGAACTTATCAGGCGGTGTCAGTACTAGTTTCATGGGCCGTAGTTGTTCGATTGTAATTTTTAAAGTACAAAATATGTTATTTTTGAGGCACATGTCAATAAATGATTAGATAAGAGAGAAAAATATAAAGAAAATTTAGAAAAGATATATTATAGTTCATGGGACTATCTTGTTAGGTAGTGTAGAAACTACAATAAATTTTCATGTTCGAACTTACATACAAAACACATATAAACGAAATATAAACGAAACGAACATAAAAGAAGCATAAACGAACATAATTGAACATAAATGAAAAAACAAACATAAATGATACAAAAACAAACATAAACGAATAAAAATGAGTTGTTATATAAACGAACATAAACGAATATAAACGAATATAAAACATAAATAAATTTTGTATTTTCATATAAAGTCGAACGAGCCTTAGGTCTACTGTTATTTGTTAGTTCTTATTTGTGACATTGTAATTTGTTTGATACGTACTCTTTCAACTATACAGCACAAATGTCTGACTTTTTGCATAAATTACAGAAAAAAGGGTTTAAACGGAAGTCAAAAATACAATTTTTCTTACCAGTTTTCTATTGAAATGGGACATTTTTGTATCAAAAAGAAAGTATCATGCAAACATCAACTATGATTCATCATTCAATGTGCGAAGTATTACATGATAAGACAAATGCCAATCCCTGAGAAAGGGAACTCTCTAAAACAGAGTAGAAATATGATACAGCCAAGTCATATCAAGCAAAGCATATAAGTACTTTGGCGGTTGTATTTCCTGTTCGTCTTTCTTTTTCGTTAAGGTTTCGAGTCCGTCTTTCTTCGGCTTGAATTTATGATTTCGTTGGCTGTTTGATGCTGGTTGTATTACCTGTGCACCCCCTCTTCTCCCCCCACCTTCTCCCAGGAAAAAAAAAAGCAAAATACAAAAGCTATAGTGAAAGCAAATCCGATTAGCAATGCGGATTCTGTGGCAGAACATAGCACGCGAGCTGGGGGCAAATCGCGCACTTACAAGGTTTACATCTGTAAGTGCAGGCCTTTACAAGCTTTACTTGCTTGTCTCTGGTTAGAGCCTGCAGTTGATTATATGTCTATATTGAAAGTGTAAGATGTCCTCATCGGTTCGGTTCTACATGCATATGAACACATACGCTGTGACAATTACATCAACACAACCCTAGCCCGGCCTAGACCTGTCAAAATGGGTCATCTAGGTCATTAATAAAGACATGGGGTGAAAATTACTTGGGGAGTATTCAAGGTTGACTAGGTTTAGGTGAGGTCCTTTTAGACATAGATCATACTTGATTAACTATTACCTTGTGTCGAAAGAAAATGGGATGAATACTGACTGATCTGGGCATTTTGGCTCCTGTTCGGCTTGGAGGATCTAATGCCGAATCATCTGGACCGAGTAATCAAGAATGAATCAAATTTTCATGTCTAGCAATGACAGCATTGTTACATAACCTTGTATCGATATGCTCCAAGACTAGCCCTACGCTCAATTGAAATTCGCATGGCCAAATATTACCATTTTTTGGCATGCTGCAAAGATGCTTCGACCAGGTGATTCTTTTCTTTTCTTCTGTAAATTTCAAGGGACGCTTAAACTATCTTCCTTCCAAATTTTGTTTCTTAATATCTCATTCTATAGCTTCTAGGATGGATGGATAGATTCTATGGAACATCTAAAAAGCATGTCATACAATTAAAACACATGAATTAAAGGGCTCTTGTCATCTATAAGCTTTTCCAGAAATGTTAGTCCCATGAAAGTATAGTCATCTCAAGAAGCCATTAACTACATTGCATGGGGCGACTACAGCAGCAACCAATTACTCAAAGTCTTCATTTGACCTCGGGTAATCATGTAATATTACAAACACACTGAACACTCCAACATAATCTTTGATGCTAACCTTTCACTTTCAGATAGAACAGACAAGTTTTCGAAAAATTGCTACGTCCAACGCCCAGCCCTATGTTTGGGAGTTGCAGCTTGATACCTGGGGATGATCGAGTCTAAGTAACACTAGTGGCACCCAAGGTTTAGACTGTGTCGTTCATGGTGACTAATTTATCAAGAACTCTAGAAGCTCATGCAGAACGGAGTCATTAGCATATCACGCACAGCAAATCCCTTAAACACAGAATTTACTAACCTGGAGCAAGTTCTTCAGAACCGGGGTCAGGAGCCCACGTCAATGAATCTGCAATAGCAAAATTAACCAAATTTCCGGGCATGCTGACAACTGAGTCAACAAGACATGCAAATTTTGAAAATCAAAGGCATAATAGAGATGGTTGTTAAATGCAGCTTTCATGAAGAATTCTGCCATTCACCCGCTGAGCGTACAACTCAGTGATGTTTCGAGGTGCCTTTTACATGGATACCCCATATTTGAATCCAATGAGCCTCTACTCTTATGGGGTTGCAACGTGTTGGGCACAAAATAGGTTACTATACTCTTCCTATGTTAAAGTACTATAGGGTGACAAATGGCCCGAGCTAGACCCAGACACTAAACAGTTAGAAGAAGATCAAATACTTAGGCTTAATCCTTAAACTACAAAAGTAAACAGGTAAACTGCTTTTAGGGTAGCCAAGCTAGAAGCATTAGTGCATTACAGCAAAATATTCAGCAAACACGTAATCTACATTCATGTCCAACCATATCACTATCCTCCTGGTTTCAATAAACAATGCTCTATTATGGACATCCAGAAGCACAGCACGAATTCCCACTTCTCGGTACAGATAGGCAGCTTCCCAGCCCATTTTTCAGGCTCAGAAGGGAAAGATTGTTTCTCACAAATACAAGATCCTCTATTCTGTCCACACCCATTCTCCTCACGGTTTCTCGACATGGAAGAGTGCTACACATGTCATTCTCCTGACACAATGAGACACTAGAAACCTGACTCAGCACCTTTATGGCTAAAGTCTGTAAGTGAGGTGTCTCAAACCCAAAGTTCTCCCACCAAGCAACTGGGTCCATTTTATCTCTACATTCCACTGCATCTTCCTCTCCAAAAGATCCCTCTAGTCTCCAGTAAATACTAAGTTGTTCCCTAAGGAGACGCCTTGCAGAACTTTCGTGCTCGTATTTCTCAAGAGTGGCTTTCCAGCCTCGCATGACGGTTTTGTCCCTGCTCTGACCTCTCCCAAAATACCTTGGATTCAACATATACCCAGCTGCATGAAGCGGGGAAAATAGTTCATCCCATTTTCTTTCTATAAGTAACTCTATTTGACTCAGTGCAATGTCATCAATGCCCTTACTCCTCACAACTTCAAGAGACTGAACCCTCCAGTGGTAAACATCGCCCATGACAGATTTATCAATATTCAACGTTCCAAGTAGCCTCACAAAAGGTTCACACAGTTGTAACATCAATTGAGCTCTAGCCCAGAATTCATCCCCCAAAACGGTAGCTTCGATGCTTACAATATCGTCAGGAGCAGTGAGTTTCCATTGCTTCCATTCATTGCTTGATACTAATTCTTGCAATGGTAGCTTCATCTGAAGAATTTTTGCACTAGGCAATAAGAAGGAGCAGATCTCATGTACAGAGGATTAGAACCCTCCTTTGGGTCGTACTTGAAATAAGAAGATTGCTGGTAAGACAAAATGACGTGCTCGATTCCCCTAGCACATAGGACAACAGCTTTCATCCAATCCTGTTCAGCAATCTCTTCCAACAACAAATGGATAGAATGTGACGTGCATTGAGACCAAAATATATGAGGAAACTTTGAAGATATAGCAGATTCAAAAGGACCGCTAGCATGACCGAGATGTGTTATTATTTGAAGCACATTGGTGGGGCCAACTTCAGTGATCGCATCATTCAGCACATTAATAAACAAATTGTCAGCTGCAATCCCTTCATTAATATCAATTGATTTCAGAAACAAAACCCCTCTTGGACTTGATACGAAGAGATTAATGCAAAAACACCCAAGTGACCCATCTACACGGTTGACGCATATTATCGTGCATCCTGTGTTAGGCCAAGATTCCCTAATAAGGGTTATGGCCTTTTCTAGCTTCGCCTTCTCCTTACTTAGAAAAGAATCAGATAGCATATCTTTTGAAGGGGGTTCATATCCAGGGCCAAAAGTGGCCACTGCTTTGATCATTTCTTTGAAGTAGGACGAATTCACAATGCTCATGTCCAACCCATCTGCAAAGAAAAATCTGGCTATTGTCTCATCTACAGCTTCTTTAGCAAGAGTTCTAACAGGGACAGGAGTTGAGAAATTCATTTGGCCAGGGCTTGAGAAATTTGTTTGGCCAGGATTTGAGAAATTTGTTTGGCCAGGACTTGAGAAATTCGTTTGGCCAGGACTTGAGAAATTCGTTTGGCCAGGACTTGTCAAATTCGTTTGGCCAGAACTTGAGAAATTCATCTGGCAACTCTTGATCTTCCTGCCAATCTTTGTACTAAAAGGATTCTTTTTCTTCTTCCTTTGAAGGCGTTCCTCCTCCAATGCTCGAAACTCATCTCTCAGGGACTTGTCTATTGAGGGGCAGCTTTTGACACCAATGCCGGTGAAACCGAGAAGATGGGCCCTCACGCGTGAATAGGAGCCGTTGTATCTTTGATTACAGTGATTGCATTTCCATCTTTTTGTGCCACTGCCTTTATCAAACTCTCCAAACACAGTAACATGCTTCCAGCCCCATTTATCAGTTTCAGCAGTCAGTCCCATAAAAATAGAATTGACTGCAAAAAGTAGAAATAGAAATAAATATCTAAGAATATCAGCCACGAGGATAAAACCTAATTCAGGACCTCAGAGCACCCATAAATGCAATGAAATGTGGATCTTTAAAAGCATGAAGCATTGTGACAGTTCATATACTGCAGGATGTTTCACAGAAAGAGTATTTTTAAGGACAGGTTATTTCATTGTAAATAAATAAATTGTTCGCTGATAGCACCATTTTGGAGCTATGTTTGCTCAATACTAACCATCGGCACAAGACTGCTTCTTCTGAGTAATGCTCAGTTTTAGTTAAACTCAGCAACTTACGCCAACGAGGTTTTGGCGTAGTGGATAAGACTGAGACTTTGCATACATTAAGTCTTAGATTCAATTCTAACTTTCCTCAATGTACTGTACTAGCTTTTACACCTTTCTTTAAAAATCCAATTTTCAGCAACTGTAGATATGAAAATGCTAGAGCTGATTTCGCAGAACTATCACAAATAGTCAAATACAAATGCACTAAAAACACCAAAGACAAGACCTATAAACCTGCCACCGAACTACAATACATCAAACTGGAACAGTAATTTCATATAGGATAAAGTCACTTCAGCACCAATCCATATAAACCAATAGCAATGAAGTCATTTGATTATGTGTGGCATCTACAACTTAAAAAGGCATCACCAAAACTTTGTTTCTATAAATTCAAGCAACAAGGCATTTCTAAAGAGTTGTTGGCGTTAGGTTTAACAACCATCTTTTTCCTCATGCTGTAAGGTAACTGCAGACATATGGAACCTCTTGCTTCAATTATTGGTGTTTAATTAAATCCATAAAATAAGCACATCTCCAATTTCATTATGCATCCAACTATCCATGTTTCAAAGTAAAGACCCAGTTCTTTTTAGGTAAAAGATTGTAAGGTTGTAAGATAGCTGTAAGGTTAGTTGTAAAAGATATAAGCAATGTAAAATTGTACAAGGAGCTGGAAATTTATAAGCTACAGCTTAAAAACAAACAAAAAAAAAGGCCCAAGTCTTCAACAAAGCATTTCAAGTCATCAACAATTGGCCGTAAGACGTAGTATTCATTCCACCTTCAAGACAGGTGAAAAGGTTTGCTTCTTTTGCTGTGAGAGAGTAGGCAATTCGTGCCTTCCAGATTTAGGGTCCAACAGGAATAATCACATTGCAAATCAATTCTGGGTTGAAGTTCTGTACAACCCCGCCCCCTTTCCCCGGGGGTCTTTTCTCCCCAAACACACACGCAGAGATCTGTTCACCTAGGGCGCTCCAGGCTATCCATTTGGTTTGGTTGGTAGTCAAATCCGATGTCACCATTTTAAGAGTTCATGTTGTTTTGAGAAGATTAGCAAACTAAGTCAAGCTCTCCGCTAAATGTTTTGAAAAAAATGGTTATGAAGAACAACATTGTTCAAGAATCATGTACCAACCCAACTGAATTCTGAAGGCAAGAAATAAACATACATACACATGACAAACCCTTATGTCTACTTAACGCACAGCAGAAAAGGCCAAATTGGGGTCATTAGAGTGGACTAAAGTAAAATGCCACTTTAAACTATCGCCGGCTTCCTCTCTATGCAGCTCAGACAGGGGTTTTTAATCTATGGTCTAATGAAACTAATCTCTCTGCAATTTGACCCCCTCCCAAATACCCCGTCTAGATCAGACTCTTGGAGTCTGGATTCGACACATGAAAATCTCTACACCCGAAAAAAATATATTTAGTCAAATTCCAAAGGAATGCTAAACTGCCAGTTCAAGGAAATCTTAAATGCCAGTTTAGTTTCACTATTAATTGGTTTGGCAATCACCTTTATGTTCCAATTCTTCAAGCATGTTTAATCCCCATAGCAGCCCCTATTTTGCCTCAATCTAGACCTAATATCATCATTATTTGAGCTTCAGATTAGATATAGGACAGGCATGCCTTGGAAAAACATTAAGAAAATTGTATTCCCTCCTCTCCTAAACTCCCCTTCCCCCAACACAACCCCCGCTCCCTCCCAACCCCCTCTTAAAAAAGACAGGCAAAACAGAAAGATCATCACAAGCACCACGAGCACTCCCACCAACTATTTAGATAACTATTCCCTTGATCACCAATTTTGAGACGACACTTGAAACCATAGACTAGTAAATCTAATCTTTTCTAAGATATAGCAGCTCCTATTCCCACTTGTTCAAGGAATAATGGCCACTTAGCAGATAAAGAGAGAAAGGATAATGTGTTGATGGTATGTTACCACTCTGTTTCTAAGGAATAATCCAACGTTTCTTTCATCGCAATTTCATAAACAATGACACTGCCAGTTCACTTAAACTGCATAATTCATCATTCTTATGATAATCCTCATTACCTTTTCTGACATGGCAGCCATTCCTCCACCAAATTCCTAGCAAAGCAAGTCTAGACTATAGCTTTCCAAATGCTAAAGAAAATCAAAGAAGTAATAAACACAATAGTAAATTATCCCCAGCACTAGAGATAAAATACACAAGCTAGATATTCTCAAGCCTCCTTTCACCAACTGGTGCTGCATTAATTATCCAATGCTAACAGGGAAATATTAGAATTCCATAGTCTACACATGGATATCCAAGAATCAGTATCCAACCCAACTTTCCATCGTGCAAGTTTTAAAGCAGTATATGCTTAATTAGCACGAAATTCTGGATTTTTGCCTCAGGCTTACTAACAGTAGGTTGGGCAAGAGTGAGAGTAACGGAGGTTAAGGGAAAGTAAATAGCTTGATCTTACTTACATTTGGATGTTTCATAAGAATAAAAGAAAGTACAAAAAAAAAAGGAAAATGAAATAGATTATTACTTTGACAATATTATGAACCTCTCAAATTTGAGGAGATATTAAATTTGATTAATTTATATCTTTATTACAACCATTGGTAACTCAACTGCTTTTTTAATTAGCTTAATCTTGCTGTCCTTTACACACTGGAATTGGGGTGTAAAAAATAGAGTAAAGACAGATATGGAGGAGTAAAGGTACTCACAAACACTCCTCCTCGCACTTAATTAAAAACTCTCAACATGAATAAGAAGAGAAAGTCCTCATAGTAGCCCCTTTAAACTACTCTTTACACTTGCAGAAAAGCATAAAAACATAGTTTCGCCCATATGGCCAACTCCCCTCACACCTCACCCACGAAAGTCTGACAGCATCAATTGATGATCTACTGAAGCTAATAAATACATAGAACACCACTCAATGAGGATGGAAGGAGGGAGAATAGAAGAAGGTAGCTGCAGTTATAGCTCTGAACTTTATCTAGGGGAAGTAATAAGTGGAGAAGAAGGTAGCGTTCACTCTTCATCTACTAAGCCTTTTTTGTTCACCCCCCAAAATACTGAGGCACAACAGGGGTTTTTTTCTCCTTTTGTTTTTTCTTTTTTAGTGGAGTATTTGTTTGGGGGAAGTTTACTTGCTTTTGAATTCAACCCAGACACGAGCTCAATTAATCTTCAGTCTCTTACCACAATATATACACACAGTGAACAGTACTCTTCACCCTTCCCCCTTCCCCCTTTCAAAAACCCAAAAGGTTGGGGGACCCGGGGGGGAACCCACCACCAACAAGCTTTTTTTCTTGGGCTCAACCAACTTCAAACTACTACTTGCTTCCTTTTTTAATATACAAAGAAAGACAGAAAACTGATGGCATTTAACTAATGCCTATACTAACAGATTTCAAACAATCCCACTTGTATAATTCAGCAAACAGAACTTTTTTTCTTTCAATTTTCCTTTCTGGGTAGCGTGGTATGAAATTGATGTGGTTGAATTAATCAACATTTAAACCGCCGACAAATCAAATCAAACTTATTTTTTTGAGGGGTGGTCTGAATCTCTATCTCCACAGAAACTAATTTGCATTTACAGAATTCAATATCACCAAAATCACAAAGCCAGAGATCTACTTTAGTCAACAGAACTCTTGAGCATAAATTGAAATTCAGCATAACAAAAACAAACTAATTGCACCCAATAAAACAAAAAACAAAAAACTAACTTCTTTCTGCACCACCAAATAAATGCAGAAAGATGGAGAGGGACAGGGGGAAAGAGAGAGAAAGAGCCATTTGGAAATATACCTGGAATCGTCGATCTTTATTGTCGGAGAGAGAATGGAGGAAGCAATTGGGGCAGAGAGAGGGAGCTTGGCGTTTCGTTTCGATGAAACCTGAAACTGAAAGTGAAAACCCTGATTTTGGAAAGACGCGTTAAGCCCAGCCGACGACTTTTCGTCGGTTCTCGAACCAGAAACGGGTTTCCCGTTTCCTTTATTGTTTTTTTTTTTTTTTTTGTTTACTTTACGTTTCCTCTCCGTCTTTATTCAATATTAGACTTGGCAAATGAATCAATCCGATGACGAGTTTTGGGTTGGATTTGTTCGGTTAGGTCATAATCGGATACTTTTAATTAACTTTAAATCTGCTAATATTTGCCGTAATAAATTTATTTTGTAAAGAAAAATAATTTCGGTGGAAAGTGTTAGAATCGGTTTGTTTCGATTTTCGATATATTTTGAAACACATTCGAAAGTTTCAAAGTTTTTAATTTTAGGAAAAATGTTTCCTAAAATTTTTTAATGCAAGTATTTTGAAATTGGCCGCCTCTATAATAGCAGTAAATGTCTATAGGGGTAAGGTTACCTACATCAAGATTTCCCCAAACCTTGTAATATGGAATTAACGTTATGAGTTGTTATTGTTGATGTTTAATAATATATTTTCAATATTCATTTAGCAGAACTTATATGAAAAATCTATACCCAATTCGGTATCCAAAAAGCTAACTCAAAATACATCGGAAAGTGAGATAAAATTGACCCGAATACTTTTCGCTGAAGTTATTTTTCTTTACAAGATAAGTTTGTTGGTATAAATATCAACTATCTAAAGTTGGTTGGAGAACTGAAAGAAAAGGGGAAAAACCAGGACAGTGTCCAGGAGGGGCCAAAAACTCTTGTTAGACGAAACGGGTTCAGTTAAAGCTATGGGCCGTGATTTTGGGCCATTTTATTTTCATCTCCCAAGAGTCCAATAGTTGTGTTTGCTTCAAAGGTCCAAACCATCTTTCTCATCCTCTCCCATGATAACTGCCTATCTACTTCAGTCAGAGATTGATTCATAATTGCTACTGCTAAGTTTTAATTTTTCGTTTGCTATCTTTTTAGTTTGTTTGTAAGATCATTTATTAGTATTTTTTCTTTTCCTAATTATTTTTATACATTTTTTGTGAGTGTTAAGTTTTCGTGCGAGTTCACCACCACCACCCCCCTCCCGCCTTGGTGTGAAGTTTCATAGATTTGAAGATAGTCAATCATGAAAGACAATGGAATCTTATCTTGTGAGATTAGGAATTGAAATTAATATTCATTAGATGGGCAACCATCTTTATCCACCCAAATTGGATGGATAATACTTACTAGTTTAGGTGAATAGTCACAGTGGTGGAGTTAATAAATATATTTAAAGGTGTTTTCTTTTTTAATATTTTTAAATTTTATAAATATCATTATTTTTTATGGATGTTTTTTTAACAATTTTATAAATTTTTTCAAATTTTTAAATATAAATTTTTTTATTTTATTTTTTGCTATGGGTGTCGTGAGACACCCATAGCCATAGACACTGCATATCTCCGCCCCTAGATACTCGTATTTATGTTAAGTATTCAATAAATACATGGATATTTACATACCCATAAATTATATTTAAAAAGACAATAATATCCTTACAAACTAAATATATTTACAAGAAGACTTAGAATTAGACATTCATACACTCGCAATTGTTTAATCCTCCAACGTTGCTTAATTCTTCACTTGAATACCTAACCCAAATCTTATAAATCACCTAAGTTAGCCTATTTTCTTTAATTTCTTCAAATCATCAAATTCGCTAATTTTTTCAACTCTTTAAATCATCAAATTTGCTAATTTCCTTTAACTCTTGAAATCACCGAATTTGTTTCTTTTCTTTACTACCACAATCAATTATTTACTTATTTCCTTTAAGTTACCAAAATTTCTTATTTTCCTTTGATCACTAAAGTCGCTTATTTTCTTAAATCATCAACATCATTTATTTTCTTTAATTTATTTCAATCATCCAAATCACTTATTTTCTTTAAACCCTCAAAGTGACTTATTTTCTTTAAACTTACCAAAATTACTTATTTGCTTTAACTTATTAAAATCATCCAAATTGCCTATTCTGTTTAATTCACATACTCATAACACAACATGCATGCCTATTTTTTTTTTTTCTTAAATCCTCACATAATGTCATACTTCTTCAAAGTTTCATTTTAACTTTACATGCATGCACATTTTAATTAATCTCTACCTCCAAGATTTTCCAATAAGCTTTGAATCATCACAAAAATCAAATTTCCTTCCCAAAATTTATAATCCACAGTCATCTAACCAATAATCCTAGTACAACATATTTATGAAATTTAAATAATTCTCACAAGTCTAATTTTTCTTTTTCCATGAACGCCCAACCACATAATTCAAGGCCATTTTATTTCTTTCACCAACACAACCTCATAAAATCTGATTTCACATAATAATTCCTTGCATGCAAAATCTAGTTAATTATTCTTAAAAATTAAAGGAATTGATTAGTTGAAGGTTGAGGTTTTTACCCAAACCCACAAGAAAATGAGGTTTATATGATGGAAAGAATGGCTGAACGAAGCTCCGAGTGATCGGCGGTGGTTGGCGGCAATTGGCGACGACGGTGGCTGGGCTGGCGGCAACAGCAAGTGGCAGCAACAGGGCAGGAGAAGCAAATGAAGACGGTGGGGTTTTTGAAATTTTTGGGGTTTAAATAGGCAAAATTTGAATTTCTATATTAAGTGTTTTTATTTTATTTTAAAATTTGATTAACTTAATTTTTAATGTAACCAAAGTACATTTCTATATAAAATTTTCTATAAATTAGAGGCGTTGAAGTTAAAAAAGATTTTTTTATCAATAAAAAATTCTTACTAATTATATTCTTATCAAAAAGTAATAATTATTATATATCTTTTTGATAGATTAATTTTATTTTTATACATGCATATAATTTAGGGAGATTTGAATCTTAATTTTCTTTTTCTATGAAATTGTGTGATTTTCATGAAATAATGAAGTAAAAAAACAAAGAACTTTGCTTATACTATATTTGTTATTCTTTCAATTTGATGAATTTTATTTTGTCTATTTCTCATTCTATTAAAATATCATTCTATTTTATTTTCATTTTTACTGATGAAAATTTTATTTTAGTTATTAAGATTAAGATACTGAATATAATAAGTCTTAATTTTGAATTTCTATTCAACATTATATTGTACTTCTTTCATAATTTTTTGAACAAAAAAAATATAGTTATTTTTCCTAAACTTTGTTTACTAGCATTCTATATTTATTTTATATTTTTAGAGTATTAACCCATATAGTAAGTCCAAATTTACCTCCTTTCATTTCATAAATATAATACCTAATATAAATTATTTTAAAAATAATTTGTTTTAGTAGAGGTAATTATTCAAATGATTATTCATTAATTAATCCTCAAATTAAAAATTATTTTAAATAAAATTAACATAACAACCATTATAAGCTTAACAATACATCTAATTAATCCAGCACATCTCAACTTATTCATTTGATACCAATGGTTTCTTTAGCTACTAATAATGTTAAAAAATCATCCATACGAAATGACTTACTTAAAAACATTTTTGTATTCACTTATTTTCCACCAATATTAATTGGTGAATATACTTTGTTAAATTGTTGTTCCAAAAAACATAAATAAAAGTATACAATCTCATACCCTCTCAATACTACAAATTTGTATAAAAATAAATGGATAAAATTTGTGTGCTTAGTGTTCACAACTGATTTATCCATGGATATTATTATTCATGTGGGTAATAATTATAATACCCATATGGATAAAACCCACTATGAATATTAAGAGATGTGAGTGGGTTTGGTAATCCTTTTTGGTAAAGTGTGGGTATGAGTACGAATATTTTCCATCCATTCATACCCTCCAATGCACATCCCTATGTGAAATTTACTTATTTAATTGAGGAGTGAGTCGACAATAAAATTTTATGCCATTTTATTATAATAATTTTCCTTTTAAATATAATATATTATGTCAAATAACTATTGCTCTAAGCTATGAAAGATCCGGCAAAGCCAACTTTCTGCTCGTCCAGTCACATGCCCAATATAATGCTAAATGACACCAATGAAGTTAGAACTTCATAGTTAAGATTAAGATTTTGAGTACATTATGTCTCGGGTTTGATTTTCATTCTCCCATTGTATTGTACTGCTTTTTTGTCTCCTCTACACTTTACATCATCTTTTTAGTTTCACTATCATGGAAGGAAACTTTACCTAATGATGTTTTAGTCCCGCAAATTATCCAAATGACGCATTATCTCATAGTCATGTCGATCTCTAATCATCCCAATGACCTCCCAGTCAAATCAAAATCTTGTAATCTTATTACTTCATTACTCAATGAGCAATCTTAATTAGCACGGTGACATCCTGAAGGCTGGAGCAAAGCAAGGAGGGAGTTTTACTGGAGCTGAGATCGAAGAGGCAAGGGCGTGCCTGTTTGGGCTTCAGTGTGCCAAGGAAATGGGTTTAGACAACCTAATAGTTGAAGATGATTGCCTCTATGTTATCCAAAAATTGAGAAAGAGACCGGTCCAAGACACTTTTGTGGGCTTTATCATTAGAGAAATCGTAATTTTAGTTGAATTGTTTAATTTCGTCGTTTGGTCTCATGTTAAAAGAGAAGGTAATAAGATAGATCATGACCTTGCTTATTTACAACCTTTTAGTTTTAAGCGTAAGGCGTAGTTTGATGATGTTCCGAACAACATTATATTGTGTGCTTTACATGATTTATTCGCTTTTGTAAACTCAAATTTAATATAACCACCACTCCCTTTTTTTCTATATAAAAAAGCATTAATCCTTTTCCCATTTCATCTGATATTGGGCATAATTCTACTCTCACTTCATTAATTATGTTCACAACTACGTACCTTGGATTTAGGCTTGTAAAACAATTTCTTAAAAAGAGAATTGGGGTGCGTTTGTTTGGAAGGAAAATATTTTGTTGGAAAATTAAGGTTCCGTTTTCTAGTGTTTGGTAAATAAAAATTTGGAAATAATTTTTTGAAGTAAAATATTTTCCCTTAGTTAGGAGAAAATAATTTCTTAAGTTTTTGGGAGAAAGTTAATCTTACAGGGTTATCCTCTCACTCAACTATCCCCTCCCTCTCCCTCTCGCTCGATTGTCGCTCAGCTCTCATGTGAACCCTAAGGGGCCTCTTGCTCATCGCTCCCGAGTCCTCGCTTATCGTTGTTTCTCTCTCCCCTCAAGTCCTCGTTCATCGTTGTTTCTCTCTCCTCTCGAGTCCTTTTGCTTATCGTTGTCCCGCTCAATCGTTTAACAATGAAGGTCATCTCGCTTTCTCTCTCCTTTCACAGCTTCAAACATCTTCACCATTCAAGGTATGAGATTTTGTTGATTGATGCTTTTGGTGGTTTCTAGCTTCCGATCTATGGTTTTATTGAGTTAATTTTTGCTAATTTATTATGGTTCTTCTTCTTCCTCTCGTTAGGGTTCTTCTTCCTCTGTTAACACACAACTACCTATTGGTGGCAACTAGATCAATCGACGGAACTCTCGCCATTCTCGACTCCCCGACCCTACTTCTACTTCTTCCTTCACTTCCTCTTCCTCTCGTTAAGGTTCACCTTCTCTTTTGATTGCTAGAATCCTTCTTTTTTGTGATAAATTTTCTTTCGTTTTTGTTAAGTTATTGTTGCAAGCTAATCTTCACCTTGTTTTCGCCCAAAAATCTCACAATCGAGTAAAAATAGGATCCCGAACTCGGGTGATTTATCCTAATTGAGTACAAAATCCCGGATACTTGTATCCATTAATGCAAAAATCATGCTTGATGAGGTGTAACTACTGTAATTAGCAGCTAATGATCTTATTGAAGTTGAATGAATGATTATGATTGTCAGCTTAGTGTACTTAGTTTATACTTGATTCAGTCATTCACACGACGAAATCAACTTCAAATGAAAGTTCTCATCTTTGTTAGGCAAATAGCCACTCCTGCTCATAAACAATCAGCATTACCCAAACTTGAAGCAATGCATTTTTTTTATTCTTTTTGCAATGGTTCCGTCATTTTTTCATGGGTATTTCTCCATGTTTTCATCTCATCGATCCCTCCTCTCTCTGTCTCCGTTTCTATTCTTTCCGTGAGTGTGAAAAAAATCTTGCTGTAAAAGCTATGGGTTTCTATTCCTATACCTATCTTGCTTGACATTTATGATGAAACTGTGATAATTAATGATTCATAAGAGCTGATTCATCGTAGAGTCATTAATTATCTATCAATACTAATACAGATCCTGGCATATCATAACTCATAAGTGCTTATTAAAGTAGAGTCCTTGCTTTTTGAAATTTAAAGTTGGATTATTCATCAAAATAGGATGAGGTATGATTGATTGTGAGAGGGTTTTCAAGTATATTTAATGGAAAGGCCATAGTCCTACAAGATATATAACCAAATCCAATGCATGTAGGTGGGTCTTGTTGACAAGATGGGATGATAATCACGAATATTAATCATAGTATTAGTACCTAACCAGGCTCAACCAATTGAATTAATTGAAAGTTTATAATGTGACAAACATACTCTAACAAGTCTTCCTTACACAATACACATTTTGAAGTAGACAATACTCTTCCTCTTTGTTTACCTTTGTTCTCTTTTGTGCAGTATAACCGATTCATTTGGCTTTAATTATATTCTTTAGATGGCAGATGAATTAAAAGAAGAAGAAGTTGTGGTCACCGGTGCTACTATTGCTTTTGTAGGAGGCACATTAGCCTTTCTTAAAAAGTGTAAGAAAACAAATAGTGATGAATTTCTTCTAATCCCACGTCAACCACATGTCAATAGAGAACTTGAGAGAGAAAATTATTTAAATAGTGTATTGTTATGTGGGGATAGACATTGTATTGACCAAATTCGAATTAGCCCTATGGCCTTTTTAACATTGTATGAAACTCTTAAAAGGAGGGGACTTCTTGCTACCAAATAATTTCATAGGAAAATATTTTCTCCCCAACCAAATACACCTAGGTCAAGTGTATTTTCTTAAATGAATCTCTCTCTCTCTCGTTCTTTGAAAGAACCTCAATTAATAATCTCAATTACCCCAAGAATTTATTGAGCTCCATTCATCTGATTTATTTTGCAATAAAACAAGTCCAGACCTAACAGGTGGTAAGTGGTAGTAACCCGAATAATTAATATAGGGATTGCATAGTCGCATGATGGAGCCTATCAGTCAAAATATCCATACAAAGAATAAACAAATATAGTGACAGAGAATCTCCTTGTCTAAGTCCATTAGATGGTCCGAAAAAACCACCAGATTCATCGTTAATAACAATGGAATGTGTTACTGATATAATACATTCTCGTATCCAATTTATCCAAGTTTGATGGACACCGTTATCTTTCAAACATTCAAATATAAAATCCCATTATATTATAACATAAGCTTTTTTATGTCCAATTTCAGTCTTATGTATGCTTCTTTACTTTTAACATTGTCAAATTTATTAATAATTTCATGAGCCAAAAGAATATTATCATAAATATCTCTATTTGAAACAAAGGTACTTAGCAACTATCCTTTGTAAAACTTACCTTAATCCATTAACAATAGTATCTTGGAAATAATTTTATACATACTATTATATAATATTAGTGGCATCTTTGATTCAATTTCGATACTGATAATAGTACTATTATAGTCATTAAAGAAGTTATAATCTATAAAAACCAACATAATTTTTTTAAAACCAACAAAAAAATATAAAAGTTTAAGCATACTCCAATTCGGGCCAATACATAACTTCTAGAATGTTTTCTTAAGAAATATGACTAAATTATTAATTTATTAGTAAATTATTATTTTTATAAAGTATTAAAATGTCAAATTTTATATTTTAAACTTTTTTATTAATTTTGATTTGAATGAGAAGTTAATATCCCACATCATCTAAACTCAAACTTTTGATAATAACTTTATAAAAATTTTACCCATCAATTCAGCTAACACTAAAAAAACTTAATACTTTGGAGATACCTTTTTAACTCTTGATCTCGTTTGTTTGGGGGTCTTTATCATATATTTTGTGGCTCTTTCTTCAAGTAGTCTTATACAACATATATTATTACTTTCTTCTTCTTTTCCGTTGCCACCAAAATGTGCAAAACACACGTTGCCTTGACCAACTACTCCATTTCATCCTCCTCCTCCATGCCATCGTAGAGAGAGAGAGAGAGAGAGAGATAGATAGATGGGCACGTATTGTGAAAATTCAGCTGAAGTACAGCAGCCTGAACGAGGTACAGGCCCTTCTCAAGATACCAAAGACCTCGACGCTGGCGCTCTCTTCGTTCTCGAGTCTAAAGGTACCCCCCCATGTTTGTTCACATGAAGTTTACCATTAAGGAGGGGTTCATGATGCTTAATTAGTTTCCGAGGCAGAAATGCTAGTAAATGTAAAACTGTCTGCATTTAAATCTTCCCGATCCTCATCTGGTCCTGTAAAATCAGATTTTACATAAAGAGTTGTTAGGTTATTGAGGGGGTTGATGATTGATTGAGATGTTAAACATAATTAGGTTGACTTATCGATCATGTGTGATCAGAGAATAGTCACTATCATGAGTTCATGCTTCGTTTCTAGCTCACTCGTATCATAATATCAATATTACTGGATCACCTACTCATCTCCAATTAATTATTCAAGTAGGGAAATTAAGTCGGGCCGGGTTAAGCTGGTTAGACACTAATTAATTAATATTATTTCATCCGCAATTAAGATGTTTAGATTCGCCATTAAATATTTCACGTAGAAAATTATTATAGATTATCTAGCGACAGTTATTAATCGTAATGTAAGTACAATTTAAACTTATATTTTTTATTAATATTTAAATTTTTATCAGTTTAAGTAATTTATGTTAGATTATTGGATTTAAGTAAAAGGATGATTAATTAATGACGGGATGATGGAGACATGCAGGGTCATGGGTGAACTGCGGCTGCCACCTGACAACGTCAATAGTCGCTCCGCCGCTGTTGAGTTTGCCCTACGCGTTTGTGTTTCTGGGTTGGGCTGGAGGAGTCCTTTGCTTGGTGGCCGGAGCCTTGGTCTCATTTTACTCGTACAATCTGCTGTCCTTGGTCCTTGAGCACCATGCACAAATGGGCCGCCGCCAACTCCGCTTCCGTGACATGGCTCGTGATATTCTTGGTTAGTGCTTCATTTTTCTATCACAAATTTTTACTTGACACCGTCTTATAAAAGTGTTAATTATAATAACACGGATTCATTAAGACATGACTTAATAAATAAATACTTGATTTAGAAAGATAACTTTATAATTCATGAATGGCTAATATGAGTAATTTAATAAAAGTTACTCTAAACAAGTAATCAATCATCTGTATAGTAATTAAAAACCATCCTAATTAATATGACTGTTTAAGCAAGCAAGCAAAATCTATGCTTAATAACTAATATGATGGAAAAAGTTTAAGGTAATTTAAGGTTATATTCAACTTATGTATGCTATTAAAAGCATTCATTGTGCATGTCGCATTTTTTTATAGTATTTAACAACTCGATAATCACTTTAGATAAAAAAAAAAAAATAGTAATCACACTCTTGATTTCATAAATTGAAAAAAAAATTAAAAACAATTTTCAATGGAAAGATGCATTATAATTATTTTCCTATATATATGTTGAAAATTACATCAAATAAAGGAGATAAATTTACATTTAAGTCACTTAATGCACATCTTCCTAAAGTATAATAACCACATCTATGCCGTATTAGTTGGAAAATTACTAGAATTACACTCTAAAATGTCATTTTGGAGTTTTCCTGGTTACCATTTCTCCACACATGAGATTGTGGAGCCCATTATCCCCAAAGGTTAAATCAAGACTTCACCTACCCTTTGAATTTGGTATAGTTTTGGTCCCAAGTCTGAAAAACCATAAACAGTATTCTTATGATATGCTATCCATAGAAATCATGAGTACATTCCAAGCTAGATTGAGGTGACAAACACAACATATATATATATATATATATATATATATATATATATATATATATATATATATATATATATATATATATTAAAATGAGTAAAAAGTTAGAGAGTGATATAGTGATGGAACCCTAGCTAGCACTATTGTTGTGGTCATACATAACTCATTGAAATTCATAATGATCCTCAATGGTCAAAGACCCCTATAACTAGTTTAAGAGATTATGAGTTAATTATTTATAGGATTAAGTCAAATAATCATTTATGGTCTCATCATTACATCTTCTTATAAGAATTATTACTGGTAAAAAAGTATGGTTGTTAGAGCGATTAGTTTAATTATTTAAATAAAGAAATTCATATACAAATTGAATATATATTGTATACCTACTACTTTAAAAAAAAAAAAAAGAAGTGACATTCATATATTTATTTATTTGTCTTATCATGATGATATGGAATTCATTATAAAGTAAATATTACAGTTTTTTCAAATTACATAATTTTCTTATATGATCACATAAAAATAGTTGAAATTAGCAAAATCTAGATAAGATTTGTAAATTTTCATGTTAAGTTCTCAGTACCACATAATCTAATTATAAAAAATATAAAAAAATTAACGAGACATTGATGGATCATCTTATGAAAGCTTACTTAATGAACTAAGCTACATTAAAAATAATCTCATGTGAGTTGATTTTTTTATTAATCATTTCCATGATACAATTTTGTTTCTCTCCTTCCTATTTAAGACGGATATTTCAACATCCAGACACGTATGTGTCATTTTCTTATTATATTTGGTGAAATAATTTGAGGTTGGTGGAGGAGTATGGAATTGGGTAGGTGGAGAGTCGAAGTAAAATCATATAGTATTTCCTTGGTTTGACGATATATATTATTTTCACTTATTTTTTCGTTTTATAATATTTTTTATTTTATAATCTAAATAATATATTAATAATTAATTTTTTAATTTTAATTTTATTAAATTGCTTTTAATATTTTTTTATTGACTTTTTTAATTTTTAATAAAATTTTGAAACAATTTGATCGTTTAATTTAATATTTTATTATAAATTTAATATTTTTTAATATTTTCTTATAATAAAAAATAACAATTATTATAAAATAAAGGGTAATATACAATTAGGCCTACGTTAATTGCCACTCACTCAAGTAAATGTTAAAGATATATAAGATTGTAACACTATATCCAAGTTTTACGACAGAGTAATTTTCTCTATGAGGATGTCCTTACAGATGTAGAATTTTTACTGGACAAATTAACCGATGTGAAGAAAAAAAATTAACACAACAAAACTATACTGAGCACTATCCATTTTGATTTTTTTTTTTTTGTTTTTTGGATGGGTGAGTACCAGAGTGACTTTAATAAAGTCGATGGAGACCAATTCTAAACTTTTTAGTATGAAATTGTTGTTTCTTCCAAAAAAAAAAATATTATGAAATTGTTGCGGACTCTATTCTATATATTAAAGCATTGCTTTCAACTACCATCAGAAAAAAAGAAGATGAAGACGATAATGATGGTTTTCATTTTTGTATTTTGCTACCCCTGGTATTGATCACATTTATATATGCCTTTTTTAGGTAAATTAATGATGGTAAAAAAAAAAAAAACTATTAAGGACTCCTTATTTATAAGTATTGTGTTCAACATAACAAAATGTTTAAATAATTACACGAATTAGTGAAGGATAACATAACCATCTCATCTGATTTCAATTAAGATGATTTAAAAAATTGAACTGTCTGAGTTCAAATTAGATTTAAATTGAAGCTAATTGAAAAAGGAAATTCATGTGAACTCAATTTTGTTCAACAATACTTGTTGTTCTTGGGCTGTAAGAAAGTACAAAAATCACCAAATTCATGATAAAATTTACATTGAAAAACTAAGTTGCTCCAAGGTTTAACTGAAAATGATGAAAGTCAATGAAAAAAGATAGAAAAAAATAATTAATAAAGATAAAATTGGTAAATGAGTCATTAATATGTCACTGAAATTGTAAGATGACGTATATTGTAAAACGAAAAAAAGTTAGTTAAAGTAACATTTATACTAAAATGGAAGAAGTATAATTATGTCCTGATTTCTTTTTTGTTTTAGGTGTTGTGATCCTTAATTAATGGGCGGATTTGTAGGGTGTACACAATACTAATATAATGAGATATGGATACTAACTATCATATATTTTTCCTTGTGTCAACTTTAATGGATGATCAAACTCCCACCAAAAAATTAAAAATATGAGTGTTTGTGTATTTTTTTGTTTTGTTTTGGGTGTATGCAAATATATGATAATATGGTTAAAAAAATTCACTAATTAAGAAAATGTGAAAAATAAAAAAATGGCAGGGCCAAGGTGGGGAAAGTATTTTGTAGGGCCAATTCAATTTGCGGTTTGTTACGGCGCGGTTGTTGGTGTAACTCTTCCGGGTGGGGATTGCATGAAGGTTAGTCCTAATTCTCTAATCTTTTTATTTGTTTTTCATCTAATTTTATTTTACAACTATCTTATCTTCATTCTAAAAACCAAGTTATAAGTAAATAAATAACCTTCAATTTTATTTTTTTGACAGGTAAATTATAACATACTCACACTACCTAGGGAGAATTGAACCCCGAATCTTTCTTTATAAAAACTAGTCATCCTACCACTATATTATCCCAATGGGAAAATAATCCCCGACTTTGATAATAGAGGGTATTAACTATTAATACACAGCTTGAAATTGTGAAGTATTAATCTAATTTTTTTAAAAAAATTTAAACCTAATATTTGTGCATGTCAAATAATGATCTTGCAATGGTTTTGAATTTTGGCATGTTATATACTAGTTATACGATATATTTGCAGGCAATCTATTTGGTGTTGAATCCGAATGGAAAAATGAAGTTTTATGAATTTATAATAATATTTGGAGGGGTGCTCCTAATCTTGGCTCAAATGCCCTCATTTCACTCTTTGAGGCACGTCAACTTCGTTTCCTTGGCTCTCTGCTTGTCTTACAGTGCCTGTGCCACCGTTGGTTCTATCTACATAGGTGACATTTTCCAAACCCTACCTTGTTCACTTCCACAATTTCTAGATGCATATTAATACTCTCAATCTTACAACCATAAAGATCTAATTGTATACCTAGCAGACAGCTTGTACGTTTACATCACATTTAGGTTGAGTTTATCTAGTTGGACGACCATAAGGATATGATTTTTCAAAATGGATTGAGAGTTCGAATTGGATCATTTCCTGTTTGAGCTAGTTGAGAAGGTATTTTGTTGGTTTATTAATTGATATAATTAGGTATCAACACCAACCTTGATACACTGTTAAGGACTTATATTTTGGAGAGGGAATAATTAAGCATGGTGAGTGGATCCTCCAATTTTAAATCAATGTTAGATCGGTTAACTTCCCTTTACGTGGGGAGTCGTCGTCAGTTACTAAAGTTTAAACCCAAATAATATATGTTGGAGTTCATGGATCGAGGATACATAAATATATTAAGAGTATATTCTTCTCTATTTATCATAACTATATCTCATCAGCATTTAACATTTATCAATCAACATTTAGCCATATTTACTAACTATAATTTTAAAATATTGAGCATTGATAAACACTGATCAGCACTAACAATTAGTACTATTTCATGTAAATTATTCGATAAGTTAAAAAGCTGCTAGTATTATACTATTTCATGTTACTGCAAATCTCGAATATAATTGAAAGATAAACATGACTGATTAATTTATGCAGGACATACGCGTAAGCGAGAGGAGAAAGACTACTTAGTGCTGGGAAACGCAGAGGATCGAGCCTTTGGAATTTTTAATGCCATAGCTATTATTGCCACAACTTTTGGGAATGGAATTATCCCTGAAATTCAGGTTTGATGCTTTCTTAGGACCTCAAAATTACATCAAATGAAGCATACTTCCAACACTCATCGACCTAAACTTGACTAGACTTTTAATTAACCCGATCTAAACTTAACCTAAGTTGTTATATTTCTTCATTGAGGTTTATAGTACACGATTTTTCTTGGTGAACTATGTGTAGGCAACATTAGCGCCGCCAGTAAAGGGAAAGATGTTCAAGGGGTTATGTATTTGCTACTCGGTACTCTTGGTGACATTCTTCAGTGTAGCCGTGTCTGGTTATTGGGCATTTGGAAACGAAGCTCAAGGCCAAATCCTCAGCAACTTCACTGTGAACGGGAAGGCTTTGTTGCCTAAATGGTTCATTCTGACGACCAATGCCTTTGTCATCCTCCAGTTAGCTGCTGTTGCTGTGGTAATGTACCCTAAACCTGGAATTGCCTAATTGTTCTTATTTGAACATCGCGTTATGCCCCTCGTTTCATGATAAATGGTTTAGGCAATGAGAAATCTAATGCCTGTTTTTTGCACATTGCTTGGTAGGTATACTTACAGCCCACGAACGAACTGTTGGAGACAATGCTGGCTGATCCAACAAGTGAGAGATTCTCCCTTCGGAATATGATCCCAAGGGTGATCTCGAGGTCTCTCTCGATTGTAGTATCAACGCTGATTGCAGCCATGGTTCCATTCTTTGGGGACATTAATGCGTTCATAGGAGCCTTTGGGTTCTTGCCCCTAGACTTTGTTTTGCCAGTCATATTCTTCAACCTCACTTTCAAGCCTCCCAAACGCAGCCTTATCTTTTGGGTGAATGCTGCCGTTGCAGTTGTTTTCTCTATGCTATGTGTGATAGCAACTTTGGCAGCCCTCAGGCAAATTGTTGTAGATGCCAAAACGTACAAGTTATTTGCTGATTTATGATCTATCCGTGTAAAACTTCTTGTCAATCATAAATTACTTGTATCACGAATAATCTAGTCGTTTGTAGATCAAAGATCTCACATGACTAGAACGATTCTGTATTAGATCTTGAGCAAAATGCCCGCATATTTGTATACGGAGAGCGGGAGATTATATGTTTTTGTCAATATGTTATGCCTGATTAAATTTATTACCAATAATTTATAAGGATTTTATTCATTATATGGAGGTTTTTATGCAAGTTTACTCAATTATAAACGGGTCAATTCTAGTTATGATTAACTCATCGCATTTGTTTATGTAAAATCTCAACTCAATCTACTTCATTAATAGTGTCAACTATGATAAGATACGGTCTACTTTGCCAATAGGTTGAACCCCTCCCCCCCAAAAAAAAACTGAACTCCTTATCCCATTCTTAGCCATAAGACATGTTTAATCTTTCTCTACGTAAACCTTCTCTCGATAAAGTATGTGCAACCAAAGTATAAATTATAAAAAAGTACTAGAATTCACGATTGTAACCACAATAAAAACACCCAAAATATGGTTGCAAATTAAGTTGCAAGTGCAGCTATGAAAAGAAACAAAATCAAACAATTTAAACAGTATATATTTTTTTTGGGGGGCTAAATCAACAATGTCATAGTTCTAGCCTTATTAGTGACATACGTCTTAAAGTTGCCCATAATTTCAATTGGAGTTTAAAATTTATTCATTCTCAAAAACTACTTGAAATGATGGGTTAGCTTGACTGGGCTGAGCTGGTGGTGAAGTGGGCTGGGCCTGAGTTGATGGCCCAGAAACTTGATAATCAGGCCTAGGTTTCCACACCACCATGGCAAGCTCATCTTCTTTTGGTGCTGCTGGAAATTTATTGTAAAATTTAATCTTGATTAGTCTCAATTAATCATCATATATAATGGCTTCACTTAAGAGTCAAAACAATTAACTTATTTTTCACTACCTCTTCTGCGTGCGTATGCTGCTTTCTTCTTTCTGATTTTCTTCCTCAGCTTTTGTTCAAAGACTCCAATGGTAAGCTGCATTTTCAGTAAACAGTAAACACAAGACATGTTATTCATCATAGCATTTCTTCTTTTTTTCCCCTTTTCTTTTCTTTTTTATTCTTTTTCCAATGTATAAATTGTGAGAAAAGTTCGTACATACGTACATCAACAAGGCTAATTAACTTATATACTCATTGTATATATTATATTACGAGCTGATATTGATAATTCATGTATATTAAAAGTTATCAATTAGATCTCACTTATATGAGTCAAATTTTATAACCAACCGAAATCAATATCGAAAAATAACGCAAATATTGGATCTCAAATATAATTAAAAGTAGCATAATTATGCTAAGGAGATTAAGATGATAATATCTAGGTCTTACAATAACGGGAGTTGCTGCAGTTAGTCGACCAAAGACAAGGCCTCCTACATGGATTTCGTTGCCTGTAGCGTGAATGCGAATACAGTTGAGCCTTGTACCCTTCTCATCTAGGATACTCGATGCGTTTAGAGTTGCTATTTGATATAATCCCTAATACCACCAACAGAGATGAATCACGTATTAAGATAGGGGGCCGGTGGGCATATAGGCCGGCTTACACGAAAAAATGAAAACCTTAACTATATATCTACTCTGTCTTAAATTATTCTTCTTAATTTTTGTAAGGTATATATAAGATCTTGTTTATAAAAAAGAAACAATTTATGGGACAAAAGGATTGTTACAATTGAATGAATTTTTTTTAAATAATGGATAAATTTTATTAATTAAAAGTCATACATTATTTACAATAAAAATAAAACTCAAAAAAATTTATAATTTTTTGATATTGAAAAAATTAAATTTTAATTCACCTCAATTGTGAGCGTTCCTGTGTTATTAGGCTGTTGGATCTTGAAGTGAGATATGTAGCCCTTTGCAGAAACTACCCATGCTGATTGACGATCCACCAGCTTGCCAAATATCTCATTTATCTTCTCTCCAACGTCCTGTAAATGTAATTAAGCCCATAAACAATCAGATATTTACGACTAATGACTCATTTAGCCCATATTTACGACTAATGACTCATTTATA
This sequence comes from Talinum fruticosum, assembly GCA_021018815.1. Classification (NCBI taxonomy): domain Eukaryota; kingdom Viridiplantae; phylum Streptophyta; class Magnoliopsida; order Caryophyllales; family Talinaceae; genus Talinum; species Talinum fruticosum. Next base: position 419,837 of record JAITYX010000109.1, read on the forward strand.
ATAAAAGTAAAAATTATAGATAATTTACACACCGAATAATTTCAAATGTATTCGCCATTTTAATTGGGTAGATGATCTTAATGCTCAAAGAGATTTTTTCCGAAATAATGAGTTCGGAATTCAATAATACCATAAAATACATATATTTTATGCTTGATTAAGTACAACGAAAATTATTAATAAAGTGTTAATTGAGGTGGTCCTGGTCTCATTGTAAAAAGAAAAACACAAATTTATGTCCCCGAAAGCGCAATTATTAGAAAGAGTTTTACTTTAAACACCTGTAACCCAAAAGTGATTAGGGTCGACAAAGCCGATGATACCCTTGATTTAACAAAAAAAAATCTAGGAAAATTGAGGATTTCATTATTTGTAGTATATTATTACCTCGCCAGCTCCTACCGTGCATGAAAATGCCATGATACCTCCAGCTGCCTTGTTCTTGTCCTCATCAACTGTTCAAAATACATCAAATAATTTGGATCAAATATAAGTGGGTGCCAACGCCCAAGTAGTATAGCGAGTATAATTTTTAAGAGTTGTTATCGGAGATATGGGTTTAAATTTTATCTACTCAATTTTTGTATTTTATATGGTATTTAATCACCCTCCTTTTTTGGGTGAGGGGAGGAAGGAAGATCACCCTAATATTGCGGCTTTTTTATCAAAAAAAAAATGCGGTCTAATAAATGTCTTTTAAAAATTATAAATTATTAATAAATGTAGATTGTTATGAAAAAATTTATCTATAATTAGAGCACTTTATGTACGACAAAAAGATTCTATTATGTTGTATTCTATATTTGTAATTAAACAATCCACATAATTATACAACCGCTAAATTTATTTCATGTAACACACACCGTCAAATTTAATTTATTTGGCAAATATCTCCTAGTTAGTTTAATGACAGTTAATATACCTTTATTTAATAAATATCATTAAATTTACCTAAATTATTTTATTTTTTGTGTCACGTCATAAATTAATTTTTCACCATCTAAACTCATACAACATCGAAGTAGAAACAATTCATACTTGATTTTCATTGAACATTTTAAACCCGTGATAGATTAAACCCCTCCCCCACTCCCCAAAAATAAAAAAATAAAAGGGAAAGAAAGAAAGAAAGAAAGTGTTGAATCTGCATCTTATCAACAGAACAAAACAATAGAGGTCGATGTCATTTAATTTTGAGAGAATGAATCAATATAGTCACATTAAACTAGTTTTTTTTTTTTTTTTTTTGAAAACTAACTAGTTATTAATTAATATAGGGGAAAATACATTTAAATGATAAAGATTATTATTGAAACCAAAAATATATATCTTTTTACAAAATCTTACCTTTATTTTTGCCACGCTCTCTCAAATATGTGTTTGAGCCGTAAGCAAGTCTGCTCCTTCTCCCTCTCCTCCTTGGAAAATTAAACTGGTTTACTTGTGGAATTTGGAAATTCTCTTTTGCATCTCCATTTTCACATCTCTCATTGTTCATTTTTCCCCCAACTTTTTCTTTTGTTGTTGTCTGAGTTGTTCTCGATTTTTCATTAAATTTTTGGGTTCATTTATATGGGTATATATAGAGGTGTGGATTTAGTGGGGATGAAGCACCAATTTCTGTGAAATACGCCCCTTTTGTTTCATAAAGAACATTTGTCTTAAGACAACGAACCGGTGAGTCATACCGGATTTTCTTCCATTTTTGAATTAAAGCAGCCCAATCCTCTATATTTAATGTTGTGGAGAGCTCCCTGGTCTAGGGCAATAAAGTAAGGTATATTCATTCACAAGGGGAATGTGAAGGAACAATTATAAATAAGCAACCTTAAATTATTAATAAAGATATTTCATATTTATATAGCTGGTCATGCCGTATAAGATAGAGTATTTACCATTTAATAAATGATGTATTTATAAATTGATATGTTAATAGTGATATATTGTGAGATAAAAAAGTGAATTAAGTATTTTGTATCAAATAATTTATCGAGCAAAAAGGGTTTAAAATGCTATGGACATTTTGTCGAGCAAAGAAAAAAATATAGGGATGAGTAAAGATGGATATCACGTGTGAGAAGTGAAATGTAAATATATAAAAAACACGACAATTGAAAGTTCTTATAGAAATTAAATGGAAATCTTCTTAATCCATATGTATATTTACTATGATCAAGGCATATAGATGGTTAGAGAAATCATATGAGATGCAACCTCGATGATAATAAGAGGGTGTTGATATAATTGACATGGGAGCCGTATGAAGCAAGAAATGTGCTTGGGGAAGTTAGGGTTATTTTTAAGTTAAAAATGATAAATCGAATAAAAGAGGAAATTCTCTTACTAAATATTGCGACGTAAATACTACAATTAGGAAATGATGTATCCTTAAATAAAGTTTCATAACTAATGCAATACTTTATTATATAAATAAAATCCTAAAATAGGAATTACTCCTATTAATATAATACAAAGTTCTAATGAGAATAAAGCAAAAGGTAGGGAAAAAAAAACGTTTGAACCATGGACTTACCCCATTCGGTTCCCCGGCAGGTCCAAAATTGTTTTTTTAAAAAAAAAAAAAAAGAAAACTCATAGCTGGGCTTTGTGAACTGAAACCAAAATCCATCCATCCACTACAGTAAGACTTGAGAGCCGCCGGTTCAGACTCCGGTGATACCCAGATTCGCTTCCGGCGCCGGCGATGAGTCCATCGGAGAAGCAAGATTCGTCGACGGAGACTCCCCGCCGCCGGCACTTATCCTGCATGCGTTACTTCGACGCCCTCTGGTTTTGCTACTGTAATCCTCTCTCTCTCTCTCACATCGTCAATTTGATACAAGTATTGCAATCTGTTGATGAAGCATGTTCATGTTTCATTTCATGTGGTTTCCAGTAGTCTAATTTTGGTGTATTCTTCTGCTTTTGGGTCCTTCCGCCTTTCCTATCAAAGGGATTTGCATCTGCTGTTATTTGGTTCTTCATGATTCACATTCGGGTTGTTTGTGGTTATATGGGATTCATGATGCTCTGATGCTTGGTGTAGTCTATTTTGTTAGTTTGAGTTGTGATTGTCAATTTCTATGGTGGAAAGTTTGTATGAATTGGAAGCATATTTGATTGAAATTCATGGCTTTAATGGATGGTTTGAGTTGTTGAATGAGAATTTGGTTGTTCATTCTTCTAGGGATTTATTAAGCTGTAAAGTTGTTGTTTTTCTGTTTGGACTTTTGCTTGTCTTTCTCAAATTGTGGGTAAGTTCCCAAGTTTGGCACTAAATTTCTAGCGGTTGACAAAAATACATCTAATCATCGAATTACTTTTTTTCAAATTGTGGGCAAGATCCTCTTCTTTTGTTTATTTGCTGTTTTTGTGTGGGGTGGGATGTTGAAGTAGTCGAAATCCAAATCTGAATAGAAGTGCACCTGTGGTTGGCTAATCTAGTGATTGCAACTCCGAAGATGATCTAGACATGGGAGATTGGAGATTAACCATATGGAGACTATGGGGCAAATTCAATTGTTGCTCCTATAGCCCACCTCTGTCTCTTTTACTGCCTGCTATCCTCCTTTATGACCAAATGGCTATCTATGTGCATTTTTGCAGCTCCAGTTCACCAAATGCAGCAATATTATCGTCTTGGAGCTCTTGACAATTGTTCGCAAAAGTGGAGTGATCTTTTTGACTGCTTGAATTTGAAAACGAAGTCATCTTCCGAGGTTCAGGTATGCCTGGTATCTCTCTATCCGGCAGATTTGATAATAATTCATGTCTATGCTATCCTGGCTGTTATAGATAATTACTAGCTTCATGTTTATTGTCCAGTATTCTTGGAGATCATCCTTGTTGTATTAATGTTTAGGTTACATTCACCAGTTCCATATTTGGCATAAATCTTCATTGATCTGCTGTATTATATTTTGCGTCAGATACTCAAGACACAAGCATAATGTTTCTTTAACCCCTCGTTTTCCCCCTTTTTTTCTCTAGAGTTGATCAAGGCCCGGGAAGGCAGGGAGGGTATCTAAGTAAATTTTCACTGATTGTTTTGTAATACAAGTATGCCGCATGCATAATATATGTGGCAGACTTGGGGCCAAGTGAGATTGGTGAATAATGTAGAGTTGTAGACAAAGAAGTTTATGAACAATGTGGAGAAACTAGTGCACTGAGAGTGAGGACTATGGACTTTATCCTTATTAAAGGGGGAAAAGAAATAATAGAGTTCTATGAGTTACATAATGGATTTCACAACACCACAAATTCTCAGCTACAATCTGGATATGTTTTTCAGTTGGGAAAGCCTTGATATGCTAATTTGGTTTCTTCATTATTAAACGTTTTATTTTATTATCATGATTGAAACTAAGCTATAGCATCCATGGCAGAGGCAAGGTCAAGAATTGAAATTGACGAGGCCAATTTATACTATTCAGGCATGTGCCTATTGCTATAGGTCAACTTGTCAATGTTTTGCTTATTTTTTTCTTTTCCTCAAACTACGAATATAATACTGCCTGGGGTGTTGAATGCAAACATGCAGATCTATCCACCTCACAGATGCATTAGTCTCACCTCTATGTCCTAGATTGTTTTGTTGTCAAGCAAGTTGTCTTGGTGATGAAGTGGACCTTTTTTCCACATTGTGTGACATGAAACCTCAAGTTGCACTTGTTTCATGCTACACATTGATGTTTATGTGTTTAAAGAACCAAACAAATATCTATGTGATATATAGCTGACTATGAAACCTCAAAGTGTCCTTTCTTAGCATTCCTACTTACTTCCTTTCCTTATTCCACATTCCTTCTTCAGTGGCTTCTAAGTTAGAGGCAATTCAGAGAGTTTCTTTGGGCCTCTTTCGGTAGTGACCTCAAGTACCATCTGGTTGGATGGAAAATTGATAAGCTCCCGGTTCGCGATGGAGGATTAGGTGTTAGTGACTTAAAGTCTTTAATAAGGCTTTCCTTGGAAAGTGGTTGTGGAGATTCATCAATGAGAAGAGGAGCCTTTGGCGTAAGCTGGGGACCGTTAAATATAAGGATGGTTTTGGGTGGTTTCCTTCTAGACGAAATGGTTATTATGGTCAAAGTCTTTGGAGTTATATATCTAAAGGTTGGGAAAATTTCCTTCCCCACTTTTCCTTTGAGGTTGGGGTTGGATCCTCCATAATTTTTTTGGCATGACTGGTGGTGTGAAAGTGCTCCCTTGAAAGATCTTTTCCCATCTCTTTATGCCCATGCAAGCAATAAGGATGCTTCAGTGGCTGATTATTTTGAAATAGAAGAAAACCCTTCTACTCAGTGTTTTGGGATCTGTAAGAAACTGTCAGATTCTACAAATTTTCTTGATCAAATTTCACCTTCATGTTTCGCCAAAATCTAACTCCATGATCATTATTTACGCTGCTGGTCTTCCTTCTAAACATCAATGGAACGAGAGAAAATCCGAACCTGTTACAAATAACAACTCTAAGTTGCAGAGTGATTGTAGAGGAATTTGATTATAATTCCAAAGAAGAATTTTAGTGATGTCCACATATTGGGGAAGCATATTCTATACCTTTGGATCATCTAGATCAAATCCAACTCGTCACTGATATCTCTCTGCCATGAACCATCTGTCCAGATGCTTCCTCACTTACCTTAATTGCAACATTATATTTGGTCGCAGGAGGGAAGAGATCAAGATAAATCTAGGTCATGCCTCTAGTTGATATAAAAAGAATGCAATTTCAGAAGCTTAAAAGAGGAGTTATATTAATTTTTTCATCACTGTATATGTATGGTCAATAGCCAACTAAGTGGTACCCATGTGGATAATATCCGTCGGCCATCTGCGTAAAGAAATCTATGAATACGGTCTATGGTGTAGGAAAAGAGTTAAATTGGTTCTAAACATACCTTATTCGTACCCTACTGACAGCCATTTGTATGTAAAAATACTATGGCAAAAAGGTTAAGAGCCATCTACTGCACAATATTTGGTACGGATTGGAGCATTTAACTCCACACAGAGAAGGATTGCAAAAATGATTTCATTGAAACCATTTATTTATTTCAAACCCCCCTATTTTCCAAAAGTTCTCAAAGCCAGTGCATGGTAGCTAACTGCCTTAGAACATCAGACTGACTATTAGGATTGCTCTCGTTTCTATCATTCCCTTTGCCTTGAGAGTTTGAACTTTGAAGGAATTAATCTCAACTATGCTAGCAAGTTGCAACTTCATTTGTTAGGCACTATATGTGTTGAATGTGTGCTTCAAATCAGTATATAATATGACTACTATAATGTGGTCTGTATAAAATTAGGTAGAGGGTTTTTGCTGAGTAGTGCATAATCTTATTGCTTGTTGTTTGAATGGCACTTGTTTTTGTTTCTCATTTCTGATTGGAGTGAGGGCTTTATTGGAGTGTATAAGATTCTTAAAGTGCATGATATGACCGTAATCTGTCAAATCGTGGAATGTAGCAAGATGAGCTCAGCTACTTGATACTATTATTTAGTTGATTTTTCCACCCATCAAAATGATGACTTCCCATGTTCCGGGATCATCCAACATATTTGAATTTGAGTTTGAGTTTTCCTATCTTTCATCATGAATTTTATGTGGCCCAATTTTCTCTTTCTTATCTAATCCCCGTCACTAATTGAAACCCTTGTCTTTCTCTCTCTCGTATTCTGGGGCATTGAAGGAAAGCTCTTTAAGTGGTTTCATATTTCAATGAGTGTTGTGCATTTATGCAGTAAAGCAGACTAAGCTGAGGAATCTTTTTTGGTGTTAGAGAGGCGCACAAGCCCCTAATTATATTTATTCATTACTAATAAAATGATGCCAAGAGACCCGGGATAGCCCCTAATTATATTTATTCATTACTAATAAATGAGGCCAAGAGACCCTGGATACTTCCTCAAAAAGCACTGGGAAAGCAGAATTTGAAGGGGAATCAAAGATTACAAGAGGGGTTTGTTCAACTCCCATATTTGCAAAAAATCCTCAAAATGCAGTGGGAAAGCTGAGGAATTTATTAGTGCAATCTTTAGCACACAAAACTGCTGTCTTTCTAGAATCTCTCCTTCTCAAGCAAGGTTTAGATAACGAGGTGCATTTTAAATGATATGATCAAAGTGCGGATAGAAACAGCGAGCATATATGGAAGTTTCTCTACCTGATGCTTTTGGCTTCTCATGTCTGCAAAACTGAAAGCCCAAGTGAGCTACGTAGAGTTTGCCAAGAAGCTGCTTTCTCAATTGCATGTTCAGATTGAAAAGTTTGACAATCAACCAACCTGGATCTGCTCGTGCTTGATGTCTACAGTCCATATCAGCTTATAGATAAGAGTTGTACTCCAATTTACAAGTTTTCTCTGCTGGGATGCCGTAAACTTTTCTGCAGACATGCTTTAATGTCATGAGTGACTCTAGGAATAACGACACTACACTTAAAAAAAGTGTGCAGTTAGTGTTAGAGTTCATGCCGCATGCAAGATTTGTATAGTAAAATGCGAGCCTCGAATATTGGTTATGGGACAGCTAAGTGTCTAAAAGAAGGTAAATTTTGTCCACCTTTTGTACGTCAGCACTTACAGCTTGACATCCCTTGGAATCATGCAACTATTTGCTCGCATATATAGTATGCTGGTAAACTTGGAACATAATTTGCTTGATGCATGGAAGCTACGTATTCCTTCCCAAAGAAATCTAAACAAGTCAGCAACAGTAAAACGGGTCAAACAAACCTTTTGAGTATTCTTGCTGTATTTAGGAACCTAGGATTTTAAATAAAAATTGTGAGAGAATTCTACTCAATTTTCTATACCAGTTTCAATATTTCATTGGAGTCATAGATTCGTTCCTAGTGTACATTATCCTATTATTTGTATTGGTTGTGTAAAATTTTAGGTTAAGGGTTGTGTTAATGAAATCTTGCCTTTGCCACCCACGTCCCGCCCCCTCCTTTTTTCATGTCAATGAGATTCAATGAGAAGCAAATGTTCTAGTAATGAGATACTATCATTCTAAAATCGAGTTACATCAGTCCCAATGAATAACTGAACCATCTTAGAATCTCATCAAACATAAGGCACTCCCCCACCCCTTCCCTGGTGCGTTATTTCCTTATTTTCTTTTTCTTTGGGTTTTGGGGGGGTGTTCAGTTGCATATAGTTCTATGCTTAAAATTGTATTGCAAATCTCTTGTTTCTGACGATATGAAAAGGCTCTTTACATGCTTCTCTACAGCAGAAATTAACGACAGTTTAGGGAAATAGTTTGTTTCACACCATTCTAAGCTAAAGCTGTAATGTTTTCCTGTAGCAACTCTCTTGGTTCCCGGAAAGGTGAACGTATCAATCCCGATGACAATGCTTCTACTTTTATCCTTAATCCTGTCACGTTAAGATTTTTCCATTTGGAGGTTGAATTTTCTTACTTTATGCTGTACCTCACTTATGCTTTCGACTAAAGAGCTAGATATGGTGAATGCAGGCAATTCTGGAAGAGCGTGAAAAAGCCGAACCCCATATCTGGTCTTTCAGGACTCCAGAACAATCAGCTGCTCAGTGGCAACAATGGTTTGGCCATTTAGACGAACCAAAGTAACTTCACCCTGTATTTTCTCTTAGTTCAACAAATATTTATTCCTGATTTACCCCATATTTTCTATAAAAATGCGGTAATAATTTACCGAGAAGTGGTAGGCATGCATCTGAATTCCCAAGATAGCAAGATTAGGGTCCTAGTTGGTGTTCCAAGCTTCTCCCCTTTTAAAACTTTGTGCACATTTTTTGATTCATGAACCAATTTTGGTCCATGTGAATTTTGATTCATGGGATTGTAGCTCTGTAGCCAGTGATGAAATATTGATATTCGATCTATAGTTGAAATTTGTGGCTCTTGAAAATCCATCATGGCTTTTGGATTGTTTCTTTTAATAGTTGCTCAGTAGACCAATGGGGATAAGACGGGGTATGTGTTAACTGTTCAGAAATATGGGGAGGAGAAAATGGAATTTGAATTTGGATAATTCATTAGGGAGGAAATGTAATTGTATGACTTAAACTTGGTAGTTCCTAATCCAAAGCTGCACTTAGTGCTATCGAGCAGATGCCTTCTTAGCAATTTGAAATCCAATTATATATATAATATATATGTTAGATAGAATCAGAATAATATTGATTCTTAATCTAAAGGCCTCGATTGTGCCACATCACTCCTGACCCTTCCCCCAACCACCATTCACCTTCATCCCACTGGCAGCAACTACATGAGCTGACGCCGCCTCCATGTTGCTCACTAGCGGACGTCAACTGAGGATTGTTGTCAACCGACGACCTTTGTGGTAGTTGTCGTTTGTCTCATATGTCATTCCACCATCGTGATCTCTAAGTCTGCCACTCCACATCGTCAATTCAAATTCATGAAAGGATTGCTGTCGACTGGCGACCTTTGTGGCAGTCGCCGTTCGTCTCATATGTCATTCCACCATCATGCTCTCTAAGTCCGCCGCTCTACATCGTCAATGCTTCAAATTCATGAAAAATATTGAATCAAAGCAAGAAAGAAAGGGCAACATCAACCCATCATGGGAAAAACTTAATTTTTGTGGTAAGCATGGTGGTTTGTGGTGTCAGATTTAATGGGTTGTGCTCATTGTTTTCCTCCACTATTTGGCTCATTTGCGGTGTCGGATTCAATGGGTTGTGCTCGCTGTTTTCCTCGGTGATTTGGCTCGTTGTTTGCCCACCGGAAAAAGGCATCCATCAGGCTCGACAGTGGCTTAAGATCATGAATCTAGTTTTTCCTACCATTGGGCAGACCAATTGCAGCGAAGGTGCGTCTAGTGAGACGATGGGACAGTGATTGCTATGGACGGGGATGGTGGTTGCTACTATGGATGGAGATGGTGCTACTGGGGAAGGGAGTAGTTTAGTGTAAAAACCCATGTTAGCTAAATTTGATCCATCATATTATTATTGAAGCATGGAGATTAAAAGTCTTAGTTCTCACCCAAACTCTTAGTTCTCAACACATATAAACGCACGCACATGCACGCACTCACACTTATCCAATAAGAATTACTAGTTGCAATAAGAACTAAGAACTTCTAAACTACATCCTTCAATCTAATCTAAGGGTCTAAACCTTACCACATCATTACTCTATTTAGCAACTCACCCATGTCCTTGAAACCCAATAGCCGCCACAGAGGTGGCGGAAGCCTCACCATTAGACTCGTCAGCGGATAGTGATGCCACCCACCTCCACCCTCGTTGGAAACTGACGCGACTTGGACATTTTCGCCAACAACTCCAAAATTCTAGAACCTAAATTCAATATTTATATTCAATTTCAAGCTTTGCTAGTGGTGGGTTACCCTGCCCAATGTTACCTGCTTTTCTCTTAAGGTTTTCATTTATTTTTCCGCCGAAAAACTCATTAACATTGCATAGATTTACAGCGATCCGACCAGTTCAACGTTGAGTATTGTGTTTGAGACAGATTAAGAAGGAGGACAACAGTTGGGATGAAGGAACAACAACCATCAGTGAGCTCGCCGATAGTCAATGGCCAGCGCTAAGGGTCATCAAGCAAAGTTATGGTGGCCAACGGATGTAAGGTTCTGGCAAAGGCAGCTTTTTGGAGAAGGCGGGCGACTCAGGGGAGAATTGGAGAGGGGGATGGTGCTGACATGACACAATCACACCCTCTGGATTTTTTTTAAAAAAAAACAATGGCTCAAATTTATAGTTCATAGTTCTCTCTCTCTGTCTCTCACACACACACGCGCAGCTTGGTGGAGATGGTCAGGGACTCGGGAGAATTAGAGTTGGGGGGTTTGGTGTTGTCGTGACACAATCACACCCTCTGAATTTAAAAAAACAATGGCTCAAATTTATAGTTCATAGTTCAAAGTTATGGTGACACAATTACCTCTTTGCCATGTGAAGCAGTCTCTTGTATCTCTCAGTCCGTAATAGTCCACAATTTCCCGGAAGTCATCCATTTTCCATTCAGCTCTTGGTCTGCCTCCTTCCTTCTCAAAATCGTACAAAATCGCGTTGAAGTCCCCGAAAGCAATAAGCGATAGTTGAGTATTGTCTCCGATCCGTTTCAAGCATCTCGTCATGTTTTGAATTTGTTCTCTGTCTCCGGCCAGCCATAGACACCAATAACACAGCACTTAGGGGATCCGTCTTCTTCTATTTCAGCATAGAAGTGATGTTGATCATAAGAGCGTACGAGTGACATCCACGCCTTCCCACCAAAATCCCATATCACCGGACCCGCCTTTGCTACTAAGACAAATACCATTCCGGTAACCACAATGGTTTCGAATTCTTATGAGGTTATAGTCGGCCACCATCGTTTCCATGAGAAAAACGATGTTGGGGTGGTCCCTCCATCACCAATCCTAGAGGGTGTCCACTGTCGGAAGGTTGTCCAGCCCTCGACGGTTCCAGACTAAAGATTTTCATTGGTCTAGGTAGGCCCGATTCTCATCGGGTCCCGCCTCCGGTAAGTTCATAATTGGTGTCTTCGAACCGGTAGTTGTGATAGTCTTAGAGTTTTCTTTTTGCTCTCTGGGGATTTGCCTTTTAGCCTTCACAAACTTCCGCCCACTTTCTACATAATTGTTGTCTTTGAAGCAAAAGTTTGGGAGACGTTCATATTTCACATCGAGCCATATATTCCCTTGTTTGGTTTTCAAAGGAATACCTAAACCGAGGGGATGGTTGACGTTGATGTCCACCCGAATTCAAAGGTATACATCCCTCTCTTCCCACAGATCCTCTTCAAGAAAATTTCCAAGCATATTCCCAATTTTCATACAATTCTTCTTATTTTGCATTACCAATGGGACACCAAAAACCCTAATCCAAAACGGAGAAGAGGGAAATCAATATCCTCCACTCGAGCATCCGCTAACCACCGTTTGAGTATGAAGTGGTTCCCCATAACAGTCCAAGGTCCACCATGCCGGATACGTCTAAAATCCTCCTTTGCTCGGAATTTGCACAAGAACGTATTATCCGCTATGTCCAAGATCGCAACCCCTATCTTCATATTCCAAGCTCTTTGAAGGACTGGTCTCACTCCCGATTTGTTTGCGATTCTATCTCGTAAGGATGCGCCCGACCATGGTCGGTTCGTTGAGGGTGATTTCAAGTTCTTTGTCAATCTCTAGTTCAAGGGTTTGGTCATTATTTTCCCATAGCCTTTGGGCTAGGTTCACGAGTGTTGTTCGATGTTGTTTGTCATCCTCGTTGATCGATGATGATGAAACCAAAGTGAAAGTAAGAAAGTGTCGAAGCACATATCAGGAACAAAAGGTTAGGATTTGGAAATCCCGACTGGAAAAGCCTTAATAATGGGTAGAGAGACGCGAGAGCGGTCACCGTTGGTAGTTTTTTAGTTGAACATTATTAGGTTAGTGGATTTGTTTGTCCATGTCAGTTTTTAGTTCCTTGTTTTTAGTTGAGTTTGTTTCGTAGCGCCTCCAAACCCCATAATCACCGGATTAACCATAAAGATTTATTAACTAATAATTAGCATAGTGGAAAGAAAGGTTAGAGGCGTTATCGCCGTTTCAAATAAGGAACAAGGAAAAATTCAAATAGGTTACATACATTACTTCGTAAGGTTTAGGTTCGAAGGTAAAATATCCAATAAAAAACCACATAAGTAGAGAGAATTAAATACATGCCGACAGTGGTAATGACTTAAAGACAACAACCAAAACGACTCAAGACACGATAGGTCACCACCACTGTGAGCCCTTAAGACACTTTGGTCAGCAGATAACCTATTTTTTGCTCCCTTTACCTAAAACAAAATAGAGAAAACATTTTGAACTAATGAGTCAAGCTCAACGACGCTTATCCATGCACTCGTAAATAATTAAGTGAAGATATATGATTTGAGCGCATGCATTTCAATTCATTTATAAATCGGACAGGGAGAATATAGTAAAACAATTATTCATTTATTATCTCGCGTGGCTCCTTACGATCGTCGGTTTACCTAAATATGCAGATACTCGGACCGATCGGGAAGCCTGGTTGATAATGGCCAAATATATATGGTGTGATCACAAATCGATAACGCTATGGTATGATTGATATGGGGCGGGCCACGTAATTAGATGACAAATAATATTTGAAATGGTTCCTTTTTAATTATGCAAACCATTTGATATTGTTATAAATAAACATATGGATTTTCGTAAGGTACGGACAACAAACGTAGCTTCAATCGTGGTAATATCCTTTCTAATCCCTTCTAGAGTTGATGACTCGGATGAACAATATGAATGCCTTAACAAAAATAAAGTGTCTCATTAATAAATTCAATACTTTTAGTACCTAAATTTACTATCGTTATTGTTATTGTCGTTATTATTATTACTATTGTTAGTACTTATATTATTTTCTTTTTGTAACTACCCATGTCTAGATGAATTTATGCAAGAAAAATTTCTCGGTTTGCGAAACCGATAGTTTGATCTTAATAGGTTGAAATTTTAAATAACACTCGTAGCTTAAATCAACCCGTCCCGTCACGCCATATGATCATAAGGTTCACTTGCCCGTTCCTCCATAAAACACCTAACATGATAATCGGCCCCTTCTTAAATGAAGTCTCTTGCTCACCTAATTGTTTAATCCTCCAACGTTGCTTAATTCTTCACTTGAATACTTAACCCAAATCTTATAAATCACCTAAGTTAGCCTATTTTCTTTAATTTCTTCAAATCATCAAATTCGCTAATTTCTTTCAACTCTTTAAATCATCAAATTTGCTAATTTCCTTTAACTCTTGAAATCACCGAATTTGTTTCTTTTCTTTACTACCACAATCAATTATTTACTTATTTCCTTTAAGTTACCAAAATTTCTTATTTTCCTTTGATCACTAAAGTCGCTTATTTTCTTAAATCATCAACATCATTTATTTTCTTTAATTTATTTCAATCATCCAAATCACTTATTTTCTTTAAACCCTCAAAGTGACTTATTTTCTTTAAACTTACCAAAATTACTTATTTACTTTAACTTATTAAAATCATCCAAATTGCCTATTCTGTTTAATTCACATTTTTAATTCACATACTCATAACACAAGATGCATGCCTATTTTTTTTCTTAAATCCTCACATAATGTCATACTTCTTCAAAGTTTCATTTTAACTTTACATGCATGCCCATTTTAATTAATCTCTACCTTCAAGATTTTCCAATAAGTTTTGAATCATCACAAAAATCAAATTTCCTTCCCAAAATTTATAATCCACAGTCATCTAACCAATAATCCTAGTACAACATATTCATGAAATTTAAATAATTCTCACAAGTCCAATTTTTCTTTTTCCATGAACGCCCAACCACATAATTCAAGGCCATTTTATTTCTTTCACCAACACAACCTCATAAAATCTGATTTCACATAATAATTCCTTGCATGCAAAATCTAACTAATTATTCTTAAAAATTAAAGGAATTGATTAGTTGAAGGTTGAGGTTTTTACCCAAACCCACAAGAAAATAAGGTTTATATGATGGAAAGAATGGTTGAACGAAGCTATAGTGACTGGCGGTGGTTGGCGGCAATTGGCAACGACGGTGGCTGGGCTGGCGGCAGCAGCAAGTGGCAGCAACAGGGCAGGAGAAGCAAATGAAGACGGTGGGGTTTTTGAGATTTTTGGGGTTTAAATAAGCAAATTTTGAATTTGAAAATTTCTCTCTCCTCAAATCTGAAATCTAGCTCCCTTTTATTTATTTTATTTTTTATTTTATTTTTCTGGTTATTTAGCCCTTCATTCCCTACAATCCCAAATATCCTAATAGTCATGTCTAAGTTAAAAAGAATGTCGGTTTTAGGAATTCCCGACTTGAATAACTCTTTACAAACTTTAGGCGTATGAATTATTATTATTATTATGATTCCGATAATGTCTTCCTATTATTATTATTATTATTATTATTATTATTATTATTATTATTATTATTATTATTATTATTATTATTATTATTATTTCTTAAATTATCACAAAGCATAATTTATTTGTTCACTTATTTATTTCTTTATTTTTGGCCAAGTGTCGTTATTATCATCCGACTCCTACAACACATAATATGGTTACTTGCACAAGTACATAATATACATGATAATGAGAAATGAAAGTGTGAATTGAAGTGCACGCGCTCATTAATATTTATTAATCCTTGTTAATGTATTGGATTAAGGTCGGGGCATTATAGTCTTCCCCCTTAAAATAAGTTGTGTCCCGAAACTTGCGAGTAAGATAAGACGATGTTACCTAAAATAGATGAGGATATTTCTTTTTCATGTCCTTCTTAGTTTACCCATAATACCTTGACTAATGGAATGACCTTATTGCGGAGTTGTTTGATTTTCGGTCCATTATCCGTATGGGTTGTTCTTCGTATGCTAAATTTTGGGCGACCATTATCGGTTCACGTTTTACGATGTGACTTTGGGTCTTATATATATATATTCAAAGTTGAGAGATATGAAACACACTATGCACATGTTCGAGATTAGAAGGTAATTCTAGTTTGTGCGCCACTGGGTTCAGTTTCTCCATAAACTCATAAGGTCCGATGCATGTAGGGCTTAATTTTTCCTTGATGCCGAACCTCTTAACACCTTTTGCTGGAACACCTTGAGGGACATCATGTCTCCCTCTTGAATCTCCAAGGGCTTTCTCCGTTTGTTGGCATAACTCTTTTGTCCGCTATGGGCTTCGTTGATACACTCGTTGTATCATCATAGTCTTTTCAATAGTATCTTTTGTTATTTCCGGTCCTACGATGAATGCTTCATCCATATCGTTCCAACATAATTGAGTTTTACGCCTCCTTCCATAAAGGGACTCGAATGGAGTCATCTTGATGGTGGATGGTACCTACTATTGTCTAAGAATTCAACCAAGTGTTTGGTAATCTTCCTATTTCCCTTGGAAATCCAAAATGTATTCTCTCATCATGTCCTCTAGAATTTGGTTAAACCTCACAATTTTGCCATCGTTGTATTACAAAACCCAGGAATTTACCCCTATCTATGTTCTCGTTTGATTTTTTGTATTAGCTCTTCATCCTTCTCCTCGCTCCATTTTTATTTCTTCTATGATTGTCGATTTAACCTCCAAAACCGCTAATAATTCTCTACCTCCTTAATGCTTGATAATTGCAGTCCTTACCGCTTCCAACCCACGAATGAGAGTCGGTTGGGTTATAGCTATAGTGTTCAAACTAGGTTGAATTTTTCTAATCAATGCATCCGATACAATATTTGCTTTTCTTAAGTGGTATCGAATCTCTAAGTCATAGTCCTTCAATAGCTCTAGCCAATGCCTTTGTCTCAAGTTAACCTCTTTCTCGGGTGATGACATAATTCAAACTTTGATGGTCAATGTATATCTTAGAAGATACTTCATATAAGTAAGGTCTCTAGATTTTTAAGTAAACACCATTGTAGCCAACTCTAATTCATGAGCGAGATAATTCATTTCATATGGTTTTACTAATGTGAGAGATATGTTACAACCTTACCATCCTACATCCATATGCAGCCTAACTCATTTTTCTATACGTCACTAGAGTATTCTTTTTTTTTTAAGTCACCATAGTTACACACAACATTTGGACCGTTCATGGATACCTCCTACCCTATACGTGGAGTCAGCATGAGCTAAGTTTCAAGGTATAGGGTTATCCATGAGCAAGTAGGGAGCAATAATGTAATTGAAGTGTTTATTTTACATTGGAGGATAATCATTTTTTGGAAGATTTCAAATTATTACTTTTTTTTTTTGAAAAGTAGTGGACTTCTGGGAAGATCTTGCGAGAAGGGATACTTATTAGTTGTTATACTTACCCTTTTAAAAATATACTTTTAGTAATTTGTTGATATTTTTTTGGGTGTAAGCTTATATATTGTTTGGAAAACTTAGAATATTTAAGGATTCATAATTTTTGAAATCTTTTTAAATTTTTAATTAATGAAGGGTTTTTCAATATTTGAATTTTTAGGGAATTATGATAGTTTTCGTTATTATTACTTCATCTATTTGTGCTGCAGCAGATTGAATTTTTCAATCCGATTTCATTTATATCCAAGTTGACTAATTTTTTAGAAAATATCCATTTTTATTTTTAAATTTTGAAATTAGGAAATAAATAAAAGAAATAAAAGGAAAGAAATGTGGGTGAAAACTCAAAAGCAAAAAAATGTCAAACACGAGGTAAAAAGGAAAGGAGGCCGAATGAGCCGGTTGTGATTTCCACCGACTCAGCCCGGGTTGGGTTTTATACCGAGTTTCTCGAGTCAACCAGCAAACTCACAGACGCAAATTTATTTCAGTAGAAAATTTGCGTAAACAAAAACCGTCCAGTTTTTTTCCAAAATCTAATTTTTTTCAGAAAAAAGAAATTAGGGCTAATTTCACGCCCAGAGCCCTTCCCTAGAGATGGAAAAGTTGACCCGATACGATTATCGATCCGAATCCGATACGAAAATAAGTGGGTTTTGGTAGAAATTTTCAACCCGTTTAATTAATTGGGTTGACACAATTAAACCGTTTAATGATATGTGTTAGGTTAAGGTTGAGATTTTCAAGACGAAAAATAACCTATTTAACCCGTTTAATATTTGGTGTGTGGATATTTTTTGTGCGTGGAAATAGATGTTTAAGAACTTAAACTTTGATTTGTGGTTTCGTATTTTGGTTTATAAATGTTGAAACCTTAGCTTCAAGTACATGCAATATTTTATGTTATTACAAGTTGTGTATGTTTAATTAGTTAAATTAAAAAGGCATGTTAAATGGATAAGTAGGTCAACCCGTTTATTAAACGAGTCGAGTTCGAGTTGGGGATTCTCAACCCGTTTATTAAACAGTCAGGTTCATGTTAGGGATTCTCAACCTGTTTATTAAACAGTCGAGTTCATGTTGGGAGAATTTCAACCCGTTAAAGTCCCAGCACGAACACGAACCCGACTCGATCCGACCTATTTCCCAGCTTCTACCTCCCACGCTTCCATTTCACATCCTCTCTTCCTCTCTCTCTCTCTCTCTCTCTCTCTCTCTATCTCTCCTTCTCGTGTTCACTAAGAATCCTTCAGATGGCGGTTATCTCCATCTAGTTACCAGTGGTACGCTCCTTTTATCTATAGTAGACCGCACTTTCATCTTCACCATAATGGGATATTGTTCTCTTCTTTTTCTTTTTTTTTTTTTTGGGTTGAGCTCAGCTTTGATTAATTCTTGATTCTACATAGTTTCACTATTTTTCAGGAGTTTTTGGATCCGTAATGTTAGGGTTTGTTTCGATTGCAGGTTGATTTTGACTTCCTTGGAAACCATAGGCAAAATAAGGGCAAGGATTTGATTGGGAAAGTAGATTTTTGCTTTGCATTAGAATACCAAGATGGAAACTCCGGTTGTTAGATCGAGGGGTCGACCGAGGAAGAGGAAGAGAAAGAGGGAAGAAGCTCGGATCGAGGAGAACATTGATAACAATAATAATAATAAAAGGGATGTGGTGGAGGATAAGAATGTTCCAGAAGATGTATAGAATACTGGGAACACCCGTAAACATGGGCGCCCTCCGAAGAAAAACCGTTTGAGATCCCCTGGTCGGCCGCTAGTGTTGAAGGAGTTCGAGGGCAGTGGGATTTTCCTAGGAAAGATTGTGTCTTATGATACTGGGTTGTACAGGGTTGATTATGAGGATGGGGATGTTGAGGATTTGGATAGTGGGGAATTGCGTGAGTATCTAATTGCAGATGAACGTGGGCAATTTGTGGGTGAATTGTTGGATAGGAAGATGAAATTGGATGAAAACTTGGACAAAAAGAATACTTCTGCTTGAATTAATTTTGATGGGCCTAGAAAGGGAGTTTCTTACCATTTTCCCAAAAATGTATATTAAAAGATGGAAGGAGGGCAAAATTTTCGGTTGAAAGCAAGGCAAAGGTCAAACCCTAGGAGACCTAGGAGTCAAGCAAAGTCGGATTGTAAGTATGTAACGTCCTATGCTATCTTACATAAAAAGAAAATTTAAGACAAGACAAACATCTCATAAGGGGCAAATGTAAGTCTACAAGAATAATAGTTGCTTCACTTGTCAAACCTAAGTTAGAATATAGGGCTTCAAAGATTAGTTTTTAAGATAAAGGTTAGTTCTACCTTCTTTTTTTTTCTTTTTTTTTTGGTCCATATGAGTTATGGGAAGTGCAGTATAAGGCTAAAGGAGAAATCGGATTTTGAGACTTACTATATTTAGAACCTCAGTATTGATATTAAATCAAAACCTCATTGGTTAACTACTTTAAATGCCAGGTAATTGGATCAATAGTCTATTTAATCACTTGGTTTGTTGTGTTCAAGGATTGTACACTTGAGAATGGGAATTGAGCATATAAAAAGGCCCTTGGGAAGTAGGGTGAAGTCAATAGTGATGAAGTTAGTAGTGTCCTTAATATAGTTTGACGCTAATAAGTAAACAAAAACAGTTATATTACAACTATAAGATTTAGTTTCAAGACTAATTCAACATGATAATACTATAACCATTATGCAAACAGAGGACACTAACAAAGTATATCCCAAATGCCTCAAAAGCATATTAAAGACCGGTTCGAATTAGCGTTTATAAAAGCGTTTATAACTCGTTAACCGTTAATAACCGCTCATAACCATTTATAAACTCTCATAATCGCTCATAAACTTTCATAACACCGCTCACAACCGCTATAACAACTACCCACTATAACAGACTAATCATAAACTAATATTATTATTATTATTATTATTATTATTATTATTATTATTATTATTATTATTATTGATACTACTACTACTACTACTACTACTACTACTACTATTATTATTATTATTATTATAGCAGCTCGTAGCAGTATCGTAATAGCTTATAATCGATATAAACAAGTATAACCGCTAATTTTAACGGATGAAACAAATAGGCCTTAGTAGGCTTGGCTCTTCGGCCAATTAGTTGTTCCTTTTGACTCTATTCTGTATGTCATATCCTTCGCTTATTGGTAGCTCGCTGAATTCATCCTACTACATACAGTGACAGAAGAGCTAACCTTGAAAAAAAAAAACTAATTCTCTTTTTTGATTTGATGACAAGAATAGGAAAAATACATAAAGAAAGAATAGAAAGCACCATGGGCAAGCAAACTGGTAGAAGGAAAAGTATGATTAGACTAGAGGCGCACCCAATGGCATAAGAAAATGATACCAAATTAAAACAGTAAAATATTATAAACAATAATAACTAACAACATACATACAATATTTGAAAGGGTGGGAAAATATGGCGGGTAATCAAAGATTGAAAGATTAGCGTTCCCGCCATTTGTAGCCCACGATGTTAGCGAATTTTAGGCAATTGACGTAATTCAAGGTCATGGGTCACCCCCCAATATTGTATGACTCGACTATCCCCGATTCTCAACTCGGTCGTTCAGTTCAGCTTTCTCTTCATCCGGTCTGCTGAAATTATTACTTTGCGGGGTGTGGTCAATTCAGCGTACTATATTTGTGTTTGGACGTAGTAAAATATATATAATTTGATTTTTGTATAGTAGGATCTTATGAGAGTACCTTTTTTTTGTTTTATCAATTTATGAAAATTGTTAGTTATGTAATTGATGTAAGGCAATTTTACTTTATAAGTTATAAATATAATAGAAAATAGGTAAGGTAAATTGGTCATTTAGGTTAACCTTGGATTATATTATATTTCGATTTATCGTCATTTTGGGCTCGGTCGGGTCGGATCGAGTCGATTGACTTTGGGTAAATTCAAACTTGGTCTCCTGAACTTGTCTCATAAAAAGAAGTGACTTTGTTGGGAGTTACAGGTTGCGCTTGGTTCAATTTTGGCCGCCTCGATTACGGGTCCACTTTTGAGTGAACATGTTTTAGTTATAGGATCGAATCGGTTCAAATTTTGGATCTCGGGTCAAGGGTCAATTTTGCCAGGTTTAATAGAAAATCAGTTTAATTTGGTGCTTTATTTTTCTTCTTTTTACATTAATCATGTATTAAAGTAATATCAGTGGATTAAAGTAATTTGACATTTATTTCTCATAAATAAACTTTTTTTGAGTGAAAGTTTTTTTTTTGAGCAATTTTTTAAATGAAAGTTAATTGTTAATCATTTTTTGAAATTATAACGTGGAAAGATGCGTATTCAATTAATAATCATCATTAGTATTCATAGTTAATTTTTCCATCGTTATTATATATCATTAGTTTTGCTGTGAGTTAGACATTTGGCACATCACCTTTGATTTTTTTTGTTTTATCATTTTTTTTAATGTTATCAAAGCCTTTTTGTAACACCCACTTTATTACAAATAAATTTTAATTATAAGTGAAATGAAGTCTATTTACTACTCTTGAATGATTATGATCATCAATAACACTTTATTACCTATAAATTTTGATTATAGTCATAATCAATATTATATTTTATTATATGTATTTTTTTGAAAGATTATTCTATTACTTCAACAGTTATAAAATTAAGATTTTTTAAAAAAATACTAAATGAAAATAATATTTATTGTATATAATTAAAACTATTACAAAAAATTATAACATAATATATCTATTAATTTCAGTATTAAAACTTACATAAATTAAATAAATTATAATAATTATGATAATTATAGTGTTCAAAATTCACCTAAGATAGATTACTATTTTCAATTTTCAGCAAAAAAATTAAATTATCAATTAGTAGGGAAAATTATTGTAATACCCGCAATTTTGGGTTATGTAGTTATATGAGTTAAATTAATTATTTAGTTTTACTTAAATAAAGTAGGTCGAATAACTAAAATATCTGCGTAGATATATATATATTCGTAAATTTATTTGAGGTAATTATTATTAGTTCGCGTAACCATAATTAGTAAAATATACTAATTCCGTCATCTTAATTTTCCACCGGACCAGCTAGATGAAAACCTTATATCGCTTTTGTTACGTATGTAGGTTTAATTATCATAGTGCTTAACCAAAGAAAAGGGAAAGAGGAATGGAGAAGGAAGAATTAGGTGTTAGAATTAGAAAGGAGATTACTCGTTAGGAAAGGTGTGCTCGGCGATTTGTGAAAGAGCCACAAAGCAAAAGGACACAAGAAGAAATTAAGAGGAAAGAGAGGAACGGGCTCGGGAAACAAGGAAAGAAGAAGAAACAGAGCAGAGAGGGAGAGGGAGAGGGAGCAGGACCCAAACGCAGCGAGAGAGAGAGGAACCGAGAGAGAGATGGAGAACGAGGAAGGCATAGAAACTCGAAAATAGAGGGACGAAGGAGGGTGAGCGAGAACAAGAGAGGAAGAGGAGGTCGGTGGCATGCATGAATGGCGACAACCGTTGAGCGGGAAGCAGAGGCCGGCGAGCGAAGAGTAAACGGCCGGCGAGCAAGAGTCGATGAGCATCGATAGAAGCGGGAAGCGGAGAAAGAGGAAAATCGGCCGACTAAGAGAAACCGAGGGAAAGAAAAGGGGGTAGCAAGCAAGACATAGAAAAGAAGAGGTACGACGACAGTGCTCAAAAGAGCAAGCGAGAGCGAAGAGAAAGTCTGGACCGAGGTCGGAATCAAAACAGAGCAAGGCGAGGGAGAGAACTCGAGAGGTTGGAAACTCGGAGACCTGAACCAGAGGCGAGAAGAGAGCGAAAGACCCATAACCCAACACGTAACGCTAGCGAGAGCGAAGGGGCGGGCAGCAAGCAATTCAACCAATTTCTCAAGCCCTAGAATTCGAGATAGGTGGTCTTATACTCTAAATTAATAGTAATTTCGAAACCCAATTGAATTTCATTGTGAATATTGAATGCTTATGTTATAGAATAAAATTAGAAAGTAGTTAGGGATGAATTAGGACATATGAGAAATCGATTAAGTTGGTCAAGACTAAATTGGGAATTTGAAAATTGTGATGGAGTTAGATTGCTTAGGTCTAAGGAGTAATATGGAAATTTCAATTAGCAATTAAGGATGAACAAGTGGTGATTTGGCTACGAATTACGAGTTAATTGAACCCTTAGGGATTTCTTGAAGTTTGGCGTAGAGGGGCAATTATTAATGTTGGGAAAAAATGATTTAGAGTATAAAGAGGAAGTATGAAGTCGTCTTGACTAATGCACAATTGAGGTTTAAAAGTAGAGAATTGGTGGTTTATTTGAGTTAAGTCTGTAGTTTGCGACTGATTATAGTTGTTACGTCTTGAATGGAATTAAGTTAATAAAAGGGATAGGTTAAAGGAAGGTAATAGGAATAGTTGAGAGTGCTGGTGACATCTCATGACAATTAGGAATTGTTGATGGACATGAGAAAGAGATGAGGCAATCATGGAATACGTATACGAGGACAGGAGATTCTCGTTGTGTAGGAATCGGAGAAGTGTAAATAGGCGTCAAATACTTGGGTAACACGTAAATTGTGGCAAAAGAGTGCTAGGAGGTAAAAGTATAGAAGTAAGGAAGACTCAAGAATCAAGTTATAACAAGCATAGATGAACTATCATGCCAACCCAACCGACTTGTCATGAGTAGATGTGCTTATTTGGTATGTTAGATCTTAATATGAAATGCTTGGCTTATAAATTGATTTGATCCCAAATTATGCTCAAAAAGTAGTTTTGAAAGGAGTTCTGTGTTTTACGGAAAAATTATCTTTGAATGCGATTTCTTGATAACTCGCCTTTCAAACGTGATTATATTTTAAGGAAGTGAAAAAAGATTTGAGAAAGTAAATTTGGAAGGGTGGCACGTGATGCTATACCTTCTAATGTGTCGATCGAATTGAGAATGCTTTAAGAATTTTGTCCGAAACGACTTGATAAATGTATTTTCATTGTTTTGAATCGACTAGGTTAGGATCATTTAGCATAACGAATGATTCTAACTCGGGGTCTTCATCTATGAGGATGCCCGACCGGAAACTTTGAGGGAAGGGTTTCAACAGGGGTCTTGGGGATCGGGATGCCCGATAAGAGACTTTCTATAAGATAGGTCCCGCGAGTCTTTATTCGGGGTTGCGCCTAGAGAAATTATGAAGTGCTAGTTCGAGTCCGTAGAGCCCGGGAAGCCGATTCAAATGCAATGAGTTGTAAATAATTTTGAAACTCGTTTTTAAGATTGAAATTTTATAATGATAAGCTACAAGAGGTTTCCTATAAAGATACTCGAGTTTCGACTAAAAGTATTTAAAGGAAAGTGTTAGTGGTTGCTCTACCTTATTTAAAGTTGATTCAGTTTCAAAAGAGTTCTTAATAATTGCAAATCGTGCTTTTAAGTGATTAAAGTGTTATGGTCTTTATGTTGCAAATTATTTTAGGGGATTTCATTAAAAAGTATCCAAATTTGTATTACGTTATTATACTTTCACCGATTTCGTTATTATCAGTAGTATGTGTAAAGAATTTCCGTTTTAAGAGTTTAAGACCCTCCGGCGAGAGGATTGGTGCTCACCCCACAAATTCCCCTCCCTAGTGTTGCGGATACTCTCTCGAAAAGTGTGCCTTATGCTTTAGCATATACTTGGACTCCTGCGTGCGGATTGCTATTTGCCGATTGTTGATTGCTTGCTAGGTGACTCAAGTTGCTAACATGCATTTCATATATTTCTAAGTGCTCGTAGTTTGTAATTAAGTTCATATAGTTTGTATCGGATGTATCATGAACCATTTAGATTGTTTTAAGTCTTTATGAATGATTGGTTGGACTCCGGCGTGTGACCATTAAGTTGTAAACTCCGAGCTTGTGGCTCGTTGAGTTACATTATGATTTTTATGCAGGGTTTTAGGGTTTTAAGTCCTAGAGATAGACCATATTATAAACGGAACTATATCGAAATTTTTATAAAAGTTTCAAACTCTTTTGGAAAATTTACCCTTATACCTTAAGTTGTAATTAGAAAGTCAAGCCGACACCTGAATGAGCTTTGGGAGTTCCTTTTGAAGAACTTTGGTGGCGTAATATTCTTAGGGTGGATTTTGGGATGTTACAATTATATTAATTATCTTTAACAGCTTTTGTTATTATGATGAATAATTTCAGTCAAAGCTATTATATATGTCATGTTTATTGAGTATATTTATTCAAGGTTTTATTATTTGTTTTATAAAAGAGTAAAATATGGCATTAAAAGAAATTATGATTAATCCCCTACTTTTTTTTTCATCAAAAATTGAGGTCTTGAGTATTTGGTCAATGAAACACTATATGCCTTTTTTTTTTCCACCAAAAATTTCCTTACAAGAAGCAATCAACTATTATTCAATGAATGATTTAATCCCTAATGACGCTCTTCATCTCCATCGTCAACCTAGGAATTTTATAACAATATAGCATCGAGAAGACAAAAAAGGTTGGCAAATGTAGGACACTATTTTCAAAAAAAAAAAAAAAAGTTATGTCTTTCATTATTTTGAAATCTCTTTGCAAACCAACTACTTAAATAAGGTTGGGTAATGTCTATAATTTTATAAGAAATATATATTTAATATTTATAAAATATATCAACTAGTTAAATAATAGCACATACCCGTGCGAAACACGGGTTTCACACTAGTGTATATATATATATATATATATATATATATATATATATATATATATATATATATATATATATATATATATATATAAATGCTCTATAATACTTTGATTAAAAAATAAATCCTCTATAATATTATACTAAAATATACATATTAATATTTTATAAATTATAACATCATGCCTTTCAAAAAATTTATTTAAAAATAGGTTTATTTTTGTATTTAGGATAATTATTAAAATTAATTTGAATTTTAAGGTTGCATCATCAATTTTGATTAAGTGTTCCCTTCATAAGGTTTTTTTTTTTTTTAATTTCAATTTTATAAAAGAGTATTCATGAGTTACAATATTAATAAGAAATACCCAACATTTTGACATTTTGTTAAAAAACCACTTTAAACAATAAACATCATATGCCTATTATCAATTTTTTTTCTTTTTACCAATTGACCTCATTGATTGGGAGAAAAAAAGTAACGTCAATTGCTAACTCATCAAAATAGAAAGCATTCATGAACAACTCAAAGGTTTATGTCTAATTTGAAAAAAAAAGCTCAAGGGCCAAATTTAATTAATTATTTTAATTGATATTTTATTTAAACTCTAAATTAAATTACTAATTATACTTAAGAATATAACCTCCAAGATAGTATGAAATTTAAAGTTGTTTTTAATCTAATTATTTTAATTAAAAATTATTTATCTCTTTACTTTTCTTAATTGAATTAGTTACTATCAATTTATAACCAATATGAAATTTAAGAGTGACATAGCACATCCTATAAAATTTTATAATTTTTAAATAAATTTTTAAAACAACTCTGTGCATAGCATGTGTTTAAAATCTAGTATATATTTTAAAAGTTGAGTTGAAATAATGTATGAGCGATACGTAGGATGCCACGTAGGATGCTAAATAGGTAGATTCAATGCAATTTAAATTCAATTTAATGTTGGGATTATTCACATTAACATTAAATATAATGGACATTAAGAATAAAAAAATATATTAATCAAAATAGAAAAAAATAAACATACATATCTATTTACTATTTATAATAAATTATATAATTTAATGTGTCAATTTATTATTGTTATTTGAAAAAATAACTATTTTTTAACTTATAATTAATTTTTATTGTTATAAATTAATTAAAATTAATTAAATTAAAAAATAATTAAATTATTACAAATTTAATTAACGCTCTTGCATAGTAAGTGGTATAACCCTAATATATATATTAAAAGTTGAGTTGAAACAATGTATGAGCGACACGTAACATGTCACGCAGGATGCCACACATGATGCCAAATAGGAATTTGGACTATTTACATTAATATTAAATACAATGGTCATTAAAAATAAAAAATATATTAATTAAAATAGAAAAAAATAAAGAGACATATCCATTTACTGTTTATAATAAATTATATAATCTAATATATCAATTTATTATTGTTATTTGAAAAAAATAATTATTTTTTATTATTATAAATTAATTAAAAATAATAAAATTATTAAAAATTTAATTAATATCTTGCATAGCAAGGGTATAACCCTAGTTATATTTTACAAATGAAAATAACATAACAATCTCTTGACCCTATATCACCCTTAAGTAATTATTGTAGAGAGTTGGTGATCGTTACTTTTGGCACAAAGGCTGTTATGTGAGATTACAAAGCTCAAACTAGTAAACATTTTAAAGTAACTCGATTTGTTATTATGAATACTATATCTCATAGCAACAAAATATATAGAAGTTTTTGTACACAGGAATGCAAAAAAAAAAAAAGAAGAAAAATATTCACATATATTGTACAAAATTATTCCTTACACACCCTATTATGTGTAAGTAATGCTTCATTTCAACCCAAATTGATTGTGGTAACTTATAAGTAGTTTCGTGCTATTTAATACCGTATAAATTTAAAAAATCTAAATTAAAAATATTTTTTCATTAAATACATGAATTGAAATAGGTCTAAAATTAATATATGAGTAACATAGGACAAAAATTTTTTGATAAAAAGTCATTGAAACTTTACTAAAATATTGAATTTTACCTTAACAATCATACATGATAGTTATTGTTTCGTCTTTAGCTTTTCTCCTTTGAAACATCTGAAAAAGTCATAATGAATCAAAATAAGTTATACGAACTATTAGGTTCACTTATTAGGGTCAAATGCAGCTGAGCGGAGTGGCAACAATGCCACAATTCTTCCCATTATAACGTAACTATGAAATTTATTTACATGTACGTTGTGTATGCTTTCTTTTTGAAGAAGCAGTGTTATATATACTCTAAACTAAGAAGCAATTTATTCCATTTTTAGTAGTGTAATGATGGAATGCTTAAATTACTATTGTATTTATATCACTCAACTTTTCAAAATTGTTTGATTTTCAGTTAAGTATTTAATCCTTCTGAAAATGTAGGATATATAACAGCCGAGGACGGTAGAATATATATATATATATATATATATATATATTTATTTATTTATTTATTTATCCTTTGATGAGGACATTCTTGGGGCGAGGGGTTGGATGGAAGGGGGGTGATCTTGAAGAGAAAGAAGAGCCTTCAGGACAAAAGAAAACAGCTTTTGTGAGGCAGTTGATAGAATCATATATTGATGGTTACGCATAGGAGCATTCACGCTTCGGTCATGTTTAGACTGGTATTTTTAATAGGTTAATCGAATTTACTGGTTCATAAAAATGTGAATTGGAACCGTAAGCGGATAAATCGATTAACTAATTATGATTAATTAGATTATTCGGTTCGGTTCATCGACTAACCGAAACCGATAGTGAAATCATTTACAAAGTGATTTTAGGAATTTTACTGGACTCGCTCTTGTTTTAATTTAATGACCTAATTGTTTTCATCTCATAAAACACTGGTTCAACAAAATTGCCATCAAACTTAACAAAGCTTGTGGTATAGGTTGAGCAATAATTATTTGAGTAGCAGTATTATACAACACCTCAGTGAATTTCATTCGCTTAGAAGCCTATCGTTATCATGGAACCAAATCAAAGGATATGTTAAATGGCAAGTATCGTAATCAATTCTCTAATAAATTTATTTTCTTTTATTAAAAAATTATCGGTTCGGTTTTGGTTAATCAACGGTTTCAAAATCTCAAACCGAAACCGAGGCGGATATGTTATCAATTCATTGGTTCAATTAACTGAAAAATTAAACCGGTTCGGTTAATGAGATAAATGGTTTGACTCTATCGATTTACGATTCGATTTTACGGTTCTTTTTTTTTTTTACACACAACATTTGGACCATGCATGGATACCTCCCCTATACGTGGAGTTACCATGAGCTAAGTCGCAAGGTATAAGGTTATCCATGCGCAAGTAGGGAGTGACAATGTAATTGAAGTGTTTATTTTACATTGGAGGATAATCATTTTTTGGAAGATTTCAAACTAAATAATTTCATAATATTATTATTTTGTTTTTGAAAAGTAGTGGACTTCTAGGAGGATCTTATGAGCAGGGTTACCTATTAATTCTTATATTTACCCTTTTAAAAATATATTTTAGTAATTTGTTGATATTCTTTTTTGGGTGTAAGCTTATATTTGGTTTGGAAAACATAGAATATATAAGGATTCATAATTTTTGAAATCTTTTTGAAGTTTTTAAAATTTTTAATTAATGAATAATTTCTTTGTTTTTCAATATTTGAATTTTTAGGGAATTACGATAGTTTTCGTTATTATTACTTCATCTATTTGTGCTAGAGCATATTGAATTTTTTAATCCGATTTGACTTATATCCAAGTTGACTAATTTTCTAGAAAATATCAATTTTTATTTTTAAAATTTGAAATTAGGAAATAAATAAAATAAATAAAAGGAAATAAATGTGGGTGAAAACTCAAAAGCAAAAAAATGGCAAACATGAGGTAAAAAGGAAAGGAGGCCGAATGAGCCGGTTGTGATTTCCACCGACTCAGCCCGGGTTGGGTTTTATACCGAGTTTCTCGAGTCAACCAGCAAACTCACACACGCAAATTTATTTCAGTAGAAAATTTGGGAAAAGAAAAACCGTCCAGGTTTTTTTTCAAAATCTATTTTTTTCAGAAAAAAAGAAATTAGGGCTAATTTCACACCCAGAGCCCTTCTACGCTTCCACTTCACATCCCCTCTTCCTGTCTATCTCTCTCTTCCCCCTCTCCCTCTCTATCTCTCCTTCTCGTGTTCACTAAGAATCCTTCAATGGCGGTTATCTCCATCTAGTTACCAGGGTACGCTCCTTTTATCTATAGTAGACCGCGCTTTCATCTTCACCATAATGGGATATTGTTCTCTTCTTTTTCTTTTTTTTTTTTTTTTTGGGTTGAGCTCAGTTTTGATTAATTCTTGATTCTTCATAGTTTCACTCTTTTTCAGGAGTTTTTGGATCCGTAATGTTAGGGTTTGTTTCGATTGCGGGTTGATTTTGACTTCCTTGGAAACCCTAGGCAGAATTAGGGCAAGGATTTGATTGGAAAAGTAGATTTTTGCTTTGCATTAGAATACCAAGATGGAAACTCCGGTTGTTAGATCGAGGGGCCGACCGAGGAAGAGGAAGAGGGAAGAAGCTCAGATCGAGGAGAACATTGATAACAATAATAATAATAAAGGGGATGTGGTGGAGGATAAGAATGTTCCAGAAGATGTACAGAACACTGGGAACACCCGTAAACGTGGGCGCCCTCCGAAGAAAAACCGGTTGAGATCCGGGGACAGGCCATGGTCGGCCGCTACGTGTTGAAGGAGTTCGAGGGCAGTGGGATTTTCCTAGGAAAGATTGTGTCTTATGATACTGGGTTGTACAGGGTTGATTATGAGGATGGGGATGTTGAGGATTTGGATAGTGGGGAATTGCGCGAGTATCTAATTGCAGA
This sequence comes from Talinum fruticosum, assembly GCA_021018815.1. Classification (NCBI taxonomy): domain Eukaryota; kingdom Viridiplantae; phylum Streptophyta; class Magnoliopsida; order Caryophyllales; family Talinaceae; genus Talinum; species Talinum fruticosum. The sequence continues at coordinate 450,383 of JAITYX010000109.1, forward strand.
TGAACGTGGGCAATTTGTGGGTGAATTGTTGAATAGGAAGATGAAATTGGATGAAAACTTGGACAAAAAGAATGGTTTGAATTCCAAAGATAAACCCCAAAAGGATGAATTGGACAAGGCGGGTGTGGCAAAAGCAATTGATAAGCCAGGTGGAGGAGATATTGGAAATGTGGGGAGTGATTTGGGCAATGTGGATGTGCGTCCATTGACTGCGGTTTCCAATGGGCAAATTGACGGGAGCAAAGTTGATGACGATGATTCTGATTCGTCTAGTGATTGGTACGAATATGGTCAGGGTTGGGAGATGAGGTCTGAGACCGAGACCCCTGCTTTTCCTCCTCCAGAACTGCCTCCGTCTTCTGGGACTATAGGAGTACCAGAGGAGTATGTTTCAACTCTTTTTTCGGTTTATGGGTTTCTTCGTTCATTTAGCATTTGCTTGTTCTTGAGCCCTTTTACATTGGATGATCTTGTGGGTTGTCTCAATTGTACTGTTCCCAACACTCTACTGGATGCCATTCATGTTGCTCTCTTACGGGCATTGAGACGACATCTTGAGACCCTGGCTTCTGATGGGACTGAGCTTGCATCAAAATGTCTCAGGTAACGAACTCTGATTGTTCTGCTCCTCTATTCACAGTTTAATATAGATTCACATACTGCCTTCTTCGCATAAGTAATCTTATTGTATTTCATCTCTCTTTGAAGCCTTCTTTTTACTAGTTATGTGTACTTTACTCATATTCATTAATATTTACTACTACAGATGCATCGACTGGGGAGTGCTTGATAACCTGACCTGGCCAGTGCACTTGGTTCATTATCTGATGGTGATGGGACATTTAAATGGCAGGGAGTGGAAAGGATTTTATGATGATGTTACTGGGAAGGATTATTGTACCTTGTCTGTGGGGAAAAAATTGATGGTTCTACAGATATTGTGTGACGAGGCATTAGATACTGGAGAGATAAGGGCAGAAATTGACATGCGTGAAGAATCTGAAGTTGGAGCAGATTCCGATGGAATCCCAACCAACCCTCTTGAAAACGGCCCTAGAAGAGTGTTTCCTAGATATTCTAAAAATTCTACCAGCAAGGGCAGTGAAAACATGAACATAAATGGGGAAGGCAATGTTCATAGCTGTGATACAGCTAATGCTGATGAGGATGGTAATGGAGATGAGTGCCGGTTGTGTGGAATGGATGGAGTGTTGCTCTGCTGTGATGGCTGCCCCTCAGCTTATCATCCAAGATGTATAGGCGTGAGCAAATTATCTATACCTGAAGGAGAATGGTTTTGTCCTGAATGTACAATCAGCAGATTAGGGCCACCCATTACTGTGGGCACATCTCTTAGAGGAGCTGAAGTTTTTGGAGTTGATTCATATGCACAGTTGTTTTTGGGTACTTGCAATCACTTGTTGGTGTACGTTTTTAGATCCTTGCAGCTATTGTTCCTTTTATTTATTTTCATCTTTTGGAAGGCCAAAAACTAAAAAAGTGTGCTAACGGGTATTTATTGAGAAGGTTGGAGAGGAATGGATTTGGGCTGTGATTATGTTTTGAAAATACATCAACATTGTGTAAGTAGCTGATATATAATACAATAAGTTCAAATGAGAAAGAAGCTGTAAGCTAGTCTAAACATGCTATATATGGATTGGAATAATTTATGGTTAAGATAATGGTCCTATTTAAGTTATGGACTTAGGCTTTAGAGACTGGTTCACTTTGATGCCATTAAGTAATCGCTGACTACAGTGCAGGAAAATTTTCACCTGGCGTTTTTCTTATTGTTTATCATGTGTCCTACGTTATATTTGATGCTGCGTTGCTCATACATCTACCTAATATATGCATCTAAATAAATTTCTTCTGCAGGCTTAAGGTCTCTGTAAAGGGATCGCCTTTTGTCAGATACTACAATCATGATGACATTCCAAAAGTGTTATCAGCGTTATGTTCATCGCCGCACCATGCGGCTTCATACTTGGCCATCTGTTGCACAATATTGAAGTACTGGGAACTGCCACAGGATGTGCTACTGCCATTTACAAATAATCATTTAAGTTTGGCTTTGGGAAATAAAGATGATGATATGCTACCTACTCAATTGCATTCCTTTGGTGAGAATAAACGTCAGGAAGTTGTTATGGAGAACTATGACAGTAGTGTAGGTGAAAGCACTGTGAAGAATGAGTCAGGAACTGGCACTGAGAAGTTATTCCTTGGACCTTATTCTGCTGATGTTTCATTGGTTATGCCAATGCAAACTGAACCTACTGGTATGTCAGGAAATGGTGGTGCTACAATGAATCAGAATTTGATAAGTATGACTAGCAATCCATCCAAGCAAGTCAAGATTTCTTGCTCAACGCAAGGTGTGGTTGATAGATCGAGTGTAGCAGGTACTGCTTCATACTCTTCCGGGAGCAACAGCTGCAATAGTGTAGTGAACAGAAATGGTCTTAGTTTGCCAGACAATGTTTATGTGCATGCAAAACAAAAAGGTTTCAGATTTGGTGGCAGGATAGACCAAAAGTGGAAGGATGCTTGCTTATACATGGGATCTCTCTTCAAGCCTCTTGCATACATAAATCAATATATGCATGGTGACTTTGCGGCTTCTGCAGCTGCCAATTTCGCTGTTCTATCATCTGATGAAAGTCGAGCTTCTGAGGTTAACGCATCAGACCCCAGGAAAGCCATGTCTGCTAATGTGGGCTTACAAGGAAAAGCTTTCTCGTCTGTAGCGGTTCGCTTTTTCTGGCCTAGTACTGAAAAGAAACTTATTGAAGTTCCAAGGGAGCGTTGTAGTTGGTGTCTTCACTGCAAAGCTCCTATTAGCAGCAAGAAAGCTTGCTTATTGAATCAAGCCGCCCTCAATGCCACTAGAGCTGCAATGAAATTTGTTTTAGGTCTTCGGATGTCAAAGAATTTAGAGAGCGGTCTGTATGGTATAGCAGCATATACTTTGTATATGGAAGAAAGTCTGCATGGTTTGTTACTAGGACCATTTCAAAGTTCAAGTTATAGACAAGAATGGCACAAAAAGTAGAGCAGGCCTCAAATTGCAGTGATATGAAGTCTCTTCTGCTTGAAGTGAGTTGTGTAATTTTCTTTGTATCATTTACTATGACTTATTCAATTTGATTATTTCGTATTAAATTGAAAGGCTTACTAACTTTCAACCACAAAAAACAAAGGAGAAAAAAGGGGGGGAATAAGGAGGAATTCATGCGTACAAACACTTTTGATTGGCCCTGTATTTTCTAAATTGGCCTTATTTGAGCTTGTTAGAACTCTTGCAAATTTATTCAGTCTTTTGTTTACCACATAATGCGAAACATATATGTTTAGAGAACGGTTCAAAGGGGAAGATGTTTCTGACTAGTTGATGCATACATGAACTTTGCAACATCTGAGGGTGCTGAAAGCAATGGGATCCTGTTTTAGCGGTTAAGGCTGGGGTCGTTAGTACAGTAGGTCCCAAGTTTCCCCCACCCCTTGTATTGTAATTGTAGTATTGTATTGCTCTCTGTGGGTCATCGAAACCCGAAAAATAGGCATCTGAGGCTGCTGAGACATCCAGGATTTAGTATTAGGTTTTTGTAAATTTAACAAGTTCCTTTCATTTTTTAATTTGAACATTTTCTTGTTGAATGATGAATTAATTGGATAACTGTGAGATGTTCTCTGCTATACAATTTAGTCCAATGCAATGGCTTGCTCATGAGACCTTGCCTCTGGTTTGTCTTTGTGCAGCTTGAAAAGAACCTAAGCACAATTGCTTTCTCATCCGAATGGACTAAGCTAGTAGATAATTGGATGGATGAACCTTCTGTGCCTCAGAATGCTTGCCCTACGGGAATTACTCAGAAACGTGGTCCAGGAAGACGTAGGAAACATTTTGCTGCAGCTGAAACCACAGTGGAGGAGTCTAATGATAGTTCAAATGATGTAAATTGGTGGCGAGGAGGTAAACTGGCAAAGCTTGTATTCCAGAGAGGGACAATACCTTGTTCCGTCCTTAGGAAAGCAGCTCGTCAAGGTAATTCACAATCACTTGTCTATCTCCCTCTGCAATAAGGACATAAGTCTTTCTTTGTTAATCAGATTTTTCTGGGGATTCCTGGGTTTGATGTAGGCAGAAGTTCCGGACAGGGTGGTATGGCTTTTTTAGGGCTTTTGTAAGTGTTGGATTAATTTGGAGCATGCAAGTTTTGTGTTGTATTCAGGTGTGTATGGGTGAGGCATCGAAACTTCATGGAAATGAAGAATTGTGGCATTAGGTATTAGATAAGGAGTGACAAACTTTATTGTATATTCTTCCTATAAAATGAAGATACTGGTATTAGTAAGCTCAGTCTTGACTCAATTCTGAAGGAAAGATGAACTATGAGGCTTGTATCATGAAACATAGCCTAGTATTTATGCCTGTGCAAAGGTATGTCTGCTCGAGATTAGTTCTAAGTTGGATGATCTCATATTTATGTACTATATGGAATACTTTAAAATTGTAAGAACATTTAGCATTGTTATAGTTTTAAATGGAAGTGTTCTATCATTATGCTATACTATCACTTCAGAACTTTTTCTCTCTTTGGTACTTTGATCTGGGTTGTGGAAATCTCAAACTGATATTTCTTCTATCAAACCTAAAATTCAGCCAAAAATGTTCTTTAAAAAATTGAGGCTTTCGTCTGCTGATTGGATTGTCTTTGTTCGATCTGGGTTCTGGAAGTCTTAAACTGATTTCTTCTATCAGCGCTAAAATTCAACAAAAGAAGTTCTTTAAGAAATTGGGGCTTTCGTCTGCTGACTGGATTGTCTTTGTTTCATGAAATCATGACGAGGAAGAAAATTCATTCTAGTCTTAAATTCTATTGGGTTTACTTTGTTAGGTGGTTCAAGAAGGATTCCTGGGATTAGCTATGCTGATGGTCCTGAGGTCCCAAAGAGAAGCAGGCAGCTCATTTGGAGAGCAGCTATTGAAATGGCTAGGAACGTGTCACAGCTTGCGCTTCAGGTCACCATCTCTTTTAGACTTCCCTATTTTGCTCATCTGTTTAGAAATCTACAATTTGGTTTTATTACATGGATTCTTCTTTGCTGTTGCACAAGCTTAACAGCTATGGTATTTTGTTTCAGGTTAGGTATCTAGATCACCATATAAAATGGAGTGATCTTGTTCGTCCAGAGCAAAATGTTCAGGATGCTAAAGGTCCTGAGACAGACTTGTTTGCTTTTAGAAATGCTCATATATGTGATAAGAAGGTTGTGGAAAACAAGATTGTTTATGGAGTCACTTTTGGACACCAGAAACATCTTTCTTCTCGTCTTATGAAAAGTGTCATAGAGAAAGAAGAAAATCAAAATGGAAGGGATAAGTATTGGTTTTCAGAAACTCGTGTCCCCTTATACTTGATCAAAGAGTACGAGGAAAATTCAGAGAAGAGTCATATGCCATGCCTTGACAAACATGATCCTTTGTCCAAACTTCAGAAAAGGCAATTGAAGGCTTCTCGTAAGGATATATTCCGCTATCTTGCTCGTAAGAGAGAGAATTTGTACATGTGCCTCTGTGCATCCTGTCAGCAAGATGTTTTAATTGGGTACACTTTCAGTTTTGCTTCTAAGAGCCTTTTTGTTATGAGTTTGATGTACAATAGCTGTTTATTGACTTGTAATCCATATTGTTTTCAGGGTTGCTGTCAAGTGCAGTGCATGTGAAGGTAAGCTTAGTGCCGAGTTTTTCCTCATTCAATAGCTGAAATTCTCGATTATATGTTTCTTTATTATTTCAATACAATATTTTTTGTTGATAATTGTTTTTAGTGTTCTTCTCCTCGATCTTCTACTGTCCTAGCATTTAATCAGTTATCTGTAGAAGATGTGTGAATTCTAGCATGTGTTCACTAAACTCTTTACGTCAGTTAAAGGTCACAGAATGGCCGTTCGTAAGGGGTGGAGAGTTGTCTGCGGCTCTGTGTGTTCTCCAGATAGGAAAGTTATGGGAAAAGAGGGGTTGAAAGGACCTATTACTTTTGAGTGCATTGACTTAGCTACACAGGACTGTTTGGGTTTGACCCACTTGGTTCTTTTGATGTTTGATAGGGGTTGAAGGGATTTGTGTTTTAAAACCCAGAGTTTTGTACTGGGCTAATTGTTGGCTGGTCAGTTGCAACCTTTGGTCCACTTATCCTGTAAACAACTTTCTTTTTGGTTATATTCGGTACAGTTGTTCCCTACAAGTGAAGGTTCAAGTGGAGAAAGCTAGTCAGCTAGTGTAGTACATTTATGTGACCAAGCAGTTAAATTTATAAACTTTTGCGTGTTTCAGGTTATTGTCACAAGGCATGTACAACAAGTTCAACTGTCCTAACAAATGAGGATATTGAGTTCATGACTACTTGCAAGCAATGTTCACATGGCAAAGCAATTACCCAAAACAACAGCAGTGTTGAATCTCCAACAAGTCCTTTGGCAATGCAGGGGCAAGAATATCAGAATTCAGCGGCAACTGCTAAGAGTGTAAAGCTAAGAAGTGCGACTCAACAATACCAGAATTCTTCCGTGGTTGCTAAAAGTCTTAGGCCAAAAAGTAATAATCAACAGTCCCCGTTGGTTGGAGCTGTAGAGGCTGTTTCTGACAAGAAGCCAGCTTCTTCAGATTCTAACTTGAACAAGAGCCAAAAAAGGATCGGCAATGTCACTGGGGTCTCATTTGGAAGAAGAAGAATACTGACGATGGATCTGATTTCCGGCTGAAGAATATTCTTTTTGGGGGCAATGCACATGGTGTAAACACATTGAGGCCAATTTGCTATTTGTGCCATAAGCCATATAATCATGATCTAATGTACATCCATTGTGAAACGTGCCAACGTAAGCTTGCGAAATTATCATTCTCCTGTGCTTCCCTTATTTGATATAAATTATATCCATGACTTGTTCAGGTATAAATGTTAACAGTTTATTGCTTGTGCAGATTGGTACCATGCTGATGCTCTTCAGCTTGAGGAATCAAAGCTTTTTAATCTTGTCGGATTTAAATGTTGCCGTTGTCGTCGGATAAAGTCTCCAGTTTGTCCCTATGCAGACTCAACCCTCAAGAAAACAGAAGTGAAAAAGCTGCGAATTAGGGGCCCAAAGGAAGAGGGAGTGGGAGCAAATTCTGTTTCAGTTTCTGTGGGAGCAAATTCTGTTTCAGTTTCTGTTTCGGAACAAACTGAATCATCAGTGCCTTCAACTCCAATGTCATCGACTCCAATGTCACCCATGGACGAAGATGTTTATATTGAGGTGGATGATCCCATTCTTTTTCTGTTTCGGAAGTTGAGCAGATGCCTGAGCCTAAAACAGAAGTAGACTTTGAATATAACACTCCTTCTGGACCAGGCCCCGAAAGCTTCCAGTCAGAAGGCATATTAAAAATGAGAAAGATGATGAGGGTTTTACTTGGAGTAACCCTCCTCTGGTTCAATTACCTATATCCGTTGATACAAAGGATGTTGATAACCCTCAAGTCGAGTGGAATGTCTCAAATTATGGTTTAGAAGATGGAACGGCATTTGACTTTGACAATATCAACTATGATAGTGCAGAATATGAACCACAGACCTACTTCTCTTTTACAGAGTTGTTAGAGGCTGATGACGGTGATCAGCTTGGGGAGATGCACCCGAAGTTGCCTGGCAGAATTTGCCGTGTGAAAATTCTCAAAGTGGGTTCAAGGAGCAGTGCGAAATGGGTTCCTCTAATGAGCAAATCACAGCAGCATCAATGGAACCCATGATGTATCGCCAATGTAGCATGTGTTCTGAAACAGCACTACCTCCTGACCTTTGTTGCCATAATTGTGGGTTACAGATTCACGGCCATTGTTCCCCATGGGGAGCCCCTACCCCAGGGGAAACCTGGAGTTGTGGCAATTGCAAGGAATGGCAGTAAGGACCTAGTTATACCATGTAGTATTTTTTGTTCGATTTACAGCTACCTCAGGTTTTCCGAGTACAACAGCAGGTATGCAATTGAAAATCTCCGGCTAACAATGCTCGACAGGGCTGAAACCAACTCGACATTGTACTGATTGATGATTCTACTCATGGTGTTGAGGACAGAACTTTCGGCAAGTTGGATTCTCACCACAGAAGCCTTGCTGGTCATCGCAGGAAGACAGTCATTATACTCTCTGGCATCATGGAAGGTGGGAAGAAAGGTTGGGAGCGGGTGGTTGATGTTTTTCCGTGTTGGGAGAATGTGATGGGCAGAGGGCAGTAACAGTAGAGAAAAATTAGTCTTAGGTTTTTCTTTGTTTAGTCTCTCACTCACCTGAACGGGTATACTAGGAAATGCCCAACGTCCATCGATTTATGCTCAAAAGATAAGCTTGTTTTGGTGTGCTTGTCTTGTTTGAGTTGCTTGTGTAAAGAGTATGGGAAATTACAAGTATTTTTGCAATCGATGACTTGGATACTTGGACAAAGCTTAATTAAAAAATTATTTCTCTTGACCATTCATTATTTTGTACTGTTTTTAAAAATTTGTCACAGAAACACAATAATTACAAATTAGCTTCATGAACTTCATATAAATAATTTTACATTTCTACGCTGAAGTGACATTCTAGACAAAATTATGCTAGTTCTCTGTTTCATTCTTACAAATAATGCATTTTAATAAGGGATCATTCTGTCAAATTGCCTTTTTACATTTTATTTTCCGATAAATACTTTGCCAAAAGGCTAGATACAATAATAGGAGGAAAAAAATCCACTTATTAGAAACCAATGCCTAACGAAACTACTATTACATACTTAACATTACAACATATCACACAAATAAACTCCTACAAACACGGTACACTTATAGGTAATCTAACTTTATAATTACATCTACAAATATAGATATACGTATACATTCTAATTGTTAATATAAACACGCCTATAATTAATGATCTTAATGGAAAAATCTATAATTAATGATCTTCATGGAAAAATATACACACCTCACAAATGTATTGTATTTTTATTTATTTATTTTGACTTAGGTAAGAGTTGTTTACCTAGGGAAACATGATAGCACCTTCAAAAAACTCTTCCCAATGTACAAACAAAGAGGACTCTGTATCTTTCCTGCGAAGTCCTTTTGTTTATACACATGTAGAATTGAGTGATAAGTTGGCCATTGATTCATCTAATCGTCAAGTGTTGCACATACAACGCAACACGCTTGACACCAAAGGGAAGATCAGTTCGACACTAGCATTGCATTAGGTATAAACAACATTATTGTATACTCAACAGAATTTACTTTGTTAACTTTAAAAGAGTGGCTCGCATATTTCCTCATTATATCAAGTGCCATTTACTTTGTTGCTTGTCTGACTTGGAAAGAAAAATAAACACACTTCTATTTTATCAATATGAGTATTTCCCTTGAGTTTGAATTACTATGCCTCAAGTTTAGCGGGAAACTGTGTTATTACATCCAATAAGCTCCAATTACTTTGAAAAAATTGATATGTCCACCGATAAATGTAAAATTAAATAAATACATTTTTAAATTTAAGTTATTTTATTCATCTAAATTAAAGGAGGATAATTTGATCTTTTAATATAAATTTTATCATAAATTTAATATTTCATTGAGTACTTTCTCTTAACCTTAAAACGACGAGTATTTTGAAATGGCAGAGAGTACTTATTTCAGTACTTTTTAACTATTTAAATTTATTGGTTAGTAATGAGCCGTACAAACAGCGCCTGTGGCCTAATGGATAAGGCGTCTGACTTCTAATCAGACGATTGTGGGTTCGAGTCCCACCAGGCGTGCACTATTACTCTTAAAATTTTCTTTTTATCTTTTCAGTCTTTCAACTGCTCTATTTTTCCATTATAAACTTCCCCCACTGCCTTCCCACATTAACTTCCATTAAAAATTCCCTCCACTGCCTTTCTACATTAATTTGAAATAACACACATATGGGGCGAATGTTTTTCAATTAAAAAGAACATGTTAATGTCTAGAGAAGCAAGAATTCAAAAAGACAAGGGAAACAATAAAATACAAGGTAGCATAAACTCCATTAACAAATATTTAAAGGTAATATATTAGGATAGATTTTCTTATTCTGTGTTTGATTAGGTCTCAATTCCAGTAATCATACATTATCCAATTGTAATTAGTTTTTGTGTTAAACATGGACTTTGTGTTTAAGTAGAATTAGGAGAAAGTATAACAGTTGTTCTCCAACTCTTGTACCCAAGAGATCTTGGTTCTTTGTATTACTATCACTTTTGTATAAATACAAGGTCACTACTGATCCTGGGAGTGATCATCAAAATTTTCTCCCTAACTCTAAAATTTACATGGTATCAAAGCCTATTCAAAGAGGCAAATTTTCAGTTCCATTATGGCAGACAATAACGACAACAAAACATTTACATACAATGATCCACAATCTTCCTATTACCCCTGCAGTTCATATCATCTTGGCTATATAATTAGCCTAGTAATACTAAATGGAGACAATTACAGAAATTAGTCCCGTCTTGTCATCAATTCTCTCAAATCCAAAAATAAACTGGGTTTGTGAATGGTACTATCACTAAGCTTAGCACCACACGAGATGTCCGTGCCTGGGACAAGTGTGACTCAATGGTCACGGCCTATCTCTACAATGTCATCGACAAAACTCTCCACTGAGTCTGTGACATGCAAATACAACCCGTGAAATTTGGGTAGACCTAGAAGAAAGATAATCACTCAAAAATTCAATGCGAGTCCATCAATTGAAGCAAGAGATGACATTAGTCGGTCAAGGACAATCCACGGTGACAGAAGACTTTACAAAGTTGAAATCTTTGTGGAATGAATTGAGTACATACCAGATTTTGCCCAATTGCACATGTCAGTGCAAGTGTTGGAAAGCAATAACTTCCATGATTGAATAAGAACGGTTACATCAGTTCCTAATAGCTCTTGGCAACAAGAAGTACAACGTCTTTAGATTCCAGATTCTGTCAATGGAGCCGCTTCCCAGACTCAACAAAGTGTATGCCACCATGGTCCGAGACAAGCGGCAGCAGCAACTCAGTCAAGCGTCGGACTCCAGGCAACTCGTCGAAGGGGCCGCGTTCAAGGCAGGCCAACAGCCACACCAAAACCCGATTCGACCGAAGTGTTCCCACTGCAACAAACTCGGACACGAACGGAGTCAATGCTACGAATTGAACGGGTACCCGACGAATTGGCGGAACAGGCACACAAACCGGAAAAACTGGAGCGGCAACAGCAGGACCTCGCCGGCGAAAAACGTTGGGCATCGGCGAGAAAACCTCCAGATTTGGAGAGGTCACGCCGGCAAACCCACGCGGAAGCTCCAATTTCACAGCCCATTTTCCAGGTCTAGGGCTCGGGGGCTTGGGTGTGGAAGCAAGCGAAGAAAATAAAGGAGTAGGCAGAGACTCGAGTGGTTTTGCAAGCTTCACCCAATCCCAGGTAGACCAACTATTTAATTTCTTTGAAGAGAAGCATAAATCAGAACAGATGGACAAGTTGTCTGGTAAATCGCTTCATATTACTCCAATACAATGGATTCTAGATTTCGGGGTTTCTTATCATATGACGTCCAATATTAATGCTCTTACAAATATTTATAAACTTGTCGTACCTATTATTATTTCTTAACATGATGGACGAGTGGTGGCTGAAAAGGTAGGCATGGTGAAACTCGAATCCAATATATATCTGAAAGACATTTTGTATCTCCTGACATTTAGATGCAATCTTGTGTAGGCCCAAAAATTAGCCATCGATGAAAATTACGTAGTATCTTATGGACCTAATTTTTGTGTAATACGAGACTTCACATCGAAGACGCAAGCATATTGGAGTAGGTGATCTAGGAAATGGGGTGTACTATTTCCAGAATGCACCAAGGGGTTCGGTTTTGCAACTGTCAAAAAGGTAGATCCGGTTCGATGGTATGAAAGATTGGGACATCTATCACATGGTAGTTTAGCTTCTTTATCCATAGTGTGTGATTTTCAATTAAATAAAGATTTTTGAAATGTTGCAATGTGTGTCATAGGGCAAAGAAAACCCAAAATAGTTTTCCTTTAAGTAATTCAAGAGCAGTTAAACCCTTTGATTTAGTTCATTGTGACTTGTGGGGGCGATACCACATCCCATCTTTGTCGGGTTGTCACTATTTTTTGTGTATTGTGGATGACTTCGACTTGTGCAACATGGGTTTATTTGCTTCGGGATAAATCGGAGGCGTGTGCTAGCATAGTTGATTTTTGCTACATGGTCAAAATTCAATTTGGGACCCATGTTAAAACCGTACGAAGTGATAATGGAACATAATTTATAAAAGGAGATCTACAAGACCATTTTCTTAAACGGGGCATGTTACATGAGACTAGACACAGCAAACCGACCCGAACGACCCGAAACCCAAACCGAACCGACATCCGAAACAGCTTGAACCGATTTTGACCCGAAACCGAAATGAACCGACCCGAACCGAACCGACCCGAAATGACCCGAACCGAAACCGACCCGAATGCAAAATGACCCGAACCGAAACCGAACCGAACCCAAAATGACCCGAACCGAATCATATCCGAATCGATTTAACCCCAATAAAAGTGACCCAACCCACATTTTTTTGTTGGGTCTCTCGGGATGTACTTTTGTGCCTATAGTGATACAATTTTGAATCGATTTTGACCCAAAAAGTGACCCGATTACGACTAGATCCGAAATTAACCCGAATCGAACCCGAACGAGATTGACCCGAAGTTGAACCGAACCGAAGTTGACCTGAACCGAAACCGAATGAACCCGAACGAGATCGACCCGAAGTTTACCCGAACCGAAGTTGACCCGAACCCGAAACCGAACCGGACCCGAACAAGATCGACCCGAAGTTAACCCGAACCGAATTAACCCGAACCGAACCCGAACCGAATGACCCGATTGCCGTGTATACATGAGACATCCTATGTTGGAACACCCCAATAGAATTGGAGGGTAGAAAGAAAAATAGACATCTTTTAAATATTGCTCGTGCCTTATGATTTCAAGCTAGCCTACCTATTCGGTTTTGGGGGAGTGTATTCTAACTCGCTGCCTACCTCATTAACCACGCTCCCACAAAGTTTCATAAACTTAAAAGTCCTTACGAGCTTCTGTTTGGAAAGAAACTTCATACGAGCACCTTCACAATCATTACCGAATTTGAGATAAGTTTGACCCATAAGCTGCCAAGTGTATATTTCTAGGTTATGCTTAAGGAAAAAAGGGGTGGCGAGTGTATGACCTAGAGACTAAAGGAGTTTTTGTCTCACCGAGATGTTATTTTCTACAAATCCAATTTTCCTCTAGCCCAAACACAACCCACTCCTCCTACAGCAAACCCATTGCTTTCTCAGCCCAAAGTATCTCTCTTATGTGATCCAGAACCTCTTGTTGGGTCGTCTGCAAATACACCCTCCAACCCAGCGCCTAACTCCTATGACCAGCAGCCCACGGCTAGGCCTAGCTCCTCCAACCAGCAGCCCACGGTTGGGCCTGTTGCTAATATTCCACACAACCCAACACCACTACCCGCAAATCAAACCACTCCAGAGCCGATTTTAGCAACAAATACCCAAAACCCTAATAACACTCCAGAACCCATTATTTCCTCTCCATCCCACACAGGCCTATCAACAACCTCCTTTAACATGGAGCCCAGTAGCCCACAAGCATCACCTATCATAACTTCACCCAACCTCCTAACCGCTCTATCAGCGACTAGCAGCCCATCAGCACCAACAGTCAGCTCTTCTGCCCAGCCCGAGTCTTCACGGCCACAATGGGAACAACGAGCCCCGATGCACCCCGGGACTACATATGCCATGCAATAGTTGCACCGCATCCCGCCCCATCACCTCCTTTAGCCGCGCCTTCAGGTACTATTTACCATATCTCTCATTATATTTCCTATGACAAAATCTCCGCTTCTCACCATTCGTATTTAGCCGCATTACCTTTAGGGTCGAACCTCATCATTTTTCTTATGCCATTAGACATCCTCAATGGCGTGAAGCCATGAGGACAGAAATTGAGGCTCTTGAAGATCAAAATAAATGGGAACTAACGCCTTTGCAGCAAGGAAAGAAAGCTTTTGGATGTAAGTGGGTTTACAAAATCAAGCACAACGTCAACGGTTCTATTGAGCATTACAAAGCTCGCCTAGTATCCTTGGAAATCATCAAATGGAGGGGAGGACTTCAATGAGACATTCGCCTCGGTAGCCAAAATGGTTACGGTTCGGACACTCCTTACTCTAGCCGTGGCTAAGGGATGGTCTCTCCATCAAATGGACGTTTACAATGCCTTTCTCCATGGCGACCTCGATGAGGAGATCTATATGAGACCACCACCGAGATTCTATACTTCACATCCGAATCTAGTGTGCAAGCTCAAGAAGTCATTATACGGTCTTCTTCAAGCCCCTCGATAGTGGTTCTTCAAGCTTGTAAGTGCCCTTCGTGACTATGGTTTTCAACAATGTCCTTTGGATAACTCATTATTCACTTATCATCATGATAATAAATTCATGGTTTTACTAATATATGTTGATGATTTAGTTTTCATAGGGAATGACATTAATTGTTATGAAGCATTCAAAAGCTATCTCCACAAATGTTTTAAGTTGAAAAACTTAGGGCCTTTGAAATACTTTCTCGAGGCTGCCCGTCCCTCCGATGGGATTTTTATGCCAAAGAAAATACACTTCGGACATACTTACGGAGACTGGCATGTTGGGTTCGAAGCCTAATACATTTCCTATGGAACAACACCACAAATTATCCTCGGACTCGAGCGACCTTATTATCGATCCAGTCAATATCGCGAGACTCATTAATCGTCCGATTTATCTCACTATCACCCGACCCGATATTACCTATGTTGTCCACATACTGAGCCGGTTTATGCATGATGCAAGACAAGCCCATTGGGAGGCAGCACAACGGCTTTGCGATATCTCACGGCTTCACCAGGACAAGGTCCATCCTTGAATGACCCAAAATTGCATGTATACTATGATTCGGATTGGGCCAGCTGCCCAATGACTTGACAATCGGTGAGTGGGTATTTTCCGTCACTTGGTCCCGCACCCGTCTCTTGGAGGACAAAGAAGCAGCCCATTGTGTCTCGTTCCTCGGTCGAAGCGGAATATACAGCTATGGCCAATGCTACCGGTGAGGCAATATGGCTTCAGAATATACTTTGGTATCTTCGGTTACTGTTCCAATCGCACAATTATATTGTGACAATCAAGCGGCTCTTCACATTGCCGCAAACCCGGTGTTCCATGATCGTACAAAGCACATCGGGTTGGATTGTCATTTTGTTCATGAACGAATTGTATTTGGGGAAGTAGTAACTCGCTGCGTCCCTACCAACCAACAAACAACTGATGTTTTTACAAAGGCGATAGGACAACGACAGTTTCACCATCTCATTAGCAAGTTGGGCGTTTTCAATCCCTACGCACCAACTTGAGGGGAGTATTAGGATAGATTTTTCTATTATGTGTTTGATTAGGTCTCAATTCCAGTAATCAACATTATCCAATTATATTTAGTCTTTGTGTTAAACATGGACTTGTGTTTAAGTAGAATAAGGAGAAAGCATAACAATTGGTCTCCAACTCTTGTACCCAAGAGACCTCGGTTCTTTGTATTACTATCACTTTTGTATAAATACAAGGTCAATGATCCTAGGAGTGATCATCAAAATTTTCTCCCTAACTCTAAAATTTACATAATAATGAAACGCACATCAAAAGTAGAACAATCCTTTATTCGCTGCAGTGGTATACCATGATATACCATGTATGGCAGGAAAAGAATACTAGACAAATCAAGAGGTAAGAGAGCACAACTGCAGAAATTGTCAAGAAGATTAGGGGTTTTCTAAAGTACCAACTGAAGAACAGAAAACAAATACATAGAGCGTGGATAAATAGACTGTAAATTTGGTGTAATCTTTGGGTATGTCCAAAGTACCTTGTACATATACTTGTTGAGTTAATGGTCAAACAATTACCTATTTGTCAAAAAAACAAATGAAACGTGCGTATCTAAATTTTCATGGAAAATCCCTTCAAAAAGAAAAAAAGAAAAAATACACAGAGCATGGATAAATAGACTATAAATTTGGTGTAATCTTTGGGTATTGCCCAAAATACCTTGTTCATATACTTGTTGAGTTAATGTTCAAGCAATTACCTATTTGGAAAAAAAAATGAAACACACGCAATCCAAATTTTCATGGGAAATCCTTCAAAAAGAAAAAAAAAAAAAAAAAAAGAGGATCAGCAGTCCAAAGTAAAATTTTTTTGGGGGGGAGAACAGGGTACACTAGCACAGACGACATACGATGGTCCTCAAATTTCTTACCAGTATAAATATATTTCTTCATTTATCAGTTGGGAAAAGTGCGCATATTAATTAATACTAGATTTTTTAATTATTATTGACCAATAGATACATAGCATAGTATTGATGAAAGATAATATTTGATTCGCATTAAGGATATCAATATGAGAATTTAACAAACTGGTTGGAGAAAGGGGGAAAAATAGAGTAGATGGAGTATAATTTTGCAATAAATATATTAGAAACGCTTGATCCAATATGTAACAAATACTTGATCGTAGATGGGACTTCACACACCTAAGGGTTATACATAGATACAAATTTAGAATTTATATATGAATTATTGTCTATTAAGCCCCCTCCCCTTAATCTATATAGCAGGATATAAACCCATTGAACTTGAAACACAATATTGTTATGCTACTAGACAATTAACTGAAACAATTCTCTCTGTTTTATAATACTTGTTATTTTTAAGTTTTAGAGGAATACCAAACCAAGGAAGCAGAAAGTTCATAACAAAACTTCACGTTAAAATACCAAATTGCTCTAAAATTTCATTGGAAATGACAAGTCAATGAAAAAAAAAGAGGGAAAAAATAAATAATAAGAAGAGTCGGGATTATAAAGGACCAGATATTGTAAAATAAAATAAGTTAGTTAAAATATTAAAGGAAGAATATACTTGACGAAATATCAATGAGCCCCTCACTCCCAAACAAAGAGGTAGCTAACATTAATGCACTTGATGCAATTGTCAGATATCCATCCACATACAAGTCACTAATAATGCTAACCAAATTTCCATGCACTTGGATGCAATTGTTAAGATAAGCCTATCCTCCTCAATCATCATCCCCAATCTGGTTCCATTGATCTAACAAAACACAATGCCCTAGTCACACAAAGATATTGCGAGTCAACAATTGCTTATTAACGCTTTATATATACAACAAAATGAGCAGAAGTGTGTAAATTTTGTTTTTGACCTGACAACTTTTCAAGATATGAGGTCGAATCGAATGAGCAGAAGGGTGTAAATTTCAAACACCAAAATTGCAGTGAAAGATACATGAGAAAACAATATCTATCCATAAAATTCACCAATTTAAACAAAAACACAACATGCATTACAAGGTCCAAAAGAATATTACTCATACAACCATCTTTTTCTTTCTTGTTCTGGGTCCTCTCCTCCGAGGGGCAAACAGGTACATGTGACATGTCTGAGTTCATAGACAAAACCCACCCCATCTGGGAAACAAGATCAATCTTTATCCCTAAAAGATACATTACACAAACAAGATTCTTTATAATACCCCTAACTGAAAGAGCACCCTTCAGAAGATTACAACTTAGTTGATTGTACCATAAGCACTTCACTAATGGAATGGAGGGGAAAAAATAAAGGTAAATGAGAGAGGGAGAAAAAAAATTAAGGCATATGAAAATCAACCATTCTAGACATATTTCAAGGTTCTTCGATAAGAATGGAAGTAAACTGGTAAACAAAGTGCACAACCTGAGCGTAAGAGAACTATCTACCCAGGCACATCGCTATTGTCTCTCTTCAGCTAAGATGCAACTGGCTTCAACATGGCCTGCTTCACGGCCTCTGCATATGTCCTATGTTGGTATGTAAGGGTTGACTCGAGCAAGTCCCAAAGAGATGTCTTCGGGTCCCATCCTGAATTGGGGGGAGTCGATAAACACAAAGCTCATTTACATTTGTATCAAACGAGAAAAGAAGCGAGTTAATCAGAAGAAATGATGTCAGAAAAAGGTACAATACCAAGTTGTTTGTTGATGATGGTCATGTCTGGAATTCTTTTGTCGCTGTCATCATACCCTTCACCATAAAACTCCTTGGAGCTTACATCGATGGTGGGTGTATCCAATGCGGACTCTCCACTCACCTTTGAGTAGACCTACAATAGACAAAATGGATTAGATTCTCGATTCTGTTAATGACTATTAACATTAACTAACAGGCAATCGCGGCCTAACAAAATAGGCATCTGAGGGACAAGAGTTTACCTGGGTCATCATTTCAGCAAGCTGTCGAACAGTAACTTCATTGTTTGGGTTGCCAACATTGAAGATATGACCATTTGCTCTGGCTGGATTTTCCTAAATAATGAGATAATGACTAAGTTATGATATTTAACAACACAAACTGAAACATCACTCTGGTTTTTGAAATCCATGCTATGAAAAAGAAAATATCATGGTTGGAGATAGATCAACATACAATCATCAATTGTACAGCCTCAATGGCATCCTTGATATAAATGAAAGTTCTCTGAGATTGACCACCATCCACAAGCTTAAGTGGTTCACGGCGAAGTAGATTCTGAAAGAGAGGGAGACCAGGACTACTTTGAAAAGATGAAGGCAAAGAGCAACTGAAAATCAGAAATGTGTAAATTAGATGGTACATACGTTGCTGAAGCACGCCAACACTCTTGGAACACCCTCACTAGGACCATCAATGCCAGGGATGAAGTCCATCCTAGGGCCTATCCAGTTGAAAGGTCTCACAATGGTAAACTCAAGACCATTTTCAGCACCCTCCGCTGTAGAAGTGCACAACATAAACATAGCAATTAAAAATGAGAAGTTCAGGACTCAAAAATGGGAAATAGCAACAGCGAAATTCAAAAAGAATAATAGCTCACCATAGATAAGCCTCTCAATCAACTGCTTTGCACAGGCGTAGGACCACCTCTGCTTCTCAATTGAACCAAAGATGCAAGGAGATGTATCTTCCTTTAGAACATAGTACGCAGGATCCTGTCATATAAAATTAAGAAGCATATGGATCAGAGCAAGCAAATGAAAAGCTGAAAAGACAGCTTGATTCAAATTGGCAGCATGTTTTTGCCTTCCAATACGTCAAAGAACATGATATGTTCTGTAGGCAATTTACCAACTAAAAAGAGAAGCAAGAACTGGCGAATAGCACATGTACTCAACTAGACAGCAAAGAAAAACACGTGCAAGAAAGAAAAAGGATAAGGCAATGCAGTAAGTTGCTTCCATTGACAAAGCACAGACAAAAAGTTATAAAGAGACAAAACAGCAGCAGCAAAGCAAAGCACGAACAGCTGTCAGTTGGAGATAATAAGAGGACAAACAAATGTACAAACCATACATGTAAGCAACTCATCCATACAAATTTTTCAAGCCTAAATCCGGGAGGGGGTGTTATACCAAGCAATTCACAAAACAAAATATTAGAGATAAAGTATTCTAAACTTGTAAAAATCTTAATGTTATCATTTAAGGACTAAGGTCAAATTGCAATAGTAGATAAATAGAGCACAGATGCTCAAACACATGGACAGTAGTGAATGAACACTGCAATACGATCCTCCACAAGTTAGGCAGCACAAAAAAATAATACAGGAAAAGTAGAATGGTGAAAGTCAGTGAAAGCGTCGAAGAACCAATAGAATTTTGAGGTAATAACCTAGCACAGAAGCAAAAAGGCATCACATCAAGTATGATCCATTGCACATCTATAGTATAGCAGTATTATATGCATCAGCAATGTTCATTTCAGAATACTTGAACCAAAAACTAAGAATGTGGTCCAAGATAATATGCATGGGGCTGGGAAATCAGCAAACATCCAGCGCATAAAAAGAACTATTAACAGCCTATGAAGCCAATTCATCTCATGTCTAACAACTTGGTTCTGCATAAATTCAGCATGGAAATCCACTCCATCATTTGTGAAGTTTCACAATTCACGGAAAAGTTATCACCTAAAGGTCTTCTTAATCTAACATCCATTAAAGTAAGACCAAAGAGAGGGATTCAGTCAGGAGATACACCCCATGATTGCCATCAGTAGCAAGAATGCAAGATCCACATCGGATGTCATTGATGTACTATAGAGAATTATAACCTGAATAATTAAAAAAATGGAGGTTTGGGAACAAGTTTAAATATGCTTCACATGAATAAAGAAGTCTGCGTAGAAGTTCAGCTCTGCAAGAGAACAGAAAAGAGTGGGTCAAAATTGTTGGCTGTAAGACAAATGACAGACCTATGGTGGGAATCTGAGAAACAGTAAGGAATCCTAACAGTTGGGTAATTAGAGCTCAGTTGTGGAAATGATAAATGTGTGAGCATATGAAACTGCAGAGAATGCATACTCAGCACTTTTCTTCCCATCCACACCTCAAATCTCAACACCACAGAGTAAGCAATCCTGATCACAACATCTACTTCTACATCAACTAGACTTAAATTACTGCTTAAAGAAAATATGAAGTTGAAAAAAAGCAAATTGAAGCATGCAACCCAAAAAGAATTGTCTCAGTCTAACTTGGGCCTTCAAGGTTGAAAAGAAAATTAAGCAGAAGTATTCAAAACATTCAGATCAAGTTGCCTAACTTGAATGCCAAGACGAAACATCATCACCATAAGTAACAAGTGTGTGAAGATCAAATTCAGCAAGGAAAGAATTTAAAATAGTTGGATCCAATTGACTAATAAGAGAACACATCTATTGCGATGTCAGCTAAATTTCCTCTCATGTTCATAAAACCATGGTCAACATAGGTGTATTCTACGTTTCAACATAGCTCTACGAGCACTATCCAGCTGAAGCCGAAGATACACTCAATGTGATAATTTTTTCACTTTGCTACAGATTTTGAGTCTCTTGCATTTGGCTCATAATGTGAATTCAGCTTGGATCCATGAAAATAACCTAAGAAAATCTGTATCAAAAGCCGAATCAAGGGATAAGCAGCCTCTTAATGATGACAACGATCCTTGTTCATAGAAAAAACAAATCGATTTAATTATAAACATCACCACCAACCACTTACTATATTTCAAGATGTCAACCTCAGCTCAAACAGTTCCTGCTAGTAAGTGCAATGATAAGAGAATAAACTTGAAAAGAATTTCAAAAAGATGTCTCAAATATATGTAGCTAAATCAGGCGAGAAACACATAGATCGGCATATAGAATTCCTCTAAATAAACATAGCTGCAGAGAAGGATTGCTAAAGTTAACCTGACGAAGAGGGCTGTCCTTAGGAAGAAAGCAGCCAATGGTTTTCCCGTACACTTCACAAGTAGAGAAGTGAATGAGACGCTTGTTGTTCTCCGAACAGTACTTAACCTAGCATCGCCAAAACCATAAATCGTCATCACTGATCAGCATTCAATAGACATTCAACGATATTCCATCAAAACCACAAGAACAAGTTTGTTTCGAACTCTCGGCATTAGAAATACATACCACTGGCAGCGCATCGATGAAGTTGCTGTAAATTGTGTCGAGAGGACGAGTGTTGTAGTCGGCAGGAGTACAGATCGCAGCTAAATTGATCGTCTACAAAACAAAAAATTCCCAAATTCAGCATCAAACGCAACACCGACACCTAAATTGGCAGAAATTTTCTAGCATTACAAATCCAAACACCACAATGAGCTAAGAAGATGGCACGACCAAGTCAATTAAGCATAATTTGCTATGGCGACGCGGAAATTCGTAAAAATACGAACCTCGCAGCTTCGAAGCAGAACATTATTCACCGACACAAGCAAAAAGAAAGACGATACCACATCGATAAAGGAAATCACAATGCCAATATCGAAATTGACAGTACAGAAGCCCAGGAGATCAAATCAACAACAAGAGCTAATCAGATTACAAGAGAGAGAAAAGGCAATACCAGATCTGCCATCTTGATGAGGCCTTCGAGGCGAGAGTCATGCTTGATGTTGATACGATGGAACTGAATGCGATCGGCCCAAGGGAGAGAAGCAGGCTCAAGAAGATGCTTGATCTTGTCATTGTAGACATCAACGGCGAGAACCTTGTGAGGAGTTTCGGCCATGAGCTTCTCGCAGAGGTGAGAGCCGATGAATCCACCGGCACCAATCATGCAAATGGTGATCGGCTTTATCGGGTTACCATCGAGATCTACTCTGGTGGAGGACGCCATTTCTTCGGATTTTGTCTCTCTAAAAGGGAGGGGATGGAGGGAAGAAGGAGGAACGAAGGGAGGGAAGCTCTCG
Organism: Talinum fruticosum; assembly: GCA_021018815.1. Taxonomy (NCBI): domain Eukaryota; kingdom Viridiplantae; phylum Streptophyta; class Magnoliopsida; order Caryophyllales; family Talinaceae; genus Talinum; species Talinum fruticosum. The sequence goes on from JAITYX010000109.1 coordinate 472,873, forward strand.
AGGATTTTCTCTCTCCTCCGGAGTTGCAGTGGGAAAAATGATGGGAGGATGGGAGAAGGAATGAAGAGGGAAGCGGCGGTGGGGGAATTTATTTAAATCCAGAGTGAGAATGGAAAGGAAGGAGAGGAGAGGTCCACAGACGTTGGAAGCTGGCTATGTGGGGTCCACTTCCCCATTCAATCTTGTTTTCAGAACTCTGAGCATGGGAAGCTCAAGGGTTAATTTTAGGCTCATTCGAGCAATGATAGAGTTTTGAGTATATAATCCATCGATTTTATATTATACTAATTTATGTTCGCACTTTAGCATAGTTTTAAATTAAAGAAAATAATTATTGAAAGATAAAATGTTTAATTTATTAGATATTAAAAATTTGAGCCGATTTTTATTATTTGTAAATAACTTAGATAATGGATTCAAAATTTTATTTATAGATGTCATATTTAAAATTTTATGGAATTTATTGAATATTTATCAATTTTTAAGAATTTTGTTTAAAATTTTTTAAATAATTTTTATTCATTTTTTTAAAAAATTGACAAATAGGTGTCGGATCACTCATATTGTAGTACATTCACCTCCTATCTTAAAGGATTAAAATTTTATTAAACATGACCTATAAAAGTAAATATAATACTTATACTATACTTTCTTACAATAATTGTTATTGAAAATTCCCATATAGATTATTTAGCTTCAATTTTATTAATATTATCTAGCTCAAGGTACATAATATTTTATATTTAATGATAATATATATATATAAATTTTTTAATAATGTGTCTTACTATTGAAGTTAAAGAAAATACTCCTTCCGTTTCAAAATACATGTCACTTTAACTAACTTTTCTCGTTTCATAATACATGTTACTTTACAATTTCAATGACATATTAATTACTAGTTTACAAACTTTGTACTTATTAATTGCTTTGTTTCTTTCTTTTTCATTGATTTTTTTCATTTTCAATAAAATATAGGACCAACTTAGTCTTTTAACATAAAATTTATCATAAATTTTATATTTCTTTAGTATTCCTGCATAACCTTAAAACGACATGTATTTTGAAACGGATGGAGTACTCTATTAATATTATCTAGATAATAACATAATACTATTCCAGAAAAATATTATTGTTAGAACACGATAGTCAGAGGTGAAGATAGACGGGGCCAATGTGGGTCGTAGCCCCACTATGCCCAAAATCTATATATTGGAATATTCTAACTAAATTAAAACAAAGAAGTATTTTGTATATGATAATTAGGTATGTGAAAGATAATGATTTTACTTTGTTATTTATGAATTCGAGTCTCCTTATTTATACTTCTAATTTTTTATTCATTGAAAATTTAAAGGCCCATTAAATTTACCATTTGGCTTTGCTTCACCATTTGCATCATTTATTTTATTTATTTTTCATTCTTTTATATTTTTCTATTTTATTATATCTTAATTAATTTGACTTCTATTAATTTATTAAACTCCCTTTTCTATTACATTATAAATTTTAATATTTTTTCACTATGAATTTTATCGGTTGTTAACTACCAATTTTTTGATATATGAGAATAAGATAATATTAATCATTTTATGAGGATTTTTAAAGATAATTATATACGACTTATATTTGAACCCCAATTTTGTTTTCATGTCTTATTAAGGAGTTAAAAAATCATATAGTATTTAAAAGTCTCTTTGACATGAGTTAATTTTAAAAGTGTTATAGATTAGATTGATCAATTAATTTCTTAATTTGTGAAAAAATTAAGGTAAATTGAACGGAATTAATTATGTTGTACGGAGAAGCGTAGCTAAAGAAATTCTATAAATTAATTAAAAATAATAAATTTAAAAATTAGTCTTAATAATATCAAATTTGACCTCCCTAATAATTATTTTCTAACTCCCCCTTGACAATAGCATAATTCAAAACCTTCTTAATCGAAATTGGTACATTTTATTTAGATCATTCTTTTTACCTTTAATTATACCTTAAAAACATATTTAGCCTTGCATTTTACGTGCAAGGCTACAATTACACTTTAGACTATTTGATTTTATTTTGAATACGTTAGCCTTTTGTCTCTTTATTTTTTATGAAACTTAGTCATGTATAAAAAATTAAAAATTAGAAAATAAATATGAAAATAAATTTTTTATGCCATATTTGAATGCTTCTTACAAAAATGAGTAACTAACTATTGTTAATGAAATCAATTTAAAATCATTAGAAATATAAAAAGGTCTTTTTTGGGTTAATGTATAGATCATAATTAAAAAGTTATCAAAGTAGTTAACTAATTAATTCTAATAAAAAACTCTTACGGAATAGTTTTATGAGACTATCATGAAATTATATTTGTATATCAGTCAACCTAGATGCATACATTATCTTACCATTTATATATTTATAATATAATGGAGATAACATAATCAAATCTCCTAACTTACCCATTAAATAAATAAATTTTCGGTAATTCTATTTTGTGGCAATTATCTTACCCATTAGAAAAAATAAATCATAATCTAACAATATAATTTTTTTCATGATAAATGTTTATTCAAATTGCTACAACCAAGTTTTTGAAGTTGTATTATTTTATTTTTATTTTATTATCATCTTTTTTTCTCACAATTTTATTATCATCTTGACATAGATATTTATTTGATCAATAAATAATAGGTTTATTTTATATTAGTAGTAGATTATATATACATTTTATTTCAATTATGGTATTAGATTAGATTAGATGTCACTTTAATAATTTTTTTTATTTTATAATATTTATTATTTTATAATTTTAATAACATTTTAATTATTATTTTATTGATTTTATTTTTATTAAAAAATAACAAAGAGAAAATGTTGAAACATATTAGATAATTTATCTTTTAACTATTTTAGTTTTTAGTTAACCTTGGTTTTCCCCCAACCTACTAAAGTGAAATGTAATTTAAAATGAAAAGAATATATCCTATACTAATGTAAAAAAGCACGTAATGTATATTTTTAAAAAAATTTAAATTATTAATTTCTTTGCGGTTAATCATTTAGAAATTGAGTAATATTATGATTTTTTTCATTTATACTCTCTCGCACTTCTTCTCCAATTACAGTTCACACTTCTTGGTCTCCCTCATGTCGCTCAATCTATCTCTATCCGGTTGATTTCCAGCTGTTTGCAACCGCTTTTTCCTCCTCGCTACGCTCAATCTCTCCCTTTACCGCCCTAACCGTCATCGAATTTGTTTATCGAAGATTTTGATTTCATCCATGAACAATATTTAATCAAGATTACTTTGGTTCATCCTCGCTCAATATCTCCCTCGTGATGGCAATCTCTTTCTCTACCGCCCTAATCATCATCGAGCGAATTCGTTCATCCTCAAAGTACAAATTTAGCCAAGATTAGGATAATGAAAAGTGTAGCAATTGATGAACAAAACTCAACACAAATTCCTCAATTTAATTAGTTTACCTCTTTTATTTTATATTATCATTTGATAATATATAAGAAAAATTGTACGGTGCATTATGAAGATTGAAATTAATTATTTTAGGCTGTAAATTTTTTAAAAACAAATGATACAATAACATTGAAATTAATTGTTTTAGGATTCCAATTATATTAAAATTTTATTATATATAGTTGAAATTTTTACTGTAAGTAAAACTTAAAAAAATTTTAAATTACTTTTTCAATAATTTGAAAAGAAGGCACGTGAAAGAAAGTATAACTAGGATGGAAATTTAAAATTAAAAAAGAGGGAGGGATCATGACGTATATGTGAAAATTGTACAAATAGGCAATTTATTGTCTTCAACTCTACCAAAATTTCTGATATAATTTACATTTTCCTTTTATTTTCAATGCAGACACAGTTAGCCGTTGAAGTGGGTCATCGTCCAACCAGAAGTTAACACATGGCGTGGCGCGTGCCAGCGAGAGGCCTCGGCACCAAGCTCATGCACACTCCTCAAGAAGCCGATCGTCTAGTGTAAAACGGTGTGCCCAAACTTTCCCTCCATGTCAAGCATCGAGGCCTGCATGCCTTGAGCCGCAAATGCTCTCATTTTCACACACTCGTTTGGCTTTTGGTTTCTTTATTAGCTCCCTACAGTAAAAATTTCATACGTTTTAAATTACTTATTATTTTTAGATTTTAGGGTAAACGGGTTTAAATATGAAGTTGTAACATAAGGGATCCTGGATTGAAGTTTTGGGAGTACTACTGACTATCACATGCTTGGATTTGAGATAATACTAGGATATTAATTAATTTTTTTAATAATTTAATTAATTTATAATTTAATTAATTTATAATTAATTTATAACCATAAAAATTAATTATAAGTTAAAAAATATAGTTATTTTTTTCAAATAATAATAATAAATTGATATATTATATTATATAATTTATTATAAATATTAAATAGATATGTCTCTTTATTTTTTTCTATTTTGATTAATATACTTTTTATTGTTAATATTCATTATATTTAATGTCAATGCAAATATTCCCAATATTAAATTAAATTAAAATTACATTGAATCTACCTACATGACATCCTACATGGCATCCTTTGTGTCATCATACGTGTCGCTCATACATTGCTTCAACTCAACTTTTGTATATATATATATATATATATATGATATTAAAAAAATACAAAATTCATGACAAGATTTATATTAAAAGACCACGATACTCTCGGACACTACTACAAAAGCTGTTATTTAGCGACGGATACGGTTCCGTTGCCAAACAACGACGGAGACCGACAAAAAATAGCAATTGTGTCGAGACAGACAACGAATTAGCGAAGGATATCCGCTTCGTCGCTATTTTTGGATTAGCGACCGAAATATCCGTCGTCTGTCGAGAGTAGCGACAGACTATTCCGTCACTAAGTCGTAGCTGTAGGAATTAAAATTTTCGGATCTAGGAAAAAATCTATAATAAAATTAATTTCGTCGATAGCGACGAAATTTTCTGTCATTGTTCCGTCACTAATAAAAAAATTTAAGTTAGCGACGGACCAACAACGAACCTGTTCCATCGCTAATCTGTTATAAATTTCAGATCTGGCCTTTCGGCCGGACCGAGCAACGCGAAACGAAAGTAGTGGCGGCCGACGTTGCCGCCACTACTTCCGGTCTGCCGCCCTTGTATTCGTGAAGTTTGGGCGAAGGGTTCAAGGATGGGAGAGGAGACCTTGGTTGCTCGTCGTCGCTCGCCGCGTGGAGGAGACCGCCGTCACCGTCGCCTAGTTTCAAGGTAGTGTTTTCTTAATTGTTATTAGATTTAGGGTTTTGAATAATTTAATACAAATTGATGATTTTATATAATTTGATGCAAATTAATGTTGTTTGTGAATGAATTTGAAAAGAAAAATGTGCAATTTGTGATTTATGTATATATGTTGTGTTGTTTAAAGTGTGTGAGGTTAGATTTGTTGAAAAAAATTGTTGAAATTGAAGTAAATGTTAATTGTGATTTATGTATGTGCAATTGCTTGTGGTTTATTTATGAATTTATTGAACATTTGACAAATTATCAATAGATAGTGGTTAATTGTGTGAAATTAGAAATAAAATTATTGTTGTAAATTTTGAAATAATTTTATAAATTATATTTGTGTGTGAGTTATTTTATACTATGTTAGATTTGTTTTTAATTATGTTAATTACATATCTAATTTAAAGAATCAAATATTTCCAAAGTCAAGGATTAGCGAAACTAGTGGCTAATAATAATGATTAACTCAACAAGTTACAAAATTTGGAGGAGTAGCTCCAACTGATTGGAATTTAATTTACACAATTTTCTAGTTCATCTCACTTGATCACTGCTTATTCCATTGCATTTTCATTAATTTATTTGGTTTGTGGAGTTGAAATTTATTTTGAAGTATTTAGAGGAATATGTGTAGAGATTTTTTTCCTGATTATTAATTAAGCTCAAAATTAAAATAACTTTATTAGACGTACAAAATAACAAAAAATTATTTTGGGACAAAAAAATCCAAATAAATGTATCTTGTTAATGATATTATACGCTTTAAGGATCTAGGGCGTTGCATCCGTATTTATAAAAACATCTGCATATAGATGAAATCGCGTTGTTTACTTGTTCCATGCAATAAATACACATATAAAGATCATATAATTACAAACTTTAAATCTAATCTGTAAGAATCTTAAATTTTATTACAAGGTACTGAATTACGAAAGAATATGTAGTGAACATGTATTGATTAATAACTAATAATTGAATAAATTGTTAAATGTCAATCGGAATATATATGGACGGGCCTACGCATCGTAGATGGATGTATCGTAAGTTATTACCTGGTAGAGTTGGGTATAGACAAGAGTTTTTAGACGGGGTTGAGGAGTTTGATGCACATGCTAGAAGTCAATCGGAATTTGTACATAATCAAGAATATAGGTGTCAATGTAACAAATGCAAAAATCGGAAGTATAAGGATCCCGAAGAAGTTAAGTTACACCTTTATTAATATGATTTTCTTCCAAACTATTGGTATTGGACAAGTCATGGAGAAATAGATCCTCAATTACATGAGAATGGTGGTATGACTTATAACATATTCAACGACGAAAGTGGCTCTAATCATATGAACTACGGTGATGTAGAATGAAATATCGACCGTATGAATGATATGGTCACGAGATGCCATGATGTCAAATCAAGGCTATACAAGTGAGCCTTCAAATACCAATGCCTAATCTTTCTTTAATATGGTTGAGGCTGCACAACGACCTTTGTGGGAAGGAAATGAAACTTACACCGAGTTGTCCGCCACCGTTAGACAGCTTGAGCATCAAGTCCGACTACAACATGCCTCAAAATTGCTTTAATGAGATTGCTCAACTTCTGAAGGAGATTTGTCCCCCGATAACCTGGGTTCCTCATGACATTCACCATGCAAATAAGGTCATTAAAAATCTTGGGATGGATGTTCAAAAATTTATTGTTGTCGGAAAGGTTGCATGTTGTTCTACAAAGAGGATATTAATCTTGATTCGTGCAAGTTTTGTGGTCATGCGAGATGGAAGCGTCAAAGGGAAAAACAAGGAAAAAGTCCAAGGACTCCGTTTGCCAAGATGCATTACTTGCCATTAATACCAAGACTTCAATGCTTGTTTGCTTCAAAAACCGCAGATGAGAGCACATGAGATGGCATTATGAGAATGTAAGAGAGGATGGTGTCCATCCTTCAAATGGTGAAGTATGGAAACATTTTGATAAAGTTTACCCCGATTTTGCTACTATGCTAATAAATATTAGACTTGGTTTGTGCGCGGATGGGTTTAATCCATTCAGCTAACCTTCAAGGTCTTATTCAATCCGGCCACTTGTTGTTACGCCCTATAATCTGCCACCGAATTATGCATGACGACGCCTTATATGTTCTTGACATGCATCATACCAGGGCCTAAAAATCCGAAAAATAAAATTGATATGTATTCTGCACCTCTTATTGACGAGTTGAAAACACTATGGGAAAATGATATTTTAAAAAGTGAGAACTTTCTCATGAAGGCTGCGTTGATGTGGACCATTAATGATTTCCAGGCATACGGTATGTTGTCCGGATGGAGTACTCATAGTGCCATGTCATGCCCGGTATGTATGAATCAATAAAAAGCATTAAAACTTAGAAATGGGCGAAAATTTTCATGGTTTGATTTCCATCGGCGGTTTTTGTCATGAAGTCACGCATTTCGAAGGAATACCATAGCTTTTACAAAAGGAAAAACCGTACGTTCGGGTCCTCTTCGTCGATATACGGGGAAAGAAATAAAACAATGGGTTGAGAACTTTCCCGGAGTAACGGAAGAGCGGGACATCAACGTTTCGGGGTTCAAAAGGATCATAATTGGACAAAACAAAACATATTTTGGGAGCTTCCATATTGGAAAGATCAATAGTTTCGCCACAACTTAGATGTGATGCACATTGAAAAGAACTTTTTGAGAATATAATACACTCGTTATGGATATTCTAGGGAAAACAAAGGATGATATCAAGGCAAGAATGGATTTGGTAGAGTTGTGTGATCGTGAGGAGTTGAATTTAAAGCATGAACCAAATGGTAAAATTCTCAAACCGAAGGCAAAATATCTGTTGTCGTTGGAGCAAAAGAGGGCTATATGTGAATGGGCAAGAGAGTTGAAAATGCCGGATGATTACTTGTTCTAACATCTCATACCTTGTAGAACCAAACTCCACTAAGTTCCATAGCATGAAAAGTCATGTTTTCATGGAGAGTTTTCTTCCAATAGGATTTAGTGCACTCCGGATGAGGTTTTAGCGCCTCTCATTGAAATTAGTGAATTCTTCAAGAACCTTTGCTCATCTATTTTACGGGATGCGGAGTTAGAGCAAATGCATCGAAATATTTCCATTACACTTTGTAAATTGGAAACAATATTTCCTCCTGGGTTCTTCAATGTGATGGAACACTTGCCTGTTCACTTGGCGAAAGAAGCAAAATTGGGTGGTCTGGTACAATACCATTGGATGTATCCATTTGAGTGGTTCTTTGGCCAATTGAAGAGGTCCGTAGGAAACAAATCGAAGCATGAAGGAAGTATCGCTGAAAAATATGCACGATTTGAAGAAACACATTTTGCGCCTTACTATTTCGGCTCTAACATGCCTTGTATGCGCAATAGAAGTCGACGAAATGAGGGAGTGAAGTTCCATACCACAATCCTACTCTTTCGATATTCATACCAGAAGGTGCTCCAATTGGGAAGTTTACTCCGCGTTTCCTTGATGATAAGGAAAATACGGTTGCACATGTCCATGTATTACTGAATTGTTTCGAATTTAAACCTGACCTTGAGTGAGTTTATCTTGTCCTATACAACACTCATTTCAATCAATTATTTTTATTATGATGATGTGATATTAATAAACATTTTAAACTCAGTCTCTTCGAACACCAAAAACAAGCTATATGATGCGGCAATTAATGCAATGATGGGAAGGGAGTTCGAAGATTAGTTCGGAGGAGCTGTGAGTATCATATATTATAACTTAGTGGTCATTAAAAAATTTATTAGAATGGGTTCTTCAATTTCAATAAACTAAACCAATATTATGTTATTGACACATATTCATTGTTATCGAGTATATCATGATGAAAAGCATGTTTACTTAATGCAATTAGCTCAAGGTCCTTTAAGGAGAGTGAAAACATGGACAACATACACGGTGAATAGAATGTTATTTCATACCGAGGCTCGAAATGAAGGAAGGATGACCTTCAATTATGATGTTTGTGCCAAAGGAACCGATGGAGGACATGTTGAAAATAATTACTATGGCATTTTGCAAGAAGTAGTTGACGTTGAATAGGTTGGTGAACTAAGAAAAAGATGTGTGTTGTTTAGATGCAATTGGTTTAACCATAGTCATCCTCGGGGTACTCGGTGCCATAAATTTAGTTCGTATGTTGAAGTGCATCGTACAAAGCGCTATCGTAAGTACGATCCTTTCATATTTGCTGGTACTGCAATTCAGGTGTATTATATGTCATATCCACAAGGCGTCCCTAGAGAAAAATGAGTTGGTTCGTCGTAGTGGCAGCAAAACCAAGGGCCAAAGTTGATGACCAATATACTATTCCTCTTGCATTCCAAGAGGATAGTATGGGCACAATCGATCTTATTATGGAAACTTTTCCGGACACTTTGGTTGATAACTCAATATCAGCCAAAGAATTAGTTGATGATGTTCTTTTAAAGCAACAAGATGGGATTGAGGATGTTAGTGAAGAAGAGGATGGTGAAGAAGATAATGAAGGTAAATGGGATGATGATAACATCACCGATGAGGAAGAAGAACATCTCATATTCAATGATGACGAAGAGGATAGTGAAAAAGACGATGATGATAATGATGATGAGGATGTCTGGCTAATAATATGGATGTTGTCATAAATTATGTCTTCTTTTATGTTGTTTTATATTGAATCACTTGAATTAATGTTGTAATCAAATGAATTCTTACTAATATATTGAAGGTGAATCAATTTAGATGGAGTAAAGCGTAATTTCTTAATAGAAGAATATTTATATCTAACGCTTACATGTGTTTTCACTAACGTGTACTTTCTTAATGTTAATTTGAAGGTGCAACAATTTTATTTAATCTCCCTTTAACCGTTGGATGTTTACTAATGTTTATATGTTGTTTATGTTAGGAATTATGGAACGAGGTAGAGACAGGTCGAAAAGATCGAGCAACTCGGGAAGGGCTAGAAACAACGTCAATACCGATGGTGAAGGTGACAATGTAAACATTTCTAGCCCCCTCAAAACCCTCCTTACATTCAGTTTCCTCCTGTAGGTAGAGCACTTTCTCCACACTCCCTTACAACCAAACTCCTATGGGTAGGTCATTCATCCCAAACCCTTCTTATTTCCAACCTCTTCTTATTTCCAACCTCCATTGGGTACAACTCCAAATATCCCGCACATCCCTCACATGCAAACTCCAATGAGTGGATTATTTATCCCAAACCCTCCTTATTCTCAGCATGCTCATATGTACTCGAACCCGCCTCATACGTACGTATATAACCAATATGGTACGACACTTATACCACGCATTAACATTGGTGCCGAACAAAGGCCACCACAAAGGCCTATGAATGATGGTGCAAGCTGCTGCGAGCGATGAGCATGCTAGTCTTGAATCAAGCAATGCCAACGATCGATTAAAGATTCGGATTGAGCCATACGGTGAAGGGTAAGTGTGATAATAAGTAATAAAATGAAATAAGCTTAATAGTAAAATATTATAACTAAGCTGTTTTGTATGTTTCTTGATTAGGTTCTTTCCCATTGATAAAGTTGTGGGCACAATTTACCACATCTTCCAAAGCAAGTATGATGGAACATGGCCTACATGGGGTCAAGTTCCTCGGTCACAATGTGATCTTTGGTTTTCCGAGTTTAAGGTAATGACAAATTTTTAGTTTTCTAAATTTAAGGTAACATAATGACTTATTGTGTATGTTTGAGCATTATATTATAATTTCATAACTTATAAACTACTTTTTCATGTATACATAAATTTTACACTTGGTCTCCAACCGATGAAGTCCAAATCGGAAGAAATTTTGAGGAGAAAGGAAGTGATCGATCGAAGGACTTCATGCTGAAATCAAGGAAAAATAAAAAGAAGCCGAAATGGTTGGATGACAACTACTAAAGAGAGTTGTTAGAATACTTGGGAAACTGTTAAGTACAAGAAGTTCCGTGAGTAGGCTCGGAAAAACCGCAATGCTCGATCAAGGTGGACTTGGTTCATTGCTTCATACTTGTAGCTCAATCCCTATGACGGAGCATAAACGGCGATTGGTATATACCCCTTTAGTGATTACACATGCAACTACTAACATGTTCAAATTAGCAAATTGAATGTCTATCGACATTTTTTGTATTTAGATGAAGGAGCTTAAAGGAGTTCTTCCTCTACCGACCCAACTCTTTTCATGAACCCACAAGACCAAAAAGGACCAATAGGTTGACCAGAAATCCAAGGTCATTTATGTGAGTTACCTTATATATGCAATTTTCACATTTTTCAATATATGGTTTTCTTTGACAATCTTTGAAAGTTACATGTCTCCAAAATTTATATATTATTCAAGAAAAGTTTGAAAAAGAGTGGGAAGAGTTGCAAAACACTCAACCTTCTACCGATGACCCCAACTCTTCGAGGATCGTGTGTCCACCCCTTCACAACATGAGTTGTGGGTGAAAGTCAATGCGAACAAGAAAGGTCGCATTTATGGACTTGGATCTAAGGCAAAAACTTAAAAACCACCATGTCCTTCAAATCACAGAAAGTTACTACTCCGGATGACTCGGATTTGAGAGCAACGAGTGCATAACTTAACTTCGAGTTACATCAATGGATTGAGCATGCTCGTGTGCTTGGGTTGGAAAATAGACAGCTCAAAGAAAAAGTGGACGAGTTTCGCCGAGCCAATAGCACGCTTCACTGAATTTATGAAATCTCAACAAGTATCCGGTTCTCACCATAGACCGAGTACAACGATAAGAGGAAGAGGAAGAGGAAGAGGAAGAGTGAGGACTCCGAATTCGTTATGATCGAGAACTTGTGTGTTGATAATGTGTTTATAGTTGTTTGTGAACTTTTGTATGGTTGTTTTTGTGAACTTGTGAAGTGGTTGTAAATGTGTTTGGATTGTTTATGATTGTGAAATGTATGTTGGATTTGTATATCCAACTAGGAGGAACACGTTGTGGCATATGTAAATGTCAAATGTAATTGTGACATATGTGAATATTGGATTTGTATATCCAGTCACATTTTTTACTAGGTTGACAAAAAATAGAAAAACGATTGTCGAATGCGGCAACACAACAACGGATCGGTGACGGAATTTAGCGATGGAATTTCCGGATATTCCGTCGGCGATTTCAACGACGAAAGTGAGATTCTCGCTGCCGATCTTGAGTAGCTAAGGAATGCTCTTCCGTCGTTGTTCAGTTGCTATTTAGTGACGGATTTAGAAATTTCCGTCACTAAATTTTAGCGACCCGGTATATAGCGATGGATGTTTTCCGTCGCTAATTTCGTCGTTAATTTCAAAATTCCGTCGCTATTTTGCATTTTTCTAATGCTATTCGTCGGTTTTCTAGTAGTGAGATTTTATTAACAATTAAAAAAGTCAATGAAAAAAATATAAATAGTAAAAGCAAAATTGGTAAACTAATTATTAATATATTATTGAGATTGTAAAGTGACTGATATTGTGAAACTAAAAGGTTTAAAATGACATATATAGTGAAATAGAGGGTGGTTTACTCTTTTTCTTCAAGAGTTTTCTTCATTTAGCCTTGTATAGGTGTCATTGAACATAACTAAAATTATCAACAGATCACTTTGATCGAGTCATATGAAATTCCATTGTTAAATGATTCCCATCCAAAATCAATATAATTAATTGATAAAAATATACCTTCCAATTGGATCAACAACTCTAGTTTACACGTATTGACAAGATAAATAACTCGCACAAAAGTGAGAAACAAGACTCTTACAAGGAGAGAAACTCAAATTTTCACAAGAAGGAAAGAAGCCCAAACTCTTACAAGAAGAAGAGAGATTTATTAGAAAGAAAATAATGATATCTTTAGATGTTGATTCGATTGAAAAAATTTAAGTAAAATGGGTTTATCACTTAATGCGAGTTGCGCTAATAGCCACCCCAATAATTTAGAAAAGAGAAAAAAATAGTGAATACAGAATTAGAATTTACAAAGGAGGAAGGGTGAGAAGTAGGGTTAGAAATTTCACTTGAACCCGGATCCAACCCGAACCCGCCCCATTTCAAACGGGTTTGGGTAGAAAAAGTGAAAATAGAATGGGTATGGGTAGGTGTGGAAATAACAGGTTTGGGTATGTGTATGGGTAGGGTATGAGGTTCACTCAGCCCGCACGCACACCCGATGCACACCCCGATTTATTTAATATGATAATTTTCTAGCACATAGGCATGCCAATTATCATATGGGGATGCATAAAAAAGATTTACGCACTTCATAACTAAATTGTAATTTTCCTTTTAGTAAAATAATTTAATCCTCATATGACAAAATATCAGAATGATTCTCGGATATCGATGTGGGTATTTTTTACTCATCACAATTAAGCTTGAAGAAAACTCGCAAACTCGACAAAACCCGATAGATGCGAGATATGATATGAGTTTTCAAAATTCGATGGGTATGTGTATGGATATGAATGCGATATGGATACAATTTTTAGAATGAATATGGATACGATATGACTCTACTCAATCCGAATCCGAACCCAAACCTACTGCATTTCCATCCATAGCGAGAAGAGAACGAAAAAGGGGAGGGGGCTGCCAGAGGGAATCCTTTATTGCCACTTATATTTAATCAAATGAAGTGCTCAACACTGAATTCACTAATCTTATCCGACAAACGCCAAGTACACATCATAAAACGTAAGACTTTGAATTATGGAAGGTTTCCGGGAAAAAAGTTCCTTAGATATTGGTTAAGCCTTTGAATTATATGGAAGTTTCTTTAAAAAATAAATAATATATTCCATCTATTTTAAAATATTATCGCTCTAAGATTATAAGGGAATATCAAAGAAATACAGAATTTAAGATCAACTAAATTGTCCCAAAATTTCATTAGAAATGAAGAAAATCAATGAAAAATAGGAGGAAAAAACAATTAACAAGCACAAAAATTGGTAAACTAGTTATTATACGTCATTAGAACTGTGGGTGATACATATTATGAAACAAAAAAATTAGTTAAAGTAACATGCATTTTAAAATGGAGGGAGTATACGATCGGGGACGGACCCACCGGGAGTCAGTGGGGTCAACTGACCCCCTCTCAAAAACAAATAAATCTTTTATAGAATAGAAATGAAGTTGAAAGTAAATGTAGCTGAGATGGTGAGAATGTTAATGGTTATACGTGAGGTCGGGGTTCAAATCCTAATGCAAGCAATCTCTTTTTTTTTTTTTTTCCAAAATTTAACTTCTTCTTTCATACCTTATTTTCCACGACTTGCCGCTCTGCTTTGCCCCACGACCTGCCCCACGCTGCAGTGCTTGCTCCGCTTTGTTGCCCCCACCACCGGACCGGCCCCAGGCCACCACTGCCGCCGCCCGCCGTGCTGCTTGTGCTCGCCCGGCCAGAGCTAGTGGCGGAGCACCGGAGCCCTTCTCCTCTCCTCTCCCACTCCCACACACACACTCTCTCTCTCTCCCAGCCAACAACCACACCGGAGGAGCCCCAAACGATTGCATTGTAGCACACCGCCGGCGCCGTCCACCGCCACTGCTAGCCGCCCACCCCGTCGCCGTCCGCCACTGCCTCCTCTCCTCTCCCGCACCATACTCTCTCTACTCTATCATTGATTCATTCCCAAATCCGTAAGTTCACAACTTTCAAAATTTTCAATTTCAATTCAATTTAAGGTATAATTTGTGTGATGTTAGATTTAATTTCTTTAATTTTATCGTTAATTTATGTGATTTTATTGATTTTTCAATTTTATTTCATTCATTCTTTAGACCAATTTCACGATAAAGGTTTGATTTTTGTTGTTTAATTTTTATTATAGGTTAAAATGCATAGATATTTCAAAAAGATAGCTACGAGAACCCTCCATTCTTTCAAGTTTGAAATCCGAAAATTCACCATTGAATGAAGAAGGCGATGCAAATATAAATCCTTCCCCTACAACTTGTGATGCAAATGTCAATCCCTCCCCTACAACGTGTGATGTAAATGACAATCCCTCTTCTATTGAGAGAAGTCGAGTTGATGTCGGTGCACTTCCATATGATCCGGGAGCAAGAAAACCAATGTCACAATATCATTGTGATGAACAAGATGAGGTAAGAAGAGCATATCTCCAAAAGGTCCCTTTCTACCCCGAAATCATACTTTCCAGTCAAACGTCAATGTCCGGATATATGCGTAGATTTAATGTCTCCTGGTATGGTTTATACAATAATTGGTTAGAATATAGCATAAAGAAAGATGTTGCATTTTGCTTGTGTTGTTATTTGTTTAAAAATGATGAAATGACCCATTTTGGGGGATGCATTCACAAGTAAAGGATTTTCAAGTTGGAATAAGACAAATATGCGTAGATTTAATGTCTCCTG
The DNA here is from genome assembly GCA_021018815.1 of Talinum fruticosum. Classification (NCBI taxonomy): domain Eukaryota; kingdom Viridiplantae; phylum Streptophyta; class Magnoliopsida; order Caryophyllales; family Talinaceae; genus Talinum; species Talinum fruticosum. Next base: position 488,614 of record JAITYX010000109.1, read on the forward strand.
GTATGTTTTATACAATACTCTCGAGCGTGTGGCTCGTTGAGTTTATGAATGTGTTTCGTGCGGGGTTAAGGCTTTAAGCCTATGGGATTAGCCATATTACAGAGGAAACTCTGCTGAAATTTTTACTTTGTGTACATCTATTATTTAGTTTATTTCGACCTTCTTCAGTAAATTCCTAGGTCAAGTCACTTGTATACGATTGAGTAGTTAGTATTTTAGCCATGAGAGAATGGAATTTAAATATAAAATATAAACCCAAAAACAAAATCTTCTAATAAATAGCATATCAACCGTTCTATTTGCACATAAATGTAAGGCACAAAGTGGGACACTGAAGTCAAGCCATATTTATTTATTTTAACCTAAAACACAAGTTCAACATAAGCCATATAACCCGGTCGAGTTCGCCGCTTCTACCTCCAAGCATAGCCCACCTGATATTCTTTCTCTTCCACATCGAATCAAACGTCGCAGGGCTCATGTGTGACCATCAAACCCTAATTGAAGTTCGTCGGTGGCCAGAAAACTTCGTAAAGGCGGCTTTTGTCCCAAATTTCATCAATCCTTTCACAATCAATTTTCTTGTCTTGCAAGACTCAGAATTCACCCAAGATTTCACAATTGAACAATTTTCCGATGGCTCAAACAAAAACCCAAAAGAAAAGGGGAGAAAAGAAAGGCAATATCAACCCAACCACGGGAGAACATAAATCGAAAGAAGTGAGGTAGGAGGTAGACAACGAGTCTTCTTGTCAGCTAGCAACTATTTTTTACACCATTTGAGTCAAGCTTGGAGGAGGAGGAGGAGGAGGGGGAGGAAGGTGGTAGAGGATGGAAATGGAGGAACAAGAGAGGAAGATGAAAGAGAAATGGAGGGTGGGTGTCGTCTGGAATTGAAAGAGACAGGAGGGAGGAAAGAGAAAACGCGGGGGACAGAGGAAAGAGAGAAGGATAAATCAGATGAATTCATTAAAAAATAAAAATAAAATAGGAAGTTTTTGAGTTGTACAATCTGCGAAAAAATATATGGTTGAAATGTCTGTGCAAGTAGAATTTTTCATAGCCTATTTATCAACCATATCCCCGCCGCCTCCCCCCAAAAATGTAGATATTAGATGGAATCATAAGATTATCTCTTTTTAGTTTCTTTGTTAATGTATTAAGATCATGTTTGGCAAAATAAGTTATTTTAGTATTAGATAACTATTTGTATAGTTGATAACTATCTAGGTAGCGAGATAGTTGTTGAGTTTTAGTTGTTACCGCATCATCTGTTTAAGCGAGCGATTGAATAAATATGTTTGGTAAGTTTAGTAGTTGGCTAGCTTATTATTGTAAATTGGATATAAATAATTTTTAAATAAAAATTAATAAAGGGATATTTTTGTAAAAAAAATAAAACACTACTTTTAAATATAAAAGGTTAATATTCTTAGAAATATTAATTGAAACGTTATAAACTAATACTAGTTAAAGCACTACCTTGCCGAATACTAATATTTGGTTGGTTAGAGTTTTAACTTGGTCAAAACACTAAATACCACTCTAAACATTGTTGCTGAATATGGCCTAAAATGATTTGACAAGTTTCCAAACTAAGGTAAATGAATACTGACCTTCAAAAAACTACTTTCTTTGCTTCAAAATAATTGTCATTTTGTGCCCTTGAGGGAATATAAAAAAATACAAAATTCATGGTAAAAGTTGTTGTCTTAGTTTTTCATTGAAAATGAAGAAAGTCCATGAAAAATAATGAGAAAAAATTAATTGATAAGAACAAAATTGGTAAATTAGTCACTTGTATGTCATTGAAATTGTAAAATGACATATATTATAAAATAAAAAAATATTAACATGACAATTATTTTAAAATGAAGAGAGTATACAAATACAACTATTATTACATTTATAAAAAAAATACTTTTGCTAACCGTCACCATAAGGGCGATGGATAAGATATGTTTATATTCATTGAAATGAAATTTTATCTTAAAAAAATTAATATGTTTTCGTTTTAAATAAAATATTTTTTATCTTCCTATTAAATCTCATTATCTAATTTTTTCCAAATTATTTATTTCTTTTTTAATAAAAATTTACTTAATTATAAATTTTACCATTTTTTTATCGGGTTGGAGGGAGAAGGATCGGGATAGAGGTCGGATGGGATCCCGTGGCGGACCCAACGGGATTAGTGGGGTCAATCGACCCCCTCTTAAAAAGAAAATAAATTTTTTATATAACGAGAAAATAATAAGAAAACCTAGCTAGCTGAGTTAGTAAGAGCCTTGGTATTCAAATGGGAGGTTTGCGGTTCGAAGCCTTCGCAAGCAATCTCTCTTTTTTTTTTCCAAAATTTAACTTTTGAACTTCTTCCTTTTATTTTCCTTCGTTAGCCACGAGCCCACGACACTCTTCCTCTCGCTTTGGCCCCCTACCACCGGCCGGTGGCCGCAGCCCCCACCCCCAACCCCAACTTGCTGCAACATCAAAGCCGCGGCACCGCCATTGCCGTTGCTTGCCCACGCCCACCACTGCCATCATGCTGCTAGTGCCGAGGCTAGCCGGAGCCCTCTCTCTCCCACACACTCTCTTTCATCCCGACTAACCACACCACGGCTAGTGGTCACCGGCGCCGACCCCAAAGGATTGTAGCACACCGCCGTCCGCCGCCACTCGCCAGCAACCCGCCCTGGTCGCCGGTGCACCTCCTCTCATCTCCCGCACCACACACTCTCTTTCATTCCCAAATCTGTAAGTTCACAATTTCTAAAATTTTCAATTTCAATTCAATTTAAGGTATAATTTGTGTGATATTAGATTTAATTTCTTTAATTTTATCGTTAATTTATGTGATTTTATTGATTTTTCAATTTCACTTCATTCATTCTTTAGACCAATTTCACTATAGAGGTTTGATTTTTATTGTTTAATTTTTATTATAGGTCAAAATGTTTAGATATTTTAAAAAGATAGTTACGTGAACCTTCAATTCCTTCAAGTTTTAAATCTGAAAATTCACCATTGAACGAAGAAGGCGATGCAAATATAAATTTTAAAAACAGATGTTAACTTTTGTATTTGTAAAGATGTTTGTAAAGATCGGTTGTATGTGAACTTAGGTTTTGACTATGAATATAAAAGACCTATGTGAATACTCCGAGCGTGTGGCTCGTTGAGCTTGTGTTGTTGATACTACGAGCGTGTGACTTGTTGAGTTTATGAATGTGTTTCGTGTACGGTTAAGGCTTTAAACCTATGGGATTAGCTATATTATAGAGGATACTCTGTCGAAATTTTCAATTGTGTACACTATCATTTAGTTTATTTCGACCCCTTCCATAAATTTACTGGTCCGCCACTAATGAGATCCACTATAATAATAACATAGTGGAAGTAGACACACCTTACAAATACGATCACCAGTCAAGAATGTGAATGAATGAACTCTTGTGAACAAGGAAGGTTGGAGTGAGAATCAAAATTGATAGAAATGTAAACTATTCTGCTTTTTTTAAAAAAAAATTGAAAAACAAAGAGGAGTGTCTATCTGGTGGTTGATATATTTTTGGTCGACTATCTGGTGTTTGATATTGGATACACATAACATAAACATATACTAGAATCATGCCTAGAAATTTTTAATTAGGTAAATTTTTATTTAAAAAAAGTAAATAATTTGGAAAAAAAAGATAATAGGATTTAATAGGAAGATAACAAATATTTTATTTAAAAAGGTAACATATTACTAATTTTATTAAGATAAAATTTTATTTAGGAGCTGTTTGGTTCACCAACGAGTGAATAAACCGAAATGAAACTTGAAATTTAAAAAGAATGGAATGAGACTTGATTTATGAAATCAAATGTTTGGTTCATATCAAGAATGAAATCATAACTCAATTTCTACTTGTTTTGTTTAGTTATGCAATGAAATCAAAACTGTTTTTTAAATACATTTTCCTAAACTAAACTTATATTTTTCCTTGTAAATGTGAAAAATTATTTTTAAACCTTTATTTTTTTAAATAAAATATATTCATTATCTTAATTAATCTTTTTTTTATCAAATTTACAGACCAAAATTATATACCATTGTAACAAAAAAATATGACAACAAAATCGAAATAACAACAAATGAACTTCATAAGCTTTATTTGAAAATAGTTTCATAATATGCTCCAATTAAAATTAGCAAATAAGATTCATGTTAACCTTCATTTATTTGCAAAAGTGACATTTCCTATATAAACTTTATCACTTATGTAACATTTGAAAAATTTAAAGTCACATATCATAAAATAAAAATAAACATAAACATATCTTATTAATAATTGGAATTTGATGAAAAATGGAAGAAATGGGATTTCATGATTTTTTTTTTGAAAAAGGAAATCCGATTCTTTGGAAGAATGAGATTTGATACATCTAAAAAAGGGAGAAATCAAAATCTTTGAATTTGAGGGGGATTTGATACCCCTAAAAATCAAATCTCATTTCTTAAAAGGTCAATCAAACACAAGTTATGAAAACTTGATACCTAAAAGTATCAAATTTCATTCCCGAACCTTCAATCAAACACCCCTTAAATGGATATAAATATCTTTTATCTATCGTTCTTAGAGCGACTATTAGCAAAATCGAAAAATAATAATAATAAAGTAACGTGGTCATGGGCAATCTAATAATTCAACGATATATTATTAGATATATCATATTTTACGAAAATTATTTTATTTTTTTATTGAAGAAAACTATTTTAATTTTTAAAAGATGGTGTTGTGAATAATACAAAATTCTAAAATGTTTACACCTACCTAATTGTGACAACTCTGTGTATTTTCAAAAAGAAAATCAATAGATAAATAACAAAACTCAAAAAATTAAGTAAAAGTAACAAAAATTTATTTTATTAAAAATCTAAATATACACATGATTTTATGGTACTTTTTTTTTTGTGCAAATGATTTTCTATATTTAATTTTCTTAGTTATTTTCAATCTTTGTGGAAAATTACTAAATCTGTCATAAAACACCAATACTTGTCCAAAGAATTTGCCACATCGCTTTCAAATGATGTGACCATTTTACTAAACATGGAGAAAACGTGTCCAAGTGAGTAAGGAATCAACCAATGGAGATAGCAAACTTCCCATAATTTCCAATTGTGATTTTGCAAGTCGGGAATATAATAAGTCGCTAGAAATTGAATTAGTGAGCGAGTTTCGTAGACGTCGATGCATCATGAATTTTCAAAGGGATTGTCGTTTGTCATTTTTCAGGTTGGTTTCATCCGTACGTACATTCTGCCTTCAATTCGTGGGTATCCATCCTTTTAATTAGCTGCATCAGTTTCTGAAGGCAGGAACTATTGAATGTACTATCGTCCTTGTGCGAGTCTCTCGGTCGCTATTATAATTGTTAATTGTAATCACTTATAACTGTTAATTATTATCATTAGTAATATTGATAACTGCTTGTAATTACTAATTACTAATTGTAAAAGTTGATAACCTCTAATCGTTATTAATTTAGTGTCCATTTTGTAAATGTGTTTATAATGATTAAAATGATTAATAATAATAAATTTATAAATTAAAATTTTTTAAAAATTATTATCCGAAATCTAAATTTAAAATCTCTGCACATCAACTTTTACTAATGGACGGTGATTACTATGCTAAACTAAGTGCTATCTCTAATGGGAGCGACTCCCATACAAAGGAGAGAGAAAAATTAAAAAAGGGGGATGTATGAGGTAGAAGTGAGCTTCTCCATAATATCTTATCCGCTCTCGGAAGTACCTACTTTTCCCTATATGTCACAAGATGGTTGGACGAACAGCAAAATAGAGGTGGATTTTGTGGGCCTAATCATCTTTTTTGCTTCTTGAAGTATATGCTCCCATGAGTATTTCATAATTTGTACAACTTCTTCATGGAAGGTCCTTGGAGCAGCTGGGATAGAGGACAAACAGGAGAGAGAAGAAAAAAGGGAGAGAGGGGAAAAGAACGCGTGAGACACAATTCACGAGGAGCTGTGTCTGCCACGTGCAATACACGCACGCGGAGGGGAGTGAGAGAAAGTGTGCGGGCCCCACATGGCAGTGCAAGTGGCAAGCTATTTTGCCTTTTTTTTTTTAAAAAAAATTTTAGCAACTATTTTCCCTTTTTTAAATTTTGTGTGTACTGAGTTAGTATAACGGTTGTATTTTGATGAAATTTAACCTATTTATAACGATTATTTTTTTGTTAATTATGTAACAATGGTAACATTTTTTACCCAAAAACACTATAAATAAGGTATAATGTTAAATTTATAATTTTTTACCTCACTAATCTCATTATACTCTCAAAATCCCAAATTATGGATACAAATTCTGAAAATAACCAACCCAATTCTCCAAATTCTCATCATCCTAATTTTGAAAATTATTACCCTCAAAATGATTCCTATTTTCAGAATAATTCAAACTCTCAACACTATCATAGTCACACACCTGAATATTACCATAACCTAAACTCCCAAAATTATAATGCCCCCAATTGTGAAAATTATTATTCTGTCCATCCTACTATTCATCTTCGTCGAGATCATTCACTAGGTGAATGGATAAAATTGGTATTCATGATAGCCCACAAAATGTGGGCTCCGGAGAAATCGTTCAACTCATGTACATGAAGATGATCAAGTTGAAGCAAACAACAAAGCGAGCAAATATTGTTTCACAACAACAAAAGCAAAACCAGGGTGTTATGGGATGAGTTAGAAGATGAACTCTTAATCGGTGCATGGTTAAATGTGAGCAAGGATCCCATCATCGGCACTCGGCCAAAGAGCGATGACATTTAGGGACGGAATTTGGGAGTACTTTTGTGAAACTCAACAATAGTACACGAGGTTATAAGTGGCCAGCCAAAAGATCAGCTGAAAAGTGTAAAGCTTGATAGACCAAATTATGTTTAGCTGTCACACATTTCTCAAGGTACTATGATGTTGCAGCGCGACGACCGCCGAGTGGGCGAGTGAGTTTGATTATTCGAAAGTCTGCACATATCCAATACAAAGAGATGCATGGCCAAAATTTTGTCTACGAGCATGTTTGGCGGTATTTGCGATATGAATCGAAATGGCTTAATCATGTTAATAAGTCTAACGAGATGAAATGGAGATAAGACATCAAAGAGAACGAAAAATACAAGAGTAGGAGATTACAGTTCTTCCTCAAATCCTAACGAGGGAGAAGGGGTTGAGGCACCCATCGAAGAATTACCTTAACCAATTATCAACAAACCTATTGGAATGGATGCCGCCAAAAGTCTTAGAAAGGGGAAAAGCCAAAGCAGACTTCATCTTAAACTAATGTCTCCAATGCTTGAAGTTTTGGAGGAGTTTACAAGGGTCGAGAGAGACATAAATAAAAAGAACAAAAACCCTAAATAGACTTGTAAATCGAAAGCAAAAGAATTGGAACGTAAAGTCGTGGAAATAGAAATTATGCAAAGAGAAGTCGCAATTAAAGAAAGGGATGATGAAAGAGCGGTCAAAGACACAGAGTTGAAGGAGAGAGAATATGAAAAGGCGATCATGTCAATGAATCCATCAAATATGGATGATGAAAAGAAAGAATAATATTATGCTCGCAGAGAGAGATCATTAAGAAGTGGAAGAACCGTAAGTAATAAACTGTTTATTTTAATATTGTTATCAATGTAATAGTTAATTACCTTTTTTTATAATCGTTTATACTTGTTTTTATCTCGTATTAAATTTGTTATCAATGTAATATGAGTTATGAGCATGCTGCCAATCTTTTCAATATCGGTTGCTTTTGAAGCATGCTTGCATTGCCAATTCATTTAGTAGTATGCAAAATACAATAATGCAAAGTATTGTCAAATTTGTCATACTTTCCTAGTTCATACGAGTAGGAAAAGTACAATTATGCAAAGTATTATTAAATTTGTGATGCTTTCCTTGTGCATGCAGTACACAAAGTACAATAATGCAAATACTAACAGTAATGAGACTACTATATGAAGGCTTACTCAATTCGAAAGAATTACACATATCTACACATAAACAACATCTCAAACACGGACACCTCAACAACAATGTCAAACCCATCTTATAAAAATGAAGATTTTGATCTTGATGCTTGCTATCGATAAAACAATTGAGGAAGAAGTTGCCTTAAGCTCTGCATTTCATCCTTTTGAAATGCTAGTGCACATGTACCTATCTAACTCGGAAGGTAATATAAGTTCCACACCTAGTGGATGACGAAAAAGGCACATAAACCGTGATCGCATAGAAGGTCATAATCGCCTATATGCAGGTTACTTCTCTAAAAATCCTGTGTATACTGATGAACAATTTCGATGAAGAATGCGTAGACACTTATTCATTCGCGTAGTGAACACATTGAAAAGCTGCTATGAGTTTTTTCACTCAAAGGAGAGATGTTGTCTGGTAAGCTCGGAGCATCACCGCTTCAAAAGTGCACTTGTTATTATGCGTGCATTAATTGGCTTATGGGGTTGTTGCGGATGCATTGGATGAGTATTGTCGCATGAGGGAGTCAACCATCGGCTCACGCGTAAAGCAATTTGCTTGATGGAGTGTTTGAATGTTTTGGCCCTGTTACTTGAAAAACCAACCCAAGAAGAACTACATCGACTATTATACATTGCGGAACAACGAAGCTTCCTTGAAATGTTGGGTAGTGTTGATTGTATGCACCGGTAATGGAATAGATGCCCCGTAACTTGGAAATGTATGTATCAAGGAGGAAACCACGGGACGACAAGCTGTGGTGCTCGAAGCTGTTGCCACATTTGATATGTGGATATGATATGCGTTTTGGCACAACAAGGTCAAATAATGACGTAACCGTTCTTCATAAATCACCATCATTTGATGATTTACTAGAAGGATGAGCCCCGAAATACATTTCAATGTTGATGCCATCATTTGATGATTTACTAGAAGGATGAGCCCTCGAAATATATTTCAATGTTGATGGGAAGCATTTCGATATGGGATATTATCTCGGGGATATATCCACGAGTGGTCTATACTTGTTAAATCTATCTCCCATCCACAACTCGCCAAAACATAAGTTGTTTTCGACTCATCAAGAATCGGCTACGAAGGATGTCAAACGAGCATTTGAAGTGTTGCAAGCACGATTTACTATAGTTCGCCGCCCGACTCATTTTTGGGAGGTTGCAACACTTAGAAAAGTGATAAGAGCATGTATCATACTTCACAATATGATCGTTGAAGACGAACGTGACACGTATAGTTATAACTTCAGCCAATCCTAATATGATCAACTTGCAAAAGTGACCATCATATCGCCCAACATTGGACGAATTGCTTGTTTTTGAGGATTGGTTACGAAGAAATAAAGGTTCGTAATAAAAAAGTCTGGTAAAGTAGTTCAAGACGCACTAATTGAACATATGTGGAACCATAATGAAGCCAACTATAATGGCAATTAATTCACCATAAAATTCGGTCACAAATAAATTTATGTTTTTAGTATTGTTGTATTTCGTACGTTTAAATGCATTATTTTAATTGGCTTTGGTTTGTATCATTTTATGGTTGTAATTGCATTATGTTGTAATTTTTTACATATATTATCAAGTTATTATTGCGTGAGCTTCTTAATAAATAATAATTAATTAAATTTAATATTAATGCACATCTACAACACACACCCAAAATAGAAAAAAATTATTAACACACACCCAAAATAGAAAAAATATTATTATTAACACACACCCAAAATAATATAATACATTAGTCATTTTATTATCTCCATCATAATATTTTGTTATTAATATAGTCTAAAATTAATTTAATATAACAATTATATTCATAAAATATTCCATGTGAGACATATTTATAATATAAATTATTATGGAGCAACTCACATGAGTTGATACCATTGACAATAGGCATTAAAAGGGAGTAACTTCCTCGCTTATATGACATTTGGAGCAACTTAAAAGGAGTTATTTCAATTGAAGATAGTCTAAACATCTGACAAATTATTGAGGGCTCCAAAGTCCGAATCAGTCCCGCTTGAATACGCATCAAGTGCATCACGGCCAAAGCTCATGCTATTTTACACGTGTGTATAGCACATTCCCAGCTTTATTACACTCTACCAAAATTTCTTTTGAAATTTGTGTAGTAAGCAAAGTTCATATACTATGTTTCTTTTTTGCTATTTATCTTTTAAGTACCTTTTTATGAGATCTAATCTTAGATATATGAAAACAAGTCTCACATATTTTATAATTGAAACTAGTTAACTTCTACTATTTTAATTTGTTTATTAATTGATCTATTCTCTGCATCTATGGTCCATCTATGGAAGGTAATTATAATTATCTATCCATTTATTCATCGATGTCTTATTCGTTTTAGAAAAATATACCTTTTTTTTTTGTCGAAAAATATACCTTAGCTAAAAGTGTAATAATACGTATAAGCTCCCCTTCCTTCCACAAAAGGAAAAAACCATCTTTAAGATTGGTGGGCAAGGATTTGGGCCTGGGGACCTATCTTTTAATGCTTATAATCTCTTAATGGCCTCAACTTGTAATGTTAAAAATCCAAAGCGCAAATGGTATGGACATTCACAGGTGGTTGAACAGCATCCAATCTCTGATATTGGTAGTGTTCAGCTTAATCTTTTTAAAAAGTAAGTTATACAACTAATTAGTAGTCCTTCTTGTAAGAGTTTTACTTAAGTCATCTTTTACGAGAACGGAGAGAAAGGAATTACTAGGAATTGACAGTCACGACAAAGAAGAAGAAATAGAAAGGTCGAACTTGGTTGTCCAATCGATAACCCAATTTCCCTTCATAGAAAGATGAATAAAAACATAGTGACAATCCCTATAAGGTAACATTGTGTATCGTGGATAATAGTATTAACCTCCCAAGGAACTTGTATCCTACCCTTTATTACTTTGATAAAAATTTGACTATCCCCTTCAAGGAAAATTTGATAAAAATGTTCGGTAATATTTATCGTTGAAAATAAGTAATCTTTCCCATTATTTAATTAAATGAGAGTGCCAATGGAGGAGACGAGGATTAAAAGGGTCAATAAGAAACTTATACTCAACCTTTTGAGCAAAAAAATTTCTGCACGAGGAAAAAAATTACCACATATTTTGCTACTTTAGCTTTTAAGATGAAGTTTCACTTCTTTTAACTTTTAAACCACTTTAAACATAGTAGTCGCTCAAAATTTTTGGATCATTAATTTTTGACAATTTTATATACTTCATAATAAGCTATGTTACGAGAACCGAACCGGCCGGTTCAATCGGTTCAATCGAAAACTGAACATGGATCCGGCCCATATACGCTAATTGGCCCGTTCGATCATTGACCCGGATCGACTCAATTAAAAACCGTTCAACCCGGCTATGGTTCGACTCGATCGAGTCACGGGTGGACTGGATCTAATTAAAAAACTAGAAAAAGCTCGAATTTGTCAATGGTTGCCTTCATCCATGGAGTCTTTGCCCCCATTGAAGTATTCTCAAGCTTGAAGAAGAGTAGAAGCGGGATATGGCACAACTGTTGGAGGAGGAGGAAAGGGAGTAGAAGATGAAGGAGAAGAGAGTACTTTCCTCTTCAAATTGTGCTCTCTTCTACTAACAACATCATCAACGATGATAATAATGGTGATTGAATCCCCAATTTTCCGTTTGCTTGAGGAAGAGGAAAAGGAAGAGGAGCATGGTGGTTTGAAACCCTAATTTTCCAGACTGCTTGAGGACGAGGACGAGGAAGAGAAGCGTTTCCTCTCTCTCTGTCTCTCTAGTGGCCGCACTTGTAGGAGGAGAGGTGTTAAAAAGTAGTTAGGATTTCCATTTTTCTTTTCCAATAGGTAAAAAGGCCAAAGAAATAAGAGTTAAGTTTGAATGAGTTTTTTAGACAAGGCCCATTTTTTTGTATAAATATAGATTAAGTTGCCTTTTTTTTATATCCCTATATATATATATATATATATATATATATATATATATATATATATATATATATATATATATATATATATATATATTTTACCGAGTTTGATCGGTTTAACCCGGTTCAACCATTAATCGGTCTAATTGGTTTAATTCGAGCTAAACGGTACGACCAATTGAACCATTAATCCTTTTTGTTAAACGGGTCGATCAACGGGTCGGTTCTCTTAAAATAAATTATAAATAGACCAATTATTTTAAAATCTAAAAATTTGACTTTCACGTTGGCGGTTATCATAATCAGTGCTAAGCACCAAGTAACTATGATCTAAACATGAGAGTGATCCATGTACCATTGAGCAATGAGGGTACACATTAATCTAATCTATCTCTCCAATAACCGTACCTAATTTTTCGTAAATGAGTTGGCCTCGAAGAATTTTTTTCTTAAGTGAATATGCTTACTGTGGGAGGAATGCTTTCATCATAAAGAATTTAGAAAAACTTGCATTTGTTCAACTTTATAAAACGTTAACTATGGATCTCTAATTTTATTAGTCAAACATTCCATTTCATTAGAATATCTGAGGATACACCAAGGTAGATTAGTTAAATTTGTACGTTCAGGTAGATAATTCCAAAATATTGTTTATCCAGGTGTTGTTCAAACATTCCATATACCGTATGAAGCAAGGACAAAATGTACAAGGAAGTTGAAAAAGGGGGAGAATGGGATGGAGGGACATACCTGAGACATAGATCTGAAGACCATAAACCGAAATTGGATAAAAACAAAGAAGAACCACCAAATAAGAGGCTGATAACACTACTAAAGAAACCACTTTTAATTACGGTCAAAAACGACATTTAAAGACGGTTAACAGGCGTCGTGTATTTGGGTGTCGTTGTATGTATCACCTTTGATTACGGTTTAAAACCGTAGTCATAGGTCAATATATGATGACGGTTTCTTCATCTTAACCATCGTCATAGGTCGTCCTCTATAGTTGGAAAAACTTATTATAGAGCACCTATGACGACAGTTCCTTCATTTGAACCGTCGTTATAGATGAGCCTATGACTATGGTTCTACGTTAAGAACCATCATCATAAGTCCGATTTTTTAAAAATAATTTTCTCGTATTTACTTGCCCCTCTCGTACAAGTACAAAAAAATATATATACAAACACATATACAAACCACAATCAAATACACTCTTCATCGAATATATACAAAACAACATACTCGAGCACATTTTGTATATATAGGCTTTCCTCTTCACCGGAATATATATACAAAACAACAAACACATATACAAATTCCTCTTCACCAGAATATATATACAAAATAACAAACACATATACAAATCACAATCGTATGTACGGATTTATACCTATAACTCGTGGATGACTACTAAAATCACAAACTTGACCTATCAAATAATGAAGAATAACCGTAATATATATACCTATTCCTTTTATATGGTTGTATACAAACTTTGCCCTACCTCGTTTTAACTCGTTAAACACTTCATTTGTATAGGGAGTGGGTGACTTCTTTCCAGGAAAATATTGTAACCAATGCTCGAAAGACATATTAATTAGGTCAATGCAAGTGTTAATCAAGCTAAAGAAAGAATATACAATAATCAATTACAAGTGCAACAATACCTATTTTAGACTAGCATTATTTCGAGTTTAGTCACAATCTCTTTCATGTACTTGGAGAATGTAGAAGCCGCACTCCATGTTTTGACAGGCCGCAAGCGCACGGTGTATGATTGTAGCTAGTCACGGTCGATCCCACAAGGACTCGATTTAGTAACGCACTAAACTAACCCCTACTCAATTGCTAAGTAAATCAGATTTTTGGAGTTGGTTCTTTCTCTAATCTAATTCTAAAACTAAAATCAAGAAAAATAATTTAAGATTTAATCAATGGATAAAAACATCTAGGGATTTACTTTCCTAACAATTAGTTTGATTATTAAAACATAATTTGAGCAATCATTCTTTCAATTGAATCAAGGATCAATAATCACAAAATTCTACCGCTCTTTCGATGCTAAATAAAATTGCATTAACTAACCAAACAAACAACTTTCGTATGCTTTTCAAGTTAATCAAAATTAAAGATTTCAAATTATGAAAGTGGTCCCTTAATTTACTATTCTTTTCTCAAATTTCATAAAATACGTAGAATGGTTGGTTGTCGGATTATTCTATTTCACTTTTCAATACATGATAGATTAATCTCTAAACACAAGTATTCTAGGCCTTCAAAACACTCATGAACATGATAAACACAACCTTCTATTGATTAAAATCAGAATTGAAGCATAAATTATGAAAACCTAATCAAACTTCATTGTTTCGGATTACAAATCCCTAAAAAACTAAACTACTTACACATTATTATTGGAAACTTAAATAAAATCCAATACATGATAATCAAACCTCAAACAACAAAAAATGAAGAAGGAGGATGATAGACTTGAAAAACTCCACTTGAATCTCTCAACTTCGAATGGAAATCCTACAATTGCTTCAAACTTCTTCTTCGATCTTCAATTGTGTTTGGTTTGATGTGGATGAATGAAGGTAGAAAGATGGAAATGGATATGGAGGATGAACTACCGATGGATGCAGGAATAGATGCTCAAAACTAGACGAAAATCGACTTAAATAAGCCATTAAGACACAATCAAAAGTCGAAACCATAAAAAATGAAGTCTCTGCAGAAATAACGGCCAACACGGGCCGTGTCCGTTGACACGGGCTGCCCGTGTTGGCTGTTGGATCATCAAAAGGAGATGGAAATGATGAAAACGGGTCATGTCTGCTGAAACGACCAACCCATGCTCGATGTAAAGGTTCCTGCGCAAGCTCACCTCCAACATGGGCCATTTCCATGGACACGGGTGTCTCGTGTTGGTTGCTTGGAAGTGCAATCTTCGACAAATCAAGGGGAACGACCGTTTTGACTACAAAGTTGGACCGTGTTGGTCTTCTTAATACTTAAAACACTCACTAGTCTCGGGAATACTTGGTATTGGTGATCAAATCTGCACAATCATCTCAAAACACCAAAACACAAGCGTAAAGCTGAAAATGGAGCGTAAACACACTCCAATTAACCGAATTTCCCAAAGAAAAACATCAAAACGCCTAAGAAACTAATGCATTTCATGCACTTAGCACGTTCCCGGTTGTTTATGGCACTAAAATAATAAAGTAGATTCCCAACACATAGAGAATTAATTAGTACTTATGTATCTAGCAAGTAATATGAAATGAAAAATATCTAAAGTAGACTCTAATAACCAAGAGAACCTCACATTGACGGGGACAAATAGTGGTTGTGCTTTCTTATTTACTCGTTTGTCCTTGATGCTGCCGCCGTAATAATAATGGACTAGAGCACTATTTTCTATCGGAAAAATAAAATTCAAGTTATACATATCATTGAACGACTACTTAACAAAACATCATAAAATGATTAAAAGTATGAACTCACGCCTCGACGACGTCTTTGATATCTTCCCTCATGTCACGACCCGGAGGATTAAAGAAGTAAGCCATATTAGCCCTTAGATATATGGCAGCAAGCATCCAATGGTGGCTACAAATAACATATTTTTATATAAGTATGTATAACACCATATAAAAATTTCATCGGTTAATTAGTTCATTATTTGTCCACTTACCTCTCATTGAACGCCACCGAAACAATGTTTTACCATCCGCGGCATCTTTCATGATGTTGAAGATATAGGAGACTCGTTCGTCACGATTCAGCCCAACTCCTTGAATAATGGAAGTAGGGTTCGAAACTAAACGTAGTCCTTCCCAATGTCGTGCAGCTACCTTACATATTAATATGTAGTTAGAAATTAAAATTAATTAATAAAAAATAATGATGAAGAATATATTAACTCACATCATACCAAGCGTACTAGCGGATACGCCGATTTCCTCCATGCGCAAAACTTGCAATATGTCGTTCGGGACGACAAAGATCAACATATCCACCGCACGTAGCCTAAAAACGTGACCTGGCATGCTACGGATGATCCGGTCCTCTGTTGGCGTAGTCCGCACATAACTTTCCGAATAGCACACCAATCCGTGCGAGACTCCTCCATGGATTTGAGAGGACACTTCTTCGGACAACGAACGGGTGCCACTGAACGTTTGCTTGTGCCACTGGTGCCCTTCATCTCACTCTCGGATTGTCCCCGATATCCTAGTCAATCAATACAAAAATGAGAAAAATATATACGTGATTTTAACAACAACTAAATCTAATATTTCTAATAAAAATGAATTACCGTAGTGAGGATGACCAAACTCTTGGGCCAATGAAGAAAAGCGTTGATTGCGTCGTCAACGGTGTGGAGGTCCGCTTCCCGGATCGGCAACTCACACTCTCCTTTCCCGTGTATGACCTCTTTGACACTCACCCTCACCCTCACCTCATCAGCTGCAAGGGGTGTCCCGTGAATGACAACATTTTCTCTCCACTGGAAAATAACACCCAATGTCGCAACATGCTCTAGGGGAGGGTGATGAGAAGCTAACTTGCAATTCGCCAGCTGCATAAGAATAAGTAAACATTTGACATAGAAGTTAAATAACCTAAAAACCCCGAAAATAAATGGATAGAGTTTTCCCTTTAAAGTAAACATTTTCCCGGGATAACCGCCCTCATCCAAAACAACATAAACATACTAAACAAGTAATTACTCAACCGACACATACCGGAGTTACACAACAACAAAAACATACTATAAATAATTATTCAACAAGATTATACATTAATTAGTCAAAATATAAATATGTATGTAAATATAATTAGGTTGCAAAATCTTAATTACCTCTCGCGTAACTTCAAATTAGTCGACGAGTGAGCTCGCGTTTACGTTGGCCGGTGTGTGGGGTGAGAAAGGACGTACTTCATCAAAGTTGCTAGGTAACGGCATACCCATGTTGGTGAAGTACACCCTCATCTCGGGATCTCTGTCCACATCTGCGCCCTCATCCGTTCGATATGTGCAGTTATTTGGGACATTTGGGATCGCATTTGGGACTCGTATTTGGTCCATTTGGGCCTCCATATGTGCTTCGCTAGAAGAGACGCGGCGCTTCTTCCTAGTCCCAAAGTGCTCAACTATCCCCACTCGCCCAACGATGGCTCGAACACGACCAGGGATGCTCATATCTTTATAGGGCCAGGGTTAGCATGTCCCTCCTCCCGGTGGTGTCGGCGTCGAAGTCGATGTATGTGACAAAGAATCCTGTAAGAAGAAAAAAAAATTATCATTTGACAAATTCGGAAAATAAACCGATAAGTTCTCAAAATAAATAGAGGAAACTAGTAAAAAACTCATGAGTCGGAGAGAAATAGCTTCTACATTGGGCGTAGTGAAGGTTCCATCTTTTTTCTTTTTCTTTCTTCCTTCGATCCACAACTCGTCCCTATCAACAATGAGCTGCGAAGTATCTATGGTGGACCCTTCATCGGATGTGGTTTGAAACTGTTCAATCTTTTGCTTGTACAACCTTTCCTCCAAATTCGCGTACCCTCTACGAGACAACACATGAGGGTACAAATTGCTCTTAATCCTCTTCCGGTTGGCTTCACCTATCGCATGCGCAAGTAATTACGACAATGAAAATATCGATGCATAACACTTACATTTCTTCCTTTTTATATTTGACAACTCACACTATATGTATATGAGATTGAATGTTGAAAGAAATTACCGTGTATTTCGGATAGGTGACATGTGACTCAAACGATCTCCAGTCTTCCTTAGTGATAGAATTGTAAACCTCTCGGGGTCTACCTTCTTGTTTTATCTCGCTTTGTTTTGTAGACCCATATAGCAGAAATGTGATATTTGAAGTCTCTAAACTTCTTTGCCGCTGACATGAGGGTCTTGTGTTTCATGGAGAGGATATGAGATTTATTAACGTTCAAGTTGAACGTTCTCGAAACATAAGAACAATATGCATTAATACATATATAGTAACCATTTACAATAGAAGTTGTAATACTAAGTTGAGATGTATTCATTTACTCGAATATCGTTCCACAACTTGTCCTTAATGGAATCGGGGACGTCAGCCCATTTTCTAAAGTTGATGTTCACGTGGCGGTGGGTTGCCATACCAACATAGCTCATAAAGGTAGCTTTATTCTCACCTACAACATTTCCGTGGCTATCAAAATCAACTCGTATCGGGAGAGTTGGATCGTCTCCACTCCGCACCAACTTCTCATTGTTCATCATAGTTCGTCCCCTTGATTTTTTGTACTTTTGGAAGAATTTATCTTATGCTGCAAGAAATTATACAACTCTTGATAAATAAACATATACAACACTTTTTAGACGGAAACACATTAGTTGGGTCGGGCAGCAGCCAACACCTGGCCGACCTTGTAGTCCGGCACGACCGGTCTCGGCCGCCCGTAACCCCGGTTCCTCAATTTTAGCCGTTTTTTTTGTCTCTTCTCTTATTTTCATAATTCTATCCATTCACATTCCTCAAATATAAGGTTAATCTATAATTTTTTTGTAAAACACCGCGAAAAATAAGACTCCTAAAATACGCTTTTGAGTTTATATCCGAAATTGGATAACACTCTCTACACTTTCAAGTTTCATGAAAATACTGAAAATGACAAGGCAAATAATAAAAACCCGCAATGGAATTTAGGTCAAAATGCTAAATATTAAGAGAAAGAGACAAACCTTGTGGTGCCCGGAAAGAAAAGTCAGCGAGAAAGGTGCAGCCACACGGAGAGAGTGAGGTCGGTGAGAGAAGTGCAGCCATGCAGAGAGAGTGAGGTCGAAAAGAGAGGTCGGTGAGAGAATGCTCCACCGACAACTAGAAACTTGGAGAGAGTGAATGGGGGAGTACAACCGCGACCTGAAACCGCAGATTAGCACTAGAAACCACCAGCGAACCGTGGAGAGAAGATAACCGAAGCGAGAGAGTGTGCGAGCGAAAAATGAGAAACTGTACGGACTCGGCATTGGGCGAGGGTTTTGGTGTAGAACTTTAGATGATGGTTCAATACGAACAACCATCGTCTAAAGTACTTAGACTACGATTCAAGTACTTGAACTATCATCATAGATAAGTCTATGACGACGGTCCGGTCAAAGAATCGTAGTTTAAGGTTCGAGTAGAAACTTTAGACGACGGTTGTTTTGTTGAACCAACCGTCGTCATATATATGTTAAAAACCACATTTTTTTACGAAAATGTCAACGGTCCATTTTTCATGACTTGTTTGTCCGTTTAACCGTCGTTAAAGACCTATCATTAAAAGTGGTTTACGTAGTAGTATCGGTGCCATATTGAATTAGATTTCATGGGAGGTTGCTTGTCATTTCGGGGATTTATATGCGTATTTATGTACTTTATGCCATGTTTATGATTTATGCCTGGATTTTGCATTTTTGGTATGTTTGTGTTGCTTCTAGTGATTTGCTCCTTGTTAGCGAGCCATATTTTTATGCTAATGCTTTTTTCAAGTTTACATTTCGAAATAATTATTGAAGAGCTTTCCAATGATATGTATTATAAGCTCAATTCTAATAAGAAATAGAAAAGATAATGCTTAATTTATTAGTATAGACTCAATGATCTTTCCATAAAATCAAGAATCACACCATTTGGACATCGGGCGAGGAAGTTATGAACAAAACAAATGGATTCACTCCTAAAAGCAAGTAACAACGATCAACCCGTGTTGACCAAGTACGACCCCTGTCATAAGCTTTTTAGTGTCTTTTTAATTTCTACTCGGTTTTCACGATTTGCTTCCTATTTTATGCTATATAACGCGTGTTTTGCAGCCATCCTATATCCAATCACCATTATATCCACCATCTAGTTAGAGTTATATTATACTATAGAGAGTTGAGAATAAGTAGAAGTAAGAGATTTTACAAGGATTTCGGATAAAGTTTGCGACGATGATTCAATCACATCTTTGGATGAACGCCCTTTTTATTTATTTCTCTTTTTTTTACTTTATATTTATATGTATTACAATTCAGATTTTAGTTTTAGATATTGAATCTTTGATTTAGGTAAGTATTTGTTAAGTTCCCAAACTTGTGTTGATCTCTTTTAGTACTTTAGAATTATTGGTTTGTTTTATTAATTTTGGAGTGATTATTTTCTTACGAGAAACTTAATCACTTTCTTGGATAATTTAGACATTAGATGAAGTATTTAAAAGTGCACATTGAAATGTCGATATTTGACTTGTTTGTATGAGAACTTGAGAAAGAATCACCAATCAAGAAACCTAATTTGATAATTGTATGCTTATGAATTTTGATTAATCAAGAAGCCTTGAGAAATGGCAATTGGTTAGATTTAGGTATTTTATTCTCGCCTTGAAAGAGGGGTTTGTAATTCGATTGTTGGTTTTAAAATAACCAATTGAAAAAAAGTGCTTGAATTGATATTTGTATTGGGAGATTACTCGATTTGCTTAATTCTTTGATTTTAGTTATTTATTAGACTATACTATAATTTATTTTACATTAATCACAATGCTAAATTTCGATTCACTTAGCATATTTTGCAAGAATATTACCTAGTAATTTGACATTGTTTATGTGGAAACGACCTTGATGTCCTACAACGCTAAATTCGTATGCTTTCGGACCTATCGGAGGCATATCTTTAGTCAAGGACTCGCAATTGGCAAACAGACACTAGATCTAGTAAGAATAATAAACATAACATTTCCAAACCCCAAATAGTGACCTGATAGAAGCTGCTAGGAGACAACACTAGACAAGAAAAATGCCTAACTATAGACGATGCAGCATGACATAGTGAGGCGTAAACCGAAAATTGACGATGTTGGAGGGTCCAAAACATTAGATTTCACCAACTATTCCCTTAATAGGTCTTAAAATAATTGCAAGCACCGATTCGAAAGAATTGTGGAGGAGGTTATGCAAACTTTCACCAAATCCCGCAACCCTCTATTAGGATACTTAAGAAAGCAATTTAGAGTTCATCTTTTCGTAGATCAAGAGAGAATCGGTAGGGATCACGAAGAAGAGAAAAGAAGACCGAATGAAGTGGATAAGAAACCGTGGGCGACGACAAAAGAAAATTGGATTTGGAGGTTTTTTAGGGTGTGGAAATAGGATCATCTCTCTCGGAAGTGTTCTTTCTCTCGTTAGAGAACAAGGCTAGATAGGGATTTAGATTTTATAAGCAACTAACTCTTGTAGTATATTTGAAAAAGCAAATAATATTTGTCTCTAGGGCGATGATTGAGGGCTAATAAATATAGGATTTACATTAACTCCCAAAAAATATCAAAAGTTTTAAAAATGTTAAGCACTAATGTTAAGTAAATAACTTTTTAATTTGGCTGGATGGGAATTTAGTTCTTGGTTTTTTATTGGGTAGCTCAACAATTTTGTTTTTTCTTTAAAAATTAGAAAAGTTAATTGCTTATACATCAATAAGATTTAAAAAAAAAAGTCAAAAAGTAATTAGTCGTTTACATAAGAGTCATGTATTGTCATATCATAGTTCCTCCGAGTTAAATTCTCCATAATTCGACAGCGGTAATATAATATTAAATAGGATTAAAGTTCAAAATATTAACATATAAAAAAAATTATATTATTTCATCTAATGTTTAGTTTCTATTATATCCAACCAAAAACTCTATAATTTAAACCAAATAGACACACGTTTATGTGGATGCATATATCCTAATCTAGACACGTGACACATCTCAATTGACCTAAAAACAAGCTTATATAACACTCAGTTGTTTACTTAGAAGTTTTGTTAGTGAATAGACCTCACTGGAAGAAGCACACAAAGTCTAGACGTGGACATTGGACTGGAGTATTCAAAGCCTCAACTCTCAAGCTCACAGAAGCCAGAGACTACCGGTATCTTTCGTCTCTCTGTCAGTCATTATTTTTACTGTACTGTAACAGGGATAAAAAGTTGCCTGTGACAAAGATTTCAGAGAGAATAAAAGAAAGCAAAGTCTGGACTGATCTTGAGCCTCCTTGGATTTCTCCCCTTTGATTTACCACCACAAAAAGACTATACCTCACATCAAAATCAATGTTATCACTGAAAAACATTAAGGAAACATTTTAGGCATGTATATTATGGCATAACCAAACAAGCTTAGCCTCAGACTTCATTTTTTTTATTAAAATTTTTGACAGATTAAGGGTATATATATATATATATATATATATATATATATATATATATATATATATATATATATATATATATATTCAATGAGAATTTTCTATTTAAGCGAGAAATAGAAATTATACATCTCAACTATTGAATCTTAATCTACTGTCTGAAATGATACCACATCATCCCTCATATTTTCCTCCTACCACCTTCTCCATTTGCGCTACTTCACCACCCTAACTCTAGTGCCCAACCACATTGAAATCCACATAGCTATAGGCAAACTACAGTCACCATATATCTTTAGGGTCTATTTGTTTCACTTGTTAAAACTAACTGTTATATTGTTTATAACGGTTTATGAGATGTTATGAGTTGGTATGAGCTGTTTTGATTTGGTATGAGCTATTATAATTATTTGTTATAGTTTGTTATTAGTTGTTATAATGGTTATGAGCTATTATAGCCGTTAAAAGTTGTTATGAGTTGTTATAAGATATTAGTGGCTATAAATGTTTTTATAAACACTAATTCGAACATACCTTTAAGCCTTCTCATATTTTGAAAAAAAAGCATAATTATGTGATTAAATAATCTAAATTCATAGATATATTTTTTGGGTAATTTTATAGTAGGACCATGCTGTTTCTTTTTCTTTTTTGTTCATAGTAGGAGCAAAAGACGGAGGAGGATTTGAACTTAAGATTCAGGCTCCATTTGATTTTAGTAAAATTAGAAAGAAAGAAAAAAATGTGAAAAAATAATTTCTTTCCGTTGTTTGAATTAAAGAAAAAGGAGAAAAAAAGTTTGATGGAAAAAATCATGAAAAATTTTGTCAATGATATTTTACTTCTACAATGGAGAGGAAAATTTTCAATAGAGAGAGAAAGAGTGAAATAGAGGCGTTTCAATTAATCAAGACTGTTGATAATTTTCTCTTTCTCTCATGACAATATTAAATAGGTAAGAAGAATAGAATGACTTCAATTAATCAAGTCTATTGAGAATTTTTTCTCTCCTCTCCATGACAATGGTGGATGAGTAAAAGGTTGGAAAGGGATTATAATTTTTTCCCTCTATTTTTCATTGAACTAAACACAAGGAAAAAAAAAATCAATTTCTCCTTACTTTTCTTCCTCATTTTTTCCGTTTGAATTTTCTTTACAATCTATTTTCTTAGAATCAAATAGAATCTTACTGTACTTAACACCTTAGACTCTATTTGATTTTTAAAAAATTAGAAAGAATGAAAAAAATGTGAAAAATAAATTTCTTTCCCTTGTTTGAATTGAAGAAAAAGAGAGAAAAAAAAGTTTGATGGAAAAACTCATGGAAAATTTTGTCAATTTGGTCAATAATGTTTTCCTTTCAAAATTGAGAGGAAAATGGAAGAAAAATTTCATATAGAGAGAAATGGAGAAAAGAGAGAGATTTTTATTAAGGATGGCCATTAAGAATTTTCTCTCTCCTTTCATAACAATAGTGGATGGGGAAGAAAAAAAGTTATTGAATATTTTCTCTCTCTCTCCATAGCAATATGGTGGATGAGTAAGAGATCGGAAAATGATTATAATTTTTTTCCGTCTATTTTTCTTGAACCAAACACAAGAAAAAAATATATTTCCCTTACTTTTTTTCCTCATCACTTTTTTTCTATTAAAATTTTTTTCCAACCTATTTTCTTAAAATCAAATAAAACCTTAGTCTTAGCCACCAAACGTATACTCATCGGTTGAACATGCTGTTTATAATGGTGGAATAATTTTATTTCAAATGTAACCGTCTCATTTTGAGGAAAAAAAAAAATATATATAGTATATGGTAAAAGTTAGTTATATTATTTAAAAAGTTGGTGAGAAAAGGATTAAATTCTTGCAAGTAATTCATGAAGTCGTTCCGTTTCAAGAATTATCGTTGCTTCATTTTTTAAAAATTTTGATTTAAAGAGAAGAGTTAATAATATAGTTCAATACTTTGGACCAGAAAAAAACAAAATAGTAGTTCAATATTTTTTTAATTTAAAAAATATTGTACACTTGTATGACTGGATAATTAAACTAAAATATGTATGAGTTTTTTTTTTGTATAAAAAATATGCATAACTTTTAAATCCTCTAAATATTTGTATTTTAGATAGCTAACATTATAAACCAAAAGATTATTACTGAATATCCTCAACAAAATTTACTCCATCCCATATTAATTTAGAAGCAAGAACTTATTTATGTCTAACAAAAACAAAGCTCTTACTTTTACAAGGAACAAGTAATATGTAACAAAGAATGTATTAAATAAGTAATATGTTATAAGGCTTTTATGTACATATCCTACCTAAACTAAAATACTACTAGCGTATACTCCAACAATGTACACACTTTTTTTTTTTTTTAAAAACGGTTGAGGTACTTTTTATTAGTGTTATTGACATATATTATGGAAATTTTTTTTAACATGGATCTTTTTCACTAACAAAACTCTTATATTATTTTAAAAAATAAATAGTAAATTACTTGAATTAAACCCGCATTTATGTAAATTTTTTTTATAAAATGGCTTTAAACAGGGAGTACATGACTATGAGTCGTTAATTAATTCAAATATTTGAACACAATGAAAGTTATCTCGGTTTATACAAAATTGGTAAACTTGTTTCAAATAAAGATAGAAAAGTATATGAAAACGATTTTCTTTTTGTTATATTTTTTGGGTAGAAACATGGAATTCTTTAACAATATTTTTCCGAATGCTTCCAAACCGAGACAAGTCTGAAATGTTCCCAAATAACCAAATTGCATGGAGTGGCCAAAGCCATGTGTCTCCTTACAAAACCTTCGGACCTCCGCATGTAACTCCTCCTCAACCTTGGCTGCAAGCAATCGACCTCCCCCAACTCTCTCTCTCTCTCTATGCTTAGCTCTCGATCACTTTCTCAGTGTCCACCTCTGACTCTTTCTGCCATAACATTGACACCATTCTTCAACCCCCTTCACCACGTGGCTGGTGCGCGCCCCCATCGTTCCCCCTTTTTCTTCTTCCTCCTCCTCCTCCTCCTCTCTCTATCTCTCTCCCACCAAATGGGTTCCTGTTCCTCCCTTTCTTCTCTCTCCTCTCAAATTTGATCAAACCCCTCCTAAATTCTCCCCATTTCCCTTCATGGGTCATCCTCAATTCACCTAAATTCCCCCTAAATATGGGTTCCATCCCTAGACTTCGAAAAATTTTCACCCCAGAACCCCTCAAGTTCTCACCCTTAACTTGGCAGCCCATAAAATTGAACAGGGGAGAGAAAAAGGAGGGTCAGATTGCAGTTTTGAAGAGTTTGTTGTTGGACAGAGAGAGGAAGAGGAATCAAAATGAATTTCCCGGGAAAAATCCGAGGAAAATACGGAGGTGTATGTGTATGAATAATTGTTTCCGGGCAGTCGGGTTTTTGTGCACGGTCTGGTGGGTGATGGTGTTTGCTTCTCAGTTTTTGCCTTGGAATTTGGTGGGGTTGGAGCTGCCCGAATCGCCCGGTCAGAGGCTCAGGAGAGAAGGGGTAAACGCACTTCATCCTGTCGTTTTGGTCCCTGGCATTGTCACTGGTGGACTCGAGCTTTGGGAGGGAAGGCCTTGCTCTCAGGGACTTTTTCGTAAAAGACTATGGGGTGGTAGTTTTGCTGAGATCTTCAAGAGGTTAGATTATCATGGATAATTTGTCATTTAACAATGAGTTTGTAATCTATGGAATCCTACCCAAAAAACGTTGTAAAAATAAGGTTGGGGTTTAAAAGAGACTCGACAAAAAAGTAAGTTAAAATTATCAATCTTTATGGGCACACTAGGCACAATTTCTCATGCAAGGATCCACATTTATTGAATACCCATCTAGTCTCGGGCCTTGATATTTTTAGCTTCAATTTATAATATTATATATTATTTTATAATAATTTATAATTTTTTTAACTAACCCTAAAGTTATCTTATATTTTACTGATGTTTACCCTTCTTTGTGGTTAATAAGAAGGTTACAGCAGTTACATCCTTATCCTTACCGCTTACGGTTGTCCTTATAGTTATAATTAAAAAGAATAGGGCCTTAACCAAATTTTGGATACCAACTAGGTTTCGTCGAGCAACCTACTTTTAAGCCTCCGTTGACCCAATTCAATTAAAATTGATCAAAATTTGCTTGACCTGAAGACTTGGATTGACCAATCCCAAATAGACGTGACTTTTTTTTTTCTTGAAATGCATGACCTAGGGTTGTTGTGACCTAGATGGTTTACCAATGTGTTATGACTGTAGTCTTGGACAATCAATCCACATATCTAATGATATGATATGATTTAGGGAAGAAAACTAATTTTTTTATAAAAATAGAAGATGTGTTTTAAAAACTTAAAACAAAATATGATATATATAGTAAGATTTATAAATCCGGTTCATGATATAATTTATAATCAATTCAATTCAGTTTGAAACCAAAATGATTACTCATTTGCTAAAGTTAGTAATGGGTTATTGAGAACTCAATTGATGTTGCAGCTAATAATCTATCCAAGTTAGGTTTGCTAACAAGTTAGAGGCAATCAATATGTCATAAGCACTAGTAATTCTATTTTGGCGGCTAAATGCTGGCTACCCAACCAGCTCCTATCTCACTAGTACCCAGCTATGCTTGAAGGCCTAAGGGAGGCAGGATATTAAGCTCACATTCACAACCCACCTCAACTCCTTTTCACAACTTGTAAAGAAATTATCCCCTCTAAGGTTTGTAAAGAAATTATCTCCTCTAAGGTTGAATTGCTGGAGGGAGAGGGTGAAAGTGTGGAATGTTGGTCCTCAGCTTGGTCATAAGCACCTAGTATGGGTGGGAGAAAGTAGGTGTAGTTGCGGAATATAGCCAAAGTACATTGAAGTGGGATACTGTGGTTCTATGATTTATTCTGTTTCTGGGGTAAATTTCAGGCCCATGTGTTGGTTAGAGCACCTGTCATTGGACAACGAGACTGGGCTTGACCCGCCTGGGATCCGGGTCCGACCTGTTTCGGGTCTGGTTGCGGCCGACTACTTTGCTCCTGGATATTTTGTTTGGGCTGTGTTGATAGAGAACTTGGCAAAGATTGGTTATGAGGAGAAGAATTTGCATATGGCTGCTTATGATTGGAGGCTCTCTTTTCAGAATACAGAGGTATATCTCTGCTTTGCCCTGTTTTGTTGTGCACAGTGATCCACATTTTATTTGTACATTTTGTAATTAAGCTTGCAGCTGAAAACGGTCGTATTGCCCTGTTTTGGTTCACACATCGACCCACATTACATTTGTACATTTGACAATTTAGAATGCACTTGAGCATGTTAATTGGTGAAGTCCTTTGGCGTTTTCCTTGGGTTTGTTTGCGGTGGTACCGTGAATTTGGTTTAAACCCTTCTTCATCTCTATCTCTATGGCTTTCTTTGACCCGCCCCAGACTTTGGGGGGTGGGGGTAAGGGAGCATGCAGCTTCTTTTATGTGTACATTCAAGCATCATTAGAACTGTTGAAGAGACAATGATAGATTTATTACCGATTAACAAGGATGTTCCATTAACGTGCTTCAAAACCAATTCCTTTGTGAAATATTTTACGGGTTTTTTAGTTAAAAACATTATGAACAAATAGGGATAGTAGCGAATCACTATGGACTTGAGGGGGAAAAACGTGTTGTATTTGGGGGAAAAGAAAAGAAAATAATTAGTTGGGTTGGGATCATGCGTGAGGTACTTTCCGGAGCTGTTCGTTATTATTTTTTAGTCATTGGATACAGAATATGCAGTATACTTGATAGGGTACAGTGACCAACCAAGCCTGACTTTATGATTTGGCATACTGCCTTTGCATTATTGTCATATGTACACAATCCTTTTTCCATGAGAGAATGAAGTGTAATTCAAAACATCTCAACTTGAGACTGAAGTAACACAGATGGTGTATATTGGTCACTTAACTTGTTTTCATCCTACCAAGTGCTCAAAGTATTATTTATCCATTTGAGGACTCAAATACAATAAAGAACATCTTTTTACTTGTCAAAAGGGGAAAAAAAAACAAAGAGCATAATAACATTAAAGTTTCACTAATGTTGCAGCATTTTCTTTGTATTCGAGTATAAGCAGGTACGAGATTACGCGCTTAGTAGATTAAAGAGCAAAATAGAGCTTATGTATATAACCAACGGAAATAGGAAAGTGGTGGTGGTGCCTCATTCCATGGGGGCATTTATTTCCTTCACTTCCTTAAATGGGTTGAATCACCGCCTCCTATAGGGGGTGGTGGTGGTCCGAGGTGGTGTGCCAAGTACATCAAAGCCATCATGAATATTGCTCCTGCTTTCCTTGGAGTTCCAAAGACTCTCGCTAACATTTTGTCTGCTGAGGACAAAGGAATCTCATTTTTGAGGTTAGTGAGTCCAAAGAAAATATATTATCTGTTTCTCAGCTGTGATGCTAATTATTGATAATATGATAAATGCAATTTGTATTCACTTTGTGAGTATTATATTCGCATAAAGTAATTGTTTATTTACAGTGAGTGTGTGTTTGGATTGATTGTTATACTTGAGGATTTGCTATATGTAACAGTCATGTTTTCCCCAGACCTGACAAAGTGACCTGTATGGCTGTATATGGTTACCGGTGTTAAATGTCAGATCTCAACCGAGATAGGGGAACATATTTTAACTTGAACCCAAATTAACCAGTCCTGAGATTTTGCTGACCTATTCGTCGATTGCATTTTCTTGCCAAGTTTATTGACAAGCTTAGTGTTCCATTAACAAGAAATCACTGCGAGCCAAACAGACTGAACAACCTCTTTGACTGGCTAAATTGCCCCCTCATTCTGATAACTATGCAATTTAGTTGTTGGTGTATAGTACATTCCTAGTAGTTTAACACAGAACTGATAAGATGCCTTTCTACTACACCCAATGCAAGCTCAGTTGTATGTGTGGTTTTTATGTTTATTATGATCCTGTTTCAGGGCTATGGCGCCTGGTGTTTTTGACTCTGAAATTCTTAGGCTACAAACCCTAGAGCATGCCATGCGGGTGTCTCGAACATGGGATTCCATGATTTCGTTGTTTCCAAAAGGAGGGGAAACCATTTGGGGTGATTTGGACTGGTCGCGGAAAAGGACCAAGAATGTGACTTTGTCAAGAAAAGAGTATTCCAGTCAACTCCAACTGATGGTAGAACTAATGACAGTACTGCACAAAACAACATTCTATTGAAAGAAGATGTTAATTATGGACGGATAATCTCCTTTGGGAAGACGGCATCGGAGATGCATTCTTCACAGCTCCCTACCCTTAATCTTAAGGTACTCTATACTCTAATTTTTTAACCCTTGCTTTACAAAATGGTCGTCTCATTCCAAATGGCATGGATTTTATATAAGATACACTTCTGCATATTTGAGTAAAGGACAATTGGGTCTCCCTAGGATGGAAAATGCAAAAATCTCCCCACCCCCTTGTGTGGTGTACACAGGGTATCTTAATAGGGCTCATCATCTCAACTCATTGACCTGTGTCAACCATTGCACTTTATGATGTAGATATGAAGATATAGCACTTTGTTTTAGACCAAAACAAAAAACCCAAAATGTGCAAAATTTTCACCAAATGGGTCAAAATTGGGTTTTTTTTTTGGGGAGGGGGTGGTTGGGGGAAGATTGTTTTCCAGTGTCTTGCAAGACTTGATGCCTTAATTTTGGGTTACTTGCCATGTATCAGGATTTTGTACCCAACAATACTCGTGGCACCTCCAATACATGCAGAAATTTACTGACGGAGTATGATGAGTTGAGCAGAGAGATCATTGGTGAAGTCACCAAGCACAAAACTTATACGGCTAGGACGGTTCTTGACTTGATACGTTTCTTGGCTCCGAAAATGATGCAACGAGCTGAAGCTCACTTCTCTCATGGGATTGCTGATGATCTGGATGATCCCAAATATACCCATTACAAGTACTGGTCTAATCCTCTTGAAACCAGGCAAGTATGTCAACTATGTTTCAATTTTGGTGTTCTCCACCATCATCAAAACATGCTCGGTTTGTTTCGAATGCTTTCTTTTCCATTATTACTCATTCAAATCATATATAGGTGAACTTGCATAGATTGGGGAAATATAATTCATCTTTCACTTACTATGGCCACCATGATGACACCAAATAGACGATGTAGCCATATTAAACTTCTTGAATGACGGGGATTAGTCCTCTGTTCCCATTTACTGTGTGCCAAAATTGCCACTCTGTACTCGACTTCACAAACAGGCTGTTTGGGTTGGGTGTAGGTAGGCTAATTTCATCGATTCACGAATGAGTTGAAGAAGTACTCATTTTAGAATCTGGTTTTTGGTCTGGTCTGCTCATTTGTACTTCCTGGTCATATTTGGGTCTTTGGACGCTTCTTCCAAATTGTTTAGGTGAATATTGGATTGTTTGAATTTGAGTTAGGTTAATCAGGTTGCATCATTTCAAGTGTGAGCCGAGAAACTCGGGTCTTAGGTCAGGTTTTGCTTAGTCTATTGGTGACGTCACAGAATGTTACATGGTGGACAAGGCTTCTCCAATCTCCTAGCTCGGGACAATAATTCGTTTGTTATGTAGCTAGTACCACGCTCAACAAACTGTTTATGTAATGTTGATGTCTCCATTTCAGGTTGCCCAATGCTCCAGACATGGAGATATACTGCCTATATGGCGTTGGAATACCCACCGAGAGAGCATATGTATACAAGCTATCATCCCTAGATCGATGTCGAAGCATTCCCTACCGCATTGACGCCTCAGCAAATGCCGGAAGCCCTGGTGGGTGCTTGAAGGGAGGGGTCTACTTCTCTGATGGCGATGAGAGCGTGCCTCTAATAAGTGCCGGGTTCATGTGTGCGAGGGGATGGAGAGGGAGAACCCGGTTCAACCCATCAGGAGCGGCCGCTTATGTTAGGGAGTACCAGCACAAGCCGCCCTCAAGCTTACTTGAGGGACGGGGGTTGGAAAGCGGGGCTCACGTTGACATCATGGGCAATGTTGCGCTTATTGAGGACGTGCTGCGAGTGGCAGCAGGTGCCACCGGGGAGGAGCTTGGAGGGGACCGGATTTTGTCGGATATCATGAGCATGTCGAGAGCAATAAGACTTAGGGTGTAAATGTGTAATGGTGATGGGAAATGGGGGGGTGAGGATGTGTATAGAGTGAGAGGAGAAGGGAGGAATCATGGATGAATGGGCATAAAAAGGCTAAATAACAGAGCGTTAGGGTATGAGCATATATGCTTTTGACCCAATTTATACGTCATTTTTCTGTTTTTAAACATTGCTTGAGTGAGAGTGAGGGAATATTGTCATAGTTGCTGGAGATCTGTTGGGCTTTTACTTTTAGGCTTAAATTGTTTGATTTGGGTTTTGTTGCCCAGATGCATAGTCCAATATCAGTACTTCGTTAAGTTCTGAGTTCTATATCTAGCTGTGACCGAAGCTGTGAGACATTCAATAAAATTGAAACAATACAGCTGCACCGAAGCGTAAGACATCTGATAAAATTGGAACGATATAGTTTTGATAGCACTGGGTTAATTCGGATATCCGGATAAAAATACATATCCGGACCTATCCTAATTATCCTGTCCAACCAGATCCCGAAATCGTGTGATCTATATCCGAACTCAAATGTCAATTCTCCTGTCCTGACCCAACCCTGAACCCGGATGATCATCCTGTCCAGACCCGATCCCAAAATCGAGTGATCTATGTCTGAACTCAAATGCCAATTCTCCTGTCCAGACCCAACCCTGAACCCGGATGATCGATGTCCGAACTCAAATATCGAATTTGTGATATGAACTTTCAGAAATTAGACTGAAATTATGAATATGATCGAACGTGAACTTGAGTTTTTGTTGTCTGAACGTCACTTCTTGTTGTTCGAACCTCGGAACATTTTACCGAAAATTTTGTATATTTTAGATTGAATTGTAACTAAACCTGGATGTTCGAATTTGGTTACCCAAATCCGAAATTAATAACAAAATTCGAATTGTCAAATTTAAATCCGACTTGAATTTTAGTTAATTGTTCAAATTTAAAATTTGGATAAAAATTTTGTGGTGAGATCTAGTTTTTTTTTTTAAGTTAGACAAATTTAAACAATCGGATAGGATAAAATTTTATCGCTAGATTTTGGGTCAGTTATTGGCTTGTTTTACCATAAAACTGAACCGGACTTACCAAAATCCAACTGAAAAATATTGATTTTTAATTTTTAATTATTTTTAATATTGATTTTAACTATTCATGTACTAAATATTAACTTTCATAATATTGTATAGTTTTTTAAGTTTTAGAATTTATATTTAACTAGCATATAATTTAGTATATTTTTTCCAAAACATTGAAATTTGGTTTTAGTTAATGGACTTTCATATAGTTGAAATGTGTCGAAACGTAACATTAACCGAAACTACTTTTTAAAGAATTAATAGACTCCAAACCCCTGCTCATAGTGATGACTGAGGGGCCTTTTGGTGGGTTTAAAGGTGTTTGGTAAATCGTGCTACCTTGGACTAAATAACACGACTAAAAAGAGGTAAAATTATACTATAATTTTTATCTAACAAGAGGTAGGTTAAAGAAACCTTAATTTTTCCTTTTTCTCTTTATATTTCCCAAAATCCCTCTTTATTTCTAGTCTCCGCATCTCCAAAGAACAACAAAAAGGCAAGAAACTACCATGTAATTACTCTTCACTCTCAGAAGAGAACATGTGAATTGGGCTTGGCCTAGCAGAGGTGTGGAAGGTTGGTCATTTGCTTCCCTTAATAGCAGGAAAGAGGGGGCTAATTGTGGGATAAAACTAGGGATGACAATAGGTTGGGTCTAAGTCGAGTTCAAGTGGATTCGGATCTATATAATTTTTTAGATTTGGATTCAAACCTGACTCAAATCTGTCGGGTATATGAAATATGGACCCGGATCCGGACCTACTCGGGTTTGCGGGTCTATGGGTCCTAAACGGGTGTAGACTATTTTAATCTAAAATTGGTAAAAATAACATAATTTTATCACTCTTTTACCCAATTTAATATTATTACACATTTGTAGGTAACACAAATTTTCTATTTTTCACACATGAACTTATGTAACCTATAAATTGACAAATTAAAACAAATATTCAAAAATCAAGCAAACCGAACACATTTGGAAAAAAAAAAATGAGAGTCGGTGTTTGAAAGTTATGCAATATGATTGATAATGAAAAAATGAGGCAAGGAATGATTGAATTGTTTGAGAGAATTAAGGCAAGACAAGCTTAAGTCATATTTTAAAAAAATTTAATCGGGTTCATGAGTTTGGATTTGGGTCAAAATTCTAGACCCGGACTAGACCCGTTTAATACCACTTGAACTCGGACTCGACCCAGACCCATCGAGTCCAAAAATTTTGGACTCGGACACTGCTAATTCGGATCGGATGTGGTGGGTCTAAATCTAGTCCATTGCCCATTGTCATTCCTAGATAAAACCGCCATGAATGTTTTTGGGTAACCATCATACTCGTGAAGGTGGCGAGTGTTTTCTAGTTTTATCTTTAATTAAAGAAGGAACATGGCACATTTTATTGATAATGAGCCATACAAATTTACATTGAGAACAATTTTTAGTGGACTATGAACCAAAATATGAAAATAACCGACCAAAAGAATATCAAAGTAAAATTTTCAAACCATTCTATGAGGATTATAATGTGTGTAATTGCAACCAATGTATGCATAGTATATATCTCGGATCTTCCCAAATTTTATTTCGACAAAATTTACATTAGAAACTGCTCTCTCTCTAGCTTGAGAGCCTCTCTCTACTATGGCAAAAAGAGGGCGGCTGAAAAAGAGATTACCATTTTCACGTATAAAAACAAGTCAGTAAATCAACAAACACCACAACCATCACCAGGTTCAAATACAACTACCTCTCATGTAATCATCATATCCGATACGAATAAGGAGGAAAATAAACATGCATCAACAGTAACCAAGGTCAAGCAATGGAATAGTAATGGAACCAAGATCCCCTACTCTTGTGATATCGGCAGAGCAAGCGTACTTATACTTACGTAATTGGAATTGGGGGTTTAGAGAGGATGTTGTTGGAATTCTTTCCCTGCGTAGAAATGAATGGGGGAAAAATTGCTAAAATTGATCTAATGGATGTTCAAGATGAATTGGAGTATTGGAGTTCAACCCTAATTTGTCTGTGTGATGGGGGCTAATATACCTTATTCGGTTAAGGCTGGGTTCTTAAAACACATATGGCATAATTTCAATGTGGATAGTCAAATTTGATACAGTGCTTAATAGGGATTTGGTTTTATCCAAACAAATATTTTTCTTTGATAGGAAACCAATCATCATGAAACCTTGGAGTCCAGATCTAACAATTGATAGGAAACACATTCAAACTGTTCCTATCCGGGTTCATTGCCCTGCACTAGACATCAAATATTGGGGTGCTACTAATTTGGGTAAGATTAGTAGCCTCATAGTGTAAGACCCGTAATTTTGGGGTTAGGTGGTCTTACGAGCTAGAGCTAATTATTTAGCCTTGGTTAAATGGAGTAGGTCGAGAGACCAAGTTATACACGGTTAGATACTCGTAAATTAATTTGAGCGAGTTATTATTGGTTCGCGTAACTCTTATTGGTGAAGCGTATTAATTCGGTTTTCGAAGTGTTTGCCTGGACCCGCTACGTATTAATCGGAGACCGCATATGTTACGTACGTGGGTTTAATTATATTGAGGATGAAAAAAAAAAGAAAAAGGAGAAGGGGATTAGTATGGGGGAAGCAGGCGCTGGCTGCACCTGGTGATAGCCACCGAAAGAAAGAAAGGGGCAGAGGAAAGCAAGCAAAAGGGGAAGAGACTCGGGGACACGGAGAGAGAGAGAGAGAAAGGGAGGCAGAAATGGAGACAGAGCGAGAGAGGGAGGTCGCGCGAGCGGGAGAGACCGACCGGTGGCCGGTGGCCTGCCTGGCGGCCGGTAGGCGAAGGCAGAGCGAGGGCTCAGGAAGGCGAAAGGAGAAGAAACGAAACAAAAGAGGACCGGGCGAGAGGAACCGAGAGGGAGAGAAAGCGAGCGGTGCGAGGGCCCAGGGAGATCGAGAGGGACCGGCGACCACCACAAACCCAAAGGCGGCAGCCGGCGACACGAGTAGGCGGCGACCGAAGGGTCAAAGCGAGGGGCGGAGGAGGGACCCGAAACAGAGGCAGACGCGAGAGAGTCCAGGAGACCGGGAACCAGAAAAAAAGGAAGCGATGGCCGGCGAACGAGGAAGTGACGGTCGGCGAGTCGTGGGCACGCGCGAGGGGCTGAACCGAGCTAGGCAAATGGAGACTAAGTCGTGAGGACTAGAGGCATGGAGGGAGGTGGCAGAACAGGGGGCCGGCAGCAGGGGAAGAGGAAGGAAAGGAAAAACCGACCCAGCTAACCTAAACCTCAGCAAACTGTCAATCCCTGAATCGAGGTGGGTAGTCCTATACTCTACTCTATTAGTACGTTCGAAACCCAAATGAATTTATTGTGATTATTGAGCTGTATTGTGAATATTGAATATGTGTGTGAGTAAACGGATCTAGTAGTTGCTGAAAGTGAAATTAGGAGTTGTGAAGGGATTTGGTAGTTGTTTGGGCCTGAATTGGGATTCGGGAATTCAGACAGAGTTGGAGTTGGGTTGCTTATTCGGTCAGTTGGGGTGGGGATGAACACTTTGTGGTTTGGGTATAACTTATGAATTGATAATTCAGATTGAGCCTTAGAGATTTATTGAATTTACGGCATTAAGAGATGATTGCTAATATTGGAAAATAAAGGGTGAAGTATAAAAAGGAGTAGGAATTCGTGTTGATGGATGTACAATCGAGACATGGGAGTGAGAAATAGGTGATTGTCGGGTTAATTAAGTTTGAAATATATTGAAATCCTCGAGGTTGAACCGAACGGGAAGGTAAGCGAAACTAATGGAAATTGAATAATGAAAAGCGATTGAAAGTTATATGATTAAGGGTAGATGAACAGGAGTCGATTAATACGATAGCGATATACAATGGGAGTTTGAGGCGGGAAACAACGAGCGGGGAATTGTAAGGTTAAGTTGAGTTTAGAATGTATCTAAGCCTTTAAGATGAAATTAAGTTGGAAGATGAACCTAACAAGAGGAATTTAAGTGATAAAGTGAGAATATGAGTCATATGGCCGAGTATGAGCAAAGGAAGTTGATTTATAAAGTGGAGACCTCGAATGAAGAATTGAAGCAAAGACAGGGAGTTGTGAGAAGTTGAGATATAAGCAAACGAAGTGAATTGACTGAGTAGAGACATAGAATAAGAAATTGAAATAAAGACAGAGAATTGTGAGAAGTTGGGGCGCCGAATTAGGTAATATCCGCTTGTGGTTATTGTGGCTCGGAAAATGGAAACTAATCGTACTAGAGTGATGGATTCGAAATGTATAGTTGGAAAGAGTTGAGAATGATTGCTTGCATTGAATGGTGGTTATTCGTGCTATGTGATTTCTTTACGTGATGCTCAAAAGTAGTTTTGAAAGGTGTTGTATTTTACGTGAAATGATCCTCGAATACAACTTCTTGTGAACTACCTTTTAAATGTGAATGTGTTTTTAAAGAAGTGAATCTTGTTTGAGAAAGTGAATCGAATTTGAGAAAGTGAGTTTAGAAGGGTGACAGGTGTGTCATGCCTTCTACGATGAGAAATTGATTGAGATCTTGGTTAGAAACCAAGTTTGATAAGTGATTCGATTGAAATGAATTATGGGCTAGATTGTTTAGACCGGAGGAAGGAGGTGTCGTGCGTATCGGGCCACGGGGTCCTCGATTTGCGTATCGAGATGCCCATCAACCGGAGAGGTTGATTCTTTCCTGACGAGGAAAGCGGAGCCTTCCGAGTATTTGACTAGAGATAGGTCCAGGAACTCGAGTCGGGGTAGCGCTCCCGAGAACCGCTCGGTGCTAGTTCAATCGCCGAAAGCCCCGAAAGAATTTTCGAAAGTATTTGAAAGAAAGTGTAGATGATTTTACCTTGTCTAATGTGATTCCATGCCTAAAATGATTGCAAATCGTGCTTCTAAATGATTGAAGTGGTATGAGTTTTATGTTGCAAATGATTTCAAGAGATTTCGTTGAAAAGTATATAGATTTGTATTATATTATTATGCTTTCGCTGATTTGAATATTATGAGTATTATGTGTAAAGAATTTTCATTTTAAGGGTGTAGGATTCCGGTGAGCCCGTTGATTATTGCTCACCCCCACAAATTTCCCCCTCCCGAGTGTTGCGGTACATTCTCGGGTGTGCCACTTAGCTTATTCTGGACCTCATTGATTGCCGTTTGTCTGGTTGTCTGCGCGGTTTGAATCGCGGATATGCATTTCTTATATTTCTAAGTATTGTACTTGTAATTTAGTTCATGTAGTTTGTACCATATGTATAGTAACCCGATTAGATTGTTTTAAGTTTTACCGCATGATTGGTTGAACTCCGGCGTGTGGCCGTTGAGTTGTATACTCCGAGCGTGTGGCTCGTCGAGTTTTATTATGCCTTTTATGCAGGATTATAAGGCTTTAAGCTTATGGGTTAGTCCATGTTACAAATGGAACTCTGCAGAAATTTTTAGAGAATCTCGACTTCTTTTGGGAAAACCACTGGTATTACTTTTAAGTTGAGTTTAGACAGCTAAACCAACACCGGAAAGAGCCTTAGGAGTTCCTCTAAGGATCTCCGGCGATGTAATACTCCCGGGGGTGTTTTGGGGTGTTACACATAGGTAAGCCTATAAGAACTAACAGGGCAGCCAAAGAGAAGACCATGTTGGGCTATGCTCGAGTACTAGTGGAAATGTAGCTAGGAAAAGAGGTACCTGATTTTGTGGAATTCATGTCCGAAAAAGATATACTCATAAGGCAACTAGTAGAATATGAATGGAGATCGGTTAAATGGAATCATTGTAAACTGTTCGGCATGAAGAGAATGATTGCACGAAAACACAAGATTAAGCAAGTGTGAGTTCCTAAGCGGACTCAGCAAGAAACAATTCAAGTAATGATTAAAAGTTTAGAGCCAATAAAAGATAATTTTCGGAGGGTTGTGAATGGGAGCAGGCCTAGACCACATGCTACTTGTTGCAACACCAACCACATGCTAGTGCTCGCAACACCAATAAGTAGCCAATTCCGGTATGGCGCATCTCAATGATAACAATGAATGTGAGCTGGACATAGTGATTCAAAACACCTGTCTTAGGAGATATGGCATGATCCTTAATTGGAATGTTAAAGGCCTCAATAGGCCAAATAAACAAGTGGATGTCAAAAGGTTTATCTCCATTTACAAGATAACCCTTGCAAGTGTAATCGAAACAAAACTCAAGGAGAATGTTGTCCTAAAAACATATCTTACTATGTTTGAAGGTTCGTAGTCCTATATTAGACAATTTCATATGACTTTTGTCTATAGGTTCAATAGACAAGAGGAATAGGTGGAGTTGGGGAGGGTCTTGAGGAAATAGCTAACAACTTAAACATAGATTGGTGTGTGATAGGGGATTTTAATGTTGTTCTCAATATAAGGGATAAAATTGGTGGTAACCCTAGATGGAGCAAGACTTTATAGAATTCGGACATTTGATTGAGAAATATAGTTTGGAAGACATACATTCAAATGGTTGCTCATATGTATGGACCAATAAATAAAACTTTGGCACTAGAATCTACTCAAGAATTGATAGAGCATTGGTGAATCATAGTTGCATCATACAATTGGAGGATGTAAGAACATTATTTATGCCTAAAGGAATCTCTTATCATATTTCTATCCTTATACGATTCCATAATACTCGGTGGACGCAAGGCTAAAGATTTCAAATATTGTGACATGTGGATTACTCATCTAGGTTCTAAAAAGGTGCTAGAGGAATGTCTGGAATGTTAAATATACTTGGAAGTGCCATGTACAAGCTAATAACTAAATTAGCTCGACTTAAAAAACCTCTCAAAGAGCTAAACAGATAGGGGTATGGGGATGTTCATGGCAAAGTAGAAGAATGTAGATTGAAACTACAATTGATTCAAGAAGAATTATAGGGAATCCTCTTGACCATGAACTACAAGTTAAGGAGCAATTGAATGGAGTATATGGGTATGCTTGGATGCCTCGGTTAAGTCACTAAGGTAACATAGTAAATATAATCTGGATTACTCAAGGTGATCAATGCAACAAGTATTTTTCCTTGCAATTGAAAAAGAGAAAACAACAAAGTATGATATACGAGATCCAAGATAAACAAAGGGAAATTATCCAAGGCGAGAGAAGAGATTGCAAATTACATGGTTCAGTTTTTCAGGACATGTTGGGAGCTCAAAGGTATACAAGAAGAGGCAATAAAGAGGATGTTTTTCTACAAGGTCCAAGAATCACAATGGAACAACAAATTCGAGTTGTGCGCAACAATTACAGAGCGGGAAATCAAGACAACAATGTTTTCTATCCCAATCAAAAATCCTCGGTCCGGATGGATATTCAAGTGGATTCTACAAAGATAACTAGAATGCTATGGGTGAATCGAGTAATATGTGTTGTTCAGGAATTCTTCTCAAATTCTGAAACAATTAAATGACACAAAACTGGTATTAGTTCCAAAAGTAGACGGTCCTAGAACAAAAGGGGATTTTAGACCCATAGCTGTTGTCACACAATTTA
The DNA here is from genome assembly GCA_021018815.1 of Talinum fruticosum. Lineage (NCBI taxonomy): Eukaryota > Viridiplantae > Streptophyta > Magnoliopsida > Caryophyllales > Talinaceae > Talinum > Talinum fruticosum. The sequence goes on from JAITYX010000109.1 coordinate 528,631, forward strand.
TAAGTATATATCAAAGATCCTATGTGCTAGATTGAAACCAATCCTACCAAGCCTGGTTAGCAACAGTTTGAATGCTTTTGTTGCTGGACAAACTATGGTCTATAATGTCTTGGTTTGCTAAGAATTATTAAGGGGATACTTTACAAAACACATCAGACCTAGATGCACTATGAAGGTGGATTTAAGAAAAGCTTATGATTCAATATATTGGGAATTTGTGGATGAGATTTTGCTTGGACTATGCTTCCCGACCGCTATAGGAATGGATAATGAGTCGTGTCTCAAACACAACATTCACTATAATAAGGGTCTTAGGCAAGGAGATCCTATTTCTTCTTTGATATTTGTGTTGATTATGGAGTATTTTACTAGATTGCTTAGGAAATACACTTGGAGAAAATCCTTTTAGGTACCATCCTGGGTGTAAATTAATGAAAATGCATCACCTTTCATTTGCAGATGATCTCATAGTATTTTACAAAGCGGATCATAAATATATACTATTCCCTAAGAGAGCTTTTACTGACTTATCTGAAGTCTATGGAGTTACCATAAATAACCAAAAGTTTCACATCTATATAAGGGGATTGGATGGAGAAAAGCAAGCTGAATTGATAGAGTTAACAGATTTCCTTGAGGGCAAACTCCTTGTAAAATACTTAGGGATGCCAGTCACTCCCTCTAGACTGAAAGCTAGTGACCGCCAATTACTTGTGGACAAGATTACTGCAAAAATCAGGATGTGGCAAAGTAGGAACCTATCTTATGCTGCTAGAAGCATGCTCATTAACTCAGTGTTGATGGGACTCTATACATTCTAGGCAAACAACTTCATCCTTCCACAAGCTGTGATTAAAAAAGTTGAGCAAAAGTGCAAGGACTTCCTTTTGGGGTACCAGTGATCGACATAGAAGACAACCTCTAATTGCTTGGAACATGGTATGCCGACCTAAAACCCAAGGAGGTTTAGGCATAAAATCTTGTGACAGGTGGAACAGGCAGTTAATGCAAAACTGATTTGGGCCCTGGAATTCAAAAAAGATAATTTGTAGGTGAAGTGGGTACACATGCATAATCTTAATGGTAAGAGCTTCTAAACCTACAAACCTGCCACTGATTGATGTTGGTACCGGAAGAAACTTTGTAGGTTAAGAGTACTAGTGTAAGCCTGTTGTAGAGAAGACTAGTTCAGCACTAAAAAACTTGCTTATCACTGTGTGAAGTAATAATCAAAAGTGAGTTGGAGAGCCTATGTGTGGAATAGGAGCATTACACCAAAGCACCAAGTTATCTTGTGGATAATCATCCATGGCAAAGTGCATATCAAAGCTAGGCTTGCAGAATGCCTTAATATCCCTGATCAGTCTTGTGGAATTGTACTAATCAGGAGGAAACAATTGAACATGTGTTTTATACATGTAAGCATGTACAATAGGTACTAATTTCAGTGGCTTTACTGCAATGGAACAAAATCGTGAACATGAAGAGGAAATCTAGATACAAAAGTTTTATTTTCTGTTGAACTGGAGCAACCTATATTATATATGGACAGACAAAAATGATAGGGTTTTCCAGCAACCGGAGGAAGAGAGAACAATCAAGAGGATCATAGGGGATGTGATAATTAGAATGTTGTATGTGAGTAGGCATAAAAAACAATATGGCGAATGGGAAAAGTTTTGAATTAAATTGTACTAAGAGACTTATTAAATAGATAAACCCTTTCTAGAAGGTGCCACTTATAATAAATTTGAAATTGTAAATTTTCGTATTTAAGGGGTGCAATTGAAATAAAGATTTAGCCTTTGTAAAAAACAAATTACATTAGACTGTTCTTATTCTCGTTACATTGCTAATCTTTCCTAGTTAAAAAACACAAAAATATTTGAACTAGAAAAGCCTACAATATGAACATAGGTACAAGCTCATTTTTCAGTCAAAGTTCTATATTCTTGTACTAAAAGCAACAAATTGCCCAAAAAATTAAACCAATAAATTGGTGTAGGGTGGCCCTCATCTTGAGAAGGATTTAGTCATGATTTCATGGTGGAAACTGCAATTGAAATTTCCAGAGTTTTTCATTTGGCAATAAGCAAGGCTGTGTAATTGAGAAGCAACAACAAAACAGCTCATTTGCAAAACTTGTGTAAACAACCCATTTCATATTATATTCTGAAAATTTAAGGGTAGTTATTGATATAAGCTTTCTCTGCTTTTTTAATAAGAATTTGAAGTTTACAAATTCAATATGGCTTAGTTTGTATCTTGTCCGTGACATTTTTAAAATTTGCTTGGATTATACCCAACTAATGACAAGGAAAAACGACATTTGACAATATTACCACCCACAAATGGAATAGATTTAAGTTTAGCTTGGATTTGAACTGGACATGTTGGATCAAAACTATTTACCTAATAATGGCCTAAAGACTAGAATATTTTGCCAATCAGGTGCCTAAATTAAACTAGTATGAATTCAATCATTTGCAGAATTTAGTGAATGTGTGGATCCAAAGTGTCTAAACAAATCAAATCGATAAATTCAATTTCCTCTTAAAACATGCTTTGTATTCAGAAAAGACATAGTCATACATATATTCGTCGTACTCTAAATAAAAAAATAAACCTTACAAAAGCATGATTTATGTTATAAAAAAGAATGCCTTCAAATATTCACCAAATATATAATATGCAAAAGATGGGGAGTTCCCCTTGAATACTGTTTACTTGTAGGAAATCACTAATAGTTAATTAAACATCATACAGTTGAAACATCACCCTCAAGCTAACACTAATAGTTAATTAAACATTCTAAATTACTACGCTCCTTCCTAATCCTATATATACACACATTTAACCCTCCTCATGTCCACAAAATAGCTAGCCCTCTCTTTCAAAGCCAAATTGAACCAACAAAAGAAAATTCCGAAAAAAAGGCAGGTGAAAGAAATGGAATTTTTGAGTAGTTTGGTTAAATTTGGTGTAATTATTGTAGTTTTGGAGCAGTTGAAAGGGGTCCATGGGCAGCCATTGGTACCAGCGTTGTTCATATTTGGAGATTCAGTGGTGGACGTGGGTAATAACAATCACTTGCATACAATTGTTAAGTCAAATTTCCCTCCTTATGGCAGAGATTATGTCACCCATGAGCCTACTGGGAGGTTTTGCAATGGCAAGCTTGCCACTGACTTTACTGGTTTGCTACCCTCCTCTCTCTCTCTCTCTCTCTCTCTCTCTCTCTCTGGATAGAAGAACTTTTAGGGAATCCTATGTGTTCAAATACGGGAAACCACTCTTGGTTGGTTTGGTCCTTAGCCTTGTTTCCGATCAATTTGAATCCTGTACGATGGGTTTGCTTTAGACAATAACGACAATAATTTCCAGTGTAGGCCCTATGTTCTCGGGGTTTAGAGTGATCTAGATATAGGCAATATTACCCTTACAAACATCCCTATTGACTTCAATCTTGTACAGTGACTTTGCTTTAAAAGAAAAGGAAATTTTTAACTGGTAGGATGCATATTCAAATAACACGTGTTTTGATCGAGGATTACTTTACCAACATAATTAGCTGACTGAGAAAAAAAGAAAAGAAATAATTGGAATTTGTTTTCTGATGATTGGAAAAAAAAAATGCAGCTGAAACCATAGGATTCACATCATACCAAGCAGCATACCAGAGTGCAGAGGCCATGGCTGAGAACCTGCTGATTGGAGCCAATTTCGCCTCTGCTTCTTCTGGCTATCATGAGGGTACAGCTGACCTATATGTAAGTACACTACTAATGAAGTAACCATATATTTACATACAAATACTCTTATTCTTAACAAATATCATCTCTCTTTGAAGTATTATAAAATTATAACTTATAAATGTTGTATCGTATTTACTTGTAAATCAAAATACTCTAATAAATTTCATAATGTATTTATTTTGGCTGTTGAAGAGCACAATCCCATTGAGCCAGCAGCTTATGCACTACATGGAATACCAGAAGAAATTAGTGTTAATTGCAGGACAAGAGAACGCCACGTCAATAATCAAAGAAGGAGTTTATCTAATCAGTGCTGGAAGCAGCGATTTCCTCCAGAATTATTACATCAATCCTCTTCTCTACAAGCTTCACACTCCCGAGGAGTTCGCCTCCATTCTTGCTCAAAAATTTGCTGATTTTATTGAGGTTTGTTGTGTTCATCAGCTGCTTTTTTTCCATTTTAGGTTAGCTAGACTTCAAAGACTGTTGTATATGTTAGGTTTTGGTCCATTTTAGGTTAGTCCATTTAGGGTTTGGGCCATATGCAGCTTTGTTGTTGCTTGGTTAAGAAAATTTTCGTATTTTTTTTGGGGCAGAAATTGTACTGGGTAGGAGCAAGGAAGATCGGGGTAACATCACTGCCACCATTGGGATGCTTACCAGCAGCAATCACCATATTTGGAGAGGGCAGTGAAGATTGTGTGGAAAGGATCAACAAAGATGCACTCACCTTCAATGAGAAGCTCAATTTCACTTCCCAGAAGCTCCAGAAACAGCTTTCTAACCTCACTATGGTGGTTTTTGACATTTACCACCCTCTTTATGAGTTGATCACTAATCCTGAAGAAAATGGTAATCTCTAAACTCCCATATGTGCCTCAAAACATATCAGCAGTAGTTTAATTGGTACGATATAATGAAAATGCAAGTGAAATGCAGGGTTTGCAGAGGCAAGGACAGCATGTTGTGGAACAGGATTAGTGGAGACATCATATCTGTGTAATGAAGCATCACTGGGAACCTGCAAAAACGCTTCTGAGTATGTTTTCTGGGATGGATTTCATCCTACGGAGGCCGCCAACAGGATCTTAGCTGATGATCTCACAACTGCGGCCATCTCTCTCATCTCTTAAATCACTCATACAGACAGCATAATACTCCCCATTTTTTTACTTTATAATAATTTTGTTACAAAGTTTGCAAATTAATAATGTAGGCTTGCCAGATTTTGTAAGTGCCATACATACACATACTCTTCTAAGATGAAATTACTACAGTTTCTTTTTAAAATAATAAATCTAAAGTGACTATTTTCGTGAATCTTATAAACTCTTGAAGATTTGCTTATGAGAGTCCGAATCACCTTAGAAGGGGAGAGGGTTGAATAAGGTGTGAAGGAAATTTTGCGGAATTACAAAATTTTTGCAAAGAAAAGACTTAGAAAACTATTCCGAGTCTAGATCGGACTCAAAAGTGCAGAACACATAATATACGTGGAAACCCTCATGGGCAGAAAACCACTGGACAGTGCTAATCAAAGCACTAAGTCAAATCCACTATTTTGAATCCACAAAATATAAGGACCGACTCTTACAGAATTGTTCCATCGGATAATTCAATTACAAATTTTCTTAGACGCGAAGTACCCTTATATGTTCGAGTACTTCCTAATCGAGATAACCCTTCCAGGTAGGTACAACTTAGATGAGTTAACCCTTACTTCTCAATAAAGGGACTTTAAAGAGAATTGAAATATGTAAGAGTAATTACAAGACTTTTCTCTTTATAACTTAAAAAGTATAAACTTAAGAACAGAGTTGTAAAAGCTATAAGATAGAGAGAGAGTAGATTTCATTCGGTTCCAGCAATTTTCAAGTCTTGTAGGAAGACTTCTATTTATACACAACAAGGCGATTAGTCGTTGTGACTCGGTTTTGAACTTGGAAGCTTCACTAGTCGTTGTAATGGATAGTTTGAGTCACTAGAAAAGGAATCGTTGCAAATGTGAACGATGTGCTTAAGTCCTTGGTTCAAAAAGTAGTCCATCACACTAGTTGTGACCAATGTTGTTAGAATCGGGATTCTAGTTAGAATCGATCGAGGTGGTTAGAATTGGAGTCGTAGAATCGGATCGAGGATCGTAAGATTTTAATATTTGTTTGTAATAGTGAAATTTCTTTTATAAGTATAAAAATCTTAGCAAACATTTGTATAAATTTATAGAAACCCAATTTAACTATACTTTGTCAAAGATTTTGTTTCAAAAGCACTACAACCGTGATGAATTCTCGAATAAAATTATGCGTTAGCAATTTATGAAATTTGCTTAGAATCGTGGATTGGATCGTAGGATCGTAGAATCGTATTATAATCCCACCATAGATTTTGTGAACTAAATTAGGATCATAAGATTCTAATACATTTAAAATTCTAATAAGTTCAAATTCTATCTTGTGTCTATCTTTAAATGATTAAGATGTTAAGAATATATAAACACCATTCATAAAATTGATCATTTAAATAATTTCTTTGAAAGTAACTGACTTAGAAATAAGAAGTAACTGAAGTAATTCATTTTCAATTAACTCATAAAGTCAATGCTTAGAAGAAGATGTGTTTGTGAAATTATTTACTCATGACAACTGTTTGAGTAGCATATGAGTGGGTCAAAAATCCAATGAAGTGTGTTATACTCAAGAGATGCTTTATGAGTAGGTGATGTAACACCCCAAAACTCACCCTAGGAGTATTACATCGTCGAGTTCCTTACAAGGAACTCCCAAGGCTCATTTAGTTGTTGGCTTGACTTTCTAATTCCAACTTAAGGGTAATTGAGGTAATTTCCAAAAGAGTTTGAAATTTTCTAAAAATTTCGGTAGAGTTCTGTTTGTAATATGGTCTATCCCCTAGGCTTAAAACCTTAAAACCCTACATAAAAATCATAATACAACTCCACGAGCCACACGCTCGGAGGATACAACTCAATGACCACACGTCGGAGTCCAACCAATCATGCCTTAAAACTTAAAACAATCTAAATGGTTCATGATACATCTGGTACAAACTACATGATTACAAGTTACAACACTTAGAAATATATGGAATGCATGTCAAGCAACTTGAGTCATTCAGCAATCAACAATCAGCAAGAGTCCAAAATATGCTAAGTACGGAACACGTATTCTAAGAGTGTACCTGCAACATTAGGGAGGGGAAAAGGGGGAAATTTGTGGGGGTAAGCATTAATCCTCTCACCGGAAGGTCTTACATTCTTAAAACGGAAATTCTTTACACATACTAATCATAATAATGAAATCGATAAAAGTATAATAATGTAATACAAATCTAGATACTTTTCAATGAAATCCTCGAAATCTCGTGCAACATAAAGATCATAACTCTTCAATCATTTAAAGACACAGTTTCGCAATCATTAGCAATTCTTTTGGAATTGAATCAACTTAAACCAAGGTGGTCCAACCAACTACACTTTCTTTTCAAATGTTTCAATCGAAAATTGAATCATTTCTACTCGAATCACTTCTCGTGAATCGCTTTCAATAAATCTCTTTTGGTGAATCACTTCCTAGGTTGTGGACCCGAACTAACACTTTGCAGTTTCTCATAATTGCTCTTAGTTTCTCAGGCGCGACCCCGAATAAAGGCTCCGGGACCTATAATAGGAAGATTCCAATCAAGCATCCTACTACACTAGGATCCCTAGCTAGAATCCTTCTTTGTGCTAAACGATCCTAGCAAAGTCGATTCAAAACAATTTCTTTAACACATTCACTCATCAAGTTTGTTTCAAAAACATTCTCAAATCAATTTCATTTCTTAGAAATACGTTTTCGGGTTGGAAAAGCATATATCACGAAAATCGCATTCAAGTATCAATTTGCGTAAAACACATAAACTCTTTTCAAAACTAACTTTTGAATAACATTTGGAATTGAGTTGCTTTACAAGCCAAGCATCTACATGTTAAGATTCAACATCCAAAGCTAGCATATTTATCTCATGGATTCACCCAAGGATCTAGCATTTACTCATATTCATCTCGTATTCTATTCAAGTAAGGATCTCTTATTCCCATATACGTAATTCTCATCGTACTCCGTCTTCAAAGCCACAAATCAATATAGATGCATATTCCCTTGATACTCCAAATTCTCGCTCCTTTTCTAAACTTCAAGGTTCGCTTTTCCTTAACTCAATCTTTTTTAAGCACAATGAACTCGGAACTACAACTCCTTTGAGTCACAATAACGACAAATAGTCATCACCTAACTCAAGTATCCCAAAACCGCAATCTTTACCTCAAATTCTCATCTTATGTTTCTACCTTATTAATCAACTCTTTCGACCCATACTCAATCATATAACTCTTAATTTCACTTCATCACTCAAATTCCTCTAGCTCCGTTTATTTTCAAGTTTATTCAACCTCAAGGATTTAAATATATTTTGAACTCGATTAACCCAACAATCACCCACTTCTCCCTCCCATGCCTCAATTGTGCATCAATCAATGTGAATTCATACTTCCCTTTATACTTCAAATCATTATTTCCCAATATTAGCAATTATCTCTCAACGCCACAATTTCAAGAAGTCTCTAAGGCTCAATTAACTCATAATTCGTACCCAAATCACAACTTCGTCATCCTTAATTGCTAATTAAAACTTCCATATTACTCCTTAGGCCTAAGGAATCTAACTTCATCACAATCCTCAAATTCCCAATTCATCCTTAATACTCAATCAGATTATCTCGGGTTCTAATTCAGCCCCAACTACCACATAAATTCATTCTATAGCACAATCATTCAATATTCACAACAAAATTTAATTGAGTTTGAAATCACTATTAATTTAAAGTATAAGACCACCCACCTCAATTCTAGGGTTTGGGCAATTGATTTGGATGAATTGATTCGGATTCCTTGCCAATCCACCTTCCCCTCCCTTTCATTCTGTCTAAGTCCGTTTAATCCTCTCCCTTGCTCTCGCTCTTGCTCGCCCGCCGTTTATCTTCGCTCGCCAGCCACCGCTTGCTATCGGTCGCGTTTTCCCTTTCTTTCCTCTCGTTCTGGTCCCCCGTCTCTCGCTCTACTTCCCTCTCGTTCCGTGCTTGCCGTTTTCTTCTTCCCGTTGTCGTCCCCCTTCCCAGCAGCCTCTCTGGTTTTTCGGCCTCCGGCTGGTGTTCACATCCTCTTCCTCTCGCTCGCTCTCTCGGTTCTGCTTGCTCTCGGGTCTCTCTCTCACTTTCTTCCTCTCGCTCCTTTCCGGGTCCGGTCTTCTCCCTCCCTTTGCTCACCGGCCGCGGTGTTCTCACCGTTCAGGCGGGCCCACCAGCCTCCTTGCTAGCTCTCTCCCTCTCTCTCTCACTCTCCCTCTCTCTCTCTCTCTCTCTCCCCCTCTCTCTCTTCTCTCTCTCTCTCTCGTGCTCCATTTCCTCTGCTTTCTCTCGTTTTCCCTCCTTCTGTTTCGGTTCCTCTTATGTTTATTGTACCTAAGCATTCCCTTCTTTTCCTCTTCGCTTCTCTCTCTCACTCTCCTCGTGGCTCCCTCGGAGAAGGCCACCCGTCTTCCCCTTTACACTAGTCCTCCTAGGGTCAAAAGCTTTACAATCCTCCTCGTCCTAATCTCCTACTAACACATAATTTCCCCTTTTTTCTTTCTTTGCTAGGGATAATTGCACAAAAATAAAACTACTCATGGTTTACATAATTTACTTATAATTAACCTACTTAAAACCTCGGGTCTCATAATTGAAAACTTAAAGATAAGTTTGTTAAAGACTCGATAATAACTTGAAATCAAAATTATACGAGAGATAGAGAGTTATACCCGAGTCTTCAACTCCTACATATTTTTTCTATGATTATTGTTTTTGGTGTCTGTTGATGCTATTGTTTTACTATAATGAGTCATGTATGTGTTATTTGTTTACTCTTGAAAGAAGCTGCGAGGTTGTTAGTTTAAATGGACACAAATAGCAATTAGCAATTAAAATTTACCAATAGTTACGACTAGCGGTTATAATTTAGCGTTTGCAAGTGGTTATACTTAATAATTAACGGTATTGGAGTTACCATAAGTTATTAGTCCTACAAGTGATTACGATTCATGGTTATCGGTGTTTACAAACAGATTATGATTAGTGATCATTGACGCTTCTTGTCGTTGTCGATTATAAACAATTAATGGTTATAAACATAAGGCATAAATGAAAATTCCTGTCATAATGATTTTTACAAAAGTAACTAGGTGTTGGAAAAACTAAAGTAGGATGCGACTAACTACTAAATTAGACAAACTTATTTGATTGGATAATAGAAAGAGGACAAACGTGACATAGTAGTCCATTTACCTAAAACTAAATTTCCTTCTCTTTGCGTTCACTAAGGACTCGTGAAAAATCGATCTCAAGAGATACACAACAAGTTGTTCTTTTTTTAGTTAGTAGAACATAGGCCTAGGGCTAGGTGGTAGGTTCGAGTCCCTATCTAATCGCCTCTTTGGATAAACGGCCTCTTGAAAGCCGGACGGTTCTCTAGTGCGGAAGCTTCGCCGAAGCAATCAAGATGAGGTCGTAAAGGGCTATCAAAATGCTCTTACTTTCAATTGGCTTCGGTTCCTCTTTGTTTAGCTAATCTCCGAGCATTCTTATAAAAGAAAGGTAGGTCTAGGCTTCGGAAACATAACGTAAATAGTTGTCCGGTTTGTCTTGATTTCCAATTAATGAACAAGTCTATATTCTTCTTTAGTAAGAAGGCGGTTAGGAACAAACCTTTCTCAGCGGCATCTGGAACAAACAATGGTAAGGAAATACTCAATTATAAGGAAGAAGGAGTTTCGATTTTTCTATAACTAACTTCGAGAATGGAGGCTTAATTTATGATGAGCCAAAGCCGTAAAATTGGCGGGACCAAGAGAAACTAATTTCGTGGAGGAAGTCGGACAATGGAAAAATTAGACTGTAAGGAATCATCCAATGGAGGCAACAAATATGGTGACAGACATTTGCCTAGAATAAATTATCGTCATCAAAAAATAATTTCGGATTTGGGCTAAAAAACATTCTCTATTAAGAGTCCATGCACATAGGCTTAACGACTTCTCTTACCACTAAGTTTTCTAGGTAGTCATGGGAGGGAAAGGTTATAGAAGCGTGTAGGGAGACGGTCGAACACTCTTTTTGTATTTTTTCGGAGAAGAGGCCAAAGCTTAAAGAGGTAAAAGAAACAAATGTTAAGATCAAAGGCTCACTCACAAACAATAAAACATGAACAAAAAATAATAACAACACCGAGACTATAGATTTAACGTAAAAACGCAAAACCATGGAAAAACCACGAATGATGCACTAGAAATTTGGCGAGTTAAGAGGAATTTTACACTCAAGCTAAACAAGATATGCACCTGACAATCTCTATTATTTACTCAACAATGGAGGGATACACTGATTATATAGCAATTATCCAGCCTTAATACACATTAACGCAAAAGTAAAGCAAAAGAAAACGGCTAGAAAACAAAGCGGCTCAAACGTCCACAACCGACACGAGCCGTGTCCTTGAACACGACCAGCCCGTGATGGTTGATGTCCTTCTCGGTTCATGTTTTCTTCGACCTACACTGCCCATTGGTTGGGCTCGCTATTGTTAACCTCGTAATGTGATTTCCCAAGGTAGAAACTTTCATTAGGCTCCACATACCCAACAATCTCCCACTTGGAGGCTAATGAGACACCTCCTTGTTGCATCCTTCTAGTTCACCGAAACCCGGCCTCTTCATTGAGAGAGACCAATCGAGGCTTTTCACCACCTCAACATTTCAGCACCTTCTCCTTGGACTAAGACACTTCCCGGAACCCCACTATCCAAGTTGTAATGCCCCGACCCTAATCTAATACATTAAACAAGAATTAAGAAGTTTTCATTGAGCGGGTGACTTCAATTCACATTTTCATTTCTCACCGATATATATATTTTACGTACATGTACAAATAATTATGTTATGTGTTGCAAGACTCATATGGTAATAACGACGTATGATCGAATAAAAATTAAAAAAAATTTACTCCATGATATTCGAGTAAATTTAATAAGAAAAAAAAAACATTGTCGAAGATCATTTTGAGTTTAAATTATATGCAAAATATTTATATAATCATCAAGGACGGAAGAACTTACAAAATTGACGTTTTAAATTTAGGCTTTTCCCTAATTGGATTAAATGGGCTCAAATGAGGAAATTAGATGCCCAATAAGAAAAATAAGGAATGAAGTGGCCGGAAAAAAATGCACCCATGTGACAGGAGAGAGAAAATGAAAAAGGAGCTTATCTAAACTCAAATCCCCTCGAAACCTCCACCTTCATTATTCATTTGCCTTCCCAAAGAAACTCTACACACAACTTCACCTCCATCACTGCTGAGCAACGGCCGACCGCCTGCTTGCCACCATCTGCTGCAGCTCGTCGTCGCTCAGTGTCCAGCCGTCGGTCGTCGCTCAGTGTCCAGCCGTCGGTCGTCGTAGACAGCAACCGTGTGCAATTGAGTTTGGTTCCACTTGCAGCTGTGTTCGGATAAAAGTCGCGCCTGCACGTCAGCGACCACCTGCTCTCAGCTTCCTGTACGCCGTCCTCTGCCGCCGGCCACCAACGCATAGTCCAGCCCTTCCACCTTCGTAAGAACCTCATTTTCTTGTGGTTCTTGGGTAAAAACCTCAAATCTGCAACTAATTACTTCCATAATTTTTGAAAATAATTATTTAGATGTTGCATCCAAGGATTAATATCGTAAGAATCATATTTTAATGGATAATGTGAGGTTATGTTGATGAAAAGTAAAGTGGCCATGAAATTATTGTGGTTGGATGCATAGATTATGGATGAATGATTATGGATTGTAAATTTGGAAAAGAAATTTGATTATTGATGATGATTAGAAGTTTGAAGGAAATTTTGGAAGTTAGAGATAAAAGAAAATGAGCATGCATGTCAAGTTTAAATGAAACCTTCGAGAAAATGGTATTATGTGTGGAAATTTAAAATTAGTTAGAGTAAGTTATGAATCTTGAAGATAGGGGGTTTAATTAATAAAGCATGTTTTTTTTTTTTTAGTATATGTATGTAAATGTAATTTAAAGAAAGTAAATGACTTTAGTGATTAAAGAAAAATAAGCGATTTTTGTAATTTAAGAAAAATAAGTGACTTTAGTGATTTTAAAAAATATGTGACTTAGTGATTTAAGAAAAATAAGTGATTTTGATGACTTAAGGAAAAATAAATGATTTTGATGACTTAAGAAAAATAAGTGATCTTAGTAATTTAAGGAAAATAAGTGAATTTAGTGATTTAAAGAAATTAAATAATTCAAGTAAATTAGGTGATTTATGGGAATTGAGTAAGGTATTCAAGTGATTGGTAAGAATTAAGCAATGTTGGTGAATTAAGCAAATTAGTTGAGCAAGAGGAGTAAATTTGAAAAGGGACGGATTAAAGCATTGGATATCGATTTACGGAGAAATGAGTAATTGAATTTTGGAAAAATTTTATATGATAAGGGGATTGATTCAAGATACAAGCTTTGTTTTTAAATTACAACCTATTGAGATTGACACTGCTTGATTTAACAAGTTAAGAAGTGTTATGCTTAATAAAATTCACCTAGTCATTGGAAATCACAATAGTAATAATAATAATAATAATAATAATAATAATAATAATAATAATAATAATAATAGTAAAATTAAGTTACTAAAAGTATTGACTTTTTAATAAAACACTTTATTTTTAAATGATTGTTAAGGTCATCAACATTAGTCATCCGAGTCATCAATTCAAAAAGAATCAAAAGAAGAAAAAAATCAAGACTTAAGGTATGTTTATTGATTGTCCCTTACAAAAATTCACATGTCTATATATGTAGATACTAAAATGGTTTGCGTAATGAAAAAGGAATAATTTCACATATTATTTGTCACCTAATCATGTGGCGCGACCGATATCAATCATATCATATCATGGTCATATCATGGTCATATCATATATATTTGGTTATTATCAACCGGATTTTCCGATCGGTCCGGTTGTGCGCATATTTAGAGAAACCGATGATCGTAAAGAGCTACTCGGATAATTAGTAAACAACTTTTTACTATATCCTTCCTATCTGATTTATAAATGAATTGAAATGCATGTACTCAAAAATATATCTTCACTTAAATTATTTACAATACATGGATAAGTGTGTTGAGATTCAGCTCATTAATTCAAAATGTTTTCTTTGTATTGTTTTAGGTAAGGCTAATACGTAAGAAAGAAGGAAGTAAGCTATTTGTTGGTCGAAGTGACTTAGGGGCTCACGAGTATTAGTGATGTGTCGTGTCTTGGAGTCGTCCTTGTATTGGTCAATAAGTCATTACCATGTTGGCATGTTAATTAATTTCTATACTTATGTTATTCTATGTCGGACGCTTTTTATAATTCAAATCTGAAACTTATTAAGTAATGTATGTAACCTAATTTAGATGTTGCCTAGTTCCTTGTTTGGAGCGACGGTAACACATCTAACCTTACTTTCCACTATGTTAATTACTATTTAATAAGTCATTATAGTTAACCTAATGATTATGGGGTTTTGGGGTGTTACACAAGTCCTTCTCAGGCCCATCACCATTATCATCCAGCATGAACTCCCACTCGAATTGATCAAACTCATGCATACAATCACCATGCCAAAGGAGTTTTCTGGTTAGGGTTTTAGGAAGAGGATGAAAAAGAGAAATAGATGAGGCATGTGAGGGGAGCAGTAAAAAGGAAGAAGGAAAAGAGAAGAGGGAGTTTGCGTTGGTGAGAGAAAGAGAAATGAAATGGGCCGGGAAAGTGTGTTTTGAAAAATCAAGTCTGCTTCTTCAATCTTCACTTCTTTTTCTTCTTTTTTTTATTTTCAATATTTCATACTAAAATAAAACAAATTAAATTAAAATTTTTAATTTAATAATTATTACGAACAAAATACCATGTAAAAAGGTATTAAAAATATCATATTTTTGCATTCAACACATGGCTAATTCAATCAGCCAACAACCAGCAACCGATTGCCAAACAGGGCGTGTAAGTCATGGCATTACGTAATCTCTACCCTTGATTTAAATTACCTTCATCTTGATCGTTTTAATGATGATGATGATGATGATGACAACACTCCCGTTTTGGCATTCGATAATTATAAAGCTACTCGTAGGTGGATGCTATGTTCCACTCATACTTTCAGAAAAATTACAAGTTGATATGGTAGGAACCTAAGCGATAAGAAGTGTCCGAACAACTATTATCTATGTGGGAATCCTGTCAATGGATTAGTTTTATCATCTAAAATCACATTAGTCAGATGACCACCGAGTAACGAAGGTAATGTTGTGGAATCCAATAATAGGCTGAGCTCACAAACTTCCTCTCTCGGGGTAACTCGTTTACTAGTTCTTTTAAGGTGGTTGCTATTGCCTTATATCATAGTGCCTCATTTTACCTTTTTACTCTTAGTACCGGCACTTAGATAAGCATTGATAACTATGGAGAGCATTATCAATGGTGTGTACTCTCTCGGTGTTCTAATTGCACGGACAATATTTTGGGTGCATTTTGCTCAAGTATGGTACCATTTGGTGTGAAACATGAACTGTTTGAATGCATAGCACTGCCTTATGATGATTCAACCTATATCATGCATCCTATAATTGCCCATCGTAAGCGGGTTGGACTATTAGAGTTGGATACTTGTGACAACTATTCCTACAGTTTATGGGTGAATGGTAAAGATCAGGCGCTGGGGACTTGGAGTAAGCTTTATATAATACATTTGCAAGGAGATTATTACCATGATATCATATGTTACAAGAAAAATGGTTAATTAATATTTGCAACAAGCAAAGAGGGCATGGGGCTCTGTGACATGGACAATCAATATATAAACAACTCATGAGAATTCATTCGTTTTATTGAAGAAGCTCTTTTGTCCTTGCATGTTGCACTCTTTATACAATCTGGTGTTCCTGTAAATTTGTGTGCAAAGAAGGTTATGATGAAGAATGTGTTATGGCATGTGAGCTTAATGTGGATGTAGAGGTTACATACAAGTTAGTAGTTACAAAACTTGGCCCTCTTGTCCCTGCCTTATTAGATCTTTTGTGATCTCTTTCTTTTGGTGTGTTTGTGTTCTGAGTTTAGAATCTGGCATTTTCGAATAAGTAAAAACTGAATTAAAAACCCAAAATGCTAAATGTGTATTTTGTTCAGCCACACCCCATATGATAGGCTTACTTCGAACTTGCATATCGAGCATTGGGATGTTATTTGTTGTGTTTCTTAATTTTTAAGTTGTAGTTTACAATTTTATTCTGAAAGTACACACTTAAGTTAGAGCCAAAATTTATAATCCTTTAAATGTGTATATCTTGAATAACCGATATTTCATAAGAAATATCGGGAAAAGCATCATAAATGCTACTTCCTCCCCTCCCTCTCCCCTCCCCCATTTTTTCACCGCCGGGGGAGGTTGTTGGAATTCATGAGGCACATAGACTAGCATTAGGGGGTGGATAAATTGAATTGGAGGTTTAGTTCTGGTAGGCTCATACATTTTTTATAGCACATTTGATTACACTACTATTGACTACATGTTCAATTCTGCTTTACAAATATCTTATGGTCCTGAATATCGAAGTTATGCATGATTAACATTATCCACTACGAGTTTGCGTACTATCGGACAAAACTAAAAAAGAGAACTTGAATGTGACTTGATGGAAGCTCCCACACTCATATTAAGTTTTGATGTTGTAGAATGCAATGCATGTTATGCTTGATCTTAATTCAGATATTAAAGAAATGTGCTCCTAGTTGCAGCAATTTTCTCTTGAATCCTACTCCTAGCTAGTTGTAGTAGAAAATGAAACTTACAATTTGTTTTTAAGACCCTTACATTGGAGGAAAACAGATTTTGTTATCGCTCATTTGTTACCTTGGTTGCTCCTGCTCTATGGTGGTTGCCTTGGTAATTTTGGTGCAATTCTACTGGATAGTCGAGATTAGGTAAGTCAGTTATCCTAAGAAACAATCATATATCCCTCCAGAAGCTACACACTTATACCCCTGCGGCAATTGTTTCTATGAAGGTTTGGCAAGTGTCTCATATTCCATAAATGAATCGACAAGGAATTTTCTATGCTGAGGTGAAGGGTTGAAGCAGAAGATAGAGGCATTTCATGTTGTGTTTGTCTTGTGTTTTTCTATAAACATTTATATTCCTTGTGTTTCTAATGTTAGTGGTTGATTTGGTTGGGACTTTTACTAGCAATAGTAATTTTTGTAATTGTAGATGTTGGATAGTGTCCCAAAATCTCATATTTTAGGAAAGATTGTTTCCTTATAGAATTGGGTATCCTAAACCGGAGTAAGAGTTTTGGTAGATTCGGGAGATTTTGTTGGGAGGTTGTTATTAGGGTGCTTTTTCATATTTAAAGAAGGACTGACCTTCATTATAAACACCAAGGAAGTTATTGTGAGGAGAATGTTGTGAGATTAGGATATCTCTTATTTGGGAAGATCTCTCGGGTTTGAAATCGTTCTTGTACTCTCTTATAATAGTGAAATAATTGTGCTCGTGTCGTTCATGGTTTTTCCCGATGTGGGCTTTCCATATTAAATTCTTGTCTTGCTCCTATTTTTTATCTCCATTTAATTTCTTGATATAGTTTTTGTCATTCTAAATCGCTTCCACATCTTTACTCTAAATTTCATATTCAAAGTGAGATTTAGAGTGAGGCTTAATTTCCTAACAAGTGGTATCGGAGCTCAAGTTCTAGATTTAGAGTGGGCTTTAATTCCTAAAAGTAGATTTGTATTCTTTGCCAACTGGTGGTATGTGCTCCGAGTTATCTTTGTAATTAAACCATATGTGATTGCTTTCCCTTGAAATAAATCCTTCCTTTCCATCAAAAAAAAAAAATTCAGCCTAATTATCTTTAGAAAACGTACTCATTAAATTGTTGAAATAAATAAAAATTGCTAATGAAACTGTTGAACTAATCCTTCATAGTTATCCTTGGAGAACTTGTTCTTGAATCTGCCTTATCCATCTATGTAAGAAAAAAAGAATGCTAGACTACGAGGTCTTTGATTTCTTGTTATTCCCTGCAAAGACATTCCTTTATTAGCATCACTTTCAATGTAACAAATTGATGAAAACATTGAGTCAATTACATGAAATTAAAACATCGGGGTCTTTTTTTTTAAAGACCATATAATCGATCACTCTATTTATAAGATAAGGCTATCGAAATCTAAGTTTTTAAAACCTTGTTAAAGAGATATACATTGATAGCTTTGTACTCTCAATTTTCAAGCTTGTATCACGCGATGGTTGGAGTAAGAGAGAGAGTGGGGGAGGGGGGAAGGGAGAAGGAAAAGGTGTGGGAGGACTGGAGATACAACGAAAATTCAAGGAGTGAATTCTCAGTGTTCATTAACAGCATACCTCCTAATCTAGATAGGTATAGATTAAGAGGATGAGAAAGGTTAGTGATTCATATATACCATTCAAGAGGGAAAATAGGAGCAAGTCGATATTCGCGTTTATAAGATTTTGGAAGAAAGAAGATGCAACAAGGAGTATCCTTAACCTCAACAATGCCTTCATCAGAGGGTATAAAATTCAAGTAACCATGGCCAAGTTTGACAAGAAAAGAAGATTGAAAGACACCAAGGAGCCAAAACATAGAGAAACCAGTAAGAAAAAGTATGGAGAAGAAAGGAGATCAAGAAGACAGCAGCTATAAACGTGAAGCTAAGTCAAGAAGATACACAGAATGCAAAGATCCTACATGGTGATGTGAACCATGACTTTGTTGAATGGCTTAAAAGAAGTATTGTTTGCACGTCGGATGAACTAAGAGATTTCCAGACAAGCTTTTGTATTGATAACAGATTTTGGCTGATGGGTGAAAGTACGGGTATTGAGCAAGTTTTAAGTTCATACTAACATTCGATTGGTCATAAGAAATGTAAGATATACTCGGTAGCCCGGAGGAACTAGATCAATGGTTCATTGAGTATAAGAAGTATGACATTTACGAGGCGTGTGAAACCAGAAGGGTTTGGCTACAAATACTTGGAGTACCCCCACATGGTGGACAAGATAGAACTTTATAAACATAGCTGAAATTTGGGACAAAGTAGTATGCCTTGGTAAAGACATAGATACAACAGAAACATTTGAATCCATGAGAGTGTTAATTGACATAGTTTTTATGAGTACCATTGTAGGCCAATTTGTCGTGTAGCTTGAAGATTCAGGGTATAGGATTAGTTAAAGAATTAGGGGCATCAGTTTAGATTATTCAGAAGAAACAACCATGACTAGAAGAGTCAGATTCTAACACTAAGGCACTTAGCATTGAAGATCTTGAAGATGAGGCAACTTCAACATATGGAAAGGAAGAGACCATCCACAAAATTAATGGTTCGCTGGAAGAAAAGTGTGGTGTAGGAGCAACGGAAGAAACTACTAATTTTGAATTATACATCAAAAAGTGCAATCAGCTAAGGAATAATGAATTGGACAATAAATCTGTAATAAGAACCAAGACTTTGGGTTATAGCCAAAATGGAATCTCATATGAGATGTTTAAAGTTTATCATAAATAACCCTTGGAAGTTGAGCAAACAAGGCAGAAGGATGAGCAAAACAGCCTCATTAATAACGATAATTGCAACTCTAGCACAATCATTGAGGAATATTGTCTCCAACATAGTGAGTCTCTATCTCACCCCCCTGCATGTTTTGACTTCCTCATCAGTTTAGACATTGTAACCCGTGAGTCCCGAGAAAAGAAGCTAGAAATGAGACCAAAAACAACAAAAAGAATGAAGAAGAAGGCGGATATTGAGAAGAAAAACGAAGGTAAAAAATCTAGCATAACTCCTACAAAGGTGGCTTCCACGAAATTTCTGAGTAGAAGGAAAAATTTGTCAAAAATAAAAGACAATTTCCAATTCGAAAAGACAACTTTGGATAGGGGTGATCATCATTCTCAATCGAGCCTCAATACAGCTCAGAGTATGCTGCGAATTGCTAAGGATTCGATCAGATATGCAACATCTTGGGCCTAAAAATAATCCACAGTAAACAAGCTGCGGCAAGAAGAATCACAAGGTCTTTAAAGAATACCAAAGCCTCACTGTCAAGGAAGAAAAAATCGACCCGCAAGGAGAAGTCACGAATGAGCAATAGGAGAAGGAAAGCTACAACATTGAATTCAGTAGTAAAATTCTCACAGGAGAATTTTGTCGAACACATAGTAGGCGTCTTGGTGATCATAGAAGATTACATCAGTAGGCGAGGAAGGAAGAAAGTCTCGTGGTTTTTGAAGCTTTAGCTGAGTCACACTGAGGAGGAAGAAGCATCTTTAGAGGCCTCAACCTTGATTCTTCAATGGGGCAGCATTTGGGGAACTGGTACATGAAGTTTGTTGCGGAGCAAGGTGTTTGAAATCCCAGAAACTGAAAATTTAAATCAGAGATGGAGTAAGAGGATGTTGAGCGAAATTCATATATTGAAGAAGAAAGAATTGTCTTTTTAGTGGCCAGCAATCATGGTGGTGAGAGGCAGGCATATAAGTGGGCGAAAGAGAAGCCACGAGGAGGCGGTGGGATGAGAGCTCCGAGAAACCCAAAGCTCTGAGGTGTTTTTTTAAAATCCTTCCTGAAGCTAATTTCAATCTTTCTGCATACTGGCACACTCACAAGCTCAGGTTTCGACTCTCCTTTTTAGCGACCATGTAAGGTGGCTCGGTTACCTGTGGCAGAGAGTTTAATTACTATTGTTTTGGTGTTTGTTTCATTTTTTCAGTTACTGGGTTTATTTGTTTAGTACCTACAATTATTATTTTTATTATATGGTATTATTCATGGCCTTTTTCACTATTTATAAAACAAAAAGATATACATTGATATTATTATATAAAGTTATCGACGTCTAAGTTTTTAGAACGTTATTAAAGAGCAATACATCGATATTATTATTGAATCAATATTCATTAGAGACACACTTACACAGTTAGGCAAATTCTGGTGCCTCTTCTAAGGCCTAACCCAATATCCAAAAAGAGTAAAGAAAAAAATCTCCTTTCTGTTCAATATAAATGCCTAACCTTCCACCAGTAATTATACAATAGACTTCGCACTCTGTACCTGTAATCGCAAGTCACGTATTACGAGTAAGGCTATAATAGGATCGAGCCGGCTCAAAGTTATACTGAGCCGATTCGAGCCTGGTTCGGCTTGATTTGGCTCTGCTGAGGTTAAATAGTTCATTTTTTCTAAAAATAGTTTTGTGGAAAGTATAAAATTATCATTAAAATCACCAATATTTTATTCAAACCCTTATTTATTGTAAGCCCCCAAAATCTATAACCACCAGTTTAGTCATAACGACTTACTAATTAATAATTAGCGCAGCGGAAAAGAGAATTAGAAGTATTACCGCTGCTCTTTAACAAAAAGCAAGGAAACTTCCAAATTAAATACGAACATAACTTATTAAGTTAAAGTTCACAATACGTACGACGCGCAACTTATAACAACATAAACGGATAACATGTTATTGAGCACCATCATGATTACAACTTATTTAACCAAAGTAATACCCCAAAACCCATAATCACCAGTTTAGTCATAATGATCGACTAACTAGTAATTAACGCAGCGAAAAAGAGAATTAGAAGCGTTATCACCTCTCTTTAACAAAGCGTAAGGCAACTTCCGAATTAAATACAAACATAACTTATTAGGTTAAAGTTAACAATACATAGCATGCCCAACGTATAACAACATAAACCGGTAACATGTTATCGAGCACTATCATGATTACTACTTATTTAATCAAAGCATACACGACTCCCACACATCACGTTCTCGACTATCACTACGAGCCTCCGAGTCGTGTTGACCAAAATGAACTCGTCTGTTTTTCTTCCGCATTAGCCTTACTTAAAACAAAACGAGAAAACATTTCGAAACAATGAGCCGAAACTCAACGACGTCTATCCATGTACAAATAATTTATGTGAAGATATATTTGAGCACATGTATTTCAATTCATTTATAAATCAAACAGGAAGAATATAGTAAAACAATTATTCATTTATTATCCGAGTGACTCCTTACGATCGTCGCTTCCTAAATATGCGCACCGGACCGATCGGGAGTCTCGGTTGATAATGGCCAAATATATGATATGATTGATATGAGGCGAGCCACATAATTAGGTGACTAATATTTGAAATAGTTCCTTTCATTAAGTAAACCATTTTGATATTGTTATATATAAACATGTGGATTTTCGTAAGATACAAGCAATAAATGTACCTTAAGACTTGGTGTTTCCTTTCCATTCATGTTGAAATGACGACTCAAATGACCGACGTCGATGGCCTTAACAATCATATTAAAATAAAATATTTCATTAATAAGGTTAATACTTCAAGTAATTTGACTTTAACTATTATTATTATTATTATTATTATTATTATTACAATTTCTTGTGAATAGGTGAATTTCATTTAGGTAAGACATTTCTTAGCTTGTGAATATCATGAAGTGTTGATTTCAATTAATTGTAAATTATTTAAGAATAACGTCCTCAACTTGAATCGGTCTCCTTTATTGGTATTACTTCCCAAAACCCAATTAACTTTTTCCTTAAGTTGACTCCAATACTTAAATTCATCTGTTTTAATTTATGCCTCTTGCTCACTTAACTTATTAAGTCGCCAAAATTGCTTCAATCTTGAATTACTTAAATCACCTAATTTACTTAAGTCACTAGAATCACTTAATTTCTTTAAATCACTCCATTCATTTATTTTCCTTAAATCACTAAGATCACTTATTTTCCTTAAATCGTTAAAATTATTTAAATTAATTAAATTATTTAAATCACTTGATTTACTCCAAGAAATCTCCAACTTTTACACTTATAATTCGTAAATTCCTCAAAATATTATTTCATTTCAAAATCACTCAAATTTTGACATGCATGCCCATTTTCTTCATTTTCTAACTTTTAAATTTTCTTTAAGTTGCGGATCACCATCGTCAACCACAGTTTCACCTCAATCTACACAACCCATAACAATTAGTCCATATTTCCAAGCATCGATTCCCTTTATAACATAATTGGTGAGGCTCAAACAATTTTCATGGCTAATTTTCAACATCCAACCTCAAATGGTCTCCTCATTCAAATTTTCATAGTAATAATTTTGGATTTTCATTCAACATTAGTCTCTCACTTTTCACTTACATACTTAAATATATA
This sequence comes from Talinum fruticosum, assembly GCA_021018815.1. Taxonomy (NCBI): domain Eukaryota; kingdom Viridiplantae; phylum Streptophyta; class Magnoliopsida; order Caryophyllales; family Talinaceae; genus Talinum; species Talinum fruticosum. The sequence continues at coordinate 551,777 of JAITYX010000109.1, forward strand.
AGATCATCTTTTGCATGTAACATCTAAACAATTATCTTCAAAAATTGGGGATAAATTAATGGAAGATTTGAGATTTTACCCATAAACCACAAGAAGATGGGTTCTTGAAGTGATGGAAGGTATTGGGGCTTGCTTCAGGTGGCCGGATACAGGGTCCGACGGCGGCGGATGACCGGCAGGTGGTAGCTAGGGCGGCAGGCTGGCCGGGCAAAAACAGTGAAAATGTTTGTGTGTGCAGCTGGTTTCTCCACTTTGTGGTAGAGGTGGCGGTGCAGCACCGGGGACCCAGCGGCCGGCGGCGGATGTGTGCAGGTGGTCGGCGGCAGCTGCAACAGTGGTGAGTGTGGTGGAGATTTTTGAGGAAGAGGAAGAAGGGTGTGGTTTTGAGAGTTCAATTAATTTAAACTAGACCCCTCTCTAATTTCTCTCTCCTCTCTTAGCTGAAAATTCAGCTTAAATTTTCTGCTTTTATTTCCCCATTTTGGGCTTCCAACTTGTCTCCAAGACCAATTCCTCAAATTATAAAATCCACAAGTTTGCAAAGTCAGTTTTTCCGTTTTGAATATATATATGGGTGTGTGTGTGTGCGTACGCGCGTATGTGCGCATATAAATTAAACTCGTAATGATTTCAATAATATTTTTCTTATTTAAATTTCTCGAAATATCGCAGGACATAATTTTTTTTATAATTTATAACCATGCGTCGTTATTATCATCTCGAGCCCTACAAACACATAACATAATGATTTATATATGTATGTATCATATATGAATATATATATATGAAATGAAAATTTGAATTGAAATACACGCGCTCATTGATAAATTCTTAATTTTTTATTAACGAATTAGATTAGCGTCGGGGTGTTACATTTATTAAATCTAATATAAAAATATAGAATTTAACTTTGATTATAACCTTGAATTTAAAAACCTTTTAAGCAAATAAAAAATCAAGTCGAGCTTGAGGCATCTCGACTTCGGCTCGGCTCGGCTCATTTACAGCCCTAATCATGAGATGTTTGGGATGTGAAAATGCAATACTTATATCATACACTCGGATCTATGCAGCCAATGATATGACACAATTTGTGAAAGAGAATCTAATATTTTTTGGAAAGATAATTATGGAAATAAGGCGTAAGTTGGTGATGATTCAATCACTTCCTGAGACCTTAACTTGGCTATACAGCCTTAGAACTCACGCATGGAGGCGCATTATTGCAGATTTTAAAAAGAGCATCCTCGATGAATTAGCTTCTTTTATGGCATTCAAATTAGAAGATATTGATGCATATTTGTTGTTGTTCGATTTGAAAAACAAGGTTTTTAACTCCATAGAGCTCCCCAGCCGGTTCCATAGATGATTATCGTGGGTTCCTCGGAGTCATGGAAGTCAGCTTTAATAATACATGATGTTTATTATGGGTTTTTCAGAAAGACGGAATGGCAGGCTCTTGGTGTAAATTTAACACTATGGATTTCCTAAAGGACTATGATCTTATAAAATCTAGAATGAATATGAGATTTATGAAGAGTGGTCAGTTAATATTTATCTATTCTAGAAACAGAGTGGAAATTTATGACTGAGAGAAAACAGATTTACCTCATGGAGAGTGATGCATTGCATAATAGTACAAAGTATTATTCCACTCTATATAACAACAGTCTGCTGTTGCTATAAAAGAATCAGTGGATGCTTTTTCTTGTGTATTTCTCTTTTTATGTGTCTTTCAAAGTGCTTAATTCAGTGTTTAGGGCTGGGATCGATTATCCCTCAGTTGTTACCAGCCTTTTATTTGTTTTCTTTGGTAGGATTGACCTTCCCTATTAAGGGATTTGTGGATTGATCTAGCTGTTTTTTAATTCTTCATTATAATTAATTATATGGGAGTTTTTCTTGTTTTTTTAATGATTTTCTACGTATGTGGTTCTATTTGTTGTTATCAGGATAAAATTAATGGAAGATTGTTAACTCCAATCATGATCATGTGGAGATGGACATTTAATATATATAAAGTTAAATTATATTATGTCGAGTTCTTATGATATATATCAGATGACACATTATCCTTTAGGCTTCATTTGATTGTAGGAAAATTAAGTGGTAAAAAATTTTAATGAAAATTAAAAGAAAGTAATTTGTTTAGGTCATTTGTCATTTGTCATTTGTACCAAAAAAAAATAAAAAAATAGAAATACTCCCACACTCCCTCTCTCCTTAATCCGTCCTTCATTAATTCATTCCCCAACTTCTTGCCACCCCTTCCCCCAGAAAAACTCCAGATCAAATAAAAATTTCCATTATTACGAAAATATTTAATACTATAATTAAAATGTTGTTTTTGAATCCTTTCTTTCACCACATTCAATCTCGTCTAAAATAACCTCTTCAAATACATTCACAGTCTTTTTAATATTTTTAAAATTTCAAATGCAAGCATTCTAGGGTAATCAAGTGAAACATACTTATCAAATATTAAATAATTTATTTGACTCTTCTCGATATAAATAATTTACTAAAATAATGTTATTATCATAATTTCTGTAAAAAAATATATTATTACCAAGATTAAAATAAAAACGAATAGGATAAGACTTCATAGGAAATAGAAAATGTAATTTCTAAAATTACCAAATTAAATTCAATTAGTAAGTTTAATACTACTGGATTTTTTTATATACAATTGAAAATTATCTTTAAGAGGTAAATGACATTGTTCAAGTGAATAAGCATTATTTTTCTGTATTTTGTTTGGATCAAGAGCTAAATGACAATTAGTGATTAGGTAATTTTTTATTTAGGTAATAGAATTTGTATGGTGTTTAATTTGGTAACTATAGTAATTGAGCTTAATTAGTTAATTTTAGAAATTAAAGTTTATTTTTTACTATACAAGATTTAATAATAAAATTTTTATCCTAGATATAATATACATAAAAATAATAAGATTCTATAGGAAATAGAATCTAAGATTTCTTACGGGACGACAATTAGAAAAGTTATTAATAAATATATATGCAATATTCTTTCACAATATGCTAGGAATAATTATTCATATAGAAAAAAATTAATGATACTTTATTTTTCTATGTTTTCTTTATATAAGAAATAAAAAGAATATAATAATAGTAGTAGGATAATTACTACTACTACTACTATTATTATTGTTATTATTATTATTATTATTTCTAAAATTATTTATAAACCTTCAAGATTTAATAAGCTATATGTATACATTAATTTTCATTCTAAATTAATGCTGTCTTCTCATCTTCATCTCTAAACTCCCTCCCTCTCCTTCCTATATACCACATACGGTATATGATTTGATAAGGCCAAGGTTGATAATTATTTTCTGAATAAACGTTGTAATTTATATGGATGATTAAGGTGAAGGTAATTAGTAATAATGGTTCATTCGGATGGAGGAAGGTACTAAAGAAGATGAGCAAAGTACAATTTTTTTCTTTTTAAAAAAAAAAAGGATGTGGAGAGTTTGATTTAAATGACTAAAATATCAATTACAAGCTCATTTGTGTCCCATCTTGTCTCCCAACTAAATATCAAAGAAAAACTAAAAGAGACAACAATACATTAATCTTAATGTATAATATTACAACTTTTATGACTTTTTTCGGGATTAAGTGATGTTAAAGAGTTTTTAGATTTCTCTTCAATTGACATGGTAGCTTAAATCGAGTTCATTATTACTTTAATTCTTTTCCTTCTTGATGTAATATAAATTTTTTAGTGGATATAATAAAATATGATGGTGAAAGTTCTTTAGTATTTTTGAAAACAAAAGTCTCTCTTGATTGTCATATTTTCTTTAATTGCTAATATATGATGAATATTTTATACAATCACATTAGGTTATTTATTATGTAATTATTCAAATAAAAAATATATTTTATAACAGAAATCAAATAATTTGATTTACCTAAAATATTTCTATGTTTCCACCTATAATAAATGTATTCCCATTTATAATGATTATTTAATTTGGTCCAAAAATTTGTTTCTTATTCAAATAGAGCAAAATGATCATGCTAGCAGAAAACTAAAATAATTAAAATTAAAATTAAAAAATATAAAAAAATTATGGAACGAAATTCATGTGAATGAGCATTAAGAATATACATAAAATTCTAAACTCGAAAAGCAATGCAAAAATTACCTCCACAATATTTATGACGAGCGGAAGGAGAGGCAAGTCTCGTGCCACATGTCATTTTTCGAATGGGGAAAGGTGATTTTATGGGGATTTTTAGTGCAATTTTTTTTGTTACAAAAATAACTTTTTAATCCTTTTGTGGCTTAAGTCCAACCTGAAACCATAATATAATTTGTAGAGGGGGTCCATATATCACATGTTGTTTCTATTATGAACACAATATTACAAAAATATATGCTTATATTCATATCTATTTTTATTTTCATACTTAATATGACTTATTTGGATATATGTTATTTTTATGAGAATTTCATATATGAAATTTGGCATGTGAAAAGAAAATATTAAAATTTATTCTTCATGATCCAATGTATTTTAAAATGTTCTTTCAATAATTATTTCACTTTTTATTATATAGATGAGCTTCTATCAAAGCAAAAACAATACAACTAAGGCAACTTATCTAAAAAACTAAAAAATAAAATAAAAAACTATGAAGATGAGTTAAAATCAATATGTGCCAAAAAAAAGAGTATTTATTACACTTAATTTTCTTTGTAAAATATCATGTGCTACTACCATGTGATAATTAAAAGATATTATTAGGAAAATCTTATCTAAATACTTATATTTGAAAAATAGGTTAAAAATTATGCTAACATTTTAAGATGGACAAGCAAACTAGTTAAAGAATTTGAAATATAAATTAAGATGCCTTTTGACTACCCTATAAATTAGCTTATAAACATAATAGTTGAAAAAACATTCAAACTATTAACCTTTTAAGTATGCCAAACAACCAAAAAGTATCCATTGAGATTTAAAAAATAATATTCGAACAATATTTCGTTACTTATTAAGTTATAATTCCTCTAATATTGTGTTGAATAACTATTTTCTTTATCAAGTACTTTGTTATTATGTTAATTTTAAAATTAGAAACCCGTGCAAATGTACGAGCACAAACTAATTTGTAAAAAATAATTTTGTTAAACGTGGCCATAAGGCGATAAATAAGGAGTATCAATATCCTATTTTACAAGGAATCTTATCTAATTGAATCTAAATTTTTCTTTCAATACAATCTTTTTTAATTATAGGAAAGTGTTTGACAAAACCGATATTTGAATGCATGGGACGAACATCGAAACTAGTCCTCAAATTAAAATCCCTAATAAGGCAAAACAGATTTTTCTCTCCACTCTTTTGGGATCGGTTAAGATCTCATTAACAATAACAACTAGTTCTTTAATCCGTACTATGCACGGGCTATTTTAAGATTTCAATTCAAATAATTTATAATTTTAATCTAATAATCATGTCATATTATTGTAGGGATTTATGTATTATGAAATAAGTTTTTAATATAATTAACTATGAATAATTAATTTTTAAATGTATGCATGCTTGAAATTTTCTTTGTAATTGTATCTAACCTTGACAAAAAAATATACCAAAGGTACTTAAAATAAGCATTAGTGAAATTAAAATTTAAAAAATTATTAAAAATTTGACTTTTGCATATATGTTTGTAAAATTCTTGATTTTTTATTTAACTTTAAATAATATTTTTCTAAAATACATAATATTAATATCAACAGAAGTTATTAATTTTCTAAAAAAGATATAATAATAATAATAATAATAATAATAATAATAATAAATATACACAATAATTACATCTTAACAATAAATACATCATTTTAATACCATAAAAAAAAATTAACTCATAAATTAATAACTTACATTGTCACATATCGCGACCACAGTAATTGCGCTCATTTATATATATATATATATATATGTGTGTGTGTGTGTGTGTGTGTGTGTGTGTGTGTGTAAGATACATGGCGGAATAGCTCATCGATACAAAACAAAACTCATAAATTAATAACTTATATTGCCACATGTCGCGACCACAACAATTGCACTCACTTATATATATATATATCCGTGTGTGTGTGTGTGTGAAAGATATATGGCGGAATGACTCACCGATATAGGAGTATGGCATTCTATATATATAGGAGATAAAACAAATAAATAATTTACAATTATTTTATATACAATAATATCTCGTAATACTCTATTACGCCCCTCAAGCTAATCGGGGAGCGCACGAACGACTTAGACTTAACAAACCGAAACTCGTTGAGAAGATGATAAGTGTATGAAATGCATTAGTTTCTTAGGCATTTTGATGCTTTTCTTGGGGAAATTCGGTTAATTAGAATGTGTTTATGCTCCATTTTCGGTTTTACACTTGTGTTTCGGTATTTCGAGATAATTGTGTATATTTGATCACTAATATCAAGTATTCCCGAGACCAGTGGGTGTTTCAAGTATTAAGAAGACCAACACGGTCTAGCTTTACGATCAAAACGGTCGTTCCCCTTGATTTCTCGAAGTCTGCACTTCCAGCAACCAACATGGGCCATTCGTATCCACTGACATGGCCTATGTTGGAGGTTAGCTTGCTCAAGTGCTTTTGCATTGAGAACGGGTGAGTCGTGTCCATTGACACGGCCCATTTTCTGCGTTTTCGTCAAGTTATAACGTGCTAACAGCCAACATGGGTAGCCCGTGTCGGCGGACATGGCCCGTGTTGGATGTAAATTCTCCCGAGACGCTTCGGTTTTGACGATTTTGGCCTTTGATTGCCTCATAATGGCTTATTTAAGCCGATTTTCGACTGTTTTTCGAGGCATCCATTCATATGTTTATCCACCATTCATCCATTACCATTTTTCTTTCCTTCATCATGCACATCAAATCGAAGATACTTCGAAGATTGAAGAAGAAAGCTTGAAGCGATTACGGGATTTCCATTTGAAATCGAGATATTCAAGCGGAGTTCTTCAAGTCTTTCGATCCTAATTCTTCGTTCTTGCTGTTTGAGGTTTGATTTCCATTTATTGGATTTTTATTAAGTTTTCAATAACAATGTGTGAATAGTTTTAGTTTTTCTAGCGATTTGTATCTAAAACAATGTTTTTTTTTTATTATACTTTCATAATTTGTGCTTGAATTCGATGTTGAATCAATAGATGGTTGTAGTTTTCTTGCTTATGAGTGTTTTTGAAGGGCTAGAATACTTGTGATTTGAGATTAATCTATCATGTACTCGAAAAGTGAAATAGAATAATATGAGAACCAACCAGTCCACCTATTTTATGAATTTGAGAAAAAATTAATAAATTATGGGATAACTTTGATAATTTGAAATTTTTAACTTTGATTAACTTGAAAGGCATACGAAAGTTGTTTGTTAGGTTAATTAGAGAAATTCTATGTTTTTACCCATTGATTTAAGTTTATATTAATTTTCTTAATTTTAATAGTTAGAACTAGTTTAGAAAACAATCAACTTAAAACCCGATTTGCTTAGCAATTTAGTAGAGGGCTAGTTTATTGCATTCCTATAATTGAGTCCTTGTGAGATCGACCTTGGCTAACTACAACCATACACCGTGCGCTTGTGGCTTGTCGAAGACAACCCTTTAGTGAAGATGTCCGCAATCCGAGAAGTAGTAGAGATATATCGTACAACGAGATCTCCATCGACAACCCATTCTCGAACAAGGTGATAATCCACAGGTATATATTTGTTGCGGTCATGATTGATGGAATTGGTAGTCATATATGTAGCACCGATATTGTCACAATATAACCGCATAAGGGTGGCAAGGGTGATATCAACATCAAACAAAAGCTTCCGAAGCCAAAGTGTCTTAGCAACTGTATAATGAAGAGCGCGATACTCGACTTCGAGTGGATGATTTGGAGACTGTGTTGCTTTTTAAAATGTCAAGATATGAGATTAGGACCAAAATAAACTACATAACATGTGGTAGATCAACAAATGTCACGACACCCATCCGAGTCGGCATTAGAATAAGCAACAATGAGTGACAGTGAAGAGGCGAGCACGAAGAAAAAGCCCATGATCAAGAGTTCCCTGCGGATACATAAAAATACGCTTCACGAGCATGCATATGAGTAGTATGGGGAGCGTGCATAAATTGGGAAACAACACCGCACTCGCATAGCAGTATCAAGTCAAGTCATGGTTAAGTACTATAACGCACCTACCATACTTCGTATCGAGAGGGATAAACAAGCAGTTCACCATCCGTAAGGGATAGGGTGGTTCGAGCGGCAGAAGGAGTTTTAACAAAGGTGCAACTTTGAAGCTGAAATTTATGTAAGAGATCTAAAACATATTTCTACTGTGTCAAAAACAATCCAAAAGGAGATCGAACCACTTGAATACTAAGAAAATAGCTTAAGTTTCCAAGATCTTTCATGGTAAACTGACCGGCAAGAGAATCAATGAAAGATCGAAGTAAGGTGGATGAACTACCGAGTCAAAATAATGTCATCCACGTAAAGCGGAAGAATGAAGATATGACTACTCGTGCGAAGAACAAACATGGAGGTGTTAGCATTGCTACATACAAAATCATAAGACAGAAAGAAGTTGTTAAAGCGATGAAACCAGGCACGAGGATCCTATTTCAAGCCATAGAGCACCTTCTTAAGACGAGAAACATGGGTAGGGAAGTCGGGATGAACAAACCCAAGGGGTTGTTTCATATGAACAGATCTCGATAAGATGTCCATATAAAAGGCATTCTTGAAATCAAGTTGTCGAATAGGCCAATGAAAAGAAGTGGCAAGAGTCGAACTAAACGAATAGGAGTAGGCTTAACAACGGGCTGAAAGTCTCATGGTAGTCAATACCGGTTGCTTGAAAGTCTCATCGGATCCTCTCGTGCTACAAGTCTAGCTTTATACCGCTCCACGGTGCCATCAAGTCGGTATTTTATCCTGTAAACCCATTTACTTCCAACCAAATTGAGACCTGGTTGGGATATAACCAAATCCCATGTATTATTGGCAAACAAAGCATTATACTCCTCGACCATGGCTTCCTTCCATTTAGAATGTTTGGAAGCCCGAGAAAAACACTTAGGTTCAGCTTCAACAATACCCGCACTAAGGGACAAGAGACGTTTAGGTTTGATAATGCCCGACTTGGATCGAGTCCGCATAGGGTGGGCATTTATAGGCCGAGACATGGTGATACTCGGGAGAGACATCTAGACTTTTTAATAAGCCTATAGAATCACTAACAAGACTAAGAGGATCCGATGACTAAGAGACGACATGGGGTGAAGTGGACACGAGAACCGGGGGTGACAAGATGGGAATTTTGCACAAGACTTGGGCTAAGAAACAAGAGGTCCATAGGGATAGAGCTAGGGTTCGGACTCAATCAAGAGGAAGAGACAGAAAACCCAAAAGAAGGCCCAAGGGAATGAGGAGGAATAGTAGGACATGACAACATAGCAACCGATGAAGCGAGGCCCGGACAACGCAAAAGGAAGGACTAAAGAGCGAGTCGGCTCGCTCGACACGAGTAGTGAAGGAGAATTTAAATCCTTTGAGGAGGTAGAAGATGAAACAATCGGAGCAAGAGTGGGAGTGAGACGAAGCATATCCTTTAGCACGAAAGGGACAGGAGGAGTTGAATTAGAGACAAGTTTAGGAAAAGGGTATACATTTTCATGAAATCGTACATTTCTACTCACATAAACACGACGTGTTAGGGGATCCAAATAACGGTGCCCTTATAATGAGGAGCATATCCCAAAAAACACAATGATCTAACCGAGGAGAAAGCTTATTTCACACCTTTACGACAAAATTTGGAAAACATGAACAACCAATAGGTTTGAGGAAACCATAATCGGACGGACAACCAAATAAAAGTGCAAACGGAGAGTTGTTTTACAGCAAAGGGTAGGTAAACGGTTTATACTATTGACGAGTTATAAAAGTAGCATCGAGCCAAAACTGAGCAGCAAAGAAGCATCAATCAAAAAGCACGAGTCATTTCCAAAATATGACGATGCTTGCGCTCATCAACCCCATTTTGCTGTTGAGCATCAAGGCAAGATTTTCGAAATAGGATCCCTTTTGAAGAAATTAAGCAAATATAGGAGAGTTATCAAACTTTTTTCCTCCATCACTCGAAACATTTTAATTTTGTAATTAAAAAGATTTTCAACTAAAACCTGAAAATTGCAAAAAATGGAGTATACTTCGATTTCAATTGCATAGGATAAATTCATGTGAACCTAATAAAATCATCAACAAACACAATAAGATATTTAAAACCTTTACGCGAAAGATATGATGATTGCCAAACATTTGAATGTATTAACTCAAGAGGAAAAACAAATCTATGTTCCGCTAATGTAAAAGGAAGAGTATGTGACTTTGCTCGACCGACAAGTCGTACATGTATCTTGAAAACGATTTGTAAGTTTAATAGAATGATTAATCCTAAGAAAGTCCAAAATTTGAGCTCCACAATGTCCTAGTCTCCAATGCCAAGTGTCGCCAATCTCACTCGGGGCCAAATTGGCGGAAAGATATGGTGTCTCACTGGGTAGACGCAAGGGATAGACATTGCCTACACTGGGGGCTCGCAAAAGGACCTCACACGAGGTGTTGTCTTTACAAAAACGGAATCGATATGAAAGGTGACATGACAATTATTATCCCGATACAACTGTTTGATAAATAGAAGGTTATGCTTGAAGGCGAGGTACGTGATAAACGGGTTTTAAAAGAAGTGGCCGAGAAGTAGTTTGCAAAGTACCAATATTAGAAATAGGTAACAAGGTTCCATTTACAACACGAACCTTAATAATACAAGAGTAAGCAAATTTAGAATATAGATTACCATCATCGGATGTTATGTGAGAGGCCGTTGCTTGAATCAGGATACCACGAGTTGTTCACCACTTTCAACCGGATTGAAAGTAGCAAATGCAGGAAGCAGTGGCTGCTAACAAGGTTAATAACAATTAGGGCAACTATCGCGAGAATGCCCCGAGCATGACAAATCGGCTAACAACATTAGAACGGGAACCTAATATCCCTTCGAGCAGCTTAGTGCCTGCATAGGAGTAGTTAGTACACGAAGTAGAAGGCCGAAAAGTACAAGACAATGACCCAACTTAATTATTAAATACAATACCGTAGACGCACTCCTGAAAGAGGCCCGATTAGAAGAATTGTTCTTTGTTGGAGACTTGTTGATGGTTACGATTATTGTTGCGATTTCGATTTTGATTTTTCGACCCCCTTTACCTTTGTTGTAGTGGCTAGAGTTGCCTTTCCGGAGCCGGATGTGCTCGAAGATACGCCCCGAATTGGAACCACCACTTGTTTGGTACGAGGTAGCCGAGAGGAGGGAGGCGAACGCCGATGCATAGAGGATCATGGGAACGCCAAAAGTAAGTTGTTGCTTGCGGAAGATAAGTTTGGAGCGTAGATCATCAAAAGTGTAAACACCAGGAAGGAGGGAATAGGCGAGTGACAAAGGTATGATACTCGGAAGGGAGCCCAACAATAGTAAATTGAATCGGTTCTAGGTTTGTAACGGGAGATTGAATAGCGACAGAGGGAATCAACTATGTTCTTAATGGTTCGGAGATAATCATCCATGGACTGATTTTCCCCATAAAAACATGAGTGAGCATTCGTTTAAGGTCTAGGGCCCGAGCTAAACTAGCAATGTTGAACCAAGACTCTAGGTGTTGCCAAATTTGAAAGGTACGAGGCAAGCTACAAACTTCACTTAGAGTTTCGGGGAAAATAGTAGCAAAAGTCCTAACACGTAACAACCGATCAACTCGTAACCAATAAAAGTAATTAGGATTTACAACCGAACAATCCGAGCAACAACTAAGTGATACGACGGTTGTGAAATAGAACCATCAAGCATACCACTAATCGATGCATAATAGTGAAAGAGAAAAATGTCTCTTGCCGAGATAAATAATCATCAACCGAGCGAAGAATAATCGTAAAGTAATTTGTGATATTTACCGTCCAAAGAGACAATGAAAGGGGCGGCAGACCACCCGGTGGAGGCAAAGCAAAGGTGCCGACAAGTGAAGTCATCAGCGGTGACTCGGGGATGACCGTGGTCGGGGCAGCGGCGGAGAACACGAGCGACGCGAAGAGAGCAGGAGGAACCGATGAAGACAGAGCATGCTCCGGGTAAGAGCCCGGTAAAAACCGTCGCCGGTGGCGGCGTGAGCCCAACGCCGGGCAAAGGCGGTGGTGGTGGGAAAGCAAATCCATAGGCGGCCGTAGCGTGAGCGACAGAGCCTACAGTAGGGGAACCGAAGCGGAAATTGGCAACCATGGAAACCATTTGCAACTTCCTATAATCTAGACCGTACATGTGGTATTAATACATCTCAACCATTCATTTTTTTAATTTTTATTTAAATTAAAATTTTAAGTTTTTAATTTTATAAAATTGTGGTAAATAAGGAAAAAAACAATACTCTTAGGAGTTGTTTGATTGTTACAGTTTCCTATCAAAATAAATGCAGAACATAAACAAAAAAAAAAATCAAATAAAAGTTATATTGGAATGAGTGAATTCATCTCCCTCTCCCCCATCCACCCACCATTCACAAAGCAATCATTGGCCTCCATACTTTCCGGTCACTCGCTGGCAAGAAATCGCCGCTTCCAGTGTGAATCCCCCATATCTCCAATTGTCATGAATGCTAATGAATCCTTGAATAAGTTAAACACAAAGTAAAAGCTTAATCTATGAAATGTACATCCATGAATAATTGCAAATCAGTAGCCCTAGCAATTCTTGACAATAATTCGTTCAATCAAGATCCCAATAATTGGTAGCCCCTGAACCCTATGCGACACCGTACCCTAGGCCGTTGCGGCCGCAGCGGAAGTGCCAGTAGTTTCGGATAGCGGCAGGAAGAAAGGTCGTGTTTTTCGAAGAACCTCGCCGGAAATAATGAAGCAGTATAAGAGCGGAGAGGTTTAGGATCTGGATCTATGGCCGATAATGGTTGTCGTTGGGAATAGAGAAATCAACAAACAACGATAAATTTTACCTGCAATCGCCGGAAAAATGGAGGCGACAAGCGCCATTGGGGCAGCGGAGGAGGAATTTGCTTCACAGTTTAAAGCTATCAAAATATAATTTTTCTTCCCTTTTGATATCCAAACGACACCTAAAAAATTTATTTTATATAAATTTTTCAAATTCTTATAAATTTAGAAAATATGTTTTTAATAAACTAAAAAAATTATAAATATTGAAGGCCTATATTAAATAGCGTTACATATACGAGTCTAGATTATAAAAGTTATAGTTGTTGTCGTGGATGCTAATTTGTGGCAACCACTATACCTGTTAAGAGTGCAGGTATAGAGGTTGCCACAAAATAAGTAACTACGTTAACTCTCGGAATATGAATTGTACATGTAGTACGATTCAATCTCAACTTGTTTAATTTTTAAATTGTTAATTTGATTAAAATTTTATTTTAACAAATTTATAAAATATAATAAATAAATAAATAATCTAATTTTTTTGGTTGGTGTTTGGATCTGAATTTCCACCCAACTCAAAGATTAGAAAAAATGGGGAAAAAAATCTAAAAGCTGTACTCCATTAAACCACAGTGCCATCTTCGTCCATTGTCATTCCTCAAGTGTCGGGACATGTCAACCATTTATTTCGGCAAGTACCATTCGCCGGAAACATCTGTTCAACCGTCAGAACTGAAACGTCGAACAATTTACTGCATGTAACCGACGCCAGAAAAGAGAAAGTGATGAAGGGAACATGTCATTCCTCAAGTGTCGAGACATGCATTGACGTCTATTACTCATTGTTGTTAGTGGGCGGACTCGAATCTAGTCGTCATAGAATGCAGTAGACTTGACGGCGCTGATGGAATCTCCTTTGGTATTAAAAGTCTCAACATGATCCCTGCACAAATTATAGACTGGTTTGATGGTTGCGGCAACGTGAAGGTCGTCGGAGAGGGAGAGGGAGAGGGAGAGGGAGAGGCGACGGTTGATGAGGAAAGAGAAACCGATGGCAGAGAAGTGAGAGGAGGCAGTGGTCAGTTGCTTGCCGGAGGCGATGGAGATCTGTTGCTGGTTGTCGGTAAATATGGAAGAATCAATTGGCGGTTGGGAGGGCAAGGGAAGGGATGGGGCTAATCGAATTCCTCTAATTAACTTTATCTTAAATATTACCCTTCTTTTTTATTTCCTTTGAATTAATTGAAAAATTAAATGATCCAAACACTACCAAGAAAAAAATATTTTTATTCATTTATTGGTATTTTTAAATTTTTAAAAATGTAATTTTAATAAATTAAATAATTAACGATTGAGATTCAATCAAGTCACATGTACAGTTCACATTACGGTAGTTATCATTGTTATCATGATTACCATTTTGTGTCAACCACTTTATCTGGAGGTATTATATAATCACTAAAAGTCTTTCAAATTTGAAACGCTAAAATATTAAATTCAAGCTAAAATTATGATATAATGTATTATATTTTTTGATATCTTTACTCCGTATTACTTCCAATTGCTTTTTTCTTTTGGTAACTTTTCTTTTACCAAAAGTTCTACTTTGATTAGGTTTTGTATTTGTTGCCAAAATCTGTATTTAATATCTGGTTATTTACTACTTTGATTAGGTTTTGTATTTGTTGCCAAAATCTGTATTTAATTTCTGGCTATTTAAGGCTATGAACCTGAACGAATAGACAAAGCTTTTGAGGACACAAAACTTATCACTCATTGTACAAAACGAATATACAAAACTTTTCAAGATACAAAAGTTATCACACAGAAAAGATGAGAGACGACGCGAAGGACAGTTTACTTTATTTGCCAATGGAATTGGTGACACAAGTGCTGCTTGGGCTCCCGGTCAAGAGTTTGGTACGATTCAGGAGCGTTTGTAAGTCATGGTGCTCCCTAATCTCTTCTCCTGATTTTGCGTCTTTGCATCTTTCTCGCCATGACGACGACGAAAGCATCCTGTTTTTGACATCGGAACATAAATGGATAATATGTTCGACTCATACATGGGCGATAAATTACGTTGCTGACGTTGGTTTAAGAAGCCCCCTCCTCTAGCCAACTATTGTATCCACGGAAATTCTGTTAATGGGTTACTCTTATTTAGGGAAACTTTTTGCAAGTCCCTAAATTTAACAATTTGGAACCTCTCCATACAAAAGTCGCACAAAGTTCCCCCACTTGATATCAATGCTAATGCTACATTTACATCAGGCCTTGGATTTGAAGGTTCGAGTAATGATTATAAGGTTGTGGTGATTGAATTCTCTCCCGGGATCTCAACATGGCTATACAACCTTCGAACTCGAGCTTGGAAGCGCATTGTGACGTCTAGAGAGAGCATCTCCCTTCGCTCGAATACACATTGTTGGTGCGTTCAAATTGGAGGGGCTCTATACTGGTATGCTACCAACTACACGAGAGAAAATTATTCATATTTGCTATCCTTTGATCTAAAGGATGAGGTTTTTAAATCCATAGAGCTGCCCCTGGGTAATTATTATTGGCAAAGTAGATCGATGGTGCGTCTTATTAATTATCATGGGTTCTTGGGAGTCTTGGAGATCACCTACGGAGAATGTTGTCTATGGGTTCTGGAGAAAGATGGATTGTCAGGGTCTTGGTCTGAACTCCACAGTGTATGTTTATCAAACTTTGATAGAGTTATATGTTTTAAGAAGAATGGTCAGTTAATATACACATCTCACAAAGGAGAAAGAGTGATAAATTATGACTATGAGACCCTACAACTTACGCGCCTCAACCGTTTGCATTATTTGGATTATTCTTATCCTACTCTGTATAAAGAGAGCTTGGTGTTGATGTAAAAGAATACTTTACATGTAACTGTTTATTAATATAATTAATTTTTTATTGTTGAATAAATTTATAAATTAAAATTGACTTTATAGATTACATCTTTGTCGGTCCTTCTTTTTCTCTCGCGGTTTCTGTTTTTTTAACAATTGCATTTATCGCTCCCCGTCCTTTTTCTCACATCACCCCCTCATTTCTGAGAACTCTTTCCCTATTCTCTCTCCTCACTCCATTTCTCGCACCCCCTCACTTTGTCTCTCCTCTATCAATGTATCAACTCCAATGGCATCCACGAATCAAGTTTCTTCTATGAACATTTTCTAATAATAATGGCGGAGAAGCTTGAGGCAGGGACTTCCTATTTTTGGGATTTTGTTTTTATGATTTGCATAGAACCTACTGATATTTTGAGTTGCAACTCAGGTGAGTGAATTTTGATAATGGTTTCGTTTAATGATTTCAGTTGGATAGCAAAAATGGCCTAAAATCACAATCTTCCTGAAGAAGATAAGTATCCCATACTATAAGTATCCCATCCCATCTCTGTCTGTGTCTCTCTTAAGGGCCTTTGCAACATCCGTGATACCTCAGGGTTCTTCAGATGGGAACCATCTTGACTTATGGATGTCTTATGCCCGTTGTCAAGGTAAACTCAAACTCCTTCCTCACGTCAATTTGATTTCATCTTTGTACCTTTACTTTGATAATTGTGCACAGTAGAAAAGGATTCTGGATTGTCTTTTTTCATTATTGAAAAGTGTGGATTTGATTGGTTTGGTCAAAAAATGAATATGGGAATGATGAATAGGTTGCTTACGTGTTGGATGAATTTTGGTGGGCAGAACTGTTAAAGGGGTATGTAATGTCCTAACACAAAGAAATAAGGAGCCAGATATTTGATGGTCATAAAGCAGGAAGCTGGAAATATGCATCGCAAAATTTTAGTAGTTTACAGAAGTGGAAGCATTTAGCTTAAGGGATATATAATGTACTAACTGTTAAAGCTGTTTTATGTTCATTTCTTTTTATAGGTATGTTTATGTGTATTTTATATGCAAGTTCAAACAGACCTTAATATAACACGTGAGAGAATCTGCCTTTGCATTAAAATTACAAAAAGCCTACTAATGCAAAACAGTTTCTCCCAATAACATCAATTGTCGAACTATAATGCAGACAACTTTATGATGTGACAATTACCTCAAGTAAGAATGGCATTGATGGTGCTCCATTAGTATTTTCAGGACTCAAATGAGGAACATAAAACTGAAGGACGGAAATAATTACAACCTTGGCTTCTGAGTCTTCTTTTGATAATTAGAACATAACTTATTTGAAATTACATAAATGACTCAATTTTTGATAATTAGAACAAGACTTATTTGAAATTACATAAATGACATAATACATAACACATTTAATTAGTTAAAAAACTAACTTGCAACCATCTAAATGCATCTTAAAAGATACAATTAACTGCACAAAATCAAGTCAATCTCCCACAGTTCATATATAAACCCAAATAACTCCTGAAATCTTCCATGTAGTTTAAGATTATCATTCCAAGGTTTGTTCTTTTCAATTTTTTGCTAACATTCAAATAATTCATTTCCAATACTTTCTTCCAATTTACACTTATTTTGTACATGCTTTTCCACCTCTTTCAATTTCTCTCCATTCTTTTCACTTGCTTCCATTTTCTTCCAATTCGTTCTAGTTTTCCAACAAAAGAGCATACATTTTTGGATTGCAATATAGCTACCATATGAAAGTAGTAGTAGGAAAACATCAGAGAAAGTCTGAATTGGGGTAATTTAAAGGGTGGTAGAAGAAAATGAAATATACCTGGATGAATTGGAGGCATTATTTTAAATATCGTATCACTCTTTTCAAAAATTGGTATAAACTATGGTCTTCATGTGTAGTGATCTAATCTAGCACGGTTAAATCGGTGATGGAAGAAAAAACTAGTAGAGCCAAAAGGTTGAATAGGAATACTAGAAACGCCTCAAAGTACACTTGGCGGACGGGTCATTCAATTCGAATACCTGAAAAACATTTGGATACGCTTGGGCCATTTTTGGATCATTCATTTCAGATATCAGATTGAGTATGGATATGATTCATTCCGATTGAAATTCAAATCAATTTTACCATGTTTATCGCAACGTAATAAAATAGGAGTATTTATATAGACCAAGAGGACTTGAAATATGAAAAGAGGGTGGAGAAGCCAAAAGGAGAACTTGAATTGGCGCCAAAATAAAGCTCTGAGTGAGACAGAAAGAGAGAAGGAACAGAGAGAGAGAGAGAGAGATAGAGAGAGATAGAGAGAGAGAGAGATGGATTACAGTCTAGCAGCGCTGAAACTGATGTGTGCGCAGCTGAAGCAAGCAAAACAAACACCTTCGCAGTCGTCCTTCACTCTGGGCAGCATACTCTTCCAACGCGCTTGGCTTCAGGGCGTTGTCGTCTCCATCTCCCACGATCGCTCCCGCTTTCTTCTCGACGATGGCTCCGGCGTAATCGACTTGCTTATTGCCGCCGATTTCCTCAAACAAAACCAATGGGAACTTGGTAATTTCTTCTCGATTTTTCCTCTGTATCCCTCCCCCTTTTCAATTTGACCCATTTCCCGCCATTTTTCACTGAAACGAGCTGAATGATCTCTCTCTCACACTACTCGTTTGAATGTGAAGGAATGTATGTGATGGTGGTTGGAGGGTATTTCATCCGTGATGACGGGACTCCTATGATCAAGGTAAACATATTCCTTCCTTTAATTGTTTTACGTGGCTTAGCTTTTGATTAAAGTTAAAAGTTGCCCGCCACCTGCTCGATCAAATTCCTCTGAGGGCTTGAGGTTGTGTAATCGATGCCCAATCTGGGCTATTTCTTTCCCAACTTTTCTCAGGTTCATAAGATAGTTGATCTTTCGGCACATCCAGACCGAGAGGCAATGTGGTATCTTGAAGTTATAGAAGCCTACAAAATGTTCTACCAACCCCTTGTTGAAGATTGACTACAGACTGCATATGGAATCTGCTGGGCGTTTTTTCCTGAGGAACTATGAACAAAACTCAGAGAGAGAGAGAGAGCAACTGCTTCTGGAAGGCTTCCAACCCTATTCAAAACTTGCATTTGTTTGGATGTTCTGTTAAGCGAAACAGTTGGATTTTTTCTGGTCAAGTTTTATGAAGTTTAACGAGTTTCTATTGAACGAAACAAAAAATAATTATTCGAAAGTTTGATAAGTTCTCATCCAAACTGAAAAAAATGACATGTTCTGATGAAAAGTACTTTGTATTCCTTACGGGAACCACCACCCACATAAAATAGTCAATGACAAATTCACAATGGAGGGATCAAATGCACATTTTGTTATATGTATCTATGCTTTTGGCAAGTTTGTATTTGAATTTTGCATGAACTTGTGAAACACTGTCCAATCAAAAGAAAAAGGAAAAAGAGAGACAATTTAAAATTGGGAATAAGGGATCATGCAGGCGACCTACAAAAAGCGATTGGACAAATAAAAACGATCCATGAAACCATTTCATCTCCTATATAGTGAATTTCTGTCAAAAAACTGACCCAAAGACAGCAGCAAAAGAAGCAGCACAAAAAGAGCAACTCAATTGGATCATGCTAAAATACAACAGCAAGATAGATGTACTGTTACAATTTGACTGAAAATACAATGCTACCCGGCTGTTTGGCCCTTGACGGCTTGACCCTCATACAATTCTAAATCCAAAGTACATTTGCCGCATTTTATAGTATTGTTTCTCCTATATAGTGAATTTCTGTCAAAAAAACTGACCCAAAGACAGCAACAAAAGAAGCAGCACAAAAAGAGCAACTCAATTGGATCATGCTAAAATACAACAGCAAGATAGATGTACTGTTACAATTTGACTGAAAATACAATGCTACCCGGCTGTTTGGCCCTTGACGGCTTGACCCTCATACAACTCTAAATCCAAAGTACATTTGCCGCATTTTATAGTATTGTTTCTCCCTTCCACGTTACATACACCTAAAACTCAAACATATTCTTCCCTGCAAGACAAAACGAGAATTTTTGTCCTTATAACCTGGAGCATATACAGGACTCACAGAGGGTAAGTGATCCTTGCTTCATGCCCTAACTTTGCAAGAACTCAAAAATGTTCACAGAAGCTACAGGTTATCCCAAGTTCATAGCTCCTCCATGTTGAGGAACTTTGTATCAACTTGATAATCACAGCATTTGATAGCCACAATTGTCATGTCACCCAACTGCATTTGAACTAGCCTACAGACAGTTAACATGCCCTATCTACTAGTTTTCACAAAGCATCCATGCTCCTGGCAGAAATTGCAAATGGGCATTTTGATACTTGTAAGACTGGTGAGTCTGAATTTTGAGGCCAAGGGAAAGGTATCCTTGTAGGATGAGATCCTGAACGGCAATAGAATTTCAATTAACTTAGGACGCAGAAATCTTTGGCATATTAGGAAATTAATGATGCCAATGATCACACCATCTACTCTTAATCATACTCAGAGTCAAATTTCAAAAACATGAGTTTAATCAAAGTAATCTGTACCTAACGTGGGGCAAATGCTATGCAGCCAATTAAGGGCAACAAAAGTCTGCAGTATGAACAAAGCAAGGCAAACCCCCACGAGAGTTCCACCAAAAGCCTTGTGTTCTGTCTAGCATCCCAAATCTGCAGCTCCAGGCCGGAATATCAGTAATGAACTAGTGACAGAAACCTATTTAAGGCAGGCTCAGCAAGTGGTTCAAAGAAAGACCTTCCAATTCCCAAGTCAGACCTTCCAATTCCCAAGTCAATCTACCATGGAAAGCTACAACACATGTCACGATTAAAACAAGGAAATTAAGAAATCTATTGCTTGAGGGCTTAACACAAGTGGCCCTTTTACAAGTCCATCTTAGACAGGCATAGCGGATCGAATAGCTAAAATGGCCACCAAGGACTTAACGTTTTCTCCACATTGAACTGAAACGATCATGCTAAATCGATTAGATAGCCATGCTGAACAATATTTGTACGGCAATTATGTGGAATCACACTGTTAAAAGGACCACGACAAAGTTAGAGTTGATGTTCGGAAGAGTGAAGGTGATTGTTGTTTCCACTATGCTCCAATAACTGCCTCTGAGTAGAGAAAACAGCTGGTTGAATTTTCTGCTTTGGAGACCTTCGCACTAGCACTCTCATACCTCATATGTATAGCCACAAGGCACACCAGGTCCACAATACTGAGGAACATTAGTCCACTTCATTTGCTTGGATAGTTTAACAAAAATGAACAACGCATGGGCGAGAACAATTAAAAAATTTGAAAACCTTTTACTACACAGCTCTAGGAAATGTTTGGGCCAGGGTATTACGACAGCTCTAATATTTTCCTTCCATTTGGTTCCAATGTAACTATCAGACGGAAAGGACTGGCTACCTGAGTCAGAAGATGTCAATATTATGAGATGAAGTACTGTTTGTTGATTGCATTGCACAAAGTAAGCTCATTCACTCACCATTGACCCAGGAATCAAGAATATCTCTATTAGAGCTTAATGAATCTTTGACACCCACACAACAGGATCGTTTAGAAATGAGCTGAAGTGCTCATGAAAAAATAAAAAAGGAAACAATGATTAGGTATTAACAAAAAGACTTTCATGTTAAGCTGATATGATTTGGAAAGTTTAACTTCCTGGAAACCCATGAGCGAGGAATAAAACAAGACCATTAGGTGCTTACCTAGCTCACATGTTTGAGACAGCAATGGAGTAATTTCTGGATATCTTTGTCATCTGCATGATTGGTCTCTACAAGTTGTACATTTTGTTTAATAGACAGGTCATTCTTTACTGCATTCCACTGATCCAAAATACTGACAAGCCGTTTGATCTGTTGCATTCATTAAGGACAATAAGGAACAGGTATATTATTCGGAGAGCCATATTTTGTTCAGGATTTTCTGCTTAGACAAGTGCCCTGAATGATGCTAAGATATGCAACTAGAGAATTAAGGATACAACAATAGTTCTTGAGTCCAGTTTTGCTCCAGAAGAGGTAAGCATCCCATGTTTTTCAGAGAATGCACCATCCTCTCCGTCTAGAAGAACTTCTTCTATCAAATCTGACCTGCTTGCGAATATCTGAACAACTTGGTTGAGACTTGAAGGGCTCATTTCAGTCTCATGAAGTTGAAGCAGAAGTCTTCCCAGTATACTCCACAATGCATTTCTTGCCTCGAAATCATCTGAAGTAGAAGGGAATAGATCGAGGAGAGACTGCAAGAAAAGAAAATCTGCATTCACGAAGTATCAGTCAAACTGTGATAGGAGCAGTACGGTAGTTACTCCTCCAATCCCTAAGATACTGCTAAACCTTGTGAGCTAATACTTTAGGCAAAATTGTTGTATTGTTCCCTATTTTATGAATGGGACCAGAATGTTCTCTGAAGTACATGTTTGGAAGTTGGAACTTATGGACAACCATATTTGGTAGAATTTGGATCCCCTTTTTTTAGTGGGATGAAATAGTATCAAGAACAATATGAGCTACTTGAAATAAAAGGATAATATTCACCATTTGACGTTTCCAAGATCAGATCAGTGGCATCAGCAAGAACATTTGCAATCAAAACTGCAGCAGTAACACAGGAGCTGGAGATCTGCAACACATGCCACTAGAACTTAAGCAAAGGTCAAATATGAAAATGTTCAGCATCTAAACAAATTGAAAACCATCTTTTCACATGACACCACATCTTGAGCCCTTTTTTTTTTTGTGAGGGGGGTGGGGGGGTTCTTTATTGATAACTTCGTTTCTCACTTTAACAGCAAAACATGCAGAAACCCAATAACATCAGCTCATCCCTCTACTGCCAATAGATGCCAGGTCACTCCTTAATAGTTCTTACCTGTTCTAGCATCCAAATTTTTTTATTTATTTTTTGTTTTGTTTATAAACAGAAAAAGTGACTGCGCACTGTCTATTCAAACTTGTTTGGCTCAATCTGAATACCAAGCATGCAAAATAATACACAGGCATTGAGGAGTTTGAAAATAAATGGGAGCAGAAACGGACAGGTTTATATTGAAATCAATTCAAAACCACCAAAAAAAAGAACTTTAAGAAAGAAATGGAACTCTGGCAGAATTTCAAGCTGCCATTGCATTTGACCAACATGTTTATCATGCTCCATGATTTTTTAGGGAAAAAAAGAAAGAAATGAAAGAAATTTGACAAACCTCAATTTTTTCAGGAATTTTGACGAGCTCCACAGCCATCATAAAAAGTTCCTTGTTCAAACATATTTCTTTTGAATAATCATCAATTACAGAAAGGGCTTCAATTGCACGAAGAACTGAATCGAGTGCAGGATACCTACAAATGTGTGGAATTAGATAATAAAATCAAATAAACATAACTTAACATATAGATCCATTGACACGTCCATCCAACAAAATAACTCAGCTATCAAATCATAGAGGAGTAGTTAAGAACTAAAGAAAACCTAAAGGTTGGCAGCATATATTGAAGGCTCCTTTGGTACAAAAATTGTGAACAGAATGGAATCAGGAATGGAATCATCAGGTACATGGATGGTTTCTTATTCCTGAAATCACTAATTGATTCATCCTAGGAATGAAGAGATTTGATTCTATGGTATGGGTTTACATAAACCAGAAGGCAAAGAGAGGTTTACTAAAAGAAACTCACATCTGAAAGTTCGAGTGATACCTCAGGTGTTTGATTCCAAATTAAATATCACGAAGCAAACATTAACTATCAAGTATGGGAAATTAGCAATTCCATACCAAGGGGAAGAAGAAAAGGGAACCAAACAACCTGTGAGAGAAGTACTAGGAAAATGAAGCATGCATCCACATGCGATTAGACAACAATGCCGCTCTATTTGTGGTCCTCTTTACCCAGTTAACATTCTGGGGGAATTTTTACTGACATCCACAAACAATTTTAACTTAGGTAGTAAAATTTACTGCAAGAGTCTCAGAAAGACATTTCGACAGAAACAGGACAGTATTCAAATCTCCACATAATTCCAGATTAGATATATAGCCCCATCCTTACATTAGAACACAAGTCTATAAAGCTGAGATAATTTTCTGCTTCTTTTTATTCATTATATCAGTTTTGGTAGCAAGGACAACCCCCCTTTTTCTTCAAAGAGGAGCAGTCCTTTTTTTTTTTTTTGGGGGGGAGAGGGCTTGGGAAGAGGATCTGACTCATCTCTGGGCACTGTTCATCAGAAATAAAGCAAAGATAAGGCTAGCAAAAGAACCTCTGCAATGTGATTAATAGAGACCGCTATAATACTGGAATAAAAGAATCTAGATATGTTAAATGGTGAATGTAATGACTGAAGACAAAGACATGGTTTGACTGTGGGAATTACCGAATTACAATGTGTGCAGATAAATAATTTACCACGCGCAAGTGGGACCCACAATGGGAGTTGTTGTGGTTTCAGATAAATAATTTCATGCTAAACCACAACAAGGGGCATTCTGCTCTTAACATAAAATAATAGGAAAGAAAATGCTGCACCAGATATTAAACCAGAAAGTGTTACTGAAACTAAGTCTGAGTTAAGCACCTGATTCAATTTTAAACAAGTAGTAGGGGTAGAAGAAGGAGAAGAACAAGAAGAAAAAGCACCTGAGTTAATATCAGACATGACAGGTAAATAGATAAATTTTGCATCCGATAGTGACACTAAGAAAGCTAGAAACCTCTTAGCACTTTTGCCATCTGATTAAGGCCATGTTTGGCAAAATTAGCGGTTCAAGACTAAAGTTTCTTTTTTTTTGGCCAAAAATATCCCTTCATTAATTCATATTTGGCGAATTATTTTATATCCTTTTATGTCAATTTACAATAATTGGCTAGCCCAACTAATACATAACACATTTTCTTCAACAGCTTAGTTGAAAATCTATCCTCTAACGACTAAAATCTAATATTATTAATGTTTCATAAACACTACTTGAAACACTATAAGTTACTGTAAAAGCTAGCTGAAACACTACCTTACCAAACAGTAATATTTGATTGGTTAGAGTTTTGACTTGGTCAAAACACTACTAAACACTACTCCTAACACTGTTGCCCTATATAGGGTGTGTTGCCCTATATAGGGTGTGTTCGGCAGTAGCTTTTGAGGTAGTGATTAGTGTTTTGGAGGATGTAAAACACTACTTATCTAAAAATGTAAGTGTTTGACATAGTTATTAGAATTTTAGGTAGTGTTTTCGAAACGCTACTCAAAGTAACGTTTTCAAAAACACTACCTAGTGTTTGCACATAATTTCCACAATTCTCCTTTTTATTTTCTAAAAACTTTTGTCAATTATGTCCTTTTAAGTCATTTTATACAAATCTACTACTTAAACAACTACTATTACCGAACACACTTATCTCAAATCACTAGTTGAACATCTAACCACTAACCATTAGTCAACAGACTAATCGCTAATAAAACAGCTAACAGCTACTAAAACAGCTAACCACTACTAACACAGCTAATTTTACCGAACACGCCCATAGTCTTAGAATAGACCTTATTGTTATACAGAAGAATGACCAACATAAGATCATGAGGAAATCTTACCTTTCAGGCAACTTTTCACTTGTCAATTTGCCCATCTCAAAAGCCATTAGGTTGACCAAAAGATTTGGCATCCCTAAGTTCACAAGAGTTGGTAGAAGAATGGGAGCAACTTCCTGTTCATTCTCCATAATTGCTAACAAGAATGCAGCACTCTGTTCAAAAGGAGTAGCAAAGAGAAGGAGAAACTAGTTACA
Source organism: Talinum fruticosum (assembly GCA_021018815.1). NCBI lineage: Eukaryota > Viridiplantae > Streptophyta > Magnoliopsida > Caryophyllales > Talinaceae > Talinum > Talinum fruticosum. The sequence goes on from JAITYX010000109.1 coordinate 577,580, forward strand.
ATCTGCATATTCAAAAGCTGATTTTATACAAGGGGAACCGCACTATGACATATCTACCATCAAGAGAGATTCATATGGAATGCATTTTTTTGTAAAAAACAAAGGAATAAGAATTCATTCTCAATATAGATATACACTATAAATTAATCCAACTTCATAAAAAACATAGTTGAAGGGGGAGGGGGAGGAGGTGGATTAGCCCCGCTGTTGGGTCATAGAATTCTTGTTCATGTTTGAGGTCATAGTTTGAATCCCCTTCCAACCCCCACTTAAAATACCAATCATTACATTCCAAAAGAGTCACAAGAGGAAACTTATATCTCCAGGACAACTTTGTTCCTCTAGAGTCAAATGGATGACCAAGGAAACCATCATAAAGACTAAAGAGCAACAAATGAAGATGTCACGCGATAGATTATTGAAAAAAAACAGTACAGAGGTTGAATGGAGACAGTCTGGATAACACCCCCCCAACCCCACCCCAACAAAAAAAAAAAGACACCCTCAGAATTGGAAGAAGGAAGGAGAGAAATTTGTCAAAGAGACGAATGATGTAGGTTTCAATGTTCAACGCTTTACACTGTAGAAAATTCACGTCAAGTTGCTGGCACAATAACAGTGTGAGTGTGACATTGGCACATCTAGAGAGCATACAGGTCATAATCTGTAAATAACATGTCGTCCAGTCCCTTCCCCACACCCCCCAAAAAAAAAAAAAAAAGAATCTAAAGTATAAAATTTTCCTATAAGCTCTAGGGGTTAATATTTGGACTATAAATCCTTGTAACCAATCCGCTTTTTTACACCTCCCTCTCTTGTTATCCAAAGAGATCATCTGCGGCTTTCCACTGCTTAGCAATTTCAAATAATTTTTATGTGAAGTGTGACAATGAACACAATGTTTAACCATGTATCGAACTCAAGAGTAGACAGTGTAACCAAAAGAGACAAGTATTAAGAGGGAAAAGCCCATGAATACTCAATCAAGGAGGTATGCAAAGGATCCCACAGCATCCAATTTTGATTATTCTAAACATTAGGAAATTCAGGACATAAAAGAGGTATGCAAAGGATCCCACAGCATCCAATTCAAGTAATTATTTCCCGCAACATAATAGTATTCAGCAGTACAACCCAAGTGAAAATTGGTAACTAATCAGCTAGCATGAAATCATTACTCTCTCGTTAGTCTTCACTCACAAGGTTCTCCAATTCAAAGGAGTAAACTAGCTGTCCCCCCCCAAAACAAAAAAAAACGAAAAAGGGCTCTCTTCCGTGGTTCTTCTTCATAAAACCAAAGCATTCAAAAGGGGCCGGGGGGGAAGGCAGCTATCTCATCTCACCAGCTTGATGAGACATGTGCACAATCCCTATCAACTTCCCACATTTTTCAAGACCCGGGGTGGGGGACTGGGTAAATTTTAGTACGCCAACAGCCTACAGAAAATCGAATCCCAGTCTTCCTTATGGAGCCAAGCATCCTACCTATAGAATACCCCGATGGGGCAAGTTCCTATCTTTGTTGAATCTCTAGAACATCAATTTTGATGCATGGGCTCTTTCATTTTGCTGCTTGTTGCTTTCTGACATATGATGACAGATGGTTCTCTATATATTTCCTTTACTAAGGTTCATGTTATTAATCCAATTATAAAGACAAATGTGACATTGATTACCCTCTCAATGAGAATTGGATTTAAGGTATTCTCAGCAATCCAAAGTACACGGCTTAAGATTTGCTCTGACTGCAGTGCCTTTGCCCACACAATACATTGACAACCTTGAAGACCCAAGGTCAGCAGCCTGCATAGAAAGAATTACAATTAAGGAACAATCTCTGGGTACAGAACCTTCTCTCTCTTTTCCCCTCCCCTTTTTGCTTTTTTTTTGGGGGGTGTTTGCCAGTGCACAAAAAGTTTTGTGCTTTGGTCAAGCTCATATCAACAAATTCAGTTAAGGTAATACAATACATCAGATTCTAAATCAATATGAATTCTGGTGAGATATAATTCTTCAATCCAAACCTCAAATCTAGATAGTTTGTTAGATAATTAAAATCATATATACAATGAAAGCGCAAAATAAACAGCCATATTATGTTCAACATAGGCAATTAATAATTACAACAGCTTATTGTTTTCGCAGTACTGCTCTGTTACTTATATATGATGAATTGAGTATTCAACCATGGCGAATTAGCTGTACAAAAGTACAAAAAGATCATGTTCGATTTTGAGTCACAGAATCATCTTGTATTACAAACTTCACCTTTGTGGATAAAAAGGAAAGAAAAAAATTATGCCTTAGTATAAAACTTATAAGCTATCGAATGTGCAGCAATGAAAAGAAAAAGGGAGAATTGAACTTCTCAAAATGCCTCAGAAGTGCTTCAAACCATTATTTTATTGGTTTCTAATTTGTTTAATATCAGGGCGGAATTCTCATTTTGCTTAATTATCTTGTTAGGATCCCAAGTTTGGTTTCCAAATCTTGCACTGAACCCAAATACAATGCTTGCATAGTCCACCCAGTACAATTTTTTCCATGATTTACCCAATTAATGGTTTCATAGATCCCTTGACTTGAAATATTGGCTTGTGGATTAGTGATTACAAACCCTGGAAATATGGATTCAAATTCCAATTGCCTATAGGCAATAGAAAATATATTCATTTACATGAGGAATGACGAGGCACCCCCCCAAAAAAAACCCAAAAGGAGGCAAAGGGAGCATGAACAAGACGAACTTGTAACAGAAAGTAGAATTTCATACTACACAATAGACACTAACCGGAAAAGTTCACACAAGCACGGAGTATCATCTGAAAACAATTGATCTACCACTGCTTCCAACAACCTATTAGTGTTTGTTATCTGGCTCATAAGAACTTCATGGCAAGCAAGGTTGCCCATAATTCCAAGACTTATCTCCTGCATCACAAAATATAGCCAATTTTTAAAATTACGAGTCCTGTGGAAACAATTCTAAAAATTGCATAAATGCTAGATAATTGCAAAACTTATAGACGAGAACAACTCACTTTACTACGGACAGACTCAGACGTCATAAGATTTGCCAAAAGAACATCAAGAACAAGATTTTGTACCTGAATAAACCAGATGGTTAGCTTTTCTTCCTTTATCACGTTCATAATTTTAATAAGGCATTTGGTTGCTACTCGCTACTACTTAGTGGCAAATACAAGGTTACTTTTTACCAACTAAACAATGAAACAAGAGAACCTTGTTTCTCTTGAAAAATATTGCTCAGTTTTTGCACTAGGACCCAACAGGTTGCCAGCCCATAGAATACTGCCTTAAAATAGAGGAGGGTGATGAGTACTAGAAGTTTTTTTCCCAGGGCATGGAATGGAAGCCGAAGAATTTTGCCTAGAGCCTCCATTGGGCGTCCATGAATTATTATCGAGTCAAAAAGAGACATATTTGTTCTTCCCTATCTATTTTTTTTGGTGTTTTTTTCTTTTGGGGGGAGGTGGGGGAGGAGTGCTTCAAAGGTACATTTTTTCCCTAGATTAGACCAACACATAAAGTTTGAGTCGTATGTAATAGTTGTTTTTCCCTTCTTCCTCCTTTCCTCTTATTCGCCATTATACTTTATCCAGCCTAAATGATTCAGCTAATATGTGTTAAAAAAGAAATAAGCATAATAATGTGCACTATGTAGACAAAATACAAGACAAAAGATCAAATACCATTAATTCAGCATGTTCCTTATTAGCAGCAAGGTCCCATAAAATGCAACCACATTCTTCCAAATCTTCTTCTCTAGCAGACTTATTATGATTTCCAAGAGATACGGGGCCTTCAATACCTGCTGAACTTGGAGATCTCTCAATACGATCATGTTGAGTATCCATTGCCTCTATGTTACGATTTGAATTGTTCATACTTGGAGATGATGTGGTATCTTCCATTTTTGTAGGTTGAGATCTTTGAGAAGAGTCATTTGATTTAGCAAGACCTTGAAAGTCATCATTTTGACCTCCGTCAAGAGGTAGAAGTTTCCGTATCAAGGAGATTATATGGCTAGGATCAACTGTTGTTGAGATGTCAAATAACTGAATCACAAGTGCAAAAACATCCAGAACTAAGAAGGTCAAAATCTTATGAATAGTTTACATGCATAGAACAAAGTCAAACCCTGTAGCCATAGTCTCATATCATATCAAGAGTGGAGCAACCTCAAGCATCCGATTCATCCATGTTACTGGGGTTTGGCTCCAAGCTTTGGACATAGATACATGTACTAGCACCAGAAGGCATACTTGCCCATTTACTAAGAATTTTAGTATGTTTTGTTCCGATGATATGTTATATATTCAAATGCCCATACTTTGTCAGAGCATCAGGTCTTTGACATAGGTAGTTGAGGTTAAATAAAGCGTATGAGCCGTATATAACCATTCATAATGGCTTCTTAAAGAAGCTCCGACAAAGACCAAGTTTTCTATTACACAAGACTCTAGTGCAAGGCTAAAATTCAGCACCAGGCTCTAACACACTTGCCTCAACCAGACTGATGATTTAGATTTGGAACCTCGTATTACACGGAAATTTCAGGCTATATAATACTCAAAAGACATATCTACATGCCTTCTAGCTTCAAGGTAGACTCAGGAATGAAATGCTTCTCCATAGTCGTTTTTTTTTTTCCTTTATTGAGCCGAATCAAACCTCCAATTTCCCTTTGTCATCAATTTCGTAAATATCAACAAACTACTACGTTAGGGTTGGATTTATTGACTCCGTGAAATTCATCTCCATTATTTTGGATCGTTTTTTTTCAGGAACACAACACAATGCAGAGAATCTTCCCAAATTCATTTAGGCCCAAATCCGAAAAGCATTCAACATTTGATCACAGATTTAACAATAAGAAGTCCATGTTGTGATATTACATAAATCCAATAATCAAACCTGAGCAGAGCTCAGGAAACGCAGCGCATACTGAGCTGAATTACTATGGCATTTGCAACTAAACACAAAAATGAAATACTACGACAGAGCTTCCAACGCGACGAGTAAGCTTTACCAGCAGCAGCAATCAGATTAGGGAAAGCAAAACCCTCGCTGAATCTTTTCAGAATATGAGAGAGAGAGAGAGAGAGAGAGAGACCTCATCGGGTGGAGCAGAAGGGTGATGGGTAGGTGCGTCTCCATCAACTCGAAGCTCTTCATCTGTTAACTCTTGTTCTGAAGCGGCAATTTCAACTTCATCCCCTCGCCGTTCTTCCGGCGATTGAGTTGAGTCCGCCACCGGAGATGCTTCCGGCGTCATTTATCTCTCCTCACCGCCAAAACTACTATGAGAGTCGAAGGTTGGACGTCCGGACTCGGAGGATGGAGGGAAACGAAAACCACAAAGGAGGGCTTTGAACTGCAAATCAAGTCGAATCACCTAGTGTTGAATTCAAAAAGTTTACGCATCACATTTTTCTTTTGAACTCAACTCCCTAAAATTTTATACGTAATAATTGACATTTTGACGTCTAAATATTTTTAGAACTTTCATATAAAAATTTGCAAAGTTTTGGCAAAGTTCAATGAGCAAACTACTTGTCAGTATAGAGCTGCCTAAGTAGAATCCATAATAAAAATTATTATTACCAAGATACATATCTGCCTAAATAAAATCCATAATAAAAATTATTGTTATCAAGATACAAGTCATCATAACTTGTATCTGTTAGAGTAAAACTTATTGATATGTTGTCCACCATCAACTTAAACTTTTGGTTGCGTTGATTTTTTATGGTTAAAGTTGGTCATGATTTGTCACCATCATCCCATCGAATCATATTACGTGTTGAGCTTTGTCGGTAGCTCACACATGAGAGGGCATGTGAAAAATATGAAAGTAAGTATTATCCTACATTAATAAAATAGATAACCTCCAGCATATATATAAGATTGTGAATTACTCCTATTGTCAAATTGATTTTAGGATAGAACCTCACCCGCTTATATATATGGATAAGGGGCTATAAGTATACTAAATAGATAATTGATGATATTAAAAGCACCTCAATTCTTTTTTTTTCTCACAAATCCAACCTAAATATTTGGTAATCATGGATATTTAGATTTCACATGGTGCAGGTGTAGAGAAATACATGTTCTAATTCCATTTACACTGCTATTTGCATTCAGCGTTCTTATACAAAACCTTAAAAAAAAAAATCTACAAACACATATGAAGTGTTCATTGGGGGGGCGGGGGCGGGAAGCAATCTTTCCAGTAAAACAGTCAGCAAACAGCAGCAGCTACTGCTGATAACCCCAGGTATCGAATTAGTGCTTCAGGTGAAGGTTCACGTCCTCGAAACTCCACAAATACCTGCAAATAAATATATATCTTGGACTGGTGAGGGTTTCATAACGAATCTATCATGCAAATCATTACTAGTAGGCCTTAGGTTAAACTGTCTAATCTAAAGTTCTGGTAGGACGAGAAGTCTCACAATGTGGATCTTTTTATCATGAGATCAAACAGAAAAATGCATCACCTGACGTGCTTAGGAATCATAAAATGTCAGAATCACAGGCAACAAATTGTTTTTCTTTTCTTTTTTTCTTTTGAGATCGGGTTTCTGGTTAAATGTTGAATTCAAGTAAACAGGAAACAGTGCAATTCAACCAAAATTTGTTTGCCTAGACACGTTTTATTCTAGATCCAACAAATCGAACAGGAAACGGGAAACAAAGTCAAAGTCAAATTAAAATAACAGGTACAGGAAAAGCTCTTATTTTTTGAATTTAGATTTCAGATGTAAGGCACATGATCACACATGTTTTTCCCTGGTCGACAAATTTGAGTAATAACATAATTGAAGTGTTGCCAGCAGTTATAAAACTCTTCATAAAGACTGAACTATAGCCATTCAAATTTGGGAAGCATACTCATTTTAGGAAACTGAAATCACTGGTGAGAAAGGCATATACCTCCAGAGGTGATTTTCCACCTCCTAAAGCAAGGACAGTGTCTCTGAACTTGCGGCCCTGTTCTTTGATAGCCTGCCAAGAAGAAATTATAAATGAATGAAAATGATGTAAGAGTGGGTGAATGTTAGCTTAACTGGTAAGTCATTGGATATACTAGAATCTGCACTTCCTTTTGCAGAAAATGAATAAACCACCCACATATCAATCGAGTCAAGGTGACAAGGCAAATCAATTTATCTCTAGTTAGGTACTCCTTGTACTCGCATAAAATACAACAGGTAAGCTGAGATGAAACCAAAAAAAAAATGGATTTACTTCGACCAATTTTTCTTGCAAACTTCATTCGTGTACAATTGTAGAAAGATTGATCTCTTAACTTTTCAGAAATAACTAAAACTTATGACTAAAAAGAATTTTTTATTCCATCATATTCTTTTCTCTTGGATAGACAATCAATGTATATCCCTTTTGACCAACTCTGAGTTAATGAAGGGTAAAACTTTAAAAAAAGTTGTGGTTCTTGCGAAAGACATCACTTCTCCCTTTGCATCATCAAGAAGTTCAGATGACAAATCCCCAAATGAGAAGCTTACATTGCTGGATTTAGCATCTGGACCAAGCAAGACCATGACACTCTATGAGACATTATAAGGATTCCAGATGCTTTGTAGGATGGAGACTTTACCTTCTGGTTATCCAGTCCCGCCTCCTCAAATGCTGAAAAAGCATCATAAGACATTACCTCTGCCCACTGAAAATTTATAAAGAAACAAAGAAAAAGTCACTACCAAAGCATAAACAAGTCTTACACAGCTCTTACTGCACGGATGCATATATGTAGAACTGACAATCATATCATTAGTAATGAAAAACCACATCATCAGCATCATTAACTACTTTTGCAATTATGTAGACCTGAGAATCACATCATTAGTGAGGGAAACTACAACATCAGCATTTGTAACAAGTATTGGGGTTATCACCTTTGGCTGTCAGCCTTGATTTGAAGGTAAGAAAAAAGATCCTTCCACTGGAGAAAGTGTTCCATCCAACAAAACTTCGGGTACAGTTGAACTGGGCGTGGCCTACTTCAGGTCATTTCAAGTCCAGGTCATTCGTAGTCTAGTATTGGTTTGTCCATATAAGATTCTAGCAGATGCCATCAAGAGTGGTCAGACAAACTTCAGTTAGTATTGTTTAGGCAGGTAAATTTGGGTATTGTCCAAAATGGGCTTGCTTTCTTTTAGGTCTGTGTTGGTCAAGTAATCAGGTACTGGTCAATTGTGAGGTCCATACATTTGGAACTTTAAAGGACATTGCCTTGATTCTAACACGATACAGGTAATAAACAAGAGTACAATATTTCTTTTTGTTGTAAAGGAAGAGCTACTAACCTGATAGCTGTAGTATCCAGCGGCATAATCATCTGATGGCATAAATGAGAAGGGAAAACAAAAGAAATAGGGTGTTTATACAAGTGACCACACATCCACAGGTAATCAGCTCTGCAATTACACTTGTCTAACCTGCAAATATGTGACTGAAACTGCAAAGAAATTTGTCTTCTAGAAGGAGAGGAATGATATTTGTCCTTCTACCTATTCTTTGATCCACATCATAGATTGATTCTGATCCTCCTGGAATGTACTCTGAGTGAAGCTCTATATCAACAGCCGCATATCGCATCTACAAAGAGAAGCTAAAGCGTTTATACAGAATTGGGAGCTTTGACGGCTTCAACTAGCAAACCACGAGCATTAGGATCTTTACAGTTTTTTTGTTTTTGTTTTTTGTGGGGGAGGGGTATAAATGTAACCAAAAAATCCAAACACACCCCCCCAAAAACCATGGGTTGTGGAGTAAACCTAGTGGACGAAAACTTGGAAGAGATGAGAAGATGTGGCACAAAGAATTAAAGCCCAAGCAGACAACCAACTTATAGTAAGCAAAGCTGATCATCAGCGTGATTTAGTTATGGCATGATAGATTCCAACAAAAGCGGACATATGCGCTTTATGCATTTTCTTTTCCAAAAATAATATTGGCAGTCAAATTACCTGACGAAGCATCAGTGAACCAGCACGAAAAGTCCTCGTAGAGAGGAGCTTCATACATATATCTTCTGGAAGATTTTGCCCTGTTTCATAGTGTTTGGCAATGCTTGATAATATGGCCCTGCAGTAGAATATCCAACATGAAATAGTCCTGGGAGTATGTAGTTCGAGTCTTGGAGAAAGCTTCACCAAGGAGGAAATTAGATACTTGACTTGACATTAATTGATCTCAAAAGAATCATTTAGAAAATTAGGCCTATTGAAGAATGACACAAAACCATGAAGGTTCTTCTCTATTAGCATCAATGGAAAATTTTACACATCAAAGGACCAAAGTAGTGACAAATCTGACATCCTGTTTTGGATGCTTACTAAAGCTTATTTTCAAGCATGAAGAAGAAATTATTTAAATATGGTGTTTCATTTATGCAAGAACAATTGAAACCTTTTAACATTAGATTCAATCTGCACTGCACCCCATTGAAAAAGCAAAGTTTCAGAGAGTACAAGTGCATAGATTCACCTTTGGTAACACCAATTTTCCATGAATGATGATGGCAGTTCAACTGCATCCCACTCGATTCCTCGATTACCAGAAACAAACCCCTCATCTTCCTTGGTTAGCATATGTTGGAGTGCATGGCCAAACTCGTGGAAGATTGTCTCAACCTACTCATGCAGTCATGGTCCACAGATGCCAGGAAAAACAAAATTTATTTTCCTCTTTCAATAATAAGATAGTAAAGAAAAAGTATGCACTGTCAAGGCCAATCAAAAGTTTTGAACTTGAAATAACTTTAATCTGCAGATATAACTGGAAATTGAACCAACGGAATCAGATAGTCCACCGAAGATTCTTGGGTCTCAACCCCAGAAACAGGGGAAATGTGGGAGCCGTTTGACTTGATTCTGGATCTTACCCCTCCTCTGGCCTCAGTAATAGATTATAAGAGGCAAAAACTTAGTGTTTCAAACTAAGAAGCTGTGAATGCCTCAAGGCCATCAAATAAACAACTTCTGATAACATACACATCAGTTTCTAAGAATCACCTCGCGAAATGTCATCAGGCTAGGCCTGTCTCCCAATGGGGGTGTTTGATTGCACACTACATTGACAATAGGTAGCCTACCAGATGTAGAGGCACTTGAAAGAGCACAACTCCTACCAGCAACAAGAGATACCCAAGCTCCACCTCGCTTTTCGGATGGACGAGAATACGGATCAAAATAGAAGTATGCAACTGGATTATTGGTGGAATCCTTGACACAGTAGAACCTAACATCCTTGTTCCATACCTACAAAGCAAAGAACCATATGTTAAGAGGACTATAACAGCAAGAATGTATCAGGAAAAACGAATTAATAATTGAAGCAAAGTCATTACAGGAGCTAGCCCATCTGCAGGATGAATGTCAACATCAAAGAGCGTCTTTGAAAGGGAGAAAAGACCCTCAGTCACTGTTGGTAATGACAAATAAGGACGCAATTCTTCCTGCAAAGTTGCAACCCACATCAAGGAGAATCCTAATGATAGGGTACCATAACCTTTACAAAGAGACCAATGAAGTATTTTCCAACAGAAAAGAGAAAAGAGTTCACACAATTCACATGAACTTGTGAAAATTATTTAACACAGCATGGAATGTAGAAGCTTCAGTAAGTTCGAATCGTCTCTAAAGGAGTAAAAGGTTAAAACCATACAATGTTTAATTGTAGTATATATGGAGGAACCGTTTGAAAAATTCCAGCAGAAAAGAGTCGAAGTTTACCTCATTGATATCATAGCTTGATTCACGAAGTCTTTCACTCCAGAAGTTGACGTCCCAATGGTTCAAATCAGCTGCCTCCTCAGCACCTTTAGATTCAGCAAATTTCCTAAGCTCTTCCATGTCTGGGAAGGCAAGTAGAATTGTCAAGGTCCTCAGCAGGGTTCCAAGAAGATACATATACAGATGCACATTTACCAATACAAGCAGAGGGATTCTATCAAGGAGACCTTTATGTCCATTACTGTATTGTGTAGTAACCCTTCAGATATTATTATTCTTCCATTTTCTGAAAGTCAGTTCTCAATTGATATAGGGGGCAAACTGCAGCAATGACAGAATAGGCAGACCGTTTGGCATTGAGCTTAAGAATATTCAACAGTATAACCTCCTACCCGCTAGACAGAAGTATGAGCCAGTTTGCTGCCTTTAAAAGATAATAGAATTTTTTAGGATGCTTCTAGTAGTTTGCAGTGATTGCTAGGGACATAATCAATTTTTGGTCATATACCCATGCATCTAAGTCTGAAGACTAATCACAAATGTTGGACATTTGTCCTTAATTAAGCTGTTGCTTGTAATTGTTTTCGTAAGACTATTAGGAATTTCAGGTATATTCTGGTTTTTTATAGCAGACACCAGCTTGATTCCTACACCCACCACTTTTCTCGCAGAGGTGCTATACAGGTACAAGTGTTTGAACTGCTTACTGGCAAGAAATTAAAAGTTTTTAGCCCAATCTACAGTGCCCAAATGTCTCATCCGTGTCAAAATCTCGTGTTTATGTTATGTAACATCAGTAGTCAGCATGACAACAAAGGTGATTATAGGATCCTCTAATCTACCTAATTGAATTTGTTCAAGGGCATGCTTTTTGGTGATAATTCATGATAGTTTGTGGTAGTAAGTTTTCCTTATTAGTGCCCCCTCTAGGGCGGTTCGCTTGAGTTTCTCAACCGCCCCTTAGCCCGGTGCTCATAATGCGCTATGGAACCTCAAGTGTGCCGAGGGACCAAGCAAAGGGGGTTAAAGAGGAGCTACTGCTGGTGGATTCTGCAGAGATAGAGAGAGCCATAGATTAAGTAAAGAAACAAATGCATATGCATATGTAGAAGCATGGACAGCCAGCAAAGCTACCGAGAGGCAGGCAAATAGAACAAGAGTTGACATGGGATTTTCTGTCAGAAAAAGTAAAATTCTGCCAGAGCAAAAAGAATTACAAGAATCACATATGTAAGACCAGAATCAAGCTAAATCCAAATCCATACGCCAAGAGTCCCCACTCCAACATAGGTGGGTGTGGGGTGTCTGATGTAGAACCTTACCCTTGAACTAAAAAGGTTATGGAGCTGCTAGTTCAAGTTGGACCCTAGAATTAAAATGGGTTACTGCTAGCTAAAAAGGAAGACGAGGGCAGTTTAGAGATGCATTTTTGCTTTAGAGCCTGTTCGAAATGTTTGCTAAAATCAGATGTGATAGCTTAAATCAGTTGAAATGATTAGTTGTTATAGTTGTTATGAGCTGAAATGATTAACTGTTATAGCTGAAATGAGCTGAAAGCTGTTATAAACACTGCTATAGATGTATTTCAAACAGGCCCTTAGTCCACTACAACCACCGTTGGGGAAAAAATTACCCAAAATAGGCTTTTTCGGTTGTCTAAAGCACACATACGAGAATAAAGCTAGAGAGAAATCTATTTGCATAACATCTCTTCAGTGAATGGCAAATGCTATGGGAGTTGCCCAAGAAGAAAATGAAGGGGTGCAGCTAAATTTTTGTAGCCTTACCATGAACTGCAGCATCCCAAGAGGAAATGCAAAGCCTTTCTATGAGATCTTTAGCTTGATCAACACTTGCCATTTTAGTCTCCATGCTGACCTAATACACATAGTACGCCATTTTAGTCTCCATGCTGACCTAATACACATAGTATCCATTAATACAGACTACAATAATCAACAATAAACCACAGCCAATGTGGATCCCGCCTTCATTGGTTTTAGGGGGATCTAGATGTAGGTAGCTTCACCAATACAAGCAGAGAGGCCTTTTATAATAGACTCCATAGAAAACATTTAGGAGAACAATCTTAAAGAGTTCAATCATTTTGGTAAAATCACAATGAAGCTGGAAAGGAACGGAAACTGAGATAATAAGTGAAATACATACAAAGAAAAAAAAGGTGCCAAACGCAAAAAAACAAAATGCACAAAGATAGTCCAGCCCTAGGCATGGGTAACATGTCAAGGCATGAAACATAAAACAAACTGGCAATGAAGACCATGGTATCCAAAGCCCAGACAATAACAAATTGTGAAGAAATATCAAACATTTAAGACTGTACCTCAGCATAGTTATTGTAGCCAAGAAGCTTAGCCTTCTCCAACCTAAGCTTTAGAATTTGCTCTATTACAGGTGTATTATTAAAATCTCCAATGGAGGCACGTATAATGTAAGCTCGGTACAGTTCCTCACGCAACAATCTGTTATGAGCATGCTGCATCACAGAACGATACATTGGTTGGTCCAATGTGATAATCCATGGCCCACTTTCTGCTGTTGCCTCCTCGTGACCCTAAATTGAAAATGATGTCCGTAATGAAAAGGACATAATGCATAGATATAGAGTGTACAACATTATTGTGTACAAAAACAGTGATGTGAAGTACCTTTGCTACAGCTGTCTTTGCTGCCAATTCAAGTATTGTAGCTGGAAAACCTTCAACATCCTTTTTATCAGTAATTAGTTTTTGATAGTTTTTTGTGGCATCCAAAATATTTCCCTCAAATTTCAGTGCTAGTTTCTCCAACTCCTGCAAATGTGATTATCATCATCAGAGTCAAGATAACATATATCAAATGAAAACCAACATTTAATCACCATTAATAGGGTTGGAAATGAGCTGAGGTCGGTAAGCATCAAAGTCAAGCGTGGACTAGAGCCAAGCCTGGTCAAAACAGAATCCGAGACTCGGCTTGGCTTGGCTTGGCTTGCCTCGACTCAATTATATCCCAAGTCATCATAGCTCGAATGATAAGATTTTTCAATTGTTTTATCACTTCAAGCATATACTTAGGTTTAGCGCCGCTAACTTTTGAGGTAATACAGTTTAATGAACACTTCCAGTAAAATTTTAAACAAATATCCTGTCCTTCAAACATAAATGTCAAACTTTCTACTTTCTAGTTTGGATTGTCTCAGTATACTAATTTACCATCCACTTTCCTTCCATAGTTAATCGCTAACCTTTCCATCATTCTTATCTAGGCTCTTCCTCAAGTTGAATCTAGTATGAAGAGGGAGATCAATTTTCGGATCGAGAAAATAATAAAGATTGTTTCAGAGTTCCTATCCTTGTGCCTGAGATATACTATGATATTTCACTTCAAAAGGTCCTTTGTACCATCCACCAAAATCCTTGATAGATACTTTCATTTCATTCTAACATCCACAAGCATATAAGGACACTACAAACTGACATAACAGAAGAGAGAGGACATAAAACACCTTCAAAACTGAAATTATGAAGGTAGCTGTAGGATTATTTTAATTTTTCAAGAAACTTCGCACGATCAAATTTTATTAGGAAGAAACTTACCAGTTGAATTTCATTGAACTTTTCTCTTTCGTCATCTTCAAGAGAGACACCACCAAGTTTCGCAGCCTTTAATTGAGCTGCAAGAGAAAGTGGTGAATGATGACAATAAAATTAAAGTCAACAAATGCAGTTGAATGAAATAAATATGAACTAAGAACAAACCTTCCCCTTCCCCCTCTCATCCGATAACCCAAAAGACACCTTCACTCGAAGCTCTTGGTTAGTTCAACTATTTGATTTATTAAAATTTCTCTCTCTCCTTTTTGTTAACACAGCTTCACAACACAAGTCAATAGAAGGAAGCTTTGTATCGTATCAGTGTCGTCAAAACATAAAATTATAATTGCGATACTTGGCAGCATACTGAATGTAGTAAGAATAAGTCTCATATAACCCAAAACATCATTTTCTATAGCTTCCAGATCTCTTCACTTAAAATTCACAACAATGAATGTCATATTTAAGATAAAACGTGTGTATATAAGACATTGAGAGACACAAGCTGGCATAGCACTATGCCATTACAGAAGGAATTGATGGTTGGCTTTATCATCTAGCCTTGATTTGCCATGTAAAAATAAAGGATCACCAAAGCCATTCTCCTCATGGAAAATCAAAGAGTGTAAAGTTATGGCTGGTTCTTAACTTTTCCATGTTATCTCCTTCTCTTACATAAAGAAATCCAACTTCAGAAGCACTATAACACTTTTAGGAAATCAATGTTGACATGTTATGACTAGTCTGGATACTGATTTTGCAATTGTTATTCAGAGATAAATAAGGCTGTTCGCAGCATGAAGTCTGGCAAGGTGCCCAACAGAGATGTTCCTGTGGTAGTTTGTTTCAACCGATTCCTATATAGCAAGGATCCTTTTTGCATAGACATTCTCATGCTTCTTTCTACATGGCTACAGATACATAGACTAGCATTATAGAGTCTTTTGAGCTCACCAGCCGAGTAGCTTATTATTCTAATATAAAGCTTAGTCCAGTGTCTTGTCAATCTTCCTTGATTACTCTTCTAAGCCCACAGTATATGAAGGCTACTAGATACCAGACAACAATGCTCATCCATCACAAATTTAGCATAACATCACTTATCAGACATTCTCTGCTACAGACTGGTTCAAATCACCACATAGTTTCTTTGAGTCCCAAGTCCCAACAAGGTGGAGAATTACTCAAGTACATCCTAACAATAACTCAGTATGTATTTGCCTAAGCGGTCTAGGAAGGCCAAGATGCACGCAGTCACCCTATATACAATAGCCAAAGATGGGAGCAGAACTTGTTCATTATACAGCTTAGCATGAACAAAGAAATTGGCCAATTCAGGAAGAAAAGCATTAAGGGAGTAATTATGTTTATGCTACATGTTTTTCCTACCTTCAACCACACGTTTACGCGAGCTGTTAAGAGAATCCCAATCTGAAGATTCTCGAATGGCTTTAAATGCTTTATAAATTGCTTTGCTCTGTCCCAATCTAAGCTCAAACTCCACCTTCTCTGGCTGTAAACATATCACATAAAATATAAGTTATCTAGTTAAGCTCTGGACCCCAAAAAAGGTTCGTTGAAGAATTTGCTGAGATAAGAGTACTATGAATTCATGCAGGGGGAACATCCTCAATGGAGGTCGGTTTACTGTTCTTGCAATTCATATTCAACTTATTTGTATCATTTAACAACTAAAAACCTCCTGCGAAGGTTAAAGGACCATATTTCTTGACAAACATTGAAAACCCAAATGTTTGTCAATGTATGTCGTTTGATCCAATAGTTTCCAGTCAGATAGAACTTGATTTTGAATGATCAACTTTAGAAGGGTACTAGCACAGAAAAATTCAGTTGATGATAAGCTATTGGTTTTAGGCCAATCTTTGGCAATTAATCTGTTATTCAAGGAACTTCTTCACATGTTTAATGAATATGCTTCATATATAGATTCATAACTTCAATGTAGGACAATCAAAGGAAAAGCATCATTATATCCCTTTGTTTGCTAACAATTTCAATATGAAATAAAGCTACACAAACAAAACAAAGAGTAGATCCTTGAATGATCATATTGAGATCCTGAATTTTGAAGAGTCCGAATGAATTCACTTGATTAGAGAAAATTCTGTCCTTTGCAACATCCACCTCAAATGTGGCATTGAATGTTCCACTCTACAAAAATTCGGTCTCTAAAGAAAGAATACTCTCAACTTCTGCCAAGTCATCCACGCTATCCCACATGAAGTGCGAGTTAGAGAGTCTTTTGAGTCTGAATGAAAGTTCCCTTTACCAACTCGGTAACTCGCATTAAGCTCATATGACATCAACCTCAATATCATCCACATAGTCTATAACTATAAAGAATACTAAACTTTGGCTGTTTCAACTTCTGTGGGAAGGTAATGGCACCCATATACAAGCACATCCTAGGATTATAACTTCTGACCCTGTTGAAAGTTGGACATGTTCAAAGAAGATGCATACATGGTAACATCTCAGCCATCTCATTGATAGGAGGTAGTACATAACTCTTCAATGCTTGCATCCTTAAGCCTTCGTAGTGACTAATTTAGGTATTGACTAAATTCATGGCATTTCATCCACTTACAGCTAGTTGTACAAGGTATCAACTAAAGGAAAAAATTCAAGTAAAATAAATCAGAGGCAATAATCAACTTATCAAAGTCTATAACAAGTTCACCCAACTTCAAGTAAATGATTAAAAGATCAGTCAGACTAAGGAAATACATAAATACAAACCTGGACTTCCTCAACAGCGGCTCGAAGTTTGGGCGAGTCCTTAACAGAAAGCAGATGATTAGCAACACCCCAAACAACTCTTAATCTATCAGTAATCCTCTCCAATGGCACAACCAACTTAGGCCAAGTGGGTTCAACCTTGCTCTCTAATTCAACCAACTCAACCTCCTGCAATTCCAAAAGTAACTCAAATTGAAACTTACCCTTAATAAATTTAAAGGGTAGATACAACAAATCATCAAGGAAAAAAAACTTGACACTAGCAAGCAAAAAGAGATTACCAGTTGGTTTAAGAGGGATCTAACCCCGGGAACTATGTGCTTGGGCTTGATGACATCGTAGGGTGGGAAAGTGAAGTCCCGCAACAAGGGGTTGTCATCCGAGGCCGCCATTGACATGGGTTGAGGAGATCTGAGGGTTTGGGAGGAAAGCGGGAAAATGATGAGATAGTAGTCATAGATATAGAGCGCATGCTTCTCTGACTGGCCCGGGATTACAGCTGAGAGAAAGGAAGAGGGGAAGGTTTTGACCTTTGAAAAGTCGTTTCAATTGGCTCTCACTTTCTTGTCCTCCTGCCTCAAAGTCTATTAACTTTCCGCGGATTCAGCGTTTTAGCTTGGTGGTGCCAGAGCCACCGCGAGTTGCCGAGGCGCCCTGAAAGAGAACCGCAACGGCTAGTGCATTCCACTTTCGAGGGGAAATTTGCGAAGGACACGTGGAAATTATAATGATGAATTTTTGTAATAAAGTAATAAATTTGATAAATTTGATGAAAAAAAATTAATCAGAAAAATCTAAGAAATTTGATAAAATTTTATGATGTAACCATGCATTTTTGTGTTTTAATAAATTTTTTAATAATATTGTCAAATTTGTGTGCATGTATATATATTTTTTTACAAATATACTATTAATTAATTCAATTATTTAAATACACTTTTTCAATGGAGTTTACTCTATATTATCAGTACATATTGATAAGTTTAATATAAATATGATAAATATTTGAATGAAAATATATATTTCTAATGTTTCTTAAAAAATTTATCAATATAAATATTTATTCATTTATATAAAAAATATACAAAATAAAGAATCAAGTATATCAAATAATTTAGAGATGAATTTGAAATAAACTAATGAATTTTACAAAAATTTGATGAATTTTCCAACAATATTGATAAATTTTCAAAAATTATCAGTATTCATCCATCTGTTTCTAATATATTCAACACATTTTCTCAAATAACTTACATTAACTTTTAGCGTTTAGTTCTCTGAAAAAAATATGAATAATTAGTAAAAATTCAAAAAAAAAAAATTAGTATGTTCATCACTAAAATTTATATATTCATCTAAAAATATGCAATTCAGTATGAAATTGTCCAAATATATCAAGACAAACAAATCTACTGGTTAAGTTAATAAATTAATTAAAAAATACTACAAATTAAACATATTTCCCTTATATAAATTCATCAATGAGTAATAAATATTCATCAGTAGTGATAAACATATTCATCACTAAAGTTCATATATTCATAATACAATATATTTAATACAATCTTCTTTTAAAGGTAGCATATCCAAGATTAGGTGATTCGGAATATTAAAAACACATATTCATCAATATAGAAGGCAAATTTATTGAAGAAAATATCATATTCGGCAATGTAAAAGATAAATTCCTTAAAAAATGATATGCATCGATCCACAACATATCATACCTTAAAAAATACAAATTCATCAACAAGCGGGACAAATTCATCAAAGACAATATTATAATACAAAAGAAGATCTGATCTATAAAAAATACAAGGACAGATTCATCAATATAGACGAATTTATTAAAGAAAACGTCATATTTATCAATATTAAGCAAATCTAACCTAAAAACATTAGGCATAACCTTATTTCCTTTTCAACCTCCAACAATCTAAAGCTAATAATTCCAAGCAGTATAATTAAAAGAGAATTAGTGTTAACTCATAAAATTATATATGTGTAGATCAAAAGAAAGTAGTGCATCAATGATCGAAACCGAAATCAAAGAATAAATTAAAATAAATCTTACCAAATCAAACTACACATCTTCAACATCGATCACAATGAGAAGTAGAATAAATAATCAAGCTAAATTTGGTGAAATATAGACTGAACGAAATACTCTAGATGGAATTGTATGTTAATCAAAGGAACAAATCAATTTAACGATTGAAAATCAAAATTGATGACTAAAATGATAGAAATTGTAAGAAACAAAAGGCAATGAGAGAGAAAGAGGGTAAGAGAGTGAGAAAGAGACAACGAGCGAGCAAGCAAGCAAAAAGCGTGAGGAGAGAGAAAACATGATCAGAAAAAGGTGATATTTAGGTTTAACAATGTTTTATTTTCTGTTTAAAAAATACTAATTTGGTAATTTAACAAAAATCCATCCGGTAATCCGAATTTGTCCAACATCAAAAAGATTGGACATAGTTATAAATTTGTTTTCAGAATTTAAATTAGACAACTACCATGTCCTAAATGTAATTCGGATCAAGTTTGGATGTGGGCATTCGAATCCACATCGTCCAATTTTTGTGAACTAATTTGGGTTTGGACATTTAGGTTTAAATATAAATCTTATCCATATTTTCCATAAATCTTTGTAAAAAATTTGTGAACAATCAAATTCATATATTCATAAAATAGGGTCTAGGTATAGTCACATTTAATTTGCGGTCAAAATGCCCAAAAGTTGTATCACAAATGCAAACATTTCAGACAACCATGTATGGATATCAAACATCAAGTGTTCGAATTTGAGTCCAGACAGTAACATTTGAATTAATAACTTGAAGAGAATCCAAATATGCAATCTTTGTCCAATTTATCCGAACCCGAATTAATTGGGACCTGAAATTTTTACTAACCCTAGGGAAACTAGTAGGATATTACATAGTTAGGAAATACTTGAGAGAGTTTTTCTTTCTTCTTTTGTAGGTACTTTTGGGACTATAATAAGACCTAATAGGCGAATCATTTTGGTTTTTTTTTTTTTTAAGGATAACTATGATAGACCATATTTCTATCAATGGAATTTCAATTCAGATTTAATTTTGACGGGGTTAATTTTGATTTAGGTTGAGTTTTGACCAATGACATTTGGTATAATGAAGGTGTCTTGCAAATAAAACCAATTTTAGAGGAAAAAGTTTGGTGTGGGTTGATTCAATTGGATTGGTCAAAATCAAATTAGTTTATTTTGAGTCCAAATCAAAACTTCTACATTATGAGATCTTGATAATTGTAAGAGAAATATGTGAATTTTTGAAAGTTACAAATAGTAATTATAAAAATATTTAACAAGCCATTTTTCAAATATTTTTTGCCACATAATAATATGAGTCTGACTTTTTTTTTTTTTTTTTTTTGGTGAATGGGTAAAAAGAACAACACGGCGAGACCGTTAGGTAGCCCTTCTCACAAGGGTTCTACCTAAATATGAGTCCGACTATATGACCAACATACATTCATGTCAATTTATACTTGACCAGTATTAACAACTTCGAGTGACCAGACTTTTTGATTAATTTTTGTATGCAATGCATATGGTAAACCTAATTATCATAATTACCAACAATAAAGATTTATCAAGATAATAATACATCATTTTTTTAACATTCGGTCTCTCTCCCCTTATTCAAACCAAAATAATTAAAATAGTGGCAAAGTTAGGAATTTAGTATAAGGGTATTTTTTAAAGTTAAAAAAATACAAATACAAATTAATTTTTATAATGTTCATGTTGAAATTTTGAAAATTTTTATACGAAAACTAATATATTTCTTTGACTACCTATAGATCTGTCGTGAAGGAAATACTCTATATAAAAAAAAGTTTCAAAAATAAAGAAATTAATACTATATAATATGAAGCGTATTTAGTTGGGCTCAGAAACGAGGACAATTGAGAAAATAAGAAATATAATAAAATTAAATGAAAAGAAAGAAAACACCTTCCAAAATTTATATTTTCATATATCAAATTGGAAAAAGTCAGTATAATTGAATAATAGGACGATGTTGTTGTTATTCGTAAATTAAATAAAATTACTTGTTATCTATTATTTTTCACAATTACAAAATTACATACATAATACGTCTACGTGGATAGCATTAATCCGATTATAGTGTCATTTGTATGTGTCGATGTAGTCATCGATATTACAACTTTGAAATTGATAATTAATTATAATTGATTAAAAAAATTGGTGATTTTTAAACTATATAATATATAAATGTTAAGACAAGATATATAAAAAGTGTCATGTAGTAAGATATGTATTATTATCCTTTTTTGTCAGATTCAATATGTACTAATTAAGAGAGAAAATGCTGATATACCAAAAAATTAAAAAGAATAAAACACATTTTCATCGGGGGTAAAAAAAAAAAAAAAAGTAGCTAAGCAATCTAATAAATCAAAAAATATGCATGAAGTGAAAATGAATCAATATACACAAACGACATATTAAGGGTGAGGGGTTGAGTTAGGGACCGTTGCATTTATTTTAGGCTTACAAAATTATTATTATTTTTTACATATTTCAATGTCTACTGTACTTTTGGCAGTAGAAGAAAATGGATATGAACTTTTACTTCGGTTGGTCAAGTTTAGGGAGTGTCCATCTGTTTTTGAACTTTTTTATGAGCATCCTCATATGTTAATTTAAACTCCTCTAAAACAAATTATTAACGTTCTTTTTGCTCTAAGAGTGTTCATGGACTCCCTTGAGGCATGCTTAACTTCACCCATGAATTAAAACACATGTGTCAATTGCAGAATGTTTTCATTTTCCAATATATAGGTAAACTGATGGAGATATTTCATCTTCAGATGCAACTAGCCAAGGTTCAATTCCTACAGATCAGCCCAAAGATGTTTAGGAAGAACTGCAGAGCAGAAGAGGGCAGGACAGTAAGTTAGCAGTATAGATCAAGAGTGTGATGACTCTATTCAAGTCAGACTTGGTGAAGATAGAGAAATGCAATGTAGGGTTTGATTGTCCAGTCATGATCACAAGAATCAGCACTTTGGGTTCTTAATTGAATCCTTTTCTTTTTTTTTTTTTGAAATATTTTTACCATTTTAGGGTTTGTAATATTTGAGATAGTTTTTATGGAATACTTTATGATGGATAAAATCCATCCCCAATTACTGCCCACAGGTTTGAAGATTTTTAGACCAATTCGTGCATGAATAGGTTCAACTGCTAGCAAGACATTTGCATAAAAAGTGGAGGAAGTTCAATTTGAAGCTGTCAACACCTAAGACAAGTCTAAAATGAAGTCAGGGAAGATATCCAATGAAGAGGAAGATTGTCCAAACTTGATTTCCAAATTTAGCACCTTGAGTTCTTACTTATAGCAAAATTTTGTTATTTTTTGGTCATTTTGTCAAAATGAAATGTTATAAATTTTCGATCTTTTACTTGAATTGAGACATGTTACTTATGCTTAGTTACAAATGTTGGGGACCTTTATACCCTAACCAAAGAAGTAGCAACTCGAAAGCGAGAAATTAGACAACAAATTGATTGAGAAAAATGCTTGAATCGACAAGGCTATAGTTTAAGGAAACACCTGCAGTTTGGAGTAAGGGTGAGCATGACTGATGGTGTAACACCCCGAAACTTAATCGTAATTAATTATTTTAAATTTGCATTTTATCGTCTTAATATTGTTTAAGAGTAATGAGCCGCGCACAATACGAAATCGAAATAAAAGATGCGAACAAATTTAATAATCATAAATAATAATAAGTAATTTGTACGGATTTATATTTGTGCGAAGAAATGTATATACACTTGAATAATGCAAAATTGTGTCTCGAACACGATTTATATAATTAAATAATAAGCAAATAAAAAAAAAAGGGAAAGGAATTGCTAGAAGCATCTGGATATATCAGTGAAAAGGAGGAGGGGTTTCAAAAAAAACTATATCATTCATCTTTACCTCTCTCTCACCTCCCCACTCCCTCTCACTGCTCTGCCACTGCTGCCACTGTCGACAAGCCTCGCCGGCCGCTACTGCCACCACCCAGCCGGACGCTGGTGCTGCTATCGCCCCCTCTCTGTCGCCAGCACCTTCTCCTCTCCCCTCTTTCCTCTGTTTCGCATCAAGCAGGGCAGGACAGCCCTGCCGCTGTTGCGCCGGGACGGGGTGCCGCCCCCTGGCCGCCTCTGGCTGCTGACCGACTCCTCCCCCGGCGCCTGACACCGCCAACCAACCTCTCACCCGGCCGGATCTCCACCATCGAGCCACCACCATCCGATTTCACATCTAACCCAATTTGAGTGGTATATCTCTAATCCTCAATTCTAAGTAAATTCTATCTTAAATTTATGTTGTAATTGAATATTTAGACAAGTAAATATGAGGATTGAATTAATTTATGGTGGAATTGGAAAAATATTGGGAGAAATTGAAATTGGATTTAAGGCTTAATATGTGTGGATATGGAATTGGAAATTGATTTGGGTTTACTTATAATTGTGAATGTGTTTGTTTAACTTCTATATGAATATGAATGAATTGTTTGGTTGTGGAAGAATTGGAAGAAAGATATTGAGTATGATTGGAATATGAACATGTATGTTGTTATGAGTTGCTTTTAAGGATGTGTAATTGGAGATTGATGGAAGATTGAATTTATTTGTGTATGTGTGCCAAACTTGAGTAAATTAACGTAATTGAGTCTTGGTCTAATTGTACAAGTGCGAATTAATTTGAAATGTAGAAAGTGGATGGGATGATAGATATATGGTCATGGGAAAAGTGATTAAAAGTAGGTTATGTTAAGCTTGATTGAAAAATGAAATTGGGTTATACTTGGGAACTTTATTGAAATTAATAGAGACCTTGGTGAAGTTAGTAATTTGGTGATAATAAGTAATATGGTGGTGAAAAGACAAGAATAATTCAATGTGTAATGATCTTTGCGAGAATTCGAAAAATTACTTAGAGTGAGACTTGATTTGAAAAGAAAATTGGAATGTTGAATTGAGTAGGAGGAGGAAGGGGAAAAGAAATTTACCGAATTAAAGGAAGTTAGAAATTCAAATGAATTTGAGTAATAAGTGGGGAATTAGAGAAAGTCAAATGTGAAAAGTTTACCACAAATAGAGAGTAGCTATTAAGTTTATTAATGCATAAATCAAATTACTTCACGAAAACAAAAAATCGATGGAAATGGACATGATCGAAGAAAATAACAAAAAACAATACTTAAAAAAAACGAACAACTACCTCAGTGACGTTCATCGTCTACACTTTT
Source organism: Talinum fruticosum (assembly GCA_021018815.1). Classification (NCBI taxonomy): domain Eukaryota; kingdom Viridiplantae; phylum Streptophyta; class Magnoliopsida; order Caryophyllales; family Talinaceae; genus Talinum; species Talinum fruticosum. The sequence goes on from JAITYX010000109.1 coordinate 602,046, forward strand.
TAAAATATTTAAATGTTAACTTGTTAAAATATTAATGGATTTCACTATTTTGTCTACGACGCGCTAAATCATGAACCGATTATTGGTAGTACTCATAAAGGAATTAATCGTACGGAGCCATCTCCCGATAATCGGGATTTCTATGATTAAATTGCTTAATCGGGGCCTTAGCTATAAATATATATGTCGTGATCGAAATCGAAAAGTTCATGTGTACAAGAAAACGAGGATCTTAACGAGATTGTAACTTGGTTGATATACTTGGTGTGAAACTTGGTTTTTGTGGTTGTAAATATATTCCGGCGTGTGACCGTTGAGTTGTGTACTCCGAGCCTCGTAGCTTGTTGAGTTCTATTGTGGATTTTATGCGAGTTTTTAAGACTTTTAGCCTAATGGTTAGGTCATGTTTCAAATGCCAAAATTTTTAGAAAATTTGGAAAATCAAACCGACACCTCAAGTAGGAAGTATAATTGGTTTACGAGATAAAAGGACATCTAGGCATACTAGATGAAATGAGTGGGATAATTAAGGTTAGGCTACATGAAGCATAGACTAAAGGTGATAGAAGCAAAAGATCAAACTTGAGTTTTATTATAAGAATGGGGAATTAAACTCATCAGTCCTTATATACAAATTCAAACTATATCATGAATAACTTATTTCGGGAAATGTATGAATATCAAGATCAAAAAGAAACAATATGGAAAGGTACGCGAAAAGTAAAAGTTTGGTGATCGTAAATGCTTATAGATATTGTTAAAGGACTAGTAACCTACAAAAGTAGATTCGTTTTGGAAACGAAATCGAATTGAAATTGTGTTGTAGAAACAATCGATCATTGAAGCGTTTGGCACGCTAAGGTACGTTATTGCTTGTACCTTTTCCAAAGTGTTCATCTTTATTATTGAGTTTACTTGTCTAATAATACAAATAATTTGGACCCACTTCACGATCATAGTTCACGGTTTACAATAGATTTATCACGATTACGGCTTACGAACACGATTATAGTTTACGAACACGATTACGGCTTACGAGACACAATTATAGTTTACGATTCATGACTCACAATTACGGCTTACGAGACACGGTTATAGTTCACGATTACGGCTTACGGACACGGCTATAGTTCACAGGGGCCCTCCCGATCAATCGAGATAAATGAATGAATTGTTTATACAGATCACAATTACATATATGATGATCTCACATAATCGTTAATCGTTCAATTGTTCATAGAATCGTTAATCGTTCAATTGTTCACGACCGATCGCCTCGGGGTTCGATGAACCTAGGAGTCGTAGTCCATGATTGATTGTTTCACGAGTATGGGTCCTAAGTTTGGCTAAATCGGAAAAGCAAATTCGAAATTGACAAATTTGCAAGCCGAGTACTCAAGAAAAATGATTTAAGATATGCATGATCTAAGAGCACTTAAATTATAATTTTATTTTATAACGGTAACGTCATCGAGCTTCTAACTCACACGTCTATTGTTTTATGTTTTAAAATTTTTAGGAAGTCGAGTGCATGATCGACTATTCACAATCACACCCTAAGTTTAAAGAGGAAGAAAAAGATAAAGGCTGGTCGGGAGAAGTGATGTTCGACTGTTCGTCTTGACCCCATACATGTTAGTCCCTTCCCGGATCTCTTGGCTCATGATTCCTCTCCAGTGATCCTCGGCGTTTTGAAATTTTTATTTTCTACGAAGAAAGTTTGGGTTGGATTGTTACATAAATTAGTTGAATAATTAATCTGCTCAAATGAATTTTCCTTGTTTTCATTATGAAAACGGCGGTAACGTCTCACAATTTACAAGTCTTCCGTCGATGACTATTTATGTATGTGGTTATGTATTGGGGGCGTTACGGATGGGTACCCTGGAATCGAATCGGAACCGGTCAAACGGGTAAGGGTAAGGTTCCTAAAATGAAATCATGGAATCGGAACACGAAACCATTTAAAAAGTTTTATTTTATATTTCATAGATCTTGCCGACGGTGATGGATAAGTTATTGATGTTGAAGATGCAATGAAAGTTTAAAGGTTCCATTATTTTTATTTAAATTTAGTTAATGAACTTGGGACATTTGGTTGTACTAATTTTTGAAGAGACTTTGTAAGATTTTGATCACATCCCCTTTAATAACTTTATTTCTACTACCAACTTTGATTTTGTAAAAAATTGCTAAAAATTGTGGTATTTAATTATTTGCTTGTTGAACTTTAACTAATTAAATGATTAACATGAGTTGATGTTTGTAAATTTTTAAGGGCTTAATTTTTTTTTCATAAGAATAATAGTGTGAATAGGGTACCGTGGAATCGGAACCGGAGCTCGAGGTTCGGGGTAAAGTTCCTAAAATTTAAGAACCAGTCAAATAGGGTAAAAGTAAGGTTCCTAAAATTCGGAAACAATCAAATAGAGTAAGAATAAAGTTCCCGATTTTGAGATAGAGTACCCGCAACCACTCACCCTTAGTTTGGAGGTCCAATGGAAGCTTCTTAGTGGCATAGAACTCATCATTACCATGCCTTTTAGGCAATAATATAGCAAGCCAAGAAAAGGATCAATTTGAAAGATGCGCAGATATTTTGATTGGCCACGAGTCAAGTCTAAACTTTCACTTTTGCAGTTTTTGTTTTTTTAGTTTTAGCTTAATTAATGATGGTAATTAGTTACTACTAATTGTGATTAGTCTTAATCTTTTCTTAGTAGTTAGGAAAGATTTTTTGGAGGGAAAATGCACATATAAAAGTCTCCTTCTTAGTGTTTTTTTTTTCCTGTAAAAATAGATATATGAAGATAAGTGAAAACCTTAAGGTTGTAGAAAACTTTCCCCTTAAATTTCCTAGTTGTTGTATCTTTGTAAGGCAATCAAATGGTGTTAAGTTAGATCCTTACTTACTAGATTGGTTGCGTTTCGTATTCAATCAAGTTCCAAGACAGTCCTTGGACTGCTTAAAGTGTGGTATTCGTGTATTACTTAAGGCATTTAGGATCTACCCTTTGAGTTATTCATTCAACTCAAACTTCTCCAATTTTCGGTGTCTATTTTTTAGCTATTATTTGAGTGAACTGCTTTGTCCCTTTTAAGCTTGCTTGAGTAAAGGCTTGAATATATCATAAACACATTGAGTTACATCTTTCTCTTAAACAATTATATTTTTATGTTTTTAGGAAAATATTCGTGAATATACCCTCAACTAGTTTCAAAGTTGCATCTTAAAGTTTTGGCAAAGGGGACTAGGAAACTCACAATCATATGCTTTTAGGTTTTAAATAGTAGCCTATAATTCAATTTCGAATGTCAAACCGGAGCATGTAAATATTCAGGCTTCAAACTTTTTAGTTAGAAATAATCGTTCCAAACTATCATGATGCTAATTCTTAAAGATTGAATAAGAACTATTGAGTAGCAATGACCACTAGTTCATAATGTTTAGTCATGTGCATCATTTGAATAACGGTAACCTTACGACTCAAGCCTTCCTTTGCGTTTGCTTATTTTATTAAGACTAATATAGTGATTATAGGTTGAGGTGTTGCACATAACTTCTCATATGTAAAATTAATAATAATTATTTAAATTAAAAGACATTAACAATACTTTTAAGAAAGGTCAAAAAATAATTTTATTACTTTCTCATAAATGGTACCTGAAAAACACTAATATTGAGCTAGTTTAGTGTTTTCACCGGTCAAACTCCATTAACTTCATTCATTAGTTTTTTTTTGTGACCTATCACAATCCTTCTTTTCCTGAACAAAAAAGAACCAGCTCTTTTACCTTTATACTCCTTCCTTTATGGACTATCAATCATTTATGTCATTTTTTTGCATTTGTGTGAAAAATGCACTTTTAATGATCATACTCTTGAAGAAATCGATTTTGATATTAAATTTACTATTTTTTTATAGAATAATAAATTTAATATTAAGACATTACTTACTGAATTTTAAATTAAATAATGTCATAAAATATTTTATTTTATTTGATTACGTTATTATTTTTTTACTAATTATGGGTATCTAAAATTAAAAATGGTAGACGATATTCAAAGTTATAAAAGTGGTAGAAAAACAATACACATGTGAAGAGATTTAATAAGCCTTGTAGAGATCTTCTTTAGCTTTGCTGTCACCTTCAAAGATCATGGATTTCCCATTCTTTGACAATTCACATTGTTCGACCAATTTTAAAAATTATATTTTTTATTAGATATGTTTATAATAATACAATTTAAAACCTTATTTTCAATAATTTTTTTGGATTTGTTAATGAAAAAATTTAGTAACAATAAAAGTTTTAGCACCCAAGACAACCTCTTACATGTTTTTTGGTTTGTATTTATTACATATATATATCCTTCAATCAAAGACATGGACAAAATAATGCAAAACAAAAAAGAAACAGAAATTCCATTATTAAAGAAAAACCAAAAACGAATGTACTCTTCCCAATAAGCCAAACAAAAACGAAAGTTTGAGGTTGAATTTTTCAATTATTTGTCACAAAATAATAATCACAAAAGGATATTCATTTTATTTTTGTATTTTTCTAAGGTGCGATATTAGCATTTTTCCATTTCTCAAATTTGCATTTTCCCTTCATCTATTTTAAGGGAAAAATAGAAATGAAACTGGAGCCACAAAAAACTGGCCCCCGCCCCGGAAATATTTGAAATAGCTTTAAATATTATCCGCAATCCAAATCTCCCTAAGATTTTCATATTATCAACAAAAAAAGTTCCGACATCATCTCTCTCTCATTCTCTCCCTCCTCTCCTGCATTAATGACCTTGATCCGATTCCCGGAGCTCCATGTTACCGGCTAAAATTCCGACGCCGCCACCACGGCCTTTTCTCTCTCCTCCGCCTTCACTGTCTTCTCATTCTCTCTCCTCTCTTTTGTTCTCCGACCTTCTTCTCCGGCAACCATGTTCGACGGCGCCGGCGCCGTCGATTCTCTCTCTCCAGCGGAGCAACTGCTTCCTAGTCTCTCTCTTTCCGATCGCCGTCAAGCTTTCCTCGAGGAAAAAGTGCATCGCGAAACCTACTGCCGAAGATCAGCTGAGCGATTCCGAGACCAGAGGTAGCGACGAGATTGACTACGAGGAGCCAGAGAGTCAAAATGGCGCAATTTCTGAGAATTCTGATAATGGTGTTCCAAGAGCCTCTGCTTCACCGGCTTCCGATTTTCTCTCTCTTGGCATCCCCGAACCAGTTTATAAGGTTTCCTTATTTGTTCTGGACATCTTGTGTTAACGCAATTATTTTTTCGTGCTTAGCATCGATTTAAGCGGCGTATGAGGACATTCTTGATAAACTGGTGGTAATTTATTATCAACAATTTTGATGTTTAGCATAGATATTGCACGGTTTGTTATAGTAGAGTAATGACAATTTTGTTAATGTAATTATTCTTTTGATCGTTTTAATTTGATGTGCATTATGATAATATGTTATGTTTTATTGAATGGAATAGGTAGTAGAGGTAAAGTCAGATGGGATGATATCAACTAAGGAAATCAACAGAAGGCAATTGTTGAAATCCAGTGGTAAGTAAATGAAATATATTTGCTTGATTAGCTGATAGCATGAGATGATGGAAGATATATGTCAAAAGTTTTGTTGAAGCTCAACTGATTCCTTCTTCGCTAAATTTAATATCTGCACTAAAAGTTTTTTGGGTGTTTCTTTGGAAACCAAAGGACCAAACAATAGTTCCCAGCCCTCCACACACCCAAAAAAAAAAAAAGAAAAAAAGAGAGAAAAATAGAAAATAGAGAGGTGTGGGTTCAAACTTATGTTTTGTGGCTTTTGCCAAGATGAATTGGTGGCTCGAAGAGAACAAATTGTGAAGGAAATTCAACATATTTGCAACATGGCTTTTAATTACCATGCAGTTTTGCAAGCCTCTAGCTTGGAAACTTGATTTGCTAGCCATGCTTCCCTTTGAAAGTTGCCAATCATTATCAGAGAAAAGTAAGCATTGACAATGTGATTCGTCAGCCATCTATAAACTCATCTATGCAAGACTTTCAGTGTTTTTGTATTGAACAGTAAACAATGTTACTTGGGCGATTCCATGAACATGTAGGGAGTGCTGACTCATGTTAAACATAATGTCTCGTATTGGTCTTGTAGTATACTGTGTGTGAACTGTGAACACACGTGTGTTCTTATCTCCAATCCAGCTATGCAGTTTTTCCCTGCGGACTTCTATTATGGTTGCTTCCTGCTGTTTATTCTGGTCATTGCGTTTTGATTGTTAAATCCATGTAACTTGTTGATGATGCAGCAGTGGTAAAAACTTCTTTTGAGGGTAATTGTCATTTTTATGTTGCTTACAAACTTGTCTGATATCAGGGCTCCGCCCCGAGATGTACGCAGTGTTGATCCGTCCTTGTGGCTGACAAACTCTATGCCTTCTTTATTGGTAACGTATTCAATTTCTCATCTTCTAACAATATATTGTTCTATCTTGCTCTCGCTTCTTTCTTTTAAGTTTATCAAAGTGAGCATGCACAATATATACAATAAATTATGTACAATTTTGACGTCGAGGCTCAAAAGACTATATGCATTACTGATGCTTGTCTCTGTGCTTTGTTAAATGACAGCTATAATGACTTATGGGTGCTTAGTGCTACTTTCTTAAGATGGTATCATCAGAAGGTTGTAAGTTTAACTCAAACGTGTCTGTTTTAGATGGCTCCTCACTAGTGGCTTTTGGGGTTTTAATGATAATGGTTACACACGACTTATTTAACTGTGGTCTAAAGGATTCAGCCGCTTTGCTATTGCAAGGGCAAGGCTGCATACAGCTTGAATTTCCACCAAACCCTCCCCGACAGGGAACATGATGACAGGTATTGAGGTTGTAGTGTGGCATGTCACACATGACTAACTTAGTTCATAGTATATGTGATGCTGTTGCTGCTACATTTTGATTGCTCTTCTATAGGTAGATTTACAGGTTTCATTTTGCGCGCCTGGTTTTGATACATCATTGACAGACCTTGTAATGTCATAGGTTCGGGAGCAATGCATTCTGTTGAATTTGGGCTCCTTAAGGGCAATAGTGATGCAGGAAAGTGTTCTCATATTTAACTACAACAGGTACTGCTTGTCCTAGGAAGTGGATTTCGTATTTCCACTATCATTTATAGACGTCTGTATTTTACAGGTGGGCTAACAGTAATGTTCGTGTTTGTTATTATCTTCAGGAGAGGTGGGAAAGCTTTCATCGATTCATTGTTGCCTCGTTTGCGTCCTGAAAATACTAATGGAGCACCATCAATGCCATTTGTACTTGAGGTGATTGTCACATAATAAAGTTCTCTGCATTATAGTTTGACAATTGCTGTTATTGGGAGAAACTGCTTTGCATTAGTAGGCTTTTATGTAATTGTAATGCAAAGGCAGATTCTTTCCTGTGTCATATTCTCCTGATAATATCATTCCGCTGAAATCTTAAGCTAAATATTTCTACTTCTGTAAACCACTTAAATTTTGGAATGCATATCTCCAGCTTCCTGCTTTATGACCATCAAATATCTGGCCCCTTATTTCTTTGTGTTAGTACATTATATACCCGTTCAAGCCTTTAATGGTATTACACAACTCCAGTCATTTCAACTTTGCACATGTTTCTGATACGATATTTGTTTGTCTGATAATGTTTCAATCACCCAATTCTAAAAATTTAGTACTTTTAGGTTGTTGAAGCGGCCTTGCTTTCAAGAATACAGCGTTTGGAGCAGAGGATGATGGAATTAGAACCTCGTGTGAGTATGGCAACACAGTGAGTATAGTTTTGTTTATTAGTCACTTTTGATGATGTAATAGTGAGACTTGGTTTAGGGATTTTAAAAACTGAAAGTGTCTTCAAAACTGTTGTATACTTGGTTTTATGTGAGCATCAGATAAGATTTTAAGATAATACCATCATCAATTACAGACAGTCACAAAGGAAAAAAGGGGCATGGGTATATGTCCTGGTTTGAGTTCACCAATCACTAAGAAAAGAGTTCTTGCATGTACCTCAGGTTCAGTCACTGCTTGAGGTCCTCCCCAACCGCTTAACAGGAGACGTATTGGAACAGCTACGCATCAGCAAGCAAACATTGGTATGCCTTGATCTTAATGTTAACAAGATGAGTCTGGCCATATGGCTTCAACAGAGAACCGTAGACCACTAACCAACTACTTCAATTTCCTCACTATTTGTAAAGGTTGAATTGGGATCTCGAGCAGGTGCTCTCAGGCAGATGCTGCTTGATCTTTTGGAAGACACACAAGAAATACGCCGGATATGTATCATGGGAAGGAACTGCACTGTTAACAGATTCACCAACGCTTTAGAATGCTCTCTTCCTTTAGATAAGGAAATTGCTGAGGGTGAGTCATCACAAAGAAAGTTATACTGCAAACAGATAAGAATGCATTTGTGTGTTTCTCACATGCAACATTTCTCATTATGCAGAAGAGGAGCAGGAAATTGAAATGCTACTAGAAAATTATCTTCAAAGGTAATATTTTGGCCTTGATTTATTTCTGACAAACATCTTGTGCAATCTACATGGAATTCCAGCTTGCATCCAAACGTATTCTTAGACGACAGTCGCATTAGATCATAATGCTTATATTGCTACAGCCTACAGATCATCTTGCTTGATTGCAGGTTAAGCATTTTCATGCATGCTAATTCAACTTCTCTTGTTGTCTGACTAGCGCTTATGGTATGTGTGCAAATTCCATCATCCCCGCAATGTGGAATCACTGCATCCTTTGACTTTGCCTATAAATTTTAGGCATATCTGTTTTAGCTTGTTTTTTTTTTTTCAGAAATTGAATGGTTGCACAGCAGTGGTTAGATTCTTTATTCTTATCTCAATATCTCTAGAAGGAATCACCAGCCCTTTGGAGAGAAAAATTTTGAAGTTGTGGGCTTACTCTCGCTGCTCACACTTGCAGGTGTGAGTCTCTCCATGGTCAGGCTGAAAGACTTCTTGATTCTGCGAAAGAGATGGAAGACTCGATTGCTGTCAATTTAAGGTAAGTTTTCTATCCTTATTACCCTGGCATTAATGTACTATTTATTTGACTTGGAAGCTAACTTTAATATGGTCTGGACCTTTCTTATGACTGCCATATTGATAACAAAGAACTAAATTTCGGAAGTAGCATTGAGACATAAGTTGAACATTACTTGGTTTGAGAGAATTGTTCTTGTTGTTGCTGTCATTGTTGTTTTGTTTTATCAGTAGTGTATTGATGACTTATCATATTGTTTCTGGTATTAACAACCCTAATAGTAATATTCTTCCAATTTTTTCGAAAAATCTTTTTTCTTGAGCTTTCTGGAAAGACCATTGCTGATGACTGCTCGTATTGTGTAAAACTATGTTGATTTTGACTTTCTAGAATCCTGAGGATCCATACTGGCGAATGTTGTATTTTTTTGTGTTTCACCAATTTATTTGCATGTATATTTTTGTAGAAATAACTTCCAGATGAATTTTGTATAGAACCCTTTGCCATGGAATGATTCTGTTTATTTAGGTTAACTACAAAATGCTTTTTGATACCCTCTACATACTTTTAGCTAACTTGGAGGAATAGTAGCCGGACAACATTGCCTGTGAGTCAACTACAAAATATTTGTTTATTGCTTTCATTTTAGTGCAACATCCCCTGGTTGTAGCCCGTAGGCTTAGCTTTCACAGCTTTGATATATTTGGTTTAAAATTTTACCCGTTTGTTAGTGGTAGCATCTGAGGTTGATACTTAAGGACTTCCTTTTGCCTTTTGCTTCGACAAACTTCTTGCAACTTACAAGCCAATGCTAGATTACCTGATTGTCTGCCTAGATGGTTTTCTGTGTCCTTGATTCTCGCATGCATATGTAAAGCTGTCTAATGATTTGTATAAATAAACTATTGAGCCAATATAAATTGCAATAACAATATTGACCCTGTCTGAAGCATAAGTGTAAGGATCTTTTTAAATGTTTGATATCTACATAATATATGATAAATAGTTTATTTCTACTCCTAAGTTCTGGGCCTCTTAACAGAGGACATTTGCCAATGATGGAAAGATCTCCTGTCTTTGCAGTTCTCGAAGACTTGAAGTAAGCAAAGTGGAGCTGCTTCTTCAAGTAGGCACATTCTGTGTAGCAATTGGAGCGTTGGTTGCAGGTGATTTAGAATTAGTCTCTTTCATTGTTCTGTCCAATACTTGATATAATTGTTTGAACTGAAAACCATGAATATTACTTGAATTGCAGGCATATTTGGCATGAATTTGAGATCATATCTTGAAGAACATGCGGTATGTGAACCTCTCCACTTACCTCTTGAGTATCATTATCTCAAGCAAGGGAAAAAAATGATATCTCTCTAACTTGTACCAAATGCAAATCCTTGGTGCAATAGTCTATGTGGTATAACATGAATAATGTAATAAAACAAAAAACAAAAGCATCTCATGTAAACTATATTTGTACAAAACATAAAAACAATGATTTCTCTATATCTTGAAATAACCAATTTAGTTCTCATATGTCAAAAAGTTTTTCTCCTCTCTGTTTCGCCACTTCCCTCCATTAATGAACTTTATTCCGGAACTATATTTCACCCAATGATTTTGGCACTGATGGAGTTTCTGCATTTTCAAATTGTTGCGAGAAGTTGATTTTATAATGATTAGTTGCTTATCTTTCATTAATGCAGTTTGCATTTTGGTTCACAACAGCAGGGATCTTGGTTGGTATAGTGGTGGGATTTTTCTGATGTATTCATATCTCAAGAAAAGGAAAATATTGTAGCTTTGTTGCATATAAAATTGAAGGAAATGGTGCATTTGAGTTAGCACCCATTTCTTGTCTTCTCCACTAGGTTTAGCTGACAGTAAATAATGACTGATTATGCCTTCTACAGAATACAAGTACGAGGGATAATCACACATATTGATACTTGTATAAGTACATATTGTAATGTCATGTAAAGTAACCATGAGGAGCATACGATTTCCTCAGAAGTCGAATCCTTAATTATAGTTATACATTCCTTGAATAAGAATATGCTCATGCATAAGTGCCATTTTTGTGCAATTTGTTGTGATATAGCAGTAAAATTCCTTTCTATACGCTGATGCTGTTAGTGCATTGATCTGGATTATTCCAGTCAGTTCATGGGGAATGCCAGTTTTTGCATTCTCTGTGGATTTGTATCGCGGTGACTTTAATTTGAGAGCTTCTAAAATTTTTAGGCTTCTAAATTGCTGTGTTAACTTTAGCTTACAGTGGATTGATGTAAAATGCTTCATAAAACTACTCGTGCCTATTTTCTTGTGATATGTTAGGTGATCACTGGTTTTTAAATTTAGGGTTTACATATACCGTTTAGACACGTTTTTGGGATATTGGACCAATTAGTTTGGTTTGATTTGAAGGTGGATGTTTATACCGAACTTAAGTTGTGTGATTAGAATTTTTCGTTCTATTGCCTTCTGTGTCATTTTAATTCATGAACTTTCCTATTTCCTACTTATTTAGCGTGCAGTATGGCATAGAAGCAGTCTTTTTTAAAAACTTGATCCGCTGAAGGTGGAACCATTTTGCAACTGATCTCTACTCTTGTACAAACTGCCATATTGTTGGGTCGTAAGCTATTGAACTGATATTTGCAACATTATGCACCAAAAAAACTACTCTAACGTACCTCAAGTTCCTGAGTTTAGACTTAATATTCTCAAAAATAATTTTAAAGTATCCTAAATTATGGGATAAATTATATTAAAGGCTCTTTTTCGGCCAATGACATCAGAAAACCGGATGTTTGGGTGGAATTTTTAAAAATTACACTTAAAAGTTTCAAATTACCCCGAATATATTTGGAAAGCTAAAATTAATTCCTTTTCCTCTCTCCATTAGCCTCAACTTCATCCACTTTCCCCTCTCAAAGTCTATTTCTTCTCTCTCTTAGTCTCCCATGGCAATGGCCTCAAAGAGCTCCACCTTCGGAGAGCACCTAAAATGGAGGAAATCTAGAAGGGCGAGAAAACGAGAGAAATAGAGATCAAGGGGCGAGAAAGAGAGAAGAAGAAGAAGCGAGAGAAGAAGCAAGTGCAGAGATAGATAGATAAATAGAGAGAGAGAGAGGGAAGAAGGAAAGACGTAGAAAGAGCCAGCACAAAGAGAGAGATATGGATATTATAGACATTTTACACTTTTGTTCACCCATCGAGTCGGAATTAGGTCTTAAATATAGTTTACCCCATAATTTAAGGTAATTTAAAATTATTTTTGAGAACATTGAGTCTAAAAATAGTTGCCGAAAACTTGAGTTACCTTAGCGTAGTTTTTTACTTTATGGACTATTAGAGGGGAAGGGGCCGAGTACATGAAAATTTAGGATGAACAGGCTTTTTGTAACTCTATATAGTTCTCCCTACTCCTTTACGCGCTTCAAAACGTAGTAAGGAGTGGTAGGCCATATGTGGTGAAGAAAGACGCAATATGTCATGTTGAAATGAGTCGAGGAGGCCAGTGGTGTGATGGCCATCGACTCTATCCTCCACCCACCCCACCCGAGGTTCGAATCCGGAGGAAGCAATGTTTCTCAATTGTGAGGATGTTGTGTGGTGGAGGCTAATGGGCTTGACACTCTCCTCGTCCCCAAGTCTGTTAAGCTCGTTGGGTCTTCCTCGAGATAGGGGTCCAACGGGTGACCCGCTTACCCAAAAAAATATACTTCTCCTAAGACTTATAAATTATTATACGACTAGATAAAAAGATGTCAGTCTTTGGGAGTGGCATGATACCAACCGAGCCTACTAGTGTGTATTAGTTTAAACTTGAATTGAACTGATTCGGTTTGGGTAGAAGCCGATTGGACGAAATAGATCTTTGAATCGGACTAAAAAACAAATTGGACTGGACTGATCGGATCAAATTATTGTTTTTTGAAATCCATAAAAAGAAATATTCTCTTTAACATCAGAGAAAATCAAATGAGTATTTCTTTAAGTTGCATATAAAAGTGTATATAAGAAATTAATTCTAAATATTTTAAAATTACTCTTTTATTTTGGTTTTCTATATGCTTAATGATGTAAGATAAATTATTATGAATATTGGGTTTCTAATTAGTCTTGATTTTTTCAAGTTGAGTCCGAACGGGACTAAAACTAAATAGTCATAACTTCTTAAACTAAAAACTAGACCGAAATTAAAATGGTCCGATTTGATCCAATCCAATATAACTTAGGTAATTTTCCGATCAGGACTGAAAATACACACGTCTAATGGAAACAAATTAAAGTTCGTGCAAATGATATAAAATAAAGTAAAATTATTACATATTTATGGAAGTACAAGCTGTAGATGCTATGTACATTTGTCACATTGACGGTCTTTTGAGTGTACTCCTTTCCTATCTACTTATATGATGATTACTCGATTACATACATATTCGCAGGAACATGGCATATGGACTTTGGAAAAATGGCTTAGTTAGACATAAAATAAATGCAAACCCCATTCAATAGACTTCCTTATTTAATACAAGTATTGGCATTAGGAGGCATAGGCTATCGATGGGATTTGGTGATTGGTCATGTCAATGTACGCACACGCAATGCCTTCACTCAAACCGATTCCAGTCCTGTTGTGTTGTTTCATGACCCAATCTGGTTATGTATACAAAATCTGGTTATATATACTGTTTTGTAGTATAACTCTCTTTCATAATTGATATTACTTTAATTAATTTTTTTAAATTTTATAATATTTTTTATTTTATAATCTTAAAATTTAATTTTTAATACAAATTTTGTCATAAATTTTTTATTTTTTAAATATTTTTTGTATCTTAAAACAAGTATCGTGAAACAGAGTGCGTATTAGTTTATTATTTCAATTCTTATGGAACATATGTTATTATTTTTAAAATTGTCATTAAAAATTGAGATTTAAATCTATCTTATATTAATTTCTTTTTTACTCAATGTGTAAAATAATCCTACTTATATAATAGAGAGTAATAATAATAATCTATCCAACTAAATTTATCTTATATATTTTATATATTAACCATTATTATGGAATATATGTAGGTACCTTTTTCAAAACTCTCTCCTGCAATGATTGAGCCGGATAGAGGACGATCGGTAGAGGAATCCGATCAACTCAATCGCTCTACAAAAAAAATGAAACGGATTATCGATCGACCTCGGGACAATCGAATGGAAGATGAAGAAGAAGAGATTGCTGATATGGAATTGGGTTCACCAAGAGTACAGGATACACACTCGGGAATGGAAATCATGGAAGAGGAATTGGAAAATCTTACAGAGACACTTTGCAACAAAACAATCCGAATTTGAATCTAGAAATGAGAGACAATCCAATCTGGGTCTCTAATGATCCAATCTACATGTCCGAGGATGATGATCCTAATTGCCCACCCATCCTCTTAGCTGCAGCAGAAAAACGGATTCTAAGAGAGCCGTGGCAAAATGCCCTTATAATCAAAATGTTTGACAAGGGGATTGGATATATGCGGTTAAGGAAAAATCTTACTAAAAAATGGGCACTTCGAGGGGATTTTTCTCTTATTGATATTAGGCACGATTATTATGTCACTAGATTCACAAACATGGAAGATTATGATCATGTTATAACAGGAGGGCCATGGATGATTGGAGATAATTATTTGGTGATACGGGAATGGGTGCCAAACTTCATGCCGGAGGACGACAAAATTACTAAACTTGTGGCATGGGTACGGATTCCTAAACTAAGTGTAGAATATTTCAACAAAAATTTTCTACTCCACAAGATCGGTAACAAGATAGGCAAAGTCATTCGGGTTGATAATACAACAGCAAATGTTGAGCGGTGACAATACACAAGACTAAGTATTGAAGTCGATTTAACCAAGCCATTGTTGTCCAAATTCTGGCTCAATGGCCGAATTTGGAGAATTCAATATGAGGGCCTTCGCATGATTTGCTTTCACTGTGGAAAACAAGGGCACAAAGATGAAGTTTGTCCCCTTAATCAAAGTACATCCGAAATAGAAAACCAACCGCAAGGACATAAGCCTCGCATCTAACGGAGGAATGGTAGACAAACTAGAAGAAAGGGAAGCCTATGGTAGCTGGATGATGGTGAAAAAACATGTTAGAAGGAAGAACCATAAGCAATCTAACAATGGCGGACAGAAGGTGGGGGACCGAACCGGCCAACAACGAGCTACTACCACAATCTTCCCGGAGACAACGAAGCTACGAGGAGAATAATCGAGGATCGAGATTTCGAGCAAGTGGTAGATATGGACCTTAATGACCCTATGGAGGATGAAGTGGTAGCAAATAAGGAAGTCTGTGCAAGCGGATTTAGTGGAACAACAGGAAGATCTTGCCATGGGAAAGGAAGTGAATCAACGCCCAATGGCTAATGAAGAATTGCTTTTGCTAGCACCGGACAAAGACAATGTAAGAGGAGGAAATTTTCAAGTAAACCCTAGTGTTCCAAGACATGGGCAAACCAATAAGCCACAACAAGGCCCACTTCGAATTGAAGACAATTACACTACCCCACAAGCTTCAACAGGCGGAGCCATTTTGGCCTACCGGCCCGGACAATCTACTTCCCTCCTTACACGCTCCCCTCCTCCGCTCAATTGGGCCACAATATGGATTACGACCCATCAATTCACCCCATTTCTAGGCCTCCGTTGCTAGCCTTGAACTGTGATAAAATTGCAACGTCCAACAGACCTCTAATTCTTGATGGACCTAGCCCTAGTCACGACATTTCGAAGCAGGCCGAGAAAAACAACTCTCCTAATCCCGAGCATCATTATACTCCATTGGATGTAAACGGAGTCCGACTAATGCGATTATTGAGGGGACAAACCTCAATACCTCCGCTGGATACTAGCTCCATATGAAGAGTTTTTCTCCTTCCTATAAAATTTTTATATGGATCAAAATCTTTTGCTAAATAACAAAATCACACGGATCCACGACAATGCTAATGCTATTACGCTACTTGTGTGGAATGTTAGAGGAGCTGGGGGTGTTAACTTCAGGAATGTGATCAAAGAACTCATTCGAATTCATCGTCCCAATATCCTAGTCCTTACGAAAACGCATATTAGTGGTAGAAGAGCCGACGAGTCCGCAATCGATTAATTTTGGAGAAGTAGTCGAGTGGAAGCTCGGGGATTCCAAGGGGGCATTTGGATGTTTTGGAAACCCAATGAAATCCATCCGAAGATTTTATAGAAACATGAGCAATTTATCACAGCAGAAATTGAAGCAAATGGATCTTCTAAATGGCTCTTTACTGCTGTCTATGCCAGTCCCCATATTCATACTCGTGATATTTTCTGGAGGGAGCTAGCAGATTTTGCGGGTACAATCAACATGCCTTGGCTACTTGCAGGAGATTTCAATGAGACCATTAGTTTATAGGAACGAGATCATGACAACCCGGATTTAGCCGGACGTTGCGAAAAATTCAAGCACTCGGGTGGAAAACAATGGCTTGATTGACTTGGGTTTCTCTCGGACCGAAGTTTACATGGTGCAGGGGAAGCGGTCGAAACTAGGAAGTGTGCACGACTCGGATAGCGCACTCTGCAACCTTTATTGGCGTACTCGGCTTCGGGAAGGAGGGGTCGGACATTTAACTCACGAGTCACTCGGATCACTCCCTCTCTTGATCAACTCCAAAGGTTTTACTCCTCTAGCAGACATTTCAAGGCCTTTTCGCTTCCAAATGGCTTGGACTACACATGCTCATTTTGAGCCTTTTCTACGGGACAAATGGGATACAACTCGCTCCTCTTATCCCGAAACCGCATCATCCGGCTACCGAGCTTAATCTTTGGAATAAAGAGGTTTTTGGAAACTTGTTTAGAAGGAAGCGCTCTCTTTGGGCTAGACTTCGAGGGATCCAAGTGAAATTGTCGGACGGATGCCTTCCCAACCCGATTAAAGACAGAATTGAATAAGGTGCTCAAACAAATAGATCTGCTGTGGCTCTCGAAATCCCGGATGGATGCAATCGGAGATGGTGATCTTAACACTAGATACTTCCATACTAGCACAATCATCGAAGGCGATTGAATAGAATCGAAACACTCCAAATTGGTGAAAATCAGTGGACTTTGGATCCTCTAGAGATCAAACGAGTAGTAATGGAATATTTCGCTATTCTCTTTCAGGATTTGGGAAATTCACCGAATCAACGAGTTCTCCACACGGGATGTTTCCCTTGCATAGATGCACTATTCACAGCTAGATTAAAGGAGCCTTTCAATGCTCAAGAGGTTTATGAAGCTCTCAAAAGTATGGCGCCACTTAAAGCTCCAGGACCGGATGGATTTCAGTCTGTTTTTTCGAAGTATTGGTCAATTGTGGGGACCGATGTCCGCAACACTCGTATTTGGAATCCTACAAGGAAAACAACCGCCGAGATGGAATCAACAAGACCTTTATAGCTCTTATACCAAAGGTGAACAACCCCCAATTGGTGACTCAATTTCGACCTATTGGGCTGTGCAATGTAACGTATAAATTGGTCATGAAGTGCATCGTCAATCGTTTGAAAATTATTCTTCCGGACATAATCTCTCCTTATCAAGCAAGCTTTGTGCCCAAAAGCTAAATTAGTGATAATGTTATCATCATGCAAGAAGCATTACATACTATGAGAAAGAAGAAAGGCTCCAAGGGGTGGATGGCCATTAAAATTGACCTTGAAAAAGCTTATGATCGGTTAAGATGGTCCTTTATCCGAGAAACCCTCATGGAGATGCGGTTGCCCCAAATGTTGGTGGAGATCATCATGTCATGTATCACGAGTTGCTCTATGAGTGTTCTTTGGAACGGGCGACTCACAACCGAATTTCAGCCTACCCGAGGGATAAGACAAGGAGATCCTCTATCACCTTATATTTTTGTGGCTTGCATTGAAGGGCTTCATCATTTGATCGAAAGGACGGTTAGCGATGGAAACTAGTAGCCATTTTCAATCAGCAAAGGAGGTTGTTCTCTTTTTGCCGATGATGTTGTTCTCTTCGCGAAGCGAACTTAGAACAAGCTTCTTTAATCAAAGGTTGTCTGTCTTGGTTTTGTGAAGCTTTCGGTCGAAGGTTATTGTCTGTAAAATCGAACATTTATTTTTCTCTTAACACCGAGCCAGCTACGACCTCTAATACCTGCGATATTTTAGAGATGAAACAAATAACCGATTTTGGAAAATATTTGGGTGTTCCCACAATTATCTGGAAGAGTGACCAAGGCCACATTCTAAGAGGTTTTGAATAGAGTAGACAAAAGACTTGCTGGGTGGAAATCAAAATGTCCGTCCCTAGCAAGCGGGGTTACTTTAATTCAATCTACGGTTTGTGCCATTCCTGTGTATACTATGCAAACTGTCAAACTACCGCGCTCAATTTGTGATGACTTGGATAGGAAAATGAGGAGATTTCTATGGGGCGAGACATCCACCGAACGGAAAATCCATTTGGTCTCATGGGAGGTTGTAACAAAGAGCAAAGCTAATGGAGGTTTGGGCCTTCGGTCCATGCGGCACTCGAATAGCGCACATCTATTGAAGCTGGGCTGGCGTCTTCAAACGGAGCCCAACAGATTATGGGCTTAGACTCTAAAGCATACGTACCTACACGGGGAGATCTCCAAACCCTATTCACTACTCCGGTCCGCCTCCAACACTTGGAGGGGGATCACTGCGAATTTACCCATGCTCAAAAAAGGTATCAAATCCGCCATTGGAGATGGAAGACAAACACGATTTTGGCTAGACCCGTGGGCTGTGGAACAACCATTGATTTCTAAAGCGATCTCGGAAATTCCCTCTACGAGATATCAACGTCAAGGTACACGAAATGTGAAATTTCGCCAATCACTCGGGCTTGGGATAGGTTTTCTAACCTACTTCCGCCAGAGATCCTTCGAAAATTGCAGTGATTGAGGTGGCGGAGGAGGGCGTCGCGGACAATTTTTATTGGCATGCTTATTCCTCGAGTAAATTTACTATTAGCTCGGTCATCTCCCTCCTTAACAACGAATCCTTAGCAAGAGAAAATCACGACCCGAACCGGAATTGGATCCGGCAAACCCAAGCTCCATAGAGAGTCCGAATGTTCCTCCGGCTTTTACTTGGGATAGGTTAATGACAAACGTTAACAGATTTAAAAGAGGATTGACCAACGATCCTAGTCTGTAGAATGTATGGAAATCAATTCGAAGACTCGAGCATATCATTCGGCGGTGTCCTCAAGCGATTACAATCTGGAATTTCTTGGCGGCTAAAGGATGTTTCGTGGGATCTAATAATAGCCCCTTTAATGACTCGGCTATTGGCAAATTTGAATCATGGGACATTTGACTCACATTGGGAAACCAAATTCTTGATGACTATCTGGTATCTCTGGAAATGGAGGAACTCCCATTGTTTTGCATATGAAGATATCGTATCGAGGAACAAAAGAGAGTTCATTTTGCTAAAGTTTGAAGAAACCATCAGCGCTCTAGGTGAAGATACAAACTTTACTTTGGGACAAGCCCATCAACGCAGGGTAGAATTAGTTAAATGGGAACCCCTCCTCCAGGATGGGTTATTCTTAATACCGATGGTGCTTCTAAAGGCAATCCCGGATTAGCAGCAGGAGGAGGAGTCATTAGGGGTGATAAAGGTGAATGGCTAGGAGGGTTCACTGAAAACTTTGGGTGGTGTAATTCGTTTATGCTCGAACTCAAAGCCGCGTGGCGAGGACTTCGAGTAGCAAAAATTTGGGGTTGGAACACATTTGGTTACAACTTGATTCAATCCTGGTAGTGGGTATGCTCAAAGGCACTAAGGACTGGGGGTCACAATTTACTCCACTATTGAAGCTATGTAAACAGCTAATAGAAAACCCAACCTGGGTAGTGAAAGTCACCCATTGCTACTGAGAAGCGAACCAAGTGGCGGACAAACTTACAAATTTAACCATGAGTTTAGGTGATCATTTCTTTCAAACTCCAACTAGGGATATTAGAGATTTGCTTTTCGCGAGACAAGTGTAAGTGTCGTATGGCCCGGAGTTATTAATAATTAATTTGTTTAAGGGGCACAACCCCTCTTCCGCACCAAATTTTTTTTTATCTTATATTAATTTTTTGTTCCAAGGTTCAAATCCTGGTGGAAAGGATGGAAGTTTAAAGTGTTTGCCACTAAATTAACATTGTAAGTGGACTTATCATATGTGAGCTCTTATTTTATGCAAATTGTATTAGTCGGTGAAATTGAGATGTTGTGATGGTGACGGGTGCTAGAGTTGCTTGTAGTATTATTGAACTTGGAAACATTTGCGAAAAATTAGAACAATAATGTGTTGGAAAAATCTCAAAGCTTGTCTTTTGTGATTGTTTGTCCCTTTGTGGATTTTTTATTTTATTTTCCAAGTGCCTAACACTATGATGCTCATTTGCTTCCCCATGCATACTTTGTCTACCTTGGTCTCCAAGGTGTGTATTTGCAATGATTTCTTGCTTGGCCTTCTTCACTTGCTTTTGCCTATATTAGGAGGCTTGTGTATTGAGTTTTATGCAGAAAATTCCAACTTCATTCTTGCATTATAAGTGCTGAAAATTTAGCCTCTCATTTCCCTCTCAAACTCATGTTTAACCTCACCAAAAATAGTTCAATTCCTTCCAATTAAATCTCCTAAACACATAAACCGTAACCCCTAAATATAGACATCTTTGGGCATTGATTTAAGTATTCTAAGTTAATTAATTGGGAGTGCACCCGATTGATTAGCACCGTGTTAATCTTGGGGAATGGCCGCCCATGTGAAGTTTACACCATAGTTTCGGCGAAATCGTTCTTAGGACAGTGGCTATACCACGACATGGTTTTATTTTTTATTTCAATTTTATTATATCTTAAAAGGTTACTAACTTGTTTGTTTGGTGCTTTGTAAGCACTAATTTAAGTCAATACATTTGTCTCAAGCAAGGTGACCCGAACACCATCCTAAGTGTTGGTAAAAAATATTTAGTGGTTATAATTGTTTATAACACCATTTTAACTCTAATTTCAAACAATCTAAGAACGATTTTCAGTTATATACAATTATGGCTTCTAAATATACTATTCCCGATATGTCTAAACTTGAACCTTTGGATGGGAAAAATTATAATTGTTGGGCTATAAGAATGAAATTTTATCTTGACCAAATTGAGGTTGTTTATGTCTTAGAAGATAAAGATGTTCTTAAAGAAGATGATGCTAAAATCTAATATGAACTAAAATTTGCTAAAGAAGACAAAATTTGCAAGGGCATGTTGTTGCATCATATGTCTAATGCCTTACTTGACATATATATGAAATTTAAAACTGCTGAGGTTATTTGGGATGCACTTAAAAAGAAATATGGAAATGATGACGCCGGGACTAAACGATTTGTTATTAGTAAATGGTTAAACTTTCAGATTGAAGAGGACAAACCCATTATTAACCAAATTCATGAATATGAAAACTTATGTTCCTCTATTACATCCGAAGGACTTAACATATGTGATAAGACCTTGGCAATTGTCTTGATTGAAAAATTACCACCATTATGGAAAAATATCGAACCAGCTCATGCATGAAAAGAATGACTGGACTTTGGACGAACTGATTGGACATTTGAAAATCGAAGAAGAAAACAGATTGAAGGACAAAAGGACTTATAACAATTCTAGTTTTTCTAAAGCTAACCTTGTGGAACCGAGATCCGCTAATTTTGATAGGTACAAGAATAAGGGAAAGAAAAATTACGAAGGGTTATTAAGCCACAAGGAAAGGTGCAAAAGTAGAAATTCATGGGACGATGCCATGAATGTGGGCAACATGGTCACAAGGCCGTACGCTGCAAAGCCAAGAAAAAGGGTGATGCCAATCTAGTTGAGTCCGACACAATTGTTGTTGTAGTGTCGGGGTGAACCTAATTGGTAACACCATGGAATGGATCGTTGACACGGGTGCCATCGGACACATATGTGCCGACCATAGACTATTTCGAGTCTTATGAAAAACTTTACGAAGGTGAAAATGTCTTCATGGGTAACGCAACTTCCGCTTCGTCATCGAAAAGGGAAGATCACTTTGAAACTCACTTCGGAAAATTTCTTACTCCGACTAATGTTCCGCATGTGCTCGAAATGCGTAGAAATCTCATATCTACATGCTTACTTGTTAAAACAAGTATGAAATTAACTCGTATTTCCGATCGTCTTGTCATGACTCACAATGGTGAATTTGTGGGGAAGGGTTTTTGTAAGGGTGATATGATTGTACTTGACACCATCTCTGAATCCACTAATAAAAGTGCTAGTACTTCTTACGCTTATATTGTTGAGTCACTTGATCTATGGCATGCAAGACTAGGACATGTAAATGTTGACTACATTAAAAGGCTTAAGCATCTCAATTTGATTCCTAAATGGTCTAGTATGGATTTTTCTAAATGTGAAGTGTGTGTTGAAGCTAAGTTTCATAAGAAATCATTTAAATCCATAGAAAGACAAACTGAATTGCTTGAGCTTGTTCATAGTGACCTAGGAGATTTTAAGAACCATATGAGTATAGGCAGTAAAAAGTATTATATTACCTTTGTTGATGACTACTCATGTTACACTATGGTCTATCTCCTAAATTCAAACAATGAGGCGGAAGAAATGTTCATTAAATATAAAACCAAAGTTGAAAATCAACTTGATAAAAAAATAAAAAGGCTTAGAAGTGACCGAGGTGGTGAATATGACCTCATATCTCTTAAAAACTTTTGTGAAGCTAATGGATAATTCATGAACGAATTGCCCTTTATGCTCTAGAACAAAATGGTATAGCGAGAAAAAAATAGACTTTGAAAAATATGATGAATTCCATGTTAATTAGTTCTGGACTTCCCGATAATATGTGGGAGGAGGCAATTTTATTTGCATGTCATGTATTAAATTGTGTGCCTCATAAGAAATTTGATAAGACCCATATGAATTATGGAAAAAAGGGCATCCTCCTAACCTGAATTATTTGAAACCGTGGGGGTGTTTGGCTAAAGTGGGATTACCTGAATTTAAGAGAAAGAAGATTGGTTCTAAAGCCATTGATGCATTATTTGTGGGTTACACATATCAAAGTGCTGCATATAGATTGATTACTAAAGGAACAAATGGTTCACATATGCATGGTAATATAATTGAAGCTAGAGATGCTGAATTTTTTGAGTATATATTTCCTATGAAAGTTGCATCTCTTATAATCACATCCCTTATAAAATATCCTCGAAGAGTCATGCATGTTCATCTGATATTGAATTAAGGAGAAGTAAAAGAATCATAAAGGAAACTAATTTTGGTCCTAATTTTATTACTCGTATTTCGATTGAAGATGACATGTTAAATGAGGAATTTGTTTGTGTATATATTATTGAAGAAGATCCCAAAACATATAATGAAGCCATGAAATCTGTTGATGTTGTTTTTTTGAAAAGAAACAATTAATAACGAGCTTGACTCAATTTTGAGTAATCATATGGGAATTAACCGACCTTCCTCGAGGTTCTAAACCTTTGGGGTGTAAATGGGTGTTTAAGAAAAAGCTCAAGGTTGATGGATCCATTAATAAATATAAAGCTCGCTTGGTGGTTAAAGGATTTAATCAAAGAAAGAAAATTGATTATTTTGACACATATGCTTATGTGACTAAAATAACCACCATTAGAGTATTGATTGCACTTGCTTCTATTCATGGCATAATTGTGCATTAAGTGGATGTTAAGATTGCATTCTTGAATGGGGATCTAGATGAAGAAATCTATATGGTACAACCTGAGGGATTTGTGGTGTCGAGGCAAGAACATAAAGTGTGTAAATTGGTAAAATCCTTGTATGGATTAAAACAAGCCCCTAAGCAATGGTATGAAAAATTTGATAACACGATAACCGCCAATGGGTTTAAAGCAAATGCAGGTGACACTTGTGTATATTACACGCATGTTTTCCGATGGTTGTGTTATTAAATGTTTATATATTGATGACATGCTTATATTTGGCACAAATATTGACATTGTTAATGAAACTAAAAACTTTTTAACTACTAAGTTTGAAATGAAAGATATGGGTAAAGCCGATGTGATCTTAGGAGTTAAAATTAAGAGGATCCAAGATGACAATATTCTTATCGGACTCATTATATTGAGAAAATACTTAGAAAGTTTGATTCATTTGATGTTGATTCTATTAGGACACCTTATGATGCTAGTGTGCATTTGGTGAAGAATAAATGTGTTCCTATATGCCAAATTGAATATGCAAACGTAATTGGTAGTGTTATGTTCTTAATGAATTATGCTCGGCCCGATATTGCCTATGCTCGTGAGCGAGACTTGGCGGATATACTCATAACCCTAGTGATAACCATTGGAATGCATTGAAACGCTTGCTTAAATATTTAAAAGGTACAATGGATTGAGGTTTATATTATGGAAAATTTCCTGCTGTGTTGGAAGGATATAGTGATGCCAATTGGGTATCCGATAATGATAAAATTAATTCCACTAGCGGTTATGTATTTACACTAGTCGGAGGTGCTATATCCTAAAAATCGCTAAACAGTCTTGTACAATGGATTGGGGTCTACTATGGAATATGAGTTTATTACTCTTGAATTAGCGAGTCATGAGGCTGAATGGCTGAAAAGTCCGCTAGCGTGACGTCCCACTGTGGGGAAGTCGGCTCCTTCGATTGTACTACATTGTGATAATATAGCAACTATCTCGGTTGCAACGAATAAGGCCTTCAATGGAAAGAGAAGACACATATGATTGAGACACAAAGTAGTGAAGGAGTTATTGGAAAATGGAGTGATATCACTGGACTATGTGAAGTCCGAAAAGAATCTTGCGGATCCGCTAACGAAAGGCCTTTGTAGAAAAATGGTATTTGATACATCGAGGGGTTGGGATTGAGACCCATTGAGGAATTGTGATGATGGATCCGAAATTTAATCTCTTTCGATTTTAATTTTAAAGGCTTTCCGAAGACGATTTTATACATGGCAATTTACGATAGGTGGAAAAAAATAATTAATTTTCCACATGGCAGCAAATAGTTGACTAACAAATTTTTGTCTCCTACAACCACAATTAACGAGAGATAGAGAAATCACAATTAGCGAGAGATAAGAAATCACAATTAGCAGAGATTGAACATACGCAGAGAGATAGAAAGAGAGTACCAGAATTGCTGAGCAAGGAGAAAATGGTGGAGGTAGGGGCAGCGAAAGCCCTCTGGCCTACTACTTATAGGACAATGTACCATGATTTTCTAACTAAACTTCATGACAAAACAAAAAGAAAAGAAAATACTAAAATTTTTCTATTTTTTTTTTATGGATTTTGGATCAATCTTTGTTCACATTATTTAGACGAGGGCTCAACCATAAAATCATTCTTATTTCATTTTTTAAATAGAAAAGGGCGTTAAAGTCCTATTATTAATTGTCATTAAGATAAACGTACATATTTTATAGGGCTAAATTTAAAATATACTCAAACTCGTACTTTGACTAAATGTTGTTTACAAAATTATAGGGTTGAATGTGAATAAGGGAATGAGTAACTCAATTCCTTACTCGTACAATATGATTCCAAGAAATAAATTAATCTTTTGACAAAATATAAAGACCATGTTTTGCTAATATTTTTTTAGATGACTTTAAGATACACGTATATTTTAGGTGTCCTTTTAGGGATTTTTGTTGTTGTTAGTCTTGCATGGACTCTTTTTGTCTAATAATTTTAATTAATTGAAAAAATGATCATTTTAGTTAGAACTCGAGTAGTAGAATTGGTCAGGCAATTGGATGTGAATATTAGATCCAAGTATGATATGGACAAACATGAATTGTTCAATTGGTGTTCTTATTGTTTAATAGCGCTGATAAAAATTTTGGTTTGGGTCAAAATTGAGTTTGACAAAATTTATTTGAGTAATATTAGTTATAAATTTATTTGAATATAATATCATATAATTTCCAATTTATGAATTCATCTTTTATGTGTTTTTTTTAAACACAAGCCATAAATTAGTTATTGGTAGGTCTCTCATGCCATAATACTCATTTGCATGTCAAGATTAGAGTAGAACGAAGTGGAGGACGATAACATGAATCATGATCGACTACAATCTCTCTCTCTCTCTCTCTTCTCTGCATCGATGAGCGAATCGCACAAAAGATGGTGCGCTCGGTTATACGCCTAAGTCGTGCATTTTGCTGCACACCTGCTTCAGTATGATGTACTTTACCTGTGATTTTTAGACAGAAGGGAGGGGTTGGATCCACAATCATGGCCTAGTTGTTCGCAGCATAAAGGTCAATAATTAATTTGATTTAATTATAATAGGATGTTGAATTAAATTGATCGTAATTATTATTAGATATGAAAATTAGGTTGAAATATGATGTATACATATTGACACTGTTCTTATTGCTTTGTTTACTTTAAAAGAAAATTGAACGTAAATGATATATTTTTGTTAGATTATCTAACTATGAGAAAATATCGAAAATAATTGGACTATACAAACAGTTAATAAAAAAGAAAAAAGAAAAATACTGATTGTCTATAATACTATCTCATTTAAAATACAAACTTTGGGTAGGGGAGGAGATGAGGAGATGGAATTCGTATACTTATGAGTACTTGAGATTGAATAATTGATATTAAAATCAAATAATCTTATATATTTTATAATATGGGGTCTAGATTTGTATACTTTTCGTTATCTTGGTTCTAGATTTGATAATATGAGGTCTCCCTGAATATGCGAAACCAGTCAAATGGAGCAAAGATTGAAACTATGTTCGAATGTCTTTTGGATACTAATTTCCAGGATGAAGGGGGAATGCTCTTTCGTCTAAAAGTTGTTGATATCTCTCGTCCTCTTTGCCCGAGCTTTCCTCTGAAATAGAGAGGGGACTAAACAAGTGGGTGGACATTAAATACGAACGACTACCAAATTTTTTGCTTGAGCTGTGGTTGCCTAGGACATGAGAGTAGGAGCTTTGAGAACAAGGTGAAGCAGGAAAACAACTACGGGGCATGGATGAGAGCGGAAAACAAATTTATGAGCCCCATGCATCTTGCCTGGGAAGGGAAATTTGAGAAGAATCACAGTGTCTAAGATGAACGGAGGACAACGGGGGATATATCCAATATGTTGCAAAACTTGCACTGCAATAGCGGGACACCAAACTCATCCCATAGCCCAAGAACCTCCCATCTTTTTACTATTGTGCCCACACAAGATAATGCCCCAATTCCCAAAAGGTCAAATTCTTTGGAGCGCACACAAGAGAACACACAACCTATCACTCTCACAACCATGGCGCAATCATCAAAATGCATATCTGCTATGGAAGACAAGGTCGCAAACAACAAAAGGCATAGGGATGTCATGGAAGTGGAGAAGGCTCACTTTACCCTCAATGAGGCCCCAGAACACTTGACTTTCTTAATAGGGTGGGCACCGGCTAAAACGGAGAGGAAAATAATCAAAGTCAAGAGGAATGGACCAAACGTGAGGATGGATAGTGGAACTAGCGTAGTGGTGCAAGAAAGGGAGGCTGCTGAGGGACTAGTTGCGAAGGCCGAGGAGGCGGGCCGTAACATGCCCCCAACGAGGCCATGAAAATTTTCTCTTGGAACCGTCTGGGGCTGGGCAACCCTTGGATAGTTGATACTCTCCAATCTTGGATGTGGAGAGAACGCCTAAACATCATCTTTCTGACAGAGACGATGGTAGCCAATACGTACTGGAAAACATCAGGAATAAATGTGGCTTCCTTAATGGTATCAGTTTGAGTAGCAATGGATGCTCTGGCGGTATAGGCTTTTAGTGGGACGATGCTAAGGTGGAGATAGTATCATATTCAGAACATCACTTCCTAGCTGGGGTTCTTGATGAGGAATGGAGACTTAGCTGGTAGTGGTAGGTATTTATGGTTAGGCAGATAGACAAGAATCATGTATGTAATTGTTATACGTTTACTTTATTAATATTTTTTATTTTTAAAATTTGATTAGGTTTGTTCTTTAATTCTCAGTTATTATTGGAGTTACTTGAATCCAAGTTTCTTTTAATTTTTTATTTTGATTTCACAAGTTTCTTCTTTTTGAGTATCGTGTATTGTTAAATGTAAAATTCAAATTCTTTTTTTATTTTAGTAAGAAATAGTTTTATCATTTATCACCAACCGAATCGCTTTATATGCAATCTCTTAAAGGAAGGCCTTTGATCCCAAGCCTTAGACAAAAGAAAGCCTAACTTCTCTCGAACTCTTTTTTTCTTACTATGTTTAGATAAAAATTGGATTATGGTGAAGATAAGTTGTCTACATCTCCATGATATATCTGCAGCCACCTGTTTTTCCATGGCAAAGACATTCTTGTTTCTAGCAGACCATATGCAGTATGTGACAGCTTTAATACATAACATGAACACCATTTGTGGAGTTTTGTGTTTCGATCTTTTGAACCAATCTTCAACCATAGCCACCATTGTGATGCAGCTCTGCATTTTTAGATAGGCCATTGTGGTTTGTAAAACACTCGGCCGACAACGACATTGGAAGAATAGGTGGGCATGAGTTTCCTCCGCATCATAGCATAACCGACAAGTTTTCTCGACTTGTATTTGTCTAGTCACAAGCCTATCCTTGGTGAGTAGCTTTCCCATTTTCATTCTCCAAAAACATAGGTCTGTGTTTAGGGATGTTGAACCTACTCCATGTCATTTGTGCTTCACTGTCTTTCATTTGATTTCCCATTAACCACAAGTATCCACTTGAGATTGTGTAATCCCCATTTGAGGTTTGCTTCCAGTGTTTTACCATTATAACCCAAGGTAAATTTCTCCTTGAGTTTGATGATTTTGTTCCAGTACCAAGCCAATGTTTGCCTTGTATTAGCTGTCCGGATAGTTCCTCCTTTGATGTACAATTCATGTATCCATTTTACCCATAGACATTGTTTCTCACAGCCTAAATACCATAAGTGCTTTGCAATAGCAACTTGATTCCAAATAAAGCATTTTATCACACCCAGTCCTCCATTTGTTTTTGGTCTACATACAAAATCCCACGACACAGAGGGGTTTTCAAGTATTCTGAGCTTTGACCCCATAAGAAATTGCGATATATACTTTCTATCTTCTTAATCATGCTCTTTGGCAATATAAAAACAGAGAAGTCCAATAAGTGTGTAAGGAGAATAGGACAAAATTAATCAGCTTGTAATCTCCCAAGATACGATAGATGCCTTGAATTCCAAAGATTTAATTCTAGAAACAATCCTTTCAATCAGTATGTCTGCAATCAGCTTGGGACCATCTATTCGGGGTTAATGGAACGCCCGGATATCTAATAGGGAATGTCCCTTTCGTAAAGCCAGCTATGTTCAAGATCTCTTGCTGAATTTGGTCCTTTTTACCTGCCATACACTTGGGATTTGCCTGCATTTATTTGCAAACCCGAAGTTTGTGTAAAGTGTGAGAATGCTTCCATAATAACTGGACTCGAAGGTATATGTCCTTTGCGAATATCATCAAGTCATCTACAAAACATAGATCAATAATCTTCAAAGATTTACACATGGGGTGGAACTTGTAGGAATGTAGTTGAGCTTTGAATGCCAGGTGTTCTTGTCGGATACTCCATGACTATAACAAATATCAAGGGTGACATAGGGTCAACTCCGTCCGATCCCTTTTTGCCCGTAAAAACCATGATCAGCACCATTTATATTGAGCGTGAAGCTACATGTAGTTATAAGAGCCATAATCCAAGCAATAAACTTGGTGGGGAATTAAAGCTTGCACATCATATCCTCCACAAAATCCCATGAAGTGGAGTCATAAGCTTTGCATAAGTCAATTTTGAAAAAACACCTAGCCGACACTTGTTTCCTTTGATAAATCTTGACAAACCATGATTTTGTGAGCAATTAATCTCCCCTTTATAAAAGCCGATTGGTTTCCATCTATAAGGGAAGGCAGTAACCTGGGTGAGTCTTGTACAAAGCAACTTATAGATACACTTATAGAGTGTATTACAGTAGGAGATTGGTCTATAGTCCGAAGCAGTAGCAGGATCGGAAGATTTAGGAATAAGAGAAATTCTTGTAGCATTCCACTCTGTATTCATCTCAGCCTTCTCAAAAAATTCCAAATTGCATCATAGATATCATCTCCCACTAAGTACCAATTTTCCTTGAAAAATCCACTCGTTGAACCCATCTAGGCTAGGTATAGAAAATACAGACTTTCCCGATGTCCTCTTTAGTAAATGGTTTAAGTAAACTTAATTGCCGATAAATGGATAGGCACTCTCCCATTTGGATGATGTTTTGATCAATAGCCGCAGTAGTAGTCACAGGAGATCCAAGAAAATTCTCAAAGAATTGGGTGAAATGTTGTGTTACCCGATCGTATTCCCGGCCCAATTTCCATCAGCTTGTTGAAATGAGGATATCTTGCTATGATGGTGCCTGGTTTTCAGACTTTCATGAAAGAACTTATTATTTGAATCCCCAGATTCAACCAGTCTTCCTTGGTTTTTTGGATATAAAAAGTCTCAAGTCTATCTCTCCAAAGTTGTAGTTGTTCCATGGCCTCCTTTTCCTGTCTAAATAGTTGCTCATCTAGAAGGGATTGCTGGATGTCTAGTTGAAGCCGGTTCACTCTGTCTTTTCTTTAGCATGTTGGGCATGAACATAACCAAATTGCTCCTTGTTTAGCCTTCTAAGTGGTTTCGTAGCATTCTGAGCTTCTTTGCTATGATAGCCATTTTCTGGTCTTTAAGGGAGTTTACCAAACTTGTTTTACAGCTTTGAGCATAGTTAGGAGTCGTGATCTACATATCAAAATGTTTGAAAGGTTTGGACCTAGTATTTTCCTGTTGAAAAAGGTAATCACCCCAGTGGTAATGGTCGATGTATCTTCCGCAAGAAAGATAGTCTCTGCAGAGCAGGGAAAGCATCAATCCAATATGTATTTACTAGAACTCGATCAATTCTAAAGAAAATTCTATAGCCGCATTCCCGTGTATTCATCCAAGAATATGCTATACATGTATCAATTTTTCATTCTCTTTGATTGATATTTTGTTTCTTATTTGTGCATAAATATTAATATTCTAACATTGTGTGTAATAAAATATAACTTTATCATAGTCCCCATAGTGTTACTGAATACTCCGAAATCCTCTAGAATTTTCTTTATCATTGCACACAGCTCCATAACGTTCTATAATGTTCTACACTTGTATGGAAAATTAGATATTTGTTTAGAGGATTCTAGAAAATGAATTCAGGATGTAGGATTAAATCAATCTCCACTGTCTATTGAGGAGGTGGGTAACTATAAATACCCCCAAGGGACTCATTTGTAAACCATCCAAGAGAGTAATCCATTCAAGCATTCAAGTAATACACAAAGCATTCTCCCAAACTCTCTTTTAAGTGTTTTTGCGTACTTAGCTTTCTCCAAAATTAAGTCAAGCATCCTCTCCAACATGGCATTAGATGCTTAACATCATTAGTAATACTTAATCTGAATAAAACTCAACCCATGTGTGTAAGACGATTACAACCTCCCGTGCCGTTCACTTGGCAACTCAACTACAAATTCATTTGATGAGAATGGAAAAGGACCATCGACATACGTACTCTTGTGTCCGTCATATGTTGCATTCTTTTACCGAGATGGGATTCTTTGTAAGTCTCGTACAAACTTACTTATGATCTCTCTGCATACTTTTTTGGATGCAACTTCGGGAGTAATAGTTACCTGTTATAGAACCAAAAAAATGAAAATGCAAACTAGCAAATATTTATTAAAAAAAAGACTATGCACTCGACGGAGCTATCTAACGACAATGCACACTAGTGACATCGTAAAGGGTGGGAACAACCATAAAGCTTATGAACATACAATATGTTGAAAGCAAGTCCGATCCGAACCCCTACTCGAACAAAGTAAAATTACACCATATAGCCTAAGCTTTGTATGAGTTTCTATATTTATGTAAGGCCATGTTTATGATTCTTACTGGAAAAGAAAAAGGAAAGAAGTCAAGGTCTGAAGCTTAATATTGGAAAGTAATTCTTATGGAAAGGTCTTTATATATAATTATATATTATCGTTAATTAATAATTTTTTACGACAAAAAAATTCCCCAACAATCAGTGGAAAATGGATTATCAATAACGAGTGATATGAACCATTGATATAGTGACAACAAATTTAGATCGTTCAAAATATTTATCAATAACCCATTTGACAGATAAGTTTGAAAATACCATGGGGTTTGAGTTTTGACGCCTTCATTGGCCTTCTTTATATTGCTGTTTTCATAATTTTACTCTTTGTCATTTGAACCGAGATAATGAAAATAAACAACACAGGAAAAATAGATAGGGAAGAAAATTGAAAAATGGAATTTTTCATCAGTAGTTCGACAAAGATTTCTTCTTTATTAATGGGGTGCGATTAAATAGAGGTAAATTGGACAAAAAAAAAAAAAAAGAGAAAGAAGGCCCATGTTTATGATTCTTATCGGAAAAGAAAAAGGAAAGAAGTCAAGACCTTGAAGCTTAACCTTCGAAAAGAGAGTCAAGCCTCAACTATTATTGAGCAGTCAACTCACAGTCAAATCAACACCAAAATCACATACCCCAAGGACCCATGTTTTGGCATAACGACGTCATTCAGCAGAGGAGGATGCATAAACATTTGAAAGCAGAACCATACTTGCATTTTGTTTTGGACATAAATTTTTTCAATCAAACTTTAAAAAATAAACACCCATAAGTCATTTCCTACAATTTATACATCCCAACAAATTTACAGTGGTAGCCACTAGTAATACCAACAACTGCTAGAAACTCATCAACAATAGAAAAGGACCAAAATAGATCAAATGACAACCATACCTCATCTGGCTTGGCTACAAGTGCTTGATAGGGGCATTTTAGTTAGCAACAAACAACAAAGTAAAAACAACAACGTAGTAAGAAAATAAAATGTTCATTAAATGTTAAAACCAACAAACAATGGAACAATTAAAAATGGTTTGTAAATGCAAGAGAACCAGAAAGGAAAGAATTAAATACAACAACAGAATAACCTAAAATTTTGGGAGAAAAAAGTCGTACTCCAAGAGACTGAGATAACAAATTAGGATAAATGACAAGAACAAAGAAACCCAGATAAGCAATGTTATCTTAAAAAAAAATTCCCAGAATAAAATGCTTAACGAGGAAAAAACAATGGTGGTAAGCCACAAAATAAAGAAGTCCTCATTGGTACTCATAGTCTTGCTAAAACAACTTAGTAACTCAAATCTAATAAAATACTAAACAATATCCTCAGTCAAGATACACAAAAAATGAAAGAAAAAAATGCTAAATAATATCTTCAAAAAACTGCTTTTCTGCGGGAGTTAATTGCTGTTTGATCCATTCAATAACCTTTACATTTTTTGAAAATATTTTGGAGAAAGAAGATCAAACAGAGAGAAGGGTGCGTATTATCATCATATTTAATAAACTTAAGACACCGAATTCAGTTCTAATTTATTTTATCAAATATATCCTTCCTGCGTAAGCTTTATTGTATATCTTGTCAACTTTTAGCGATGATGCATTGATATTAAAGCATTGAATTTGACTTGAATGACGCCACAATTGTATAAAGCAAGTCATTTATACGTTGTTGTTAATTTGGAAATTTGGATTTTTTAAATATTGGAAAGTAATTCTTATGGAAAGGTCTTTATATATAGTTATATATTATTGTTAATTAATAATTTTTTAGGCAAAAAAAAATTCCCCAACAATGAGGGAAAAATGTGAATGGATTATTAATAATGAGTGATATGAACCATTGATATAATGACAACAAATCTGGATCATTCAAAATATTTATCAATAACCCGTTTGACATATAAGTTTGAAAATACCATGGGGTTTGAGTTTTGACGTCTTCATTGGCCTTCTTCATATTACTCTTTTCATAATTTTACTCTTTGTCGTTTGAACCCAGATAATGAAAATAAACAATACAGGAAAAATAGATAGGGAGGAAGATTGAAAAATGAAAATTTTCATCAGTAGCTCGACAAAGATTTCTTTATTAATGGGGTGCGATTAAACAGAGGTAAATTGGACAGAAAAAAAAAGAAAAAGAAGGCCTCAAAAACCAACATAATTCGTGCAAATTTCAGCCTAAAGTTAGGAATTTCTCCTCAAAATTATAAGAGAAATTATCAACAAAAAAAGACAGAATTTGAGTGAGAGAAAATATAAGACAATGCTCATAATCACCAAAACTGTATTAAGTCAAAGTAAATTTAGAGGTTGTGATCTGAGACGAGGAAAGAAATGTGTTGCTAGTGGCAGTGAAGCGTACTAGGGCCTCTTGGACAACGAGTATTGCAAAAGCAAAGGCTGCATATTACGGGATTCAATTGGCCAAACAATTCCAGTTCATGAGGATAGTTCTCGAGTCGCATTGTCTCTTCTTTATTTAGCGGGTTACCAAGTGTGAGTCTTTTCTTAATAAGTTTTATCTGGTGCTTAGATTGTCTTTTGTTTTTTTTAACCATTTTTCATTATGCAAGTGGTTTTATATGAAGCGAGATGGTATTATGGCGGCCCATTATATATGGCCAAAGTATTATTGCCAAAAACGAAAAAAAAACTGAGTTAGTACTTGTTCCACCTCAGTTATTTACTATGTATGTTTGGATGTTTTATCAATGAACTAAGACCATTTATTTCTAAAAAAGTAAAAGTAAATCAAATGTCAATATATTAATACACATAAAAAAATTGAAAATAAGTTGATTACCATAAAATCTTCGAAAAAGTATAGACAAAAAATGTCAATATATTATAATAAACTAAATCAACTAATACAAGGATTTCTAAAGGGGGAAAAAAAACTAATACACATTCAACAAAAAATTAAATCAATTAACACATGAGCTTATCATTACTATTTGAAGAAAAATATAAATAATTTTTAGAACATATTTAACTCACCCTCTTTTTGTTTTTAGATAGGAAGAGAAAGTTCATTAATAAAAAGTCATATGATAGGTAAAAATAATTTTTTAATAAGAATTAATCTAAAATATTAAAACTAATCTCTATTTTGACAAAATTAATGGTAAATATACTTATACTTAACTTTATAATCGCAACATAAATCTGACTATAAATCGTGTTCTTCGACTTCAATATGTTTTTTTTAATATCGATGAGTATTGTATAGTTTCATAAGATAAATATATGTCTCGATATAATAGATCTATTCTGAAGGAAACACTAATTTAATCGAGTTATATGAAATTACGTTATTAAATTTCCAATCAAAATCAATGGAACGAATTGTTAAAAATATAAAAATATACCTTCTAATCTAATCAACAATATGAATAAAGCTTGCACATATTTGCTATAGAAATAACTTATAGAAAGGCGATAAATAATACTCTAAAAAGAAGGAGAGATATCCTAACTCAAAAAAAAAAAAAAAAAGCTTAAACTCTTATAAGAAGAATGGAAAAATCTATTATAAAAAATAATATCTTTAAATTTTGAATCAATCGAAGAAAGTAGAAAAGATTTGTCACTAATTATAATTAGATTAATAATAGCTTCGTTTCCGGAGAAATCTGAGTTGATGAGGTGGATGATGATTCGGAGAGAGGAAGGATTTACTCGCTACGGTTCCGAGGACGTGGCACGAGCGATCCGAAGCCGAGTGATGACCGCCTGAACCCGCAAAAGGCGAAGCCCCGGGTGGTGGATCCCGGGAACGCCCTCCGACGCTCAAGTTAGTATCCGATTTGATTGAAAGGATCGAGGAGATCTTCCTCGATATGCGTGAGGGGGTTCCTTGGGAGACGAGGAGATTTCCAAAGATGGAAGTTCTCGGGGATGGATGTGTGCTGATGAACACCGATGAACGTTATGAATGAGAATTGGGAGCTCGAAGCTTGAGTAATTATCTTCCAATGGGATGTCTTGTCAAATGAGCATAAAAGCATAACATGCCTTGGGATGTGTGAAAAGGTGAGTATTTATAGAAGATTTTAAAGGGGTAAAATGGTACTTTACCACTGGTTTAGGGAAACCCTAGCCCTAGTGGGCTTTGGGGCTTTTACCCGGCCCATTAAGGGTTATCTTGGGTCGATTCCTCCTTTATCCAACCGATTAGGCCCGGCCAGCCGGTGACGTGTCGGTTGAGCTGAACCGTCCGGGAAATACCCGAATCATTTAGCCCCTCACGTTCGCCCGCATGCCTCCCAAGGTAGGTAGGTGGAATGTGGAGTAAATAGCGATTGAGCACCGCCGACCATCCTTTGCCGCGAAGGCGTTCTACCAGCTCCTTATTGACGATGCTCGGAAGTCGGGGTTGATAAATGATGGTGAGAAGTATGGTAAGTTGCTTCCAGCCACGATCCGTTCCGAGTGGGACACGCTTGAGGCTTGGGTGGAATGTAACCACGATCGCATCATTGGGCTTTAATCGGTGAACCTTAATTCTTCCGTGAACGTTGCGACGGGAGGAGGAACCGCTCCCGGAGTTGGCTTGTCGTCCGACCCTCCCTTGGAGATTGGAGAGTTAGCAGATGACCCTTTTACTTCCTCTTAGGGTCGAGGGACTTGCCCAAGGCAAAGGGGAGTAGCCTCCTTGCGGAGAAGAAGATACACCTTCCGGCGGAACCTTCCGACGGAGAGGAAGAGGAACGATCCGGCGGAGAGGAAGAGGAACCCTCCGAAGGAGAAGTGAGGTGGTAGCCATGGCTCTCCTTACGTCCGAGTAGTGTAACCGTAGCGTAATAGTATAACCATAGCGTCGTAGCGTAGCATCTTGAGTTTTAGACGCTTTGCTTCTCTTGTAATGGCGCACTACGCGTTCTTGTCTTAATGAATGAATGAGTGAAGGAAGTTTGCTTTGTCAACTTTGCTTTCCTTCGATTCCTTATCTTGTCATAGACGCTCTGTTGAGAAAAATGATTTTTGCGTAGCCCCTCGGGCTTAGAGGGTAACTTTTGAGTCACCTTTTAGCTCCCGGAGGCTTGAAAGTGCTTGAGTATGGATATCTCGCTAGGAAACATCCCACGAGAACGCGACCTGTTAACTTTAAGTTAGGAGTGCAAGTGCCCTGACGGAATGGATCTTTGTGCGACCTTTCGACTCTCGAATGTTCGAAAGTGCATGAGTGCCCATGACGGAATGGGTCTTTGCGCGACCTTTCGATTCCCGAATGTTCGAAAGTGCGTGAGTGCCCATGACGGAATGGGTCTTTGCGCGACCTTTCGATTCCTGAAGGTTCGAAAGTGCGTGAGTGCCCATGACGGAATGGGTCTTCGCGCGACCTTTCGATTCCCGAAGGTTCGAAAGTGCGTGAGTGCCCATGACGGAATGGGTCTTCGCGCGACCTTTCGATTCCCGAACGTTCGAAAGTGCGTGAGTGCCCATGACGGAATGGGTCTTTGCGCGACCTTTCGATTCCCGAATGTTCGAAAGTGCGCGAGTCTCGCTAGGGAACATCCCACGAAGAACGCGACCCCCAACCTTCTGTTAGGAGTGCGAGTGCCCATGATGGAATGGGTCTTTGCGCGACCTTTCAGCTCCCGGAGGCTTGAAAGTGCTTGGGAGATAGCTTCTTGAAGGGTACCACCTTAGGGGCCGAGGGTGCGATTTTCGGCTCCCGGAGGCCGTGAGTGAAAATCAACTCGAACCTCAAAGGATAGCCCCTTGTGAAGGTAGAGATGCAACTTGTTGGCCCTCAAGGGCTAAGTCGTTGCTTGACAAGCTTTTGAGCCTTGCTCGTTTTGTTTTTGCCATTCTTGCGATTTTTGTGGTAATGATTTGATTTGACTTTTTACTTAGCCCCTTGGGGCTAAAAAGGAGTCCTGCGGGGAGGATGAGTTTTCTCGTGATCCTCCCGGGGGCTCTTCCGTGGAGGATGAGTCCTCCCATGGTCCTTCTAGGGCTCTTGCGGGAGGATGAGTCCTCTCGTGATCCTTCTAGGATCCTCAAGGCGTCCCAGCCCCTATGTGCCTCGGATCCAAAGAAAGTGAGTTTGCCCACGGTAGCGTTGTCATGGGTCTTTTACGCAACCTTTCAGCTCTCGGAGGCTTGACAAGTGCATGATCGTCGAGCGCGACCTCCTATCCCTAAGTTAGGAGTGCGAGTGCCCATGCGGACATGGGTCTTCATGCGACCTTCTAGCTCCAGTAGGCTCGAAGTGCATGATTGTCAAGCGCGACCTCCTAACCTTAAGTTAGGAGTGCGAGTGCCCATGCGGACATGGGTCTTTACGCGACCTTCCAGCTCCCGTAGGCTTAGAAATGCATGATTGTCAAGCGCGACCTCCTAACCTTAAGTTAGGAGTGCGAGTGCCCATGCGGACATGGGTCTTTACGCGACCTTCCAGCTCCCGTAGGCTTAGAAGTGCATGATTGTCAAGCGCGACCTCCTAACCTTAAGTTAGGAGTGCGAGTGCCCATGCGGACATGGGTCTTTACGCGACCTTCCAGCTCCCGTAGGCTTAGAAGTGCATGATTCTCGCTAGGGAACATCCCACGGAGAGCGCGACCCCTAACCTTAAGTTAGGAGTGCGAGTGCCCATGCGGACATGGGTCTTTACGCGACCTTCCAGCTCCCGTAGGCTTAGAAGTGCATGATTGTGTGTCCTCCGAGAGGTGTTCCTTTTATGAAGTTAGGCGTACGATTTTTAGCTCCTGGAGGCTAAGTTATCGCTCACCGTAACTTCGAAGGATGTCCCCTTTGTGGAGGTGGAAATATGACTTGTTAGCTCCCGGAGGCTAAGTCGTTGTTTGACGTCGAGAGACGTTTCGGCTTCGAAATCACATGCTTCGTTGCGGAAATATTTTTTCGAAGTTACGCAAATTTCAATCTTGAGGGGTTTACGACTCCAACCCCAAATACGTACGCTACCTCTCCACACCCCTCGCACCGACCCCTCACGCGCACCCTCGCGTCGACCCCTCGCGAACACCCTCGCGAGGCCGACCCTCGACACACCCCGCGAGGCCGACCCCTCGACACACACCCCGCGAGGCCGACCCCTCGACACACACCCCGCGAGGCCGACCCCTCGGCACACCCCGCGCAACCGACCCCTCGACACACCCCCGCGAGGCCGACCCCTCGGCACCCCTCCGCGAGGCCGACCCCTCGGCACCCCCTCCGCGAGGCCGACCCCTCCACACACCCCCGTGAGGCCGACCCCTCGACACCCCCGAGGCCGACCCCTCGACACACCCCGCGAGGCCGACCCCTCGGCACACCCCCGCGCAACCGACCCCTCGACACACCCCCGCGAGGTCGACCCCTCGGCACCCCTCCGCGAGGCCGACCCCTCAACACACACCCCGCGAGGCCGACCCTCGACACACCTCCCGCGAGGCCGACCCCTCGGCACCTCTCCGCGAGGCCGACACCTCAACACACCCCGCGAGGCCGACCCCTCGACACACCCCCGAGGCCGACCCTCGACACACCCCCGAGGCCGACCCTCGACACACCCCCGAGGCCGACCCCTCGACACACCTCCCGCGAGGCCGACCCCTCGGCACCCCTCCGCGAGGCCGACACCTCAACACACCCCGCGAGGCCGACCCTCGACACACCCCCGAGGCCGACCCTCGACACACCCCCCGAGGCCGACCCCTCGACACACCCCCGAGGCCGACCCTCGCCACACCCCCGCGAGGCCGACCCCTCGGCACCCTCTTGCGAGGCCGACCCCTCCCCTCACCCTCTCCCCTGCACTCTCTCAACCTCTCTCGCGCACTCTCTCTCCTCGCCGCCGCTCTGTCCTCTCTCGCTCGGGCTCGGTCCTCCCGAGACCGACCCTCACCCCTCACCCCAAAAGCGACCCCCTCCCCTACTTGGACTCTGGTCTCGAAGAGACCGGCCCCTCCCCTCACCCCTAGACCGACCCCTCCTCTCACTCTCACGCCGTGCGCCCGCACTACTCGGCTCTCCCTCACGCCGACCTCCTCTCTCCCTCACTTCCCCACTTGGACTCTGGTCCTCCCGAGACCGACCCATCACCCCGACCCCTAGCCCCGAGCCCTACCTAAACCCTCGGAACTTAAGTTGTTTATTTTTATTATGCTTGGCATATTTTTGGGGAAACATTCCCGACCAATTTTATGCGTAAAGATTTTCAAAAGGGACGGAAAAATACCGACCTTGATTTTAGAGCGAAGAAATTGCGAGGCTCCTTCGGACGAAAAATATGAACCCAATTCGCTGCGGAAATACAATGGTCATGCCTCCGTTAGTCGAACATGTTGGGCGTTCTATGATTTGAGAAAAATCGAACCTCCTTCCGGTGAGCTCGTGTCGACTCCACGTTGAGCTTAAATATGTCAACTCTTTAATGTGGGCCTTCGTAGGGTGCTTTTGATTGTGCCCAAGTCGTAATTTTACGTTGGAGGTCCTCGTTAGCGTCTCGTTTGCCTCCGAGCTTGATGTCGTCAAACGACGTCTAGCGTTGGGCTATAGTAACGACCGTGCGCCTTGATGGCTAAAAATCTTCTTCGTCTTTAATTTGCGAACTATCGCTCCCTTCTAGGACATCAAAAATGCGGGCACCCGATTAACCTTTGCCGGAATCCGAAGCTAAGCCGTCGTAGATTGAACCTTGTAGCGTTGGAGCGGTTTCTTGCTGAACAAAGGTGTTCTTCAAGGGCGTTGACCTTGTGCCTTTTCCGGTAACTTAAGGCTTGAGTGATGTCTCTTAGATATCCTCTCGTGATCTTATGTGATCTTCGCTTGTCGAGTTGCATATGCTCGTAATTTCTTCGTCCAAGAGGCCCTCTTTTGACGAATGCACGCATTTGAAGACCATAATCGATCTCTTCATGCTTGGCCTTTACTTGTCTTATGCTTGGATCTCGCTCTGAATGTCTCACTTTGGAGTCGAGCTCTTTGGCCGTATCAATCCCCTAGGAGGAAGCGCCAAAGGAGGGGGAGATCCCCGAGGATGATGGCGTTGGCGAGGATGCCCAAGATGGCTCCGAGGATTGGCCCCCTTTCCATGACTCTCCGTGGGATATGAGCTATTTTTGACGTCCTGCGTGCCATTATGACTTGATACTCTTTCGTTTTGCTTGAACTTTTATCTTCGATCGATCCTTGCTTTGATGCTTGTTGGATGCTTACTTGCCTCGTTGCTTCTTTTTATTGTTGCCGATTTTTGCTTTCTTGCCTCTTGGGACACATGATCACCCTTCATCATAGTTGGGTCTTCTTTGAGTTTTACAACTTGGCTATCCTAGGGGATTGTATTAGCCCCGAGTGTTGCCCCCAAAATCGGCACAATAAAAAACATACAACGAAAGAAACTAGCAGCGTAGTATTAGCCCCTATTCATGCCCCTAAGATCGTCTTAAAGTAAAGTACAAGACGTAAAGATGCAGAAAACTTGCTCATTGTATTGATGAAAGATCGAAGTCCGTACGTAAGGGAGGAATGTGTGCCCCCGTTGAGCGCTTTCGGAAAAGTCGCGTCAATCGTGGGTGATTCCTTTACAAAATCTCTCGAGACTTAAACCGGGTGGGTCTTTAAAAAAGGCCCCCACGCCGGATAATGAGCTTGATGTCTTTGGGAGGTGCAAGCCGGACCTTGACATGATTTTCCGAGGTGGTGAAGCACACCATCATAGTCTCGGAGACTTTAGTTGGGGCTCCGCTTTTAGCTTCTTGCCCTTAGGATCACCATGAGTCCTCCCTCCTCTTTCCGCTTCTCCATCAAAGGTCGAAGGCTTACTATATAGCATTCACGTGCAGTCTTTTGGTCTCCGTAGGTCTCACCTACGGATCCGTCGTTAAGCTCATACTTCATGAGGAGAAGGTATGGAGCGACGACCGCTTTGATCTGGTTGAGGGTGGGACGTCCAATGATGACGTTGTAGGCGAGAGGGGTGTCGATCACTAGGAATTTGACTTCGATGTTTCGGCCCTCGACCTTCTCTCCAACCCCGACCGGTAGGCGGATCATGCCTATGAGGTGTATCGTCCGCCCTCCGAATCCGACGACAGGATTGACGAGGGAGACTAGATTCCGAGGGGCATACTTCAGCTGTCTCGGGCATTCCATGGTGATGACGTCTACCGAGCTCCCCGTGTCAATAAGAACTCTGCGGACTATGGCGTCCGAAATCTTCGACGTGATGACCAAAGGATCCTCATGTGGGGCGGTCATGCTTTTCAAATCTTGTTCTCCGAAGGTCACCGTGGGCACCTTCGGAGGTGGAGGCTGGCCGGTGATCGGGACTTGTTGAGCGCTCCCGAGGTGAGCCTTCCAGGAAGAGAGGGTCGTGCCCCCGCAAATCCCCAGCGATGGTGGCTACAATCTTAGTAGCATCGTCATCATCATAGTGCTCATAACCCCGCCTTGAAGAACCTCATTGTGCTCCATGAGTATCTTTTCCGAGGAAGCGATCAATTTGCCCATTATCCGCCAACTCCCCAAGCGGCTTCTTTAACGCGCGACACTCTGTAGTGTTGTGTCCGGTTTGTTCATGAAATTTGCAATATTTGTTGGAAGCTCGCGTTTTTGCCGGAGTGGACATGGGGGTGGTTTTTGAGCATGGGGTGCCCTTTGATCTCCATCGGAATACTCGGGGTCGGTGTTGAAACGGTGGTCAACTTCATTTCGAGGATTAAATTTTCCATCTCCTCCTTTCTTCCCGACCTCATCTCCTTCCTCTCGCACGGATCTCTCGTGGCTTGAATAAAGTCAGCCGCCTTTCGGAGTGCTTCTGCTAAGGTGGACACCTTTTGTTCAGCGAGGGAAAATTTGAATCTTCCGCTCCCGAGTCCGTTAAGGAAGGCAGTGTAGGCAACTCCGTCTTGCGAGTCGGAGATAAGGACGGCCTCTCCATGAAACCTTCGGACATAGTCCTTAAGGGTCTCGTTTCTCCCTTGCTTAATCTTAGAGAGGTGGATGCTAGTCTTCTTCGCTTGCAGCTCGCGATGAATTGTGCGACGAACTTCTCGCATAGCTCTTCGAAGGAAGAGATGCTCCCTTGGGGAAGATTGTTGAACCATTTCTGCGCGACTCCCTTTAGTGTAGCAGGGAAGAATCGGCAGTAGGTTGCATCGTCCCCGTCCCGAATGTACATGTGGGACTTGTAGTACGCCAAGTGATCTTCGAGGATCGGTTGTGCCATTGTATGGATCAATGTTCGGAACCTTTATCTTCTTCATTCGGGGAGCATTCATAATCTTCTTCGAAAATGGAGTGTTGAAAGCATTATGGGTTGGCCTTGAATCGGAGCCGGAGATAGGGACTGCGCGGGTTTGGTGGTGTGGAACTTCCACCGGGGAAGGACTCTTCCTCCTCTCGGATCGAGGAGGGGTGCGCCTAGTCCTCTCGACTTCTCGGGACCCTTCGATTTGATTGCTCACGACGCCTTTCTCTTGATCGCTCCCGCTCTCGGGCGGCAGACCGCTCCGGGTCGCGCCTTGGGGCATTGCAGGCTCGATGAGAATCGCGGCTACGTGTAGCCGATCGTGCAGGATCGGCGGACCTTATGCTCCCCGGGGCCTTCGCTCCGTGTTTCGGCAAGGGCGTCACCATGATCGTCGAACCGAGCGAACGCCTGCTGTGGGTAGCATAAGGGGTCGAGGCCGTGTGCGAAGTTGCAACATTCTCGTTGGCTTTATGGAGAGCTTTCTTTGCATCGATAATTTCTCGTGCGTCGCCTTCTTCGTGACGCCT
Organism: Talinum fruticosum; assembly: GCA_021018815.1. NCBI lineage: Eukaryota > Viridiplantae > Streptophyta > Magnoliopsida > Caryophyllales > Talinaceae > Talinum > Talinum fruticosum. The sequence continues at coordinate 645,970 of JAITYX010000109.1, forward strand.
TGTCGGGAGGGCACTTGGCTGCTCAGGAGCAAGCGCAGTTGGTGCCTTAGTTGGTTGTTCTGGGGCTGCGTGGGAGGGCATCCCGCCCGAGAAGTAGCCAACAGCTGACCTCCCGAGGGGTTGTGCCGTACCCGGGAGTTGGGGCGTAGTGGAAGGACATGATTGGCATGCGTTGTTCCATGGTGGCTCGCACTTGCTCTTGCACTTGTTGTGCGACAGTGCGTTTAAGGGTCTCTATTAGGTTCCGGAGAGCCCCTAGGGTGACGTACCCCTCCGGCTGGGTGTGGCGGTTGCCGGTGGACCGCTGTGATGATTCCGCATCCTCGGGTTGAGGAGCATTGCGGGATTGGCCCCCGTAGGCATTGAACAATGAGGGTGAGAGACCGGTGGGTTGTTCGTGTCGCGAGTCATTTTGGATCGAGATCGAGTGCCACCGGCGACCATATGCTACCTTCCTCCCCACAGACGGCGCCAAACTCGTTTCCGGAGAAATCCGAGTTGATGAGGTGGATGATGATTCGGAGAGAGGAAGGATTTACTGCTACTGGTTCCGAGGACGTGGCACGAGCGATCCGAGCCGAGTGATGACCGCTCGAACCCGCAAAGGCGAAGCCCCGGTGGTGGATCCCGGGAACGCCCTCCGACGCTCAAGTTAGTATCTGATTTGATTGAAAGGATCGAGGAGATCTTACTCGATATGCGTGAGGGGTTCCTTGGGAGACGAGGAGATTTCCAAAGATGGAAGTTCTCGGGGATGGATGTGTGCTGATGAACACCGATGAACGTTATGAATGAGAATTGGGAGCTTAGAAGCTTGAGTAATTATCTTCCAATGGGATGTCTTGTCAAATGAGCATAAAAGCATAACATGCCTTGGGATGTGTGAAAAGGTGAGTATTTATAGAAGATTTTAAAGGGGTAAAATGGTACTTTACCACGGTTTAGGGAAACCCTAGCCCTAGTGGGCTTTGGGGCTTTTACCTGGCCCATTAAGGGTTATCTTGGGTCGATTCCTCCTTTATCCAACTGATTAGGCCCAGTCGGCCAGGTGACGTGTCGGTTGAGCTGGAACCGTCCGGAAATACCCGAATCGACTTCAATAATCTAAAAAACAAAAAAATAGTAAACATAAAATTTGAATTTGAATTGAGGAAATATGAACTCACTGACCATCATACATACATCGTAGCCAGGGTATGACATCATATATATATATATATATATATATATATATATATATATATATATATATATATATATATATATATATATTAAAAGTTGGGTAGGAGGTTTATATGAATGACACATAGGATGATTATGTGAAATTGTTTCATAAATATAGTATTTATGTAATGTATGTATTTAATTATGTTTTAGATAATTAATTTGTATGAAATTATGTACCATAAATTAAATAATTGTATTAATCCAAAAATTAATTTGTTCACATTCAAACATTACCGTTCTATATATGCATTAATGTATTTTTTATATAATTTATAAAAGTTAGAGAGAATCGAGTGTACAAGTATTAGTTCAAAACGAAAATCATATGATTATAAGTGTAACACATATGTAATAGCCATATAAGAGTACTTGACTACATAAATGTCTATTTTAGGTTAAACTAATACAATATTATACTTAAATAAAACAAATGACTTTTTATTTGTATATGTATACAGTAATTAGTAAGAATGTAATATAATTATTGTTAAATTAATTAATATTTAAAAGATATTTCATGTGCCTATAAAAAATAAAAAGAAAAAGTCTCACGTATTAGAGAATTCAAAAAGTAGTAAATGATATAAAAGTAAAAAAATACAAATTATATAAAATTACATTGTTATAAAATTATCATTTATTTTAAAGCTATATATTTTATTATTTATTAGTAAAATTAAAATTAAAAATAACTAAAGTCATTGCGTCGAAAGAGTATAATACTAGTACTTTAAATGGGGAAGAAAATAAATTTTTTTTTTTTGAAGGGAGGGAAGAAAGGAAATTAATTTTAGCAATTTTGAGAGTTTTTTTAAAATCAAGCCAAGAGGACTTATAAAACATAAAACAATCTCATAAGACCACAATTAATTTTAGCAATTTGATACAGGATGTCATGTAGGATAACAAATAGATAAATTTAATGTAATTTAATTTAATTTTATATTTGAGACTATTTATATTTAATATTAATATAATGAACATTAAAAATAAAAAAATATATTAATCAAAATAGAAAAAAATAAAAAAATAAATCTATTTATTATTTATAATTTATTATTTATAATAAATTATATATTCTAATAGATCAATTTATTATTATTATTTTAAAAAATTATTTTTTAACTTATAATTAATTTTTATTATTGTAAATTAATTACAAATAATTAAATTAAATAAAAATTTAATTATTAAAAATTTAATTAATTTCTTTACATAGCAACGGAGTATAACCTAAATAAAATTAAAAGCGGAAACAAGGGAAGGGCAAAATCGTACAAAAAGATGCCGTCAATCATTATCATGACACGTCAATCCTGTCAACTATAAAACCGGAGCTCCCTTCTGTTCACATTCCCCTACGCTCTCCCTCTCTCTCCTACCTTCCTCACCCCCACTCCTTCCTACACAAACTCTCCATTTTCTCCCACTACCCCCCAATCTCTCACTCCATTTCCTTATATATACCCCTTTCTCTTTCTATCTGTATTTCCATTTTTTGCTCTTTTAATTAATTTTTCCCTTTAAAGCTTCAACAATGTCTTATAGAGGCGGTAGTGGTGGCCGAGGACGGGGCCGTGGCGGCGATAGAGGTGGCGGGGGTGTTTACCACGGCGGTGAGGGAGGAGGTGCTGGTTACCGCGGTGGCGGAGGTTACCAGCGTGGAGGAACTAGAGGTGGAGGACGCAGCGGCGGAGGAGGGCGAGGAGGTCACCAGCCGCCTTCGGTCGGAATTCTGACATCTGAGACGTGGAAGCACGCGGCGACAGCGGCAGTGGCCACAGACTTGCAGAACATGTCACTGTCGGCGCCGTCGTCGTCGTCAAAATCTCTGAGGATTCCGGCGAGGCCTGGGTCTGGGAGGATCGGGATGCGTTGCTCCGTTAGGGCAAACCATTTTCTTGTTCAAGTTGCTGAGCGGGATCTTCATCATTACGATGTAATCTCTCTCTCTTTCTCACATGCTCATGTGTGATCATCTGAGGACTTTTAAGCAGTTGTATAGCGCGTTGAATACTTGTTGACTAGTGTTTATTTTTTTCTTGTGTGATAATATCCGGCTGAAATATCGCTGACTAGCCCTAAATGGCTAAATCTGTTACTGCTGGATTATCGGTGTCTTAAGTTGATTAAATATGATGATGATACGCCCTCTCTCTCTCAGTTTGATTTTTTTTTGAATGGATCAAATAGGTTTTAACTGGCGCATAAAAGCATTTTTTTCTTTTGTTTTTGGTGTAGGTTGGCTGAGGATATTGTTTAGCATTTTATTAGATCTGAGTTGCTGAGTTGTTTTAACAAGATTATGAGTACTAATGATGGCTTCTTTATTTTGTGGCTTAGCACCATTGTTTTTTTCTGTCTTCTGGGGATTTTATTTAAGATAACATTTACTATCTGGGTTTGTTTGTTCTTGTCATTTATCCTAATTTGTTATCTGACTCTTGGGTATGACTTTTTTCTCACAGAATTTTAGGTTATTCTGCTGTTGTATTTGATTCATGCCTTTCTGATTCTCTTGCGCTTGCAACCCATATTTAATTGTTCTATTGTTTGCTGGTTTTAACATTTAATGTTGTTCCATTGTTTGCTGGTTTTAACATTTAATGATGTTCCATTGTTTGTTGGTTTTAACATTTAATGAATATTTTATTTTCTTACTATATTTTTGTTTTTTACTTGTTTGTTGCTACCTAAAATGCCCCTATCAAGCACTTGTAGCAAGTCGGATGAGGTATGATTGTCATTTGATCTATTTTGGTCCTTTTCTGCTGTTGATGAGTTTTTAGCAGTTGTTGGTATTGCCAGTGGCTGTGAGTGTAATGGCTTATAGGTGTTTATTTTTCAAAGTTTGATTGAAAAGATTTATGTCCAAAACAAAAGTCAAGTAGGCTTATGCATCCTCCTGTGCTGAATGTCGTTTTTATGTCAAAAGATGGGTCATTGGGAGAAATGTGGTATTGGTGTTGGTTTGACCGGAGTTGAGCTGCGCAATAATAGTTCAAGCTTGACTCTCTTTTCAAAGGTTAAAGCTTCAGTTTTCTTTCCTTTTTTTTTTTCAGTAAGAATCGTAAATATGGACTTACATAAATATGGAAACTTATTGCGGTGTAATTTTACTTTGTTTGAGTTGGTGTCATTGTTGTTAAATAACTTTGTGCATGGTCCTTTTTTTTTTATAATAAATATTTGCTTGTTTGCATTTTGATTTTTGATTTTTGTTTTGTTCTATAACAGGTAACTATTACTCCTGAGGTTGTATCTAGAAAAGTATGCAGAGAGATCATAAGCATGCTTGTACAGACTTACAGAGAATCCCATCTCGGTAAAAGAATGCCAGCATATGATGGAAACAAGAGTTTGTATACTGCTGGTTCTTTTCCATTCTCATCAAAAGAATTTGTGGTTGAGTTGTCAAGTGAACGGCCTGGGAGGTTATGATCGTCTTACACACATGGCTTGAGTTTTATTAAGATTAAGTATTACTAATGATGTTATGCATCTAATGCCATGTTGCAGAGAGAACAGAAAATTCCAGGTATCCATCAAATTGGCTGCCAAAGTTGATTTTCATCATCTACAGGAGTTCCTTCATGGGAAATCAAAAGAAGTTCCTCAAGAAGCCATTCAAGTTCTTGATGTGGTCCTCCGGTCATCCAAACCTCCAAATGAGTAAGCCATATGTATATTGTGGTTGTCTATGTTAATGTTGTGTTGGTTTTCCTACTGCTGAGATGCTGAAAAATTGTCATACCGTGTATTATGAAGCTATGTTATCATTGGAAGATCTTTCTTCTCCCCTTCTCTTGGAAGCGGGCCTCTAGCAGATGGCGTGGAGTTTTGGAGGGGCTATTACCAAAGTATTAGGCCCACGCAAATGGGCCTTTCTCTGAATCTTGGTATGTTCACTTGAGAATTTCAAAGTCTGTTTTCCTCTTCTGTTTATTGATGTACAACTAAAACAGCAAGGCTGGTGCTCAGTGTCTTAATATTGTTGTTGTGCGTCCATTTAATTGGGGTTGCTAAATACTGCTATCACAGATGCATCTGCTCGGCCATTTTACGAGCCAGTAATGGTAACTGACTTTGTCAAAGGCTATCTGAATTTGAGGGAATTGAACAGGCCCCTGTCTGATGCAGAGCGTCTGAAGGTAGTATCTCATGTTGTTTTCTGCCTTTGTTAAATCTGCTATGGTATTTGTTTATCAAAATTTACGAAGTTAACGGTTGTCTGCTTTGATTGTAGGTCAAGAAGGCACTGAAGGGTATTACACTTTCGACTGATCACACAGGTTCCAAAAGATGTTATAAAGTGACTGGTTTATCAAGTGAACCTGCAAACCAGCTGATGTATGCTTACCAAACTGTTTTTGAACATTGTTGCTGGATTTTATTGATTAGAATGTTTCCTTTTGTGGATCACTTCTAGAATTCATAATATTGTCTTTTGAAGAGAATGCTCTTGTCTTGGGCTGGTTGGTATAGCCCTTTGTAGCCTGTCCTTTCCTGTTTTAAAGGTTTTTTTATTTTTTGGCGTGGGGGTGCTGGGTTTGATGGTCATTCAATCGCGCACATTGAAAATGGTTTTGATGTCATGCCATGCATCTTGCTGCTATTGAGAACTTGCACAGACACATATTCTAAGTTGCTGCAGACAAAGCCAGCTTGCAAATATTTTCTTGTTGGCAATTATAATGGTGATGATTGAATCTCATCTTTCACTATTTTTTCTAGGTTCTCTCTTAATAATCAGGATAGAGAAATATCTGTCGCTCAGTTTTTCAAAGAGAAGTACCAGAGACAGCTCAGATTCGCATCTTTACCATGCATTCATATTGGGGCTAAGAAGCCTACTTATCTTCCCATGGAGGTCCCATTTCTTCATGGTTTTCTTTATTTAGGCTTTGTCCTAGCAAATTGACACTCAATGGTCTTGGAATTTTTATGACTAGGTTTGCAAGATTGTTAGTGGCCAAAAGTATATGAAGAAGATGAATGAGAAGCAGGTGTCTGCACTCCTCAAAGCAACCTGCCAACGGCCTCCTCAAAGGGAGGAGCATATTAAGAAGGTAAATGGTTTGTGCTTGTGCTATCATTTTCCAAGCCCTTCTTCAGATGATCTTTTGATTAATTGAACATTATTAATAAACGTTCTTATTGTTTAACGTGTATCTGAAGATGATCAAAGACAATCATTACAGTGAAAACCAAATGGTTAAACAAGAATTTGGGATGCAAATATGCGAAGTATCTACAACAGTCAATGCCAGAATCTTGCCTCCCCCAATGGTAGAAGCTCTGGAGTTTCAAATTTTTGTCCCTCTCCATTCAGCAGTTTACTTTTCTTTCCTAATTTGATACTTACTGCAGCTGAAGTATCATGAGAGTGGACGGGAGGCACAGGTGGCCCCTGCTGTTGGTCAGTGGAACATGATTAATAAGGTTGGTGTCCACCTATTGTCACTTCCTAATGCTAGAATTATTCCCTGCTATTTCTTACTTGGAAATGGGAACATGTAGAAAATGTACAAGGGGGCCACAGTAAGGAACTGGACCTGTTTGAGTTTTTCTATGCGAATGGACCGGGAGTTGGTGTTTCAATTTTGCAACGACCTTGTTGCTATGTGTGTTAGCAAGGGAATGGTATGTTCTGTTGATATAAAGGTTATACTTCCTCAATCTGAACCTTCTTGCTGCTGCTAATGTTTTACTCTCTTGAACTTGTTAGGACTTCAATCCAAACTCTTGTGTTCCCATACGATCATTTCAGCCAATTGAGATTGAGAGAGCCCTTACTGAAGTCAATTCCCAAGCTGAAAAAAACTCCAGTTGGTGATAATAATATTGCCAGATGTTCCTGGGTCATATGGTATGTGCACTTTTGTTTGATGAACACTTCGTTTATTGGAGTTACTAATATCTTTTTTGTTTTCGCAGGAAAGATCAAGCGGATATGTGAGACCAAGTTGGGATTAATTTCTCAGTGCTGCAGACCTAGCAATGCTGCAAAACTTAACATTCAATATCTCGAAAATGTTGCTTTGAAAATTAATGTGAAGGTAAGCATGGAAAAATAATGGTTTTTGTTTTCTAGGCTTGTATATGTTTTGCTGATGTGTATGTTTTTGCATGACAAGGTTGGGGAAGCAACTCTGTATTGCTTGATGCTATTCAGAGAAACATTCCTCTTCTCACTGATCGTCCAACCATTATTTTTGGAGCTGATGTTACACATGCTGCGCCAGGGAGGATTCAAGTGCTTCAATAGCAGCGGTATATGTTTATGCATGCTTTCAAGTTCAAACTCCTTAGGGTTTTTACAGTTATTTCTTTCTTGGATGAGTTTTTTTAAAGTCCTTTTATCCATTATCCCGCTTTCCACTGTAGGTTGTTGCTTCAATGGACTGGCCAGAAGTGACAAAGTACAAAGGCCTAGTCTCTGCCCAGGGCCCTCGTGAGGAAATTATACAAGACCTATACAAAGTTGTTCATGATTCTAAAAGGGGTCAGGTGCCCAGTGGAATGGTTAGGTAAGAGGTGTTGGATCTTGCATTATGGATAGGTGATGTAGGTGGGGAACTAAATATTTCTTTTTGTCCACAGAGAGTTATTGATTTCTTTCAGAAAACTGACTAACAGGAAACCTGAGAGAATCATCTTCTTCAGGTACAGTATAGACATTAAATGTGATCTGCTGTCACGGTTTATTAGTCTACTGCCACTAACTAGTAGTTTAATGGATTAGAGATGGAGTCAGTGAAGGGCAATTTGCTCAGGTGCTATTACATGAAACAGATGCAATAAGAAAGGTACTTGTAACAGCTGAACTATTGAACTGTCTTGATTTATTTACAATCCTAATTGCAATAAGAAAGGGCAATTTGCTCAGGTGCTATTTGTCTTTGAGAATGTTGTTTCTTTTATTTACTGATAATTAATTCTCTTCTGATTGCCACATCATTTAGGCCTGTGCATCCTTGGAAGAAGGCTATTTGCCTCCCATAACGTTTGTGGTAGTGCAAAAGAGGAACCACACCCGTTTCTTTCCAGTGGATGAAAAATTGGTGGACAGGAGTGGGAATGTACTTCCAGGTTTACTCGCACATCTTAAATTTCCTTATACACTGTTAATTTAGCCTGGATGTGTATTAACTTCCATTGTCCACTCTTTGTCCACAGGTACTGTGGTGGATACTGAGATTTGTCATCCATCTGAGTTTGACTTCTACCTGTGCAGCCATGCCGGGATCCAAGTATCATTTTTTTCTCTAAATCCAGATCTTGGCTCATTCCCTTTAGGTTTTGATGATGCTAGTTTAAGTTATATCCTTAGACCAACTTAAAGATTTACACAAGTGGAAATTGGACCTGTAGGGAACTAGCCGGCCCACTCACTACCACGTGCTCTACGATGAGAACAACTTCAGTGCTGATTTGCTGCAGCTCCTGACCAACAGTCTATGCTACACGTAAACATCTTTTGTTTTCATTCCACAATTAAATCTGACGTGCATATTTTCTTCTGTGCTAATAGTTTATTTTCCTTAAATTTTCAGATATGCAAGGTGCACAAGGTCTGTGTCAGTTGGTAAGTTCTGATCACTCAACCTTAGCATTCATTAAAATTCGTTTAAGGTTCACTTTGTTGGGGTACTAATCGAAAATGGTTTGACATGGCAGTTCCTCCAGCTTACTACGCCCACCTGGTAGCGTCCCGGGCACGGTGCTACGTGGAAGGGACTGGGATCGGAATGTCGGAAAGTGAATCAACCAGTGGGAACAGCATGACAAAGGATAAAAAAGTTGAGGTTGCTGCTTTGCCCCAGATCATGCAAAACGTGAAGGAAGTCATGTTCTATTGCTGATATCTCAGATACCAAATTCCCTACCCCCTTATATGCCACTGAAGTTATTTCCAGTTTTTCCCGAACAACTAGCTAGAGTTTTGGCCTTATCATTGGTTATTATTGAATGCCCTGAATTAAAAATGGACTTAAGTTATGGGGTTATATACTTTGTAAGTAGAGTATGTCATTGTCAAGCGTGAAATGGGAATTTGACTCTACTTTGCGCGCGCATATATATATATATATATATATATATATATATATATGCACATGAGTCTTTGTTTTAGTGGGTTTTCACGTAGAAAGCCAAAGTGTGTGTGTTCCCAATGCATAAATAAAGAGAGAGGGCAGGGAAGGGACACTCATCAAGCTTTTCCATTGGATGGTGATATTTCATGAACAAGGGGTTCCATCTCATCTGGGGGCATTTCCCAATTTTGTTGTATGGTCAACCTCAATTGCCCATCCCCATCAAAAAGCTTCAAGTTTTTCCTAAGCGTGTAATTGTCAAAGCCTTTTCTTCATTTGTTTATAAATCCACTTTTAAATTCAAATCCCCTTTCTTCTCCCTCCAAAAAGAATTTGAGCGTAAACTTTTTTGTGTAATTTTACAATATGTTTTATTTTTCGAGAAAATGGCATGGTACAAGTCTAAGATAAGTTTGTCTCTATTTGAGCTAAAATTAATTTTCACATGAATACAAGATAGGATGGAATTAGACGTGGTTAGGGCTATTGACTAGTTAACAATTAATTCTAACTTATAATAAAAATATTTATTAATTCTAACTTTAACGTAACCATAAGTACAAGAAGAAGTAAAAAACATCTGATCATTATAAGGTATATCACAATTGTCCCTATGTGAACAAAATAAACCAAAAATTGTTAATCTTTGGGCATTTGGAGTCAATCTTTGAGCTTGTTTGAATTAACGTTTACAATAGCGAACAATTCATAACTGATAATAACTAATTATAGCCACTATAATTGCTAATCATAACCTCACATTATTATTATTATTATTATTATTATTATTATTATTATTATTATTATTAATTGCTAGTATAGTGATTGTCGTTGTCATTGTTAATGTTATTGTTGGAGTAATTATTCTATATTGATATGAAAAGATATACAATACTTATATCAAATAGGTCACTACTTGTCATGCTATGAAAAGATTATTGTGAAATATACAATAAATACCATCACCAACGAGTATCTTAAAAAAATCAAAACTACTAGTAAACACTCGTAATTGCTAGTAAATGCTCATATCACCGCTAACCACAAATCATAACCGCTAACTGCTGATCGCAACCGCATGTAACTACTACCGCTAATTGTAACCGATAATGCTAATTGTAACCGTTCATATTTAATTGTCAACGGTTAGTTATAAAGGGTCATAACTACTAATAACTAAGTTTTAACTATTAAAATAAGCAGATTCTTTGATAAATATTTAAATACGATTAAGGATGACTTGAATCTCAATTAACTTAAATATTTCTAATATGTTGCATCAAGAATATGATTTGGATATGCTACCAAAAGCCTTTAAATGGCTTTGTTTCAATTGAAAATTCCAATTTAGATATCAAACCTTTAGATATAGAATTTGGAAAAAAGAGTTGGTGTCGTTTTCGATTTCTCGAGCATGCAAAACAACAGGTTTTAGTCTGCGACCAGAGAGAGAGAGAGAGAGAGAGAGAGAGAGAGAGTGACAATTTGGTTGTGGTAGTGGTTGTGGTGTCAATGACATCCATCCTAGGAAAGTATTTCCTTGATTTTGTGGGGTCCACATGACCTCTTTTACCCTTTTGGACCGTTCCTAAATAAATGACTGTCTCTTACTTGCATCCTTAGGTATTAAGATGGGCTTAGATACATAATCTTTTTGAAAAAAAAAAGGATTTTTTGAGATTTAAAAAAAAAAAAGTTTGTAAAATTTTTCTAATTGTCTTATGAAAAACATTAACTTCTTGTCTCATTTTTTTTCCTGAAAATTAACCAATTTATCAAATATTTTTTATAAATAGAAAATGCAAAATAATATGAAACTTATTCTTTTCAACTAATCACAAGTAATTATCAATTGGTGCTGATCAGTATTAGGTCATGTTCGAATTAGCATTAATAAAAATGTTTATAATCTGCTAACCGCTAATAACCGCTCATAAACGCTCATAACCGCTCATAACCGTTCATAAACGCTCATAACCGTTCATAACCGTTATAACGACTCATAACGAGTTAGTTATAACTGCTATAACAGCTACCCATTATAACAGCTAATCTAAACTCATATTATTATTATTATTATTATTATTATTATTATTATTATTATTATGATTATTATTATTATTATTATTATTATTATTATTATTATTACTACTACTACTACTACTACTAGTACTATTATTATTATTATTATTATTATTATTATTATTATTATTATTATGATTATTGTTATTATTATTATTATTATTATTATTATTATTATTATTATTATTATTATTATTATTATTATTACTACTACTACTACTACTACTACTACTATTATTACTATGATTATTGTTATTATTATTATTATTGTTATTATTATTATTATTATTATTATTATTATTAAAAAGTTAATTATTAATATTATTATTATCATTATAACCGCTATAACAGACTTATAACCGCTATAAAACTCATGACAGACTATAACCGTTAATTATAACAACTCGTAACAGACTCATAACAGCTCATAATAGCTCATACCAGTTCATAACAGCTCATAAACGCTATAAACGTTATAACCGTCACTTTTAACAGCTTGAAACGAATAGGACCTAAATATTGATCGTAAGTACTAATGATAAGTTAAAAGGAACAAACCTACAATCAACTAACAGTAAATAATTAATTTAATATGTTAATAACTAATAGTTAATCACCAATTAAGGCTTATTATGTGTTGGTGTTTGTATTAGAATGAGCATAGTCAAGTTACATATAAAATGATCTCTATTTTAATTGGAAAGTGAAATTTTTTTAAAAAAACTTAGAATTTTAAATTGTTTTCTTATATAATTATTTTATCTACCTATTTATTACATAAGATATAAAAATTCTAATTAAAACATCACTAACTAAATAAAACAAATTTCTCAATAGATATTCGATCAATATTTTCTCTTTTTTTGGAAAATTCTGGCATAGTTGATTGGTCTATCAAGGGCTGAGATTGGTCTATTAACAATCAAGGGCCCTTATAAAAATAACTACAATAGTTAAAATAAAAGTTAACTTTGGAAGAATATTTTTTTTTTTAATATACATATATATATTTAAATGAACAGCAAAAAATAATACATTACAATTACAATATAACAAGGAAGGAGAAAATTAAACTTAAAACCTAATATATTTATAATCTTAATTAATGGACTAAAACCTTATAAAATACTAATTTAATTGGATTAGAGCACCTTGGAAGCGTAAAGCCACAAATGGTCCTAAAAGCCAATCCAAAAACAAAACAAGAAAAAAGCCTTCCGCAGTGCATGTATGTGTGCGTCCATGGCTTATACTAGCTTTATAGTTTTAAAGTCATACATTACAATTTCCAATATAAAAGCTACATTTTAATTTTACAAAGAATTACTTATGTACTGTATTTATATATATATATATAATTTACTTAAGAAAAGAAAATAAAAGAAATCAAGCTCACTCTATTCACAAAGTTTTAAATATACAATTCTTGAGTGATTTGTTTAGAATTTAGACTAACACAAATTTAATCTCACTCAATAACAATCCAACTTAATTTCCATTCGATTTAAAATTGATCTAGGTTTTGAAATCAAATCCCACTTTAGCCAAAGTTGGCTAGACCTGTACTTGACTTGTTCGGCCAAATGCGGCATCACTTAAAGAAGACTAGAGCCCAACTTCAATAACATGTTCCATCACCTAAACTCGAACTTGTCTAAAAGGACATGGTTATCCCCAATGTAATCAACTTGAAAACATCCTATATCAGTATAAATAACTTACATATGCGAAATTTATAAATAACACAAGCTTTCTTTTTTGGTACACTTCCACAATTTAAGCCAATATGCTGGGCTCGAAATCAAAATCATATCTTTAGCAGTCTGGGCTGATTCAGCCTATGTTTTAGGTCTAATTGGGCCAGGCTTTAGGTTTAATTCAATTGTAGATTATTCTACATCTATCTAATCATTGATTCCCACTAAATTAACAACTCCTAAGGCAACTAATTACTATTTTAATTTTAGAGTACAAAATTCATTGCAATTTGCAAAGAAGGCATGAGAGCATCCGCATTCATGACCAAAATTTTGAATTACATATGGGGGCCTATACCCTTGACGTCATTTAATAATCTAATTTTTGAAACTCAATCTATTATTTCAACATCCCTTGGATTATCAATCTGGATCGTTAAATAAAATATTACCCATGGAGCCTAGAAACATATATATTTGATTTACTTTTCTTCTTTAAATATGGAAACGTCGGCAAAAATAAAACAAAAAAAAAAAAGAAAAATGTTACAAGATGGAAACATAGGAGTATTGAGTACATAAGCGACCATGCAAATGGATCATTCTCAACCTAGATGCTGATGGTTAGGCCATGACTCTAAAATTTTGAAAAAGTGTACATTTGTCAAATGAGTTTGTAATGTGTATGAATTTCCAAATATTGTATGAGATTACCCAGAAGCAGTCACGAAATACATATGTACTCCGGAGATAAAGAATTGGTTAACGAAACGCTCTTTTAACTCAATGCTAACGCAATGCCATGGTAGAAATTTGGTTTGAGACTCCAGTTCAAATAGGAGTATGCAATGATAAGGAGCCATGGATGATCCACAACATAGCCAAGCACATCGATGTAACCATTAGGGCTGCATGCCTCGGATAATCCAAAACACAGCCCAAGCATGATGACGGAATATTAGGTGTGTGCATTACCACTAGGCTAACACTCCTTCATGCTACGGTCGAGGTTGCAACGAGCACATCAAGGCTTGGGCTTATTAGACTCACTTCCACCCCCATTTAGAGGGCCATTGTCATCCCTAATTCAGGCATAGCTTGTCGTGAATGAACTAGACAAGCTGTGAGATCACGACAGCAAGTCCTTTAAGGAAGTCAAATTTCTCTCGACTGAATTCATGTTACATTGACAGCAGGGTTCAACACAAACACAGAACATTGTGTAAGAAACCTTTTTTTGTTGGGAGGGTGGGGGTGCGGGCACCAAGACTGCAGGTGAATATTACAAGTGGATCCAGAAAAATTAAATAAATTGATGAACTAATAATAATAATAATAACCTGTACCAATGGCATGTACAACCCTATAGTATAAATACACACCCCTCGAACAGCTGAGGAGGGACCGAAAAATTAGCAAAATTCTACAACAAAGGACAAGGTGTTGTATCATCAAAAGAAAACCTATTTGTCCTAACGTATAACTATAGCCAAGAGACTCAAACTTGGCCTGTCATTTGCTATAAATAAAAATGACAGGAAAGCTCATCTGTAAGATAGAGAAATAAAATAGAAAAAGCTCTTGTTTTTTTTTTTTTTTTTGGGGGGGTGTTGTTAAGATATATCTATAAAACCTCTCTTTGTCAAGAAAATATTGAACCCGCCAACATTGCAATGACACCAATTAATATTGTCATGTAAGGGTTACTTCTCCTCAAGGAGCTGCTGTTGCTGAGTTGCCCTGTACTGATGTAGGTGTTCGAGTTTGAGCCGGTGCTTGTTGAAACATTTACGGATTGTGAACCTACCAATCAAACGACAAGGGTTCATTGATCACTCAGTTACAAGCTTACAAACTAGTATATCTAGGTCTCATTGTGGTATGTTCCTAGAGGGTTAAAATGTATACAAATCTTTGATAACGAGCTGTCAAAAGGCTACTAGACTAATAATCTCAAAAAATTTAGTCATTTAACACTCTTCTAGGTTATGGGATGACAAATCCCCCACCCCCAAAAAAGAACTTCACGCAATAGAAGTCACTGGCAGCTTTCATCTTTGACAGCAAGAGTGAGAATTTTATATTACAATTTCGTTTCTTTTCATTGTATTCACTAGAGAAATGCTTCAAAGTTGATAAAGCGCAATATCTAAGGCCCAAATCATGACCAGAAAGGAGATGAACAAGCATATCCAAGGAGGTTTTGATGAAAACTTACAATCATAATTGACCCATCCGATCCGCTGATTAGCCAAGTCATAGACAACAATCTTGTCTTTTAGAACCAGATCTACAGAAAAAAGGATGTGAATTTCAGTTAACCCATAGAAAATGGGTTCAAAAGCAAATAGCAAATGCACAACTGAGTTAAAGCCGAAAAATGATACAGCAAACTTTATATATATACATATATATATATATATATATATATATATATATGCGCCACTGCAAAATGTGATCTATATCAATTTTTAATAAAATTCTCCTTATAAGGAAAGCAAAATTGGTTAATGCAAAGGATTAGGAATTTAGGACGTCTCACTAATAAGCTTACCTCCTAAAATTGTCATGCCCTGCCCATCAATCTTCTGAAATCCCATACACCAAACTTCAGCTCCAGCCTGTCACCAAGAGTTTCACCATTCTTAGAGAAAAGCAACTTGAAAAGAATAGCAGTAACATAAGCAAAAGCTTTGTTTATTGCATCTGTCAAAATACTAGAAAGTCTTACTCGGACTCACACCAAGATTCAAGAATCACGCACAAGCATGCCAAGGATAAAACAACAAGAATCTCAATGTTGATCATATGAAACAGGACTGCGGAGGTCAAGAGGTATGCGGGTTCATCCCAAAAAAGCATAGAGACTTTTAGAAAGAGAACTATTTGGGAGAAGTTCAAAGAGAATTCAGAAAACAATTGAAATGGAGGTGTGGATCCAAAGAGGGCAGCTTCTCAAGGGAGTTTCCGATATGTATCAGTCTAATTTTGAGTGTTGTGATACTGTACCCAAATTTAATGGGTCAAACACATCCAATATGGATGAAATGAGGGATCCAGGTAAGAATCAGAAGTGAAATAAAAATCTAGCAAATGTTGATTCTAGGCTAGCCAATAGTCATATGTTTAAGAATCCATCCATGTATTAATGCTGAATTTTATTCCTTGGCAGTTCTCAAGTAAAATGAAAACCCAAAGAGGAAGAGTACTTACAATAGAATTCTGCTCAAGCAAATAGTCTTGTGGTTTCAGAACCATGGTGGCACCACCAGCAAAATGTAAAGTAACTTCAGGGAACACATCATCAACTCTGGATTTACAGGAAACTGCTAATTAGCATGAAGAAAAATAGAGCCATGCCCATCAATTAGAGGAAACAAAATACAAAGGAACTAGAAAGGTAACCTGGATGTTATCAAATAGCATGTGTTTCCCTCGAGAGCAATGGACGAACAGATTGAGAGACAGCTGATGAAATCTGTGGTAAAAAAAAAAAAAAGTATATATTCAAGATCTTTTTTTTTTTTTTTATCATAGTATATATTCAAGGTCTACATATGGGAATAAAATCTAGCTTCTTAAGCGACCCAAAGTCATTCTTAAATTCAAATGCCCAGCAGTAATAATGAAACTTACAGTGTTAACAAAAGGATCATAAGCTCCTTCCGCAAGATAAGCCAAGGTGGTTCCTGAATCAATTATTGTTCCAGTGTTGGTGGATGTACTGAACACCGAAGAATCAATGGACAATGTTTGACCATTGACAGATATACCCTGTAGATTCAAATTGTAGTGTGGCCTGCAAGGTTGATCATAACAAACAATCAAGGAAAGCTATTAGCATTTATAGTTAAGGAAATACATAAATAAAGCCCTCGCAACTTATATCTTTGAATTCTTCACCCTTCAATTCAAATGTTACCTCACAACTAAACACTATAGGATATAACACGATATAAGCACTTCACACTTCACTTTAGATGACATTTCATTGTAGTAGACCTTAAATTATGAAAACTTTCAAAACATGGCAACCACAATACTAGCTACGTAGCCATGTCAGAAAATAGTATCTAAGAAAAATAAGAGAGAGGCATATGCAATTGATTTAGAACAGCGTTATGTGAAACTGCAGAAAAAGATTTGTCGGGTGTAGTTTTCTTTAGTAAAATGGACAGAGTGGAACTCAAGAAATCAATTCTTCATATTACAGAAGAACTAATAAAGTTGCCTATCTAGGAAGCTATCAAATTACAAGTTGAACACAAAATACTGATTTGATAAGCTTGAGGCATCTGGTTCCATTGTTCGGTACAAGGATAACTACAGGAGCCTAACACATATGGATGGACCACGATTCTAGGTTATGGATGGTGAAATAAATATTCCCTAGCTAGACAGAATCAGGTGTTTGATGCTTGTTCTTCCAACATCAGAAGCGACAGACGAATAGAGATTCAGACGAAGATGGTACAGAATTTATCATTTCTGATTTTCAGATCCTATTTCCTTAAGTTATTCTTGATTCAACCTTACTAGAATATGTTTGACATTGTCTTCAGCAAAAGGCTCATCTTGAAGCTCCCACCCCTTACACCCCTTAGGAAAAGGAAAAGATAAGATAGAAGCAAAGAAGAAGAGAACTGGAAGTGCCTTAGACGTAAAACCCCCTACAAGAGTACAAGAGACAGGGGTCCTTTTTTGCTTTATTCTTTATTCTTAGTTTCTTTTTCTTTTTTTCCTCCCTTCTCTGTGACCAAATAAATCCATTCACCTTGCTGGATTTAAGGGCAAAAATTCAGTATCGCTTCATTATTGAATGCTTCTGTATTTATTTATTTGATACAAAAAGCAGTGCAGTGCCTTCCAGGTATCCAAACAGAAAGAATAACTGCAGTTTGTACTACAATTAGCTTAATTCACAATCTCAGTTCCTGAAGTTTATGAAAACCCCAAGTCTCCTGAAATGAGGGGGAAAGCTTGAAGATCATCAAAGAGATAATAGCTTCTTTACCCCCCTCCCACCCAATGTTTCATACCATCATATATGACCTAACCAAGAAATCAAAAACAGCAAAAATAAACAAATAAAACAAAAAATAGTCGAGTTTTGCAAATCCAAAAGAGGCAAATGACAATTAAGTTCCTGAAAACAACTCAACAACAATGTAAAGGAGAAAAAGGAACATACTGTGCTGGCACAAGAGGAGTGTAGACCATGCCAGGCTCCACAATACTCCCAAAAACCAATATTCCTCCACCATTGTCATCTCCCCTCAAGCAGTGTGAGAATGCTGCAGGTGTAACGCCTTGAGATGATAATTGGGTGACAACAGACATCGATTGCTGACCAAGCCCAAAAATCCCATCAACTGCTCTGTCTGTCTTGGTCAAATCACCGGTTTGAGACACGCTACAACTGTATCAAAAGTAAGAAATCCAAGGTATGAGTCACCGTATAGCATAAAATATTGCTCAAACTCATTCATTCACCTAATTAAAGTCCAACGCCTTAGATTTTTGACAAATAGTCGCCTTATAGCATAAAATATTGCTCAAACTCATTTATTCACCTAATTAAAGTATCCATGTCCAACATCACATTTTTGACAAATCGACAAGGGTACAGGCACTTGATACCTCAATTCAGATAAAAAAACATGCAAATAATTTCAGGTAAATGGATAGTTTCCGCATACGGAGACAATAGCCATGTTGGTAAACTGCAGTTGAGTTCACGTAACGTACCAAAAAACGATATGAAATTATGAATGGACATATCTAACTTCAAGAAATTCATTAATTCTCATCTCTTAGCCTGTTATATCAACTTGCTATTCACTTCCAGAGGAGAGGTGTTTAAGAAATTCACGGATGCTTACCCAAAGAGGATCTTGGCTGAATTGTTGTAAGTTTGAGTATTCCCAACCACAGTATCGAGATGAAAAACATCTGAGACATAATAACCTTGTGTTGCACTCCCATCTCCGTACTGGAATTGGTAAGCACAATTGTTCGAATTGTCACAAAGAGCGTCAGCATATTGGGCTCCCATATTACATCTTTTATCAGAGCAAGATATAACAGACGAAGTTGATGAGCTCCAAGGGTCGAAGACATTAAGCTGAACATCCTGCAAAAACCCATTTAACTAGAAATCAAACCTTTGGGAGTCTATTCCATTTTTTACTTCAAATCTCAAATACTGATGGAAAAGATGGGAAATCACAAGTGAGAAGAAAAGGAAGAGACTATACTTGAAGTCCTGTAGTAGTGGGACAACCATTACATCCACTGCAACCAACCCACAGCACATCACTTCCTGTATCAATTTGGACATTGAATTCCTTGGCTGGAGTACCTAGTTGTACATTTGTATAGTACAACCTGAAAATTATCATACAAAAAGTCATATTTCCAAATTAGTAACAGTATTCCCAAGATCATACTTCATATCTAGAGAGTAAGAAAGCCGAGATGTACATGACCTTACCTAAAAAAGCAAAGAGACTGTTTCAAAAAATTCATGCAAAAATTTGGTGAACCATAAATGATAAGATGATTGGTATTCAGTCATTCTCATAGATGACTAAAGATGATACAAAAGAGGGTAAAATTACAGTCACGAACAGAGAAGAAGTAATCTCAAATCAAGCAGAAGAATCAACCATCAACCAAAAAGGAAGTGGGGAAATAAATTAACCTCTTAAACCAATCAATTATCAAATTTCAAATGAAATTAGAAAGCCAGTTGGAAAATAATCTGAACAGTCAGGAAGAAAACAAACATCAATCTCCAAAAATTAAAAAGACAAAAATAAAACAAAAGGTTTTAAATCGAATTTAGCAATGGAACACTAGTGAGCTTCAATGAGTGAATTACCCAACACGGTACGGATTGTAGGTTCCAGAAACCGGGAAATCGACGACGCCGCCGATGGACTGCAACAACCGGCCATGCCTAGCTCGGTCGTGGGCTCTGAGCTGACTCATTTCAACTCGGTCCTTGAGAGGTATAGCTCTGTGGAGGATCAGAGTCGTCGGAAAATCGCAGAGAACCGCCGCCGCCGGCAGAACTACTCCGGAAAACACTGCCCAGATGCATATAGTTGTAAAAATGCACGCCTTCATCGTTTTTTTCTTTTTTACTAATTTAAATTACTTTTTTCAGTTGTGTTTTTGCTTCTGTTTCCACAGGATGTTGATGCCCAGAAAAGCACAATCAGAAACAGAGGAGGAGAGAGAGAGAGAAAAGTGAAGCAAAATTCGTCAAAATTTTGGAGGGGGATGAAAAAGCAGGGGAGAGGTTGAATGACGAATAAATTAATCTGGGTGGGGATTATAATGGAGGGATCGAGGCTTGCGTGTTTCTGTTGGATGATTTTAGAGAGAGAAAGTTAGAGAGAGTTGGAGGGAAGCCGCCGACTGGTGCAAAAACTGAAACGTTAAAGATTTGGGTTATGCCTCCATTTTATATGTTCTCCCCTCCCTTGCTTGCCCTTATTATTATTATTATTATTATTATTATTATTATTATTATTATTATTATATTGTGGTAAGCGTAATAAGGAGGAGTAATTAATTAATTCATTTAATTGTAAAATCTGGCTTTGGTTGCCTTGGCTTCCTTGCACTTTCCCTCCAACTACCAATAATTAGGACCATGTGCCTAATGCTAATATGTCTTTCAAATATAACATATAAAAATAAATAAATACAATTATAAAAGAGAAAAAAATTGTAAAATCATTTATGTCATCATTTCATTTCAAAATTATACGTAATTTATTATAACGGAGAAAATAGGAAAAATAAAATTTATATAAAACAGATAATAAATTTAAATTGTAAAATAAAACGCAAATTGAATATGAATACATCATCATAATGAGCAACACTTGTATTTGGCCAAAATAATAATAATAATAATAATAATAATAATAATAATAATAATAATAATAAATACCCTTTAAACTGAATTTCAATTATGGGTCTCAATTCAAAATAAGTCGATTAGGTTCTAAAAAATATTATCAATCCTAAACTTAGTGAAAAATATCTTATTACTAATTCTAACTCAAAGTACAACCAAGTAGTAAGTCAATTTTGACAATTTAATATATAGTTATTATCGTATAATTATTGAAAAGAATCAAATAAATGGATCTATCAACCAACCAAACATTTTAAGATATCCTTTTGTGTTTTTCCCCTTCCATAAACCATGGCAGCTGGATACCAAGTATTGGATCCAGTTTTGGTCCAAAACTATACTCATTTGAAATTAAGATTGACCAAGTTTTATTTTTTAGAAATTGTACTCGAACTCATTGAACTAATTTTGGTTTTAACTTATTATATATTTGAGTTTCGTTCAACAAGTTTTGTAATTAGACTCACGTGTTAATAAATTTTAATACCATGGTAAATACTTGTTTTTTCTTTTTAGTTCCAATCTATCTATTTATAGAACTATGTATATTTTTTTAGTAATCTCATGCATTTTCACCAAGTATCATATACTATTATCAATTATAGATTTAATTTGTTTATATTTACATAATGTTGCTTAAAGCTTTGTTAGTCAATTCTCTATATTTTGCAAATCTCTCCATCTTATTGCTTTGTTAGTCAATTCTCTATATATATATATATATATGTTTCCGGAGAAATCCGAGTTTATGATGTGGATGATGATTCGGAGAGAGGAAGGATTTCATCGCTCCGGTTCGAGGACGTGGCACGATCGATCCGAGTCCGAGTGATGACTCGCTCGAACTCGCAAAAGGCGAAGCCCGGGTGGTGGACCCGGGAACGCCCTCCGACGCTCAAATTAGTAATGAATTAAGTTTGAATGGATCGAGGAGATCTTCCTCGATGTGCGTGGGGATTCCTTGGGAGACGAGAAGATTTCAAAGATGAAAGTTCTTGAGGATGGATGTGTGTCGATGAACGTTATGAATGTAGATGAGAGTTGAAAGCTTAGGAGCTTGAATGATTATCCTCAAATGAGATGTCTTGTCCAATGAACATCACATCCTTTGGGTTTGGGAAGTGATGAGTATTTATGAGAGATTTTAAAGGGGTAAAACGATACTTTACCATGGTTTAGGAGAAACCCTAGCCCTAGTAGGCTTTGGGCTTTTACCCGATCCGTTGAGGGTTATCTTGGGCCGATTCCTCCCTTATCCAACTGATTAGGCCTAATTGGTTGATGACTCAGCGGGTGAGTTGGAATCGTCCGGAAAATACCCGAATCAATATATATATACAAAATCATTAAAAAATTCATAACTAACATAAAGTTCTTAGATAAATATAAAATACATGTGCATACAATGCATGGGTATATTATGAGTATTTATGACACTAATATATATATATATATATATATATATATATATATATATATATATATATATAAAGGAAAAATGCAAAGCTAAAATGTTTGAATTCTGCAATCTTTATATGTATTTCTAAATAGAGTCTTGATGTAGCGATCCTTAATCGATATTTTATTACAATTTGCATGGTTTGTATATTGTCCAGCTTTTAGAAACTTCCTTCCACATTTTACTTGAATATTATATTATTTGGAAATTGGAATGATGTCGCTGACGACCTGAGCCAAGAATTCGGCCTCGGTTGGTTGCTAGCTAGGCGTCGATGTAACTTGGAGCCATCAATATTTTATTCTACGTACCCTCTCTTTTTTTAAAAAAAATGTAGCCATCAAAGGGCTATAATAATAATAATAATAATAATAATATTTAATTAAATAATAATAATAGTAATAATTCAGTGCTACAGTAATTTCACCCTTCTTTTTTTTTTTTAGTGAAGTAACAGAAATCTCAACCTTGGTCGAACATGTTTTGGACAGAACATATTTTTGAACCTATAACAGAATTAGGGGGAAAAGGCCAAAAAAAAGGAGGGAAAAGGTGGGAAAAATTAACAGAAATAAAAATGAAAACAACAGAAAGGGGAAAAGAAAAATAGCAGAAGACGAATTGTTAAGGAGCAACTATCCTATTCCTTGGTTTGAGCAAAAGTTTTGAACCCCTCTCTCTGTCCCTCTTTCTTTTCCCTAGTGGGACGGTATCCTCCCTCTTTTTCTACACTTATATCAGGGCAACTAACTCCCGAAAATATCAATGATATAAAATAAATTAATCAAGTTTCAAAAGGTTATAAGAAGTTTAAAAGATACTTAAAAAAGTTAAACAAAAAAATTAAAATCTAAAAATGAATTATATTTGTGTCTAATTTTAAACGTGTTCAAAATCTCTACGTTAAAGATCGTTTATTTGTTCAATGGATTAAAATATCTTTACTTAACTTATCTGATATTTGAACGGATATATATAAATCTATTATTACATTTAAAAAAATTCAACATACATATTTCTTTAAGTATTTTATCAACAAATTGTTATGAATATGACAGAATTACTATGTACTCATTACTTTTTCTTAATAAATATACTTGCTCAACATTTCACTATAGCATTTTATTAACCATAGATCTTTATAAAATACATTATAGCCACTCAAATTACCATATCTTATCATAAATTACGGTATCTTATCTAACTACTATAGTTAAAAATTGAGTGATTAATTAATTATAAATGATAAATAAATTTATAAAACAAGAATAATGAAGTGAAATGATAAGCAGAATGGGAAAACAATGAATTTATGTTGTATGATTAGTTATAATAATAAGTTAGAAGAAGATTGGAGATTCGGACATGATGATAGATTAGACTAAAAATTATATTTGTTGGTTGACCGAACCCCAACTCCATGCCCTTCAATTCAAACTTTAAAGGGTCGTATTCATCATAAATCGCATTCCATGACCGGAACTCGCCCGCCCCCACCTAATACACGCATCAGCTTCTCACACAATCATTGTTTTTTTATTAATTTGTTTTTTTATTCAATATCCCTGGAACTCAAGCTCAGATTTGACTAACAATTAGTCAGTAAAACTTCTTAAGTTTAGGATTTACTTTGATTGTTTGTAGTGGATTACTTTCTGTTTAGAACTCGTATTTGTAAAGCAATTAGGGTTCTTACAAAATTTAAATATCGGATCCTAACATATGAAATAAAGTGAATAGATCCAATAACACAACGGATATAATATATTGTCAATTGTATACCTCAATTTTGATTGGTCTATAATTTTAAAGTTTCTCTAAAACTCTTTTGTAAAAAGTAATTAATTTTTGTATAAATCAAAGATACTACCATAGTGATCAACAAAAGGTTCATTTAGGGGCCTTCTTCTATACCATAAGGAGCTACCGGCTTGCTTCAAGGTTGAACATTGTTATCGGAATGAAAATCAAGCTACAGCTTGACTTGCCAATTTGGATATGGAGAAAACGCTTTTTTAGAATTTTGTTTTTTATCGTTCTCTTTTAGATCTCAGGAAGATTTTGTAGATATCATTCGTCTTATACTCAACCAAGAAGTCTGAATGTAATTGATATTTAAGTCTTCTTTGTAATGAGATTGATTATTCCCTCTTTTGCGTTAAAATTAAGAAAAGTCCTCAAGATAATTTTTTGTTTTTTTCTTGATAGAGACAAGATAATAATAAACTAACAAATAATCACGTACATATGTGAATGTCCATGCCGTCATGCATGAAATTTCCTCTCTAGTTCACCAAGACTTAGCTGACTAATTTAATAATATGAATAGGTTCTTTGGTCGCATATGAATCTTCATTACGTCTAGAAGAGAATTGGTCAAACAATAATAGTCTACAATATACTATTAAACTTATTATTGCTTCTTGAATCCTCTAGAACATTGAAAATAAAAAAATAAAAATTAATAATGATATGCCAGCGTCTAACCTATAGTAAAACACTCTCTCTCTCTCTCCATATATATATATATATACACCGAGTGTTTTGCAATAGGTTAGACACTTGACACATCATTATTAATTTTTTATTTTTACTCTTTTTATATTATCAAAATCTTTTGTAACACCCACTTTATTACATATAAATTTTAATTATAAGTAAAATAAAGTCCATTTATTACTCTTAAATGACTATGATCCTCAATTGCACTTTATTTTCTATAAATTTTAATTATAATGATATCATACATAATCAACAATATTTTTATTACCTATATTTTTTTGAAGCATTATTACATGACTTCAACAATTATAAAACCAAAATTTTTAAATAAATAGTTAATGAAAATAATATTTATTGTAAATAATTAATGTAATGATTACAAAAAAATATAATATAATATATCTATTAACTTCATTATTAAAACATATAAATTTAATAAATTATGATAATTATACTATAGTATTATAATAATTATAATTTAAATTGTTTTAAAAAATTTAACCATTCAATTATCTTTATTTTATTACATATTTTTATTTACAAAAATTTACATATGTTTATTAAGTTAGCAATTAGTAGGAAAAATTATATTGATCATCTTTAATGTTTTTGCTATTATGATAAAAAAATTTAGTCAAAATTATTATTTGTTTTAACGGTATATGTAACATATGTCATGTTTATTGAATATAGTTATTCAAGGCTTTATTGTTTGTATTGTAAAAAAGTTAAAATTTCTAAATATGGGATGAGTACTTGACCAGCAAAACACCATATAGCATTATTTTTTTTTCCGTCAAAAATTTCTTTCATAATAAGCAATTAGCTACTACTTAATTGAGTTATTAGTCCTTAATAGCGTTATTCATCTCCATCGTCAACCTAGGAGTTTTATACGTGTATAGCACCGAGAAGGCAAATAAGGTTAGCAAATTTAGGGCACTAATTTTAGAAGAAATAAATAGTTGTATATTTCATTATTTTGATGTTTAATTTTCATTATTATTATATATGTATAATCAAGTGTGTTCATTTTATGTATAGTGAGTAATCATATTGTTATAATAGGCTCAATTCTAGATTAATCGAGTAAGACCTTACGAAATGCTTTTACAAAAATATCTAGCAATAAACAAATACATTTAAAAGAGTTTGGTGCTAACAAAGGGACAAATGCTTCTCAACTCTAAAATATGGTGTAAGAAAATGATGAGTTGACAAGCTATTTTACAGATTTGTATGATTAATAATTATTTTTTTCATTAAGTAACTCAAAATTTACATTCTTGCTCCTAATAATTTTCTTTAGATTATTAAGCATCTATGTATTCTGAGGCTACTTTATAATTTTAGAAGAAATATATATTTAATATTTATAACAATATATCAACTACTTAAATAATAAGCAAGTATAGAATTTACACATAGACATGTGAAGTACGGGATTCACACGTATGTGTGTGTGTGTGTCAATTTTTATAGCTAAAAAACATATTCATCACTAATAGTCCTTGTTATAATTAAGAAAACTATTTTTTGTTTATTTAGTATATTCAAATTTGTATAAGACTTTTAAATGATACAGGTCAAAACAAAAACAATAGAAATTTTTTTAATATGTGAGTTTAATTCTATTGATAGAACTCATAAAACTATGTTAACATTTAGTTCCAGAGAAGAAGTTGATGTTACACATCTTCACCAATCAAAGCAGCTTATTACGACTGTAAGGACAAGAAAGCTTTCGGAGGGCTTGCTGGACCACAAATTATTCTATAGCTCGCTTTGTATAAGTTCAGGCTATTATATGTAGTAGTTTCTTTTAATTTATAAAAAAACAATTCCCTATTTCATCCCAAAAAAAAAAAAATCTCTTATTTCATGGTAATTCCCTTTTAAAAGAAAAAATTTCCTTCCAAAATACACATATCACGGACTCTATCCCGGAGTCATAACATAACTTTGGTGTTAAACTTGTCCTATACAAGGCTTAGCTGACTATTTGCTGATAGAATTTTGAGATGGGATGATGGCATGTTGCCAAGATATGAGCTACCTTTACTTTTGATTCATCTAATGCCTTAAGGGTGCTTTGATGTAATCTGATTTTTTTTTTTTTATATTCATAAGCAGATTTAGGGTTCTTATCTCGGGGAAGTCCGGACGCTACTCGGGTTGGGGGAATATGAGGTGTCAAAACCCAATCATTTTCTCCATACAATTTCCTTAAATGAGAAAATTGTTCTCTCTAAAATTAAATCGGGAGGAGGAAGGAAATAGAGTCAGTGGCCACTCACTGCTACGACATTTAAACTTTATTTTATTTTATTAATGTATTTTTATTTAAAAAAATGCTTGATAGGTATACTAGCCTAGGTAATTAATTAATTATAATCCTCTCAGCCTTTCACTTACCCCCCCATTATCTCTCCTTACTCCCACTACCTATCAATAACCATCCTCTCGACCTCATTTCTTGCTTCTCTTTCCTTAACCAGTGGGTGGAGCCACCATGGTCACTCGAAAATCCATGTGTTTCCCGTGGTTAAGTCTCGCTTGCCCTAGGATGTTGTTTGAATTATGGCAACTTTGCTACTGAGAAACGTATCCATTGAGATGGTATGTGAAATTAATAATATTACGATGGAAAACAACTTCCACTAGGCTCACCAACAGCCGAAAGTTCCAATTGGAGTTTGGTGACAACCGACAACTTAAATGGTAATTTTTTTTGCGGTTGATTAGCTGTGAATATGGTTTTTTCTGAAGAAGAGTAATAGGATATAATTAAGAATATAATTATAAAATTATTTTGTCAGTATTTTACTATATATGTAACACCAGGTTCCCATGATTAGGTGAGCCATTATTTCACTAAGGCCCTGTTCGACAACACCGTTTTGAGTAACTTTTAACGTTTTGGCCAAGTTAAAACACTAATCAATCAAATATTAGCGTTCGCTAAGGTAGTGTTTTAATTAGCTTTGCAGTAGCTTTTAGCATTTCAAGTAGTGTTTTTGAAAAGCTAAGAATATTAACTTTTCACATTTGAAAGTAGCGTTTCATATTTTTTGACAAAAAATCCCTTCATTAATTTATATTTGACAAATTATTTATATCCTTTTACGTCAATTTACAATAATCAGCTAACTCAACCGCAAAATTTACCGAACACATTTATTCAACCGCTCAATTGAACAGCTTATCCGCTAACGGTTAAAATCTAACGACTATCGACTACCTAAACAACTACCAGCTACACAAACAGACTTATCCGCTTTTCAAACAACTCATTTTGCCGAACAGGACCTAAATCTCACATGGTATCGTAGTTAAAAGGGATTTTTAATTATTTAAAGAAAAACTAAGTTTCCCTCTCGGTTATCTCTTCTTTTGCAAGCTAGGGTTCCATAAGCAAGGATTTCCTTCGTGCTAGCCACGCCAGCCTCGCCGTCAACCATGGCTTTGTCATCTTCCTCTCGCCGCCACTTCGAT
Source organism: Talinum fruticosum (assembly GCA_021018815.1). NCBI lineage: Eukaryota > Viridiplantae > Streptophyta > Magnoliopsida > Caryophyllales > Talinaceae > Talinum > Talinum fruticosum. The sequence goes on from JAITYX010000109.1 coordinate 674,461, forward strand.
TGTCTCTGTCATCACTTTTCCCTTGGTCGTCGGCAGGGCGGAGCCATGCACAGCCCAAGGGTGTCCATGGACACCCTTGGCCCAAAAAACTTGAAACAGAGACATGTATCAAAATGAGGAAAATTAGAAAAGGAGGTAAGTTAACACCCATAAAATTGGCCCAAAAACTCGGACATCCTTGGGCTTGGATGGACGACCCAATTTCGCGTGCTCCTGTCTCGGCTCTCTCTCTCCACTCGGTCTCTCAATTTCGCGTCCCCCCACCCCTCGGTGCTCTGTCTCTCCCCAATGGTTCCTCGCTCACGCTCTATATCTCTCTCGCTGCGGTGGCTGGCTCCTCTCTCGGCTCGACGGCTCCGGTGACCGGTGGTTCTTCTCTCGCTCTTTCTAATCTCGTCGGTCTCGGTCGCTGCTCTGTCTCTCCCCGTTGTTCCTCGCTCACGCTCTCGTATCTCTCGCTGCGGTGGCTGGCTCCTCTCTCGGCTCGACGGCTCCGGTGACCGGTGGTTCTTCTCTCTCTTGCTTTCGCCGTCTCGCTTTCAAACTCACGACGACGGCTCGACCTCCACCGTTCTTCCTTGGTGTCCTCTCCGCCTCGCTGCGACGCTCGCTCGGTGCTCATTCTTCATCTCCGGCCAGGAATCAATCCACGGTCCACCCCTCGCCCAGCCCTCAATTTGATTCATAAACCCTAAGTTTTTGAAATTCGGTATACTCTCAATTTTAGCCTTTAAAATTCAGCCTCAATTAGACTTTAAAATTCATGATTCAAGTATAAATAGATGTGAATTGTAATTTGTGTTTGCTATGAAGGGAATTAGTTGATTTTGTCAATTTGTGTTTGCTATAAACGGAATTAGTTTATACTCCAATGCCGTAATTCATGATTTTGTCAATGGGTTGATTTTCACTACAGGGCATTATGTTATGATATGAATTAAAATTCATGATTCAATTAGTTGATTTGTTATTTATAATTTTATTATGTTTTATTCATAATTCAATTAGTTGTTTTGTTATTTTGTCAATTACTTGATCTAGTGCTCAAAGCTTGATTTGGATAATGAAAGCCATACAAGTTGTGTGTAGTTGTGATTGGTGCGATTGTGTTTCGGGGTTTGTGTTGAATTTTTTCAGTTTTTTTCCTTTGTCCAGTTTAATATGGGTCGAGAAAATTCTATTTTACGATACTTGAATAGGGAAAAATTTTAATAGGTGGACACCCTTGTTCGAAATTCCCGACTCCGCCATTGGTCGTCGGTGTCGGCTCCTCGTCCGAGGTGCCGGTTGTGGCATCCGCAACCCAATGTTTTCCCCGTCTTCTCCTTATTCTTTTTCTTCCTTCCCGTTGGTTGCTCCGCCTCTGCGCTAGTTCCGAGTGGTCTCTCCTACGTTGTCATTCCCGAAGTCCTTCCCGGCTAGTTCCACGATGGCGTGGCCCGGGTCCCTCGGTGGCCCTTACACATTGCAAATTGCTCTTCTCTCTTCCCTTTACGGATGTCGCTGGTGGCGACTCTTCTTGGTCAGCGGTGATGGCTCCCTCGTTGGAATTTATGGGTGGTTTACCACCGCTGCCGCCCTATTTGCACCATTAACATCAGCAACTATGTCAGCACCACCATTGTTTTCGTCGATGATTTTCTTTCTTGGCGAACATAATTCACGTTGTTCTTCATGATGCATCAATTAGTTGGGCTTCCTGATGGGTCTTTTCTTCAGCCGCCTCCTCTCTTGTCATCCCCTCATGGTCCTCTTCAACCCAATCCAGGATACTCTCTTTGGGCTGGCATCGATAAGTTGGTGCGTGCCCGGCTTTGTGCTACGATATCCTGGGATACTCTTAGTGAGGTACGTAACTATCAACATGTGTCTTTCAAGCTTGGCAAGGACTCGAACGAGTACTTTAATACCACTAGTCTTGCCCGTACGCTTGATTTAAAATGGATGTTGACAAATGTTAGTATGGATGGGTGTCAGCCAATGGATGATTATTTGCGATCAATTGAGACGATTGTTGATGCCTTAGCTGCTATTCAGTCCCCTATCTCGACTTATAACCGATTCGATTAGCTACTCTTGGGTTGCCCGATGGTTATGATGCCTTTGTTACTACCTTTTCTATGCTTTCTGAGTCTATCTCGTGTGATGATTTTTTATGAGCAACATTTAAATTACAAACGAGATCACGATGTTGTCGTTCATTAAGATTTTATTGCTACTACGGGATATGGTTTGGCACAAGGGGGTGCCTCGTTAGCATCTAGGTCTGTTGGTAATTGTTATGGGAATAGTAATAATTGGAACAACAAGGGGTCGCGAGATGCAACAATCGCAACAATAAGGGTTCTAGAAAGCCAAATCCATTACACCACGTCTTTAGGAGCATGCCCGCATGTACTGTATTATGTGATTAGTTGATTCATCATTTGGTACTTATTTGTTGCCTACTTCTACTACTAATTGTTCTTCCGTAGGCATTAATTAGTCTAAAGGGGTCTTAGGATCTCACCTTAACGTTGTCTATTAGATTTGTCATGCTCATGGACATTCTCGCTTTGAATTCTCCAAACTGTTATGCCCCCGTTCCCCATCGGTGCTTCATGCATATGTCATTTTCAATCATGTCTTAGTTGATGAATAGGTTTGGTACCCTAATTCAGCAGCGAGCATCTCACATGACTCCGTATGATGGTAAGTTACTTATAAGTCTGTTTACTTTGGCAATACTCGGGTTCAAGTTGGTGATGGTACTTTACTTCCTATTGCTCATACTCGGAATGTCTCGCTATCTTCACTCAAATTTGTCCCCTTCCTCTTAAGAATGTCTTACATGTCCCTCAACTTCCTCATAACTTACTTTCTGTCGGACAACTTTGTCGTGACAATAATTGTAGTGGGGTTTTTACTCTTCTTTTATTCTCGTCAAGGACAACACAATGGGTAAAGTCCTTTCGCAGGCTACTAGTCCGGGTCCTGTTTTATTCTATTCCTACACATCATCACTCTTTTTCCGCTTATGTTACCTTAACCGAGTTTGGAGACATTTGACATTGTCGGTTGGGTCACTATGAAGCTAAAGTTTTAGACATTTTAGAGAAAAATATTTTTTTTTGTTTAAAACAGTTTTCTTGGGTATATGTACAACATTTCATTTAGCTAAATCTCATAGACTTCCTCTTAATTATTCTACTGAACATATAACTAATTTGCCTTTACAGATTGATTCATTTTGATGTTTTGCAGTTTCCTAATTTATCTAATCATGGTTATAAGTATTATGTTATTTTTGTTGATGATTTTTCATGTTTCACTTGGCTTTATCCTATTCGACATAAAAATAAAGTCTATGATTTATCTACTAAATTTGAAATTCTAGCTAAAAACTTGTTTAACCGCAAAATTAAAATTTTTTACAGTGATGGGGGTCGTGAGTTTAATAATACTCCTATGTTAGAACTTTTTAATCAACGTGGCATTTACTTTCGCAAATCTTGCCTTGATACTCGCAACAAAATGGAGTAGCAGACACGTAAGTATCACGAGTCTTTTAGAAATAATTCACACATTTTTATTTGATGCTTCCATGTCTCGATTATTTTTGGTTAGATGCAGCTCATGCCGCTATTTTTACCATTAATATGCTCCCTACAATTGTATTAAACCATGTTTCTCCCTTTGAAATTTTATTCAACTAGTGTTTGGCTATACTTTTTTAAACCCTTTGGTTGTGTTTGTTTTTCAAATTTTGTGGCCTTGTCTGTATTCACTGTGCGTTTTTGGGTTATGCTCGCTAACTACAAAGGCTATCGATGTTTAGATCCTATCTCCGAGTGTGTTTATGTCGGTCTCTATGTTCGTTTTCATGAAAATATTACCATTTCCCCATCTTTTTAGTAAAGCTCGCACATGACCCGACCATACGTGTTCAACCCTAAAAAGTATCCTACGTCTCACTATCACCCGGGGTAATGGGCTTCACATTCTTTCCTTTGATCAGCTTGCCACAACTTCGTTGGCCCATTGTTGTGCCTTTTTTCTGTTGCTCAACCAACTTGTTCCTTCACCCTTCTTCCATCTCGGGTCTATCTCTAGGTCCAAGTATGTGTCCGGGTTGTCCGTCTCCACATATGATCTTGGGTTGGGCACTCCTTCCGCTAGCCTTAACCTAGTATCATGCATTTTGTCCAATCCACTTTCAGCATATAGTCCTTCATCGAAGGCTCATTCTCCACCTGTCGGCCAGTGTCTCTTCTAGCCCAACCTCGGTTGGGCGTGATCTGTCTTGTCCTCCCATTGCCAATTCTAGTCTTGTTGTCTCTGTTCCCATCAATTGGCATCCCATGCAAACTAGAGCTAAGTCTAGTATTGTTAAACTCAACCGTGTCTTATTTTTGTATGTGTCTATGTCCGAAGTCGAACCTTCTTCCTTCTCTATTGCTTCCAAATCATCTATATGGGTTAAATACAATGACAAAGGAGTATTCTGCACTCCTTGCCAATGACACTTGGGAGTTAGTAATATCCCCACCGGGCCATAATATTATTGGTAGTAAGTGGATTCATAAAATAAAGTATCGTTCGACGGTAATGTAGAGAGATACACAGCTCCATTAGTGGCCCAAGGCTTTCATCAGCAAGTTGGCATCGACCACCATGAGACATTCAGTCCTCTTGTATAACTCTGTCACTGTTCGCTTGATTTTATCTTTAACAGTTTCTTTTAGTTGGTCTATCCGAGGATGTTTAAATGTCAAGAATGTCTTTCTTCCCGGCACTCTAACTAAGGAGTTTTACATATGACAAGGTCTTGGGTACATTCACTTAGATTTTTTGAGGCATGTCTCGTAAACTTTAAAATGCCAAATATGGTTTGAAACAAGCTCCCCGAGCTTGGTTTCATTGCTTCAACAGACTTTATTTTATCTCATGGTTTGTATGTAGCAATGTTGAGCCTTCCATGTTTGTTTTACGCACCGATTGATACTTCCTAGTTCTTCCGCTTTATGTGGATGACATTGTTCGACAAGCATCTCCGAGCGCAACTTCAAACCTTTATTAACCTTCTTTTCTTAGCATTTTGCAATGAAAAATCTCAAAGACCTTCATTATTTCTTAGGTATTTAGGTATTTCACTCTTCCTCGGCCATTTTCTTGACTCAACAAAAGTATGTTATTAACTTTTTACAAAAATTTCAGTTAAGTACATGTAAAGCTCGTTAGAACACCTTCTGCTGCTCAAACCAGCTTATCCCTTTCTAATGGTGAACCGCTTGCAGATCTCTCTCGATACAAAAGTATGGTAGGTGCTTTACAAGTACTTAATCGTGACTCATGCCGACATTGTATATGCAGTTTATGTGGTTTCTCAGTTCATGCATGCTCTTCGCTCTACTCACCTCTATGCTTCACTATTTGCATGGTCCTTTGCCGCATGGGTTGTGGTTTCATCCGATGGCATCTCGTTACGTTGGTAGTGGCCTATTCTGAAGCCGATTGGACTAGTTGCAAGGAATTTTGTCACTCTACCACCTGGTTATGCAATGTTTCTTGGTCCTAATTTGATTGTCCGACGTTCTTAGAAGCAACCCACTATCTCGAAGTCCTCTACTGAAATTGAGTGTAGGGATGTTGCTTAAACAGATTGCCGAGACCATCCGGATTCGCAAACTACTCCATGACCTTGGTGTTGTTATTTCCCTAGCCAGTTAGTCTATATTATGACAACATCAATGCTATGTACATGTCTATCAATCCTGTTCATCATGATTGTAGCAAGCATGTCATTGTTGACTACCATTTTGTTCGTGAGCGAGTTGCTGATGGAAATTTAGTTCGTTATATTGTTATCAAGCTACAGATTACGACGTGTTTACCAAAAATTTATTCAACAATTCTTATTACATAGAAACAATATGTATGTGCGTCCTCCCGATCAAATCAAGGGGACATAATAAAGAATAATTAGGAATATAATTGTAAAATTATTTTATCTATATTTTACTATATATACAACACCGGACTCCCATGATTAGGTGAGTCATTATTGAAGACTCGATACATCTGCTCGGCCCAATTCTGAGTTCTAACAAAGGAATCAGGTATAAGAACTTCTCACTTATAAAGTTTTGATTCCAAGGCATTCTTTGTACCTTAGAAACTTTTTGAGTGATATGGTATCTTTTCTAAGTGATATAGCATTTACTTCATATATTTCTTGCTTGTCTCTAAGTGACTCGGAAAACAGATCTGCATGTCTTACTCGGTTCCGAGTCCCTCATCACTTAGTAATATCGCATGTTCAAATGACTAGTATTTCGCGTAATCGCACTCAGGTCCGACTTCATGTTATAAGTTCTATTTTGTTGGAATCAGTGCTTCTAGTCTAAATCGTGCCTAGTCTATATCAAGTTATTTCACTCGATATTCTTTATGTAACTTGATTCTTCGCTTAGACTAACTCGGATGGAATTTTGAGTTTCATGGATATTAGACTCGAATGTTCCATTTCTTTTCCGACTCGGATAATTAGTTGCTTAATTATCTTATTTATATTATTGTCTATGTCTAATTGTGGACCAAAGTATTTTATACTTTGAGAACCAAAATTGATTTACTTTTGTAGGTTATTCAAACGAGGATACACTTTTGAATTACAAAAGTAACCGGCTTCAAAACGTCAAATCACCAGCAGACATGACTTTTCCTCTTCTCTCGTCCCAATCCTGTAAGATTGTGTCGGGGTTGTCTGTTTCCAAATCTGGAAAACTGAAACGCCAAGCTTAACGGTGGTTTCCACCTTATCCTTCAAAACACCGCCAATGGTTTTGGGACTTCCAAGAGAGTTAAGAACCGTTGCCCAACGTTCAAATCACAATGGATACTTTCCGAGCGACTCGGAAAGTTCTTAACAACGGTCACAAAGGACTTCCCGTCATAAGTTGGAGATAACGGCTATGCTTGCTTGGTCATCTATAAATAGAAGCCAACTTTCAAGACTTGAAGATTGCCGAACCTATTGTTAATATTTGTACTTGAGCAAAGTCATTGTATTTATTCTCAATCTTCTACTTACAACCCTCACTCGTAATTCATTACTTTATGAGTTGTGAGGTCTTGTACTTAGTTACAAACACTTTCTTACTTTCTGTGTAAGGTCTTTTGACTAAGTCGTAAAAGTTAACTCAACTTAGTTGTCCTTAACTCGTAAGGGTTATCTCGGTTAGGAAGTACTAGATCGGATAAGGGAATTTCGAGTCTAGAAAAACTTGTAAAGATTTGTTTAAGGGAGCAACTTAGGTTCGATCGACTCTACCGTATTTTATGGACTCAAAATAGTAGATTTGACTTCATGCTTGGATTAGCACGGTCGGTGGTTTTCCGCCCCAGGAGGGTTTCCACGTAACTTCTTTGTCTTTACTTTCCGAGTTCATTCTAGACTCGGACAGTCTCAAAGCTTCGACTTTATCGACTCACTACTCTTTACTCGCAATTCCGAGTTCATATTTTTTGACCCCGTTTTAGACTCGGAATCTGTTTCTGTCTTTTCTTTGGCAAAAGAGTTTGATTTTCAACGAAAATCCTCCATCACCCTATTCACCCCCTTCTAGGGTGACTCGGACTCTCCCGAGCAAACCTTCAATTATCTCACTAAATCTCACAAAGAGAGATGGAGTGTGAAAGGAGAATATTAATACCACTACTACATATATGACTTTTTATTACGGTCGATTTACGAAGGTTAAAAGGACAAACCGTCATGAAAAAAGAGGTGGTGGCATTTTTATAAATAAACGACCTTGTATAACACCTATTACGACGGTTCTTTCAATGAATCGTCGTCATAGGTTGAGCTGTCACATTTTGACTACAGTTCTTTAATAGAATCATAGTCATAGGTCACTTTTGATGACGATTCTTCCATTGAACTGTCATCAAAAGCCAAACATATTTTTAGGGTTCAAGTATTTTCATTTTTGGAAACCCATTTAACCCTATTAATAGTGTTTCGTCTCGTCCTCTCTCTCCTATCGAACACCGCTTAATCTCCCCCATATCTCTGGTCTTCCATCGAACACACCCCTCTCTCTTCGGTCTCCCATGTAGCTTGAGAGATCTCCCCTCTCTCTCTCTCTCTTCGAACGACCGCTTGAAAAATTGGGCGCTTCCGATCTCCGAGGGCGAGCACCGTTGACGACGTGTTCTTCACCGAGGAAACATTGGATGCTTCGATCTTTGAGGCTAAGCACCGTCGCCGGTGAAGGGGAAATAATTGTCCTGAATCCCCCCCATTCTCCTCGCCGGAGACACATTCCCGGAGACAGCGAGCAACGACTCGGTGGGCGAGTAGAGTAGCAACTCAAACCTCCCTCCCGCCGTGTGATTCAAGTTGGAATCAAATTGAAGTAACCATCGGTTATGGATGTGCGAAACTTCAACATGGAAAAAGGAGAGAGAAATAAAGCGAGACAGAGAGAGATCCACGGTGAGAAAACATCAAAATTAGCTCAAATCAAGGCTACCGAATTCGAAGAGAAGTTGAAGCCGACCGGTGAAGATCTCCAGTTCTACAAATGTTTGATAGTGTGAGTGTTTCTTTTGAAGCGATTGAATTCGATTGAATAATATTTTGGATTTTGATGCAATTCATATTTCGGATCCGGCTTGTTAAATTCGTGGCTAAACTTTCTTTCTTCTCATCGGCTTTTAGTTTTTAAATCTGGAATGTTTTTCTTAGTTTGTCTTTCTAGTGCTCAAATCTATTCTAATGTTAGAATCAGTGCTTGATTTTGTCTGTATAATATGAAATGGAACCGGAGACTTTTTATGTTTGAGCAATTTTGTGTTCATATGCTTGCCGATTGTGTTATGCTATTACGTTCCCTTCATTTGGGAATTTCGACGAGTTCCCGAAACGTCTTTCCCTGAATAATTTATTTTTTTAAATAATTGTATGATGACCACATACACGACGTCGGATATCCATAGTAAAAGATACTTACCTACAATGATTGCCACATACACGGCATCGGATAACCGTAATTAAAGGTTGTTTTGAACCGTAATTAAAAGTGGTTCCTGTGGTAGTGTACGGATCAACGATGGCTAGCACCAACCTCACTGGCGGATGATGAACCTTGGTCGAGATTTGCCTCTTATCGCCAGGGCTCGCGGTGATCGCCACTAATCTAGATCACCCATGGCTGGAAATGCTCATTGGTGGTGTTACCTGGTTGCAATGAGAAAGGGGTGGGGGAAAATGGGGTAGGTGAGAGGATTCATTAACTAAGAATTGGAATTGAAAATTGAAAAGAATATTAAATATTTGAATTGAAATTTGAGAAATATTAATGCAAATTCTTCCTTCATAGTGTGCCTTAGGGCACATTATAAAAAAATTCTATGTTGTTTGTTGGTTATGATTAATGCATCACCTTTTTAAAAACAAATTAATTTTTCTCGTTTTATAATATGTATTATTTTACAATTTTAATGACATATTAATGACTAATTTACTAATTTGATATTTTTTCCTCTCATTTTTTCATTAACTTTTTTCATTTTGAATAAAATTTTATAACAAGTAAGTCTTTTAACATAAATTTATATTTTTTAATATTAACTAACAACCAAAAAAATATAAATATTATAAATAAAAATAATAATAAATGTTAGTGAAAATCAAAATGTGATTACCTTGAGGTGATTGGCAAAAGTGAAGCGTATTTACGTTTTTGTTTTTGGCCAAAGGAAGAAGCGTATTAACGTTGGAGCCGTGAAATTCGTGTCCGTGGCGGCGGCTGAGTTGACTCGCGTGAATGCACAGGCGACATTATTTTCAATTTCAGGAATAAACAATAAATTCTGAAAACTCACAACGCAACGTACGCTACTTTCATTATCCCTTTTTTTTTTTTAATGAAAATTCCTTTTTCTTTTTAAATTGCAATAAATATAATGCAATCTGTGGGGTCAACTACCAAAGTTTCCAGTCTTCAACAAAGCCCCCATTGTATTTGCTATATATCTTTGGTTTCTTATCTAAGGACATGTTTAAAATGATACTTTTTTTTATGGAAAAAAATATTTATATTAATATTTATAAAAATTATAAATTTATTTTACTTTTACTTAAAAAAATACTGTAATTTATTTTATCTTATTTTAGTTTATAAATGCTATAATAACTATAGTAGCTAATAATAATTTCATATTATTTTTTTATTCAATCTCATATTATTATTATTTTTTTTTCATCATTATTTTTTTATCAAATTTGATAAATTATATTTTTTAATTTTTTGAAATAGGTATCATTGTGAGTTGTTTTTTCCCAAAATATATGAATTTCTAACATAATAAAAATTAAACCGATTAGTAAAAATATATGTTTTCAAATATTTGTTATTGACCAAATATTTTTGTTATTGTAAAATATAGAATGAATAATATCACTTAACAATATATAATAATTTTCGTAATTAACTCATAACAGACTTATAACAACTAATCACAACAGACTCACTTAATCTCGTAACAGTCTGTAACAATTATAATATTTAATCATTTCATCTCATTTTAACTTATTTTATTTATAACACCAGTAACAATTAATTTTAACAATCATTTAGAACAAGTCCTTAATGTCCCCAAATAATAATATTTTAAACCTCAAAATTGTAAGCCTTATCTTTGGGTGGACGGTCCTTGTAATTACTGTGCACATTTTTATTTATTTTTTTTTTGGTGAAAGGAAGATATAAAGATCAATATACATATGAGATCTAAATTTACAAAACTAATAATAATTTTTAAAAATTCTACTAGTTGAGTATATTGATACCTACATTATGCACCTTTTTTAATAGCGTTTTATATGTTGGAAGGGATGTTTGACAAGTCTTTATTAGTTAGTTGTGTATATTAATTGTTTAAATTAACTATTTTTATTGCTTATTTTTATAAAAAGATTATTTGTTAAAATTTGTTGTCACAAAAAATGAGGACAAAAATTAATGTTCAAATAACTAATTCCAAAAAACTAGTATTATAAGTTTTTCAAATTAACTTTTTAAATCCAACATATTATTTTTTTAATCATTAAAGATAGCAAAACAGATGCTAACCATGGCAAAGTACAATAGAAAAACTATGATTAAAAAGTTCAACAAATACAAGAAAACCAGCCCACAATTACTAATGGGAACTATCTAAGAAAAACCTTCATTACTTGATCCAACAACTAAACCTAAATTAGTAAAAATAGAAACTTTCCAACGGCTACCGATATACCGCTGTGAAAAATGATCCGCCAAGCATCCAGGTTCCAATAGTCACTTTCCCTCAACGCATGTTTAACATGATTCCCTGTATTTGATATAACACCGACCCAATCTCGCTTGAGTCAATAGACAAGTATTTGGGGCAAATACCTCCTCTACAAGCATCACCACTATCTTCAAAGGCCATTGGACACTGCCCATTGATGATAAAAAGAAGAAGTTGAATAGCAATCAAGAAGACTTGAAGATCACAAGCTAAGCCACTGTAAGAATAACTTGCTCCTCAAAAGAAGTCCAGTTACTCATTGTGGAGGTTGATGATTCAAATTTCTTTTTCCTCGGCAAGATTTTGCACAATTCTCGCCAAGATGATTAAGTCGTGACCTTTGGTTGCTAGTCTGTAACGCCCCAAACCCGTAATCACCGGTTTTAGTCTAAATAAACCGCTAGCCGATGATTAGCGCAGCGGAAAGGAGGTTAGGGACATTACCGCCGCCCTTAACAGAGGAAAGGGCAAGGCTTTGTATGCATTTTTACCCAAGGTTATACCTTGCTAGGAAACTACAAATTATGCAACAAGTACATGTTAAACCCGATACGAAATCAACTTCACTTGACCCCTAATATCCCAACTTGCTATTGCGAGCCTCTAAGTCCTGAATAGACCTTTGCTTCATACCTTCAACATCTTACCTAAAACAAAACAAGAAAACATTTTCGAAATGTGAGCCGAAGCTCAATACGTCCATTATCATGCTGTAAAATAAATGTTATGAAATAGTTGAGTTGAGCGCATGCATTTCAATTCATTTGTAAATGAGGGGAGTGAATAATGTAAACTGTTGCTAATTAATTATCCGTGTGGTAACCCTTGCGATCATCGGGTTTCCCTAAATGTGTACACACCCGGACCGATCGGGAAGTCCAGTTGGTGCGGCGCAGTTACGGTGTGCCGACTTTGAACAATGGTGAAGTAATGATGGGCGGGCCCACTTTTATATGGCAAATACTGTTTGCAAATGATTCCTTGTTGTTGTTGATGTCGGCCATATCCGGCCTTGATTTGTAAATAAAACATTGAAGGGCACGATCAATGAACGTACTCGATGAATTGAAATTGGTTGATGATTTGAACTTGATTCCTTTCCTTGTGATGTTTGAGCAGGACCCTTGAACGTACGTTGACCGATGGCCTTAAATAAGAGTTAGTAGAGTAAGGTTTTGTTTAGGACTTATATTCCTTGATTTAGGTTTAATAATGACCTATCTTATACCCTTAGTTATGATGATTTATCTTTAACATGATCTACATCTTATATTCTTAGTTTGTTCAAGCTTTACTTTTTATTTCTAATTTATGTGTTAAGCTACCTCTACTTATGAATGCACATAGTTATTTGCTATGAACTTATAGAATCTAAACATGCATAATAACACTATTAACTTATTTACTAATAATTTCATGAATTTTTGCTGATATGCATTATTTATTATGTTTTTACTAACTTAATTATTAATTCATTTACTTAAGCATGTATTTAGGAAATTAGTCATCTAAGTTATAGCTATGTCAATATTTTGTCTATTTATTAAGCATGCACATAATGAGCTAATTAACCTTATTTATGCTTATTCTTATTCCTTCTAAAATTATTGAACCATAAATTCTACTAAAATTATCTAAACTAAATTATGCATGCATTATATGAATTATTTTGTAATGAACTATTTTAATCTTATTATGCTATTTTTATCTAGAATAATTTAGTTATGACTCTAGTAAGATTAATCTGAATTTTTACCTTAACTAAACTATGCATGTATAACTTCAATTTTATTTTCTTGGCTAAGTTAATTCCTTGTTATTTATAAAAATGATTAACTTAAATATTGAAAACTTTAAATTATCAAAGCTTAGGGTTTAGGGTTCACCTAAAAAGAGTGAAGGGAGGCCAAGGTGGTGGTGGTTGCTGGTGGCCACAGGTGGCGGCAGGAGCGGCGTTCAGGCGGCAGAGGTGGTGCTCAGGCGGCAGAAGTGGTGCTGGTGGCAGTGATGGTGGCTGGTGGTGGCTTAGGTTTTCAAGGAATGTGGGTTTTTAGGGCATAAAAGGAGAGAGAAAAAGTGTGTGCTTGGTGGCCGTTGTGGTGGTCCGGTGGGTGGCGTTAGTGGCAGTGATGAGTGGTCTGCAAGTCTGGCTGGTGACGGGAGGCAGGCGGCGCCCGTGGTGGTTGTGGTGGTGGCTAGAAGTGAGGGTGAGGATACAAAAGATAAGGTGAAAAGTTGGTGATTAGGGTAGTTTTGGCTTGGCTTTTCCGGCGCTGTGGTGGTCGGTGGGCTGGACTGAAAGTGGCTATGGACTCAGTGCAAGGTGGTGAACGGTTATGGTTGGAGTTGGCCGGCTATAGGGGTTGGTGGCCGGCTGTGGATGTGGCCGAAGTGGTGGTGCTGGGCAGGTGAGGGAGGAGAGAGAAAATGGGGTAAAATCATATTTTTGGGTTGGATTTTTCTGATTTAATCAAGCCTATTTATACTAATTGTGGTGCTTATCTACATGGGTTAGCTGGCTATTTATATTAATCCTTGCTTGACACTTGCTCATGATTCATGTTTTGTTGGGGTGATTTGGCTAGCTTAGAATTAGGGTTAGTGTAATTTGATGGCAATTTCCCATTAGACCTACAAATTCATTATCTATCCAAATTAATATTTGATGATTATCTGGATTATTATGCTTATCACCAGCATTGTCATTGTACTTATCCATTTTTATTTTTTTATTTTCATTTTTATTTTTATAGTTATAATTTTTATCATTTTTTTCTATTATTATTTTTGTTAATATTATAGTTTTATTGTTATTTTTCTAATGTGCTTTAAAGTATGTGATTGTCTATAATTTAGGTTAGGTTAATTTTATTAGCAAATTACTTCTTGAGATTGATATTTGGCTGTTTGATTAGTTGTTCATAAATTGTGCTAATTGTTTATGTAGCTATTATGTATGTATATATATGTATAAAGTTTGAACTTCATTAGAAAATATTTATGATCTAAGTTAGGGATTTAAATATGGCTTATGTGAATATAAGTATTAGATAATATGTTGAAATTTTACGAGAAATGTCGGCCATCGGTTGTCGTAGTTCATATCTAGGTCCTGCAATAAAAATTTTGATACATATATATATGATATGAAAATATTTTGGAATTGAAATGCACGCGCTTTTTATAATTGAACGTATTAGATATAATACATTTTAAAGTTGGGTTGTTACACTAGCCCCGCTACCTTTGCTACTTTCCATACTTGGCTGGCCTTAGTGACAAACTCATTAACCTCGGTGTTTCCAATCGTGGCTTCGAGTCGTGGAACTCATGACTTCTTGGTTGAGAACTAACATTGACAAGGTTAAGAGTTCTTTTAACTAACATCAAATCACGTACGGCTAGATGAGCTCATTACTTCATCTTCCTTTGGAACATAAGACTCAATTCGATTTGAATTCTCTAGCTCTTCCGCTCCATTCCTCTGTTGGAAGCTATCTTCTACAACCACACAATCATCACCTACAATACTATCCTTAACAACTTCCTCTACATTCGAAACCTCATTTACATGACAATCTAATGATTCAAAATTTTGCAAAGGTTGTCTTCCCCTTCACTATGCAGAATTTCAGCATGATTCCCTCCAGCATTAAGCTCAAAAGACCCAAATGCTTGACTTGCAACTCTCAATTCGAGTACATTAACTCTACAACCGAAGAACCCAAATAGAGCAGTAACTTCATCATCAATGAAACTTAAATCAAGTGTGTCTAAAAGGACTTTTCTCGAAGAGAAAGATTTTAAATCCTTTGTTTCCGGACTAATGGAAACTACATCTCCCTAAAGACCTGCAATGCTTTGAATGTTTTCTCTATTCCATCCATGTGGTGGCAATGCTAAGAGTTCAACCCAAGTCCTTCTTGATCGACAAACATCGACTTATGACTATTTCCTAAATTTGTTGAACCACAAAAAAAGGATCTCTTCATCCTCTCGACGTAACTATTTCAGCTTCTACTTCAAACTTAAAAGTAACAATAAAGCTTAACTTTCCCAAATCGGTGAATTTGACCAAAGAAGAGAGGTGTGACCTCAAGGCTTCTTCAAGACACTCAACTTCCATTGGAGTACAACCCTCACAAATTATGCTTCTCTTCAACCAAGAGACATTTTCGTCACTAATACTTCCACAAATTGTTTTAACAACTTTGTGAACTTCTTTTCTTGGCTCATTCTCTCCGTCTCCTTTACTAGTAGGCGTTCTTTAGGGGCCCAAAACCAACTATGTTTCTTATTACCAGAATGCTTGTGAGGTTCTTTAGGATTCTACATCTTCCAAGCACAACTCCTCTTTTGAAATCTAGGTTTATTGATAACAATCTTTACTCCTTTAACAAACTGACCATCCATCAACCTCAAAGCCCTCAAAGCATGACCCTCTTCTCTAAATCTCACAAAGTCAAATCTTGAAAAAGTTTTCCTAGCAAGCCTCCCAGGAATATACGCATCCACCACTTCATCAAAATTTTGAAATAATCTACCCATAGCAAAATTATTCAGATTCTTACGCAAATTATTGACAAAGAGACCGAATTCGGAAAAACATCTCCTCTTCGCTCTCTATCTACCTTTGTTACCTTTCATTTTTTTCGCACAAAAAGAAACAAAATTCCGGGAATTGACTTATCTAATTTCCTTTTGAAGCTTGTACCTTCCTTTTTGATACTTCAGCTACTCATCTCAGCGATTGAGCAACTCAGGAACACAACTTCACTCTTGCTACGGATACTTCCCGGGATAGCTAAGCTCGTCACCTTCCTATATAAAGTAAACCAGTCTTCATTCTTGTTCCAGGCACTCCACTGTTCGTGGGACTGGCTTCGGAGTTCCGCCCTCCAATGGAGGACGAAGAGCCCTCCGATGACCAAGACCCCTACGAAGAGGTTGTCCTCTCGATTTCTTTCTAGGGTCGGCTTTTCAAAGCACTCGAATTTTATACCTTTCCTCCAAAACAAAGTTCCATTCACTCTCTTTTAAATCCAATATATTATTAAAACACTAACTTACCTCACTAATTTGGTTATAATGTTTTAAATAAATTAACTAGACACATATATTAGCTATTTGACCATATCGAACATTTAATTTAGGTAAACAAAACTCTTCGGAAAGCTATTTAATTACCAAATCATATAGTCGTTGCCAATGGTAAACACTGTACTTATGGTACTTCCCTCAAGTTAAACCATACACGTGACATGATTTAATTTGATGTGTTAATTTTATAAATTTTATTATAATTATTATTATATTATTTAAAATTTAAATAAATATCTAGATAAACAATTTATGTATATATTGTTAGCATGTTATAGTACTTCATCCAACCAAGAAAAACACTACGTAAAAGGAAAATAAAAAACGGAGTAGATGGCCTTAATTTGTTTTTTAAAAAATCTCTATAATATTTCTCTTAGATCTTCTATTGGATTAAGGGAAAATTTTTGACAATCCAAACAAAACATAACAGTTTTTCTAAATAATTTATGAACACTTTAGTTATTCAAAATTAGTTAAATTTAAATGCCATTTAAAAGAATAAAAATTAACAGTGGAAATTAATATTGCCACATAGATAGTTAAGATTGTCGGAAGTCTTGTTTTCTTATCTCTAAAACCTAATTTTGTATCCACTGTTTTTTTTTCCTTTTTCTAGATTATTGGAGTTGCTACTGTCTATTTACAACCGAGTGGTGAGACACTTTTAGGCCTTGTTTCATTTAATTTTAGCTTACAACCTTACAACTCCTTATAACTACTTACAAATTCTTACAACTCCTTATACCTTTTTATAACTTCTTACAACTTTTTATAACTAACTTTACAGCTATCTCACAACTCTTTACAATTTTACTTACAACTATTTATACAACTCCTTACAGTTAAGTGAAACAAAACTCCTTACTTCAATTTCTTCAATCGAATCAATATCTAAAAATATTATTATTTTCTTTCTAATAAATTTTCTCTCCTTCTTGTGAGAGTTTAGATTTCTATCTTTTTTTTGTAAGAGTTAGAGTTTATCTTCTTGTGAGAGTCTTGTTTCTCGCTTTTGTACGAGTTATTTCTCTTGTCAATACATGTAAGTTTTTATTAGAGTTGTTAATTTGATTAGAAGGCATATTTTTATTTTTTTATCAATTAGTTTCATTGATTTTGATTGGGAATGATTTAACAATAGAATTTCATAAACAATGAAATATCACTTGTTTAAAGTGATGTTTCATTTAGGTTGGATCTATTACATCACACAAAAATCTATTTTATAAAACTATATCATAGCTCACCGGCATTTGCGAAAGACATATTGAAATCAAAAACACAGTTTCGACCAAATTGACTCTGCACGTATAGAATCGAATGAAAGCATATTTACCATTAATTTTATCAAAATAAAAATCTATTTTGATATTTTAAATTTATTTTTGTTAAAAAATATCTTCGTAAATAACATATAACTTTTTATTAATGAAATTTCTCTTTTAATATTAAAAAGAGATTACCAAAATTACTATATTTACTATTTTGCGTGAATGATTATACTCGCACCGTACAAATGGATTCAATTATATAACTAATATATAATTTTATGTAATCTATATGAGAATAAAATCATTATTTAATTTCAGAAAAAAAGAGAGAGGTTATTGCACCCTTAACCAATTCCTATATTTTTCTCCCATGCCATCCCTACAAGAGTATCACTAAGATCGTACCAAAAGACATTTGAGATTCCCAATTTTATCTTGGAATGGAAAAAAGATTTGGATTCACATTTAAAACAAATCAAAATAAGAGACATCACATCACATGATCCACAGCTTTTTTTTTTTTTTTTTATAAAAAACCTAAGTATAAGAAACCACACACACATATCCTGTTACTTGTGCGGCTAATATTTTGTATTTGTCATTTTTTAAAGGAAACATTCATGAGGACCTTGAAAGGTACAAAAGGCTAATCAATAATTGTATATGAATATATATAAGATTATTTGCATGTAACTTTTCTTACTTCACTTGTTTTATTTATTTATTTATTTATTTTTTAAAAAAAACTTTTCTTAGTTCACTTATTTAAAATTTTAAATTTCTGTTTGTTCACCTGGCTAAGCATGCATTTGTACAAGAACTGAACAATCCCGGCTTTATGACCCCATGCTTCATAAGTGGGAAACATTGTCATTTTTATCCACTACCTTTTTGTACTTCAATCTTATTATTGCAAATGACTACCATAAATTTGTAGATGATAGGAGTCTTGTCCCTACTTTTGTTCCTTTGTTATCGACTCATATTAAACGGGAGAAATATAGTTACGAGATTATTTCCAAGAGTGTGTGTGATGAACTTGTACTATGTTCAAATTTTCAATGTAGCATTATCCAGTTAACGGAATTGAATTTAGTTGAATTAAGAAGCCCCTTTTTTCATTAAAGAAAACTTGAAATGACTAGCATAAATTTATCTAGGCAGCACAAAATTTTTAGTTATATAATTTTTATTTTTTAATGGACTTTTGTTCTTGATTGTCATCGCCATTAATATTCATTAGATTAAATTTTAAGGTTAATTGTGTTATATTAATTTTATCTGAAAAATGAATCAAAAGCTAGTATTTAATAAATAAAATTTTATAATTATGACAACAACAATACGAATACAAACTCTTTCTATATAAATATGTATGTCTTTGGTCATAAGAAAAACTACAGAGGGAAAAAGCAAATTTTTTGAAAAAAGTATTCATGTCATTCTTGATTTCTTTTTACACAAATTCTAGGAGAGGTTTTTAAAACAATTACCTTAAAGTTTCTCTAAAAAATTAAAATTTTATTTTAGAGATCAAAAATTATTTCAAACAAGTCCCCTAATCCTTATATTATCATGTCAAATTAAGGACTTATTTTCACAAAGAAAGTATTTATCTCATACCTTATATACAATTTTTTTGAATTACTATTAGCACTTGGAAGATTATGTAGATATTCTTTTTGGTCGGTAAGTAGATCCATCTATACTAGGCTCCATATCTCAGCGGGTCGGGAGGGGGATGATGTTAAAGCCATAAATTCAATATAGATGTTCTAGAGGATATCTCCCATCAAATCGTCCAATAAATCCTACAATAACAACTGTTTTAAGTTTTGCTTTTACTGGATGAGAAGATATTTAAATATAAATAATCTTATTATTATTATTATTATTATTATTATTATTATTATTATTTGTCTGGAGATTTTTGTTTTGGGATGATTTTTGGGTGGGACATGAGGAAGAATCTTTAAACAATGGGAAAACCCCACTCCAAAGACCAAAAAGGAGGGCTTGGAATGCACTTTTTCTTTTTTCTTTTTCATTTTCATTTTAATCACTCAAATTCTTAGCCATGAAGGAAGTTAAACTATGCCTCTTTCTCTCCCTCTTCCTATTTTTAGGTTAGGCAAGTGCTTGTAGTAGCACACTGATACCCACCCACTCAAGTAGGTTGGATGCCAACAACTTTTAAATTGTGTGAAAATCAACTTTAATGGATTGCAAAGTACACCTCAGCTTTAATAAATTCACATTTTTTAAAAAAAAGTAGCATAAATTTCATTTAATGAAAATAAAAATATTAGAGAAGAAAAATTTTCTCGTTTAAAAATACTTCCCTTATCCGGAAAGGATTTTTTTGGAAGGAGGGATTTCGATAATTACATAAAAGACAATATGAGATCCGTGTAAGTCATTCTTCTTATAACTAAATCAATTAAAATTTATAAAAATGTTTAAAAGACGAGTCTTTGATATTAATAAGGTTTTGCTTTAATAGTTAAAATTAAATCTCTTGATATATTATATTATAAATTCGACAACCTTCTCCCCTTCACTAGATTATCTCATGGAGTGCATAAGATACTTATAAAAAGAAATTTCTATCTTAATGTTACGATGAGTAACATAATAATGAAAACAAAGTCAAGTCATATAAGGTCAAATTTACAAATTTTTATAAGATATACATTGGGTAAATGTGGCATAGCAGCGAATTGATTGCCTCATCTAAGACACTCTCTGGCTCTTTCTGAAGTTGGGAAGAATACATTTTATTTTCATGTGAAATTCTGATTGAAATATTGAAGAAGACACTTACATGTACATCTAGATCATAGATCTCATCAAGTTTTTAAAAACTAATATACAAAATAAAAGATTTTAATTTCTACTTTTACTAAAAATTTGACGACTGATGATAATACTTATACTTTTGGAATATTAAGAGGGAAAGACATGATGCAAACATATATGATAGTAAAAATACACTACTAAATCATTTTAAATATTTGTATTAAACTAAAATTAACTTATAATACAAGTATAATACAACTTGTGGCCAGATTGATATTTTTATCAATTAGTTTTATTGATTTTGATTGAGAATGATTCAACAAAGGAATTTCATGTGGCTCGATCAAAGTGATATTTCATTCATATTGGATCTATTTTATCATAGAGAGATCACAGTTTGTTCGGAAAATACATATTGAAGTCGATAAACACGGTTTGTGGTCGATTGATGCTACAAATATGGAGTCGGGCGGAAGTATATTTACTATTAACATTGTCGAAATAGAGATTTGTTATTGTTAGATAATTATCTTTGTTGATGCCGTATGACTTTTTATTAATGAAATTTCTCTTTCTAACAAAAAAATATATATACAACTTGTAGTTTATTGATATATATTTCATAATATTACATTTCTCAATAAAAATAGGTAAAATATACATACTTTAAAAATTAAAATTACCATAATGACATATTTCATGTATTGCATGGGTTCCGAAGGCTAGTTTGAAATTATTACATAGTTATCCTCAACAAAACATAAGAAAACATAAGGGAACTTGCATTCCCAAAAAAAAAGGAAAGAAAAGAATAAGAAAAGGCCTCATTTTGGGGAAATCCTTAAATGTAAATGGGCCATTACTAAAATGAGGGCCCGACAAGGAGAGGTAATAAAATTGGATTTACCTTATATACATAATTAAGCCAAATCAAATCATCATCCAATTCCATGACCATTGATGCCCAGTGTGGGCTAGAGCACTGGATAACTCAAGTATGCATAGGCCGGCCCAAAAAAATTATTGGAATGTTGTAATTCTTCTTTGCCCTAAATTGAGTAATTTGGAGGCAATAATTGGAATGCAAATGAGTTGGGAAGAGTAGCTCAATTCTTAAACTTGAGCTTAGTATCGACAGAGATCAGCTTCACTTGAAGTCGGCTCAAACGGCTTCAGCTAGTGAAACTTTGATCGGCATGGCACCAGCATCTCCCCCTCCCCCAACCTTTCTGTTCTTTGACATAGTTTCAGAGTCGAGATTATCCAATACGTATCAAGCTGAGCCAAATATGGTAGGGATCATGCAGAAAATGAAGGACAATGAAAGGGCTCGAACTCAATTCAATCAAAGCTCAGCTAAGCTTGATTTGACAGAAATCAACTTTGTTCAGGTTTGGCTACTTTGTAATGTAATGAAATGAAGGATTAACCCGACCAAACCCCACGTCTGTGATAGAATCAACTGAAATGAGGGATTTTATCAATTCCATAGAAGCTTCAAGTTGTTATGGAGGAGGGGGAGAATTAAGATCACAACCCAGAAAAGGTTACTGTTGCGTAAACAACATTACTGCACAACACTGCACACCATACATAAGCCATTTAGGAGAAGTTTCTCCATATGCAGTGAAACAGTGTTGCTGAATTTCGTATGAATAAGCATAAATATGGCAATGGCAATGGCATTGTTTTGTTTTGAAAGTGAGAAACTGGCATCTTTAGACTTGACTAACAGCCTCCTTTTTAGACTAAACACAGATGATGCCTACTCAGCATTTCCCTTCTCATAAACCTGCTTATATCTTAATGTTAGAATATCATCTTGCACTTACTGCTTTTAAAATTTGGAAGCCAGCATGCTTAGGTGTCAGAAAATGTGAAGCATCCATATTGTAGTGCCAAAACCAAACATGAGCTAGCAAATCAAGAACACTATTTTAGAAGTTCTCAAGGAAACCAATTTCATTCAATGTGAAAATTGTAAAATAACAAACATTGACCCATGAATTTATTGAGCTGTCCTTAAAATTCACTCTGCCACTAAAGGAACAGCTACATACATCTTAACACGCTGCTTCCCGTCATCGGGGATGGCAAGGTGTACACATACTTCTTTAGGAACCCAATTTCATTCAATGAAAAGTATAGCATATAACTCAATTTAAACTTGCGAATTTTTCATAATGCTTCCCAAAATTTCTACCCTACTCAACATAAAGTTGCATACATCTTCATCTTACAATATCGAGACCTCGAGATTGGCAGGAACTAGACTGTGTTGTCGAGTCTCAAAGTTGGGTTTCTGGCCGATCATTCACCAAATCCCGGTGCCCATCACCCAACAAATTGTGCCCAATTGGCTTCAAATTTTTCCTACTCCACCTATTAACAAGAGCACTTTCAAACTTCCTCACTAGCCTCACAATAACAGGCTCCCCTTCACATTCAATGGCTGAGTCAAAACAGTAAGAAACCCATTTCGATTCCCATAAACAACATCAGTAAAATGACGATCTCCGACCATAACCAGCATTGATGAAGGGCACCCAAAATGCTTCTCTATCTCCTCTGCGTTCCCAGCCGGTTTCTTCACCTTATGCCTTATCACTTTGATCCCAATTTCTCGCTCCAATTCTTTGGCTTTCGAGCCATCTGGGTCGAACTCAAGGAGCCCAGCTGTGTTGCTGAAAATCGCCACATTGTCGTCTCCAAATTCAGCTTTGCAGCGTTCTAGAGAGGGTTTGAGAGGTGCCCACAAGGTTAAAGAGTAAGGAAAAGTTAAGGTGTTGTCTTTGTCGAAGACGACGCCATTGAAGCCTCTTCTTCGGAGCTCCGACCAGTTGATCCATCGTATATCGGGTACAAAGACATGAGGGAGGGCAAGGTGGTGGTCTTTGGCGATGACCTTGGCGGTGGAGATTATGCCTACAAAGTTGAGTCTCTGACCAACTGCTGCTCTAAGGTCTGCCCACAACATGTTCGAAGAAATGCCTGAATGAACTTTGGAAGCGGAAACACTTACGGTGCTTGGGTTTGAGTGCTTATATTGGCATCGTTTGCTTTTAGAGTTAGTCGACCTAGGGGTAACTGGGAAGCTACCTGGGATTTGTAAAATCATTATTAATTCGGGGTTTTCTAAATAAGAGAAGAAATTTTTTCAATTGGGGTCTCTCCTGTTTCAGGACAACTGTATCTAGAGAACCAGTAGAGGTTGATCTGGCACTCTAGCTTCTTGGTCTCTTCTCTTTTCCTTCTGGGTGTCAATTACAGTTGGGCTTCAAATGTTTTGGCCACCTATTTGAATCCCAAAGCATCATTAGCCCACGTAAGATAAGTTTGAGGACAAACAAAGACCAATTCAAACCGTTATAACCCCCCCAAAACCCCCTTTTTGTGGGGATCAACTGATACACGTATGGGTAAAAATATAAAATTAGTCATATAAATAAAACTACAATTTAAAATAAATAAATAAAATTATATAATTAATATATTTTACAATTATTTCTAATAAAGTTTCATGTTCTTAAAAAGAGAAACATGATATTATCGTTACCGCCTAAATTTCTAGCTCGAAGAGATCAAAAGTAGTTAACAACCAAAATGCTCCAATGGTAATCATCATTCACCACATAAATTCAAATTCCAAAACTTCAACTGAGAGCTAATGCTTACCAATAAACAAAAATTAAGAAAGTTAATATTAAGTAATTTATAAACTGATTGGTCGGAATTAATGGTAGGAAAACAAGTTCCCTTGATCATTCCTTGTTCAGAAAGAGGATAACCTTTCACTAATCCTAGGTGTTAGTATAATGGCTAACAAGGAGCTTCTTTCATCCTTTATATTTGTCCCACATTAAGTTTTGGGATATTTTGTTTGGATTTAAGTACTCTTCCTCCCTTTTGTCTATTGATTACCTAAGCCATGGTTTGGGTTGGGAAGATTGTTGGTCCCCCACATGCATGCACGCCGCCCGATTGGTCTGAGCTCTAAGTGTCGCAATACCTTATTCTTTTTGGGGCAAATTCATTTGTGTTTTTCACGTTTACGTATTTTATGTCAAAGATTTCTCTCTCTAAAATTTTCACTGTTAGTGGGGAGTTTATTTCACCCACTTAGTTGAAATCTCTCCCTTTATCTTTCCCTTTTTCTAGCAGCTAACAATCAAGTTTTCCTTCCTTATAATTGTGTTCATTTCCTGTTAGTTACACACTCAACAAAAGCCCTTTTCTTCTTCTTTTTCTACTTTTCCTAGGCAATTGGTATACTGCGTATTCCATACCTTCGATCCACGAGTGCACACATACGAAGGCACCGTGTTAACCTTGGGAACGAACGAAATTTTTTTATTTGCACCAAGGTCGTGCCGAAGTCACTTTTAAGTCAGCGATAATACCAAAAGTCCATGACACATCTTTTCATTTCTTTTTCTAACAATTTGAAGCGACGTCTTCTTACTCGATTTATCAATTGTTGTCAATTTCAACAAAGCCCTCACTGATCTTCTCCAAAATTGAACCACTTGACTAAACTAACTAGAAACATTGGTCCTAAAAACTGCTCATCCTATTTAAACAACTTGAAGTTGATTATGTGTTCTCTAATACCCTTGCTGATGATATGAACGTCTTTAACACCAAAGTAGGATCCGATGCTATTGATAAGGACAAAGGCAAACTCGTCGATAACGCTACTAAGACGAAACCGGAGAAGAGCTGCTTCACCATATGACCGAGGCCCCGTTCCATTTAGCTTTAGTTTACACTTTTAAGGCTTCTTCTAGCTCTTTACAACTTCTTCCAACTCCTTACACTATTTTATAACTAACTTTACGATTATCTTAAAGTCGCTTCCCGCTCCTTCCAATCTTATAACTCCTTACAACTAAATAGAATAGGATCTAACCCGCTTTATGATTTATTCATTAATTATAGTAAATCGGTCAAAGTCATATGGGCAAAAACTGTAGATAACGGTTCGGATGATGTTGTTAAGAAGTATGTAGTTGATGAAAGGCTGTGGCTCCAGATTATTGATCACAAGTCAATCATGGAGCATATTCATACCTATAAAAACCTGCGTTGAACTTCTAAACAAAGGGATGAAGATGTGCAAGGCAAATGTGCTCATTGAGAAGTTTCCACAATCCTTTGAGTTATTACAAAAACCAACTAAAGCACATAGTTTGGGTTGCACAGGTTATTGGTCCCTAGCACAAGCATGCGCTCACCGCCCACTCGGTCCAAGCTCCTCGAGCCGGGATACCTTATTCTATTTCGGGAAAATTCATTTGTGTTTTCTGTGTTGACATTTTCTACTCTATCATTCTCTCTTTCACCATTAGTCAGGAACTTGTTTCACCCACTTAGCTGAAATCTCTCCCCTTATCTTTATAATAGTGTTCATTTCCCTCAGTCACACACTCAACAAAAACCCTCCTCCTTCTTCTTTACCTTTGTCCACAAGTACACGTATGGAGGCGCTATCTTAACCTTGCGAAGCGAACATAATTTTTTGATTTGCACCAAGCCGCTCTGAAATCACTTTAAAGTAAGTGATAACACCGCGACACAAACTTTTCTTTTCTTTTTTTCTCCTCCCCGTCATTGATAAACCACTAGCTTTCTAACACTAGGCACACCACAATGTAAAAATTGGATGCCACCACCCAACAACAATTACAACACCCCGTTGTAATTGGAAAATGCGAATTTCAACCCTATTTGGATACTCTGGATTTTATTATTAGATTGCATTGATGGCATGTCAGCTTGTTTATACGAATTTTAAACTTATCTAATTCTTAGGCTATCAAATATAAAAAACAATAAACCGACAAAGAAGTGCGGAACTCGGGAAGGGAGCACGCTTACTCAGGTGATGAACTCTTGACGGTGGCGCCGGCGAATCAGCGAGAGGATCTGCGAATGGGCGATGCAGCCAGAGCCGCAGCGGAGGGGCTGAACTCCGAGTTAGGGATTCGATGTTGCCGACAAAAATGAATTTGGCAAGTCTAAACGAGCCAATTTAACGAAGTTTGCCGTTATTTAGAGTTCAATTCATGTTCAATAGTTGATACTATTACCTTTCACAAATTAGTGCAAGTGTAATAGAATTGTTTACTGTTTCAAAATGTGCTTTGTTTTTGATAATTATCTTTGTTAGATGGGAGTTGAAGAAGTGTGGACTAAGTGTCGACGAACTCATAGTTTGTATTTAGTGATAGGAATTTTCATTCAAGTTTTGTATAATGTTATTGTAGTTAGTGATAATTATTTAAATAATGATTTTTAAATAAGGGAGAGGTGAATCTTAAACTAGCAAATGAATCCACGAATCCAGACTAGGTCAAACTCGAATTCGAGCATTTGACGAGTCGAGCTCAAGTTTTATTTTTGGAGCTCAGCAAGCCATGAGCGGAATCCGAGGTTATAAACATACTCACGAGCCGAGCTCAAGTTTTATTTTTGGAGCTCAGTAAGCCATGAGCGGAATCCGAGGTTATAAACATACTCACGAGCCGAGTTACAAGCCTTGCGAACTCGGACTCCTCTCATTGTCTAAATAAGTATCCTGATTGTTGCTACTCTAAAACAAAAAACCATATTTTTCACTAGTTTGTAATTTTCTTATAAATGTTGAATGGGCCAAAGACTCAAAATTTCCATACCATTACTTAAAACATTTTAAAGTTACACGAATATAGCTTTCTTTCCCTTATTTGTTTGTAAAGAAAGGCACAATTACAATAAGGGTAGAAATGAGCGGAGTTCACTCGTGAGGACTCGTAAGCTAGTTCGGCAGAAAACTCATAAAAGCTCAGCTCGAAAAAGCTCGAACTCGTTATATAAATGAGCTGAGTTGCGCATGAGGAAGCTTGGCTCGTTAGGCTCGTGAAAAGGAGGGGAGTACATATTAGGCTCGACATGTAATACAATTTCAAAAATTAAATTATGTATATGATTAATAAAATTAGAAACTTATTTTATAAGTCACACCTTTTTTTCAGATCACGACGAGATATCATACTAGGAATTATGAAATCTCTTATTTCATTATGTTCATTTTCTAATTATAGTTACTTTTCAATCTTATATCATTATTGATTACCTCAAGATACATTTATTTATTTAATGTCAAGGATTTAAATTCAACTTTGATCATTTTAATTTGTAACAAAACCCAAGTAAGAGCATACAAAATATGGACTCGAGAAAGCTCGTGAGGGCTCCCGAGTTTAAGTGAACCGAGCCTTGAGCCCAAATTTTTAGGCTCGACAAACTTATGAACTAAGCTGAGCCGTGAACATGCCAAGCTTGGGCTCGACTCAGTTCATTTCCACCCATAATTACACACAACATAAACAGAATTTGAACCCAATTTTCAACGATAGTGCTAAATGACATATTCAATACAAATAAATGGCACCTCATGCAAAAATATATTTTATGAACAAAAAATTCTCATGAGAACCTTGAGAATTGAGAGCCAAAGCACAGGTCTACAAGAAGTGCACAACTAACTGAAGCTGGTTGTAAACAGTATTTCCACTCCAGCAGAAATAAATTAGAAAGGGAACATACGGCAAAGCCTCTTCAAATCCCACAGCAATACAGGGTGAATTTCCATTCATCAATATTTAGATAGAAATCAAGTCTACAACAAAAAGGGTTTTGGTTAAACAACAATCATAGAACCAAATAGTCCTAGCTTTCCTGAGAATTAATGCTTTGAGCTTAAGATATAAGACCGAAGCCTCCAAGAAACTCGCTTGTCGAAGAATAGCAAATGTCGAGGTAAAATCAAGACTCAACGGCCCTTCTTCTTTGATCCGGTATCTATCTTATGAGGTCTTCTTTTCCGTGTGAAAGCAAATTCTCCAAATTTGTGACCAACCTTACCTTCAGTGATCTTACAGCGGACAAACGTCTTTCCATTGTAAATTCGAACAATGCTGCCAACAAATTCTGGCAAAATAGTAGACCTACGTGACCAAATCTTTTTGTTTGCAAGTTGTTCTTTGTTCTCCTTCAATCTCAACAAGAAGGCATCCACAAAAGAACCTTTCCATAGCGATCGTCGAGACATGATCCTTGGATTTTGTCACTCTAATAACACAAAATGCATAAATATGATATACCCTTTCTGTAAAACTTAGCAACTCAACATTTGTATCTATAGAAATCAATATAATGAGACTCATTGAATCATCATCATCAGATAGATCTGTATCCAGATAACCATTGACAAAGTCAACGGGATATATATCGCACACTACTAGGTGCTAGCTAACAGGAATTGCAAGGGACTCCATTCTTCAGAAATAGTCGCTCCAATTGATACGCGTTCAAAATATAATCTCAAGACTAATACCCTCCGTCCAACTATCTTGAAAAAACAGAGGCATGAAGCACCTTAAACCAAGAGTGAAATTGGAAAGGACAATGATGTCAAGAAATTGTTTTCGGAATTTGACATAATCTCTACCTTCATTATAGTTTTTTTTTTTTTTTTTTTGGGGAATGATAAACAGAAAGCATAAACAGATTATATCAAGTGAGATGTCAGTTCTATTCTCTCTGTTTAAATGACGCACCAGTACACATTGCACTTACCACTGAGTAAGGATGAGATAATATCGTATATTTTTCTCAGCTTTGATTAAGCTTATTCACTTGCCTTCCAGTAACAATGAAAAAGTAATACTTCTGAAAGTAATTTCAGCTGCTACAGTGACTAACATAACTTTAAGATCGCATCATTTTTTTTCAATCTTTCCTACAGGGTTTTCGGGAGAGAATGATCTTTCCTAATACTCAGCCTTCTCACGCTTCCACTGGAGGTAACTATTATGATTCATGCAATAGCGACAACCTATGGGGTTCAATCAGTAAATCTTTGGAAGTTGTCACCAAAGACCAAGGTATGAATCCTGCTCACATTGGCCATTGAGTTTGTGACTCCCTTTGAATCCAAAAAGGGAAAAAAAGGGGGGTACGGCCATCAGAAACAAAAGTGCTTTGAGGCATATCATACAATTAATAATAGTCAGCTAAGTCACTCTTCTATCTTTATATCCTTTAGGGAAGTGCATATTATTGTAAAATAGAGGCTTCTACCACAGTCCAACAGGATATGCGCCCTAGACTTGGTGTGAACATGTAAGGCTAGCTAGAAACGCATGGGACAAGATGAAATCCCAATCACACATGCCTGCCCCGACATCACTCCCCTCTGAGGTTCATTTTGTTTACCATTTCGGTAATCAAGATCTCTATATGACAAACTGTCACATGTTTAACGGCCAGGTATAAGCATTCAATCTTGTAAGGGCACACATGGTACAAGACAATGAAAACAATATTACCAAAATACTGCTGGGGTAAGATTTCAGAACAAGTTTTCATTAGATATTGGCGCTAATCTCATGATAATATAGTCTACAAATCCATGTTATATATAAAGGAAAGAGGATTGAATTGTTGTATAAATTTTAATTTACCATATTTACCCCTTTTTAACTTAAATTAAAGGATAAAATTATCTCATACAGTTATTTCATGTCAAGTTCCTCTCTTCCCTTCACGTCAGTTTCTCTCTTCTCTCTAAACTATCTCCTTCTTAACAAACCAGCGTGAATCTTCTGCAAATATTTTTCACAACAGCTGTGAAACTTCAGATTTGGTCACCAATCTTCTACAAATAATCAAGCTGCTCACCAATTTCTTTTTTTTTATTTGGTTACCAATTCACGTCAGTTATTTATTTGTTAATTGAGTTTTTTTATTTTTTTTTGGTTTAAAATCTGTAAAAGAGCTCTAGAAATTCAAGCAATCAAGCATTCACAAGACACCACAGATCTAACTTCATCCAAACTCACAATTCACAAAAGTAAAATCTAGAATTCGGGTAAAAGGAGAGAAGACAGGGGAGGGAGAATGAAATTTCCAGCAAGAGGCAGAGGCACATAACAACAATTCGGGGTTGTAGATGTTATGGCCAATCCACATTATTATATACATCTGAACCTTTCATTTCGAAAGGTAAAATATAAAACATAAAACATAGATGTAATTATTGAACATACCAAAAACGATGGAGAGAGGCGCCATTTTCAGATCCAATTGAACATACCTAAAAACGATGGAGAGAGCGAGAGCCGGAGAGCGAGAGGGAGCCGGACAGCAAAACCGGGCCGGATATCAAGAGCAAGAACGAACCGGAGCGGAAGATGGAGAGTGAGAGCCGGAGAGAAATAGGCCAGCGATGGCAGAGCGAGAGTCGGAAAGCGTGAAGTAGACGGAGGGCCAGAGAAAGCCGGAGAGCGAGAAGTAGCCGGAGAGAGAGCGCAGAACGGCAGAGTGGAGCCGAAAAGGGAGAGGGAGCCTGGAGCAGAGACCGAGAGAGCGGAGTAAACGAGGCAGGTGTGAATGAGGTAGGCCGGCTGCGGCTGATGACAGAACAAGGAGGGGGAGTTAAGTTGAGCGTTTTATTTTATAAAAATTCATAATTATAGAATTATAATTTTATAAATTTTTTAATATTTTTAATAATTAAAATTTTTTATTTTACACTGTATATCATTTATAAATTTTATTTTATAAAAAAATTTATTATTATTTTAAGTAATTAATGTTATTCAAATACTCATTATAAATTTTTAAATAATTTATTTAATTAAGAGTTTTTATGTTATATATAATTTGTAAGTTTTGTTTTATAAAAATCTTTATCATCATTTTAAGTAATGAAAAGTATAACGAGAAGTTTGAATTCCGCAATGAAAAGAGAGAGAGAGTCTAGTGAAAGAGAGATTATTAATTGAATTTTTTAAATTTTTTGTTGAAATTTTTATTTTGTGAAGTGTGTGTTCATATTTAAGTGCGAAGGATGAACCTAATTTATAAAAGAGACAATTAAATTTAATTTTTTTCAAGGATCCCCCTAGAAAGTTACATATATGATACCAAATAGTAATAACTAATGGTGATTTAGATTAAATTAAATTTAAATAAATAAAAAAATTAATTTTTATTGTTTACTTTGTGCATTTACTATTTTTCTATATTTTATTAAATATGATCCGCTAATTAATGATTAATTTTCTCTCATATAATCTAAATTATTCAAAAGAATTAGTTTTTTTTTTGTCTTCCTCTCGTTGCTTCTAACTAAGTTATGCTTTCAAAATTATGAAACCGAATCCTCACTAAATAATTCATAATATGGGTATCAAAATAAATAATATCATAAGATACATTAACTTCATGATTTTGCAAGCTAATCTATAATCTATGGTATAATTAGTCTATCGATAGTAGTATTCTATGTTAATGTTCCAATCATATTACATTGATAAATGTTAATATTCTTTAATAAAAATAAATAACATTTTTAAGATTTGAAAGTTATGTGTTTGCTTATATAATAAGTCATTGAATTAGAAGGGCTAAGTGTATCTTGATTATTTGCAACACCCCATGATCGTCCTTCAATTCATTTTAATTACATGTTCGCAATTTAGTTACGTATTTTCTCTATGTACTCGTTTTTAACTACAAGTAGGCAAAATTTGAGTACATTAATAACCCAACTCTTAAGTAAAAAGACTACCACAAAATTCATTTTAATATATATATATATATAGTTCATAAGTTTTATTTTATGAAGATCTTTATCATTATTTTAAGTAATCTATGTTATTTAAACACCGATTTGAAATAAACTAAGCTTATTATTAGCAATTTTTATTATTTTAAGTAATATATGATTGACAACCTATGCAAATAAAATAGGAAGAAGTGAGTAATATCTAATATAGCATATAAATGTTTAGAAGAGTGAAGATTATAATGTATCATACTCTAAGAAATCTAATTTAATTTAGTTTATAATCTTTAGATAGGAAAATTAGTAAGGCAAATCAACTTACAAAATTTCCCGTACGATACTTATAGAATTCTTAAATATGAACATCATTGATTTGGATACAAGAAACTATCTTTATGCAGAGTTCCCTAAACACTATCGATGGATTGAAACCTCACATACTTAGAGAACGAGACAAAATAATTAAAGAGTCATTGGCCAAATATATATACGAATCTAGCCGATAGAGAAAGATTTTATATGCGATTATTACTCAATTATGTTAAAGGCCCATAATCATTTGCACATCTTAGAACTCGTTAATGGTATTACTTATCCAACATTCGGAGAAGTTGTAGAAAAATTGAGTATCATGCATAATGTCGTCAGTATTCAATGATGTTTAATAAATGCATCTATAACGAGAATATCATCGTCATTACGATGGTTATTTGCCACTGTTTCGGTATACTATCAACCAACCGAAGTCCGTAACTATTGGGATAAATTCTTTCCATTCATGGCTGAAGATTAGCCTTCAACTTCCTCAAGCATATCATGATTTTGCACTAAATTATGTTCTACTTGAAATATATCGAATGCTAAAACAGTTAGATCATAAAATTACAGATTTTAACATCCCACGACTAACTCCAAGTTAATGAAGGGGTTCAATTGTCTAGGGCTTTACATGCTGAATTGTTTGTGCCAATGCCACCTAAAGATATTCATTGTGCCCAAAATCTCAATGATAAACAACGATATGCATTTAACACAATTATGTAAGTTATTAACATAAACAACGAGTGTCATGTTTTTTGTAGATGCCATGGTGGGACAGGAAAAATATTCTTATATCATATTATTTTTACTAATATGAAACTTGAAAGTCAATTCGAACTTGCCCAAGTAAGCTCTTAAATTGTTACAACACTTTTATATAAAGCTAAAATAACACATAAGACATTAGGATGCATTGTCAATGTATTGTCTTACTAATGCATTCCTATTAATGATAATTACGTATATTGAAAAAAATTCACAAAAATACAAAGTAACTAATGAAAAGAAATGTGCTTAATGCGAATACCCCAATCTAGTAAATGATCGGATCCAATCAGATATCGAGTTATAAATGCTCACATCTAGTCAATAGTTATGAAACTTCATTGCCTTTTATAAGAAAAAGAGAGGATCTATTACCTTAAAGAGATAGAGAAAGCAATAACTTATTAACTATATTAAGCAAATAAATTACTTGTAAAACTCATGAGTTACAAATCAATAATTATCATCCAAGTCGCTACTTTCAAGCAATCAATTTGAATAATAAAATATCATATATTATGATATACAATATTTCAAATAGTTTAAATAATAAGTTAAATGTTGACTAAAAATTAAAAAGATATAGAGGTGTTGTTTGGCCTGATTTATAAAAAAGTATTTTTGTTTATGAAAAACAATTTTTCTAAAAGTGTTTTTTGAATAAGTTATGAAATGTTTGACCTAATTTATATGAAAATATTTTTGAATAATAAGTTGTTTGGCCTAGTTTTGTCTACACTATTTATTATAGTATAATTTGATTTTTTTCATTTACATAATAACTAATATTTAATATTTATTTTTTGTATAAGATAATATTTATTTATTTGTTAGAGTAAGAGATAAAGATAAAATAAAATAAAAGAGAGAGAGCGAGAGGAGAGAGATAAAGATAGATGAGAGAGAGACAGAGTGAGATTCTTGGTTGTTGTTAAGCGGTTTTTCTATAAACTAGAAATAGAAATAACTATTTGTCGTTTCTGTTTTTGAGGACTTTTTTTCCAAAATCACTTTTGAAAAACAGTTTTAATTTTTTTAAAAGTTAATGTTTGACCTAGTTTTAGTTTTTAGAATCCAAAAACAGTTTTAAAATTTAGACCAAATACCCACAAAATAAGTTAACGAAATTAGAATTTTTTTGACGTTAGACAAAATTAGAATATATATTTAGTGAAAAAAATTAGCTACATGTAAATCATTTAGTAAAATGAACCAATTAATTTTTAATGAAATTATATGAAGAAAATAAAAAGTCATATGAAATTAATCGGCCAACTTAACTATTGTAATTTAGAAGTAGTAGAGAATAATAATAATAATAATAATAATAATAATAATAATAATAATAATAATAATAATAATAATGTGAAAGACTTAATGATCAGTTAATGCATGGACTAAAATAAAAATCCAATGAGAATGTGATAAATGTCAATTTTTCAGCAACTTATTCACTTTTATATGATTCTATATGATGATGATTTGTACAAAAAAATAAATATTAGTTCAATATTATCCTTTTGATTATTTTTTGATATTACAATTATTACTACTTTAAAAATGACTATTTGTTGTTAGATTATTTTATTAGTTTTAATAATAATTTTAAAGGCATGATAATAATATTACAATAAATGAGGTATTATAAATGGTTTTGATAATATCCACACACACACACACACACACACAGAGCATATCCTTTGAGAATTGGCATTTAAAATGAGAACTAAGAGCATCCGCATCTATGATCCAAAATTTTGGATCACGTGTGAGGGCCTATATCATCCATATCATCTTGCAATCCAATTTTTGGAACTCAATCCATCACCTCTACACCCTTGGATTATTAAATTGGATCATCAAATAAACTATTTCCTATAAAGCCTACAAATATATATATATATATATATATATATATATATATATATATATATATATATATATATATATATATATATATATATATATATATATATCTAATTAGTTTTGTTATTTAAATATGGAAACATTGACAAAAATTTTTTAAAAAATGATGTAAGATGGATACTCGGGCAAATCGAATACACGAGCGATCATGCGGGCGGAACGACCTCGGATTGAGTGGAACTTACATTACAAGAAGATGGATTAGATCACATGAACAAAATTGGATCACATGATCCAGCGTTGCAATTGCTCTAAGAACCTCCGCAACCCAAGGCGCGCGAACCTCAAACGGTTGATGTGCGAGTTTGGGCGCACGGTTCTACACTCGGATGGACGACGTCCCGAGATGCGCGCACGAGGCTCGTTACTAGGTGCCTCTTGCCGACTAAGCCCGTAGCCAAGTGTCCATTGATAATTCGTCATGCAATTGCAAGTTAGGTTTGGGGGAGAGAGAGAATCAAATTAATTAGGAGGGAGAGAGAGAGACAGAGACAGAGAGAGAGAGAGAGAGGGAGAATAGGATATTAATTAGGTGAAAGATAAAAAGAAGATATTAATTAGGAGAAAGAAAGAGAGGAGTCTAGGTTTTTGGAGAGAAAATGGACATTAATTAAGAGAGAGAGAGAGAGAGAGAGAGAGAGGGGAAATGTTTTTCTTTTGTTAAATTTAATTAGGTGATTAATTACAAGAGAAAAAGACAGGAGTTTTTGAATTTTCGAAAGAGGAAGACAAAAGATTAATTAGGAGAGATGGAGGAAAATATTTTTTATTAATTTAATTTAATTTTATTATTATTATTATTGTTATTATTATAATATTTTTGGATTTAACAAAATTTCTAATCTTATTGTGTTATTTGTTAAATAAAATATCACAACCTAAAATAATTAATTTTAATTATCATATTGCACTGGATAATTTTTTATATATACTATAAAAATAAATAATAATATAATATAAAAAAAGTTAATTAATTAAATATGTTAATTAGTGGGTCCATGTGAGAATTATTTAAATGGGTGAGCCTTGTTGGTTGAAACGAAATTAGAGACAAAATATCATTTTCGTTTCTATAGATTTCGTCTCTAATTGAAACGAAATCTCATTTTCGTTTTTAATTTTTGACTCTATAATAAAAGAAAATAAGATTTTATCTCTGATTTTTCATTACTCCAGCCAACTAAAAGCACATTCCTTTGCAATGAACTTTAGTTCCTCTAACTCTTCTAGCGAGAATTCTTTTGTACATCTCCTTGACGGCTATAATAAATTTTAGAGGGGAGTTCGAGAGAGCAAATGCCGGAATTTTTCTAGGAGAAGTAGATCGAAATTGTTGAATCAAAGAAATTGGATTGAAGAGTGCAGTAATCATAGAACCTAATATGACTATTCAACAAAAGAAAAATAGAATAATTAGCACATCCAACGTATTTTCTTTTGAGCATGCTCTTGGACACAATTGTGTTGTTACTACTCCCCCACTGTTACAATTTATAATCAACGAAAAAATTAGGATACCCTAATTTATTGTACAACCTATCAAAATGGGACCTACATCGGGTGCATTTCTATTAATAATAATTAGGTATATTGAAAAAACCCGACAAAAATAAAAAGTAACTAATGGAAAGAAATGTTCTTAATGTGGATACCCCGATCTAGTAAATTGTAACAACCCGACCCCAAACAATATTACTTATCTTACTAATTACAAAATTTATATAATCGAGCGCGCGCACTTCAATTCGATATTTTATATTTAAATTATTTTTATATGTGTGTTATGCAACTAAGGCGACGAAGTGGCCTCCAACAAATAAATTTCATAATAATGATAGTAAACCTACGAGATATGTTTAAAATAAAAATTTTGGAATTTATATGAATATATATAACGCCTATAAATATAAAGGTACATAATTATAAGGTTATCGAAATTATATTTTAAACAAACCATTACATTTAAAACAGATCGAATAACTTATTTACAACACTATTATACGATAAAGTAATAAAATAAAATCATTTAAGGAAGATAAAGATGATATTATTAAAGTGTATTTACTTAAAATTAATTAATCACCCAAGTTAAGGAATAATAATAGTAACAATGTAAGTAAGTTATGTAAAACCAGATAGATAATAAAATAATAAATAAATAAAAACAAAATAAAAATAATGACACTCGATATTTTGAAAGAAAAATCCGTAAGGGATTTCTCTAGAATGTATATACAGCTTCAAAAATTCATTTCATTCTTCACACACACTCATCCTCTCTCCCGTGCTCCCTCTCTCGTCTCCCCTGCCTCACCACCCCACTCGCCACCCCGATTCCGGCCACCGGACGCCACCAACGTCGGCCGGAGCCGCGCCAGCGCCGCCTGCACCCTCTCCCGCCCTCGCTCTCTATCTCTCTCTCTCTCTCTGCAGCTGCCCTGCCTCACCCCTGCTCGCCGCCCACTCTCCGCCCTACCAACCGCAGCCCGGCCACCGTAAATCGACGCCGGTGCTCGTCGTAGCCGCCTGAGCCGAGCCGTGCTGCACCACCACCACTTTTTCCTCTTCTTGGCTTCCACTCTTGGGTCGAAGGTAAAGCCCTAAATCCTAAATTATCACACTTCATTATCTACTTAATGATTATAGTTGTAAATTGAATTATATGATTTTGAAAGATGTTTGTGGTATGGATTTAAAGATTGAATTAGAAAAATTGGAGTTATTGTGAATAATTGTGAATTGGGATTTTGGTGAAATGATTGTTGTGAAAGGGAATAAATATATTGCTCTTGTGAAATTGTGAGTTGGTGAATTTATAAAATTATGAATTAATGAATTAAATTGGGGATGCTTTGATATAGATTTTAAGTGAATTTGATGGTTTTCGTTATATTTTGAAATTGGGTATATTTGAGTAAAAGAAAGAGAATGTGTATATAGAGATTGAAGTTGGATAATAAGTAGAGTTGAAAGTATATAAAACTTTGATAAATTTAGTGTACTTAATTGTATATGTAGATGTGGATTTTATTGAGGAAAAGATGCATACAAGTTTGAATTAGTGTGTCTTGATTTTTATGTGAAATTTTAGTAAATTAGTTAATTTGTGGAGTAAATTGATTAATTTGTGGAATAGATGATAAGATGAGGTGAACGGTGACTTAAGGATAGGATTGAAAGTAAGATTTTGGTTCGATATAATTAATTGAGTTAATGATAATAATAATAATAATAATAATAATAATAATAATAATAACAATAATAATAATAATAATAACAATAATAATAATAATAATAATAACAATAATAATAATAATAATAATAATAATAATAATAATAATAATAATAATAATAATAATAATAATAATAATAATAATAACCATCAGGAGCATATTTTACGCTTGTCAAATAGATCTTAATAATTGAGATAAATGTTTGAATATATATATATACATATATATCCTTAATCCGATTCGACTAATGAATAAAATCACATAAATATAGCCCCAACCAACTTCTTTGATGAATATGTGTCGTAGACAAGATTTCAAACGAAACTAACGCAATAGAATTGAGTAATAAACATCTTATTTCAACTAGTTATGTATTAAAATAGAGTGAATGAGACAAATTGCAAGCATTTACACGAATTCAATTATTGAAACTCAAGAGAAACGTTATTAACAACAAAAATCTATTAGAAACAGAATTGAGGCCACTTCGTTGCCTACCAGCTGATAATTTAAATTTCGTAAAAGAGGAGAAACAACGATTTTCAGTCCACGTACGTTCATTGCTTGTGCCCTTCGAAAATTCACATATTTCAAGCAAATCTCAACATTTCTTATATAAATAACTAATAATGAATCATTTGCAAATCAAGTTTTGCCACCTAATTAAGTGGTCCTCGTTCAACTATCAATTATCGGTTATCAATTATCGGGGCTTATGCCCTTCAATTCCATCCGCGCGGCTTCAACTCGAGTTCTCGGTCGGCCGGGAGGTGTGCACCTTATTCAAAGATCGCATCAATTATACAAGAGGTTCCACTTTCGGATAATAACCAGCAAGCAAGTTTTACTCATATTCGCTTCCCCGATTTCAAACTAAAATTGAATTGAAATGCGCGCGCTCAATTAAAATGTTTTCAAAGCAATTCTTACAAGTGCGGGAATGTTCGTATCGAGTTTCGACTCATTCTTCGAAACATTTTACTGTTGTTGTTTTTAGGAAAAGTATCCGTGAACGGCCCATTGACTAAGAAGTCCGACGGAAGCAAGACTTAGCTGGACAAATCATTATCACTAATGCGTGATGGGTCTAGAAGCTCATAGTGATTTTCTTCGCATTTGGTTTTTGGGTTTGTCATTGGAAGGTATTACATATGGCGTATTTTCGGATAGACAATTGTAGGGGCTTATATAATATATAAAATATCTCATAACCGTATGTTGGGAGTTGGTTTAAGCGTGTGACATGATTTAACTCTTTAGGACATAAATATTTACTTCTATCAGGACTTGTTAAAGCGTAAGTGAGTGACGCAAGAGTTTTTTATTTTTATTTTTTTATATGCATTCTATTTTAGCTCGATCCTGTTTTTAGGACGGCGGTAACGCCTGCGGTCATTAACTTCCGCTACGACCACACTTCATACTCTCTAATTAGGGATTATTAAGTAGTAGTGATTGGGGGCGTTACATAAATGATCATATCCAATCGGATATCGGGGTTATCAATGCCCATATCTAGTCAATAGTCATGAAATTTCATTGCCTTTTATAAGAATCGGGATCTATTGCATTAAAGAGTTAGGGAAATGAATGACTCATTAATTAAATTAAGAAAATAAATTACTTGCAAAACTCATGAGTTACAAATCAATAATTATTATCCAAGTCACTGCTTTCAAACAATCAATTTGAATAATAAAATGTCATATTTTATGATGTACAACATTTCAAATAGTTTAAATAATAAGTTAAGTGTGGACTAAAAATTAAAAAGATATAGAATAAGTTAACAAAATTAGATTTTTTTTGTTTGACATGAGACAAAATTAGAATATATATTCATAACAAATTAACTGCATGTATATCATAGAGTAAAATGAACCAATTGATTTTTAATGAAATTATATAAAGAAAATAAAAAATCATATGAAATTAATCCACCAATTTAACTATTGTAATTTAGAAGTAGTACAGAAGAATATTAACAACAACAACAACAACAACAACAACAATAATAATAATAATAATGTGAAAGACTTAATGATCAGTTAATGTTTGGACTAAAATAAAAACCCAATGAGAATGTGATAAATGTCGATTTTTCAACAATTTAGTCACTTTTATATTATTTTATATGATGATGATTTGTATAAAAAAATAAATATTGGTTCAATATTATTCTTTTGATTTTTTTATATTACAATTATTAATACTTTAAAAATGACTATTTGTTATTAGATTATTTTATTAGTTTTAATATCCTAATAATTTTAAGGGCATGATAATATTCCAATAAATGAGGTGTTATAAATGGTTTTGATAATATCCACGAGAGAGAGAGAGCATATCCCTTGAGAATTGGCATTTAAAATGAGAACTAGGAACCTTCGCAACCCAAAGGGCGCGGTCCTCAAATGGTTGACGTGGCGAGGCGAGTTTGGGTGCGGGGTTCCACACCTGGATGGACGACGTCATGAGACACGTGCATAGGCTCGTCACTTGTTGCCTCTTGCCGGCTAAGCCCAAAGCCAAATATCCATTGATAATTAGTCATGCCATTACAAGCTGAGTTTAGGGGAGAGAGAAACAAATTAATTAGGAGAGATAGAGAGAGGGGGGAGAATACGAGATTAATTAGGTGAAAGATAAGAGCAATCACAACACTAGCTTCCTTGGTCCACAAAATTCCACGCGATACGATCCTGTAAATACAACGTGCATATTTTTTCTCATTTGGCGTTCCACCCGCATGGTGGAACCGGTATGTGAGAAGACCGTCGAGTCACTTTTGATTTTAAGACAATATTTTTCTTTTTTTGTGTGTGTTAATTTCTTAATATAGGTGTGGGGCTCACTTTTGATTTTCTTTTTTTCTCAGAATTTTTTTATAGGTTAATTTCTTAATGCATTGAGGCGTGGGGCAGATGCACATGGTGGATAAAATTAATGCTTGTATTTTTTAATTAATTTTACAACTATAAAATTAGCTTTTCAATTTTTAAAATGATGTGAATTGAAATTTATAATTTATAACAAAAATATTTTATACAATAAAATAATTAAATAAAACTAAATATGTTTACTAGTTGGCCCAATAGAAATATTTTAATTGATATCTAAATTGATGATCCAAGGGGTGTAAAAGTGACGGATTGTAATCCAAAAAGATAGATTGTGGGATGAGGTGGAAGGTGTGGCCCCTGCATATGATTCAAACA
Source organism: Talinum fruticosum (assembly GCA_021018815.1). Classification (NCBI taxonomy): domain Eukaryota; kingdom Viridiplantae; phylum Streptophyta; class Magnoliopsida; order Caryophyllales; family Talinaceae; genus Talinum; species Talinum fruticosum. The sequence goes on from JAITYX010000109.1 coordinate 716,036, forward strand.
TTTGGATCAGGGATGCAAATGTTCTAAAAAGAAAATATTAATTAGGAGAAAAAAGAGAGGAGTGGTAGGTTTTTGAAAAGAGAATGAAGATTAATTAGGAGAGACAGAAAGGGGAAATATTTTTCTTTTGTTAAATTTAATTAGCAGATTAATTACGAGAGAAAAAGAGAGGAGTTTTTAAATTTTTCAAACAAGGAAGACAAAAGATTAATTAGGAGAGATGGAGGAGAAATGTTTTTTATTAATTTAATTTAATTTAATTTAATAATAATAATAATAATAATAATAATAATTATTATTATTATTATTATTATATTTTTGGATTTAATAAAATTTCTAATGTTATTGTGTTGTTTGTTAAATAAAATATCGCAACCTTAAAAATTAATTTTAATTATCATATCGCACTCAATAATTTTTTTATGTATACTATAAACGTAAATAATAATATAAAATAAAAAATGAATTAATTAAATATGTTGATTAGTGGGTCCATGTGAGAATTATTTAAATGGGTGAGCCTTGTTTGTTGAAATGAAATTAGATACGAAATGTCATTTTCGTTTCGATAGAAACGAAAATAGATTTCGTCTTTAATTGAAACAAAATTTCTTTTTCGTTTTAATTTTCGTCTCTATCCTAAACAAAAATAAGATTTCATCTCTGATTTTTCGTTGCTCCAGCCATAAAAACAGATTCCTCTACAATGAACTTTAGTTCCTCTAACTCTTCTAACAAAAATTCTTTTTGTGCATCTCCTTGACGACTATAATACATTTTAGACGGGGAGTTCGAGAGAGCAAATGACGGAATTTTCCAAGAAGAAGAAGATCGAAATTATTGAATCAAAGAAATTAGATTGAAGAGTGAAATAATCGTAGAACCTTATATGTCTATTCAACAAAAAAAAAAAAAAAGAATAATTAGCACATCCAACCTATTTTCTTTTGAGCATCCTCTTGGATATAATTGTGTTGTTACTACTCCCCCATTGTTAAAATTTATAATTGACGAAAAAAATTAGGATACTCTAATTTTTTTGTACAACCTATTGAAATGGGACCTACATTGGGTGCATTTCTATTAATGATAATTAGGTATATTGAAAAAACCTCACAAAAATAAAAAGTAACTAATGGAAAGAAATGTGCTTAATGTGAATACCCCGATCTAGTAAATGATCATATCCAATAAGATATCGGGGTTATAAATGCCCACGTCTAATCAATAGTCATGAAATTTCATTGCCTTTTATAAGAATCAGGATCTATTGCATTAAAGAGTTAGGGAAATGAATGACTCATTAGTTAAATTAAGCGAATAAATTACTTGCAAAACTCATGAGTTAAAAATCAATAATTATCATCCAAGTCACTGCTTTTAAGCAATCAATTTGAATAATAAAATGTCATATTTTATGTTATACAACATTTCAAAAAGTTTAAATAATAAGTTAAATGTTGACTAAAAATTAAAATGATATAGAATAAATTAACGAAATTAGAATTTTTTTTGATGTGAGACAAAATTAGAATATATATTAATAAAAAAATTAGCTACATGTATATGATTGAGGAAAATGAACCAATTGATTTTTAATGAAATTATATGAAGAAAATAAAAAGTCATATGAAATTAATCCACCAATTTAACTATTGTCATTTAGAAGTAGTACAAAAGAATGTTAATAATAATAATAATAATAATAATAATAATAATAATAATAATAATAATAATAATAATAATAATAATGACTTAATGATCAGTTAATGTTTGGACTAAAATAAAAAGCCAATGAGAATGTGATAAATATCAATTTTTCAGCAACTTATTCACTTTTATATTATTCTATATGATGATGATTTGTATTAAAAAAATAAACATTAGTTCAATATTATTCTTTTGATTATTTTTTTATATTACAAGTATTACTACTTTAAAAATGACTATTTGTTATTAGATTGTTTTATTAGTTTTAATATCCTAATAATTTTAAAGGCATGATAATGTTGTAATAAATGGTTTTGATAATATCCACTAGCATTTAAAATGAGAACTAAGAGCCTCCGCAGCCTAAGGCGCGCAGACCTCAAACGGTTGATGTGGCAGGCGAGTTTGGGCGCGCGGTTCCACACTATATGGACGATGTGATGAGACGCGCGCATAGGCTCGTCACTTGATGCCTCTTGCTGGCTAAGCCCAAAGCCAAGTATCCATTGATAATTAGTCATGCCATTGCAAGCTGAGTTTAGGGAGATATAGAAGCAAATTAATTAGGGAGGGAGGGAGAGAGAGAGAGAGAGAGAGAGAGAGAGAGAGAGAGAGAGAGAGAGAGAGAGAGTAGGAGATTAATTAGGTGAAAGATAAGAGCAATCACAACGCTAGCTTCCTTGGTCCATAAAATTTCACACGGTCCGATTCTTTAAATACATCGTGCATATTTTTCTCGTTTGGCGTTCTACCCGCATGGTGGAACCGGTATACGGGCAGACCGTCGAGTCACTTTTGATTTTTAGACAATATTTTTCTTTTTTTTTGTGTGTTAATTTCTTAAGATAGGTGTGGGGCTCACTTTTGATTTTCTTTTTTTCTCAGAATTTTTTATATGTTAATTCCTTAATATATTAAGATGTGGGGCAAACCTACATGGTGGACAAAATTAATGCTTATATTTTTTAATTAATTTTACAACTACAAAATTAGCTTTTCAAATTTTAAAAAATAATATGAATTGAAATTTATAATTCATAACACAAATATTTTATAAAATAAAAAATAAAATAAAACTAAATATGTTTACTATTGGGCCCAATAGAAATATTTTGATTGATACCTAAATTGACGAATTGTAAACCAAAAAGATGGATTGTGCAATGAAGTGGAAGGTGTGGCTCCCCACATATGATGCAAATGCTTTAAAAAGAAGATGTTAATTAGGAGGAAGAAAGTGAGGAGTCTAGGTTTTTGAAAAGAGAATGAAGAGTAATTAGGAGGGGGAGCGGAATGTTTTTCTTTTGTTAAATTTAATTAGGAGATTAATTATGAAAGAAAAAGAGAGGAATTTTTGAATTTTTTGAAAGAGGAAGACAAAAGATTAATTAGGAGAGATGGAGGAGAAATGCTTTTATTAATTTAATTTAATTTAATTATTATTATTATTATTATTATTATTATTATTATATTTTTGAATTTTATAAAATTTCTAATGTTATTGTGTTATTTGTTAAATAAAATATCGCAAACCTAAAATAATTAATTTTAATTATATACTGCATTGAATAATTTTTTATATATACTATAAAAATAAATAATAATATAAAATAAAAAAGTAAATTAATTAAATATGTTAATTAGTGGGTCCATGTGAGAATTATTTAAATGGGTGAGCCTTGTTTGTTGAAATGAAATTAGATACGAAATGTCATTTTCGTTTCGATAGAAACGAAAATAGATTTGGTCTCTAATTGAAACGAAATCTCATTTTCATTTTCATTTTCGTCTCTATCATAAATGAAAATAAGATTTCGTCTCTAATTTTTCGTTGCTTCAGCCAAGTAAAAGCAGACTCCTCCGCAATGAACTTTAGTTCTTCTAACTATTCTAACAAGAATTCTTTTTGTGCATCACCTTGACGGTTGTAATCCATTTTAGAGGGGGTGTTCGAGAGAGAGAATGACGGAATTTTTCTAGGAGAAGTAGATTGAAATTGTTGATCAAAGAAATTGGGTTGAAGAGTGAAATAATCCTAGAACCTTATATGACTATTCAACAAAAGAAAAATAGAATAATTAGCACATCTAACCTATTTTCTTTTGAGCATGCTCTTGGACACAATTGTGTTGTTACTACCCCTACTGTTAAAGTTTATAATCGACGATAAAAATTAAGATACCCTAATTTTTTGTACAACCTATCGAAATGGGACGTACATCAAATGCATTTCTATTAATGATAATTAGGTATATTGAAAAAACTTCATAAAAATACAAAGTAACTAATGAAAAGAAATGTGCTTAATGTGAATAACCGATCTAGTAAATGATCGTATCCAATCAAATATCATGTTTATAAATGCTCAGATCTAGTCAATAATCATGAAATTTCATTGCTTTTATAAAAAAAGAGAGGATCTATTGTATTAAAGAGGCAGGGAAAGGAATGACTCATTAGCTACAAGCAAATAAATTACTTACAAAACTCATGAGTTACAAATCAATAATTATCATCCAAGTCACTGCTTTGAAGCAATCAATTTGAATAATAAAATGTCATATTTTATGATATACAACATTTCAAATTATTTAAATAATAAGTTAAATGTTGACTAAAAATTAAAAAGATATAGAATAAGTTAACAAAATTAGAATTTTTTTTGACGTGAGACAAAATTAGAATATATATTCATAACAAATTAGCTACATGTATGTCATTGAGTAAAATGGACCAATTGATTTTTAAGGAAATTATATGAAGAAAATAAAAAGTCATATGAAGTTATTCCACCAATTTAACTATTGCAATTTAGAAGTAGTAGAGAAGAATGTTAATAATAATAATTAATAATTAATAATAATAATAATAATAATAATAATAATAATAATAATAATAATAATGTGAAAGACTTAATGATAAGCTAATGCGTGGACTAAAATAAAAACCCAATAAGAATGTGATAAATGTCGATTTTTCAACAACTTATTCACTTTTATATTATCCTATATGATGATGATTTGTATAAAAAAATAAATATTGGTTCAATATTATTCTTTTGATTATTTTTTTATATTACAATTATTAATACTTCAAAAATGACTATTTGTTATTAGATTGTTTTATTAGTTTTAATATCCTAATAATTTTAAAGGTATGATAATATTGCAATAAATGAGGTGTTATAAGTGGTTTTGATAATATCCATCCGAGAGAGAGAGAAAGAGAGAGAAAGATAGTAAATCACGTGAGAACTGACATTTAAAAGAGAACTAAGAGCCTCCACAACCCAAGGCGCGCAGATCTCAAATGGTTGACTTGGCAGGCGAGTTTGGGTGCACAGCTCTACACTTGATGGACGATATCATGAGACGGGCGCATAGGCTCGTCACTCGGTGCCTCTTGCCCGCTAAGCTCGAAGCCAAGTGTCCATTGATAATTCGTCACACCGTTGCAAGCTGAGTTTGGGGAGAGAGAGAAGCAAATTAATTAGGAGAGAGAGAGAGAGAGAGATTAATTAGGTGAGAGATAAAAAGAAGATATTGATTAGGAGAAAGAAATAGAGGGGTCTAGGTTTTTGGAAAGAGAATGAATATTAATTAGGAGAGAGGGAGAGAGAGGAAATATTTTTCTTTTGTTAATTTAATTAGGAGATTAATTACGAGAGAAAAGGAAAGGAGGTTTTGACTTTTTTGAAAGAAGAAGACAAAAGATTAATTAGGAGAGATGGAGGAGAAATGTTTTTTATTAATTTAATTTAATTATTTTTATTTTTATTTTTATTATATTTTTGGATTTAATAAAATTTCTAATGTTTTTGTGTTTTTTGTTAAATAAAATATCGCAACCTAAATTATCATATCTGTATCTGAATAATTTTTTTATATATACTATAAAAATAAATAATAATATAAAATAAAAAATTAAATTAATTAAATATGTTAATTAGTGGGTCCATGTGAGAATTATTTAAATGGGTGAGCCTTGTTGGTGGAAAAAATTAGAGACGAAATGTCATTTTCATTTCGATAGAAACGAAAATAGATTTTGTCTATAATTGAAACGAAATCTCATTTTCATTTTCATTTTCGTCTCTATCATAAACTAAAATAATATTTCATCTCTGATTTTTTATTGCTCAAGCCAAGTCAAAGCAAATTCCTCTGCAATGAACTTTAGTTCCTCTAACTCTTTTAGCGAGAATTCTTTTTGTGCATCTCCTTGACGGTTGTAATCCATTTTAGAGGGGAGTTCGAGAGAGCAAATGACGAAATTTTTCTAGGAGAAGTAGATCGAAATTATTGAATCAAAGAAATTGATTGAAGTGTGACGTAATCCTAGAACCTTATATGACTATTCAACAAAGAAAAATAGAATAATTAGCACATATAACCTATTTTGTTTTGAGCATGCTCTTGGACACAATTGTATTGTTACTACTCCCCCACTATTACAATTTATAATTGACGATAAAAATTAAAATACCCTTATTTTTTGTCTAGCCTATGGAAATGGGGCCTATATTAGGTGCATTTCTATTAATGATAATTGGGTATATTGAAAAAAATCACAAAAATACAAAGTTACTAATGAAAAGAAATGTGCTTAATGTGAATGCCAAAATTTAGTAAATGATCATATCCAATCAGATAAGGGTTGTAAATGCCCGGATCTAGTCAATAATCATGAAATTTCAATGGCTTTTATAAGAAACACATAGTATCTATTGCATTAAAGAGTTAGGGAAATGTATGACTTATTAGCTACATTAAGCAAATAAAACTCATGAGTTACAAATTAATAATTATCATCCCAATTGCTGCTTTCAAGCAATCAATTTAAATTATAAAATGTTATATTTTATGATGTACAACATTTCAAATCATTTAAATAATAATTTAAATGTTGACTAAAAATTAAAAAGATATAAAATAATTTAACGAAATTAGAATTTTTTTCTGACCTGAGACAAAATTAGAATATATATTAATAAAAAATTAGCTACATGTATATCATTTAGTAAAATCAATCAATTAATTTTTAATAAAATTATATGGAAAAAAAGTCATATGAAATTAATCCACTAACTTAACTATAGTAATTTAGAAGTAGTAGAGAAGAAGGTTAATAATAATAATAATAATAATAATAATAATAATAATAATAATAATAATGTTAAAGACTTAATGATCAGTTAATGCATGGATTAAAGCTAAAAACCAATAAGAATGTGATAAATGTTGATTTTTGAGCAACTTATTCACTTTTATATTATTCTATATGATGACGATTTGTATAAAAAAATAAATATTAGTTCAATATTATTCTTTTGATTATTTTTTGATATTAAAATTATTACTAATTTAAAAATAACTATTTGTTGTTAAATTATTTTATTAGTTTTAATATGCTAATAATTTTAAAGGCATGATAATAATATTGCAATAAATGAGGTGTTATAAATAGTTTTGATAATATCCACACACAAACAGATATATATATATATATATATATATATATATATATATATATATATATATATATATATATATATATATATATATATATATATATATATATATATAATAGGAGATTAATTAGGTGAGAGATAAAAAGAAGATATTGATTAGGAGAGAGAAAGAGAGTAGTTGTAGGTTTTTGAAAAGAGAATAGAGATTAATTAAGAGAGAGAGACATAGGAAATATTTTTCTTTTGTTAAATTTAATTAGGAGATTAATTACCAAAGAAAAAGAGACGAGTTTTTCGATTGTTGGAAAAAGGAAGAAAAAAGATTAATTAGGAGAGAGGGAGGAGAACTGTTTTTTATTAATTTAATTTTATGATAATTATTATTATTATATTTTTGGATTTAATGAAAGTTCTAACATTATTGTGTTAATTGTTAAATAAAATATTACAATCTAAAATAATTAATTTTCATTTTCATACTGCACTGAATATTTTATATATATATACTATAAAATAAATAATAATATAAGATAAAAAAATTAAATTAATGAAATATGTTAATTAGTGAATCCATGCAAAAATTATTTAAATAGGTGAGCCTTGTTGGTTGAAACGAAATTAGAGACGAAATGTCATTTTCGTTTTTGATAGAAATGAAAATAGATTTGGTCTCTAATTAAAACGAAATCTCATTTTCGTTTTAATTTTTGTCTCTATTATAAACGAAAATAAGATTTCATCTCTGATTTTTTGTTGCTCTAGTCAAATAAAAGCAAATTCCTCCGCAATGAACTTTAGTTCATCTAACTCTTCTAACGAGAATTCTTTTGGTGTATCTCCTTGACGGTTGTAATCCATTTTAGAGTGGGAGTTCGAGAGAGCAAATGACGAAATTTTTCTAGGAGAAGTAGATCGAAATTGTTGAATCAAAGAAATTGGATCGAAGAGTGAAGTAATCTTAGAACCTCTTATGACTATTCAACAAAAGAAAAATAGAATAATTATAGCACATCCAAACCTATTTTCATTTGAGCATGCTCTTTGACACAATTGTGTTGTTAATACTCCCCAACTATTACTATCTATAAACAATGATAAAAATTAGGATACCCTTATTTTTTGCGTAGTCTATCGAAATGGGACCTATATCAAATGCATTTCTATTAATGATAATTGGGTATATTGAAAAAAAATATCAAAAATACAAAGTAACTAATGAAAAGAAATGTGCTTAATGTGAATGTCCAAATCTAGTAAATGATCATATCCAATCGGATATCGTGGTTGTAAATGCTCGGATTTAATCACTAGTCATGAAACTTCATTACCTTTTATAAGAAAAAGAGATGATTTATTGCATTGAAGAGTTAGGGAAATGGATAACTCATTAGCTACATCACAACCTAATGGTTGATGTGGCGGGCGAGTTTTGGTGCACGGTACCACACTCGGACGGACGATGTCATGAGATGCGCATGTAGGCGCGTCACTCGGTGTCTCTCGCAGGCTAAGCACGAAGCCAAGTGTCCATTGATAATTCGTCACACCATTGCAAATTGAGTTTGGGGGAGAAAGAAGCAAATTAATTAGGAGAGAGAGAAGGAGGGAGAGGGAGAGGGAGAGAATAGGAGATTAACTAGTTGAGAGATAAAAAGAAGATATTAATTAGGAGAGAGAAAGAGAGGAGTAGTAGGTTTTTGGAAAGAGAATGGACGTTAATTAGGAGAGAGAGAAGGGGAAATATTTTTCTTTTGTTAAATTTAATTAGGAGATTAATTATGAGAGAGAAAGAGAGATGATTTTGAATTTTTAGAAAGAGGATGACATAAGATTAATTAGGAGAGAGGGAGGAAAAATATTTTTTATTGATTTAATTTGATTATTATTATTATTATTATGTTTTTAGATTTAATAAAATTTTTAATGTTATTGTGTTATTTGTTAAATAAAACATCACAACCTAAAATAATTAATTTTAATTTTCATACTCGCATTGAATAATTTTTTTATATACTATAAAAATAAATAATAATATAAAATAAAAAGTTAAATTAATTAAATATGTTAATTACTGGGTCCATGAGGATTATTTAAATGGGTTAGCCTTGTTGGTGAACCTTACATTAATTAATTAATCGAAAGTAAGGATTTTGGAGAGAAAAAGCATGTTCTTGACTCGATGTGTCATCAGTAGGCCCCACTAAGTGAACCTAAAACAGGCTCACCCACTGTGGGTGCTCTAATAACTTTAGATCCGAACCATTTATTTCAAAGGCTATGGATGTACAACGTCCTCCACTCTTTACTTCCTACATTCCCCACTTTGTGTCTCGTAACAACCAAAATTTATATTAAAAAATTATTGTTATTATTATTATTATTATTCATTTAAATTAGCATTAAACAATGAGTATTAAAATTTAGCACATTATATTTTTAATGGATTATTGCTAAAGTAGTGTCTAGATATATATATGGGTAAGTAAAGAGACAAACATTAAGGTTAGGGAATAATTTGTACTATAATTTCTAGAAATAATTAGGAATCTTATTAAAACCTTTGAGGTACCATAATCTTAAGGTATTTCATTTTTACTCCCCTATAAATACCCCCAAAATGTTAGGCAAAATACTCACTCACTCATCTTTTCTTATCTCCACTCATCTTTTCTTATCTCCACTCATCTTTAGTTTTCTCTTTATTCTTATCTTGAGTGAAAATTTTCATTCTTAGAGTTCAATGAAGATATCTACAGATTACTTTCCAAGTGCAAATAGTAAGGTACAATGCATGTCAATTCCTTCATCGAAATTATCGTTTTTTGTTAAAGAATATGTGTGTGTGAGTACAAAGATTTTCAAGTGTTTTGTGACAAAGAATGTATGCATTGCCCATTGTTTAATGTTCATTGTTCGAATGATCACCTCGGTACGTGCGCTCATCAACTTATCGTTCATCGTCCCTTTCAAAGGGAATAATCGTTCATTATTGGGGAATCTGAAGTCCAAGTGTTTTCTTATCTTATTTCTAAACAAAAAGAATTTCACAAAATTGTTATTTCCATAATTGTGTGTATTATGTTGAGAGTTTTCCTTCTTATTCTTTAATTTTTTTATTATTTTCAGGTAAAGTGTGAATGCATGGGGACAATTGGATCTTCGGGACGTTCACCTAGTTTTATTTTCTAGTTGGAATAAGTCTTCAATTGTTTTAGTTATTTATAAATTTAGCATGAAAAGTGTACCTCTAACAAATGTTGGTAATCGATTGAATAAATGATAAAGTTTATTTTCATTTTATTGAAAATATAGGCCTTACGTATCTCTTTTAAACACGTGGCATAACACTCTACCAATTGAACCTTTCTAAATTCTATTTGGTTTCATGAGTAATTCCTCCAAAAAGCTATGGTATTACACTCGTCCCATGGTGATTCACGATTCGCTGCCAGTTGGAGGACTCGCTTACCTTGTGGGCCTAACAACCGCCACCGCACGGCTTGCCGGAGGACGACAGATGCTGGTCGATGTTCCTTATCTATTGGCAAGTTGCATGGTGGCCACCGTTAGACATGAATTCTCCTCTAGCCCATCGTGTTCATCCAAGCAAGTACATTACCATGGTCACTAGCAACAATTTTGTTCGATCTTGATAAGTTTTCCGGCCGCTTGCCGCTGGAAAAATGTAACACTTCCAACCCATAATCACCGGTTTAGTATAAGAAAACCGCTAGCCGATAATTAACACAGTGGAAATAAGGTTCGGAAAATATCACCATCGCCCTTACTAGAGGAAAGAGCAATGATGTACACATAACTATATGTAATAGTTTGGTTAACAACTAACGATAAGTAAGACTGAAAATAAAACTTAAAATGTAACTTATATAGCATAACAATAAAATCACAACCCTATCATAATCCACTTATCCAAACAACGATGCGTAATTGTTAATCCCATAAGATTACCACTGCAAGCCCCTAAGTCTCGAAACAACACATGTGAACCATTTTAGAGCTTGTCACTTTCAACATTTTCACCTAAATCAAAACAAGAAAATGTTTCAAAATATGAATCGGAACTCAATACATCCATGCAGTAAAATAAAAGTTATTAAACTGTTGACTTGAGCATATGCATTTTAATTCACTTGTAAATAAGGGGAGAGAATAATTTAAAACAATTGTGATTAATTTCGAGTGGAATCGTTGCGATCATAAGGTTTCCTCTAAAATGTGTACACACCCGAACCGATCGGGAAACCTAGTTGATTGTGGCCAACATGTACATTGTGACCAACATGTATATTAATATGATTAACGAATAGTGGAAATTGATACGGATCTGGGTCCACATTAATAAATGACAAATACTAGTTGCAAATGATTTTTTATTTTTATTAATATCAGTCATATCCGACTTTGGTTTATCAATGAGTAAATCATATGAAATCTTGAAGGGCATGATCCATGTGCATACCTAGGGTTGGCGTCCTTTTTCCCTTTTTTGAACAGAATCTGAACGAACGTATGACGATCGATGACCTCAATATAGATTTTGAAAAAATAAAATTCCATTAATTTTCGCTTTCATTTATTTATTTATTTATTTTCATACTTTAATGTCATTTCAATTGGCAGACAAATAATGTTAACTTCTATTATAAATGGAATTGATATTATACACAATTATAAAATCCATTTGCCTTTAGCAACCATATAAACTTTAATTTTAATTTTAATAAAGTACAAAAAAATTTTAAAATTTTTAATACTATTCATTTTGTATAAATGCATGAAATTGCTGTGCATAAAATCGAACTTAGTTAGGAAAGATGGCAACTGAGGTGTTGACCACACATGTCAAGCCCTTTCAGCATGCGATTAATTATGGTGAAAACAAGACACTTTTCAAGTAATCAAATAAGTGTTTGCTCAATGTAATGTCTCGACTTTAATCCTCGTAAAAAGTGAATTTATGGTATCATGTGATTGTGATTGTGATAGCATCAATAAGCCTTTTCTTCTCTGTTATCAGCAATGCCTTCAAATTAATCTTTTTTTTGGTTTCAGATTAATTATTTGTAAATAATTATTGTGACATGCATGAATCTTGCACTATTAGAAAGAGCGAGTGTTGAAGCAGATGTAGGAGAGTTTACTTGTTGATTTTATGGAAATGAGTGAATGTGTAGTCATCCAAGTAAGTAACCAGAATTCTTCAGGTTTATTATGAGTTGTAGGAATCTTGCCCTATTTATATGATGGTTAGTTTACTTCCTTCAAAGTTATGTTATTTATAAAGATTCATTTAATTGCCATTCCTTTTACACTGGGCATTCCAAAATTTGATGCTACATTGTGTATAACTAAGGCTGATGTTGTTCTGTTCATTGATCGAAATATGAATGTCTCTTTGTGAATTTAGTTAAGTTTTTATTTTTATTGGTGGCCCTTTAGTAAACTGAATGTCCTGCTTAATACTAGATTCGACTAAATTGTTTCATGCCTAACTATTCAAACCAAGTGACCTGATTCAGACATGATTAATGTAAATGTTTTACAATGTGACATAGTTGCTTTTTTGGAAATTAGTAGCCTACTGCAAATGTTTCCTTTCTTCAAGTGTGTGAAATCAAATTATTGTTAGATCAATGGCTATATTGTGGAGATTTTGTTATAGAATTGATGGCTTGAAGAATGTCGGAGAAATTCAATAAATATTGATATGAAATGAATGGAATTTTGGGCATTGTGATTGTCTTGAATCTTAGGTATAAGTTGAGAATATTGGAGTACTATTTTTCTCAAATACATGGTGATGGAGGTAAATATGAGACGAAGATTCAAAGGATTAAAGGCTTTTGTTATGAGTTGTTTAATGAATATAAGATTCAAGAAAGCAATTCCAATGAATCTTTACGTTTTACAACTATCGATGTAGAGGTTAATGAAGATCCTTTGACAAAATTTAATGTTTTTGTATGAGAAGGGAGTAGTACCATGATGAAATCAGAGTTGGATTGTTATTTGGAGGAGGAAATTTTACCTAGGAGCAGAGACTTTGATGTCCTAGTATGGCGGAAAAGTCATGGGAGTCTTAAGTACCTCATTTTGCATATAATTGCTAAAGATGTATTTTCAATCCCGATCTATACCATGGCTTCAGAATCTGCATTTAGCACTAGCGGTAGACTATTTGGTCTACGTCATAGCAGGCTTCATCCAAAGACCATAGAAGCATTGATGTGTGCACAAAGTTGGTTACTCACCGAGTTAAATGGTACGTAATTTTTTATGTAACTTAATTTTGTTATTCTCATTTTGATTAATGTCAACAATTTACTTTTTTACGCTTGATTTTCTTTTTAGATACCAAGGTTGAAAAACATGCTCATGGTACTATATCTGTTGATTCTGATGTGGTGGATGACAAAGAGGAGAAAGGACAACCAATTTTTCAATCCTCTTGAATTGAATTTTTAGGTTAAATCATGTAATTGGTTTTTAGAACTTGTGTTAGATTTATACAATTATATACTCTCTCTTGTTTGAATTTGTGTTGATTTTTCTTGTATTTTAATTTTTTAATGTTACTTTTTGGATATTGTTGTTATTTTAATTTTAGAAGATAAATGCACAGGTATTAAAAGTTTAATGTTTTGTCAGTGGTATAGTGAATGGCCGTCTTATATAAATCTATAATTTCGTCGATCAGAAAATTTTAATTTCATTAATTAATGTATTCAATACTAACCGAATGGACTTTTTATTTGCTTTAAATAAAAATTAATAGGTAAAATTAATGGTTTAAATTTATGGGTTTAGTGTTCTATTTGCACCAGAGGAGCAACTTGGTTTAAAATAATATTCATTGATATCCATGAATATTATTCGTGTGGATAGCATCCATATAGGTAATACCCGTATGGGCAAAACCTGCGATGGATACTAAAGGATGTGAGTATGGATTTGGTAATCTTCTTTGTGGGTAAAATGTAGGTATAGATATTCCCCACCAATTCCTACCACTAATCTCCTCAATCCAAACTTTTATTTAATAGGTCTAACACTAGGTTCAACTAAAGGGACTCACCATCATCCCAAAAAAATCAAACATGCCTCTGTTCCTTTCAACTCATTTATCACCAGTCCTAAAATATCTCTAAATTTTAAAAATCATTAAAAAAGTTAAACTTTTAGTGTTTGTTTACCGAATTCATATCTATTGTGTCACAAAATATCAACATATATCCATAAAGTTAAGACTGTCATTCAAAATTTGATACTCGTTTTAAAATTTCAAATTTTTTTATCAATATTTTCAAGACCCATCCAAATTTACAATTAAGGTTTTGTTGGGTAGAATGAGCTGTTTGAGTAGCGGATAACTGTTTGTGTAGCTGATAACTATTTAGGTAGCCGATAGTTGTTAGATTTTAGTTGTTAGCGGATAGTTGTTTAACTAAGCGATTGAATAAATGTGTCCGGTAAATTTAATGGTTAAGTTAGTTGATTATTGTAAATTGATATAAAAGAATATAAATAATTTTCCAAATATAAATTAATGAAGGGATATTTTGTCAAACAAATACGAAACATTACTTGAAACGCTATAAGATATCGTAAATGTTAGTTGAAACACTACCTTAACAAACGCTAATATTTGGTTGGTTTGTGTTTAAATTTAGTCAAAACGCTAAAAGTTACTCCAAATACTATTGCCGAACAAGACTTAAATCTATTCTACTTTGACCGGATAAAGGGAATAGAGTCGTGATCCTATTCCTAGAGTATAAATGTATAGGGTATTACATCTAAGCCTTGGACTTGGGCCGGACAAATTTAATTGTACTCTTATGTTTTGCCCACTTGCCACAGCTTTCCTTGACAATTTAGTAACTTGTATAGAACAAGCGGGGAGAGAGACAGAAAGGCGGTGGCGGTTCTCCGGCGAGTTGGGCTCTAGTTCTTCTATAATCCAAGTGAGATATTCTCTATTTCGATTTCTAATCCTTCGCGTTTTCTCGCCCCATTCAACTTTATCCTTTGTTATATTTGAATGTATTTGCTGGTGTTATGTTTGATTTGTTTGACTATCAGTGGCAATTGTGCATCTCGCTTGAAAATCGAAACCGGAGCTCCTTTTTCATTGGACGATTTATCTTGATTTTTCTCAAAGAATCTTATTTCAGTGGTGGTGGGATGCTAATTTTTTTTTTTTTGATTTTTGAGAAATTTAAGCAAAGGGCAATTTTTTTGGCCCTCGGGGGTTGTGTTTCGCTAATTGGTTTGGTTGTCCTGTTCGATCTTTTTGATTGAATCATTGAATTTTAATGCTGATATTTCCCGATTTTATACATGCTCCTGCTCCTGCTCCTGTTTGATAAAGATGGTATTTTTAAGGAGTGCCTAATCATTTCCACTTGTGAATTCATTCTTTATCATATTTGTTGTAGCTTATTTTTCATTAATGTAGCCTATTTTTCATTAATGTATGGAAAAAAGTAGACCATTTCATTAGCTGATGCTTTTTTTGGCGGTTTTCTTGTGTGTATTTTTATTTTAGGGTTGTCGCTGTTTTCCACTGATGTTTACTATCACGGCTTGTTTTATATTGGACTAGCTTGGATTTGTAAGCATACATGCAACGAATTAAAAGGATTTGAATTTCAAAATAGTACTAAGATTGTATCATTTGGATAATAAAAATACATGATATTATATATTTATATATTATTTAATATATAATATATTATGTATTATATATTTATATATTATTTAATATATAATATATTATGTATTATATATTATATATTAGGCGTTTTTTTCTAATATCCTGAATTCGAATATCTATTTCGGTCTCGATTAAATGCTCCCTTAATTGACAACATATTAGCCTAGTTTCATTGCATAAGCCATTCATTGTGTCAATAATGCATAAGAGTATTATTAAACAACCAACTTTTAATATATAAGCATATGGTGACAATCCTCGAAAGGGTAATGTGTTCAAGAATTTGTCTTGATATAGATTTTCGACATAATTAGGGACATATTAACATAGTGGTAAATCTTTTCAATTTCGGCAAATTTGTTAATGTTTTTCTCATTCAAAGTGCGAACTTCTTCATTTGTAGGGATGACTACAACTCTTTCAATCATATACGTTGTATCACGTACATGGTTACTCAAATCAAGGAAGATCGCATCAATTAAATCATCAACAGGATTACTATGATTAGGTAATATGTATATTAATGGTGGCAACTTGACTATATCTTCATTGACGGTACATTCACATCCATCTCCCACTCGAGTAAGAAAGTTGCAAAGTCCTCATCAAGCGAAACCTCATGTTTTGTGTTAAATGAAGTACTCGAACATTTATCTACAATGTTCACTTGAAGAAACATGCATTGATTGTCTCAACTTTAGTACCCTTTGGTATAACCTCGTAAGACTTGTCTAAAATCTCCCTTAAAGATCATCACTTTGGGAAGCTTACTCCCGTAATATCTCTAAAATTACAATCAATAGTCTCAATGCACGTTGATGAGTTACGGTGGTTTCATCTTATATAATAACTAAAACATGTTTTATCAAATGCACTTCTAACCGATGTAGGTCCCATTTCTATAGGTCTGTACAAAAAATAAAGGTATCCTAATTTTTATTGCTAATTATAAATTGTAACAGATAGGGGAGTAGTAACAATTTCAATCTATTTTTCTTTTGTTGAATAGTCATATAAGGTTCTAGGATTATTTCACTCTTCAATCCAATTTCTTTGATTTAACAATTTCAATCTACTTCTCCGAAAAATTCCGTCATTTGCTCTCTCGAACTCCTCGTCTAAAATGTATTACGATCGTCAAGGAGATGCACAAAAAGAATTTTCGCTAGAAGAGTTAGAGGAATTAAAGTTCATTGCGAGAGGAATCTGCTTTTACTTGGCTGGAGTAACGAAAAATCGGAGATGAAATCTTATTTTCGTTTATTATAGAGACGAAAATGAAATTTCGTTTCAATTAAAGACGAAATCTATTTTTGTTTCTATCGAAACGAAAATGACATTTCATCTCTAATTTCGTTTCAACCAACAAGGCTCACCCATTTAAATAATTCTTACATGGACCCACTAATTAACATATTTAATTAATTAACTTTTTTATTTTATATTATTATTTATTTTTATAGTATATATAAAAAAATTATTGAGTGCAGATATGATAATTAAAACTAATTATTTAAGGTTGCGAAATTTTATTTAACAAATAACACAATAACATTAGAAATTTTATTAAATCTAAAAATATAATAATAATAATAATAATAATAATAGTAATAATAATAATAATAATTAAATTAATAAAAAACATTTCTCCTCCATCTCTCCTAATTAATCTTCATTCTCTTTTCAAAAAACCTACCACTCCTCTCTTTCTTTCTCCTAATTAATATTTTCTTTTTAGAGCATTTGCATCCCCGATCCAAATGTTTGAATCATATGTGGGGGCCACACCTTCCACCTCATCCCACAATCTATCTTTTTGGATTACAATCCGTCATTTTTACACCCCTTAGATCGTCAATTTAGATATCAATTAAAATATTTCTATTGGGCCAACTAGTAAACATATTTAGTTTTATTTAATTATTTTATTTTATAAAATATTTTTGTTATAAATTATAAATTTCAATTCACATCATTTTAAAAAATTGAAAAGCTAATTTTGTAGTTGTAAAATTAATTAAAAAATACAAGCATTAATTTTGTCCACCATGTGCGTCTGCCCCACAACTCAATATATTAAGAAATTAACCTATAAAAAATTCTGAGAAAAAAGAAAATCAAAAGTGAGCCCCACACCTATATTAAGAAATTAACACACAAAAAAAAAGAAAAATATTATCTTAAAATCAAACATGACTCGACGGTTTGCCCGCATACCGGTTCCACCATGCGGGTGGAACGCCAAATGAGAAAAATATGCACGTTGTATTTATAGGATCGGATCGCGTGAAATTTTGTGGATCAAGGAAGCTAGCGTTGTGATTGCTCTTATCTTTCACCTAATTAATCTCCTATTCTGCCCCCTCTTCTCTCTCTCTCTCTCTCTCTCTCTCTCTCTCTCTCTCTATCTCTCCCAATTAATTTGCTTCTCTCTCTCCCTAAACTCAGCTTGCAATGGCATGACTAATTATCAATGGATATTTGGCTTAGCGGGCAAGAGGCAACGAGTGACGAGCCTATGCACGTGTCTCATGACGTCGTCCATCCAAGTGTGGAACCCTGCGCCCAAACTCGCCCGCCACGTCAACCGTTTGAGGACCGCGCCCTTGGGTTGCGAAGGTTCCTAGTTCTCATTTTAAATGCCAGTTCTCAAGGGATATGCTCTCTCTCTCTCTCTCTGTGTGTGGATATTATCAAAAGCATTTATAACACCTCATTTATTGGAATATTGTCATGCCTTTAAAATTATTAGGATATTAAAACTAATAAAATAATCTAATAACAAATAGTCATTTTTAAAGTATTAATAATTGTAATATAAAAAATAATCAAAAGAATAATATTGAACCAATATTTATTTTTTTATACAAATCAGCATCATATAAAATAATATAAAAGTGAATAAGCTGTTGAAAAATTGACATTTATCACATTTTCATTGGGTTTTTATTTTAGTCCAAACATTAACTCGATCATTAAGTCTTTCACATTATTATTATTATTATTATTATTATTATTATTATTATTATTGTTGTTGTTGTTGTTAATATTCTGCTGTACTACTTCTAAATTACAATAGTTAAATTGGTGGATTAATTTCATATGATTTTTTATTTTCTTCATATAATTCCATTAAAAATCAATTAGTTCATTTTACTCTATGATATACATGTAGCTAATTTGTTATGAATATATATATTCTAAATTTGTCTCATGTAAAAAAAAAAATCTAATTTTGTTAACTTATTCTATATCTTTTTAATTTTTAGTCAACATTTAACTTATTATGTAAACCATTTGAAATGTTGTATATCATAAAATATGACATTTTATTATTCAAATTGATTGTTTGAAAGCAGTGACTTGTATGATAATTATTGATTTGTAACTCATGAGTTTTGCAGGTAATTTATTTGCTTAATTTAACTAATGAGTCATTCCTTTCCCT
The DNA here is from genome assembly GCA_021018815.1 of Talinum fruticosum. NCBI lineage: Eukaryota > Viridiplantae > Streptophyta > Magnoliopsida > Caryophyllales > Talinaceae > Talinum > Talinum fruticosum. The sequence goes on from JAITYX010000109.1 coordinate 735,401, forward strand.
AACTCTTTAATGCAATAGATCCCGATTCTTATAAAAGACAATGAAATTTTATGACTATTGACTAGATATTGGCATTGATAACCCCGATATCCGATTGGATATGATCATTTACTAGATCGGAGTATTCACATTAAGAACATTTCTTTCCATTAGTTACTTTTTATTTTTGTCGGGTTTTTTCAATATACCTAATTATCATTAGTAGAAATGCACCCGATGTAGGTCCCATTTCGATAGGTTGTACAATAAATTAAGGTATCCTAATTTTTTCGTTGATTATAAATTGTAACAGTGGAGGAGTAGTAACAACACAATTGTGTCCAAGAGCATGCTCAAAAGAAAATACGTTGGATGTGCTAATTATTCTATTTTTCTTTTGTTGAATAGTCATATTAGGTTCTATGATTACTTCACTCTTCAATCCAATTTCTTTGATTCAACAATTTCGATCTACTTCTCCTTGAAAAATTCCGTCATTTGCTCTCTCGAACTCCCCTCTAAAATGTATTATAGCCGTCAAGGAGATGTACAAAAAGAATTCTCGCTAGAAGAGTTATAGGAACTAAAGTTCATTGCAGAGGAATGTGCTTTTACGTGGCTGGAGTAACGAAAAATCAAAGATAAAATCTTATTTTCTTTTATGATAGAGACGAAAATTAAAAACGAAAATGAGATTTTGTTTCAATTAGAGACGAAATCTATAGAAACGAAAATGATATTTCGTCTCTAATTTCATTTCAACCAACAAGGCTCACCCATTTAAATAATTCTCACATGGCCCCACTAATTAACATATTTAATTAATTAATTTTTTTATTTTATATTATTATTTATTTTTATAGTATATATAAAAAAATTATCCGGTGCAATATGATAATTAAAATTAATTATTTTAGGTTGTGATATTTTATTTAACAAATAACACAATAAGATTAGAAATTTTATTAAATCCAAAAATATAATAATAATAATAATAATAATAATAATAATAATAATAATAATTAAATTAATTTTCCTCCATCTCTCCTAATTAATCTTTTGTCTTCCTCTTTCGAAAAATTCAAAAACTCCTGTCTTTTTCTCTTGTAATTAATCACCTAATTAAATTTAACAAAAGAAAAACATTCCCACCCTCTCTCTCTCTATTAATTAATCTCCATTTTCTCTCCAAAAACCTAGACTCCTCTCTTTCTTTCTCCTAATTAATTTCTTCTTTTTATCTTTAACCTAATTAATATCCTATTCTCCCCTCCTCTCTCTCTCTCTGTCTCTCTCTCTCTCCCTCCTAATCAATTTGATTCTCTCTCCCCCAAAACTCAGCTTGCAATTGCACGACGAATTATCAATGGACACTTGGCTACGGGCTTAGCCGGCAAGAGGCACCTAGTGACGAGCCTATGCGCACGTCTCATGACGTCGTCCATCTAGTGTAGAACTCGTGCACCCAAACTCGCCTGCCACATCAACCGTTTGAGGTCCGCGCGCCTCGGACTGCAGAGGTTCTTAGAGCAATTGCAACGTCTGGATCATTTACTTATTCTATATCTTTTTAAATATATATTCTAATTTTGTCTCACATCAAAAAAAATTCTAATTTCGTTAACTTATTCTATATCTTTTTAATTTTGAGTCAACATTTAACTTATTATTTAAACTACTTGAAATATTGTATATCATAACATATGATATTTTATTATTCAAATTGATTGCTTGAAAGTAGTGACTTTGATGATAATTATTGACTTGTAACTCATGAGTTTTGCAAGTAATTTATTTGCTTAATGTAGTTAATGAGTCATTCCTTTCTCTATCTCTTTAAGGCAATAGATCCTCTCTTTTTCTTATAAAGGGCAATGAAGTTTCATGACTATTGACTAGATGTGGGCATTTATAACCCCGATATCCGATTGGATATGATCATTTACTAGATCGGGGTATTCACATTAAGCATTTTTCTTTTCATTAGTTACTTTGTATTTTTGTGAATTTGTTTTCAATATACGTAATTATCATTAATAGGAATGCACTCGATGTAGGTCCCATTTCGATAGGCTGTACAAAAAAAATAAAGATATCCTAATTTTTATTGCTGATTATAAATTGTAACGAGTGGGGGAGTAGTAAGAAACACCATTGTGTCCAAGAGCGTGCTCAAAAGAAAATAGTTTGGATGTGCTAATTATTCTATTTTTCTTTTGTTGAATAGTCATATAAGGTTCTAGGATTACTTCACTCTTCAATCCAATTTCTTTGATTCAACAATTTCAATCTACTTCTCCTAGAAAAATTCCGTCATTTTCTCTCTCGAACTCCCCCTCTAAAATGGATTACAGCCATCAAAGAGATGCACAAAAAGAATTCTCGCTAGAAGAGTTAAAGGAACTAAAGTTCATTGGAGAGGAATCTGCTTTTACTTGGCTGGAGCAATGAAAAATTAAAGATGAAATCTTATTTTTGTTTATGATGGAGACGAAAATTAAAACGAAAATGAGATTTCATTTCAATTAGAAACGAAATCTATTTTTCGTTTCTTTCGTCTCTAATTTAATTTCAATCAGAGATGAAATAATTTAGTTTCTAAATTTAATATATTACATTGAGCGGTGAGAATTATCACTGGCCATTACTTTATAATAGAAATGTAAAATTGTAGTGATTAAAGATTTCTACATTCATGCATCATATTTTTAGAATTTTGTAAGTAATTGGTTCGAAAAATCCTCCAACAACATGCAAAGGAATGACAAGCTAATTGTGATCTAGGGAATTATCGGACAATGTATGTGACGTTTTTGCCATGTAGTAAGATCATTTTCTTAAAGTGTTAAAGGGGCTGTTTGGTTGAGATGGGGTGGAATGGAATGAAATGAAATATGATATATAAAAGAATAGAATGAGACTTGATTGATAAAATTAAATGTTTAGTTCATATCAGGAATGGAATCACAACCCGATTTCTACTATTTGGTTCAATTATGGAATGACATCAAAAATGATTTTTTTTTATAAAATATATTTCCCTAAACTAAATTATGTTTTTCTTATAAATATTTAATTGGGTGAACAACCGCTTTATTCCCGTTATTTTTGCCCCTTCGTAAATAATTTATGCTTCAAACCATCTAAATAGCCCAAATTCTTATTGCAACTCTAACAAGAAAAATATCTACCACTCAAACCAACTATTAACCTTTCATAACATTAGACATGTTTTTCTTTTCATAGAAAAATCAAAGCTTCCAAAGACCTGGTTTCTACCAATCGTCATAGCATGCTTATTTTTGCTCAGAGCCTTCATTTCCTTACACCCAAATCCAAATTCAGCATTAGAAGCCTTTACACCAAGTTCGACCCATTGTCACCTAATATGTGGCTTCAAGTCCACTAAAATTAGAGACAAAAATATCAAATCCACATACCAAATAAGGGGGAGCGATTCAGGCGGCTGAAAACAGGGTAGGGGGACGAAATTGGGTGGGGGTCAAACTAGAACCAAAATTTTAACAAAAGAAGATAGAAATTCGAGGCAAAAATAGGAAAAGGATGGTTTTAAAAAAAATAGAAAAATTCAGGCAAGGGAGGAGGTGCAGTAGGCCGATCAAAAATGAAAGGGCGAGATGAATGTATGTGAAACTCGAAATTGGGGAAGCGTGGGTGGACGATTCACCATATTAAAAATGGGAAGGGGGTGGATGATACAACGAGATCAAAAATGGAGGGGTTTGAATAATTCAGTTATGTGAAGATTGAAAACGAAGAACAAGAACGAAAATAGGGGAAAAAGGGGAAGAAGAAGCTCGAATTTGGGGCATGCCTTGGTTAGTAGTTGTCACTCCAACGCTGAATATGGCGGTTTCCGACGAGTTCTTCGACCCCGTCGAAGGCCACCGGTGTTCTCTCTTCATCGTTCTCTCTCAGCAATAGAATAAGGATTTTGATGAATAAAGAAGAAAAGAAGGGTTTGAAGAATTAATTGTGATTTTTTTCTTTTTTAAAGAAAAATAAAAATTTCGTACATTAAAGGAATGAAATTTGATACATCTTGTAAAATAGGAGGAATTAGACTCGACATCCGAAAATTCTACCTGAACCCGTCCAAAACTTTTGGGTTTCGGATACGATTTTCTTGATCCGAACTCCAAAAAACGATCCCGAAAACCCGTAAATTAGTGGGTCTAACCCGACCCGAACCCGTCCGACCCGTTGGGTCAAGGCTGTAAAAACAATAATTTTACCTTTGTGACTTGATTGAATGTTTTATATACCATTATATGATTTTTCTTTCAATTATCACTCTTTTATTAATGGTTATTTATTATATCACATCATTTGGATGAACATTACATATTTATCGCAATTATTTTCACAAACGAACACTAATAATATTTCATATCTCAACTTCTTTCTCATAAAAAAAATAATATATACAAAAATTATACATAGTTAATTTTAATAAAATATGTATGGATTCAAATGATGTGATATATTAAAATACTAAAAATGCACAAGTTATACTTGTTGTATTCTAGTAAAGTAAATATACCTAGTCACATCTTAGATAATATACTTTTATTTTTAGAAATAATATTATCATAATGATGTAAAAATTTGATGTTTTAATTAAAATAAACTTTAGTTTATTATAAATCTCTAATTCTTATTTATTTGAAACTGTTTTAGTTTTAGTTATACTTTAACCATAACGCCTAGGATGAGTAATGGGTCGAGTTCAAACAAAGTCAAAATTTTCCTACTAAATAAAATGGGTCGGTTGAGCCTATCTGTTTTAAAATGTTGTAAATATGCATATAAATCTCCTTATTATAATAGAAGAGGTGAAATAAACATCGAAATCTTAAACGAATCATTAACATAACAAGTAATTATTATTCAACCCATCATTGGCCTTATTTAAACGGGTTTAGCAGTCAAACCGCTCGACTCAATAGGGTCTTCACACAAATATTATAATGAAAACTTTGAATATTTTTTGATTTTTTTCAGAAAATACAACTATTATACTTTTTTGTTGAATTATGGGCAATTTTAAGGAAAAATATATCTTGGATTGTTATAATTAAAAAAGAAAAATAACTAATAAAAAGGCGCTTACGAACCGTTGGGTTGACCCGAAACCCGTATAACCCGATATACGACCGCCTGTATTTTACCCGAACCCGAAATACATCCGACCAGTATTTAATCTGCCCGCCCGAATTGATAGGTTTAGGAGGAATCAAAACCCATGGATTTTGGGGAACTTGATACCTCTAGAAATCAAGTCCCATTTCTTAAAAGTCAAACCAAACAATAGATATGACAACTTAAAACCTAAAGATATTAAGGGTATGTTTGGTTGAATGTAATCCAAGTGTTAATGTAATCAAAGTGGTAATGGTCATTACATTATCATGTTTGGTTATAACTTTATAATGTAATCAAAATTGCATTGTAATCACATTAACCTCGTACCTATACGATTACAATTACTTTGACATTTACTAAACAATCATGATATCCATCCTTGTGATCAAATTTTAATACACTTCCAATAATTCTCTCTTTCTCTTCCCCCTATTCCATACCCTTTTTCTCTCTCCTCCTTGGGAGAAGGAACTTAATTTTTTTCCTCTATTATCTTAATATATGATATGATCGGTTGGTAATTAAAAGAAAAATTCAACTTTAATATTTTGGATCCAAATTTAACTATTGAAATAAAAAGATAAAAGAAGCTTCAATTAAAATTTTTAGATCAAATTTTTTTACTTAACATTTATTTTTAATTTAATAAATATTTATCATCAATAAAATAATTTCAGTTGGTATTTTTTATCAATGAAAAAAATTTAAAACTTAATTATATGATAGAAGAGATTAAAAAATGCTCAAACATAAATTTAGAGTTTAAAATTTTGTTATTTTGATAACATTTATTTTCACAACGACAAACATTTGTCGCCACTAGAATAATTCGGTTGATCTTTTTGCCACCAAAAAATTTGAACTTAGAAAATATGATAGAAAAGATTAAAAAAACTCAAATATGATTTCAAATTTAAAATATTTTCATGTGGATAACATTTATCTCTGTTACGATATTTATTGTCATTAGAATAATATAGTTGATATTTGCCACAAAATAAATAAAACTTGATTATTTGATAAAAAATATTTTAAAAAACTCAAATATAAATATGTAGCTCAAATTTTTATTTAAGTAACATTTATCTCCACTACAATAATTTAATTACTATTTTTTTTTGGTCATTGAAATAATCTATTACCTTTGTGATTACATTATACTTTTTATATAACCTAACATAGTAATGTAATTATTGTCCCATTACATTACAAACCTAATTACATTATATAGTTGATTATATTACATCCGTATTGCATTAAATTTAACCAAACGTTACATAAGTTCAATTCCTTTAGTCTCAACCAAACGGCCCCTAAGTATGTTTTAATTCAAGTTGCCTCTAAACCTTACTCTTATTTACTCTTTTCCCTTTCTCTCATTTATACGTTTATAATATGTTTTTTTTTTTTTGTGTATATAGATGGAATGGAAGAATAGAGGGGAGCCATAAATAAACAAGCAGTAAGTTAAAGTTAAATTTATTTTGAGTGATGCTTTTTCTTAAAGGAAAAAAATTCATTATTCTTCCCTTATTTCTTCCTCTTCCTCTTCTTTACTTTTTATTTTATATTTTTAAAATTTTAATCTGGACGGATAAATGTAAATTTGTTTTAAAAAATTTAGTTTAGCTTTATTATTGATCTTTTATTTTAAATATTATCTGTTATTGAATGATTGTGCTTTAATTTTACTCTTTATCTTTTTGGCTAATAATAATGGGAAAAAAAAAAAGAGTATCTCACTTTTGAATTTCACAGAATTTGATGTATATCAATTTATTTATGCATTTTCTTTGTGGAATCTTAATATTGATTTTTTTGAAAGTTCTATTAATGGATGCTAGGATCCCCCAACACACAACAATGTTCAACGGTTAATTCTTATTTTTATACCTATTTAGTTTGAGCATTAGGTGATCTAATTACTCGAGATTATCATCGTCATATTTAAAAAGTACCAACGAGTTGTCAAAATTTTGGAAGCTATATTTTTAAAGAGAAGATTTTATCTCAAATAAATTATTTTATCTCATATTTTATTTTAATTAAAAAAATATTAACGTACACAATATTTAGCCTAGTATATATAGAGAGAGAGAGACTTTTGAAAATTATTTAAAATAATTATTTTTTAATTCAAAGTGTCATAAAATATAATTACAATATTAACTATTATAATAGTGAAATCAAATCATCTGCAAAAGAGTTTACTAACATAAAATTGTAATAGATTGCTAATAAGCCCAACCCAGTGTTTGCAAAATTACTCACCTAGTCTTGGTTGTAATCTTGGAAGTATATGTGCCAAGACAGGTCTAACACACTGCTACTTTAACTTCAGTAAACCATACTACTTTTCTGAACACATGGCTAGTTGATCAGTAATTGTCTTAGCACCACCAAAAATGAACATATTCAATGGTTGTTCTCCTCGAACTTTTGGAGCCAAATCTTCCGAAGCTTATCACTTTTTGCTAGAAACCCTCTAGCTTGATTTTCTTTCTCCACCAGATGATCAAATGCACAAACCAACAACTCTTCCTCAAAACCTTTAGTCTTCATGACTTCTTCATAAAGTTGACCGACATCAAGTTGAGACTTGGAGAGCCTTTGAAGAGCCATAGCAATTTCTTTGAGCAGAGTAGAAATCATTTGAATTTCTGAATCACCCTCGTGGGCTCTCTTTCGAACTTTCATTGATTCCAATGGCAGGCCAACAGAGGAAGTTGATTGTTTGTCTTCGTCTTTCGAAGTCTCACCAACACAATCACCCTTCTCTACCAGATGGATTGAGTTTTCATGAGATTGTGGCTCAATATTGTCAAATGAATTTGCACAATTTCCACCAGCAGCACCCTCTCCAGCAACCATTGTTTCATCATACATCTCAATCTTATCTTCCAAATATTTCTCATTGTTTTTCACAGTATCACTAAGGCAATGGCTCTTCTTTGTTAGATTTCTCACATTTTCATGAGAATGTAGCTCAATATCACCAAATGATTTAGCACAATTTCCTTTAGCAACATCCTGTCCAATGATGGTCATTTCATAATACATCTCGATCTCCGACGAATAGTTCCATTGTATCGAATTCCCCTGTTAACAAAACCAGTGTTTCAGTAATGGCAATAGTCAATTATATACCTCCCCAATCACTTAAAATTTGCTTTCACACAAATATTCCAGCAAAAATGAAAAATTCCGCAACATTATCAAAACAAGCACAGTGAAGTGGTGGAACAGAAAAGCCCTAGTAGTAGCCAAAGCAGAAAAATCTCTTTACAATACATAAAACGTCAGAAACAGAAACCAAAAAAAAAAAAAAACAAAAAACAAAAGAGCCTTCTGTTTGAAGGCTTTTTTAAAAAATCAGAAAATGCCATAAAAAACTTATTTCAAACCATCCAAATTTAATTGTTCCTTTTTATTTGCGTCTAAGGTATGGTTTCTCTTCAGCCGCTTTCCACTTCAGCGAGGAAACCAGTCAGCTTATAGTTGCTTTAACATTGCCATTTCAATGCTCATAAATCACAATGAAATGAAAAGTCAAGAAAAAGTTCACTGCTCTCAAAAAATTTGAAATAAAAAATAGAGAAAAGTTTAAAATTAAAATGCCAACAAGGAGGTTCATTCAAACACTGCACATTTGTTAAGAGATAGTCACTTCACAACCACCATTCTATCGATTATACTGCTAAAAGCTAATTACAGATCTTAACTGTTACATATTTAAAGAACTAAGAGCGCCTACTGTGATCCTGATTAGGAAGGGTGTAAATCTCAATAAAGAAGAGTTTGGCGATATAACATTGATAGAAAACCTAGCCATGCTAATTGGTACGCTGCAAGGAGATCTGTCGTTTCCATTATGCGATTGATATGTATTGTGTAGCAAGACACATGAGGTCTATGCTTAAAAATTGATCAATCCCTCCTTTTCCCTCCACCCTCTTTCTGCAGCAAATTCTGCCCCATCCAAGCCATTGTTGACTCCATCCCCTCTCCCTCCTCATTTCTCTACTCCCCACCCAAGTCCCGAAATCCCTCCCCTATATTCTGGGGTGTTGAGAACCCTTCATATAAAAGGAGGGTTTGGGGAAGGAGGCAGGAGAGAATGAGAGATGCCAAGGAAGAGGAGAGGGGCCAACAATGAGGATTACCCAGGGCTTGAAATGCGGTTATGTTATCACCACGAAAGGGTGAGGGTGGAGGGAAATAGGATGATGGAAAGACACATATAAAGGGGGATTAGAAAGGGATTAAGGTGGTGGGGTCACGGGTGAGCACTGACCACAGGTTGCAGGTAACCTGTAACCAGTTAAAATAGTTCTGGTTTCCTAAATTTGGGACAGGGGCTTCTAAGCAATTCCGGTTCCAGATGCTATTGTGAATGTACGGAGCAGGAACTGGAGTTCTTAAGGTTATGTTTCTATATACTCGGAACAACTTTAGGAACTGACTCTAGCACACAAAATATCAAAAAAATAAGCTAACCTAATTGTAAATATGTATCATGTTTATGATTTTCTAATTTTAAAATTACTAATGGACTGAATTTTTCTCAGTTAGATGACTTATGGGTTTCTTTAATATATTTGGGAAAAAAAGTGACTAAATATTGTACTGTAAAAAATGCAGGAACCAGAATCTGCCTTCACCTCTGCTTTCTTGAGGTTTGAGCTTGCATAGGGACAAACCGGCGACTTTAATTTGCGACAACGACAACATTTAAATCCAATATGATAGGAGAGCTTTGATTCATCAAGCTGAAGAGCATCTGCGTGGTACCACTCTGTACAAGCAACAAACTGTGCTGTAAACTTATAATTGAAAGCCATAAGTTGTGTAGACAGTAGACATATGTTAGCAAATGACAGAAGCTGAAGAGGGTGATTATCTTTTACAAGTTTACCTTGGCATGTTTCACAATGGATGTACATAAGATCATGATTTTATGGTTGATGGCACAAGTAGCAAGCTGGCCTTATTAATGTATTTTCATCAAGTGGATGCCCCCAAAAAGAATATTCTTAAGCCGGAAATCAGATCCATCATCACTGTTCTTCTTCCAAATGAGACCCCAATGATAACACCGATCCTTTTTGCAGCTCTTTGTCAAATTAGAACCCGAAGCTGGCTTCATGTCAGAAAGGCCCTCCAGAGTCCAACTTCTAGAAACTGTTACAGAATTCTGATGCTGTTGACCCACACTTCTTACTCGTACTTTTTAGCCTCACACTAGACCCTCCTAGTAACTGCTGCTGAACTCTGATAATATCACCCCTGCATGGCCAAGAGACTTGTTGGAGATCATCACTGCTCTCGTTGACAGTACCAGCTTTACCATGAGAGCACTACTTGCCAGTGGTTATACAGTATCCTCATCTGTTACAGCAGTTGAAATCGAGGTGCGTCCTTTCTGGTGATAACCTAAGCACTGCCAAATTTAAATACCCACGTCAGGTAGTTGACACTCCCAAATCTGGTGGGTACACAAGATGTTTTAAGAAAACAGTTGGTTCCAGTACCTAAACAAGAGCTCGACACTCAAAAAGTTTCAAATGGCTATGCCAAGTCCGAGTAATGCTGATTCAAACTGTGTGGCAGTAAACTCAAGCAATCAAAGTAAATGTAAATCTGATTTCAATCATTTCATGGATCAAGAAACAACAGTGACTAAACAGATCACGTACTTATCTGAGGAAGCATATACCAGTTTCTTTCCTATCTACCCTTGGCGGGAGCCGTATCAATTTTTATTTTTTTTTTGGGGGGTGGGGTTGTTGAAATAGCATATGCTTTAAATCCTCTTTCACTTCCACAACCAATTAAAGGAATCTCCCATTCATCAATATCTAGATGGAAATCAAGCATAGAACTAAAACAGACCAATTGCAGAACTAAGAAGTCCTGGTGGTCCGTCCTTCCTCTTCTCTTATTTTCAAAGGATATGATGTTTGAGCTACCTTGATTATTAAGAAAAAATCCCCCATGGTAGTGGCTTGTAGATGCAAACAAAACGCAAAGCATGACTCTAGCTTTATGTCCCTCTTTCTTCGATCCACAATCTATATTATGAGGTCATCTTTTCCTGAGAAGGAAAGCTCACCAAGTTAGTGACTGACCTTCCCTTCGGTCATCTTACAGCACACAAATGTCTTTTCATTTTAAATTCAAACGATACATCTGACAAATTCCAGTAAAACAAGACGTTACCAGATCTTTTTGTTCGTCAGTTGATCTTTCAACAAGAATGCATCCATAAAAGATCCATTCCATAAATATCAGCCAGACGTGATCCTAAGATTTCGCAACTCCGATGACACATTATGCACAACTGCATAAGCATGACATCAGCAGAAAAAAGACACGCTAGCCAACCTGAATCTCAAGACACTACCTCTATTCTCATGTGACAGTCACTACAACTGGTGAGACATGTATTCGAGAAAGAAGAAGAATGAGGAACCACAAAGCAAGAGAGAAATGCAAGAGGACATAATCAGAAGTCCATTATTCTGGGCGTCCTAAATCAAGATTATATCCTGAACCAGAAAGCAATGTCTTTATTCATATATTTGTTTGTTATTTGTACTAAGTAGAAACCATAGAGGGATTATATATAGTTACTTAAGAATTATACTCTATCTGTTCCACATCAAGCAAGTGATTAGTAAAGAATCCTTCAAGGGTTCGATAGTGTGGTGTATTTTTCTTATCTTTTATGCAACTTAATCACTTGTTTGGCATTTCCAAATTTAAGAAATCAATACTGCACTAAGCCACCACAACTGAAGGAAATTTGAAAAAATTCACATTGTTTCAAACCTTCTTTTAAGGTTTTGGGAAGAGAAGAGATGAAAATACTTTATCCTTCTCGTGCTGCCACTGGAGATACTCATTGTTATCTGTGCAGTAGAAGCAAACAATAACGGACTAGGTAAATAAAAAGCTTCAAGACCTCAGGCACATCTTGCAGTGAATTGAGTGATCCACAATGGTCCTTCTATCTTGATATCCTTATGCGAAGAAGTTGATTGTATGCAAATAGTGGGTATCACTTCAGTTAACCGGGAAACTTCCCTTAGCTAGTCTTCTAATAGGAATAGGTTTGACAGAATGGGGACAAGAAAGAACCAGATTGATGAAGATTATCACTGCCAAACGTCCTTTGATCGCTCCCTTCAACTTTCTACTTAATAAGCCTTCCCCTCACACACGGGTTGACCATCCACCATGTACATTGAAGATATTAGGATATTATTCCCTAACCGTAAATATTATCTTCTTAGTTGTTTTTAGATTTAGTCTTATCTTTGTAAGGAAATTGTATTTGAGTCGATTTAGGTTACCTTGTAATTAATTGTATCTCAGCAACTTCATATATATATATATACATCAAAAGGTCCCGGGAGTAACCTACAAAAATATTTCTCCCTAATTACATGTTTTACATGGTATCAGACCTAATTATCAAAGGCAATTCTTGCTAATTTTTTCTTCGTTCTCTGTTGCAACAGAGAAAAACTCTTATAATGATCCACAATCACCATACTTCGTAGGAGCTCAGATCATCCAGGATACATAATCAACACCATGATTCTCAATGGAAACAATTACGGAAATTGGTCCCGACTGGTAGTAAATGCCCTCAAATCCAAAAACAAATTGGGATTTGTGGATGGAACCAACCAAACCTATCAATGGGAGAAGTGTGATTCAATGGTAACGGCATGGATTTAAAATGTCATTGACAAAACCCTTCATGGCTTTGTGGCCTACGCTAACACGACAAGGGCTATTTGGGTCGATCTTCAAGAGAGATACTCTCAAGGGAACTCTATTCAAGTTCACCAAATAAAGAGGGAGATGGCTTTTGTTGGACAAGAACAATTGACAGTAATTGAATATTTCAACAAAACTGAAGTCTTTGTGGGACGAACTTGGAACTTATCAGGCACTTCCAATTTGTACATGCAAGTGTGAGTGTGGAAAGGCGGTGACGATGATGCTTGAGCAAGAAAAAGTCCATCAATTCTTGATGGGTCTCGACCACAAGAAACGTTCAAATTTGCTGAATCAAGACCCACTACCGAGCCTCAACAAGGCATATGCCGCTGTCATTCGCGAAAAACGCCAAATGCAATTCACCCAACCTGGAGAAGGGAGATCGGCCATAGAAGGAGCGGCCTTCAAAGCTACGGTGCAAATCGACAAGGAGGGAACCGGCCAAGATGTACCCATTGTCAGAAATTGAGACACGAATGCAGCCATTGTTTCGAGCTTGTGGGATACCTAGAAAATTGGGCGAATAGAAGCAGCAACCAGGCAAGTTTTGGCTGACCAAGCGAGGGTAGGAGATCGGAAACCACCGCGAGAGGGTGGGGCGGTCTCGAACAGAACCGCTACGAGCAGCGTGGGGTTCAGAGCTCCGGCGACGGACTGCAAAAAAGGCGAAACCGGCGGTGGATACACGGCAGTCGAACTTCGTTGCTCCAGATCTGTTTTTGGAGAGAGAAAGTCAGTGGAAAATGAAGGCACGCGGAGGCAGGCGCAAGAAAATGGATTTGCTGCATCTTCCCAGGTAGATCAAGTATTTGCCATGTTTAAAGAGCGTTAGAGACTAGAAAAATTGGAGAAAATGAGTGGCAAGCAGCTTCACGCTAAATCATTACAATGGGTACTTGATTCCAAAGCCTCACACCACATGACACCTGGTTTTGAGGTTCTATCTAATGTTTATAATCTGACTATTCCTATTGTTATTTCGTAACCAGATAGTACTCAGATTAAAATTGAAAAAGCTGGGATGGTTCAGATTGGGCCTGTTTGGCTCAAAGACGTTTTATATGCACCGACGTTTAAATGCAATCTCATCTCGGCTAAAAAATTAGCCATTAATGAGAACTGTGTTGTTTCTTATGGGCCTAATTTTTGTTTTATGCGAGACTTCACATCAAAGACGCTGATTAGAGTGGCTAATTTGGGTACTCTCTATGGACAATGCGCGGGAGGATCAATTCTCGCTGCAGTCAAGCAAGTTGGTCTAAGCACATGGCAAGCTTGGTTGGGACATCCTTCCTATGGTAGTTTAGCCTCTTTGTCTATGATTTGTGATTTTAAGTTGAATAAAGAGCATTTTGAATGTCTGTGATATGTGTTGTGATATGTGTAATAGTATACCTAAAACAAATTTTCTTTGAGTGATTCTAGGGCTATTAAACCTTTGATTTGGTTCATTGTGATTTGTGGGGAAAGTAGTACCCCATCCTTATCCGGATGTCAATATTTTTGTGCCTGGTTGATGATTATAATTGTGTCACTTGGGTTTATTTGGTTCAAAATAAATTTAAGGCTTTTGCGCAGATCGTGGATTTTTGTCGTATGGTCCAAACTCAATTTGAAACTAATGTAAAAGGGTCCGTAGTGACAATGACACGAGAATTTACCAAAGGGGAATTACAAGATTATTTCGAAAGTATATTTCATGAAACCTCATATGTTGATACACCCCAACAAAATGAGCACGTCGAATGGAAAAACCTCCACCTTCTTAATGTTGCTAGAGCCCTTCGTTTTCGGGCATCCTTACCCATCACCTATTGGGGTGAATGTGTTCTTACTGCCGCCTATCTTATTAACCACACACCCACTAAACTTCATCACATGAACAAGTCCTTATGAGGTACTTTTTGGAAAATCACCAATACATATCCAATTAAGAGTTTTTGGGTGTTTATGTTATGTGCATAATCATGACAAAATTAAAGATAAATTTGATCCTCGAGCAATTCGATGCATGTTTGTTGGGTACCCTCAAAGGCGAAGGGGTGGTATGTTTTGGACCTTGTGGCGGTCGGATTTTTGTTTCCGGGATGTTGTTTTTTATGAAAACATTTTTCCTTATGCTTCGTCTCTCCCCACAATTACAATCAGCCTAGCCCGAGCCCATTCCCCACTCTTATCTTGATCCACAGATTATACCCACACCCACATCCGACCCACTCGCTTGCTCTATCGACCCAATGCTTAGTGACCCAATTTCCTCGGCCCAACTACCAGCCCTCTATCCTTCTCCCGATTCTTCCACTCCACCCGATCCCCTAAATCCTCCTTTGGCCCAAACTTCGGCGCCCGACCCATCTTCCTCCACGCCTCCCTCCACCATCCCACTTAGTTCCGCCGACCCAAGCTTACCCGGTCCATAATGCTTAACCCCGTTCCTACTCTACCCACTCCTGGCCCCGCTAGCGCATGTTTCCGCCCAACTCAATACTACTCAGCCCACCACCATAAATCTAGCTTATCCTCTCGCTAGCCCACCGGAAACCTCTTCAACTCGGTCTAGTGCTTTTACGCGTCCTCAACGTGCTCATCACCCTCCTACGCATCATCGGGATTATGTGTGTCATGCTATTGCTGCTAGCTCCCGGATCCATCCCCACTTCATGATGCATCTTCAAGTTCGTCTCATCCTTTGACTCATTATATCGAGTATAATAAGTTTTCCACTACTCATCGTGCATATCTAGTCGCCATTACTCGGTAGTGAAGAACCTCGTTCTTTTTCACAAGTTGTTCGGGATTCTCGCCGGCGTGAGGCTATGGCTAAAGAAATTTACGCTTTAGAAGATAATCATACTTGGGAACTCCGACCGCTTCGTCCGGGTAAGAAAGCACTTGGAAGTAAACGGATGTATAAAATTAAGTACAATGCTGATCGATCAAAGCCCGCTTGGTTATTTTGGGCAACCATCAAGTTGAGGGGAGGATTTTCACGAGACTTTTACGCTTGTGGCTAAGATGGTCACAGATGCGCACACTTTTATCTATTGTTGCGGCTAAATGTTGGGGTCTTCATCAAATGGATGTTTACAATGCCTTTCTTCATGGGGATCTTCATGAAGACATTTGTATGAAACCTCCATCTGGTTTTCGTACTTCCCAGCCTAATGTAGTTTGCAAACTCAAAAAGTCATTATATGGACTTCGCCAAGCACCTCGCCAATGGTTTTTCAAACTTGTTGATGCTTTTCGATCTTATGGATTTAAGCAATCACCCTTGGATCATTCCTTATTTATTTTTCAACGGGGAACTATTTTTTGGCATTACTCGATTTATGTTGATGATTTAGTTCTCACAGGAAATGATCCCCAACAGAGTGTGTCGTTTCTAAGACCTACTGCATAATCGCTTTAAGCTCAAAGACTTGGGTCCCTTGAGGTACTTCCTTGACATCGAAGTTGCACGTGCTCGAGAGTATTTTTATGAGTCAAAGGAAATATACGCTCGATATTTTGATCGAGACTCGGTATGCTCGGATGCAAACCATGTTCTTTTCCCATCGAACAACATAAGCTCTCATTTGATTCCGGTAATCCTATTCCGAATCCCGTTAGATACTTGTTGCCTAGTCGGTCGTCTTATATACCTCACTATCACTTGTCCTAATACTACTTATGCCAGTCCATATTTTAAGTCGGTTCATGCAGGACCCGCGTCATGGGCACCATTATTCGCTTACTTCGTTATCTCAAAGGATCATCGGGGCAAGGTCTTCTTCCGTCATCTACTAATGATCTCTGCCTCTATGTGTACTGGGACTCGATTGGGCGAGTTGTCCTATGTCTCATCGTTCGGGATCTGGTTACTTTGTATCTCTTGGGTCATCTCCTATTTCCTGGATGACCAAAAGGCGAGCAACCCACTATATCTCGCTCTTCTCGCTCTTCTGCTGAAGCCGAGTATCGAGCTATGGCTAATGCTACAAGTGAAGCTATTTGGCTTCGCAATTTGCTTCAATCGTTCCATATCGAGGTCCCCGCACACCTCTATTGTGACAATCAAGTTGCACTTCATATTGCTTCCAATCCAGGTGTTCACGAGCGTACCAAACACATCGAAATTGATTGCCATTTTATACGTGAACGTTTGTGTTCGGGAAAATAGTTACTCATTATGTTCCTACTACACCACGACTTGCCTATGTCTTCACCAAAGCCTTGGGACATCGTCAATTTCATCACCTTCTTAGCAAGTTGGGTGTTTCACATCTCCACACTCCAACTTGAGGGGAGTATTAGGATATTATTCCCTAACTCGTAAATATTATCTTCTTAGTTGTTTTCAGATTTCATCTTATCTTTGTAAGGAAATTGTATTTGAGTTGATTTAGGTTACCTTGTAATTAATTGTATCTCAGCAATTTGATATATATATATATCAAAAGGTCCCAGGAGTAACCTACAGAAATATTTCTCCCTAATTACATGGTTTACAGAAGAGAACCCAAGAACTCTAATTGACTAATGTTCCAAGTACTTGAGTACCCGCATCAAAGTCCAAGAAGGAGACACAATACAAAGTCCATGACATCACCTCTAAAAGATATACACAATGTGGCGGTTGGTGATAAGAATCTAGACAAGACCTCAATCAGACATTATCCAATTATCCCATTATAATAGTCTAGAAATCCCACGTCAAACAAGCTGTCATGGTAAACAATCGTGAAAAAGAATGAAGAACCCTAAAATGAAAATGCACAAAGAAATTCCACATCAAACTGGAGAAACTATAAAAATGAGAAATATCAGGATCCTCGTTCCGAGAAACTCGAACTGGACTTCTTTTACTATTAACGAATCCCTCAACGAATTTTATTTTTCTTTTGGGAAAAAAGGCACACCCCAAAAATCGAAATCAAAATCAAAATCCAAAGCAGCAAAGCATGGACCTGGAAATCGGATTAGAGACTTACAGACGCCCCACTGGCCGGATAACAGAAGCACAAGTTGCCGGAGAACTGAAGCCCGACTTGAAGTCGCCGGAGAACCCTCACTCTCGTTCCCTTTCGTCACTGTTCAATTCCCGCCCTTTTTCTGTCCGATTGGGGAAGTAAAATCGGATTATTTGGGCAATTGTAATTTTCGGGGTGTTTATGGCGAAAATTATATATCCTACTAAAATAATTTTATCTTTTGGCGAAAATATTTTTATGTTGATGAATTTTTTTAATAAAATAATAAATTTTTTTCATATTGATGAATTTTATAATTAAACTAGATCCGGACCCGTCTTATACATGAAACAATGTTATATAATGCATAACTTAAGAAATTATTAAATTACGGAGCAATATTGTACTTATGAGTTTCTTTTCTCGATCATTTGATTTTATTGAATGATTTCACTTTCAACAACATTCTTGTACATATTATCCTCTCATAGCGAAAACGCTTTCGTGACTCATCAAAGTTATCGGAACCCAACACATAAAAATCATTAGAGCCCTACACACATTCATCTTACAATCATTCTAAATTTTAAAATAATAAATAAATAATCTAAAATAATAAATAAAAAATATTTAAAAAATATCATCAAGGTTTTAAGATGATACTCGTGATTTGGAATATTAAGAAGCCAAACCCCTTTAAGAATTAAACAATTTAAATAATCCTAACTTATACGAGTTATAGAAATAATGTGACAATATGTTTGGGTATCAAAAGGTAAATATTAGTAGGAAAATGAATAATATATGATTGGTAGATATTGAGTTATATAACCTATAGATGACAATAAATATCATTATGTCACGAATTAATATTACAATACAAAGTACATCAAATCAATAAAAGAACATCAAACTATTATAACTCATAACTCTCTATAAAGTTAATACTAATTTAACTCAATAGACGCTTTGATAAATATTTATATGCAACCAAGCTACTAAAACATATCATTGACTTAAATATTACACAAACTCTTAAAAAGTATAGATATATCCATAATGAGATCTAATTTTTTTAAATTATAAGGTAAATATAATGATTTATCCATTCTTACCTACTTGTGCACACAAAGATAGTTAAACATATAATGACTACTTATACTGAGATTAATAGTGAAAAATATTATATAATAGAAGTGATCCAAATATATTTAATAATAATAGGTAAGTTGTATCATAGTAAATGGCATGATAGGTCAATTCGCGGTGTAGGTTAATAAAATCATTTATGTTTTGTACTTATATTGAAAATTAATCACGATTTTAGTAGTGAATCAATGGGGCAAAAATATTGATACAATTGATGTTTTATAAATACATGTTTTACTCAATTAACAACCAATTGCTTCCCTCGAGACACAACTCTTCCTCTCAATTAATTAACACAATAAGAGTAACATGAAATTGTATTTCAAGATGGTGGGGAGGTTTGATGGCAAATACTCTTCTTTTAATAATTTAGAAAACTTACAATAGTAAAAGATATGATTTAAATATGTTTATCAATAATAAGTCACGAGATATACATGTTAGGAAGAAACTAAAATAAATTGTATTTGTAACAAAAAAAAAATGATCCGTATGTTGTGCAAAAATTTTGAGACAAATGAATTTATTCGAAGTCATATGGGCTTAATAGAAGTTGGCATATTAAGTTTGCAATCCTTTAAACATAATACAAATTAAAAACTTAAAGTCCACAAATTATGATCTGAATCAATATAATTCCTAACTTTTTATTCATTACGTTTTATTCCACAACATATTTGAATCATAACTTTCTATCTTGTAGGCATTTTTAATTATTAATATCAAGTATATATATAGTTGTTACATTTTTATTATATTAATTTATGATTTCTTAAGGTTTATTAAATCATTCTTACATAGGATGAATGTAATAACCAAATTACTTCCTCAGATAATTAAATATTTAAATATTATTTTCATAATGTGCTCCTATTGATTTTAATTTTAAAAAATCTTATAATAAATATATTTTGAACTAATACAATTTTATGGCACCAAGTCAAAAAACATCATCAACAATGAAAAATTAATATTATTAGACAAAATTATTATATTTCAGGCCCAAAATAATATTGCATATCAATATACATAAAAATAAATGAGAGCTAATATACAAACCAAACCCTAAATAAATAAATACATAAATATATATATTAATTTTATTTTATGTTTTAATATATTTTAATTTTCAAATTAATTTTCTCTTCGTTTTTGTTATTTTTTAGTCAGTTTGTTAGAAGTTAGAATAAAATTATTTTTCTTCGGTTAATTTTATTTTTATATTATTATAGGGTTTAGTTAGAGTCTTTTTAATCTATTAGTATTAAATTTAGTTTTTTTCATTTTGATTTTAGGTGTTTAGGATCTATTCAGGTCCACAAAATAATTTTAATATTTTGGTAATTTAATTATTTATTTTCTAATTTACTTAGTGCAGTTTATTATTTGTTTTACTTTATGTTTAAAATTATATTTTTATTTTATTATTTTTAATTCTGTTTAATTTTTCTGAAAAACTATAAAAAATATTTTTTGATTTTAGGTTAGTTTTATATTTTTTCAGATTTTTGATTTAATTTGTTATATAATTTTGTATATTTGTTATTTATTAATTTTCTACTTAGTTTTGTTTTTATTTTCTGTTTGATATTTTTATGAATTAATTAGGATGATTAATTATTATTTAATTTTTATATTATGATTAGATAATTTTATAATATATAAATAATTTGATAATTTTTCAAACTTATTTACTAATTTAGGTTCAAGCATGTTTTTAATTTAATAAATTTATAAATTTAGTTTTTTCATTTTTATTTTAGATTTTAGGTTGTTAGGTCCAGAAAATAGTTTAATATTTTGGTAATTTAATTATTTATTTTTTTATTTACGTAGTTCATTTTATTATTTGTTTAACTTTTTGTTTAAGATTATGTTTTTATTTTATTATTTTTAATTTTGTTTAATTTTTGTGAAAAATTATATTATTATTATTATTATTATTATTATATTATTATTATTATTATTATTATTATTATTATTATTATTATTAATTGTCCATATATGATTGGAAACCTATTTTTTTCAATTATAAATTATTATTTTCTTATTGGACGAAACTCCTAAATTCACTCACAGACCGCCATGTCATATTTTTGAAAAGATTGCTATTATATATAGTATAGATTATTATTATTATTATTATTATTATTATTATTAGAGTACATAGATGAGTGGAAACTTATTTTTTTAAATGATAAATTATTTATTTTTTTATTGGACTGAAACTCCTTAATTCACTCTCGTTGCAAGCATTTCAAAATTTGAAAAGATTGGCATTATATAGTGTATAGATAATAACTTTTTATTTGATAATTTTGTAGCAATATTAATTAATTTATGTTTTTAAAATTTGTTTTGTAAGAAGTTATATCTTTATTACACCAAACTTCACACCCCCTTAGAGGAGGTCTTTACAACTTTTCGCAAAGGTTTCGCAATGTAAATGGGCCACTTTGTGATTTGCTTCACTGCTACTTCTTTTCCTTCAGTTTTTCCCTCAAACATTGTTTCATTTCTATTTTTCCACACTCAGTACCAGATTGTTGCAGAAAGGCATGTCATGATTTTATTTTTTTATATTTACTTATTCATAGAAAAATAATGAATTAAAATTTAATTACTTAATTATCCCTTTTGTATAAAGTTAATTTAAACATACATTTCTTTAATTAAAAAATTAATACATAGAAGTTTTTTTGTTATTCATGTAAAAAAAAAAATTAAAAAATAAGTACATGATACATCGAATATTTTACAAATGAATATTGTACTAAACTAAAAATTTTATAACAATAGTGATGAATTTTACAATAATAGTAATGAATTAAAAAAAGTCTATATTTGTCGATATTCATGCTCCTTAAAGAAATATTCATCAATCTTCTTGGCATATACTTTAATCTATCTGTTATATGACTTGCACTGATATTTATTACTTAGTTCTCTACACAAATTCATCGGCAATGAGTAAAAATTCATCATAAATAATTAGCATATTTATCAATACAGCCTTATTAATTTATCAAACAAACAAATATTTATCGGTAAAATTAGTAAATTCATCAATAAAAATGAACATAATTAATATCAATTTATCTTAATATCAATAAATTCAACATAGATAAGAAAATATTCATAAGTATTAATACTTGGCATATTCATCAATAAAATTTACATATACTCAATGTAAAAAATCATCAAGTAACTTGATTTAGTAGAAAGATTCATCAACAATTAGTAAATATTCATAATAAAAAATTGGCATATTCATAAGTGAAATTTATATATTCATAAAAAACTGCATATTCAATATAAAATTGTTCAAATATATGAAAATTGATAAATATACATTACGAAGACTTAAAAATTGAATAAGGAAGAATTCTTTCAACTCTCTTGCTACATCAATAACAAAAGTATTCGTCACTTCAATTTAAAAATTCATAAAATAAAACAATATAACTTAAATTTAAAAAATAAACAAAAAATGGAGAAGCCAAATTTATATGGAGAAATTAAAATTAACAAAAAAGATAAACATATCAATATCTAGATCAAACTGAATGTCCAAAATAAATTCAAAGATACGAAAATAGAATTAGGTACTCATTGTAGTCAGCACTGTCTACATGTTCTCCAAGAAGAGCACATCCGTCACCGTTGTCGAGTAATTTGCCTTGCACCACCTCTGACCAAGCCAAGCGGGTTCCTTACCCTTGATTGGGGGTGACTGTAGGCCCATAAAGTCTCTTGCTTGTACCCCAGCTTCAATCTTCACTATTAATTAGTTGATGAACTCGACGATGCCAAATCTTACGACTACCGTCCCCTTTCGAGAATGTGAGTTCCGGCGATCGTAAAACATGCTTGCAACGTGGCGTGGGTGGACCACCTGGTGGATGGTGCCAATGAAATGAGCAAGCGAGAGAGAGAGAGATAAATAGGACGGAGGTGGTAAAGAGATAAAATGAAACAAGCACCGAAAATGAGAAAATGAATAAAAAGGCTAATTTTGTAATTAAATATTGGTGGTGATGTCATTGATATTCTGATGCTGATTTTATTATTGTTACTTGATTTTTGTTGGGCCTTCCGATTCCAAATACTAACATATAAGAATTGGTGTCCATGGAATGAGCAAATTTGGCAGGAATAAGCGACTTTGACAAGTGCCAAATTACATTTACTAACTTAAAAGTAACTAGTGTATAAATAAATACCTATAAATGGATTGTTTGGTTTTAATATACGTTCGGTTAAACTGGTATAGGATTATGTTTTGGGTCGATGATACCTTGGTTTAATTTGAGTTCAAGATGAGTTCACATCGGATCAATTGATTTGTCTTGAAAATAAAATAATTTGTAGAAATGTGAGAGTGGATTCAACTCAAATTCGGATACCCAATCTACTTTTTGGTGGCTTGTTCAATTGTTAATAAGGTAAATATACAAATCATTATGTTTTTGTTTTGACTCTAGTCCTTTTTTAAATTAGGTTACTTATCCAAGTTGTACTTATCTATGTTTCGTTGCATTTTTTTAATTTGCTTACATTACGTAACTTTTGTTTGGATTCTTTCGAATCAAGGTGATTAGGGATAAGTCCATAAGTCATTCAATAAACTTAACTTAAATTATGTTCATTTATGTTTATTTACGTTTATATTTTTATTTATCCGTATTTTATATGTAAATTCGAACAATATTTTTTATATAAAGTCAAATGAGACTTATCTAAATGAGTTCAATCAAGCCAGGTGCCTATTGAGTTGGGCTAGACTTGCTAAACATTCGTGGCCGCGTGGCGAACCTCACCCGAGCATTAACCAAGCTGAATCCGAGGACTTGCCGAACCCGGCTTTGGCTCATTGGCTCATTGGCTCATTTTCAGCCCACCTAGAACCCAAAATTTGAGGAGTGGAAGAAAAAGAAGCAGCGAACGAGAGAGAGAGAGAGAGAGAGAGAGAGAGGATGTTGAGGTTCAAGCGATTGACAGACCAGTTGTTCACTGCGAGGCAATCAACTTCCAGTCTTCAGAAACTATTGAGGAATGAAGATCATTTATCATTTTCCCTGTTTTCCCATCCTTCACAGGCTACCTCCGTCCGCTTTCTTGACATCTATCAGGTTCGTTTTCTTTCCAGGAGGGAGAGAGAGAGACAGGCACTTGGATTGACTATTTGGTGCTTTACAGAACTGTTATTGAATTCTCGATGGTTGAAGTAACTAGTAAATCGTTGATGATATATGTGCTTTCAGATGGGAAACAAAGAAGCAATTGAGAAAGAACGTGCTCGGCTGTATGTATCTATAATCCTATTTGATTTCTGGGATCTTAAATTTTCATTGATTATTCCCTGAACGACTGCTAATTTTTGCTTGTGATGTTTAGGGCAGTAAAGATGAGATGAGTAGGGGATACTTTGCTGATATGTCTGATCTCAAAAAACACGGGGGCAAGGTATTTTTGGATTTTAATTTTCAATCTTCAGAAAAAAGGTTATCTTTTGGAGTTTCAATTTCCCATCAAAATTTTCAAGCATGATGCTTTCTTGTTTTTCTGCACAAAATGCAAGATGGGTCTTTGTTTATTTGTAGTTTCTGGGTTGTGTTGTTATTTGGGTAGATTGCAATGGCAAATAAGGTTCTTGTCCCAGCGGCCACAGCAGTGAAGTTTCCCACATTGGAAGTTAGTTATTCGGATGGTAAAATTGTTAAGCTGCCGGTCGGGTTGGACGGGGACCTGGGCGATTCAAGAAAGCTGGAGACACCAAAGGCTACATTACTTTGTCTATCATTTCGTGCCAATTCTCAGGTTCAGAGTTGCATATGTTGGTTGATTCTTTTGAGCTTATTGTGTTTATCCTCTGTGTCTTAGTGATGGCTGCTTTGCCACATCCTCATGCTTGTTAAAAATTGTCAAATGAGTGGAATCCAACCACAGGCTAGCGGGATCATTTGTCTATGATATATGCTCGGAGTTCATCTCCCCTTTTTTACATTTTATGTGTAATGAAGGCTCCCTAGCTGTCCCGCGTACTAGGCCGAGTGCGTAATTAATGCCATTAGAGGGGTAAGCAGTAAACACAACCTATAAATGTTGAATCTTTAGCCAAGTGCATTATCAGTAACCAATTGTTATGGCCTTGGAAGTCATTCAGTTTTTGAAAGTCCATGCTTGCCTCACCCCCCCGCCTCAAATTCATTCCATTAGTTAGTGTCTGATTTTAATTTTACTGTTTTAGGCTTGATTTGTTGTCTGATGACTGATGAGGCTGCCATAAATGGCATTAGTAGCTGGCAGCTGCATACAATTAAGTTCTAGCCTTTGACATTATTTCATCCATTTCTGGGGTCATTAGGATGACATAGTGCCGCACTTTCTTAATTCACTAATGAACCTTTTGCTGTAATCCTGATGTTATTCAATTCTAAAGTATGTCAATTCGTATACTTTTGCTATTCCTTTTCTGTCTGATTGGAGAAGCTAGTGGTTTTAATGAATGGTTGTAGTTGCATGCTGAAATTCCTTAAATATGTTGAGTTCTTCTGACTATGTGGTCAAAAGATGTATATAGTTTTCTTGTAGGATGCTTTCTGTGCATCCATTCATTTGATCATTTATATTTAATATATATTATTTTCCTTATCAAGAAGAAGAAAAAATATTGAGTCTTTCTGACAAGTTGTCTTCTGCTATACATTGTGTTTTCGTGCAGGCTATGATTGATTCTTGGAGCAAACCATTTGTCAATACTTTCAATGATTTCAAAAATATCCAGCTTTATGAGGTATGTACATTTTTTCAAGTCAATTGAACAATATCACTTACAGTACATAGTGCATGAGAATTGAGGGTCCAACTTTATTAGGTATGAACACATTGTCTTGTTCATAAGTATGATCTCTTCTTTAGGCCTTGGTGGCTAAGTGCTTAAGGTACAACACTATTTCTGATGGGTTCTTATAGCAAATACTAATACTTTTCAAACTCATGTTGTATCTGTTTTAGTTGTTGGGCATCTTTGTGATCTTGCCACTGCTTATCTAGTTTCTTATCTATCATTGGAAATAAATCAGGTGAGCAAAGGGGCGTCATTATATTTTCTATGGGTCCAAGCAGTTAAGCCTTTTGGCTAAACCATTGTAACCACGTAAAAGTCAGAGAGTATAATCCTAAATATTAATTGATTAGGAGGCAGTTAGTAATTCAGCCATCTAGCCAAACTGAGCCAAACCAAACCAAACGAAGTTAATATCTGAGAGTTCTAAAAAGGCAGAATGTGGAGATGTACACAACCTTACCATAAATTTCAGAGAGACTGTTTTTTTTGGACCCTTCATTTGGAAAGTTTTGAGTCTAGTCTTTTTGCATTTTACCAAGAAGTATGCAAGACGAATAGCATTGCAGGAAAGAGAGCAAAGGATGAAAGAAATAATGTGAAACCAAGGAGGTCGGGCGTGGGGGGTTGCTGGCTAGTGTAGTGCTTGACAGGCTGGGATGTCTAAATGAGTCAAAACAAAATGGAAGCATTTGGATCTGGCTTATGGTGATGAAATGATAAATATCTGGAATATTTAGGTAATGACGAAAATAACTTTTTGTTGAGGAGCTTGTGGGATCATATTCAATTGTCTTCGTTTTTAATTGCAGCAATCTTTGAGGCTATCTTGGTCGGATAAGTGGAAAATCTAATGGAATGATAGAAAAGATTTCTGCATTGCTGGGCCCCTAATTATGTATATTGTGTGGAGTATTGGGCACTAGGCAATCTAACATTTTTGAAAATACGGTCCAATGAACAAATTTTTCTCAGCTATGCAAGGGTGAGTCTGCATATACTTGACTCCCCACTATACTTAGGCTCAATTTTGAGGTATTGATTTAGGTCTAGGTTCAGTAATTTAGAAATAGAACCATGTAGGAGCTTCCTTGGAAAAAAACCCCTGCTCTTTCTACCCCCACCCCCTCCCCTCTTTCAACATACTCCTTCTGTCCTATAAAATTTGTCAAAATTTTATTTTTTAATATTTTGAAAGTTTCTTTATATAGTAGAAAAATTCGACTTCATTTGAAAGTCGTGAGTAACAAATGATATTTCTAAATTTTTATCTTCCCAAACTTTGACATTCTCTTTTTAGGAGGGAGGGAGTATTTTCTTTTCAAGAGCCCCAAGGGATGGGGAAGGGTTGGAGGTTGCAGCTTAGGTGTAACGGAACTGCTGTTATGGTGTTACCTCAATTCATACACTGGGGTTAAGCCTTCTATATAGCTGTTCTGTATTGAGAGGTTTGTTTAGAACCTCAAATAGACCAATTTAGTGGGTTGCTTGGAGAGCTTTTACGGTATAATTCAGTTTATACCTTCAGGAATACGGTGATGGAAATGTTTTTGACACTGGATGGTTTTTGTTCAGGGTAGAATATTCTATTGCTGAACTCAATGTTTATACATGTGATCAATAAATTGCAAGCTCTTTGCAAATTACAATATACTCTATTACATATCCTAGTACTTCTCCTTAGTAGACTTTTTATTACAAAGAAGACCAGCCCCTAATGGAAGTCATCACTCTAATTGGGTCTAGAACTGATCCAAAGGGTTATTAGTCGTTATTGTCAAATGGTGGTATTAGAGCATAAATCACTGAGGCTACCTTAGTAGATAAAATCAATATATATCATGGTTTTCCCACTTCATCCATGATCCGCTAAATGTTGCAAGGTGGTATTAATATGCCATTTGACTGTAATTGCCAGAATAATTGAGGATACGTGTTTACCTTAGACTGCTGTGTGCCCGCCTCCCTCTGTAGGGAATGAATAATTAATAGATAAGAATTATGGAAACAGGCACAGTTTGTTTAGGAAGCATAATATAGTTTAACTTTGTTGTTTCTTCATCTTTACAGTGGGCACAAGTTCTTTTTTTTTGTGAAATGTTAGTATATATGTATTTCACACCTCTTATCTATGCTATCAGGGTAGCATAATATAATCAGGGTAGCATACATACCCTCATGGACAATCAACATTTTATCTATGTTATCAAACACCTCTTATCCTGTTCTTAATTATCTTGTCACAGTCTATGCTTAAGGTGAAAGCATTTCTACTATGCTTTGTGAATATCCTCCTATTTCTTTCTTGCCAACAGAAATATACTATCACTGTAACAGCCATATACACTACATTTGCTTGCCTTTTAGTTCCTTTATATTGTAGTAAGAACCTTTGCCATTCTCTCCATGATGTGTCCTGTGTATCTATAAGAGTTGTATTAGAGTATGTGTATACCATCTATATGTTGTGAAAACGGAGTAGGTGTAGCTAGCAACCGGGGAGTAGGGTCGTGTCCTCGAGGAACTCGCTTCAAGTACTAAAATCCACTTACATACTCTATTCTAGGTGAAACTTAGTTCGATCGTTTGATTACCTAGTTGCTAAATTAATGATATGAGAATTCAAATGATAAAAAAGCCTTAGATTGAGATTAATCACACTATTATGCCTGAAATCAAAACCAAATTTCGCTTGAGACGTGTCTATGCTTGCAATTAAATCTTACTCAATCTAATTGCCTATTTTCATGGGATTAACAAAGAACAAAATCACAACAAATGCATCGCACAAACCCCGATTGAAAACCTTAATTATTTTCATATCAAAGTTCTAATCATTCACAACGTCATTCTAGGTAAGTTTCCATCTTTCAATGCTCACAAAACCCGAATAAAAGTGAATGATTTCACTTTCGAGGCATTCATCGAATAGGTGATGAGCTAAGTGAATTCGAAACTAACAAGTATAGGACAACCCAATAGGAATTCAAGTCATGATTATCAAGCCCTAATAGGGATCAATCCTAACCTAAGTAAGGAATCTAGCCTCTAAATGTGATACTAAACAACTCACAAGGTTCAATGATAACATATATGGAGAGATAATGAGAAACTTTGAAGAAAAAACAAAGGGGAAAAATTGCGATTGAATAGAAATTGAAGCAATTGAATGCCCCGGTAAGGTTCTTACGCTTTGCATCGAATTAAACCACATGCTCCATCGCTTGTGCGGGCCCCCGTCAATTCCTTTGAGTTTCATTCTTGCGAACGCACTCCCCAGCGGGATACTGGGATTACTTAACGCTTAGTTGAAACACTGCATGGGTCGGTATGCATGACGCCTAGTATCCCTCGTTTATGGCTAGGACTACTAGGGTATCTAATCCATTCGCTCCACTAGCTTTCGTCTCTAAGTGTCGGTGTTGGTCCGGTAAGCACGATGCTTTTGCTGTTGGTGTTCTTTCGATCTCTTCGATCTCGACACATTTCACCGCTCCACCGGAAATTCCCTCTGCCCCCAGCTTGTAGTTTCCACCACCTGTCCAGGGTTGAGCCACAGGATTGTGACGGCAGACTTAGAAAGCCACCTACATACGCTTACGCCCAATCATTTCGGATTTGCATCCTTTGTCTTATTGCAGCTGCTGGCACAGAGTTAGCCGATGCTTATTCCCGGGATACCGTCATTGCTTCTTCTCGAGATTGAAGTTCACGATCCGTGGGCCTTTTACCTGCACGCAGCATTGCTCCGTCAAGCTTTCCCCCATTGTGGAAAATTCCCTACTCCCGCCTCCCAGTAGGAGTCTGGACCGTCGCGTCGAGCTTTCCCCATTGCCAAAAATTCCCTACTTCTGGGTTGTGTCTCAGTCCCATCATCCTCTCGGACAAGCTACCGATCATCGTCTTGGTAAGCTATCGCCTCACCAACTAGCTAATCAGATGCGAGCCCATCCTCGGGCGGATTCCTCCTTTTGCTCCTCAGCCTCACGGGTATTAGCAGA
The DNA here is from genome assembly GCA_021018815.1 of Talinum fruticosum. Lineage (NCBI taxonomy): Eukaryota > Viridiplantae > Streptophyta > Magnoliopsida > Caryophyllales > Talinaceae > Talinum > Talinum fruticosum. The sequence goes on from JAITYX010000109.1 coordinate 765,286, forward strand.
TCGCTTCCAACTATTGTTCCCCACCCAAGGTAGGTTCTTACGCTGCTACTCGCACGTTACTCACTCGTCCGCCACTAGAAACACCACTTCCCGTTTGACTTGCATATGTTAAGCATGCCGCTAGCGTTCATCCTGAGCCAGGATCGAACTCTCTATGAGATTCATAGTTGCAATAATCTTGCAATTGACAATAATCCTTTTCAAGTTCTTGAGTACTCTCTAAAAGCTCTCTAATGAAAAACCCTAGCTAAAACTTCGAATGAATGAAAGATGTCCCAAAATACAATTTGGAAACTAATAAAATCAGCAAGTCGCAAGGTCGTGCAGCCGTGACTGGGCGGTTGCGCACAGGTAGCCGTGCAAAACCTTTGAAGTTTCTGCCTCCTTTTAGCCCTTCTGCACGGGCTGAGGATGTGCACGGTTAGCTGTGCACGACTTCAACTTCCTGTGGCTTCTTGCACGGCTGTGCAACTTGTGCACGGGTAGCCGTGCGGCCTTCCCTGAGTTTGAGCCCTTGGCCTGACGGCTGTGAAGCTAAAGCTGCCTGGCTCGACTTGATGAGTTCTAGGCCCTTTTCTTGCCTCCTTTTAGACTCGAACCTTCCTCTTCATCACTGTTCATCAAATTTGCCTCAAATCTCGCTCATTTAAGCCCAAATGCCTTTAATTAAGAGATTTACAAGCTTAGGTGACGATAAAGAGGAAATAATGTAGGCAAAAGTGATAAATACGAGGTTTAACACTATATAACTACAAGCAAAGAATAAATGGCTGTGTGATTCAGCATCTCTAGAGCAGACACAGGTCCCAATGTATGCCAAATCTTTGCAATCTGTCCCTGGTTAGTAGTCTTTGATGCATAACCAGCCATAATATAAATGCACATTGGAGAATTCTATCCTTGTGCCAAATCAGTTTGTACCAACTGACTAATTCCCCTTTGCATCTAATCCATTCATATCCTGAATTAACGCTGCAATTCCCATCATCTGTACTACTCCATAGCCCATTGCTCATGTTAAAACCCTGTTTCATAATGTCTTTTACTTGCAACAATATCCTCCAATACCAATTGTCCTTAGCCGAGCTTGTACATTGCCATACACTTCCTCTCTTTATGTGGTAATGATTTATCCATTTAATCCATAGACTGTCACACTTATTTGCAATGTGCTAAATATGCTTAGTCAACTGATCCCCAAGCCTCCCTTTTGTGGCAAACAAATTGTTTACCAAGAAATGGGTGCAGTCTTCCTTGCACTTGCATTATCTGAACCCTGAATAAATTGTCTACAATCTTGTTCAACCCTTTGAATCACAACAGAAGGTAGGATGCATATATGACACTAGTAGATGCTAATGCTCATCAACAATATTGATTAGTATTGATTAGTTGGATTCTGCCTTTATAAGTAAGTTTCCTAGTGAGCTTGAATTTTTGCTGTTATTCTGTCTGTAAGGATTCGACAGTCCATTTTCCTTATCTTTGTGGTTTAACTGCAACCCCTAAGTACTTAAAATGCAGAGTGCCTTTTGAGAACCTGTACAATGCAGAAGCTGAAGTTCCATTTCAGGAGTAATTCTGAGACTTGTCAGAATTTGCTTCAAGTCCATAGCAGATAGAGAAGTGTTTATACTGGAAAGTTCTTGTTAGGCTTCAATAGTGAGCTCTTGCTCTCGGTATTAGCTGATACTTTCTGATTGGCATTGCCTCTTGATCCGTCAAACTTTTGATGAAGAATCATGCAAGGGTTCGATTTATTTCCATGTCATCTCTGGATACAGTTTTTGAGTTTCAATCATAATCAGGTTGCCCTGCTGTTGTTCTTGTCGAGTGTTGGGTATACAGGTTTGAGTCACTCTGTCATTGTACAATCCAACCTTGCCTTATTTAAAGATCAAAAAGTAGTGACGGTGATATTTTATAATTTCAGTAGTTGTTGGTACTCATGCCATACTTGGGATATTAGTGCGAATATGCTCCCTTTCATGGTCTATGTTGTTCGTTTCTGACCATAAAGCTGAAGTACAACTTCCCATATCATTCAGGTGTCCTTTATAGACTCGTGGCTTCTGTCTCGGAGCCCCATAAAACAGCTCCTCCTTCGAATGATGAAGAAATCAAATCCAACAGACACGAACAGTGCACTTCAAATGCAGTTTGTGTATTCGTTTGGTGATCACTACTACTTCAGAAAGGAACTAAGGATACTGAACCTTTTAACTGCGTAAGTACAACACCCCTTCCCTTTTCGGGGTCTGTGAAGTGCTGTTACTATTCTAGTTGCCTAGTTTAATTACTTCAAATCCTTTTTTGACAACAATGCTGGAAATTTTGACAGGTACATGTTTTTGCTTGACAAATTTGGGAGAATAAGATGGCAAGGTTTTGGAAATGCAACACAAGAGGAGTTGTCTTTCCTTCTGTCCTGCACCTCTGCTCTGTTTGAAGAAAATTGAGCTCTCTAATTCTTGTGGAAACCCCCCTCTTTTTTCTTTTGTTTGGGGAAAAGGGGTTTGATGGGGTAAAAGGAAGATTCTGTAGCCTAATATTGATAGGTCTTGTTTAGTCTCAAGTGGCGTTTTACAACTCAGAGTTGTGATTTCAGTTGAATCGGATGTGGGATTATGCCAAAATCATACCTCAAAAGCATTACTGTTTTTTTTTTTGGCACATAGCTTGAAACAAACTCACACTTTTCTGTGGAGCTGACAATTTTTGACATGATACTGGAATAAGATGAGTGATCTCAAGTCTCGGATAGAGAACACAAACTTGAGCTATGGACATGCTCAACTTCAGTTTAAGTTAACATAGATTGTGTGGTTTGTCATAAAGCAACTATTGATAGTTTATGATTGTAAATGTAAACTGGAAGCAAATTGATTTATTTTTGTATGCATAGTTGTATTACACTGTAGTGCCGTATATTGTAAAATGTAAACTGGAAGCAAAGTGATTTCTGTTTGTATGCATAGTTGTATTACCGTGTTACTACCTATTATAAGGTGGGTGCTGCAATAGAGAAATTGACGGAAGGCCTCGAATGAGAATAGAAGAAACCATGCTGGTGGGTAAGGCTGGTGCTGCAATAGAGAAATTGTCAGGAGGCCTCGAATGAGAAAAGAAGAAACTATGGTGGTGGGCTATTGAAGACCCGATTACAAGGCAAAGTTATGAAGTTGGCTGTATGGAATGTTAAAAAAGGAGTTGATTCACATAGAAGAAGGCAACTATTAGCAAAAACTTGTGCAAACAAAGCGTGAGAGTTGACCTGTGGCCATGGGGACATTTTGGAGAAGCTGTATTTGAAGAACTTGCGTTGTGATTGAAGAGAGATGGTATATGTCCATGATTTATTTGAAAAGCATGTTTTTACGAGCTGATTTGCAAGTGAGGTTTTAAGTGTGTGCCGAGAAGGAATGGCATGGTTTGGACTCCGACCATGAAGGAATTTGCTTAATTCTATGTCAAAATGAAGGGATGCACTCTCAAAAAGCGAGGAAGCCACATGGTCAAGAAACTTGCATTATAGCAGAAATCAAAGTCAAATCAGAGGCAAAACAAAAGCTAAATTTTCTTCCGAAAGCGATAGGAGTTTCTCCTTTCAATAACAGTCAGTCTGTTTGGATTTAAACTAAAAGGAGAAACGATTACACCCACCCAATCGAGGTGGTGTGTCGAATATGTCTTGGAGCTTGAGGTCTATCAGAAACGAAATTGGTTTCTTGAGAGGAAGGCGCAAGGGACTCTGTGTGATTGAACTCATTTGCTTAAATCAAGTCAAAGTTGGCTCATGTACAGAAGAACAAGTATTACAGAAGAACACAGGTCCGTACTCCCTCCCCACCCCAACTGGTAACTGGTAGTAGACTTCATAGTCTTATATTACTAATTATACTACTGTGATGGTATTGTCTAATTTCTCTAATGGTCGCCCGCCATATGGGCTTGATTTGATATTGATCGGAAAAAAGGAGTGATTTTTCGTCTTAAATCCAATTGTCAAATGACAATTTATTTATGTATTTGATTTTCTTTCTATTTCCAAAAGTCACCAATCTCCATCCGTAATAAGTCACTTGGATTGTTTAAATTATTTTTTTGGATTGAGCAAAATTATTTGCAAAAGTTACAGTAGCTGTCGCCATAGTATAACCATGACAACCGCCATAATTTAGATGAATCTGCACCGTATATGTGTCTCGACTATATCGTCACCATTCAACTTTTTTTTTAATTAGGTTAAAAAATAAATTTTAATATTAAACAAATACTCATAAAATCTAACAAAAAATTTAAATAAAGATGTGTTTAATACTATTTACTTAATTTAATTACTCACCCAAAAACTAAAATTAAAGAAACTATAATTAAATTAAAAAAATCAAAACCAGCCCGGCCATCCCCTCCCCCAAGCATTGTTCATTCTCCATTAACGCCGGCCAATAGTTCAAATTTTCAGATTTTCAGATCATTATTTGGGACCGTTACCAGCAACCATGACCGCATAGCCATCCGGCTATGCGATCTGTTCTTCGCGTACAACACTTCTGTTTATTTCTTTTTTCAAGAAATATATGATAATTCAGGTTTATAATTCCATGAATCACTTATGATTTGTATATTATACTATTTCTTCGCATACAACACTTCCGTTTATTTCCCTTTTTGATGAAAAGCTCCGTTTATTTCTGATAGGCCTATATTAGGCTCAAAAGGGCGTAGCGAGACCACACATAAGCCTCGGAAACTTTCCACGTTGAAACCAGTTAAGAGATGAATCACCCACGAGATGAGATTTTTCTCAAACTGCCTTGCCTTCATCTGTTCATCCCTTCTAATAGTACAAGAATTCGCAAGTTGCACTCTTAATAATCCCCAAATTAACGCTAAATTACTTCCACCATTCATTCTAGAATCCAAAGTTCAATGGTACTTTTAGGCTTGATAAATCCTTCCACAACTTTTCCTGCGCAAACTATATATGATGTTTTCCTTCCTTTACAGGTCAGCTAGTATGCTAAATACTACATGGGGTTGTGACATCTTTGAGTGTTGTATTTATGTGTGTGTGGGTCGACTGCACATGAATTTACTCACAGCTGTTTCAACAGAAGCAAACTAGATACACTCGGGTGTACGTAATGACTTATCATAGGTGGCATCTAAGAATTATCTTGAGCCTTATTTCAGGAGGTAAAGAATACCGGCTTTGACATTTCCAATGGTACATACAGATAAAATGTTGTGTAAACCACAGAGAGTAAAATGATACAACCAACCAGCAGCAAACTGTACGCACTTTCAATGAAAAATGGACAGCAACACCAGCTGCTAGTATAAATTGGAGAGCTCCATATAGAACTAGAACAGGATTGCTTCTAACATCTTTTGCTATCAAAATCTGCAACTGTGGTGCAAAATACAACATGATTCTTTTGAGGGGCAGTATAATGTGTATAGATACAGTATTCTAGGAGAGCATATTTGCTGCCAAATTTTAGAAGCTCTAACTGCAAGCAGAAAAAGGATCTCCCATGCAAAAAAGAAAAATCCCTGCCAAAAGGAGCACAGTTCGACTAAATTTCAGAAAAATTCACTTAGTAGGAGGTACTTTCACTTTGCACACAACATTGATGAAGGCAGTCTACTTCCAGATCTAGTAAAGGGGATTGTTCAAGTCCAGTTAAAGATCAGATCGGTACAGGTTAGACAGGTCATACATATTTGAGTTTTCAATCTGTTTGTCCAATAAATGCCCTCACATTTTTGTGAAGATCCCACTTAGGTTGGCAGAAGGTTAAGATCAGGCTGCCTTATTTTGGTCATTCAGAATAGCTAACTGGGAAAGGATTAATTTTGCCAAGTCTAAATATTTCTAGAAGTCATACTACATTAGTCAAACAAGTTAATGATGACTTCCCAATATGGTTGCTGATGCAAATAAATACACATTGACCAAGGTTGATAGACCAATTGAGCTGGTAATACAATCACATAATCAAATATGCAGGCATTATTCTCATAGAAACGTCCAAATTCCATTGTGTAAGATTACTAGAGGTGCCACTCTACTCTTCTATAAAAGATAAGCTAGTGTTCAGAACAGTAGAAAGGGCATTGGACCAAAGATGTGTATACCTAGTTTCAAGGAAGAAGGACAAAAGGTGGGAAGTTGCTCAAATGTAGACAGGCAATGAGATCAATTGATATTCATGCAAATAAGTTAGTACATAGCTTCCCCTTCTAACTCTACAGCAATCATTTCCTTCCATACCATATGAGACATGAAGGGCATAACTCTGGGTTCAAATATGGACAGGCGATGTCGACCCACACATCAAAAGGTATAAAAGGTACCTAATGCACTGATAAGGATAATGCTTTGCTCTATGTTCCAATCTTTTACAGAAGGGGGGTTTCACGTGCATTCAAGTAATCATACCTCATGATGCACAAAGATATCAAATGCCATCATCTTGATCATCTGCCTCTTCAAGAATGACATATTTTGCAGGGACTTTGGTTGCACTTGAACCTTCCACAGCGCTTTTATCGATGTCACCGTTTTGAAGCTTTTGATATCTAAGAAGGAAACAAGCAGAACAAAGCAGAATGAAATACTTTCGCACTATAGCTACTAGGAATTCAAACATGAAATGCAAATCCTAAATTCTTAAATTTTGACAATCTGAACATACTCAACAACAAAAAATTTGCATCATAAAATACAGAGGATCTGAACACAGTAGGCAACATGGTACCTACTTGCTAGTTGTGCATAGGTGCTGAGATCTCACTCAAAAATTGCGGTATATATATGACAAACTATGGATTTTCAGAAGATTTAACCAATAGGACATAGTATAAGGTGCACAACATACAGAAAAAGTAAGCAGTGCGGGAGGATTGGAGGGATTCCAGACTGCTACTATGGCTTCAGATAATAGCATAGGCAAACATTTCAAAGTCAGGAAACCAGTTTCTAGTAATAACACAAGCACAAGCAAATTAGGTCTTCGCCTAATGTTCAAGATTGAGTCGTTGAATCCTTACGGCTCGTCTAGGAAGACCAGAAAAAGAAAAAAAGCAAAAAAAAAAAAAAAAAAAAAACAACAGCAAACCATGGAGGATTTCATTTGATGAACTTACTTGTACCAATTGAATAAACTGACACCAATAATGATTATCAAAAGGCCGATTCCTTTCAACCAAGTAAAGTCATCATGGAAGTAAAAGACAGCAACCTGGAAAGCAGTTTAACAGGAACTTCAGTAACAGCCATCAGCATTCTTAAGTTTAGACAACTTTGGGTTGCTTGACGAAGAAACCTTTCAGGGCTAAGGAGGACAGAAGATTATAACAAGAATAAAAATGCCAAATATTACGCAAAAATGTAGATCAGCCAAGGCATTATAGTGTTTAAGGGTTTTGGTAAAATGTCCATCATAGTCCGAAAAGAACATAATTTCCCACCATGTTTTCTTTTCTCGTGGTTTTTTTGAGTAAACAACCACAATCTGTTAATTTCATAAGATATCCCCGTGATGTTGCAGAAGTTTCACAGGAAACAATTTTAGATATGCATTAAAGAAATTTCGTTAGGAGATGAGAACTATGAGCAGTCCTTCACCAGCCATCTAAAATACCAGTATTTGATGTACTCAGGAAACATCCAGTATGATAGGCCAGCAGATTCACATGCTAAATCATTTTGGCCACAGAAATTATACATGTCAAACAGAAATTATACTTTATTCTAATAATTAGGTTAAATGTGCACACTTCTCTGAAGAACTATCTTTTCAAGCTTCAGAATAATAGTTGCCCAGAATAACTTGAAAAGAGGGGAGAATCATCGTGGAAAGAAGGATAAGAATGATGAAAAACAATACTCAAATTGGATAAACAAGAGGCAAAAACTGAATCTGTGGAAACGGAAGAGGGCAGCAGAAACAGGGGCAAATAAGCAAATCAACTGAAACAATCTACGAAAGAGTTCATACAAGTATGGTGACAGCCTCCTTGACAATGCCGGCTATTGTAACTGTCACTGCACTAGTTACTGAGATTAAAACATACTCAGTTAAGACCTGAAATGTCACAGAGAGTAAATCAGAACATGCTCTAAATATGATAAAATTTTCTGAATGTTTCAAGATAATAGAAAGCATGTTCAAATAATTATGGTTATTGTTTGAGCACTACAAGCGTTACCATGAAAAAGGCCAGAGTTCCACCAAAAAGCATTAGTAAACAGGTCCTCATCACATGCCAAGAGCTATTAAAATATTCATTTTCTGCAAACTCATGCCATGGGTCCAGCAAAAGGGATGATAAACCCGTCACTATGGCCATAGCAGGTGTCAAGTAGCTCATCAAAGTAAGCGGATTCTTCAGCCCTGAAGCAATGAATAAGCACATCTGAGTAGCTGCCATGACTCACAATTAAGGGGAGTCTTTGATGGAGATCAAGGAGAAATTCCCAAATAACTCAATAATACTAATTTCATAAACCACAACTGAAGAAAAACATTACATTAGGTCCCTACTTAGAAGCTAAGATATAATTAGCAAAATAATTAACTTTTTAAACGATCAATCTAAACAACCTACTAAAAGATAATTAACTAAAATAAGGAAATAAATATATAAAATAATATAAATATCAATAGCAACTCCAACTGTGCCTAGGATTACACCTAAAAGAAGCATAAGAACATGATGAAGATTCCTGAACCCACTGAGTTGTTAGAATCAAGCCTAGGGCTTGGATTCCTTCGATGGGGCAGGACACAAATTCTAGTCTCTCAAGCAGACAACTTTATGCACACTTTTTGAGAAATGCTTGGCCAAGAACTTGAGAAATTGGAGTTGTGCCAGCAATACAGTAAGCCATACAACAGAGGCTACAACAGATATTAAATGTCAAACTGCCACAAGGCAGTTCCATTAGGCATTATCCAAGTACATGACAAGGTAAGACGTGTTCTGCAATTTCCAGGAGCCTCATAAAATAGACCATAGAACGATATTTCAAAAAAGGATTATTGGATAGAATTAATACGAACTTTGGTGCTATTGGATAAAACAATACCAACTTTTTTGTGGACGTGAGCGGTATGCACTTTAACCCATTTATGAGGAGTAGAACACCACCAAGTTGAAGGGGTTAAGACATGTCAAAGAGATGACGTGGCAAGTGAATCCACTAATTTGGACGGCTTTGTTGAAAAATTACATAATTTTTTTCTTTCAACTGAGCGGTGCTTATTAAAAGTAATTTTCAACTGAGCCAACCAAGTCAAATGATTCACATGCCACGTCATCTCTCTGGAGAGCGTCAACCCCATCAACTCGGTGGTGTTGTGCCCCGTTAAAATAAGGTTAAAGTTCATACTGCTCACATCCAAGGAAAAAGTTAGTATTAATCTTGGCAATAGCACCAAAGTTCATATCATTTTCATCGAAAAACCCTTCAAAAAAAGCAAGTATAGAATTTCACTCAATCTATATGCACATCACCACCATAAATTAGTTCTGCTCCTAATATGTAAATCAAGGCAGCATGGTACTCACCATGGGCTTCGTTCTTCAAGGTAGTTTTGGTAGCAGCAAACACATCCATGAGGGAGATCAGTGATACATAAGAGAAATAGACAAAGGAAGAAAAAAAACAGTTAAGATCATTTAAAAATATATGAAAAAGGAATTGGAAAAGAACTATCATTAAACTACTTCTATTATTATAGATTGTAAGTAGTTTGTAAAAACACAATTACACTAACTATTGGCAGCAAGTAAACCACACAAATTACATGAGGAACAAGCCATACCTGGAGAAGAATCTGTGTCATACACCACCGAAATCCAGACATAACAGCAGCAAGCATAACGAAAATGAAACCCCAGAACTCGAATTCTGTCTCCTTTGCAACTGCCGAGAAGATGGGACAATGGAGATGTCAAAACCAAAACTACAGATACTAGTTGATCAATGGGCAATAACTTAATTGTCAGAACTCTTCACAGTTACATCATTTTCATCCCATCTATGCCTGGATGTTTACAGCCACACAAAAATAGGAAGAGTAATAGTCTTTCTACAATGTAAAGGCAAAGGCAACACAATACACACCTTTGAGGTTTTGACCCCCTCTACATGGGAGCCAATTAAGGCACTAATCTGTTGCTTTTTAGTTGCAACTATTAAGTAGTTACTGTTGACCAATGTACATGCACAGCCAGAGAAAAAGAGATATTGATAATTTGATATCAAATGACCAAGATTTGGGAAAGCTCGTAGCACATACCAGTCAATAGGATCCCAATTGAGATGACAAGAATGATTCCGAAAAGTTTAAGGCTTGGAGACTCCAACCTAATACAACCAAAAGACAAGCCAAACAATGTAAGAACATGGGAGACAAGGAACAAATGTGTAAAGCAATCACAACAATGTCAAAACATTCAAAACATGAACATAGCAATAACACAATGACTTTATTGTAATTGAGTTGACGCAAAAACACATCCTAAAAAATTTAGCAAGTACTCCATTCCAAATTGAACACCCTATATTGCCCATTGGTTTTTCAACCTAGAACCATAGGCTATTTGAATCACATTTCCCTGTAAGGAATCCTCGGTATATATTTGGGCCCTAACCATGATAAGCATATGTTATCAACTTTGGACCTTCAATCCGGATGGAGGGAGTAACTCCTTAGTTACTCATCACATCTGTGCAAAACGTCCTCGATGCAAACCAAGAAGAACATAAGGAACAAATTAATGGCTGAATAGCTGATCATGTATTGAAAATCATCACCAGCTGGCAATGGTTAAAGAGAACTAGCACAGTGTTGAATAAAAGCATTGTAAAGAGAAATACTACTGAGTATCTATGATTGAAAATTATGCAAGGATTGGCGACAAGTAACGGTAAGTGTGAAGTTATGAGCCCTTTTTGCCTTAAATAACTAAAATAAAATAAGCTCCTCTTGCACAACTGAGTTTTAAGCGAAGCACTACTGAAATTGAACTACGCTCTTAGCTTTTTACATCAATAGTCTTCAGAACCCTAACATAGAGGTGCAAAACAGGTTGATCAGGTATGGCAAAGATCAGATTACTTTATACTTGGATAATATACAAGTTGCTTATTTGCATTTTGATTGAAGTTGCTCAACTAGGAGCAAAACAGGTTGACACAATCAATGCAAGTCTCCAGCAATTTCTATCGTAGATTCAAAATGAGGCCGTTTCACGATGAAGTAGCCACATTGGAAAGGTTTTCAAGTTGGCCCATGTTTACACTCCAAGATAACCATGATGTGCTACACAACTCCACTATACTGCAAATCTGCACCTGGAACTGCAATCAAAACAGTATTTTGAATCCTTGATTTCTACCATTAAGAATTGACTGTGATTCTTTTCCTCTATATAAATCAACTTATGATATTGACTTCTAGGATGGAATATGGATAGCCTAAAGCAGCCACAAATTTAACATGTCAAAGCGCACCCAAAAGTAACACGCAACTCCCAAATTGGACGAGAGAAGAACGTTGAATGTTCTTGAAAGGACAAGGTGGCAGCCCTACCATACCTGTTGCTTTAAGAAAGAAATTATTGTAATGAATCCATACTGGCTGTTGCAGTAGTAGTTGTTACACCAGTATAAAATCTGGATTTTTAAATCTCTCCAACCAATCCAAGCACACATTTTCCGACATTTCTGTGCCTTTAAAAACAGACCTATCAGTGACCAAGGTTTCAACCTCACCTATATTCACCTTCACGCCCCCAAAAGAAAAGGAGGGGGCCTACTAAGAAAACCTTACTTTTCAAAATATTTGCATTTAAGAACACAGAAAGTTATTTAACACAAAGCAGAAGCAAATACAGAACTTTGTCAAATAGTCAAAATATTCGAGTTTAGAAACAAAAAATGCAAAGACCTATACCATCTTCTATGGCTCTATGCTGCAAAATATTGGCCCTGCGAACACAAATATTTTTAAGAGAAAAGGACCTCATAATAGTTTCTTCAAAAATAGGTTAAGCAAGTTCTGTTTGACAGGATAATTTGCAAGGTTCATTTAAAATCTAAAGTTGGAATACTCTATTCAAGAATATAAACTCTCCGATTGATTTGACCCGGGTTTCGGGGTCAGATCATTTCTGCCAGTTTTGACCTAATGTGCTCCCACTAAAGCTAGACGGGGGAAGGGGTAAAAATTGGGCTCTAAAATCCAATCTGATCCAAATCACCTCAAAATCATTTGATTATTTGGTTTGGTTTCGAGCTCCAAAACACTATACGATTTGGGCTCGAAAAACATCTTAAAATCTAGGGCCAAACAGATACAACATCTTCACAGTTCCCAAGGATAAGGCTGCAAGTATCTAATCCCCCCCCAAGACTCCCCATCCGACAGGAATGAATAATTTTTTAAAAAACAAGACTACATATGTGGCCCTCCAGCATTACTGATTTGGTTTTCAATTTATACCCAAATAAATTACAAATGGTTACCCATGATTCAGATGCTTATGAATGGAAGTTATCTGTTCAACATTAATATTGCCTACAAATTCTCTCACCCAAAATCAAATCCCATGTATCTGCTACAGATCATTAGGAATAACTAGGATGTGAATTTCTCCTACTTCAAAAATTCAACGTTCAATTTACCTCTATTTCTTCTCACGTTTTCTGAACTGGGGGATGATACATTTTGATGCAAGTAACGACGATCAAAACTGAATCATCTGTATTGTTAATTGCAAATATTAAGATAATTACACTCGTTAACCAAATAACCTAAATGATTACTAAGGTCCTACGGTTTTTCTCTCTCTTCGCCCTTTCCCCCTGCCCCCAAATAATAAACAAAATACATAAATAAATAAATTGCTCTATAACAAAGGAAGCAGAAATATAAATGGGCAAGGAGGGAGGGAGTAAAACAGAATAATGGAAATGGGAAAATATAGAAAAGGAGGTGGCATGATAATGGCTACCTGAAAGCAAAAGCAAATAGAAGAAGAAATATTGGAGAAGCGGATTTACACTGCAAAAGAACAAGCAATTCAAAATATCACAACGCATATCCTTCCATGAATTTGAGGATGGGAAAAACATGCTTAATTTCGGAAACAATTCAGGCTGCAGAAATATAAAGTGCAAGTATGAGAGACCAACCATAGTGGCAAACGTAACAGAGATGAAAACAAGTGATGCATTGCTCAGGTTAATATCCAATGCAGTCGCAAGAGCTGTTGGTACAACTGTGAAAGGCAAAGGCCATCTGTCGCATTAGTTATTAGAGAAGTTAATATTAATGAAATGTTTCAAAATCAACATCAGAACCAGTATATAACATTGGGATATTATATTCAACAATGAGGAAATGGATGGGGAAAAAATTAAGATCTTAGTAATGGCATGCGCCAAAAATAAGCCCAGGTCTTGTTAAACTCTAGGTATCAGCTATCACCAACGACAACAAATGCATGGAATCATACATATATTATTTTCAAAGTCTTCATAGACCCCATAGCAAATAAAATAACATTGAACGCTTCAATTTGCCCATGATTTACTGACGAGAAGTTGACCACAGTACTTGCAAATATTATTATCTTTAAATTTAATCACATCAGTATTTTGATATTACACGAGCCTACTGAAAGCTCTTGCCCATCATTAAAGGAGATTATTTCAAGGCAAACATGTATAGTTATCTTTTCTTTTTCAAAAATTCTTTTATAGTGTCAGATATATCCTTTTTAATCTATAGGGAAGGGTAATTTTCATCTATACAGCCTAGGAATTCTTAAATTCTTGCTCTAGCTCCTTTGTGGAAATATTCAATAAAGAATATCCAGCACAACAATCATCAAAAGGAAATGGAGGTCAAAATGAATAGTACACTAAGAGCCAATTTAAGGTAAGGGGCTTAATGGCTTACCGTTCCTAAAGTAATCTCTCCAAGTAACATGGACATCTTTATGAAACCTTTCCCACCAAATCCAAGTAATAGCCTTAGATAAAACAGCTTGCATACCAAAGTGAATTGTGTTCATCAACAATGGTGCTGGGAACTTTCCCATGTCATCACCTAATAGAGATTTATTATACCTAGTTGCACCAAGAACATTAAAATATTAGAAAATATCATTTGACAAGCAAGAAAAATATAATTTAACTCAACCATAAGAGGACAGGTATGACATGTATGCGTATCAATGTCGCGGTCATGATTTCCCAATGCAGCAAAGTTAGATAACTATGAGGCCAGAGGCACATAAATGGATTAAGATATCAACTGTAGTTGGCAGTTAAATCTTGTTTCTATCAAAGGCCTCTCTACAAAGATAAACAATTGAATTCTGTTGCTCGTAGTACAGGCTTACATAAAAATTTCCCTATGTCAAATACACGATAGATAATGAAAAACTATGCCCTAACCCTTGGACCACCACTACAAAGAGTTTGATTGGGCAAAATATAGGGGCATCTTGACATAAGTCAACATCAACATGCTCCTAAACCAGTCACATCATGATCATGTTTCCTTTAAGGGTTTTTATAGCCACTCCCTCCTTCCAAGTGAAACATGTGAACGAGAAGAAAGACATACTCAATTGAGTTGAAGCAGTACATCAGGGAGATGACATTGTCTTGTGTTTTTGTGACACACCACTGCCAGTGTCCTGATTCCTGAGAGTACACCCTAATCTCTCAAGTCTCAACAGTGATATCTTGAAGCAGATCCATTGTCCAAGTGACAACCCCCCCCAAAAAAACACACACACACCCCATTAAGTAGGTCCAATAAACCCACAAAACTGAAATCTTTTGAATAAAAGATATCCAATGCCAGATGTAGGAAACAGATGTTTTCATGCACCTCACACAACTATGTGCCTTGTCAATGTCACTCTACTCTACACTTCAAAAGTTCATCATAAAATTCAATTTCTTTCTTCCAAAAATCACAAAGCCTTTAATATCATCAGATCAAATTTCATTGCTTTCGTCCAATCGCCCTTCTATGGCTCCTCAACTTTGGTCCACATAGGCACCAGACATCATGTATAAATCCAATAAAGGCCCGAACTGTGACTAGTGATTCTAAATTATCAATGAAAAAGGACTCGAAATAATAAAAATGGCACGCCACTCCACATCATAGCATCAAAAACATGAAGTTATTCTAATTAAAGCACCACCAAACATGATGACTTGGAAGCAAAGAGCAAAATAAAAGTAAAAGCCTAAGGCGTATAGACTATTAAGAGTTCAACATCGCTAATCGCCCCATACTGGATTAAACACCAGCCTACCTTTGATCCTACTTTGAATTGCATAAATGTAAACATTGTACTTGTAATCCTGCCAAACTGTCAATTTCTTCCCCAACAACCTCCCCCTCATCCAGGGAGGTCCTCCTCTATAATAAATTGCTAAAGCAACCCTCAATTTGGAATGGAATTATCACTGTCGTCAAAGCACAAAGACTAGCTCATAAGAATCTAGGGAGCAGAGAACACTTACAGAGTCAAAAACAAACTGAAGGTGTACCAGACGAGGATAAAAAACAGTGTTTTAAGCACATTGGCAGCTGAAAGTTCACCTTTTGAATCTGCCACCGACACTCCATTAGAACTCTCATTCTCTTTCCCACTAATTCTATTTTCTACATCGAATGGTACGTATTTCTCATCACCATTTCGAGTACCATCCAACTCTCCACTTCCATCCATACCCACTCTGTCTCCTCTCTCTCTCTCTCTCTGTCTCCCTCTGTGGCACACACACCAAGAAACGGCTACAGCGTCGACTTTCAAGTTCTAAATTTGGCTTGGCATCCCTTATTAACGAACCGCGGCGAATCTGGAGCTGGTACGAATCGCACCAGCCCAAGAACGAGGGTTCGAACCCTAAGCAGCCCAGCTCTGGATTTGCCGATTCTTCAAATTGCTATGTCGTATTTACAATAGCAATGGCTCCTCTATTTGTATCAGGACTTGCAGATCTCCCAGACCGATCTGATTCGATTCAACGGGTATACAGATGGAGAGGAGAGAGAAAGAGGGGTTTTGAGATCGGATCTAGAGGGAGGTTTTCGTTGTTGAGTCGTCGAAATGTCGTCGTCGTGGTTGGTTGTATGGTGGATTTCTTTAGACTCAAGATTTAACAGCTTACTTTCCTTCTGTCATCTCACCCATTTCGTGAAAAATTTAGTTGGCGGTCCATTCAAAATAATTATTTATCCTATTCGATAATTTTAGATAAATGTTTTTAGGTCTATTAAAATTTGATTAAAAAAACTTTTGAATTAAATCCGGCGGAAAACTCTAATTTTCGGCGACGTGTCTATAGTAAATAACGATTTTGCCCTTACTAAAACCAAGTGGTCACGTGATTTTTCGGAAAAATTTACCTGCCAATCCATTCAAGTATGAGTAATTATTTATCTAACTCACTAATTTTAGATAAATAAATTAAAACATTAAAAGTTTCTAAAATTAATGGGTCGGATAAATAACTTCATTTGGTGTTGAAAGTTAAGGGTCAAATCCACATCTACCACTCGGGTACACATGCTTTGCTTGCATTATATATAGCATTTGTAATAAATAAATGTGTTAAAAAGTGACATTACCATTCTAGATCTTACTTTCAAACAATGGGAATTATTAGGGGAACAAATGGGAATACAATAGAAAACATATTACTGAAACTCAATTCTAAGGCCCAACTTTGTATTTTGTTTAATTTATAATTTTATAACTCTTCACAGTTAATTAATTAATTAATAATATAAATTTATTTAAAAATTATTTGCTTCTATGATACAAACTTATTTAAAA
This sequence comes from Talinum fruticosum, assembly GCA_021018815.1. NCBI lineage: Eukaryota > Viridiplantae > Streptophyta > Magnoliopsida > Caryophyllales > Talinaceae > Talinum > Talinum fruticosum. Next base: position 782,179 of record JAITYX010000109.1, read on the forward strand.
ATTGCAAGTTTGTATAATTTGATACAAACTTATGTGTTAAAAAGTTCTAACTTGATTGATTCATTTTTAAGTACTAATTAAATGTAAATTGTTGGTTTGTATTAATAAGAACAAACGCGAAAAAATAAAAGTAAATTAAATTTTTCTGGTATAGACACATGTGCCTATAATGATTTTATATATCTAAAATATTATTAGCTAATAATTTATTTTCCTTTTTATATTCGCACTGAAAAGCAATTATGGTCATGTTTCATTTAAGTGTAAGGAGTTGTAAGTAAAATTATACGGAGCTCTAAGGATGTATAGACAGTTATAAAGTTGATTATAAAAAGTTGCAAGCAATCGTAAAAAATGTAAAAAATTATAAGGAACTCGTAAGTATCCGTAAAGTTGCAAGTCGAAGCTAAATAAAATAGAACATGTATATGATTTTCATTGAAAAATTCGAAGTGTCATCATAATTAGGGATGAACTCACGATCCATGAAATCCTATAGTAATGTGCTTGGTGTTATATGATCTCTTTTATCTCCACCTATATTTCTAGAGACCACCTTTGATGAAAGGATAATCATTCAATGATCCAAGCAGAGAATTGAAATTATTTGAAAGGTTAAATGTCTTTAAAAGAATAACATTTAATTAGGGGAATAATTCTACAGGATGTGCTCATAGGTCATACGCTTGGGAGGGATTTTGGCACTTAACTTTATATTTATGATGATTGTTGAGTGTGATTTGATAACAGCACTTATTGAAAAACACTATTTGAGGACATTGGTTTTGGTAACATTATATGGTGCAAGGATTTCAAACCCTACCAAAACCTTATTTATAATTTTGACATATGGAATGATACATCACAATACTGATGAGACGAACCACTCGAATTGTTATATATCAATTGTTAGGATCATGTTTTCTCAATTACTTGAACACATCACATCTAATTAAATTATTTTGAATGTTTTCTCACTAATTCGATGTGTTGTATATACACCTACCGGTAATTACTCGAAGTATAAAGTTTGATGTTATGCAAATCTAAATGATTTAATCACTCTCAAAAGATAAGTTGGCATTACGTAACATGAAAACATAGTTATGAAAATATGGTTGAACCTATTCAATGTATGACTATACTTTTTCAAGACTTATTCTCTTTGTATAAAGTAAGTTGTTTACTCATTGGACCTCTCTGTAAATGGACTATCAACGAGGGTGCGGGAGGGGGCACACAAATCAAACTAGACCCAATGAAATCCTAAAATGCAAGGTAACTAAGTCTATACAAGCCAACGTACAAGAAATTTTGTGTATGACAGGACTTAAACCTATGATACTAATTAAAGTTGAAACCATATTAGAAAGTATCGGTAACCATTACGTTAAAGAAACATTAAAATCACTGGAACGACTAAATGAATTCCAAATGTCAATATAAAGACTGCTTATGATAATCAAACTAATTAGGCATGGGAAACACTCGCTACAAGCTCAAATATTACAGCATTGAATTGGTCACTCTCTCTCTCTCTAATGCTACTGGCTGGCCGGTTGAGATCTGCGTTTGGTCTGCCGTCATCTCTGGGTCTCTGTCAAATGTCCCATGCAGAAATTAAATGACAGACTTGAGTAGAGCTGCGGTGAAAACCCAGCGAGCTCAACTTTCTCGCTTTCGCCATCTACTAACTAACCAAAATAGGATGCATCCCCATAATTTTATTAATTTGGCCCCCGACAACGTAACCCATGAAAGACATTCTTAAATTCAGTTTTGCCGATTATTTTCATTAGCTTGCATTTTCTTCTTCCTCGTTTTACATGCATTACATCAATTAATTCATTAATTAATTAATTTAGAGGTTATAAAAGGCTTCTTAGTCACCTCAAACAAGGGACAAATCCCATACTCTCCCACACAATAAATTAATGTCCTAGCTAACTTTAGCTAGCCATGTCAATAAAGATTTGGTATAAGTTAAATTTAAATATGATAAATTATATAATTAATTTAAAAATTACATAAAATATTTAAGTTTGTCTAATAATCAACTTTTTAGACTTAGATAAGCTCAAGTTTTAAATGTTTTTGTTAAAATTGGTTTCAAACTATAGAAATAGAAAAATAAATACAAGAATTTTGCTAGTGTCTATGACTTATTGCCTGGGAATGAGAGGAATCATAGAACTGTTTTGTCTCATGAAAGAATAAAATATAGAGTATTATTAATACTTGTAAATACCTTATTCACATGAGATTTTAATTAATAGATTAAAGAATAGTAAACACGGTGAGGTTTTATTCTCTATTTTGATGTAAAGGCTTGATCTTACTTGTCTTCCTTTAAAGGTTATAAATTAGTCAATTTTAATTGGTTTGGTAATATATATCTTTTTAAAAATAAAAAATAAATTAATAATTGATAATGCAAGTAAACCATCTAACTCACAAACTTAGAGTCAAGACAGTAAAAAAGAAAAAAAATTCAACCCGTACTCAAGACTAACAAAAATTAACAAGGAAATTTGCTAAAGAAGAGATCAAATAAGGAGTTGAGTTGAGTACCTTACTCAGTCAAAATAAAAAAATTTGAGTATTTACTCCTTACCCTTGTGGGGAAGAACCTCATTAAGGGTAAGGAAAAGTAATATGGAGAGTAACTTTTACCTTTTTTTTTTTTTTTTTTAAGGCTAGAGGAACTATTACTTTTTACCATTTACTCTCAGCTTTTCTAACACTTCTAATTTCAAAAAAATTTATTATAGATTGGGGTGTGTATTGCAATATGAACTGTGCGTCAATGGTAGCAATGATCATTCATTCAAGCATAGTGACTAATAGCAATTTAGAAATTTTTTATATTTAACATTTGGGGTGTGTTTGGTTGGGGGAAAATGATTTTCCCGAAAAATAATTTTCCGATTTTCATGTGTTTGGTAATAGAAATTTCGGAAAATCATTTTTAGGGAAAATGAATTTTCCCCTAAAACAATAAATTATTTTCCACTGTGAGCGGAAGGAAGTTGTGTTTTCCTTCGCCGCTCCTTTTGCTCCCTTCGCTCGCTCCATCGTTGCTCCACCTCTTTCTCTCTCTTTCTCCAGTCTCCATAGCTGCTCCACCTCTCTCTCTCTCCATCCTTTCTCGGGTCTCTCTCTCTCTCTCCAGCCTCCATCCTTGCTCGGCTTTTGTTCTCTCCAATCTCCAAGTCTTCCTCACGCAACACAAGTTGAATTTTGCTTGTGGCTGTCTCAATTTGGTAATATTCTTTTTCCACATTTCAAATTTTCGGACTATAGGTTGAATTTTGCTACCGAATTGGTCCCGATGGTATCATGAGATGATATTTTCACATTAAGCTGGTACCTTTTGATTAGAGCATTGATTGAATTGATTCGGGGTTCTCATTTTAGATTACCTGGTGAATTTACGTATGCGAGATGTTTTTGGGGAAGTTGTGACTCTCTTTGTTTCCAGTTTGAACTAATAAAATAATGAATGGACAAGTATTATTTTTCTGGGTGTCTGTGTTTGCCAAGCTTAAATTGCACCACAAAATTTAGGGTTGTGCTAGGGATGTTAGTTATTAGATTCCAACAGGCCAATTTTTTCTACTCGAAGAACTAATATAAAGTTGAGAAATCATTGAAGTATTAATATTGAATGAAGTTACATGTGCAAGGCAACACTTGAAGTGTGAATTTTGTATATACCGAGAGCCGATGAGATTAAGATGTGAGTTGGGTAAACCGTATGATAGGACTTTGCTTAAACCATTATCAAAACATAGATATATCTATTGGAAAATTGCTCCAGGGTGTTGTTTTGATAAATTCCTCATAATTAATTGATTTAAATCCATATTGAACGGGCGTATAACCTGGATACATAATGGATTAAATACAAGCGGGAATAGAACTCTTGAATATCGGATGGGGTAATAGCAATTATTTCATGGCGAAGTCAGGGCAAGGTGTAAATGCAAAAATTGTACTTTCTTTCTTTATTTGTCTTGTTGGAAAACCGGGAGAGAAAATGAGTTTTTTTTTTACGCGGGGGTTGGTTGTTAAGATATGTCGGTAGGTTGTATAGCTAATAGGAATGGTAATTATGGCATAAAGAAGTAATTTGAGGACATGATAATGTCACCGTTGCTAGGAGAGCATAAAGAGGTTAGATTTAGTTATTACCATGAGATAGTTTCAACATGGTGTTCAATGTGACTCTAAAGGCTATGGGTAATGGGATGTTATTTGAAAGCATTGAAGGGTCTTGACCGCTTAAGTATGAGAATTGCGTTCATGTTGTTGATATACTCGTGGCTTTAAGAATATAACTTGATCCGATATATTGTTCAATCCATTTTGAGATTCTATATTATTTGTGTATGACAGTCAAAATGTCTTGCATTTTCGTGTTACATTTTGACTTTTATTCGATTCTTTTGAGCTCATAGTGGTTGCTTCATTGTAATATTTTCTCCCTTTTTTCCTCTTCTTAGGTTTCTCCACTTGTTGAAATTTACCAAAATGATTGGCAAGGTTAATAAGCAAAGGCATGATTTTTGCACCTTCATCTTGAATCTTAAGCAATGCAATTAGCATCAAATGGGAGTCACGGAGAATACGGTTCGAAAGCAGACCCCATTTTATCTCATTCTCATATTGCGGAAGAGCCTCAAGAATGTACTCTTTGTGAAATCGGTTCGAGTGGACATGGATGCTTTGGTTGCGGATGACATAATAAATATTGATACCGATGAGAATTGTACTCGACTAAATTCGGAACAGCCACAATGCTAGATATGTCTCGATAGTGGAGGTTGTCATACCTTTGAAACTCTGTTTTATTGTTAGCCTCTTGTATATTATCAAACTGTTGTGTGTGTGTATGTCTCCATCATATAAACCTTGTGATAATTTTTCGCTCATGAGTATCTCCATTATATAAACCTAACTTATATGCTTGATGTGTAGAATTGATAAGTTGTTATTTGATGCCAGGAGAAGATTTAATTGCTCCATGTGATTGCAAAGGCACCCAAAAGTATGTCCATAGGTCATGTCTTGACAATTGGAGCTCTGCAAAGGTATATGATTTTTAGCTCGTTCCTACAAGTTCTAGCTCACAATCAAAAGTTTATTGCACAACCATCTATAGTTATCTTGAAATAGAAAAGGTTTTGTTTACAACCAAAGGTGTAGTAATTAGGTAGCATCTAGAAATTATATATGCAAGTCATAAAAAATGAGGACAAAAAGTTAATACGAGTTTCAAAGGTATTCTATTATGATTTACCATGGTTACTAATTATCCTCTCGTGACAAATTTTTGTAGTTTCACTTTTTTGATTTTATGCCATTTCATGCTTTTTTGGATAACTTTGGTTTCTTTTTTTATTTTATTTTTAGGAAACATTATTGGTTTCCTTTGTTTTGGGTTTAGGGTTTAGGGTTTAGGGTATGGGGTTTAGGGTTTAGGGTTTAGGGTTTAGAGTTGAGGGTTTAGGGTACGGGATTTAGGGTTTAGGGTTTAGGATTTAGGGTTTAGGATATGGAGTTTAGGATATAGGGTTTAGGGTTTAGGGTATGAGGTTTAGGGTTTAGGGTTTATGATTTATGGTTTAAGGTATGGAGTTTAGGGTTTAGGGTTTAGGGTATAGAGTTTAGAGTTTAGGGTTTAGGGTTTAGGACATGGGGTTTAGGGTTTAGGGTTTAGGAAAATGTTATTAATTTCCTTCCTACCAAACAAAGGAAAATGAATTTTTGGAAAATTATTTTTCATTCTACCAAACAAAGGAAAATATATGTGCAAAATGATTTTTAAGAAAAATTATTTTTCGTTGGAAAATTATTTTTGGGAAAATGATTTTCCCCCAACCAAACACACCCTTGGTATTTAATTTTGCAATTCGACATTATACTTACATTTTTTCTAGAAATAAACCATTGTTATGTTTGCTATAAATAATTGATGAACACGTATTTCTTTTATCAATGAACATCTATAAGATTTGGTGACAACATTGTTTCGAGGTGAACTCTTATTTAAGGATAGTAATGAATGCTTACAAGATATAATAATAAATATTTAAATTTTTTTGATATTCTAACACTAGTGTATGTTTCCAAATTTATGTTATAATTACATTTTTAAAATGATTTCGAAATGACTATTTATTACACATAGCGATGAAAATTTTTGAAAGTTTATGTATTTATTATATTTGGCGCTTAGATCGCCGGTCATTATTATAATGTCATAAATACAACATTATCAATTTCTATTAATATTTTTTGGAATATTGGATGGGAATAATACAAATTTTGGAGTGTTGGCCAAATTTAATACGAATAATTTCCTTGATCGTAAAACGAAGCAACTTTGGGGGTATTTTCTAATATCGAATGCCACCGAGTTGTATGTGCGGCCACTCATCGAGAACCCGACGTGGCAATATTTTTGGACACGTGTACGGCGGAGGCAATTATTTGAGACACGTGTACAACGGAATGAATGAATTGACTTTAATTAAGAGGTTGTGGTGTGAGTGAGGAATGATTAATATTTTAAAAAATAATTAACAATAAAAAAGGTATATTAATGACAGCTTAAAATTAAAACGTTAGATTAATTAGAATTGAAGGCTAGTTAACCTCCATCTCCCTTTTACATGTTTCCCTCTCTTCCCGTCGGACATGCTCCTTGGTCTCTCTCTTCGTATCTCACATTCAATTATCTCGCTCATCACAGCTTGCATCTTGTTTCATCTCTTATCGTTACTCTCCATCCCGATAAATTGCATCATCCGGCTTTATCTCTCTCTCGCTCTCTATCTTTCTTTCCTCCTCCTCCTCTCTCTGTCTTTCTTCGTAATTGGGTTTCGTAGAAACCTCGTTATATCTCTCTCTTCTCGTGGTATAGTTGTGGAAAACAATTCTTCTAGTGTCAAAATCATCAAGAGGTTGGTGGGAGACGTTTTGTTTGAAGAAATCAAAGCGTGCGTGCTCATTTGAGGAAACGATCGTGTAATTCGAAACCTGAATGTAGCTTTAATTTGGTTGTGAATTGATGATGTTGAAATGCAAATGCAACCGAGTATGAATTAGGGTTTATAATTGTTAATGTTGTAATGGTTTTGATTTAGGGTTTACTTATTTGTGTATGTGGAATTGGGAGAAAATTGATAATTTTAGGTGTCACTTTTTTGCCTTACTCGGGTTACTCTGTTTAGAGTGATTAATTTCTTCAATTTTGCCTGAATTATTGTTGAATTTTGGTGTATTTATGTGGCATTGGGGGAAAAATGAAAATGTTAGGTGATAATTTTTTGGCTAATCGGGTTACTCTTTGTTTAGTGTTATGATTGAATTATGGTTGGATTGTTGTTGGTTTTGTTTTATGTTTGATGAAGTGAAAAAATGGATGATGATTTGATAACACCGTATCTTCATCATGGGGGCAAGTTTGTACATGATAAGAAGTTAATGTATGAAGGGGGAAGTACTAGATCAATATACCCTGTAGATATTAATAGGCTGAGTTATTGGGAGTTAAAAGGGATAACGAAGAGGTTGGGTATGGGAGAGTTGAGGATTTTTATTATTTGATTCCTAGGACAAGTTTTGAGTATGGGTTGAGGAGGATGAAGAGTGATGATGAAGTTAGGGATACGGTGGCTGCTATATATAAACATAAGGAAGTGAATGTGTACATTGTACACACTATTGATGAGTCTCGATGAACTTGCTCAGCCTTTACCCGCCCCTCCCTCTCGTCTCCGAGTGTGAAGCGGAACCATCCTCCCCAAAGGCAGTGAAAAATGTGGGCCAAATTCAAAGTCCTATGTGGCTAAAACAAAAAGGCAAACAGCAGCAAAAAGGCCAAAAAAAAAGAGAGCACAAATGGAAAATGCTGATGATGATGATGATGTTTGTCATAGAGTAAGGGCAAAGTTTGAAAAAGAAAGAGATGAGTTTAGATATTGTCTACCCATCCCTTCGAAAATAAGGTGTTTGAGGTTAGTCATAGGCTTGATAGCCTCCATGTAGACATGAATGCTGCAACATGTATGTGTAGAAAGTGGGATTTAACTGGAATACTATGTTGCTATGCTATTGCCTGTGCCGCTTGGTTGAAAGGAGATGCTCGAGGACTTCATCCACCCATATTTCAAAAGGGAAATGTACATGTGAGCATATGAACTTCCTATCTTACCATGTGTTGGGGAAAAACATTAGCCATCCATGGACATGCCTCTAGATCCCCGCGATGTCAAAGTCACGCCTGACGGACCAAAGAAAAATAGGAGAAAAGATCCTCATGAAGATCCCAAGAGACCAGGTCACTTGATTAGACATGGGAAGGAAATGACATGCACCATCTGCCATAGAATAGGTCATAATAAGAGGACATATCCAAATAAGGATGCCCAAGCAACCAATGTTGTTCCCACACAAAGGAGAAGGAGGGGCGGACCAAGAAAAACTCCATTCATAGTTGCAATTGGAACTGTTGCACCTTCCACTAGTAGGAAAAGAGGAAGAACAAGGGCAAGTGGAAGAGGTAGAGGAAGAGGAAGGCAAAGCAAGTGTTACAGTGCGAAGGCAAGCAATCGGATAATGTATGTTTCTTTACTCATATAATACATTCACAACTACCCCCACCAATGTTCCATAGTAATTGACACACAATTTTGTTTTTTCCCCAGTGTTGCAGCAACTTCAACTCGCCATTTCATCTTCTCTTCAGCTTGAGCAAACAGCTTTATTGACTCAAACCTTTGTGGCCAGCAACTAATTATGTGTTAAGCCTATTACTTAGTTGTATTTGTATGAAGCCTTCTAATTTAGTCAGCAAACAATTGTATGGCCAGACATATTATACATTTTGATTAGAGCACAAGCTTGTCATTTGTGCTTTGCTTATGTAACTAACAATTTCCAATATTATTATTCGGACTAATTATGTGATATATATTTTACTTTTCCTTTACACTCGTATTCCATACATAAACTTCCAATATATTTCCAATATGACTTAAATCAATAATAATCCAAACATTAACATATAATATGACTTAAACCAAACTTCCAAGAAACTTCCAATAAGCTTGTCATTTGTGCTTTGCTTATGTAAAACATAAACTTCATTTCACATACAATTTAATAAGCTAACAAAAGAGGTCATACATATCCAACCTCATTACATCCTCACTACCCAAACTTTCAATAACAGAGACCATTTACCCTCCCCCACCCTCCACCTCTTAAATGAACCTAACTAACAAAACTCCAACCACTACAATTGCAAGCAAATAAAGTCAACCCCGATTTCCATTCTTCCTTATACAATTAAGCTCTTCCTTGCAAGCTTTCAGTAGCTCATTTGCCTTGCCTCTCTTCACCTTCTTTTTGGCTAATTTCTTCCTTAATTTGCTATTCTCTTCAATTAAGTCTCTAACTTCACTTGATACCTCTGCTTGGATGATTCCCTTGCTCCTCTCAGTCATCACTTCCTTCGCATTTTTCAGTTCCATATTCAAGTTAAGTATAAGACTAATCAACTCTTCAACTCGTTCTTCCAAGTATCTCATTCTTCTCATTCAAGCTTACATCTTCATCACCATCCCACTTGAAATATCCACAATTTTAATTCAGAACCTTCACAAAAAGTACATTTACATTCAGCAGCTTGTTCGACTTTCAAAATACCTAATTTCATAAAATTTCCCTACTAATTGTCAAAGAAATTACCTTTCACAAATGGCATCCATGGAACTTTCTCCCTCTATTTGGGGGCTTCTTACATATCCGATGAATGGCTGGAACATTATGAAAACATCTTACTAATTCATCCCGAACTAGTTCATTGCTTGCTTTTGAAGATCCCACCACCGAGTGAATAGGGCCTCTTTTTGAAGACTCTCCAATTCAATTTGCTCTCGACATCCTTCTTCAACCTCAACCTCTTCGATCTTCGATTTCTTCTTCCTCTCTAACCACTTCCACCACCAATTTGTTCTTCCTCTTTCACCCCGATGTTCTTAGCTCTCGCTTTTCACAAACCCTAATTTTAAATTTTGAACCGAAGAGAGAGAAAGAAAAATTCAGATCTTTGCAAGTTGAGATATGAAGAGAGCGAGGTGGAGGAACTAAATAGAATGCTGAAGATGTTGCCGAGGAAAGAGAAGAAAAGAAGAGGAGAGATGGATGTTAAATTATGCCTCACTAATCTAACGTTCTAATTCTTAACAACCACTTAAATTTTAGTTTAGTTTTATTTTCTTTTTTACCAAATTAATCTTCTTTAACTGTCAATAAACAATCATAAATCCAGCCAAATAATTGCCTCCGCTATACATGTGTCCAAAAATATTGCCACGTTAGGTTCCCGACGAGTCGCCGTCCATACAACTCGGTGGCATTCTCGATATTGGAAAACTGACCCCAAAGTTGGTTCTATTCACAGACCAAGGAAATTGTTCGTATTAAATTTGGTCAACACCCCCAAAGTTTGTATTATTTCCATCCAATATTCCAGACTTTTTATCTAAAATTGCAAATATATTAGATTAAAACATATTTATATCCAATTCTTGGTAACACTTGGAGATTTTAGCTAATAGTCATTTACTTGCATATGAATATTTGACATGAATATAGGGCATGTTTGGTTAGATATAATCAAAGTGGTAATGTAATCAAATTGAAAATGATCATTACATTAGCATGTTTTATTACAAGTTTGTAATGCAATCAAAATTGCATTGTAATCATATTAACAAAATAGTTTTAGTTAGTATTTTTTATCAATGAAAAAAATCAACACTTAATATATGATAGAAGACATTAAAAAAAGCTCAAATATAAATTTAAAGTTAAAAATTTTATTATTTGGATAACATTTATCTTCACTACGATAAACATTTATTGCCACTAAAATAATTCAGTTGATAATTTTTGCCACCAAAAAAATTTTTAACTAGAAAATATGATAGAAAAGATTAAAAAACATCTCAAATATGATTTTGAATTTAAAATATTTTAATATGGATAACATTTATCTCTATTACGATATTTATTAACATTAGAATAATATACTTCATATTTTTCACGAAAGAAATAAAACTTGATTATTTGATAGAAATATTTATTAGAATAATTTACATACATTAAAATTATTAACATTATATTTAATAAGTTAACTGGTCACATAAAATTAGTCAAGTCAAAGTCAAAATCAAGTTAAGCCAAGTCAAACGCAAACTTAGTAATTAAACAAAATAAAACTAAATAAATATAAGCCAATTGTTTTAACTTGCACATGAATTTTTGAAACCATGGTTTTGTTAGTCCATAACTTTTTTATATAAAAATAAAATGCACATGGTTTTAGCTCATGGTTTTTAAAAAAATTTAACAAATATAATAAAAAAAGTAGGATGTATTTTGTATGGAATTTGTAACATTATTATAGGGATGATTAAGCTCAAATTTAAGTTGCATGTTTAGAAGTACCAGCTTGATTTTGTGTTAGAATTTTGGAAAAGTTTCCACCGCAATTCGCTTGAGAGTTTAAATAAGGTTAAGAAGTTAAGATAGCCCAGTGGGTATCCGGGTGGGATGTCCACAGCGGTGACGCGCCTAACTACTCCAACTTGGGGTGTTACATTCCCCGATGTCTTAATACAAATTATCATATCCGAAACCAACCCAATTTGAATTGAGACATCAAGAATTTGTGATAGAACCAAATTTTTTCCGAATGAACAATCGGAACGGATAGATTTTTACAAGTGTTACTTAAGTCGTATACATTGAGGCATCATGAAGTGTTTGTTTGCAAATTTTTATCCATCCGGGAGCATATACTCCTAGGTGACACATCATTATGTTCGTCCATGAAATCCCTCCTATTTTAACTTTTGTCTAATTATTTATTAACGTATGTCATGAGAGCATATATTAATGTTCTCACCTTTGTTTGGTCCGATGAATCGTGGTATCTATCTAGGCCCGGTAGTGTTTCCGTGGGCCTATATATCGGGGCCATTGCCTTTAAATCGCCAAGTCCAACTCACACAGTGGAGTCCAACTTAAGGCGTTCCACAAAGATCTTGCACTCTCTTGTCTCTCTCTCTCTCTTCTCTCTCTCCGACTCTCTCTCTATAGTAGAGCACCAACGATGGAGAAGGTCAAATCTCACTAATCATCCTCTCCCCTAATCTAAGGTTGCATTGTTCGAATTTCAAATCCTAATCGAGCTGGTACTAAAGGTTTTCATTTCTTTGTTCCAAATCCGAGGTTTCTTTCCAGTCATCACATTGCAATTTGTTGCTCTTTCATCATCTTAATAGTATTTCTTCGAATTTCAGGTACTATTTTCCATTTTTGCACCAGTCAAACCTTGCTGTTGCTATCGCCATTTTTTGGATGTCCTTTTCTTTCTCTCGTCGATCGATCGGTTCGATCAATGGTGATAATGAATTTTTGCTCTCCTTATCGTTTTCATCAAAATTGGTGGAATTGACTAATGATTGTGTTTATGTTGGATTTTGAGTTCTTTGTCATGAAATGTACGACATTGTTCCAATGCATCTAAGATGTATATTTTTTTAATACAACTAGCTTGGATTTGCACGCATATGTGCAACGAATTAAAAGATTTAGATTTCAAAATAATACTAACATTATATCATTTGGATAATAAAAATATATGATATTATATATTATATATTATTTAATATATAGTATATTATGTATTATATTTAATATATAATATATTATGTATTATATATTGTATATTCAGCTTTTTTTCCTAAGATCTTGAGTTCGAATATCCAATTCAATCTCGATTAAATACTCCCTTAATTGACAACATATTAGCTTAGTTTCATTACATACGCCATTCATTGTGTCAATACTGCATAAGAGTATGATTAGACAACCAACTTTTAATATATAAGCATGTGGTGACAAGTCTTCCAAAGAGTAATGCGTTCAAGAATTTGTCTTGATATAGATGTTTGACATAATTAGGGACATAGTTAACAGAGTAGTTTTCGGTTTCGGCAAATTTGTCAATGTTTTTCTCATTCAAAGTGCGAATTTCTTTATTTGTAGGGATGACTACAACTCTGTCAATCATATACGTTGTATCACCTACATGGTTACTCAAATCAGGGAAGATCGCATCAATTAAATCATCAATAGGATTACCATGTTTGGGTAATATGTGTATTAATGTGGCAACTTGACCATGTCTTCATTGACGGTACATTCACGTCCATCTCCCACTCGAGCAAGAAAGTTACAAAATCCTCATCAAGTAGAGACCTCATGTTTTGTGTCAAATGAAGTACTCGAACATTTGTATACAATGTTCACTTGATGAAACATGCATTGATTGTCTCAACTTTAGTACCCTTTGGTATAACTCAGTAAAACTTGTCTAAAATCTCCATTAAAGACCATCACTTTCCGAAGCTTACTCACTTAATATCTCTAAAACTACAATCAATAGTCTCAATGCACATTGATAAGTCATAGTGGTTTCATCTTATATAATAATTACAACCTGTTTTATCAAATGCACTTCTACATATTGTCTAGTAAGACAATACATTGTCAATGCATGCTAATGTCTTATGTGATATTTTAGCTTTATATAAAAGTGTTGCGAGCAATTTAAGAGCTTACTTGCGGCGAGTCCGAATTGACCTTCAAGTTTCATATTAGTAAGAATGACACGATATAAGAATATTTTTCTTGTCCCACCAAGGCATTTACAAAAACATGACACCATTGTTTATGCTAATAATTTCCATAATTGTGTTAAATGCATATTGTTGGTTATCATTGAGATTTTGGGCATAATGAATATCTTTAGGTGGCACCGACACAAACAATTTAGCATATATAGCCTTAGACAATTGAACTCCTTCATCAACTTAGAGTTAGTTGTGGGAAGTTAAAATCTGTAATTTTATGACCTAATAGTTTTAGCATTCAATATATTTCAAGTAGAACATATTTTAGTGCAAAATCATGATCTCGCTGAGGAAGTAGAAGGATAATTCTCAGCCATGAATGGAAATAATTCATCCCAATAATTACGAACTCCGGTTGGTTGATAATACCGAAACAGTGACAAATAATCATCGAAATGACGATGATATTCTCGTTATGGATGCATTCATTAAACATCATCAAATATTGGCGTCATTATGCATGAGACTTAATTTTTCTACGGCTTCTCCGAATGTTGGATAAGTAATACCATTAACAGCTTCTAAGATGTGCAAATGATTACAGGCCTTTAACATGATTGAGTAACAATCGCATATAAAATCTTTCTTTATCGGCTAGATGCGCATATATATTCGGCCAACGACTCTTTAATTACTTTGTCTCGTTCTCTAAGTATGTGAGGTTTCAATCCATCGATAGTGTTTAGGGAAATCTGCATAATGATAGTTTCTTGTATCTAGATCAATGATGTTCATATTTAATAATTTTATAAGCATCGTACGGGAATTCCGTAAGTTGATTTGCCTTACTAATCTTCCTATATAAAAATTATAAACTAAATCGGATTAAATTTCTTAGAGTATGATACATTACACTCTTTACTCTTCCGAACATTTATATGCTCTATTAGATATTACTCACTTCTTCCTATTTTATTTGCATAGGTTGTTAATCTTACTAATAATTTAGTGAACATAATAAAAATTGCTAATAATATGCTTAACTTATTTCAAATCGGTGTTTGAATAACATAGATTACTTAAAATAATGATAAAGATCTTCATAAAATAAAACTTATGAAATATATATAAAATAAAATAAAAAATCTTAATTAAAATGAATTTTGTGGTAGTCTTTTTACTCAAGAGTTCGAGTTATTGATGTAGTACGATCATGGGGTGCTTGCAAATAATCAAGATGCACTCAACCCTTTTAATTTAATGACTTATTATATAAGCAAACTTTTAAATCTTAACAATGTTATTTTTTTTATTAAAGAATATTAAAATTTATCAATCTAATATGATTGGAACATTAACATAGAATACTACTATCGATAGACTAATTATACCGTAGATTATAGATTAGCCTGCAAAATCATGAAGTTAATGTATCTTATGATATTATTTATTTTGATACCCATATTATGAAGTATTTAGTGAGGATTCGGTTTCATAATTTTGAAAGTATAACTCGGTTAAAAGCAACGAGAGGAAGAAAAAAAAATTTAATTCTTTAGAATAATTTAGATTATATGAGAGAAAATTAATCATTAGTCAGCGGATCATATTCAATGAAATATAGAAAAATGGTAAATGCACAAAGTAAACAATAAAAATTAATTTTTTATTTATTTAAATTTAATTTAATTTAAATCACAATTAGTTACTATTATTTAGTATCATATATATAACTTTGGAGGGGATCCTTGAAAAAAATTAGATTTGATTGTGTCTTTTATAAATTGGGTTCATCTTTCATACTTAAATATGAACACACGCTTCACAAAATAAAAATTTCAACCAAAAAATTTAAAAAATTTAATTAATAATCTCTCTTTCACTACATTCACTCTCTCTTCATTGTGGAATTCAAATTTCTCATTATACTTTTAATTATTTAAAGTGATGATAAAGAATTTCATAAAACAAAACTTACAAATTATATATAAAATAAAACTCTTAATTAAATAAATTATTTAAAAATTTATAATGAGTATTTGAATAACATTAACTATTTCAAATAATAAAATTTTTTTTATAAAATAAAATTTATGAATTATATACAATATAAAATAAAAAATTTTAATTATTAAAAATATTAAAAAATTCATAAAATTATAATTCTATAATTATGAAGATTTTTATAAAATAAAACACTGAACTTAACTCCATCTCCTTGTTCTGTCATTAGCCGCAGTGCCGGCCTGCCTCGTTTACCCCGCCTCTCTCGGTCTCTGCTACAGGCTCCCTCGCTCTTTTCGGCTCCTTCTCTGCCGTACTGGGCTCTCTCTCTCCGGCTCCCTCTTGCTCTCCGGCTACCTCTCGCTCTCCGGCTCTCTCTGGCCCTCCGTCTACCTCACGCTTTCCGACTCTCGCTCTGCCATTGCTGGCCTATTTCTCTCCGGCTCTCACTCTCCATCTTCCGCTCCGGTTCGTTCTTCCTCTTGATATCCGGCCCGGATTTGCTATTGGCTCCCTCTCGCTCTCCGGCTCTCGCTCTCTCCATCGTTTTTAGGTATGTTCAATTGGATCTGAAAATGGGGCCTTTCTCCATCGTTTTTGGTATGTTCAATATTTATGTTTTATGTTTTACCTTTTCGAAAGGTTCAGATGTATATAATAATGTGGGTTGGCCATAACATCTACAACCCCGAATTGTTGTTATGTGCCTCTGCCTCTTGCTGGAAATTTCATTCTTCCTCCCCTGTCTTCTCTCCTTTTACCCGAATTCTGGATTTTACTTTTGTAAATTGTGAGTTTGGATGAAGTTAGATCTGTGGTGCTTGTGAATGCTTGATTGCTTGAATTTCTAGAGCTCCTTTACAGATTTTAAACCAAAAATAAACTCAATACAAATAAATAACTGACGTGAATGGGTAACCAAATCCAAAAAAGAAATTGGTGATGGGCTTGATTATTTGTAGAAGATTGGTGACCAAATCTGAAGTTTCACAGCTGTTGTGAAAAATATTTGCAGAAGATTCATGCTGGTTTGTTAAGAAGGAGATAGTTTAGAGAGAAGAGGGAAACTGACGTGAGGGGAAAAGAGGAAACTGACATGAAATAACTGTATGAGACAATTTTATCCTTTAATTTAAGCTAAAAAGGGGGTAAATATGGTAAATTAAAATTTATACAATAATTCAATCCTCTTCCCTTTATATATAACATAGATTTATGTCAGGCTAATTTGAGAACTCAACAATAGCTGATGTTGAGACTATGTCCAGAATGAGTTGTAATTTGTGGCGGAGTACACTCATCCTTTTTTTGTTCATGGTGAAATTGAAGACAAGAGTTTGTAAATATTGAGGCAAATCTTCTGAATGATTTCGGAGTTATGATAGAACAATTAAACACATTAGTGATTTGGTATCGAAAATATAGACATAAAGATAATTGAGCTGAATTGATTGGGTTACGAGCTAAAGTTTGGTCATTATGTACATTGTCATTTATGCAGATGACCTCTTTGTAATCTATAGGGTAGTCTAGTCTCTAGGTGGAAGCCTTGTGTGATTCATTGAGTAATGAATAGTTAGGTTTTATGAACCAAAATGGAATTGTTATTGAAATCCTGAAAGAAAATTAGAACCAAATCTTGGTTTTTAAAAATGTTTTTAAGCAGAATATAATAGATTCTATTCCAAACTATTTTTGAATGGGATTCCACTTTAATCCAATCATGTTACAGCTATCACCCCTGTAGACTTTGTCAACCATTTCGCCTTTTTAGATCTGGGAACTTCTCTTCAAGTTTTTATTCTGACACTTCTTGACTTGTTTTGCATCTGTGCGGTCTCATGGTTAACTCTTTGGTTTCAATTCTGCAGTTGAAATAAGTGACCAATTAGTGGATTGAGGACATTGAAGTATGGAGATCGAGGTGAAAGACAACAAGTTCTTCAATGTGGGGCTACTCATTGTGGCCACCCTTTTGGTGGCGAAAATAATTTCAGCCCTGATTATGCCAAGATCCGGTAAACGCCTGCCTCCGGTAATGAAGGCCTGGCCGCCACTGATTGGTGGCCTCCTTCGCTTCCTCAAGGGCCCTATTATTATGCTGAGAGAGGAATATCCAAAGCTCGGCAGTGTATTCACCTTGAACCTTGTCAATAAGAACATCACCTTCTTGATTGGTCCTGAGGTGTCTGCCCATTTCTTCAAGGCACCCGAGTCTGAACTCAGCCAACAGGAGGTTTATCGCTTCAATGTCCCTACCTTTGGACCTGGAGTTGTCTTTGATGTTGACTATTCCATCCGCCAGGAGCAGTTTCGCTTCTTTACAGAGGCTCTTCGAGTCAATAAACTCAAGGGTTATGTGGATCAGATGGTTGTTGAAGCTGAGGTCTCTCTCTCCCTCCCTCTCTCTCTCTCTTTCTCTCTCCCCCTCCGCACGCCCCTTCCCCCATGTCCCCCTCCCCCAAAAGAATGATATTATCAGCATCAGCTGATGATTTTCATTATAATTTTGGCCTTGTCTTTATCGCTTGAAATTGGATAGATGGAGCACAAATATCACATTTGGAAAAATTGGCCCTTATATAGGAAGGGGACAGCAACACATATAACACCCTTCTATAAATGCAACCTTATCCAATGCCTTCTGAGCATTAAAGGTCTTCAGCTCATTCATTGTAATCTGTTGCATTGCAAGAATTATTTCTGAAGATTAATAAGCTAATATTATTGTTGCAAATAGTTGTGACTTGTGATGTTGACTTTTGTTTGTCTTCAAGGCTGACATATTCGACATTAATTGAAAGCATTTTTGAGAGTAGGTTTGTTGATGATTGTTGTTAAGACTAACATTTCCAATTTTGATATTCAATATCTTGAGAAGTGGTGGTCCAAGTTTTGTCTTTAATGTCAGAAGGCCAAAGTGGACGCTGATTTTGGAAAGAGTTGTCATGACCTATGTTACTTGGAATCGGGTATGGCTGTCCGATATAGATACATGTCCAAGTGTATGGGCTTGGCTATTTTCTAGAAAATTTGCAGATATTCATCGTAATTTGAAGTGTCAAGTGTTGTAACCTCGTCTGAGTGTTGAGGGGCCAACACGGTACAATAGGGTAAAATGGAGTGTCAGTGACATAGGTCGTGGCCATTTCTACGAATGTTGTCAGGCAGTCTATAAGTTTTTATCTCATTTCAGAAAACCATAAGTGATTTACCAGCTACTATTATTCATTCAGCTCATAGCTTCTAAAAGAAGTTCGCATCGTCACCAGTCTACTATTATTGGTTTCCTTATATTATTGCTGCATATGACAAATGAATTAGGTTGCTGGGGAAAATTAATTTACCTGAGTTTTAGTGACTGGCCTGTTTGTATGCTCTTGTAATTGTTCATCTTGGTGATGGGTTTGAAGAGAAACTGTATTCTCTGGGTAATTTGTTTAGCTAAATTCATGCAGTAGTTTGATTAGTTGGATTTAAAAGTGCTGTTGGTGTGGGAAAATTTGGAGTGGCCCTGAGTAGTTTTAATTATCATCCAAGTGCTCTTGCTCCAGTAACTTTCATAGTGGCATATGCTATTAGTCACATTTTGTAATTATGAAGCCTAAAGCTTCCCTGGTCCATTCAATTGTAGCTATAAATTATGAAGTTGGCAAAAGTTTGATAAAGGCAGCAGTGATTGTCCTGTTTGATCCTCTTGTTATAATTATGATTGATTGAATTAAAAGGGAGAATGAGTTGTCTGATAGTCACGTGATAATTAGTTGAGTTGGGATGAATGAGAAATTGAATCTTCTGAGAATTGATGTAGTAATTTGTTGAATTGGAGCCAAAGTGCTTAGAAGTGTAGGAACTCTAAATGACGCTCATTTATAAGGTATTTGACTGTGAACCCATTGGACCCAATAGCTTCTGTGTCAACGTACTGTTAATCATGTTTTCCGATGAGGCTGAAAATTCCTGTTATTTCACTAGATTATTCGTATAATATGAAGGTGAAAAAGGCGTCATCAGTTCACAACTTTTCTCGTCAATTGTTGTTTTCCCCTGTGATGTTCTCTCACCTGAATACAATTTAAAGAAACATTTGATCCTATGTTGTGCAGGAGTACTTTTCCAAGTGGGGAGACAGTGGGGAGGTAGATTTGAAATACGAGCTGGAGCACCTTATCATCTTGACTGCCAGCAGATGCCTCTTGGGTAGGGAAGTCCGCGACAAGCTCTTTGATGATGTCTCTGCTCTCTTTCATGATCTTGACAATGGGATGCAACCTATAAGCGTTATCTTCCCATATCTTCCAATCCCAGCCCACCGTCGCCGTGATAGAGCTCGTAAGAGGCTTGCTGAGATTTTTGCAAGCATTATAACTTCTCGTAAAGCCTCAGGCAAATGTGAGAATGACATGTTGCAGTGCTTCATTGATTCCAAGTATAAGGATGGCCGACCCACAACTGAGGGGGAGGTGACAGGTCTGCTCATCGCTGCCCTTTTCGCCGGTCAGCATACCAGTTCCATAACATCCACCTGGACTGGAGCTTACCTTCTCCGTTTTAAGGAATACTTTGCCTCTGTTGTGGAAGAGCAAAAACCCTGATGAAGAAGCATGGTGAGAAAATAGATCATGACATTCTTTCTGAGATGGAAGTCTTGTACAGGTGCATCAAGGAAGCACTGAGACTCCACCCTCCCCTAATTATGCTTCTCCGCCAATCACACACCGATTTCAGTGTGACAACCCGCGAAGGTAAAGAGTACGACATCCCAAAGGGCCACATAGTCGCTACATCACCGGCTTTTGGCAATCGCCTCCCCACATATACAAGAATCCTGACACTTATGATCCTGACCGATTTGCCCCTGGGAGGGACGAGGATAAGGCAGCTGGGCAATTCTCATATATCTCTTTCGGAGGAGGCAGGCATGGGTGCCTTGGAGAGCCCTTCGCATATTTGCAGATTAAGGCTATCTGGAGCCACCTCCTTAGGAACTTCGAACTGGAGTTGATTTCCCCTTCCCAGAGATCGATTGGAATGCCATGGTGGTGGGAGTGAAAGGAAAGGTGATGGTTCGGTACAAGCGCAGGAAGCTTACTGTTGACTGATGATCTGGTAACTAGACCTGTGACAATTTCTGGTTTTGTTTAGTCCCTTGTTTGTCAGTGGAGTAGAATCTCTTCCTTTTTCAGTTAATTCCTTCTTGGTTTGAATCGCTGAAACCCTTGTTCTGCTGCATTTTTCGGGTTTTAAGAGATTTTGCATTTTTTTCTTTGATTTCTCTTTCATCTGTTAAGCTGGCGAGCTCTATTTATTCCTCTGCTGTCTTTCTAATGTGAGAAGCAAAATCATTAAAGTTTGAATTATCAGTGATTCACACCTTCAGATATACACATTGAGAAGTATCTACAAGACGAAGGGATAAAAAAGCCAATACCCCCCGCCCCCATCTCTCCACACTCCCCAAAAAAAGTACAAAGAATGATTCGTATCCCAAAAGGAGAAAGGAATAAAATGTCAGAAGTTATGGTTTATACAAATAACCATCTAAATCTAAATTTTATTGTGTGTTTGGTCGGGGAAAAAATTATTAATTTTTTAATTTTTCATCATTTGGTGAAGAATAGGTTGGAAATTATTTTTTAAGGAAATGATTTTCAATATGAGGAAAAATATATTTCATTTAAAACGGAAGGAAGTTGATTTTTTCGATGAGGTGACTTCAACAGTTTAAATTAAAAGCAGACCATTTGATAAAAAATATTGAAAAAACTTTCAACTCTAAAATTTGATGTAAATTTTTTTTTTTATAAATTTGTCAACATTTATTACCACCTATATAACCATTAAAACAATTCAGTTAAATAATTTTTTCAAATATAGTGTGACTTTAACAATTTGAATTGAATGTTTATCATTTGATAGGGAACATTAGACGAAGTTCAACTCTAAGATTTGATATCAAAATTTTCTCTTTTGTTAACACTTATTACCACATATATAGCCAACAAAAACAATTCACTTGACTAATTGACCAAGAATATTTCATTGGTTAACCAAATTGGGTCCAAATCTGATATAATCTTATAGCTTAATTTGATTTATTCAAGATTTCTTAAAAATACAAAAAAAAAAAGGATGGTTGACCAAAATTTGACTAAAGGTTGACCGATTTGCCTTTTCGTAGCAAATAATGAAAAATATAAGCTGAAAATTATTTTCCTTTTGAAAAAATATTTTGCTTTCAACCAAACACACTTTAGTAAATCAAAATTCAGAGAGATTGCACAATTGCAAATTTATGGTTTTTACAAGAGGCCAATGTACATGTGTTTTGAACCCAAATTCCAATCTAACATTAAAAAAAAAAAAAAGAACTCTTTAGCAGTAAAACTAGCTAATGTTGGTGGAAGATTGACTGCTATCTAACAAAAGATGCAACTGTATGAGCCCAGAATCTGAGGTGATTCTTCATTTTCATCTCATTACTTACTAATTCACTTGAAATTTTCCAATTTGTCAATGGATTCACCTTCTTTCTTTCTTCCGAAACTTCCCATGCTTCTGACAAATAAGGCCCTGTAACTTCGCTTTTATATTCATCACCATCATCATCATCATCATCATCACTATTATGATTGTGATCACCATTACTATTCCCCTGCTTCTTCCGTAGTCTCTGCAGTCCAGGAACCATAGAAGTCAAGCTTGAATCTTTGTCTTCTTCAGAGAAAACAAATCCCAGATCCATAAACCCTTTAAGCTCCTCAAACTCCAGCTCTGATAAACTCTTGCTCCCCTGTCTCTCTCGCCTACTTGTCCTCTTCACTCTCCCTCCTTTGTTTTCTCTCCCCTCGTTATGCACCTGCATTTTCTGTTCCAGCTCCTCGAGTTCCTTCCCTGAAACGATCGTCTGAAGCTTCTTCGACGTTTTCGGGAGGACTGAGTCTGGCGAAACGTTTCCTTTCCTCAGAGACTGATCACTGAATGATCTGACAAGATGATCAGAAGAATTATGAGAGAGAATTTGCCGACGTTGTTGGAATTTTCCTGGAGCTTCTTGATCTGGGGTTCTCGGGAATGCTATGTTTTGGTTGAACCATTTGTCTTCGAAGAGATTAAGGAGATTTTCTTCCATTAGAGGAGCAGCCATGGGAAAAGGAGGAATTCGGAGTGTAATCTGAAGTGATTAAGACAGTTGAAGGGATTATCTTTCTTATACATGCCCCGCATGGGGCCATTATACGAGTTTAGGTAGGGGTAGCCATACTTGCTTCAATTTTTGCGTGTAGGATGTGGGAGTCCCATATTTTTTATAAGAATTATATTACATTGTTTTATGATCTATTTCTTAAAAATTTGATGCATATGCACTTATTAAAAAAAAACCTGTAAGAGAAATATATAGTGCTAAAAAGTATATTAGTCATTAAAAAATACAAACAATTTAAATTGCCACCCAGGACAATAAAGTGAAAGATGTTGATGGAGAAAGAAAAATAAAGTGAAAGAAATGAGAGAATCTTCCAACCCCATATGGACTTATTAATATAGTATATTATTTATCTAATCCACCTTCCTTAATTGTAACCTAACTTAATTTTTGAGGATTATTTCCCTAACTATGTCTTATTCCATCTATCTTTAGAAATTTACTTATTTGATCCATAACCCTATGGTGGAAGTTCACTTTGACCCAAAATTCTTCCCACGTTGGGATTGGACTAATGTCCAAGGCTATAGGGAGATTTTTATACCTAAATCACAACGGGAACACATATATGCATCTTGTCACAAGGTACTTATTTGGTTTAATGAGCCACAAAAGTAGGCTTGAATATATCAATCTTTTTATGTTACTCTGTATCAATAATGTGATAAAAAAATCTTCAAAAAAGCAATTGAAATTTTCAGCAAACTCTAAATAGATAAGGTTATAAGTAGTATATTTGTTGTTTCTAAACTATACTACTTATTTTTTGGACGATTATATATCATGTTTATCTTAAAGTGTTCTAAAATAAGTGGTATGATTTAGAAATAACAAATATCCCAAGAGTATAATGTAAAAAATTACACAGAAGTTCCCAAAGTTTGATGTGACTATTTTAAGGCCTCTTAGATATGACAAATTACTCTTAGGTACCACGATCTTTGCAAAAATTATCTAGAGGTACTCTAAGGTTTGGCGTAACTATTTCAAAATCCCTCATACATGAAAAATTACTCCTAGGTACCATAACTTTTGCTGTAATATTTTTTTATGGTTCTTTTCCGGCCCACAAAGTCACCAAAAATATAAAAAGTCTATTTTGCCATTAATAAGGCCTGTGAAATAACCTTAAAATTTTTTGTTTTAATATAATTTTTTCAAAACCCCTAATCCACTCTCTCTCTCCTTTCTAAGCTTAATCTGTCTGCCGTTTGTGTTAGTTTTTTTATTTTAATTTAGTTTTTCAAAATCCCTAATTCTCTCTCTCTACCGTGTGAAGGATCCTTAATTTTTTTTTTGTTCAAAATTAATTTGCTAAAGGGATATACTTTAAGGGTTTTTAAATGACACGCCGTGTGTGTTTGTTGAATTTTTAATAGGATTATACCTATTTTGGATTTCCAATCATGTAAATAGTAGAATTAAGTTTTATAAATGCTACTATATTTTATCTCAATGAAAGTGAGTCAAAGCATACATTTATGATATTACCACATTTCATTGTGTTCATATTTACGTGACTATACCAAAGGAGACAATCACAATCTTTTTAATTTTAATTTTAGATAATTAAAAAATTACTTATAAAAATCACAACATAAAAAAATTATAAATTTTGCACGTATAAAATTTTTGTAACAAGTATTAACTATAAAAATCACACACATAAAAAAACTACAAGTTTTATTTTGTTAGGTGGCAAGAAGGTAAAAAATCGATGTTTTAAATTTCAGTCATTAAAAGCAGGGGTAAAATTAGTAATTAACAAAAAAATTGAATTTCATTCTCAACATATCGGATATCCGATGTCACTTGGACATAGCCCGTAAAAACATTACAACAAAAGAAAATGTACTTAAGAATATATTTTTGTTCTTGATGAGCCTTTAAATAGTTACACTAAACCTTAGGGTACCTCTGGATATTTTTTTACAAAAATCGAGATACCTAGGAGTAGTCTTTTATATCTAAGGGGTCTTAAATTAGTTACACAAAACCTTAGGGTACCTTTAGATAATTTTTTACGAAAATTAGGGTATCTAAGAGTAATTTTTTATACCTAAGGGGCCTTACCAAACCTTAGGGTACCTTTGTGTAATTTTTTGAATATAATACACATACATCCATATTTATGATACCATATATAATCATTCGTAAATCCCTAAATTATAGTTTATTTTAGAGTTTTTGGACGATATTAATCCAACTTTTGAGGATATAGGACGATATTAATCCAATCTTTAGAATTAGCTCACAAAGATTCAACCTTTCATCTTATCATTGTTTTTTTGTATGTCAATGAGTTGAGACAATAACACACTTTAAAAACAACTAATTTTAAAAACTCGACTATTTTGTTATGATGTCATCATACCACTGAGTTATCTTTTTTGGAAGAAAAGGAAGCATATTATAAATATAGATCAAACAGTCCAACAAAATAACTTAATTATAATTGCCGAGTTGAAACGATAAGGCACTTTAAAAGTAAAAAGAAAAAAGAGGTTTGACTTTAATTTTACAAACTCAACTGTTCTGTTGTAATGTTATCATACCAATCAATTATGTACTAAAAATAATAGATAGGGTAAAATATTAAATTATAAAAAATTAACTTTAAAAACTGGATTAATGGTGTCTAATATTTTAAAGTTTGGATTTTCAGTAAGAATAGGAGATACCTACAAAATAAAAAAATACAAAAAAATACAAAGAAAGAGCAAAAGAGGCTGCTAATTGCTGTGCCACCTTAGGACCCATATCGATGGACTTTCTAGATATATCATTTTGGCCTCATCTTCATCTGTCAAAGCACGGGCTGATATTTTCATCATCCTGGGCAAATGGCAATGGAGATTTTTATTCGTAGTCATACTAATCTAAAAAGAAAGAGGGGATCTTTTCTAGCCCCACCAAGAAAATATCTCTCTCTCTCCCTCCAAATATACCCTCAGAAATCTGTAAAGTGCAAACCCATCTCAGATAGCAGTCTCAGGAGGATCATAGGAAGGAAATTTTATTGATTGAACCAAAAAAAAAAAAAAAAACAAATGGAGAGAGAAACTGTGAGACGTAGAATGAACACCATTTCCGCCCACTTTGTTACTGGAATTGTCAGTGACGATATCGCTGCAGCCACCACCCATTTGTTCCCTCTGGTAAATTTCTGCATCTGCTTTGCTTACTTGGTTGTTTTATAATGATTGATATAGGCTTTCGCAAATTAAATTTTTTTTTTTTTTTTGCGTCTCTTCTTCCCTAAGAAGGGTTTCATTTGTTTTGTATTGTGGTTGATTTAAGGGTTTTGTATAACTTGTTTAATCCTGGGTTTTGGTCTTTGATTCAGTGCGTGATATTTTTAAAAATCTTTTTGAAAGATGGGCGATTGAATTTGGAATTTGTGGTTCATTAATCATGATTTCTTACAGTGTAGGTCATTAGATTGAATGCCCTTTCTGCACCAAAAAAATTGATCCTTTTCCTCTACAAACAAGGCTAGAGCTTATATCTTATTGTTCTTAACGACTAACAACAATATATTCCCTCTATACAGCTTGTGTTACTTGGACTCCAGTATGGGGGTCGATATGGATACTTGTCCAGGTGTCGGACTTGGCTATGTCCATGATAATATCCGTAGCATTTTTAGTCCAATTTGAAGTGTCCATATCCATGTTTGTTCAAGTGTTTGACTTGGTTATGTTAAGATAATTTGAAGTATCGAATAATATAGTAATATAACTGGGGATTCATTACAAAAATATGTGTATAGGCTCGATTTAAAATTGGCATGTTATTGTTATACAATGAAGGATCAATACATTTCCTTTATGTCAGAGTGTCTCATAACCCATGTACTCAGTTGAGTCAAAATAAAGAATGCAATCATATATACTTGTATATCGACTTTCCTTTTGTAGACAGAAGAGAACCCTAAATACAAACACTAACGCTTGGAGAGATCATAGCATATTAAGAAGTGCCCATGATGATACATTCTGTGGTTGTTCTAGATGTAAAAGCTAGTGAGATGAAAGTACATTTGCCTAGAAAATCAGAAATAAGGAATATGTAGGTTTTGTTGTGTGAGTGGAAACCATTAACCATGAAGACCCTCTGAGTCGTCCCTTAGTTATTGTAATTTCATCTGTATTTCAGAACTGCAGCAGCAATTTAAGCAGTCCATTCACAAGGCTTGATAGCAGAGTGTACTTTGGACGGCAAGCATCTACTGCACAAGGCTATTTTATGAGGCAGGCCGCAACCACAAATGAACAGGTACTCAACAAAGCATATGAACAAATATTTCAATCCTATCTTTCTTTATGAAAATGCTATTTTTCTTCTCATATTCGCGGCAATTCCTTCATTAGCATCCACCATTGCATTTGCAGGGCAACCCGACTCAGCAGTCCGAACTTCATGCTGCTAATTGCATCGATGATGAGGACAGGTGTGTTGCTCCTGCGCCACCATCATTTTCAAGGCCTGCTACAGTGGAACCTCTGTTTTCCAGACCTGCTCCAGTAGAATTCAACTGCTCCAGTGATGGCATAGTTGAAGGTGCCAAACAAAGTGAGATTTTACCTTCAACTGAATACCCCAAGTTTGCCAGACCAGGTGGAACAACTAGTGAAGGAAAGCAGCTTAGCTCCTGTAGGGAACGCGTTTCTCCTCATATTAAGGGTATATGGTTCTTAACTAACATCTTGGTGATATTTTCAATTAGATGTCAGTCTGTGAAAAATTGACTCACTGATTTTTACCCAATAATGTAATCCAATCTCGTGTATAGTAAGTCCTGAAGTGAACCAAGTGGATAAAGATATGTATGCCAATCTATATGTACACAAATGATAAGACAAACCCAACTGAATCTTTTATGACCTATGTTGATAAAATTGCCTAAATAAAGGTCAATGGCTTGATTTGACATGGCTTAACCTAATATGTTGTTCACCTGAATGGTACCCGTGTTGACCCTAAACATTACACATCGTATTGTTACCTAAAACTATAGTATATACTGATTTGACCAGCATGTGACTTACTTTATTGTCACCCTATTCAAAACAGACGTAGTTCAAAATACCCATTTGGCACGTGATCATGTCCTTTCGCAATAATAAAAGGATTTCAACTCCAGTATAAGTTTCAAGCACTCCTTTTTGTAGCATATGCGCCAGCTCCAATAGCAAAGTCACTGCAAATTTTGCTAATTTATAAATCTGTTCCTGTAGTAGCATTAAGCGTCATGCATTGAGCTATCTTATTCTAGAAAATCTTATGCCTTTCCCTTTTTCATTTCAGGAACAGAATGGTCACCTAGGATAAATGTTGTTGAATCCAAAAGCAGCCATGTCATCACAGTGGAACTTCCAGGTGTTGATATCAGTGACATTAGAGTGGAGATGGATGAGAACAAGTAAGATGTTACCAAAGTACTCATGTTCATATAAAACCTTTCTTAAGACTCAGGTTCATCTTTTGTGGAACATTTTTATTATTGGTTGCATTATACAAGTTATCACATTTAATTGGGTATTTGTTAATTTGTTTTCTGTATTTTAAATGACATATTTCCATTCAATTTGAAGAATGCTATGGACTTAAATTCCCTAAGGGTTCGTGTTTTCTCTTGATTCCCTTCTCTTTGATTTTGTGTTTTCGTTTCTCCTTTATTTCTTACTCATAAAGTACTAGTATACAGTTCCATGGCCTTGCTATATTTTCTAAATTTCTTTCTTTCTTTCTTTATATATTATCTCTGTATCTTTAATGATACAAACTCCATTTGAGGACCCACACTGAGAGTTATTATTATTGTTGTATCTTCAATGATGCTAATTTCCTACCTTGATTAAGTACACCAAATATATTTCAATCCCCCACCCCCAAGCCCATTTTTGTGTACATTATTATGCAGGCCCATTTTCAGCAAAACCACTTTGTTCTGTATTTATTGATTGATATTGTATTCGTTTGCAGAAATGTCTTTAGGACCTATCTGTTGGAAAATCTCTGTTATTCATGACTGTTACATGTGGCCACTAGTAGAATACATCTACAATGGACAATTGTTGTTGTCATTGTTGATTTTTACGCAAGTATCTTACTCTAGATCCTCTGTTCTTGTAGCATAATTGTGAGAGGCAATCGTTCAATGAAGTGGTCGAAAGCGGCAAGATATTCAAATGAATCCTTTTCCACTTACCATAGAATGGAGATCTCACAAGGACCTTACCAAGTCGTGTGGCCAATACCTGCTGGTGCTGACAAGGACTCTGTCTCTGCTGAGCTTGTGTAAGTTCATAATACCGATACATACTCCATAGTCTCCATTTACTTCGTATTTAAGCTCAACCCTTCAGGACTAGAACTAAAAGCATACATAAGTCGTATTTCAAACTTAATCAATAAATACATTAACAAGAAACATGTTCTTATTGCGTAATTTATTCCCAACGTTTGGGCAAATGACCTAAAACTGAATTTGCTGCAGGGAGGGGATGCTTCAAATCACGGTCCCAAAACTTTGAGAAGAGGTGACATGAAATCCGAGGATCTTGCCTTTACGTATATGCCCGTATTTATGCCAGTGTGGATAGTATTATACACCCATTAATACCCATTGTTATAATTGTATTTTGTATGTTATGAGATTGAATACCAGGGTTCTATATGAATATAGGTAACCCTTTATGGCATATTTCCCTGGTTTCGAGCTGATTGCTGTATTTGCTCTTTGGACCTGTTTGATCTATGCGCTTTGCTAGCCCCTTGGGTCAGTGGCTCTTTCAGAGTTCAGATCCAAGATATGTTGCTTTGTGGAAAATCTGTAATGGTCTATCGTAAATGAATTGAATCATAATAAGAATTTAACGAACTTGCAAATAGATTCAATTCAGTGTTTGCTGGTTGGCCTCTGATGTACATAGCTAAAACCATTTATGAGAAGGTAGTGGTGGCCAAATCAGTCCCCTAGCAAGAGGGGCTGAGGGCACGAGGAATTTAACAGCCTGCTTGGATTAATTAAAATCGAAGGTGGGGAAGGTAACGGAGGCAAAGCAAAGGGAAATAAGGTGAATTATATCCCCTTTGGTTGGATACACTCCAATGAGGAATGAAGGGGAATCTTAAAAATCTTTTTTCAATAATTTGACTTTTTTTAAGGGGAGGGAAAGGGGGAATAAAAATGGGTTTAATTGAGGGCAACGAGGGTGAAATATTACCCTCCCGCCCTTATTTATTTTTTCGAAATAAGGAGAATTAAAGTCAATTCTAATATACTCGTATATCTTAATTTGGTTTGTAATTTGTATCGGATGTGTTCAAAGTAAAAAAAAAACTCATGGGTGGGTTTGAACCACTCTCAAGGGTTGACCCCCTCCCCAAAAACCCCAAAAACAATGAGTTTGTTGGTTATCTTCAAACATTTTGCAATTTTTTTGGAATTTTTTCCTTTTCAATCATTGCTAAAGTTAGGACACAATTTCCTCAATGAGAAAATTGTTCCCTATAATCAAACCCGGAAGGGAAGAGAGGAAATAGAGTGAGTGGCCTCTACTTCGACTTTCCATATTGAATTATGTTGTGCTTAGTGGGTCGATTAAATGGAGAACCAATAAATATTTACCCAAGATAACCCATGAATAGTAGTTCAAAAAAATTATTACTAAATAACCGTCGTCATAGAGAAGTCTATGACTACGGTTCAGGTGAAGAACCGTAGTCATAGGCCTTTAACTAGACCTTTTACTATGGTTCTTCCTTAAGAACCATAGTAATAGGTCTGATTTTTTAAAATAATTTTTCTCATGTTTGCTTGCACTCGTACAGTACATATCATATACAACCTTATACATTCGGAATATACAAACCACAATCCAATATACTCTTCACCAGAATATATACAAAATACCATATTCATTACATTTTGTATATGGTACAAGATAGTGTAAAAATATAATAGTAAGCATGGCTAGAGGGCCACGATCGTCAATTATATCTTACCGTGGGTATGACATCAATGGATGCTCTTTCTACACAAAGAGTCGGGATAATAGGAGCACCTCGCAAAATAGTGGGGTCACATTGGAGGCTCATGCATTTCATGTTTCCAGCTCCAAGGACAAAAATCCCGTTGTAACTAAAATGTCATATTACTGAGTCATTGAGGAGATATGTGAGCTACACTATGTTGACTTCCGTGAGCATGTTCAAATGGGTTGACAATAACAACGGTGTCCAAATTAATGAGATGGGATTCATGATGGTCGATCTCACAAGAAAAGGGCCTAAAGGGGATCAATTCGTTATGACATCCCAAGCAAGATGAGTGTTCTACGTTGAGGACCCAACCAATGATAAGTGGTCTATTGTTTTTCAAGGGAAGAGGCGCGTTGCTAGTGGGAATAGTGAAGATGTATGTGAGTTTGTTGAGGAGACCCAACCCTTCTCTTTGGGAATGCCTGTCGAAAATGTGGATCCCAATTTTGAATAATTGTCATATATATTGAAGATAAGACTAAAGGAGGGGTAAAAAAAGGCATAAACCATATAATTATATCAACTCAGTAAGAACATTAATTTTATTCCGGATGATATCTAATATTGTTGCTTGTTTTAGAAACTGCAGACTTGGTTTTATTATTTTTGACTTGTAGTATTCATGTAAACAAATGATTGTTCGATGAGGATTAAAATAAGGACTAAACTTTCCAATTGGAAGGGTAGATGATCATCATTCGATGAGGGCCATCATTCAGGTAATGTTTTTTGTGAATAATTGTTGATTAACACTTTTCTCGGCTTTGGTTGCTAATCTCACTTCCTGCTTAATATTTTCCTCGCTTTTATGTTGTACAACCTAATATTTCTAATGAGATTAATTTATTTTGCTTTAAAAGATGCTGCTAAAAGATGGATGTACAATTTAACTCGCTAACTCTATTTTTAGTTGGGATGATTTTGTTATAATGTTTTTGAGAAAATACTTCCCTAATAGCAAAACATCTTTGTCAAATCGTTTATGAAGAATTTGACCAATAAACTAGGACCATGCTAAAGTCCATGTGTCAAGGTGGTTTTCTTTCTAAGAGTTTTGTAGTCGCTTGGGAATTTTTAAAGGACTTAGCAGAAAAAAACAATGCAATGGGAAACCACTAGAGATGAGAGTTTGAATTCTAGGATTAATGGTTCGGAAAGGGGAGTCATGTTGTTTCGATATGAGTTACCTTGAGTCCAAAGTTGCAGCACTTGAAAATATGATAAGAGGGTTAACTTTCAACCTCAATCTCTCCATACGTCTTTGGTATCATGTTCTCATTGTCAAGGTTTAGATCACTTTTTTAATACTTGTCCTTACCTGGCCATAGGCAAAGAACAAGTGCAAGTTAATAGTGCATTTCAAAGGTCTAAGTTTGATT
The DNA here is from genome assembly GCA_021018815.1 of Talinum fruticosum. Classification (NCBI taxonomy): domain Eukaryota; kingdom Viridiplantae; phylum Streptophyta; class Magnoliopsida; order Caryophyllales; family Talinaceae; genus Talinum; species Talinum fruticosum. The sequence goes on from JAITYX010000109.1 coordinate 814,533, forward strand.
ATTACTCTCCTAGTTTAATGAAGGGTTGAAACATCACCCTAACTTTTCTTAGAATAGTAGACCTAATGTTGTAGGTCAAAACATGTCCCAACCCACGTTGTTTCATTCTCGGATCCCACCAGAGATCAATTTATGTGGTTATGCCCAATGCATCTAGAACACCACCTCCTATTGCTCGGACCCAACCTTCTCTTGATTACACCGATGTTGATAAAAGAGTTAATAACCTAGAGAAAATGATGAAACTATGACTCGAACAGATTGACCCAACTTAAAGGAACTTTTCTCAGTCAATCGAAGGTGAACTTTACTAACATTGCCCCGTCTTCTTATGAAGAGCCGTCTGTGAATGATATTCCCCTTAAGTCGGGACGAGAAATTGATAACTATGTGAGTGACCAAGGATTATATCCTCATATTTTGGTCCAAAATTCATGTCCCCACTCTTCTTCTCGAGAGACCGATTCACCTAATATTTATAAGGACACTATTGATGATGTTCTTCCAGGGACTTCTGCTGCCGAAGTTACACAACAACCACACAATGTACACCATTCATTCAACAAGATTATACACAATTAGTCAAAATATAAACATGCATGTAAATAACGACACTATCATCTCGAAACAACAAAAGCATACTATAAGTAATTATTCAACAAGATTATACACCAATTAGTCAAAATATAAACATGCAAGTAAATATAATTAGATCGTAAAATCTAAATTACCTCCGCTGGAACTTCAAATTGGTAGACGGGTGAGCTCGCGTTCACGCTCGTTGTGTGTGTGGGGTGAGAATGGACGCAAATCATCGAACTTGTTAGGTACAGGCATACCCATATTGGTGATGTAAGCCCTCATCCGGGCCCGCATCTCAACCCACATCTACGCCCTTATCTCTTTCATCTCGTGCAACCATCCGTGCAGCCACCATTTGGGACATTTGGAACCGCATTTCGGACTGCATTTGGGCCTTTATTTCGGCCATTTGGGCCTCCATATGTTCTTGGCTGGAAGAGACAAGGCCCTTCTTCCTAGCCCCAAAGTGGTCAATTATCCCCAACTTTCCACGACAGCTCGAACACAACCGGGATGCACAACTCTTTATAAGGCCAAGGCTAGCTTGTCCCTCCTCCTGGTGGTGTCAGCGACTTCGAAGTCAATGTTTGTGACAAAGACTCCTGTAAGAAGAAAAAAATTATCATTTGACAATTCATAAATATTAAAACCGATAAGTTCTCAAAATAGTAAAAAAAATTTCATGAGTCATTGAGCAATAGATTTTACATCGGCCGTAGTGAAGGTTCCATTTTTCTTCTTTCTTCCTTCGGCCCATACCGCGTCCCTATCGATAACGAGCTACGAAGTATTTATGGTGGAACCTTTACCAGATGTGGTTTGAAGTTGTTCAATCTTTTGCTTGTACAAACTCTCCTCCAACTTCGCGTATCTCCCACGGGACATCACATGAGGGTACGCATTACTCTTAATCCTTTTCCGGTTGACTTCACCTATCACCTGTGTAAGTAATTAAGACAACGAAAATATCGAGTGTATAAGATTTAAATCGAAAAAAACATGACAAATGAGGATGATAAATTACCATGTACTCCGGAGAGGTGACAAGTGATTCAAACGATCTCTAGTCCTCTTCGATGATACAATTGTAGACCTCCCGTGGTCTACCTTCTTATTTTATCTATTTTGTTTTGTAAACCTAAATAACGGCAATGGGAGATTTGAAGTCTCTAAACTTTTCTCGCCACCGACATGAGGGTCTTATGTTTCACAAAGGGGATCTCATATTCATTAATGTTCAAATTGAACGTTTTCTAAAACACAAAAACGATATGCATTAGTACATATATTAACCACTTACGATAAGTTGCAACATTAAGTTGAGATGTATTGCATTTAGTCGAACATCGCTCCACGAGGTTGTCCTTAATCGAATCGGGGACATTGTTCCATTTTGTGTAATTTATGTTCATGTATGTGCGGGTTGCAGCACCAACATAGCTCATAAAGGGAGCTTTATTATCACCTACGACATTTCCGTGCCTATCAAAATTGACCCGTCTAAGGACGATTGGATTGTCTCTACTCCGGACCAACTTCTCCTTGTTCATCATAGTTCACCCTCTTGATTTTTTTGTACTTTTGGAAGAATCCATTTTATACTGCAAGAAATTATACAAATCTTAATAAATAAACATGTACAATAATTTTCGAGACGGAAACACGAAGTTGGGTTGGGCAGCAACCAACATGGGCTGACCGTGTAGTCCGGCACGACCCTATTGGCTGCCCGGAACCCCGCGGTTCCTCAATTTTGACCCTTTTTTTCTCTTCTCTTATTTTCATGTTCTATCCATTCACATTCCTCAATTATAATATTAATCTACAAATTTTCTCTAAAACACCGCGAAATATAAAACTCCTAAGTTACACTTTCGATTTTAGATCCGAAATTAGAAAGCACTATCTATACTTTCGAGTTTCATGAAAATGTCGAAAATGACAAGGCAAACAATAACAAAATTAAAAACTCGTAATGGAATTCAGAGCAAAATTGCTAAAGATAAAGAGAAAGAGACCAACCTGGTGATGCCCGGAAGAGAAGTTGGCAAGAGAGGTGCAGCCACACGGAGAGAATGACGTCGGCGGGAGTGAGTTGGCGAGAGAGGTGCAGCCACGCAGAGAGAGTGAGGTCGAAAGAGAAGCCAGCGAGAGAGAGGTGTAGCCACAACCGAAACGCCGAGATAGTGAGCGGGGGAGTGTAACCACGACCGGAAGCTGTAGAGAGAATGAGTGGGAAGCCAATGGAAACCATCGGAAACCACTAGCAACCGCGGAGAGAAGAACAACTAAAGAGAGAGCGTATGTGACTCGAAAATGAGAGTGAAAAAGTGAGACTCGGTGTTGGCCGAGGGTTTTTTGTGCGGAACTTTAGATTATGGTTCACTACCAAGAACCATCGTCTAAAGTTCTTAAACTACTGGTTCTTTTACTGAACCGTCATCATAGATACATCTATTACAATGGTTCAAGTAAAACAACCGTGGTCTAAGGTTTATTAGAAACTTTAGACGACGGTTTTTATGTTGAATTGTCGTCATATATACAATAAAAACCGCATTTTTTAATGAAAATTCCAATGGTCCATTTTTAAGGACAGTTTGTCCTTTTAACCGTCGTTAAAGACCTGTCGTTAAAAGTGGTTCCTGTAGTAGTGGGTGATGAGAAGTTAGGTTACACTTCGCCGACTGTATAAGAATAAGTATAACAATTACAATCACGACATAACCTTTAGCATAAAAGTTAAACAACCTAAAAATCTTGAAAATAAACGGACAATTTCCACTTAAAAGTAAACATTTTCCCGGGATAACGGCCCTCATCCGAAACAACGAAACATACTAAATAAGTAATTACTCAACGGCCACACGCCGGAGTTACACAACAGACTACACAATATACACCATTCATTCAACAAGATTATATACCGGTTAGTCAAAATATAAACATGCATGTAAATAACAACACTTATTCGAAACAACAAAAACATACTATATAAGTAATTATTCAACAAGATTATATATTAATTAGTCAAAATATAAACATGCATGTAAATATAATTAGGATGCAAAATCTGAATTACTTCGCCGGAACTTCGAATTGGTCAACGAGTAAGCTCGTGTTCACGCTGGCCGGTGTGTGGGGTGAGAATGGACGTACATCAGCAAAGTTGCAAGGTAATGGCATACCCATGTTGGTGATGAAGTACGACCTCATCCGGGCCTACATCTCTGTCATCTTTGCAGCTATTTGGGTCATTTGGGACTCGTTGGAACTCCATTATGGACTATTGGGACTCTATTTGGGACTTCATTTGGGCCATTTCCGCCTCCATATACGCTTGATCGCAAATGATGGGGTGCTTCTTCCTAACCCCAAAGTGCTCAATTATCCCCACCCTCCCAACAAAGGCTCGAAAACAATAGGGATGCTCATCTCTTTGTAGGCCCAAGGCTAGCTTGTCCTTCCTCCCCGTGGTGTCGGTGACTTCGAAGTCGACGTATGTGACAAAGACTCCTGTAAGAAGAAAAAAAATTATCATTTGACAATTCATAAATATTAAAACCGATAAGTTCTCAAAATAAATAAAGGAAATAGTAAAAAACTCACGAGTCGCTGCGCAGTAGATTCTACATCGGCCATAGTGAAGGTTCCATCTTTTTCTTTCTTCCTTCGACCCACGACTCATCCCTATCGATTACGACCTGCGGAGTATCTATGGTGGAACCTTCACTGGATGTGGTTTGAAGTTATTCAAGCTTTTGCTTATACAACCTCTCCTCCAACTTCGCGTATCCCCCACGAGACATCACATGAGGGTACGCATTACTCTTAATCCTCTTTCGGTTGGCTTTACCTATCGTCTGCGCAAGTAATTAAGACAACAAACATATCGGTGCATAAGACTTAAGTCGAAAAAAACATAACAAATGAGGATGATAAATTATCATGTATTCCGGAGAGGAGACATGCGATTCAAATGATCTCCGAGTCCTCCTTGGTGATACAATTGTAAACCTTGCAGAGTCTACCTTCTTGTTTTATCTCGCTTTGTTTTGTAGACCCATATAGCGGTAATGTAAGATTTGAAGCCTCTAAACTTTTCCGCCGCCGACATGAGGGTCTTGTGTTTTACAAAGGGGATCTCGGATTCATTAACATTCAAGTTGAATATTTTCCGAAACACAAAAACGATATGCATTAGTGTATATATATATATATATATATATATATATATATATATATATATATATATATATATATATATATATATATATATATATATATATATATATATATATAAACCATTTACAATAAGTTGCAATACTAAGTTGAGATGTAGTGCATTTACTTGAATATCGTTCCACATGTTGTCCTTAGTAGAATCGGAGACATCGTTCTATTTTATGTAATTTATGTTCACATATGCGCGGGTTGCCGCACCAACATAGCTCATAAAAGGATCTTTATGATCATCTACAGACCTTTCGTACCTATCAAAATCGACCCTTCTAAGGATGGTTGGATGGTTTCTACTCCGGATCAACTTCTCCTTGTTCATCATAGTTCGTCCCCTCGATTTTTTTTACTTTTGGAAGAACCCATTTGATACTGCTAGCAATTATACAAATCTTGATAAATAAACATGTACAACAATTTTCAAACGGAAACACAAAAGTTAGGTTGGGCAGCAACCAACACGGGCTAACCGTGTCGTATGGCACGACCCGCACCGGCTGCCCGTAACTTCGGTTCCTCAATTTTGGCCGTTTTTCCCTTCTCTTCTCTTATTTTCATATTCAATCCATTCATATTCGTAAATTATAATGCTAGCAAATGTACCACTTCAAACCGAACTAACTAAGAAACCAACCATTCAAATCGTTTCCAGAGCAATAGCACGGAACACGCTAATTTTAGACTTCATGGTTTGCATTTCAAATATACAGTTTAGATCCGAAATTGTAAAGCAGGATGGGTTGACTATCGACCAAAACTATCTACACTTTCGAGTTTCATGAAAATGCCGAAAATGACAAGGTAAACAATAACATAATTAAAAACTTGCATCAAAATTCAGGGAAAAATTCTAAAGATGAAGAGAAACAGACAAACCTGGTGGTGCCCGGAAAAGCAACCTCCATAAATACAATGCAGCCACAACCGGAAACCTCCACGAGAGAAAGAGAGAGAGAAATAGAGGTTGGCGAGAGTAAGTGGGAGGACCGGAAACCGTAGAGAGAGTGAGTGGACGGGTGCAGCCACAACCGGAAACGCAGAGAGAGTGAGGGGGGAGAGTGCAGCCACGACCGAAAACCGCAGAGAGAGTGAGTGGGAAGCCAACGAAAACCACCAGCAACCACGGAGAGAAGAGCAATCGAAGAAAGAGAGAATGAGACTGAATGTGAGAGTGAGAATAGTGAAGTGGTGTTGGCTAAGGGGGTTTTTTTTTAACAACCTTAGACTACGCTTCAACATAAGAACCGTAGTTTAAGGACTTTAGATGATGGTTCTTATGTTGAACCATCGTCATATATATATTATAACTGCATTTTTTACGAAAATGTCATCGGTCTATTTTTTATGACGGTTTGTCCGTTTAACCGTCGTTAAAATCCGTAGTTAAAAGTGGTTCCTATAATAGTGAAATATGAGCTCACAAATCTTAATACTCACGAATATATTGTTAACCAATAACTGGACGAAAAGAAAAAAATAAGAGGGCTTAGAGAATTAAAAAAAAATTAAAAAAAATTGTGGTTTATGGGGTACCTTGTCCAAGGACTATTATGTTTGAGAGAGGAGATTGTCTTCTCAGTACCATGCAAGTGCAGCTCCTAGTTTTGGGATTTTCTTTTTTGTTTTTTTAATGAGGTGGATTATGGAGGTAAGACGTTCCATTGCTTTCCCTCAACTAATTATGCAGTTAACACACGATCCGTCACTCCCTCATCACTTCTCTTCACTTCACTCCCCCAACTCTAACTCTCTTGCATTCATCCATTGCTTGCTCCACTTCGCTCCACTCCACTTTCGTGCATGACGCCTCTCTCTCTCTCTCTCCCCTCTCTCTCTCTCTCTCTCCCCTTAACCAAACACTCTTTGGACAAAACTTCTTTACATGGGACAGCATTTCTCCAACCCCCTAAAATAACAGTTATCCCATAAATCAAATGCCGTTTTATAACTCCCCTCCCCTATAATCTCTCTCATATTAATCCATCGCCCATATTCTAAACCCCTCAAGTTATTAAACTCACTCAAATCACGCTCTTTTTATCTCCTAACCGATTTCCCTCTCATGGAAAAGGCTGTTTTATTCGCTCTGATGGTGCTCAGCTCGGTTCCGATTGCCGTGAGGGGGAGAAGGGAGACCATTAAACCGAAGAGTGAGAAAGAGAGCATTAACAAGTGTGATTTGTATGCAGGGAGATGGGTGTATGATAGCTCATACCCTCTTTATGATGCAGCTGATTGCCCCTTCATTGAGCATCAGTTTGCTTGCCAAAAAAATGGCAGGTCTGACTCTGATTATCTCAAGTTTAGGTGGGAGCCTTCTGAGTGCCTTTTGCCAAGGTATGTCAAAAACTTTTTGGCTTTGTAGATATCTATTGAGTTAGCAAGTTATTATAAATTAGGGTTTGACTCCATCTCCTCTTAGTTTTTAACGCCCTAGTATACGTTTTCCTGTAATAGAGAATATGTAATGAGTTGGGTATTATATGATGGAATTTGTGCAACTTTGCGTGTGGCCGATGTAAATGTTGTTCCTAAATTCATAGGGATATTGTTCAAAAGAAATCCCCTAAATTCAATATAAATAGATGGGTATATGTCCAAGTTTTAATTAGTTGACTGTATATCTGTGTGGATAGGTAGAAAATGCTTCATATGTCTAGGCAATTAGGTACACAATAGTATATGCCATATGTCTAGGGCTCAAGACAATTAGCTAGACACATATGATACACATGTTTCACTGACAACTTTTAGTTCATCTCGACTTAGCCGAGTTATACTACATGGCATGCACACAACTTATGAATCTAAAATATCTTGTGTTTTGATTTTCCCAAGCTTTGAAACACAAAAGTAACACTCGGAATCCCTAATTCATACAGGTTCAACGGTGAGGATTTCCTGAGAAGACTAAGAGGAAAGAGAATAATGTTTGTGGGGGATTCAATTAGCCTAAACCAATGGCAATCCCTTGGGTGCATGCTCCATACATCTGCGTCAGACGCCAAGTACACCCTATCCAGGACTGGAGGCCTCTCTGACTTCACCTTTCCAGTTAATACTCTCTCTCTCTCTCTCTCTCTCTCTCTCTCTCCCTCTATCTCTCTCTCTCTAACATATATAGATTGCATGAATAAAACTTATTTAATTACGCAACTTATGCAGGCCTACAATGCTTCATTGATGTTTTTAAGAGATGGATTCCTCATAAAGATTGAAACTGAGAAGATTGGAAGGGTGTTGGAGCTGAATTCAGTAAGCCAAGGTCAATCTTGGAAGGGAATTAACATTTTGATCTTCAATACTTGGCATTGGTGGCTACATACAGGCAGGAAACAACCGTAAGATCATGTCATAAACTCCTACTTACCTACCTAATTGTGAATTTAAATATTATCTTTCAAAATGTGAATTTTTTTAAATTAGATAAAATGAGCGTTCTACTATTTTTATGAGCATTCTAAAATCGTTCCTTATTTACCAGAGATAAGTTGCTTACATTTGATCTCACCATCCCCTGTTTATGTAGGACCATAGTTGGTGTTATACGTTATCATCAATTACATTATTTATTGTTGTGTAACTTCAACTTATTAGTTAAGATATGACATGTATTATTTCTTTCGTTCTGAATTTATGTAGGTGGGATTTTATTGAAGATGGAAAAGAAATGCACAAAGATATGGATCGACTTGTGGCATATGAGAAGGGTTTGAGGACATGGGCTAGATGGGTAGATATATATCTGAATAACACCACCACAAAGGTCTATTTCCAGGGCATCTCCCCAGACCATATGAAGTAAGAAAGACATTCATTTTATGACTTGCAAAATTCTTACTCATGAACACGATCAATTCTCATTATGCATGAAAATTCCACTAAGAATGTTTTACCTATATTTAATTTGCAGTGCAATACACTGGTCAAAGTCGATTGAGAAGTCAACATGCATAGGGGAAAAGGAGCCGGTGCTTGGCACAAGCACGAATGTAGGACTAGGAGGACAACACCCTGCGGAACGGGTGGTAGAGAAGGTGGTGGGAGAGATGTCGAGACCAGTCCACTTGCTGAGGGTGACAAGAATGTCTCAAATGCGCAAGGATGGACACCCGGGGGTGTTTGGCCTTGGAGGACATAGGGTTCCCGATTGTAGCCATTGGTGTCTGCCTGGTGTTCCTGATACATGGAATCACCTCCTCTATGCTTCTCTTATCTCCTCTTGATTTTCTACCCAATCTATTTTCCTCATTCATTGAAATGGAAAGGCAACATTATATATATTTTTGAATGATAAGTATAAAAAATATTAGGTATTTTTTTCATAAAGGGTTTTACGTATGTTATCATCACCAATATTATGAAGGAGATGATGTAAGTAATTCTAGATACCATAACACATTCTAATTTGACAATAAAATCAACCGGTAAATTACCCTATCTAAAAACATGATTAATTGAATAACATGAGAATAATAAAAACATAATTCATATATTATAAACCAACGATCGAATCCTCCAGGGGTTGTAAATGATACCCCGAACTCGCCTAAATAACTAATTTATTGTCACCCTCAACTTGTATGTGTGTGAAGCCCGTATCTAGTGCCGCTTTAATATTATCACGTATAACCATAGCTTTAGACACAAGTATAGGTGCCTTGTACATGAATTTAGTACCTACTTGAATGAGACCTCATTTCCAATCACATAAAACATAACTTGTTGCTCCTATTGAAGAAAAGATGTTGTTGAAATTGATTTGATGAAACAGCTTGGCGATTAGAAGAGTGTTATTGAACGAATCACAAAAAAAAAAGTTAATTGAAACATTTCGAAACTATGGATTCTAATTAACGATTACAAATATGACACTCGATCATAAATTATACTCCCTCTGTTTCATAAAAATTGTCAAAGTTTCTATTTTGGATATCCCAAAAATATTAGCAAAATTCTATATATAATAAAAAAATAAAAAATAAATAATGTTATCTTAAATATTTATATTTCCAAAGTTGAACGGAGAAGGTACGTTTTTTAACTCCTCTCATCCGAACGCCATGCCAGCCTGGGAAAATAGTTTATTAGCTAAAAAATTTGCAAAAACACAATAAAAGATGCTTTAAAATAAAAATTATTGTCGCCGTTGCCGGGGATCGAACCCGGGTCACCCGCGTGACAGGCGGGAATACTCACCACTATACTACAACGACCTTGTTGGTAGCGAACTTGAATAAAATTAATATAACTCATGTGTACGATAACTACACCAAAGCCCCTTGCCCGTCTGATCAGTTTATGTTTCTTTCTTGTGTCTCCTCTGCTCTCCAACTTCTCTCGTTCTTTTTCTTGTAGTTCATTGTGAATAATGAGATGTTGACAGAAAATTAAGCAAATAAGCCTGAAAACTCGAGAACTTCACCGCCTCCATCGTCTCAATGGTATCCAAGTTCTTTTTTCTTTTTTTTTGTGATATTAAGTTGATTAAGTTAAAAGATAGTATAGATGCTTTTTTAAAAAAAACTAACTTATTATAGAACGATATTAAAAGTTTTGAATATATTTTGCACTCACATATTTAATTAGTTGATTGACCATAATACCACTGTTATATCAATTATTTTTATTATTATTTAAAAATTAATGCTAAGTGCTTTATATTTTTGAGTATTTATTTTGTATATAAACAACGGTCAATAACCAGATGCTTTTGTTTTGTTTTAATTTTATTAGATATTCTGAGGGACAACATAGATATGTATAGAAAGAAAAACAAAGAAACAGCGGTTGACAAGATTTCTACAAACCTTCCGCTCACAAATTTCCCGAGCAAACCAAACAGTCAAATGAATTTCGGGGAATTAAAGTTAAGTGAAAAGAATCATAGGAATTTCATATTGACTCACGTTTCAAGTTAAATGACATTTTAGATTGATTCAATTTAGGATCGGGTGATTTTCAATTTAAGTCAATGAAATTTTCTAAAAATTTGGGTTAGGTTATTATCAATTCCAATTTTGGGTGTGAATGACTACTTCAAGATCATTTGGTTGGGATTTCGAGCTATGTTAAGAGAAGCAGCCCCTCATCGGCTCGATCAGAGAAGTGGGTCAATGATTCAAACGGTCGGACTAGTTGCATCGAATTGGATTGGTTGGCCCGTTGTCTAATTCAATCGTATGAAACTGGTGTGACCCAATGTAACATGTCAATAATTTTATCTCTTTAGGGTATATTTGAAATTGTTGTTAAAATCATTTGTTATAGTTGAAATGAGCTAAAACGAGTTAAAATAATTAGCTATTATAGATAAAATAGACAAAAATGAGTTGAAAGGTATTATAAATACTAATATAAATGTCATTTCAAACAAATTTTTTACTCTTATATTACAAAACCTAATGAACATTCTAGTCCAAAGTTTATGGTATTTAACTACAATCATATTTATTGTATTTCGTTACCTATCATATACTATATGTTTTACAAGAAAGTCTCATATAATGTATTTTTTAAATTAAAATCACTCAAAATATTACCCTTTCAACATAAAAATTGGACAAAATCGTATGCCCAGCTTAAAGTGGTCCATTTGAATCAAATAATGTTTTGGATTTAGGCCCATACCTAGCTGTTTAGAGTGCTCAGAGAGATTTGTTTAGCTTTGCCCGCGCCCATGCGTCAATGTTAAGAGAACCGATTTGGAGATCTATTAGGTTTAAGAAGTGCGTTAATAGATCAATTGGTTAGACCGGATTTAGATAAATTGATCCAATTTATCGTTAAACTAATTTATACCAGCACAATCCGTTATATCTTGAGCTAATTCTTTTACATATTAATGTAATCTTTTGTTTATTTATTTGTAACATTTAATGGTATAGAATGTAATTTGAAATTATTAATATAAAATCCCAATTAGGCATGAATTGTCTATTTTTGATAAATCTATTGAAAAAAAAAAAATTCAACGCTTAGTTGAAGCTGATAAAAATACATGTCATCTTTAAAGGTCTAGAAAAAACCCTAAACCTTAGATCTTTAAATAAGATAGGGAAAAACCCCTTACTAACTCTCTCCTTCAATTCATAAGCTAACTCTCTCTCTCTCCCTTCAATTCATAAGCCCCCTAAGGATGAGCATGACTGATGGGTACTCAGTAACCGGACCCAAACCGGTCAAACGGGTAAGGTAAGGTTCTTAAAATTTAGGAACCGGTCAAACGGGTAAGAGTAAGGTTCGTAAAATGAAATAATGAAATCGGAACCTGGAATCGTTTAAAGGGTATTTTATTTTATATTTCATAAATCTTGCCGACGATGATGGATAAGTTATTGATGTTGAAAATGCAATGAAAGTTTAAAGGTTGCAGTATTTTTATTTAAATTTATTTAATGAACTTGAGACATTTGGTTGTATTAGTTTTTGAAGAGACTTTGTAAGATTTTGATCACATCCCTCTTTAAGAACATTGTTTCTATTACCAACTTTGATTTTGTAAAAAATTGCTAAAAATTGTGGTATTTAATTGTTTGCTTGTTGAACTTTAGCTAATTAAATTATTAACGTGACTTGATATTTGTAAGTTTTTAAGGCCTTAAAGTTTTTTTTCATAACAATAATGGTATGAGTAGGGTACCCTAGAACCGAACCGGAATCGGAAGCCGAGGTTCAGGGTCGAGTTTTTAAAATTTAGGAACCAGGTTAAATAGGGTAAGGGTCGAGTTTCTAAAATTTAGGAACCGGTCAAACAGGGTAAGGGTTAGGTTCCTAGTTTTGAGACAGGGTACTCGAATCGCTCACCCCTAGCATCCCCCCCATCAATTGAGGATTCTTTGTATGTTAGTGGCGGAAATCCCGGTCAAACCATGGTCTCCCAAGTCAACCAATTTGTGCGGAGAGGTTTGAGTGAGACTCTTCAATTCGAAGGCTCAAAAAGATTGAAGGCTAGTTTGGTATGGAAAAGTGGAATGGAATAAAATGACGGAATGATGCCCGAGGAGTTAGGTGTGGAATTTGGATATTTTCTTGAAGTGTTTGCTAAAGAATAGAAACAGAATCAAATTCTAATTCTTTTTGTTTGGTTGTTAACCATGGAATGAAATCAAAATTATTTTATTTTTTAAATTATTTTTTGTCGTTGTAAATTGTTCTTGTTGTTCTTTTTCTTATTATTATTATTATTATTATTATTATTATTATTATTTGATTCAACAAAAGTTAAAGGTCGTTATCATATTTGCTAATAATTGAGTCTTTTATTTATTTATTTATTTTTAATTAACTATCTTGTAATTTTTAGAAAACTTATTTTCAAACTATAATATTCTATCAACTAATATGAGAAAAAGATTATATACGAAAATAAAAACAAATAAATAATAATAATAATAATAATAATAATAATAATAATAATAATAATAATAATAATAATAATAATAATAATAATAATAATAATAATAATAATAATAATAATAATATAGCAAAATAATATTAGGCTAATTTTTTTTTAATAACTAGTCTGGATCCATGTTATGCACGGAGCAATGTTGTACAATGTATAACTTAAGAAATTATTGAATTACGGAGCGATGTTATACTTGTGAGTTTCTTTTTCTCGATCATTTGATTTTATTGAATGGTTTCACTTTCAACAACATTCTTTTACATGTTATCCCCTCATAGCGAAAACGCTTTCGTGACTCATCAAAGTTATTATAACCCAACACATAAAAATCATTAGAGCCCAACACACATTCGTATTTCAATCATTCTAAATTTCAAAAGAAAAAATAAATAATCTAAAATAATAAATAAAAAAGAATGTAAAAAAATATCATCACGGTTTTAAGATTACACTCGTGATTTGAAATATTAAAAAGCGAGGCCCCTCCGAGACTCAAATAATTTAAATAATCCTAACTCATACAGTTATGGAAATAGTTATACTTGGCAATCGGGTCATTCGATTTGGGTTCGGTCTCGAGTTCAGTCAACTTCGGTTCGGGTAAACTTCGGGTTGATCTCGCTCGGGTTCGTTTGGTTTCGGTTCGGGTCAACTTCGGTTCGGCTCAACTTCGGGTCTCTTTGGGTCAGGTTCAGGTTCAATTCGGGTTAATTTCGGATCGGGTCAACTTCAAGTCGTAATCGGGTCACTTTTCGGGTCAAAATCGATTCAAAATTGTACCCATCAAAAAAATTGTACCACTATAGGCACAAAAATCCATCCCGAGAGACCCAACAAAAACATTGTGGGTTGGTGACTTTTATTCGAGTTAAATCGATTCGAGTTTGATTCGGTTCGGGTCGGTTCGGTTCGGTTTCGGTTCGAGTCGGAATCGGGTTCATTAGATTTCGGGTCGGTTCGGTTTGGGTCTGTTCGGTCGATTCATTTCCGTTTTTGGGTCAAAATCGGTTCAACCGTTTCGGATGTCGGTTCGGTTTGGGTTTCGGGTCGTTCGGGTTGACCCATTCGATTTGGGTCGGCTTTGTTAGGTTTAGGAATAGTGTGACAATATGTTTGGGTATCAAAAGGTAAATAATAGTAGGAAAAGTAATAATATATGATTGGTCGATATTGAGAGATGACCTATAGATGACAATAAATATCATTCTGTCACAAATTAATATTACAACACAAAGTACATCGAATCAATAAAAAAATATCAAACTTATAACTCATAACTCTCTACAAAGTCAATAATAATTTAACTTAATTGACGCCTAGATAAATATTTATATGCAACCAACATACTAAAACATCATTAACTTAAATATTACACGAACTCTTAAAAAGTATACATATACCCATAATGGGATCTCATTTTTTTAAAATTATAAAGTGAATATAATGATTTATCCATTCTTACCTACCTTTGCATACAAAGATAATTAAACATATATAACTACTTATATTGAGATTAATAGTGAAAAATATTATAATGATAGAAATGATCCAAATATATTTAACAATAACAGGTAATTTGTATTATAGTAAAAGGCATGATAGGTCAATTCGCAGCAGTAGGGTAATAAAATCATCTATGTTTCGTACTTATATTGAAAATTGATCGTGATTTTAGTAATGAATCAATGGGGAAAAATATTGATACAATTGAGATTTTATAAATACATGTTTTACTCGATTAACAATCAATTCCTTCCCTCGAGACACAACTCTTCCTCTTAATTAATTAACATAATAAGAGTAACATGAAATTCTATTTCAAGATGGCGAGGAGGTTCGATGGCAAATACTCATCTTTTAATAATTTAGAAAACTTATAATAGTAAAAGATTTGATTTAAATATGTTTGTCAATAATAAGTCACGAGATAGACATGTTAGGAAGAAACTAAAATAAACCGTATTTGTAACAATAAAAATGATCCGTATGTTTTGCAAAAATTTTGAGACAAATGAATTTATTCGAAATCGTATGGGTTTAATAAAAGTTGGCATATTAAGTTTGCAATCCTTTAAACATAACACAAGTTACGAGCTTAAAGTTCACAAATTACGAACCGAAGCAATATAATTCCTAACTTTTTATTCATTACGTTTTATTCCACAACATATTTAAATCATAACTTTCTATCTTGTAGGCATTTTTAATTATTAATATCAAGTATATATGTAGTTGTTATATTTTTATTGTATTAATTTATGATTTCTTAAACTTTATTAAATCATTCCGTACATAGGATGAATGTAATAACTAAATTGCTTCCTCACATATTTAAATATTTAAATATTATTTTTATAACATATTCCTGTTGATTTTAATTTTAAAAATTCTTATAATAAATATATTTTGAACTAATACAATTTTATGGCACCAAATCAAAAAACACATCAACAATAAAAAATTAATAATGTTAGACAAAATTATTATATTTCAGGCCGAAAATAATATTGCATATCAATATACATAAAAATAAATGAGAGCTAATATACAATCCAAACCCTAAATAAATAAATACATAACTATATATATTAATTTTATTTTATGTCTTAATATATTTTAATTTCAGATTACTTTTCTATTCGTTTGTTATTTTTTAGTCGGTTTGTTAGAAGTTAGAATAAAATTAATCTTCTTCGATTAATTTTATTTTTATATTATTATAGGATTTAGTTAGAGTCTTAGTATTAATTTTTTTAGTTTTTATAACTAATTTGATAACTTTTTAGATTTTTTTCTAATTTAGGTTAAAACAGGTCTTTAATTTAATAAATTTATAAATTTAGTTTTTTCATTTTGATTTTAGGTGTTTAGGATATATTTAGGTCTAAAAAATAATTTTAATATTCTGGTAATTTTTATTATTTATTTTCTCATTTATGTAGTGCAGTTTATTATTTGTTTTAATTTCTATTTAATATTATATTTTTATTTTATTATTTTTAATTTTGTTTAATTTTTCTGGAAAACTATAAAAAAAATATTTTTGGGTTTTAGGTTACTTTTATGTTTTTTCGTATTTTTGATTTAATTTATTATATAATTTTGTATATTTGTTATTTATTAATGTTCTACTTAGTTTTGTTTTTATTTTCTGTTTTATATTTTATGAACTAATGGATGATTAATTATTATTTAAATTTTATATTAATATTAGATAATTTTATAATATAGAACTGATTTGATAATTTTTCAGATTTATTTACTAATTTAGGTTAAAGCATGTTTTTAATTTAATAAATTTATAATTTTAGTTTTTTTAATTTTTATTTTAGATTTTTAGGCTATTAGGTCCAGAAAATAGTTTTAATATTTTAGTAATTCAATTATTTATTTTTGTATTTATTTAATGCATTTTATTATTTGTTTAACCTTTTGTTTAAGATTGTGTTTTTATTTTATTGTTTTTAATTTTGTTTAATTTTTCTGAAAAATTATATTATTATTATTATTATTATTATTATTATTATTATTATTATTATTATTATTATTATTATTATTATTATTATTATTATTATTTTGGGATGGAGTAAAAAGAGTTCATATATGAGTGGAAACCTATTTTTTTTCAACGATAAATTATTATTTTTTATTGGACGAAACTCCTTAATTCGTTCACAAAACGCCATGTCATCTTTTTGAAAAGATTGCTATTATATATAGTATAGATTATAAACTTATACCTAAGGGATAGAGAATTAATCACTCTCTTATTTGGGGAGATTAAAATTCCTTTATTTTGAAGAGAATTTAAAACTTATAAATTTTAAATTACACCTTCAATATACCCCATCCAAACAATTAAAAAGAAATTTGAAATCAGATAATTCAAATTTCATTCCAATTTTTTCCAACAAGATAGAGCCTAAGTATTACCACCCACTAAGCTGACAAGTCCCAGTCCAACCGGCCGGTCAAATCCTCTCCGATTTAAAGGCTCAAGCGAATTATAGTATTAGCGCCTGCCAAGGTAGGATGAGTTATAGTATTAGGTTCTCCATTCCAGTTTTTTCCAACCTGATAGAGCCTAGGTATTACTGCCCACTAAGCTGACCAGATCCCAATCCAACCGGCTGGTCAAATCCTCTCCGATTCAAAGGCTCAAACGAATTATAATATTAGCGCTGCTAAGGTAGGACGAGTTATAATATTGGCGCCTGCTAAGCTAACCGGTCCCGGTCCTACCGGCCGGTCCAATTTTCGTAATGTAGGTTTGGGGGAATTTTGCCTAGTCAATGAAAACAAACGCCCCCCTCCGCCCCAACATCATGGCCCAATAAAAACATAAAAAAAGGGATAAAATAGTTAAATTTTTTGTTATTAAAATTGACGAAAATGCAAAGTGCAATTGACAAAATTAAAACTAGCCAGATTCAATCTAAATTGCTCTATAACTTGGTGTACAGGATGGCGTTGAACAATTGGCATTTGACCCGTTCAATCTGTTAATTCATGCATCGAATGGGTTTCGAAAAAGTAAAAATCCACTACATAGGCATCAACTGTGTTCTACAAAAGGTAAGTATGTTGAGATGAGAAAAGATAATTAAAGTACAGAATCCTGAGGAAAAGAAAAACCCTACTGGTGGGAAATCTAACCATGAATCACCTACTTGCAGTCCCATCCCCTCAAGTTCACCAAAACTATGATCCCGTGCACTCAAAGCCCAAGGAAGCCAAGTTCACTGGCTCTCTCTTTCTCGAACGTCTCGAAATACTGGTAAATGATAGTCACCGCAAGCAAAATTCCAGTGCCCGACCCAATAGCACCCATGAAATCTGCCAATACGGTCAATGCTCCAATACACATTCCCCCAAAGGCAGCAGCTGTAGGGATATAGCGGTTTAGTTCCTTCTGTAAGTTTGAATCGCGGTGTCCAGGCATCACCATTCCTTGTTCCTGTAAAAGTAATGGCTCAAAATTTAGCTCATGAAGTAAAATGTGGCATAATCCTTGCAACATATGCATCATCTTATGTTTATGCAAAGAAAGAAAATGATACAGAAAACTCCATCAAGTCATGAACATCAAAACCATGAAGAAGGGAACCAATCTTCAAAGTTTCCATACATGCCTCGAGAAATAATGCATAGTTAAAACAACGCTTAAAGAAGGGAATACAGGGAAATACATCATACAAATTAAGATGTTTGTAAAATCCCTATTTCCTGTGAAAGCAAACAATGATAACTTACACCATAATTCAGTATTTAGAGCATCAAGTTTGAGAAAAGAACAGGTATAAATGGTTTTACTGGGTAAACAGGTCACTCAGGTTCAGTTAGGATGGAATTAAATTTTCAGATGGCCAAGACAGGTAGGACAATTCAACAGAGGTTGGTCCATATTGGGCAGTGTCATAATCAGGTCATCTTTGGGTTCATCCAGTAAGCTTGCCAAGAAAAAGGTAATCAACATTGGCCATAAAATTTTGACCTAGCTCATTTGGGTAGGAATAGGGTATCCCCCTGCACGCCAAAATGAGGATTCACCATTTAAAATCAGAGGGAAGTCTGGTTTCTAGTCTGCTAAGTTCAAGGTTTAGCTTGGCCAATGGAGATAAAATAAAGTAGTAGTGTACACAACACATTAAGAGACACTCAGCAAGGTTCTCTTGATCAATACCTTCAGCTGCTTGGCCACATCTCTAGCAGAAGATCCAGAAACCTCAATCCACGTCTTAGAAAATAGGGCGCAAGCAGAAAGCATGAAAACTATGTAAAAGAGAGCATGGAAAGGGTGGGCCGCCATATCTGCCAAGCTGCATTTCAAGAAATGGAGCAATGAGCAACTCAAGTTAAATTTACAAGAAACCATTTCATCTACAAAAGAAAAGTATAGACACCTGGCTGGTGCAGTAACATAGTAAGCAAGACCACCAACTGGGATTGATTGACCACCATATTCAGAATCCTTCCACTTGCCCAACAGATTGACGAAGAAGTTTCCACTGTATTTCCTGTATAACAACTGCACAAAAACCAAAACTGTTGAAGGTCCAGCCCTAGGAATCATGAATCCAACTAATACTTATTGACTCTTAGTACCTGTGAGATAAAGTACAGGTTGGAGACAAGAGCAGATTGAAGAATGATTGGCATGTTGGAGGTGTAGAACAACTTGATGGGATATGAGCCCTGCTGGCCACGTGCATTCTTTGATCGCACAGGTAGAACAACACGAAAACCTTGGAAGTAGATGACTATCAAAAAGACCAATACTGTTGCAAGCAAATTTGTCACATTTGGGAGGTTATGCCGATAGAATGCCTCTCGAAGAGCTCTAACTTTATCAGTTCTGGTTATCAGAAGGTGGAACAAGGCAATGACAGCACCCTCAAATTCAGCCCCTCGGCCAGCATTGATAGTCGTAGGGCTGAATGCTTTCCAGATGATGTTCTCACTAGAAGCCAAGAAAAATTTTAGTTTTTGAGCCAAACCATAATACAGTGAATAATATAGTACTCCATATAACTTCATGTACAGAAAAATGGAAGCTCACCAGATGTTGGTTGCAATGAAAAGAGAAATCCCAGAACCAAGACCATATCCCTTTTGAAGAAGCTCATCAAGGCAAATCACTATTATTCCAGCAAAGCAAAGTTGAAGAATAATGAGAATTGCGTTCCCTACGCCAAGCTGGCCCACACTGCCATACATCCCAGAGAGGACATATGCTACAGCCTCACCAACAGCAATAAGAATGCCCAACAACTTTTGCGCACCATTCCTAATACACCAGCAGATAAGGCAGATCAAGAGTCAAAATCAATACAAAAGAATAATATTGCCTCCTTTATGCACTAACAGAAACTGTCATTGCAATTTAAAGTTGGAAGTCATGGATGACACTTCAGCCAATGATAACCTATTGAACAAGGACCTAAGGAAGCAAAAGGTTTAGGATACCTAAGGAGCTCAAAAATCAGCCATACGTATCGTTTAACTACTCACCCGCTTAATAATCAACAACAGCAAAAACAGCGTTTAATTCCTAAATATCTAGACTAGAGAACTGGACATGACTCATGAGGCAAGTGTTAACAAGATCTAAACAAACCAAAGACTTACAAAAGTGCACGATCCTCCCGGACATTGTTGTCAACTTCAATTATCTTGGACCCAGCCAAGAGTTGCATCACCAGCCCAGATGTCACAATTGGGGTGATACCAAGCTCCATGACGGTTCCACGGTTGGAAGCAAGGATGACACGCATCCAATAGAACGGGTCAGCGCCTGTTGTAGAGTGTATGCCATAGAGTGGAAGCTGACTGCAGACCAGAAAAATAAACAAAGAGATAACAGTGTAGATGACCTTTTCTCTGAAAGGAACCTTTCTGTCCGCGCTTTGAACCTCAGGAAGAAAAGAAAGAAACGGTCTGACCAAGTGCAATACTCTAAATCCTCCCCCATTATAAATTAGTCAACAAAGACACAATCCCTGTAACCTGTAAACGCAATTCAGGAAAATATGTCACCAACAACCTTTCCATGCAGTCATAACAATAACAACTACAATCTCAACAGAAAATAAAGATGAAACAAGATCAAGTAAATGGGTGCCAAATCATGGAATAATAACCATACTAAACAGAACCTGGAAGGGCTTATACGAGGCAACTATGAGTTCTTGCTCAAAAATACCATTAAACTTTTCCAAATATTCAAAAATTCTATTCATTTTTTTCAATAAAAAATATCGCTGAACTTGCTTAAAACAACAAAAAAATACCACTTAATTTCCCAAGAACTTTCAAAAATAGCACCGTTTTAAGGACGTTTCTGAATATTTTGGAAAGTTTAATGTTTTTGAGGAAAAACCGGGGCAATTGTTGAGCATGCAATATCATATACAACTGTTTGACATAACAAATCTCCATAATCTCTTTCAGAAATCAATGTCACCTATACTGTGAACATGGATGCTGTGCTAATTGACCAATAAATCACGCCAATCAGCGGTAATAGACCCAATAATTTTCCGATTCGTCGCATCCTAGTGCATCGATTCTTTGATTCGCCAATTGGCATAATCACGAACGAGGACAATTATCTCCAAAAGAACAAAATCTAGCCACAATCACCTAATGAAAAGTTCGATTACAAATGCATATTTCATGTTATACACTAGGGAATCGGAAATCGTAGCAAAACGGATAGCAGATCAGAGATTTAACGACATGCAAAATGACCAGATCTGAGGAAGAGATCACTTCAGGCAGAAATAAATCACGAATCGAGAAATCAACATCACAACACAATCATGAAATCAATCATCATAACGACTTCCACATAAGAAACAACAATCTTCTCAAGATTCAGGATAGGTTGAGACAGAGAGAGAGAGAGAGAGTACCTCGCAAACTTGAGCCCGACGTCGAGGCAGAGGAAGAGGAGAGAGAGAGAGATGCGTAGAGGAACGGGAGAGTGGGTATGTTATGTATAGTACACAAGGTTGGACGGCAAAGTCAAAATTAAGCCGTAATGAGCAGTTAGTGGTGAGGTGTGTCTATGCCACGGTTAACGTTCCAATCACCTTCCGCCACGTAATCCCCAACTCCCCACACGTCTAAGACCTTCGTTCCTTTAACATGACCACTTTATAAGAATTCCACTTGGTGTCTTTAGTTCAAATAATATCCAGATACGATAACAATGGAAGAATTTTAAGATAATGGAGAAATTTTTAGACGTGAAAAATAATTGCTTTCATATTTTTGTTATTGTCAATATGTCAAATGATTATTTATATATGCAAGATACTTAAACCTAATAAAATTAATATGATCATTTTTAATACAACTCATACTCCTAATTCTAGTAAAACTAGGATGACCATTTCTAATATAACTCAAACTTTTAATCTTAATAAAACTAGGAATACCACTTTTAATATAATTAGGAAAATTAATTCAAACTAAAGACATATTTAGTCTCCTAAATCGAACAAAATACTTTGTTTCCTTAACACTACCCCTCAAGTCGAGCATGCAAGTCAATAATGCCCAACTTGTTTTGTAAAAATAAAAATTCACACTTTCCTAATGATTTTCTGAAAATGTTAGCAAGTTGCTACTTAGAAGGCCCATATGTTGCCTTTAAATCACGAGTTATAGGGCGTTCTCGAACAAAATGACAATCAATTTCTATATGTTTTGTCGTTTCATGAAAAATTGGATTTTTGGTGATGTGTAACACAGACTTGATTATTACAAGTATAACTTCATTGGTCTTTGAAGGAATACTCGTAGAGATGCCATGAATGATTTTATCCAAATCGGTTCACTAGTTACCATCGCCATAGCTCGACATTCCGCTTTTGTAGATGACCTACACACCGTACTCTGTTTTTCGTTTTCTAAGAAATAGGTGACCCACCTAAAGTAACGAAGTACCCTGTTAAGGACCTTTTAGTAATAGGGCATGCTCCCGATCCGAATTCCAGTAGATATAAACTTGTAGATCCGAATCACTTTTTAACAAAATACCTTGTCCTAGGTGTCATTTCGGATATCTCAAGACCCGACAAGCTACTTCCATGTGTTCTTCCTTCAGCTCTTGCATAAATTGTGAGAGAATACGCACTACATAGAATAGTTCTAGTCTTGTAAGGGTTAGGTATATAAGTCTTACAACTAGTCTTCCGTACCTTGTTGGGTCGTCAATAGGTGGCACATTAGCCAATGTGAGTTTATGACCGGTTTTCATCGGCAACTCTGCGGCTTTGCCCCGAGTAGCCCGCATTCTTCAATTATCTCAAGCGCATACTTCCTTTGACTTAAAAATAGCCCTTTTAAGCTTTTAGCAACTTCAATCCCAAGAAAATACTTGAGGGGACCCAAGTCTTTCATATAAAAACAATTGTTGAGATATTTTTTATACTCGGCACATGCTTGGGAATTATTACCTGTAAGCACTAAGTCATCTACATACACTAGAAGTCCTAAGAATATGTCATCTTTATTGTATGTGAATAAGGAGTAGTTTGCATATGACCTAATGAAACCATAATCATGTAATTTGGATGAGAGTTTGGCAAACCACTCGTTGTGGCGCTTGTTTAAGTCCATAAAGAGACTTCTTCAGCTTGCATACCTTGTTGGAACCCAAAGTTCTAAATTCAGGAGGTATTCTCATGTAAACTTCTTCATCTAAATCTCCATGTAGAAAGGCGTTATTCACGTCCATCCGATGTAGTTCACATCCTTTCACTACTCGCTACGGATAAAAAGCACCTTACACTAGCCATCTTGCTTACGGGAGCAAAGGTCTCATGGTAATCAAATCCTTCGATTTGTTCATCTCCTCGAATCACAAGTCGCGCCTTATAGCGGTCAATGGACCCATCCGAATTGTACTTCACCTTGTACACCCACTTGTAATTTATCGGCTTCTTGTTAATAGGTAGAGCTTCTACTCGTCCAAGTCTCATTTGACTCTAAGGGCTCGATTTCTTTTGCCATTGCCTCTCTCCACCTAACATCTTTTACGACTTCATGAAAATACCTAAGCTCAACAATCTTTGTAGCAACAAGTAAGATACTTTTGATGTGCATGTGAAAAATCAGCACAAGTGACATAACTATCTATGGGATACGGTTTAGCTGAGAATACCTTTGTAGAGGTGAAGACAAAGAGGGGTTTTTGGTCGAGTTGTATAACAAATATAGTCCTGCAGATGGTTTGGGAAGTTCCTCTCGTGCCTTGCCTAGCCCGGCCCGAAATATCGGTCTCGTAAATATTTTGGTTGCTCCCCTTGTCCGTGGGCTCGCTTGGAGGTTCCGTGGACTCGCCCGCAAATGGGCCGAAGCCGTTGGTCCGTGTTCTATCTAAGGAAACGTCGGGCGGCGGGCTGGCAATGGCTGGGCCTACGTTTCGCTTAAACGCTACCTAGTTTCTTCTTGCTTGCAACTGGGCGACTTGTAGCAATGTTTGGGCCGGCCTGGTTTCTTCTTGCTCCAGTTGTACCTCTCCTTCTTTGCCTCGCGGGCCATACTTTTTCACTTCCCTTATTTCGTCGGGCCCAACACTCTTGCCCAACTCTTCAAGGTCCGGACTTATGTTTGAGTTTCGTAGATTGTGGTCCATGATCCTCAAGTCCTCATCTTTCTTTCCTTTTTCTTTAGGATTAGCATAAGAAAAAATTTCTTCATAAAAAATTACATCTCTACTCACAAAAACTTTATCGGTCTCAATATCATAAACCTTCCACCCTTTTTCCCATAAGGGTAACCCACACACTTTTGACTACGAGTAGCAAACTTATCCTTTTGCCTTTTATGCACATAGCATAATGACCCAATAACTTTAATGTGCTCATATGTGGGTTTAGACTTAAACAAAAACTCATATGGAGTCTTGCCTTGCACCTTTTGGAAGGAGTTCTATTTATTAAGTAAGCTCCAACTAACACATATTCACTCCAAAATTCTAAAGGTAGATTGGCTTGGAATCGAAGTGCTCTAAGCAACATCTAGAATATGAAGACGCTTTCTTTC
Organism: Talinum fruticosum; assembly: GCA_021018815.1. Lineage (NCBI taxonomy): Eukaryota > Viridiplantae > Streptophyta > Magnoliopsida > Caryophyllales > Talinaceae > Talinum > Talinum fruticosum. Next base: position 839,320 of record JAITYX010000109.1, read on the forward strand.
AGGTCTACTATTTTCTTGTGGTGTTCCCACACAATTAGTTTGGTGTATTTTCCTTGCTCCCCATAAAATTTTTTCATAGGCCTAGAAGTAAACTCAATTTCCATTGTCACTTCTTATAACCTTAACTTGGGTATTGAATTGAGTCTTTTCCATATGATAAAAATTCATGACTAGTTGGGAAGTTTCACTCTTTTCTTTCATTAAATACACCCAAGTCCCCCTACTAGCATCATCAAGAATAGACAAAAAGTAGTAAGCTTCATATAGATACTTCGTGTGATATGGACCCCAAATATCACAATGAACTAAATAAAAACAGTTTGAACCTTTATTTTCACTTACTGGAAAGGGTAAACGAGTATGTTTAGCTCTTGAACACACATCGCAAACATCATTACTAATTTTAGTCTCACAACCTCCAATATTACTAATAAAAGAGGACATAGCTTGTGTGGAAGGATGCCCTAAGCGTTGATGCCACAAATCTCTGGTGATGACTTTGGTTACTCGGATTGTACTTGATTGAACATCCTTGAAAAAATAGACCCACTTCATTTTTCACCCACTCCAATCGGTATCCTCATAGAAGGGTCTTGTATCACACAAAGCTTATTAGTAAACGTCACTGTGTATAATAATAATTCATTAATAAGTTGGGCTACGAAATAAGATTACAGTTTAATCCAGTATATATATAGGACATCATGAAGGATGATTGTCGAATTTAATTGCATCCATCCACGTTTACTAGCAATACTAGTCTTGTTATTAGGCATCCCAACCTGTATTTGGTGAATATCGTAGACACCTTTTAACTTATGTAGGTCTCCTGTCATATGATACGAGGTCCCACTATCTAGTAACCAATCATCTTTTCTTGATAACTTTTCATCACCTCTTTTGAAGTGTCAATGAGACTTAATAGTCTCTCAATCTGTTTGGGTGAGAAACCTGGAATAGATGGACAAGTTCCTTAGGTCTCTTCTTTGCCTTGCCCTTACATGATTATTTTATGACTCCGATACCATGAAGAATTTTAAGATAATGGAGGAACTTTTAGATGTAAAAAATAATTGCTCGGACTTCTAATTCTAGTAAAACTAGGATGACCACTTCTAATATAACTCAAACTCCTAATCCTAGTAAAATTAGGAAGACCACTTCTAATATAATTAGGAAAATTAATTCAAACTAAAGACATATTTAGTCTCCTAAATCAAATAAAATACTTTGTTTCCTTAACAACAATTTAACTAGACTTCTATCCCTAGCCCGCTTAGCTAGAACATGGGTTGGCTTAACCATACCTCTATCAACCTTTACAATACAAACGAAATTATAGTTATTCAACGAAGTCAGACCCTTAGAGTTGTAGAGAATAATTCCTTAGGGGTTGATACTTCTTTCTTCGGGGCCTATAATAGTTGAATAGAATCATTACCAATAATTATAGTGAAAATATTATGATATATCATACTCCCGAGCACCAACTCCAAAGCCAAGACTTCGCTTGTAATGCCAAATCTACCTATTCTAAACTAGCCTCCAATCTTAGATGGTGCTATTATTCAATTGGACCCATGCAAAGCCCATATCCCTTTTCATGTTATTCCAGGATCCGTCAACAACCAAGTAAATTGGGTTGACAGACTGACTTCCTTTAACAAAGACATATCCTCTTTCTTGTCCTCCATTGCTGAGACTCGCATCTGTTTCCCATCAAAGACTTGAACCCTTCCTATGAAAACTTCGATAAATTATTGATGTTATCAATAACAATCTATGGTGTATAAGACTTTCCTTCAAAATAACCTTAATCCTAGCATTCTATATTTCTTTAAGTGTTATCCAAAACCATGCCACCAGTTTATCCTTCTAATTGTCTCTTGTTCTCAACAAATTCTTCATCCAGTTCTTAATCCACATTCCAATTGGGTACGTCTCGAGTACGCATACACGAATGCCCAACAAAGCCATATCCCCAAATTCTTTTAATAAATTCATAATTCCTAAACAGATGTTCCAAATTTTCTTTAAAATACCACAAAAACGTCGAGCTTTCTCCTACAAAATCCCTTTTTTGAAGAGTAATACCCAATGGAAGCACCTGATGTATTGATCTCCACCCAAAGAACTTAATCTTTGAACTCAACTTGAGACCCCAAAAGCTTCTCCAGTTAAAGTTTCCAATATTAATCTCCCTCTTGAATTCCTCACATACCTGCGAACTTTTTTTTTTTAAATGTCTCAAAAGGGTTTTGCGAACAAGGACCTCCAAATGGATCGGGGTGTGTAGAAGATACCATTGAATCAAGCATCCTCATCATCTGTCCGAATTGTCTTGTGCCATCAGCTTTTGTAAATAATTTTTCGAAGTTCGAGCTCATCTTTAAGGATTTCTAAAAGATCACGTTGCTTTTCCGATAGACCTTTTCAACGGGATTTTTGCGATCCTTTGGTACTTGAAAAATTCCTTTTTGTCGAGTAGAAGGATTAATAGAAGATGGTTCAATCTTTCCTGGTTTTGATGCTTCGGCTTGGGGTAGATTAAACAACGTATATTTCTTTGTTTTTGTCTTTAGAAAATGTTGAACATTCTCCTTGTTGTAGAGTGTAGTCTTATACTCGGCCACCATCTAACCTTGTAGATACGGAACATTGAAAGTGGATAAGGATTCCGTAGGTAATTTTGAAATCGTTGTTCCCAACTAAAAATCCATGCAACATTGAATGTCCAAAAAATTGTACTTTTTTGCAAAAGGATCAAAAGTTGAGTCTTTGAGCCATTTATCCCATCCTTTTCTAGTTTCGTTGGAAAAATAGAGAAAGTGGCACCAAAAAGGTCCACCAATGATAGAACCCTACTTGGGAAGTTTGTAATGCAAGTATCATGAAAATTGAAAAACCAGGAGTGGATATCCGGTCTATAGATAAATACTCTATACCAAGCCATTTTGTAATCATTATAGTTGTAAAATTGTGGTTGATAGGGGATAGAAAATTGTCTTTCTTCAAATGGATTATTCCACTCATGGGAACCAATAACTTGTTGGATGATGCACTTGGAATAAAGTATGTAGTCGGGATTTATTTTGTCTTTTGTATGGGAAAAGTCAATTGAATGCGAATCTACAAAAATAAACTCGTAGAATTGTTGGTCCTTTTGAGGATGGTCGGTATGATAATGGAGATTTCCAAAACTTCATTGGATAAAATTTCAGATAAGATCATTGGATAGAGGAGATTTATAATTTGTAAGAAATAAATGTTTTGTCAACTTAACAAGGTATTAGGTAGTGGTAGGATTTGTGACAGCAGCTTTGTAGGGTAAAGGAGGGAAATTTGTAAGGGAATGAAGTTTATTCCGGACTGGTATTTTGATATTTTGAAAGGTTCTTGGGTGAGAAACCAATTGGTAGTCTTGGACCTTTTGTATACCTTTTCCTTTGTCCTTATGTTTACTCATGGTGACTCCTGCAAAATTTTTGTCTTGTCACTCTTTCCTTGTAAAAACTCTCTAGTAAGAAAATTTGGAAGTGAATTGATTTCTCCTTTGATAAATTCTATTTCGAAATCAAAGGAAGATAAATTTTCTTGCCATCCGGCAAAGATTTGTTCGAAACAAAATTTTTAACATCCTTTTATAAAATATCTTTGCAACTTTACAATCAATTCTTAAAAGGATTTTGTTTTTATAGAATAAATCAGCTTGAAACTTTGAAACACAAATAACAATAGATAAAATTTTGTTTTTAATGGTAGAATAGTTTTGTTGAGGTTCGAGCCATATTCCTGAATAAAATCGTACAAGTTGTTCTCTTTTGTCGGGACTCGTCATTTTTTCTTGAGTATACCACCATATCGTATATCGGATGCATCTATTTCAACTATCATATGTACATTTGGATGAGGTATGCTAAGACAAAGAAAAGATTTAACTTTATGCTTAATCTGTCCGATTATTTCGAGTATGTTGTTACTGTCCGTGGAATGAGCTTCTTTCTAAGCCTTCTAAACAGAGGAGCACATATCCGGCTTAGATTTGGAAAAAATTAGAAACATAATTAAGACAACCTAAAAACCTTTGCAATTGTTTTTTATCTTTTGTTTCATCTGGAAATTTTTCAGCAAAAGTGAGTGATCTCATGATAGGTTTTATGGTTCCTTGGTAAATGTCATGTCCAAGAAATCTTATTTTTGTTTGAAATAGAATTATTTTGAAGTTGAAACAACTAATCCATTTTTCTTAGTAATATATAAGAATATCTCGTAAATGTTTGAAATGTTGATCATATGATTTTGGAAAAGACTAGGATATCATCAATGTAAACAATAATAAAAAAGGTATATCGGTTAAAAATGATGTTCATGATATCTTGAAATTCGAAGGAGCATTTTTTAATCCAAAGAGCATAACATTCCATTCATAGTGTCCAAATGGAAAAGTAAATGCAATCTTGTATTGATCGACTTCGCAATTTGTATTTGGTAGAAGTCGAATTTCAGATCAAATTTTAAAAATATTTTAGCGTCAAATAATCAACTCAATAATCTCTTTTATTAGGAATCGGATACTCGAATACACTTGGAGAACTTTATTGAGGGGTTTGTAATTGATCATGAGTTTGGGAACTCCATGTTCCTTTTCTATAGCATTATTGACATAGAATGCAGCACAACTCCAAGGAGACTTTTAAGGTCTAATTAGTTGTTTGTCTAAAAGGGATTTAATTTCACCTTTACAAAGCTCGGGAAGCTCTAAATTCATTTGATTTGGGCGAGATTTTGTAGGAATATTTCTTTCATCAAAATCTTTTATATAAGGTAAGGAAACTATGTGCTTTTTTCTTTTCTAGAAAGCATTAGGAACATAAGAAAATATTTGTTGCTTTATGATTTGTTCTAGATCAAGAATGTTTTGCTGAATTGAAGGATTTTGCAACTGTTCTTCGACCCCGAGATAAGAAATCTCTTCTTGTAAATGGGCAATTGTAGTTTGCTTATATTGTAAAGTATTAATTTGTCAAAAAATAGAGGACGTTTGTAAAAAAGAGACATCTCTTTACTTAGTAGATGATAAAAATTTAAAGGAAATTTGTTTACCCATAATGTTGGTGTGCACTCCTAATTAATTAACATAAAAATGATAAATTTGAGTGAGAAATAGAGGACCAAGAATGAGATCATTGTTAATATTATCAACGATTAAAAATATATTTTTAAAATAATAGTCATTGTTTTGGATGTATCCCTTATTTAGTTTATATATAATATTTAAAGGTTCTCCATTTGCACTGCAGAGGTTTTCTTTAGTCCTTTCACAATATTTGGTTGGAACAATTCCTCCTCTAATACAATTTCGATATGCTCCATTGTTAATAAGAGCAATTATGCTTATAGAGAAATCTCCAACAGAAATTTGACTATACAATACCATTTTTGGAAGGTAACTTAAGATAAGGTTAGTAGGAATTGATCGTTTGGAATTTCTTCTATTGAGATGTGAGGTATAGATGTATCATCATCTAGAATAGAAAAATTTGTCTTATGAGATTCTAAAATTGCGAATTTGGTTGCAAGCTCAAGGTCTTTAGTTTTTAGTTCTAAAATATCTTGCTTAAGGATTCTAACTTGAGTCTTTAATTCATTAACTTTAGCTTGAATATCTTTTGTAGTAATTTGTTGGAAAGGATTTGGAATTGGGTATTTTTGATATAACTTAGAGAGATTTGGAGTTTCATGGTCGAGTTTAAAGGGTTTTGGTTCTTCATCGAGAATCAGTTGTTTTAACTTTTCGAGATATTCTTTCTTTTATCTCTGGGTCAGAAATTTTTCCTATTGAATCTAATAGGAATTCCTTTTGACTTTTATCGGTAATAACATTAAGTTGTTTAATTGGAGAAGACTCATAACTTGAATCTTCGTCTTACGTACTAAGATAATAATCTTCCTCATTATTAGAGTCGAAGAATAGTGGGCTAAAATTGATAATAGTTTCTTTTGTAAGTCGGGATCTTCAGAAAAAGTTCATTAATTTTCTTCTCTGTTTTACCTTCGAAAGCTTTATGACAAACTTTGCCACATTTGTAACAAACAACTTTCTTCTTATTAAACTTCTTTTCTTTGGAAAATTTATTTTTGGAGTAAAAGTTTTGGAAGGTTTTCTTTATTTCCTATTAAAGACTTTTCCAAGTCTTTTAATTTTTGTAGATGAGGCTTCAATTTTGTGATACCAAAAGCTTCACAAAAGTTCTCATCTTTCTTAGAGACTCGGGCTCTTTGTGATCCGTATTTGGCTTGTAATTTGAGTTCGTTACAAAGGACAAGTCCTTCACTTTTAACTATTCCAAAAATTTGTCCAAATGTAAGACGACTAAAAGAAATATTGAAGACTCGGACACTGCTCTATATCTTTCCGAGTCATGCAAAAGGAATCGGGTATAACGATGTCATTCATATAGTGTTTTGATTCCAAGGCATTCTCTCGTGTCTTAGAAACTTACTTGAGTGAAATAGTATCTTTTCTATGCGATTCGGCCTTCACTTATCTCTTTAATCGCTTTTCAGTTAGCGACTCGGAAAACTTGTTCCTTATTCCGAGTCCACTCTCACTCAGAATCCGACTTGTGATTATTTACTCTATTGTTTGCAAAGTCGGCATTCGTAGTTCTTTCCATGCTTAGTCTACATCAAGTATTTCCCACTCGATATTCGTTATGGAACTTGATTCTTTACCTAAGACTAAGTCATATGGAATTCCGAGTATCATGGATATTAGACTCAGAAAATTCCATTTCTCTTCGACTCGGATAATCAATTACGTAATTTTCATAATTATTTTATTATCTCGTGTCTAACCTTGGACCAAAGTATTTTATACTTTGAGAACCGAAGGTGTCTTACTTTTGTAGGTTATTCAATCGAGGATATCTTTTCAAACTACAAAAGTAGCCGGCTTCGTAACGTCAAATCACTAGCGAGATATGGCTTTTCACCTTCCCTCGCTCGAGTCCCGTAAGATTGTGTCGAAGCCGCTCGCTTCCATATCCGGAAAACCGGAACGCCAAGCCTAACGGTGGTTTCCACCTCATTTTTCAAGACACAACCGATGGTATTGGGACTTCCAAGAGAGTTAAGCCGTTGTCCAACGTCCATATTTCAACGGATACTTTCCGAGTGACTCGGAAAGCCCTTATCAACTGGTCACAGAAGACTCTCGGTCGCGAGATGAAGATAACGGCTACTCTGTCGGGTTATCTATAAATAGAAGCCACTTCACAAGACTTGAAGGTTGCCGAACATATTGTCAATACTCCTACTTGAACAAAGTTATTGTATTTACTTTCAATCTTCAACTTACAACTCCCACTCGTAATTCATTACTTTCGAGTTGTAAGGTCTTGTACTTCGTTACAAACACTTCTTACATTCTTTGTAAGGTCCCTTGACTAAGCTGTAAGGGTTAACTCAGCTTAGTTGTCCCTAGCTGTAAGGGTTATCTCAGCTAGGAAGTACTAGATCGGATAAGGGAATTTCGAGTCTAGGAAAACTTGTATAGAGTTGTCCAAGGGAGCAACTCGGGTTCGATCAAGTTCACGGTATTTTGTGGACTCAAAATAGTGGATTTGACTTCGTGTCTGGATTGACACGGGCCGTGGTTTTCTGCCCCGGGAGGGTTTCCACGTAAATTCTCTCGTGTTCACTTTCCGAGTTCATTCTAGGCTCGGGCATGGCCTTTGTGCTCTTGCTTCTTCGATTCACCGACTTCGAGTCCAATTTTTTCGACTCGTCTTTAGACTCGGAATCTGTCTTTGCATCTTTTCTGCACAAAAGTGCGAGGTTTCTAAAAGAATTTTCTATCACCCTATTCACCCCCTCTAGGGTGACTCGGACTCTCCCGAGCAAACCTTCAAATATCATCTCGTGCTTGAAATGTTGTCTTAATTTAGTAAGGATTTGTTCTCCAAAGAGTTTAGGAAGACCAACAATGAATCTTTCTTTCCAAAAATTTTTGGTTCCATGTTCACGTTTAAGGACATTAGTGAGGAAAACGTCTTTATACCATTTGTAATCGCTTAAAGTAGGACATGTAACATTAAGGAGGACAGATTTAACGACTGTTTGTCCTTCATTTGGGTTGCCAATAAAATGAAGAGTAATAGTATGAATTAAAAGTTCATAACCATCTTCTTTATCTCTTTCTATCCTATTTTCTTGTTTGATTTTTGTAGAGTGATTCAAGATTGAAATTTTTTCTTCGTGAGTCATGAAGTTGTCCCGCCAATTTTTAAGTTGTCCTGTAAAGCCAAGAGTAAGTGTTGAAGCAACATCTTTAGCGGTATATCTTTTTACTTTGTAGGCAACAGTTGCCATACCCATTTTTTATAATGTGGACAAAATTTCATGTTCAGATTTTCCATCTATGTTCCATTCATAAATAGAATTTCCGTCATAATGCCCTGCTAAAAATTCTTCTCTTTCTTCATATTGAATGTCCGGAGGAGTGGGTTTTGAGTAATAATTTTTGCTTTGGAATTTTTCCATGATTTTATTTTTTTTATTGAAGGCTGCTCATTATCCTCTTCAAAAGTGTTTTGAAAAGTCTTAATTGCAACTAGCTCATCATTATCCGAATCTAATTCGGACGAAGAAGAAGTCTCATTACTTTGTAGTTGGCAAGTCTTATCAAGGCAACTAATAGCTTTGCCTTTAAGAGCAATGTCAATATCTTTTATTTATTTAGAGATGTTATCTAGAAAACTAGCATTAGAATTTGAAGCAGACTTTGACAAGAGATTCTTCATTTTGATTAGGAATACTATCAAGTTTAAAGAAAGGTCTAGAAATATTGTCTATGTAATCGAAGGTTTTGTATTACTATTAGAACTTTCAGGAGATTTAAATTTTTTGTATCTAATTTTGTCGACACGAAGGTTAGTTGCTCTGCTATTATATTAAGAATTGCGTTTGTGTAATTTGCTTGCTTGGTGGATCTTTTTTATAAGGTGATGCAATGACTTCTTCATCATTAATTTTGAGTGTAATTGCTTCAATTTTGGGAGGATGAACAACAACAAAACTAGTGCCATTTTGAAGGTGCCACACTTTTAGAAGTGTTGTTTGGACATTAATATTAGGAATTGAATAAACATTTTGAAGTCCTAGATGTGAGGAAAATGTAGGGAACCATATAAAAAAGGGAATATTGGCCAATAATCTAGTCATATCAGCTATCCATTTTTGTTTAATTTTAGTTTTAACGTTCTCATCAAATTGTTGAAACTATTTCCTATAATGTATATTTTTCTGGGAATAATAATCTTGTTTTAAAAAAGACCAGTTTATTTCAAATCCAATATTTGTAATGACATTAATTCCTCCTCCTATTCCGGAAGACATGGGAGAGGAGCAATCTGGAACAGGCTCCGGGATGGGAGTTGTAAACTTGTATCTTTGGGCATTGCTAAGAGTGTCTGTCCTAATAGAAGAATAATCCGAAAAGGATTTTCTAGAATTGGAAGAGTTAGGTTTAGAAATATTTTCCCTCATAGATTTAAATCTAATAAGTACCATCCTTTTCTTCTAATTGTGCGGGAGGTTGAGCATTTTTAGTTCGAACTCATTTGGGATTGTAATTTCATCCCATTTAAGAAGCTTTGGGGTAAAGACGGCAGGTTTCTCATAAACTATTTCAAGTAAAACAGTTTCTTTTGAATTAGAGGGGAGAGGACTTAAATATTTTGTATTAAGGTGTGTAGACATTGGTCTAAAATAAACTTTATACATAACAACAAAGTTTTTAAAATCATAAAATTCGTCACCTTACACATAAACATCTAGTTTTAACGATTCAATTGTCATTGGACAGGTAAGATAAACAGGAAAATTTGAATAACAATTGAAAAAATCGGACCATTACAAATGTTAGTATAAATCATAGCTAATAAAGAGGACTTATATTTCTTTAATCGTTTATCTCTGAGAGCCATATAAATAGGGGCATTAATTCCTTTTCGAACAAAAGGGTTAACAACAACTTGAAAGACCTATGTGCATAAATCTATAATTTGCCTTTAAATTATTATAATAGACTCTGTTTGATTAATGAAATTGTTTGTAGGTCATTTGGTAAACTAATAATTTCTTCATGAGTTTTAACTGAATAAGCGAGTAGAAAAATTAAATGTACCTATTTTGTAAATTATCTCATGTTTGACCTTAGGTATAATCCAATTATGATATTCATTAGGTGATGGGGTCTTAAATAAAGGTTCTGTTTCTAATTTCTTGACTATTAATTATGTCACTAGAATTACTATCGAGCCCAAAAGAAAATAATCTATGTAATTTAGAAGCCATAATTAATGCATTCTAATTACAATACTAGTGCAAATTACAGGACCAACGCGACTACCAATCGGGACCACCACTATTAATTGACCAACGGATTTAAGATCGACTAACGTTTAACCAACGTCTAGATGCACAGAGAATAACTAAAATGCAGTTATGGCTCTAATACCTATATATATATATATATATATATATATATATATATATATATATATATATATATATATATATATATATATATATATATATATATATATATATATATATATATATATAGGTATTAGAGCCATAACTAATTAGTTGTTTTTATTATTAATTTATATATATCAAAAAGTGGGTAGAGTTGTTATGATTAGTCTGTTTGAGTTGTTTCGAGTTTTTATGAGTTGTTACAATTACTAGGGGTGAGCACAGACTCGGTTCGGTTCGGTTTGATGAGTTTCGGTTCGATTAAGCGGCTTTTTAGTACGGAAAAATGCAAACCGGAATCGTAACTGGATGTATCGGTTAATCGATCCCGATATCAAAAAACCAATTTTTCGATTCGTTTTGGTTCGGTTCAGTTCGTCGATTAACTAGTGTATTAGTAAATTTCCATAAATTAAAGATTCACTAAGTCTCCAACTATTTGTTTTCTTTTTCAACAAATAAAATAATTTTTTTTCTACTTGCTTCTAATCTTCTGCTTGAGTGTTTGGTTATGCAACAGAATCAAAATGCTAGGAAAAAACTAAGCCATTTGAAAAGGCTCTTTTTATTGTTAAACTCTCATAATTGTAGAGTCATAAAATTGCCGTTTATGAAAATATTACGCGGAGGACGATGAACAGTACTACAATTTTGAGCTTCTAACACCAAGCTTCACTTTCCACATGCACTATATTAATTAAATAACTAAATATAATTTTAAAAATTCAAAAAATATAAAAAATTTAATCAATAAGAGAAGCAAATTCAGGCTAAAATGAGTTCTCACCCGTATATTAATTTGGATGGTTAGCTTAGTAAATGTAAATTCTAGAATGCTCACAATTTTATTGCCCGAGTTTGGTTCGGTTCAATTAATCGTCGGTTTCAAAATCATGAATTGTAACCGTAATAGGATGTAATGTCCTGACCCTTATCTAATACATCAAACAAGGACTAATAAGTTTTAATGAGCACGTGCATTTTAATTCACACTTTCATTTCTCATTAACATGTATATTATGTACTTGTGCAAGTAACCATATTACGTGTTGCACGACTCATATGATGATAACGACTCATGACCGAAGCCGCCAATTGCCACTGCCAGCAACCGTCGCTTCGACGCCAATCATCGGAGCTCCGTTCAATATATTCCTTCCACCATAAAAACCTCATTTTTCTTGTGAGTTTTGGGTAAAAACCTCAAACCTTTAACTAATCATTTTCTTTAATTTTTAAAATTAATTAGCTAAATGTTGCATGCAAGAAATTATTATGTAAAATCAGATTTTGTGAGATTGTATTAGTGAAATAAAAAAAAATGAAATGGCCTTGAATTATGTGGTTGGATGTTTATGGAAATGGAAAAATTGGACTTGTAAGAGTTATTTAAGTTTCCGAGAAAATGTTGTATTAGGATTATTGGTTGGATGATTATGGATTATAAATTTTGGGAAAGAAATTTGGTTATTGTGACAATTCAAAACTTGTTGGAAAGATTTGGAAGTAGAGATTAACTAAAATGGGCATGCATATAAAGTTAAAATGAAACTTTTGAGAAACATGACATTATGTGAGGATTTAAGAAAAAAATGGGCATGCATGTTGTGTTAGGAGTATGTGTATTAAAAATGTAAATTAAAGAAAATAAGAGATGTTGGTCGTAAGGAGAATAAGTGATTTGGATGATTGAAATAAATTAAAGAAAATAAGTGACTTTAGTGTTCAAAAGAAAATAAGTGATTTCGATGATTTAGAAAATAAGTGACATTAGTGATCAATAAAAAATAAGAGATTTTGGTGGCTTAAAGGAAATAAGTAAATAAGTGATTGTGGTAGTAAAGAAAAGAAGCAAATTTGGTGATTTAAAGAGTTAAAGAAAATTAGCGAATTAGTGATTTGAAGAAATTAAAGGAAATAAGTTAACCTAGGTGATTTATAAGAATTGGGTAATGTATTCAAGTAAAGAGTTAAGCAATGTTGGTGAATTAAACAATTAGGGGTGCAAGAGGCTTAAATTAAAAGGGATCGAATTAAAGCGTTAAGTGCTTTATGGAGAAGTAGACAAGTAGACCTTATGATCATATTGCGTGATAGGAAGCGTTGATTTAAGCTACGAGTGTTATTTAAAACTTCAACATGTTAAGATTAACCCATCGATTTAGCAAACTACGAAATACTTTGCTTGCATAAACTCATCTAGACATAGAAACTCACAAAAACAATAGTAATAAAAGTGATAATAATAATGATAATCATAACGATAGTAAATTTAGTTACTAAAAGTATTGAATCTATTAAGGAAACACTTTATTTTGTTAAGGCCATCAACGTCGGTCATCCGAGTCAACAACTCTAAAAGAATCAAAGGAAGGATAACATAGAGACCTAAGGTACGTTTATTACTTATATCTTAGGAAAATCCACATGTTTATGTATAACAACATCAAAATGGTTTGTATAATAAAAAATGAACCATTTCAAATATTATTTGTCACCTAATCATGTGGCCCGACCCATATCAATCATATCATATCATGATCATATCATATATATTTGGCCATTATCAACCGGACTTTCGATCGGTCTAAGTGTGCGCATATTTAGGGAAACCGACGATTGTAAGGAGTCACTCCAATAATAAATGAATAATTATTTTACTCGTATTCTTCCTGTTTGATTTATAAATGAATTTAAATGCATGCGCTGAAAAATTTATCTTTACAATAATTATTTACAATACATGGATAAACGCGCCGAGTTTGGCTCATTATTTCAAAATGTTTTCTTTGTTTTGTTTTAGGTAAGGCTAATGCGGAGGAAAACAGACGTATTCATTTTGGTCAACGAGACTTAGGGGCTCACGAGTGCTAGTTGACATGTTGTATTTTGGAAGTCGTCCTTGTGATATTCAACAAGATGTAAAAACATTGGCATTGACAATTATTTTTTTTATTTATATTGTTTTATGATGGACAATTCTAACATATGAATATAAACTTAGTAAGTGATGTATATAAATGGTTTGGGAGTTGCCTTGCTCTTTGTTGGAGAGCGCGGTAACGCTTCTAATTCTCTTTTCATCTGTGCTAATTACTAGTTAGTCGATCGTTATGACTAAACCGATGATTATGGGTTTTGGGGACGTTACGGTTGTGGTATCAAAGCCTAGGTTTAGAGTCACTCGTGAGCTATACAATCCTATGAGTGTAGGTCAATGCCATTAAGTGTTTGAAGAAATAGGAAGTTAAGTTTGTTACCTATATATTGTTTCATTTGTTACACCTATGTATCTTAGGTGACGTAATGTGGTAATTCTGAAAATGTTCGTCATTTTGCATTATAGTCTTGGAGAATTTAATATAATTTCCTATAAACATAAATAATAGTTGTGTCAAATACATTCGAAATGCATACTTTTACTTTGTATAACCAAGTACACATGGGAATATATAACGTTTGTGATCATTATTAGAATGAATACATCTACTTGTGCTATTTGACTATATTTGAAATAAATAAATAAATAAATAAGAAAAAAACATAGACATGTAGAATTTATTGTATGTTAGGAATCAAATATGGCCTTTTATGTGAAATATTTATAAGATGTATGTTTATATTTGGGTGAATATATAAGAGATGTGTAGAGAGACGAAAGTTGATCGTTATGCTGGTAATTATGTGAATAGAGATGGCTTGGACTATGTTGGAGAGCAATGAAAGCTATTGAAAATTAAGCACGATAAAATTGCTTATACAAGTAGATTAACTCTTCTTGTGGTTTATTTAAGGAACATTTTGATCTTATTTGATGTCGTAATGTCATAATTCTTGTTTGTTAAGTGGAGTTATACATTGTTTATAAGGTTATTTGTTCTTTAAAGGGTTAAGAAGATTGTTTGGTTGAGGTACAAACACTTATGTTAGAGCATATTATTGTGTCTTAGGTATTTATGAAAGTTCCAGTTTAGTATATTTGAGAATTGTCGTAAGAGAAAAAGTGTTTATGTTATAATATAAAGCAATGGGATTATACAAACAAATTTTGTGGAAATCAATCGGTGAACTTGAAATGGGAAAACGAGATTATAACTTTGAGGTATCGAAGACGTGTCCAATGATGTGGAAAAAATGCTAAACTATCCGAAAAGTAATATACTAGGGTATTCTGAATGGAAGCGATGATTGATGCTTGATGGATTAGAACTCCCGAAAAACGATAAGACATTTATAGAGGAAAGAAAATTAGGTATGAATATACCTTATCAAAAATAATTGGGCCAGAATCATTGAGAAAACATGAGCGTAAATTAAGTAGATACATATCCACTTTTTCAAGGTGCATAAGTCAAAGGCGAAGAGTTTATGCAAGAAATACTCAAGGTTATAGGAAATGTATTATAAGTATAAAGTTAAAGAGAAGAATTGGTGTTTTATATATATTGGAGGATCAAATTGGTCAAGTACAAGTAAAATTTTAATAATTAGAGAAGTTAACTTAGGAATTTGGATAACTTGGGTACTAGTTCAATATGATTTAAGTTAGATCAGAATTTCATATTGTTAAATTGGACTATTTCACAAACTCATATGGGAGTTGTGACTGGTTAATTTTATTGAATGAGACATCATATTGTAGGGGTAAAATAAGGGTAATTTTTATTAAGGTACAACTTTGGATTTAGTAATACAAGATTAAAGAACGAGTGTGATATACACAGACCTTTTCTTAAGGGACGAAAAGTTAAAACATTTTTACTTAGATATATCAAACTTACATAATGTCCACCACATGAATTCCCTACATCAACTCACATGAGCTCATAATCGTATTTAATAACATATGTTTATTATTAAATCTTGAATAAATCTTTTCCATAAGAACCATTATAACATAATCGTGTAACTATTCTTTGGACCTTATGACACTCTTGACCTTTGTTGATTCCTAAGAGAGCTCATCAATTACGGCATCACATAATAACCCATAAACCCATGTGAATCATACTAACCTCTCATTCTTATTCCCTATCTTTCATTAAACCATTAACGTTGAAAATTTCCTTCTCTTGCTTACTGATTCTTATGATGCTTATTTTGTAGCTATTATGTTTTTCAATATCTAATGATTCATTTCCCTCCTCATAAATTCTTATCTGTCAGCTCGACCTTGTTACTTCCTTTGAATTACCATTCTTATACTCTACTTTTCAATAAAAAGGAGTTCTCTCAAACTTTACTCATTCATACCAAAATATTAAACTTAATACGTTATATTATTAATTCTTCTTTGAAAGAAATAACCCTACTTCTTTTTAAAAAAGATATAATAATAGTATCTCTGTAATTGAATATCCAACTCTTTTTATCGAAACTTTTCCTCGGTGCTAGTTATACGCCTCTATATAAACACTAGGATTATTTGTGAAGAAAAAAAGGGATAGTACGCTAAGGTTGTTCATAGATTATAGGGAGTTGAATAAGATCAAATCGAAATAATTATCCTTTAGTCCGATTTGATGGCCTAATTGATTGATTACAAGTGCCGGGGTGTTCTCAAAGATAAATCCGAGGTTCGACTACTACTAACTACGGATTAAGTCTAAGGACATACCTAAGACCTCATTTAGGATAAATTACGACTACTATGAATTTTTTAACTATTACACCTGCAAAGTTTATGGATTTGATGAATAGCATTTTGGACCCTACATAGATAAATTCTTGGTGGTATTCATAGATGACATTTTGATATATACTAAGGATAGGGAGGAGCATACGTGTCTTTTGAGAATGTCATTGCAAGCTTTAAGAGAGAATTAGTCGTATGCCAAATTACAAGAGTGCAAATTTTGTTTAAGTGAGGTGACATTTTTGGGCCACTTGGTATTTAAGGAGTTTCCTAGGGTTAGCTAGATAGTATAGAAGGTTTGTTCAAGGTTTTGCGAAAGTAGCCCTTTCCAAAAAAAAAAAAACAATTTATAAGAAAGACCACCAAGTTTGAACGGTATTGATAAATGTGAAAAGGTGTCTTAAGAGATGAAAAAGAGATTGACGATAACCTCGATCTGTGGTATCGGAGCCGAGTTTAGAAATCACTGTGAGCGAGTAGGATTCTAAGGTGTCATGATTTGTCCTTTAGGAGAATTACGCGGTTATTATTTGCTCAAGTCTTCGTTTTGCGACTTGTGGATGTAGTGTAGCTAATATTGGATTGATATATATACTTTTGAGTATGCTAGTATAAACAATGTACATAATGACTTAAGTTGCTTGACATGTATTTCATATGCTTTTAAGTTTTGTAGTTTGTAATTAAGCCCATATAGTTTGTTTCAAATGTGTTATGAGCCATTTAGGTTGTTTTAAGCCTTATCTGTATATTGGTTGGACTCCGACGTGTGGCCGTTGAGTCGTGTAGTCCGAGTGTGTGGCTCGTTGAGTGATATTGTGGTTTTTATGTAGGGTTTTAAAGTTTTAAGTTTCAGGGATAGACCATATTACAAACAGAACTCTGCCGAAATTTTTAGGAAATGTCAAACTCTTTTAGAAAATTTCCTTTATTACCTTTAAGTTGGAATTAGAAAGCAAAGCCGACATCCGAATAAGTCTTGGGAGTCCCTTTGATCGAGGATTTTTCAACCGATAAAAATTCCGAGTGAATGATAATCTAACATATAATTTAGTGTTACTTATTATATAAACGCACCGAAAGTAGGAGGTAACTAAGTATGTTTATATTAGGAATTATTAATAATTTGTTTTGTAGGACAAGGAAAAGAAATTAATTAAGAAAATTTATATTTATATGGTGCAGCATGTCTTAGCTAGAAAGTAATAATCTAATTTCGAATGTAACCGTAGAGTAGGGCAATGTCGAATAGGCGTTAGAAACTCCTCCCAACTCGCAACAAATCCTTAATGAAACCCAATTTATACCCTTAGAGATTTTCACTGAGTATACTATGCACCCAAACTATTGGAGGAACTTGGTGATAGAGTTAATGAAAAGGATTCCTCCTGTACCTACTCGAATCTACTTCTAAACCTAACAAGTAAGTCGACAGAGTGACTCGTCATAACCCTAAGACCTATGACGGAAAAATTGATGCAGCGAGAAATAGAGGGGTGGATTAGAGGAATGGAAAAGATATTTGCACTTGAGGAAAAAGAGGTATAGGGACATATTATCTAACTGGTGCAGTAGACATATGGTGAAGCACAATGAAAAATGAGGTTGTGAGATCACTTGGAGTAATTCTCCGGAAGAGTTTAGAGCTAAATTTTACCCCATCGCAATTCATGGACAAAAAGAAAAGGGGTTCATAGAGTTAAAAAAATGGACTACAACATGACGAGTAATGGAGTATGCTAATAAATTTATGGAGTTATCTAGATATGACTCGAGACTTTGTCGCTATTGATAGGGTGAGAATGTTAAGACTTGAGGAGGACTTGGCCTATTATATGCGACACTAACTTGTTAGCTAATCTATCAAAGATTGTCGAGGATTATATGAGAGAGTAGTAGACGTAGAGGTTGAATGAGTAAAGAGCAAATTAAGGGCCTCAAATCTCGGAGACTCAAAAGGAAGTGGAACAATACAAGTGAGAGGGTAATTCAAAAGAAACATGTTACTAGTTCCAACAAGGGTCACTTATGGACTACTTCGAACCCCGTGGGCAATGTTGCCAAACAAATCATATCGCATTAGATTGTCGAATGGGTAGTAATAAATGTATGTGGTATGGTGGCCTTGAACGTTTAGTAAACACTTTCCCAAGAGGACAAAAAGTTGTAGAGAAGGGAGTTGCCCAGTGCTAATGGTACCATGTGAAAGACATGCACCATCTTTCAAACCTGTGATTGTAGGACAAGTGTAAGTGATGTACAAGAAAGAAGCCGCAACTTTAGAAATGACGATTGTCATTGGTACTAAACTCATAGTCTTTCGATGTTGTATTTGGTTCATGCGCCACCCATTCATTTATAATTACTCTTAGTTACCTCTCACTTAAATTTAGATGATCATAAGGCCGAATAGAGTACCAAATCGAGTTGCCAAATGAAAAAATGATAAAAGGCTCAATTCTTTATCGGCATGTGCCAAGGTCATATGTGGGGAGTTACTTTTCGCAGATTTAATCCAATTTAATATGTGGAAATTGAGGTAATGTTAGGAATGGATTGATTGGCGACATATGAAGTGAACAAAGCTCGTAAAGGTTGTAAGATTATTTTAAAGGGCCGAGAAAAGAAAAAGGAAGTGTGTCGGGAGGAAAAGATACAAAGGGGTATTTCATAATTTCGAGTCATGAAGGTTAGTTAATTATTAAGAAATGACTACATAAGGTATTGATGTTATGCTATTAAGGATAGAAAAGAAGAGACAGATACAAATGTTACACTGGAGCATGTGATTTTTCAGATGTATTTCTTAAAAATTTACATGATCTACCTCCTTAAAGGGAGTTTGAGGTTGAATTAATGCCTAACGCATAATTCATTTTCAAAGCGCCATGTAGGATGATACTTGGAGACTCTATATAGATTATACGGAGCTAAACAAGATAACCCCCTCCCCGAATAAGCATCCTTTACCTTGAATTGATGATTTATTTGATCAACTTCAAGGGATTGATGTGTTTTACCAAGTTGGAATTAAACGGGAAGATATTCCCAAAATTGCCTTTAGAATTAAATATGGACTTTACGAATTTACGGTAATGTCGGAGGATTTACCAATGTATCCGTCGCATTCATGGATCTCATAAATAGAATTTTTGGGGACTTATCCAGATAAATTTGTGGTGGTGGTTCTTGAGGATATTCTTGTGTACTCTAAGGATAAGAGAGAATATGATGAGCGAGTTGTGAATAGTACTACAAATTTTGAGAGAACTTCAATTGTATGTTAAACGGCAAAAATGTGAGTTTTGGTTGAAGAAGTGACATTTATAGGGCATAATGTTTCTAAGGAAGGGATTAAGGTTAACTCTCATAAGATAAAGGTAGTAACTGAATATCCCATACCAACCAATGTTACGAAGTGAAGAGTTACCTTGAGTTAACCGGGTACTACAAAGGGTTTCTATATGATTTTTCAAAAACAACGTCACCTCAAATAATTTTGCTAAAGAAAACAACCTAATTTAAATGATCGGATAAATGTGAAGCGACACTCTAGAAGTTGAAAAGAAGGTTATCCACAACCCAAATTCTTACCTTACTCATGGAAGGTAAAAAGTAGACCATCTATAGCGATGTTTCGAAAAGAAAAGAATAAATTAGGATGCATGTTAATGCAGGATGACAAGGTCGTAGCTTATGCATCCCAACAACTCAAACCATATGAAAACATTTATTCTACTCATGATTTAGAATTGGTTGATGTTGTATTTGCTTTAAATATGTGGAGATATCACTTATATGGGGCGACATGTAAGATTTATATCGACCATTAGAGTTTGAAGTACATTCTTACCCAAAAGAAGATCAATATGAGGCAACCCTGTTGGTTAGAATTACTTAAGGATGATGACTCACAAATACAATATCACTAAGTGAAAGCAAATGTTGTGACAAATGCGTTGAGTAGGCAAACAAAACATAGTCCGAATGCAATAACGATAACCCAGCTTGTTGGTCTACGAGACCTCCACAACATGGGTATTGAATTAATCTCATAGGGACAAACGAGTGAATTTCTAGTACCAATAGAGGTACAACCTATTACAATGAAGAAAAACCCAGTTAGGCTAAAACGATGAAGTCGGGTTAGAAATGATTAAATAGAATATTAAAAAGGAAAAATCTCCTGGTTTCAAGGAATACTCTTAAGGTTTAAGAAGCGGTTTTGGTGTACTCGAAGAAAGAGGCACTCAAAAGGAAAATTCTTGAGGAAACACACAATACACGATACTTGGTATATCCAGGAGGAACAAAATGTATAGAAACTTGAAGCAATATTTTTAGTAGAATAATATGAAAAGAGATAATTGCAGAATATGCAAATAAGTGTTTAACTTGTCAAATGGTAAGGGTCGAACATCAAAGTCTTGTAGGTGAGTCAAGACCTTTAGAGATACCTACTTGGAAATGGAACTCGACTTCAATGGACTTTATCATGGGATTATCCCTCACCGCTTCGAAGAAAAATGCTATTTGGGTCATTGTTGACCGACTTACTAAATTTGCGCATTTCATACCAATACATGACACATGGAATGTAGAGAGATTAGTGCAGTTATATGTCAAGGAAATTGTGAGGTTACATGGAATACCTAAAGGATATTATGTCTGATAGGGACAAGAGGTTCCAAATACGTTTTGGCAAGCTTTACGACAAGCGTTTGGAACTAAACTAAATTTCGTAGTTCGTACCACCCGAAGTGGATGGACAGACTGAAAAGGGGATCAAATACTAAAGGATATGCTGAGAACATGTGTACTCGACTTTTAGAGAAAATAATTTACCTTTGGTGGACTTCTCTTATAACACGGTTATCAAGTCACCGGTAAAATCACCCCATTTGAAGCATTAAATTAAAGGAAATGCGAGAACCTCATTGTGTTGGGGTGAGTTGAAAGAAGCATTGAATATAGGCCTGAGTTGACCTACGGGACAATTGAAAAAGGTTAGTAAGATTTAAGACCACATCAAGGAAACTTAAAGTAGGCAAAAGAGTATAGATAAAAGTGTTTTTACAAGTGTCCCCACTAGAAAGGGGTTAAAGATTCAAAGTTAAGGAAAGATCAAGTCCTAAGTATATTGGGCCATATCAGATTATAAAGAAGTTCAATCCGATATCCTATATATATAGCCATGTCATCCGAACTCGAACACGAGAATAACATCTTTCATA
The DNA here is from genome assembly GCA_021018815.1 of Talinum fruticosum. Classification (NCBI taxonomy): domain Eukaryota; kingdom Viridiplantae; phylum Streptophyta; class Magnoliopsida; order Caryophyllales; family Talinaceae; genus Talinum; species Talinum fruticosum. Next base: position 860,731 of record JAITYX010000109.1, read on the forward strand.
TTTAGCAGCTCGGACGGTATATACTCATTCCAAGCCATAATATTGTAACAGAGCTAATAGAAATTACTGAAAATTTAATATATGAAGAGTTTCGAGTGCAAATATTGGAGTATATGGTCAAGAAACTCTGCAAGAAAAGTATTCCTCAGGTGAAAGTATCGTGGACGGACCATACATCCTCGGAGGCCACATGGGAAACCGAGGAAGATATGAGAAATAAATATCCGCACTTATTTTAAGGTAAGTCTGCAAACATCATGGTCAAATGCTCAAGTTTCGAGGACGAAACTTATTTTAAGGGGGAAGACTGTAACAACTCAACCCTAAATCACACTATTTATCTTACTAATTACAAGATTTATATAATTGAGCGCGTGCACTTCAATTCGATATTTTATATTTTCATTATTCTTATACATGTGTTATGCAGCTAAGGCAACGAAGTGACCCTAATAAAAATTTCATAATAATGATTATAATTTACGTATATGTTTAAAAGAGAAAATTCAAAAGTTTACATGCAGCTAAGGTCGTTAATACTATATTTCAAACAAATCGTTACAATTATAATTTGTAAATATCATTATTAAAAATAAAATTTAAAAGTAACAAGTAACCAATAATAATAATAATAATAATAATAATAATAATAATAATAAAATAAATAAATCATTTTTTTTGAGGAAAAATCCGTAAATGGATTCATCCGGAATTGTAAAAAAAAAAAAGAAAAAAATGAGGCGGTTAAGATAAAAATAGTAGGGCTTTTTAGTTCCACGTTCCTCATTGCGTTTCCCCTACCTGTGCTACCACCGCTCCGCTTCTCCCTCCTCACGGCCGTTACCTCCTCCGGCCACCACCACTACCGATGCCGGCTAGAAAACCGGCGCCGACTTCCCTTTGCCCCCTCTCTCTCAGTCGCTCTATCACTCTCTCTCTCTCTCTCTCCCCGCGTGCCTCTACTCCCCTCCCTCCCCGCCTCCATCTCGCGGCCCTGCTCTCGGCCACCAGCGCCACCAACGCCGGCCGAGGCCGGCGCACGGCGCCGACGTTGTCAAGAAGACGCCTGGCATCTCTCCCTCGCGCTGTCGCTTTCTCTCTCGCCACGGGCGCTACTCGACTCCCTGCCGTGGCCCACCTGGTGACCAGCCACCAGTCGCAGCCGCCGCCAAAGCCCTTGCCGGTGCTCGCCAGTGCCGCCGGAGCCTAGGGGTACCCTTCACCACTCCACCTTCTCCTTGGACTCCATCTCCGAGTTTTGAAGGTAAAATCCCAAACCTTATATTGCACACTTTGTTATTTGCCTAATGATTGTAGCTGTAAATTGAATCATATGATCTAGAAATATGTTTGTGGAGTGAATTTAAGGATTAATTTGGGAGAATTCGAATTGGTGTGGGTGATTGAGGTTTGGTACTTTGGTGGATTGATTTTGTATGAATGTAAATAAATGAGATTTCTTTTGGAGAAATTATGAAATTAGTGAATGAGATTGGGGATGTCTTATTATAGAATTGAGTAGTTTGATGGATTTGTTATATTTTGGAAATGGTAGAATTGAGCAAATGAAAGGGAATGCGTATGTGGAAATTGAAATTAGATATCGAGTAATGTGTAGAGGCATGGAAAATAATTGAGCATTAAACATACCTAATTGTGGTTGTGAATGTGAATTTTATTGAGAGAATAATGCTTATGAACTTAAAATGGTGTATGTATGAAATTTGAGCAATTCGGTAGATTATGGAACCTTCCTAGGGGAGGCATTTGATGGGTTAATTAATTATTTAACTATGGGTTTTGAATGCAATGAAGGGAGAAGTAAGGAGTAAGCTAGGAATAAGTGTTCGATTATATATATATATATATATATATATATATATATATATACCATTTTCAATCCAAGTCAACTAATGAATTGAGTTACATAGATATCATTGGCTATCTGATTAACCTAATCAACTTCTTCAACTAATATGCGTTGTAGTCAATGTTCGAAATGGAATTAATGCGAGTAAAGTTATGTAAGAAAACGTAGTTTAACCGATTACGTAATAAATATAGAAAATAAAATAAATTGTCAACGCTTATACAAATTCAATTATTGAAACTCAAGAGAAACATTATTAACAACAAAAATCTATTGAAACAGAATTGAGGCCACTTCCGTTGCCGAATAGCTAGTGACTCAAATTTCTATAAAAGGGGAGAAACAAGGGTTTCAATTCAGGTACGTTTATTGCTCGTACCCTTTGAAAATTCACATATTTCATCAAATCTCAACATTTCTTACATAAATAACTAATAATGAATCATTTGCAAGTCAAGTTTTGCCACCTAATTAAGTGGTCCCCGCCCAATTATCAATTATCGTGGCTTATGCCCTCCAATTTCACCCGCGCACGGCGTCAACTCGGGTTCTCGGTCGGCCCGGGGTGTGCACCTTACCAAGATCGTATCAATTATCAAGGGGTTCCACTTTCGGATAATAACCGGCAAGCAAATTTTACTCACATTCTCTCCCCCGATTTCAAACTAAAATGAATTGAAATGCGCGTGCTCAATTAAAATGTTTTAAAGCAGCTTTTACAATGCAGGAATGTTCGTACTGAGTTTCGACTCATTCTTCGAAATATTTTACTGTTTTTGTTTTTAGGGAAAGCATATGTGAACAGTTCATTGCCTAAGAAGTCCGACGCAAGCAAGACTTAGCTCGGACAAATCGTATCACCGATCCGTGATGGGTCTAGAAGCTCATAGTGATTTTTCTTCACATCCGGTTTTTGGGTTTGCCCTTGGAAGGTATTACATATGGCATATTTTCGGATAGTCAATTGCAGGGGCTTGTATAATATATAAAATATCTCGTAACCGTATGTTGGGAGTTGGGTTAATCATGTGGTATGTTTTAATTCTGTGGGACATAAATATTTACCTCTATCGGGGCTTGTTAAAGTGTAAGTGATTGACGCAAGTTTTTAATTTTCTTTTATATGCATTCTATTTTAGCTCTGGTCCTATTTTTAGGACGGCGGTAACGCCTTCGGTCATTAACTTCGCTGCGACCATACTTCATACCCTCCGATTAGGGGATTATTAAGTAATGGTGATTGGGGGCGTTACAAGTACTGACCCTATCAAAGGAAGACAAAATGGATACCATTTCTAATGACGTATAGATAAATGAGTTAGGCTGCATATGGATGTAGGATGGTAAGGTTATACCATATCCCTCACGTCGAGTAAAACCATATGAAAGGAATTGTCTCACTCATGAATTAGAATTAGCTACAGTAGTGTTTACTCTAAAAATCTGGAGACATTACTTATATGAAGTATCATATAAGATATACATTGATCGTCAAAGTGTGAGGTATGTCATTACATAGAAAGACGTTAACTTGAGACAAATGCGTTGGCTAGAGCTATTAAAGCACTACTTCTTAGAGATTCGGTACCACCTAGGGAAAGCGAGGGTTGTAGCAAATGCATTGAGTACAAAAACTCAACCTAGTTGAACACTATAGCTACAACCCAACTGACTCTCATTCGTGAGCTGGAAGCGGCAGAGATTGCAATTATCAAGCATTAAGGAGGTAGAGAATTGTTAGCGGTTTTGGAGTTTAAATCGTCAATTATAGAAGAAATCAAAATGGAGCGAGGAGAAGGATGAAGAGCTAATAAAGATGGAGCTAAACATCGACAAGGGTACATTCCGGTGGTGTACGAGGTTGAAAGTTTACGAGTTCAGAATCATTGGTGTATACCTAATCAAGGAGGCCTTAAAAAGTGGATTTTAGATGAGGCATACACTACCGTATACTCTATACACCATGGAGAAGCAAAGATGTAGGTAAATTTGAGGCAAACTTTTGGTGGCCTAATATAAAGAGGGTGGTAGCAAAATATAGGGACAAATGTCTCACATGTCGGAGGGTGAAAGCGGAACAACATTGCCCTATAGGAGAGCTACGATCTCTTGAGATACCAACATGGGAAAATTAAAATAGAACAACTATTAAGCCACCATCAAAATGGATCCATCCGAGGCCCTTTATGGAAGGAGATGTAAAACTCAATTATGTTGGAATGATCGGGATGAAGCATTTACCATAGGCCTAGAAATGACACAAGATACAATTGAAATGATGAGGATGATACAACAGACATATCGGGAAAGCCCATAGCGGACAAAAGAGTTATGCCGACCAACGGAAAAAGCGCTTGGAGGTTCAAGAGGGAGACATAATGTCCTTAATGTTCCAACAAAAGGTGTTCGGAGGTCCCGGCATTAAGGAAAAATTGAGCCCTAGATACATCGGACCTTATGAGTTTATGGAGAAATTGAACCTCGTGGTGCACAAACTAGCATTACCTTCGATCTCAAATATGTGTATAGTGTAATTCATATATCTCAACTTCGAAAATATATATATGAGACCCAAGTCACATCGTACAACGTGAATCCATTATGGTCGCCTGAATTTAGCCTATGAAGAACAATCCATACGGATAATGGACCAGAGAGTCAAACAACTCCGCAATAAGGTCATTCTATTAGTCAAGATATTGTGGGCAAACCATACTTCCAAGAAAGCTACTTGGGAAACTGAGGACATGAAAAAGAAATATCCTCATCTATTTTAAGATAATGTCGTCTTGCTTTGTTTGCAAGTTTAGGGGACGAAACTTATTTTAAAGAGGGAAAACTGTAATGCCCCGACCCTAATCTAATACATCAAGCAAGGACTAATAAGTTTTAATGAGCGCATGCACTTCAACTCACACTTTCATTTCTCATTAACATGTATATTATGTACTTGTGCAAGTAACCATATTACGTGTTATAGGAGTTAGATGATGATAATGACACATGGCTGAAAAACAAGTAAATTATGTTCCATGATAATTCGAGGAATAATAATAATAATAATAATAATAATAATAATAATAATAATAATAATAATAATAATAATAATAACAATAATATGTAAATGTTATCGAGATCATTGTAATTTTTAATTTATACGCCTAAAGTTCGTAAATAATTATTCAAGTCGAGAATTCTTAAAAATCGACATTTTAACTTGAGCATGGTTATTAGGTTAATTAGGCTTGTAGGGAATGAAGGGCCCAATAACCAGAAAAAAAGGTGGGAAGTTAGATTTTCATATTTAGAGAGAGAAAATTTCAGCTTTGAAGCTTAACTATTTAAACACCGGAAGACCTCAAAAACCTTACGTTCATTATTTTCTTCTCTTCCCAAAGAAACTCCTTTTACACACTCAACCTCCACACTCGCTGCCAGCCAGGCCGGCCGCTTGCCGCCACCACCACCGGTCGCCGTCAACTGCCGCTACTATCGACCGCCAGCAGCTCAGCCCATTTTTCGCCCTGTTGCTCCATGCCACCTGCTGCTGCCACTCCGACCATTGGAGCCGCCAGCCACCGCCGCCCTTGACGCCGACCACTGGAGCTCTATTCAGCCCATTCCTTCCACCATAAAAACCTCATTTTTTCTTGTGAATTTTGGATAAAAATCTCAAACCTTCAACTAATCACTTCCTTTAATTTTTGAAATTAATTAGTTAGATGTTGCATGTAAGGAATTATTATGTAAAATTAGATTTTGTGATGTTGTGTTAGTGAAACAAAAAAAATGGCCTTGAATTATGTGGTTAGATGTTTATGGAAATGGAAAAATTGAACTTGTGAGAGTTATTTAAGTTTCAAGAAAATGTTGTACTAAGATTATTGGTTGGATGATTGTGGATTATGAAGGTTTGCTCGGGGAGAGTCCGAGTCACCCTAGAGGGGGTGAATAGGGTGATGGAAAATTCTTTGCGAGAACACACACTTTTTGACAAAGAAGAGGCAAAGACAGATTCCGAGTCTAAGCACGGGTTCAGAAAATATTGGACTCGGAATGCAATGAATCGGAGTAAATAGGTACAGTAGGGCTGTCTCGAGTCTAGAATGAACTCGTAAAGAGAACACAGAGATTTTACGTGGAAACCCTCCTGGGACAGAAAACCACGGCCCGTGTCAATCCGGACACGAAGTCAAATCCACTATTTTGAGTCCACAAAATACCATGAACCGATCGAACCCGAGTTGCTCCCTTGGACAACTCTATACAAGTTTTCCTAGACTTAGAAGTTACCTTATCTCGATCTAGTACTTCCTAGCTGAGATAACCCTTACAGCTAGGGACAACTAAGTCGAATTAACCTTTACAGACTTAGTCAAGGGACCTCACAAAGAATGTAAGAAGAGTCTCGTAACTAAGTACAAGACCTTACAACTCGAAAGTAATGAATTACTGAGTGGGAGTTGTAAGTTGAAGATTGAAAGTAAATACAATAACTTTGATCAAGTAAGTGTATTGACAATGTCTTCGGCAACCTTCAAGTCTTGTGAAGTGGCTTCCTTTTATAGAAGACCAGGCAGAGTAGCCGTTATCTTCATCTGCTGACCGAGAGTCCTCTCGTGACCGTTGTGAAAGGCTTTCCGAGTCACTCGTAAAGTATCCGTTGAAATATGGACGTTGGACAACGGTTTAACTCTCTTGGAAGTCCCAAAACCATCGGTTGTGTCTTGATAAATGTGGTGAGACCCACCGTTAAGCTTGGCGTTCCAGCTTTTCCGGATATGGAAGCAGACAGACTTCGACACAATCTTCCGAGACTAAAGCAAGGAAGGTGAAAAGCCATATCTCGCTGGTGATTTGACGTTCGAAGCCGGCTACTTTTGTAGTTTGAAAAGATATCCTCGATTGAATAACCTACAAAAGTAAAACACCTTTCGGTTCTCAAAGTATAAAATACTTTGGTCCAAGGTTAGACACGAGATAACAAAATAATTTTGAAAAATTACGCAATTGATTATCCGAGTCGAAAAGAAATGGAATTTTCTCGAGTCTAATATCCATGATACTCGGAATTCCATATGACTTAGTCTTAAGTAAAGAAACACGTTCTATAGCGAATATCGAGTGGGAAAGAACTTGATATAGACTAAGCATGAAATGAACTATGAATGCCGACTATGCAAACAATAGAGTAAATAACCACAAGTCGATTATGAGTGAGAAACAAATGGAATATTGGTATATTCAAAATGCGATTAATCTGAGTGAGAGTGGACTCGGAATAAAGAACCAGTTTTCGAGTCGCTAACCGAAAAGCGATAAAAGAGATATGTGAAGGCCGAATTGCATAGAGAAGATACTATTTAACTCAAGTAAGTTTCTAAGACACGAGAGAATGCCTTGGAATCAAAACTCTATATGAATGACATCGTTATACTCGATTCCTTTTGCATGACTCGGAAAGATATAGAGCAGATGTCTCGAGTCTTCGATTATAAATTTTGGGAAAGAAATTTGATTGTTGTGATGTTTCAAAACTTGTTGGAAAAATTTGAAAGTAGAGATTAACTCAAATGGACATGCATGTAAAGTTAAAATGAAACTTTGGAGAAACATTACATTATGTGAGGATTTAAGAAAAAAAGGGGCATGCATGTTGTGTTTAAGAGTATGTGTACTAAAAATATAAATTAAAGAAAATAAGAGATGTTGGTAGTAAGGAGAATAAGTGATTTGGATGATTGAAATAAATTAAAGAAAATAAGTGATGTTGATGATTTAGAAAATAAGTGACTTTAGTGATCAAAAGAAAATAAGAGATTTTGGTGGCTTAAAGGAAATAAGTAAATAAGTGATTGTGGTAGTAAAGAAAAGAAGCAAATTTGGTGATTTAAAGAGTTAAAAAAATTAGCGAATTAGTGATTTGAAGAAATTAAAGGAAATAAGTTAACCTAGGTGATTCAAAACTATAGGATGACCAATGTTTCAAAACCATAGGTGGGAGAGACGACCTTTAACATTTGGAGACCACCGGACTCGGGAATATTGAAACCGAATGTGGATGCTGGCCAAATCAATGACAATGCCTACAGGTGGAGGTTAGTTTTGAGGGAGTATCTAAGGGATGTGCTTCGATGGTCGTCAAGCGGGGTTGGTTTTCAAGGTGCGGAAATGGAAGAGGCCCGAGCATGTCGTTATGATATTCAAGCAAGTTCTCGAGCATGGTTATCAAAATGTCATTATTGAAAGTGACTCGTCTACCTTTGGTTAAGATCTCGGATTGTGTACATAACAATAATTTCCTAGGTTTTATTATTTATGATGTTTTAGTATTAGTTTCTCATTTTGCTTTTCATTCTTAGTCTCATATTAAGAGGGAATGAAATACAGTTGCGCATGAAATTGCCAATCTTACTGTTGATTCTTAGAGGAGGGTATGATTTGAGAATAACCCAGATTCTATCTATGATATGGCAGTAACTGATATGTGTAAGTTTATCGACTCACAATTAATATAATTCATCCCTTTTTCCTCAAAAAAAAAAAAAACATATAACCCAAGTATCCGTACTCTTATGCTCATACATGCATCTAACGCCAACGGTCCATGTCCAACGGCCAAGCTCCAAACCTCGACGAAAGTCGTTCCCTCCATTTTCAAAGGATAACAAAACAATCCCAAGCCAGTCGTAACACCCCTTCAATTTTCTCTCTCCTCCCCTTACAATGCTTTCCACCGTGCACCACCACCGCACCCTCCTTCTCCACCGCCCTTCTCACTTGATTTTCTCTCCTAAGCCCCTCCGCCCCCTAACCCCTAAATGTCTCTCCACCTCCCAAACCCTAACCCACCACCCTCCGCCGCCCACCGACCCCACCACCTCTTCTTCCCCACCCACCTCCCAAATCCTCTCAATCCGCCATGCCCTCCTCTCTCGCCAGCTCACTGCCGTCGAAATCGCCGAGTCCTACCTCACGCGGCTGCGTGCCGCCGAGCCCCGAGTACGGAGCTTCCTCCACGTGGCGGATGAGGAGAGAGTTTTGAGGGCCGCGGAAGAGGTGGACAGGAAGATTGAGAGGAATGAGGAGGTGGGTTTGTTGGGTGGTGTGTTGGTTGGTGTGAAAGATAACATTTGCACGGCGGATATGCCGTCCACGGCGGGTTCTAGGGTTTTGGAGGGGTATCGGCCGCCGTTCGATGCGACGGCGGTGAGGAAGGTGAGAGAGTTGGGTGGTATTCTTGTTGGGAAGACTAATTTGGATGAGTTTGGAATGGGCAGCACCACTGAAGGCTCTGCCTTTCAGGTCAGCATTTCTTGCAACTCATTTCTTTGATGGTTAATCAACATTGTTCTTTTGATTCTTAAGGTGGCACTTAGGCCAATAAAAATGAGTTGTAAACCTTATAATGATTTGAAAACTATTGGGAGTTTTTCTAGTTGAGGTAACTCACATCCTATGTGAACAAACGGTAATCGTTTGTGCCATCAAGAGATAAAGCTGAGCATGATCATATTTTCAAGCTTGTTGCCCCTCTGTGCTATATATTATTCTATCGTTTGACTTGAATTGCACTGAAGTTTGCATCAGCGGGGAGTTTCAGCATTACTGCACAGGTCCTTGTTTCGGCTTGAACGGATTGAAAGCATCTATGTTTAAATCAAGTTGACCATGACTGATTGCTTAAGAAATCATATTGTCTTCCTTTTGTCTTTTCCATGAGGTCTCTTTGAAGGATTGGCAAATTGCTTGTAGAATATTGCGGTATTTGCTTAGTGCTTTCATTGTTGGGATTGTAGTGCGTTTAAATGTTGCAGTCGAATTTAGCTTATGTTTATGCTGTTGTATTCAAGCCTGATTTACTCATTAATGCCTAAGTGTAACAATGCATTTTGCATGGGCCATTTGTGTAATGAGTGTTTGCAAGTTAGCCTAAATTATCGAGTCATTGGTCTCAAAATATCTCTATGATGATTGGTTGGTTTACTCAGGTCATGCATCTGTTCATCAATAGGTCACTGCTAACCCTTGGGATGAATCTTGCGTACCTGGTGGATCATCTGGTGGCTCAGCCGCGGCTGTTTCTGCAAGGCAGTGTGTGGTGTCATTGGGGAGTGACACAGGTGGAAGTGTAAGACAGCCAGCATCATTTTGTGGTGTTGTTGGGTTGAAGCCCACGTATGGACGTGTTTCAAGATATGGACTTGTGGCTTATGCCTCATCATTGGATGTTATAGGATGCTTTGGTACATCAGTTGCTGATGCGGGGATTCTTCTTCATGCAATTTCTGGTCATGATACATTCGATGCTACAAGCTCTAAGAAAGTAAGTTTACATAGCTCATATTTTTCATAAGTAGATCATAAGTTTTCTTCACCAGGAATGCCTCCTGGGCCGCTTCTTCCTGGTTTATGGATCAGTACTTGTTGCATAACTTAAGTGCAATTTAGTCTTCAGGATGCTCATTCCCAGAACATGGATTGTGAGGGTATGGAATATGCCGGGTCAATTATGGTTTCCTTTCTGCAGTTTTTAATTGTTTCAAAAGAGGAAAGCAAAATTTTGTTGCCGGTGCTAGTGCAGGAAGCCAGGAACATCTAGGTTGGGAAAAGTATAGTACTATGTTTCTTCATTTTATATTTTTCTTGTTCTGATGGAATATTAAATGTCAGTGTTACCCAGGCTTAGGCATACTTTGTCATCGTGTCAAATACCCAACAACGGGTTTAAAAAAGTCAGGCAGCCGTTTTATGAAAATTTTGTATGTTAAATGAAGGTTCAAGAATCAATTGTCCATACACCTTTCACCATGTCGAGCATCTCATGTGGGTACTTTTGGTTAAAAGAAAAGCTAAAGTGATGTAGATTAGTTCATGTTAGTCGATGTAGAAATTCACATCTTATTTTTTGGTATCAACTTTCCTGTGTATTTTCACTCTTGTTCTATTATTCTAAGATAAAAATTAAATTGTAAACAGACAAAATCCTGTGCTTGGTTAGCACTGATTTCAGCATTTGATGGATATTATCCTGATCAAGTGGGCTCATTTAGTCTGAGTTTTCTGACATCATATTCATCTGTCCTGGATTAGTAGATTGCTGTTGTGTTGCATTTCTCAGATTATTTTGACTTGACTTTACAGGAGGTTCCTGACTTCACATCAGAGTTTACTTCCTCCAATTTCTTGGAATCCAGACCACTTCAAGGACTCAGAGTTGGTATCATCTGTGAGACTCTCGAAGATGGTGTAGATGCAACAGTGGTATCTTCAATTCGTGCAGCTGTTTCACATCTGGAAGACCTAGGATGCTCTGTGACAGAGGTAGTTCCCTTCTCTTTTAAGTCACTGGCTTTGGTATTTTAGTTGGCTAGTCTCTTAATAATCCTGCATACAGGTCTCACTGCCTTCTTTCTCCCTTGGGCTTCCAGCCTACTATGTTCTTGCTTCTTCCGAGTCATCATCTAATCTATCACGTTATGATGGTGTCAGGTAAGCCTCTGTGGCCATGATTCTAATGAATAAGAGAGATGCATGTGTAATTGTTCACCTGTACATGAATATTTGCACCATGAATTATGTGGCCCATCACTGTTTAGGTTGGTCTTCTATTGATGGAAGGATCACGTATGGAAAATTCCACAAAAATAGAGAAACGGATTCATTCTTCTATCAATTAGAAGAATCTTCTTTTTCCTTTTTTTGTAAAGAAAATGTGATCTCCTCCCGTGGAAAGATCTTTGTCATAGATAGCTTCTACCAAACGACAATATGGAACGCCACGTCTCAAGTTATCCCTACTCTCCCAGCCATCTGATCCAGTAGCTGCTTATCTCTCAAAAGGAGGAGCTTGCTTGCAGCGACAGCTACTGGATTCTTTCTCAGGGCTTTAGCACCTTGATTGAAGCTGCTAGACAGTGTGAGAGGAAGATAAAGACGGTGATTAATGATTATGGGTGGTCTAAAAATGCCCCGAATCATAATGCAAATGCCATTTGTGTCACTCTTGTCAATCGCCTGTTGGAACTATCTTTCTCATCCTCAGAGACCTGTGCAGCTGCAAGTTCAATTGGCTCATACTTATTAATGAACAGACCTAAATGAAATGGCTGATGGCAGAGAAGAAGTGTCTCTGTCTTGCTTGAAGACCTGGTTATGGTGCTGACATTTATTATAACGAAGGGCATCTTGTAATTATAGATGCTGATTTTGGCATTGCTATTCCTTATTTGTCCTATGAGTTTCATTCGGCACATGGGTTCCAACTTATGTTTTTCTGGGTGTTTGTTATTTTATTTTCCAGAACAGTTCGTGAATTGGTTGTGTTGTAATAGTTATTGTCATGATTTGTAGGTATGGGCAGCAGGTTGCTGCTGATGAGCTAACTTATCTATATGGTGATTCCCGAGCTAGAGGTTTTGGTGCTGAGGTGTGTTAGTCACAGTTGTAAAAGAACTCTTAGGGTTTTGAGAATTATTCCTGAGGTTTTTGAGAATTATTCCTGCTTATCTCCCTGCTGAGTTGTGTTAGTCATAGTCAATAAATGCATTTGAGTCGAGCTTTATACTCTGCAGGTTAAAAGGAGAATATTGATGGGAACATATGCCCTATCAGCTGGTTACTATGATGCATACTACAAGCGTGCCCAGCAGGTATCCCATTATCTATGATTTTGAATATTTTTGTGAACTTGAGAATCGTTTACTTGTCAACTGAGGTAGATGGTAAAATCCAGGAAATGTGATCTTGGCTTTCAAAACTTCTAATTTTAGAAACATCCCTTAAAAAAAGAAACAGACTCTTATTAAAAACATTCTTACTAAAAAAATCATCCGGTTGGGAGGGTGGGGGTGGGGGCTGCATTGAAACCAAAACGGAATGTTCTTGACTTTGTGTCTCAAAGGCCCAAATGATGCCTTGCAGAACCGCAGAATAAATGTCCCACTTTGATCAAAAATCATATGTTCAGTCCTTGTACAAGGTATAAAGAGTAGAAACCAGAAAAACCTTAAGAATATCTTTGTAGCATCTCTGCATACTCCAGTGGTCCTGTGCAGGATCTGATCAGCAAACAAGTGGCAGATTTGTAACCAAACCCAAATTTTGACCTCATGCTGTAAGAAAATACACTCTGACTCTCCACACTAGTTGCCTACACTGCTACCTGTACAAAAGTCTCATTCTTCATAACTAGAATGAATTAGAAAGCTCCATCAATAGTTGCAACTCCTCTTTACAGACTTCCAAAAGCAAAATATGTTTTGGATGCCATCAGCTATTTTATATACATTTTGGTTGTATATAGTCCTTTTGTAGGATGCTTGCTTTGCATCCATCCACTTGATTCAATATATATTCTCTTTCCTTTAAAAGTTTCGTTTTTGTGTAGGAAGCATTCCATGACAGTATTTTAACTTGTGATAATTTACAAAGGAAGGGACAAATTTTGGTTAATAGATGTCCTATGTGCAAAGCTGATTTGGAATATACTAATCATTTGTTGTTGCATTGCCCCTTTGTTAGAGCTTTATGGGAGTTAGCCTTTAGTTGTTTGGGAGTCTCTTGGGTTCTTTCAAGCTCTATTAGGAGTCATCTTGTGGCTTGAGAACGCTACTGAAAAGCTAAAGAGAAGAAAGCCTTGCGTATCCCACATGCCATTTTTTGGAGCATTTGGTGCGAGAGAAACAGGAGAGTCTTCGTAGAAGTGGAGACTTCTCTTGAGAGCTTTTCGGATAAGATTTTGAACTTTTGGGATAGTGGCTATATTTGCCAATCTTCTTTTGATTTGTAGATTTTGTGGATAGTCTAAATTTTGGTTGTATATAGTCCTTTTTGTAGGATGCTTGCTTTGCGTCCATCCACTTGATTCAATATATATTCTCTTTTTCTTAATAAAAAAAAAAATAGTTCATATGTGGGAGTACTCGAGTCATAAGGTGAAGTGCCCATGTGAATGTAGCTGGTCGCTTACTCTATGCCCTGATTGATGGCATGCTTTATTGATATACTTCAGTCTCTCTATGAGTAGAAATGTTTATGTGGCTAAGACTGCCTACATCCAGATATCCATAGCCTCCGCACAAGCGAGGCCAACAACGGGTGTAGTAGTTGTTTATTGATATATTTCAGCTTGGGGTTCTCAAGCACTTTCAAATGTAGTAGAAGAAATTTACTATTGCAATAGCTTTTCAGGTGAGAACATTGGTTAAGAAAAGTTTCAAATCAGCACTAGATGAAAATGACATTCTGATTTCACCCGCAGCACCATCAGTCGCCTACAAAATTGGTATGTCATAACTTATCCCTTTATTGATTGCCATTCTTGGTAGCAGTCTGCTAGGTACTCTTAATTTTTTAGATGACTTTGTTCCGTATGTCTACAGGTGAAAAGAAGAATGATCCACTGGCAATGTATGCTGGTGACATTATGACGGTAAGCATTCTTCCCTCTCTGTCAGTCTCTGTGTTATTTTCACAATCTGTTTCCTTTTGCTAACTTTTGTTCACACTGGAAAAGATTTGACATGTGAGAATCAGCTCCCTAAGTAGGAACAGCGGTTTCTGTTTGAATGTTAGATGATAGGCATGTCTCAAAATGGTTACTGGGGCAAGGTTTGACGCTCTAATTCCTGAGATCTATGTGCATGGCCTGTTTGTCATGCCATTTTTCTTGTGCCCTTACCAGACACTACCATTTCAAGGTGAATGAAGAGTGAAGTGGGACAGCTTCTTATGTGTGTCTGATTGAGTGTATTTGTTGTGTGTTTGTCCATGGGAAAGCAGCAGCATAATAGTCTTCTCAAGTATTAATAAAATGTGGTTATAGATGTTTGTATAAATATGCTTAAAAGTCATTTTGTCCCTCAGGTGAATGTGAACTTGGCTGGTCTGCCTGCCTTAGTTTTGCCATGTGGTTTTGCTGAAGGTGGGCATGCTGGTCTTCCTATCGGACTTCAGATGATTGGTGCAGCATTTGATGAGGTATGGGGCAGAATTTATTGCTTTGGAAGTGTGTAAGACTATTCCCAAGTAATGATTAGCAGACAACACAGATTCATCCGGTCTCCTCTGTTTAATCATGAAATTTTAAAACTAAAAGTAGGAGATACGTTGGCCTCAGCTAGACCAGGCAAAAGTGAGCCGAAACCCAACTGAATTACCGGAATCCATACCCGACTCGATACCTTAAACAGCTGATGTGGTCCTAAGCTCGAATTGACGCAAATCTGACTGAATATCTTCCACTGAAGTTATTTTTCTTGTTGAGACAAGCCTATTGAACCATATATTAGCCAACCCAAAGTCAACCCAAACTGAATTACCTAACCTGGAACTGAAGAACCAAATTTTATTGACCTGACCTGAAATTAATCTGACCCAAAAGGAAACTGAATGAACCATTTGCCAGGTCTGACCTTTACCATGGTTGGGGGATCCTTGGAAGAAGCTGTGGTTGTTCATAACTGCACTGCAATCTGATGAGAATGCTGTTGGGAGTTAAAAGTTGCCTCAACTGATGCAGTCCACTCAGGGCCTACCCCCCACACCCCTCACTAACCATCCCAAAAAGAAAAAGGAAGAGAGGAGAGAGAGAACCACAAAAGCTTATGAGTAGATGCTGGGTATTTTGGAGTTCTGGAGAGGTTTTGGAACCCCCCTGCTCTCCAGTTTTTAAAATCTTGTTTGTAGGTAATCTTGTTCCTGCTGTAAGATTTCATTTACTATGTGTGACATATGTAACAGGGGAAACTGCTTAGGGTTGGACATATATTTGAACAGACTCTGGAAAGACATAGTTTTGTTCCCCCAATGGTAGCAGACAGTTCCACATCTTAAGCTCTTAATCCTGCTTTTCAAGGCTTTGTGGCATCCTGGTTCTCTGCTTGAAGCTATGCATAGACAAGGGATTGCAGAACACTATCAATCTCAGAACAAATGGACTATCTCATCATTGACAGGAAGGCGAGAGTATTAGATGGAAGGCGAGAGTATTAGATGGAAGGCGAGACACGGAAGACATGGTGTTTGCTTTTTCAGTTGCTAGTGTTTCTTCCTCTCTTCTCGCTGGTGATTTGTCCTGGACTCGAGATTGGTGCTAATGTCGAGCGAGAAGCCATCTGGTGTTGCCAATTTTTTTGTACGTAGTACACATTGTTGAAGACAGGATGAGTTACCCTTTTTAGTTGAGCAACTTGTGCGGTTGATTGCATTGAAATAAGACATGTTTCAAATTGCTCTACATCTTTATTCTCCTTTGCTTCAGCTGTTAAAGGGTATTGAATCCTCTCCAGAAGAAGAGGAGAAAATAATAATTGAATATCAGGAGTAAATGTCAACTTTTTATTTATTTTTTTCCTTAATTAGTTAGGTGGTAGTTCTAGCCTCTTTTAAGTATAGGTAGGAAATTATTCTTCAGCCAAAAGAGGGTGATTAGCGAGACGATAGGTGGAGGCAGAAAAAGCGTCAGTCGTGAGTTGCAGAACGATTGCCTGCTTCACGGGGGCCAAGTTTATGATATCTTGAGGCTGTTTTGATATTTCAAGACAGTGCCCAACGGTACATAGTGGACGGTGGAAGGAGTAGAGATGATAGAAGATACAGAAGGAATAAATACGCTGTTCATCAACAACCTACCTTGGAATTTTGACAATTTCTCACTTGGGAGTGTGTTCCGGAGATTTGGTGAAGTCGTAGATGCCTACATCCCAGAAAAATTGGAAGGAAATCCCAATTATTGTTCGGTTTTGTTCGTTTTAAAGATGAGAACCACTCTGAGCAAGCAAGAAGGAACCTCGATGATCGTACCATCAAGAATTTTCATATCTCGGTTTATTGGGCTTGGTTCCGGAAAAGACAGATCTACAAGGGAGAGCGGAAGCAACATTCAAAAAGCCGGATGCATTTTTCAGAAAAGGATATTTTGTAATCAGGAAGGTTGGGCTTAGCTACGAAGGAAACCCATTACTTCAAAGGAAAAGAGGTTCCCATAAATCTAGAAGGGACAGAGAATATAAAGACACATTAAGGTAGTCCATAAATCTGTGAGTCAGTAGAATCTGGCATAACTTAACAAGAGTATCCTCTGTATCTCAAATGCTCCATTGGAGGTCGATTCCTTGGTAAGTCATCTTCAATCTGGACTAAATATGCTTGTGACGTGTATATATAAGGTGTAATTATACGTTTGTGCTATCCTTTGACTCTCAAGAAATGGCTAACAAACTTCTTATTGAGAGAAGAGAATTCCTTTATAATTGGTTTGCTGAAGTTAGGAAGTGGAAAACTACAGACGTTTTGTGAATTTCGGACGACATGGATTGAGATTTTCAGTCTTCCGCCTCATGGGTGGAACGCTGAAAATATTTCCGAGATTGGTGAGCTTTGGGGTGATGTAATAATAAATATACAATGGACATTGTGTCCGTAGGTATATATGTAAAAGGACTAACCTTAGTAGTTGCGGAAGCGAATGGATCGATTGCCATTCGATAGCCCACAAACGAATTCCCGCGTAATGAACACTTTGATTTTGGTTGTACTCCGAAATCCAGATCTACCAGTGTCACCCGGAATAGTATAGCCGGCGGCTACTAGAGTCGCCGGAAACATGCCACGTCTCAAAACCCGAAGACCCTAAGATGGTTGGTCTAACCGTGAGGCGAGTTGAGGATTTCTAGGGAAACTCGTGAGATGCAACAGATGCTATATACTTCGTTTCTCACGTATTCGCGTGTGTCTTTCTCTGTATATCCCATTACAAATTAAATAGGAGCATTCGCTCCTATCCCCAGAGTTGAGAAGTTGAGTCTAACTCAACTTCATTAACCGTGCACTTATCCAGGAACCTTTCCTGGACAAGAAGGAGACCGATTAACTCGAAATTAACGGGCCTAAGTGGCCGTTTTATGAACTTCGTCCAACAGCTCCCACTCAGCCACGTAGGCCTTAAAACAAAATCTCTAATCCTTTATATCTCCCCACATTTCATACCGGGAATGAAGCGTGCGACCAAAAAAAACCGAGTAGTGTCATATTAAGTCACCATCTAACTAACATGACACTTTCATAAGGACAACGCCCCAAATCATTCAAGACATCACCTGTGGCATATATAATCCCTTTATGCCTACTAATATATCATATGATTATATTCCGAATATAATCGCCCGAGCTGATATGGTGAATACGAAATGGTTTTCCTTAGCCACTCATGATGTTACATCTCGGTAAGATTGCTTTCCTAATGTATTCCGTTTAGCTGTATATTTCTATAACTTTTGGCGTGTACATTAAAGTAGCAACATCTAACTTAGATTTTGCATCATAGTCCTAAGTCAAAGGGAATTGTGTTTTGAAACAATAATGTTTCGGGATCACACGAGTGACAAGGAAGGGAAACTATTGTCACTCCACAAGGGCGTCTTTTAGCACACACGAGTATGAAGTGTGTGTTATGATATCACTCCCACTAAGGTGAGCCTGTCACTTTTATATCATACGAATTACAAGTCCAAGTTTTTTCAAAACCGACTTGAGTCATCTGGATTAGCGTACTCAACGTAATCCTAACACTCAAATTCGGCTAAAAGGCTTCAATATAAGGTTGTGTTATATTCGATTTTTCTTAAATCTCATCTTAGACTTACTAAGGCGACTATTCATGTATATTTTTCATACTATCCGAGTACGAAAAAATTAATCAATATTGCACACCTAGTGCCAATCTGATTTTAGTCTCATCCTTGTCTGTTACTCAAGCGTTAGTGTTGATTATCCGTGTCATAAGATAATCGGGAGCCTAGTGACATTCGAGATGTGCCAAATCATGCAACCAAAAAAATAAATTATGAACATTCAAAGAAAAAGAAACACCAATCTTTATTTCAATGAAAAGGTTCATCTAAAATGTATGTCCAAAAACCAAAAATACAAGATGTTTCAAATGACTAAACTCTACGAAGACCTAAACTCATCATATGAGTTTTGAACACATCTCTAGGAGTTGGTTTAGTCAAAGGATCAACGATCATCTTGTTAGTAGATAAATATTTGACAACAATCTCTTTCAACTTTATAGCGTTCCTCACAAAGTGATAACGCCTTTTAATATGCTTAGCCTTCCTGTGAAACTTAGAATCCTTAGCATATTGAATGGCAGCGAGTGTTATCACACCACATCTCGACAGGATCGTCAACTCTTGGAGAAAGGTTGACATCCTGGAGAAAACTCCTTAGCCATATTGCCTCCCGAGCGGCAAGGCAAATAGCGACATATTCCGCTTCCATAGTTGATAGAGCTATGTAGTCGTGCTTCTTACTGCACCAAGATATGGCTCCCCACCAAGGGTGAAAACGTATCCCGAGGTTGACTTGGACTCATCCAGGTCACCACCCCAATCTGCATCCGAGTATCCCCTCGGTTTTAAGTCCCCTCCTTGATAACAAAGTACCAAGTCGGTAGTTCCACGAAGATAGCGCATTATTCTTTTGACGACTTGCCGATAGCGGGTCCCGGGTTGTTTTGGTAACGACTCACCAATCCAACCGCAAAGCAAATGTCAGGCCGTGTACATAACATGACATACATTAAGCTTCCTATCGCACTAGCGTAGGGAACACTACTCATATTACGCTTTTCTTTATCTCGTTTTAGGACATTGTTCATGACTTAAAGTAAGACCCTTATCGACTGGAGTGTCAACGGGTTTGGAATTTTGCATCCGAAAATGTTCCAGGACTTTCTCGATATATGCCTTCGACATAAACCAAGAAGCTTTTAGAACGGTTCCTGATTATTTCCACACCAAGGACATACTTGGCTTCACCCATGTCTTTTATCTCAAAGACGGAAGACAACCACTTCTTAGTGGCATTGATCATTTCCAGGTTGTTTCCAGCCAGTAGTATGTCATCAACGTACAATGTAAGGAACATAATCCCTACTGTCGTCCTCTTGACATATACACAATGGTCTTCGAAACCATGGTTAAGCCATACGAAGTAATAGCTTCATAAAGTACCATGATCCGGAAGACTTGTTTAAGAACATATATAGATGTTTTAAGACGACAAGCTTTGTCCTCTTGTCCTTTTGATACGAAACCAATAGGTTGATCCATATAAATCTCCTCCTCTAGATTACCATTGAGGAAGGCGGTCTTTACGTCTATCTGGACTAACTCCAAGTCCAAATGAGCAACCAGGGCTAGAAGTAGGTGAATAGAGGTCATTCTCACCACAAGAGAAAAAGTCTCTTCATAATCTACACCTTCAACTTGTGTAAAACCTTTCGCCACTAATCGGGCCTTGAACTTATCAATTGATCCATCTGCTCGACGTTTAACCTTGAAAACCCACTTGTTTCCAATTGCCTTACGTCCGGGAGGAAGATCAACCAGTTCCCAAACTTCATTCTTTACCATTGAGTCCAACTCATCTCTCATGGCTTCCATCCATTCTGTATGGTTTGGTGAGTTTATAGCCTTTTCATAAGAGGTTGACTCTTCTATTTCCAAAGGCATGCAAAAGAAGATATCCTCTTCGATTTGAAAAAATCATCGGGGAACTTTTCCTCGTTCGCTCCTTCGAATGATTTTAGGACTTGGTTCTTTTGTCCGACTAGGCTCGGGATCCATCCCCCTTTTCCTTTGAGGTGTGGGACTCCGAGTAATAGGAGAATCTCTCCCACTAATCCCTTGGGATGTGGATAAGGGTTCTCGAGAAGGAGGACTCGACCTCGTGATTAGGAAGCTGGAGATTGAGGACGTTCCTCATTCTCTTGTTGGATCTCCTGTGTGGACACATTTCCATCATTAGAGATGGTAAGACCTCTCCCACTATCTCTATTGTCCGGTGGAAAACTATTATCCTCGGTGACACGATGAGTGTACAAATCCTCCCCCTCACCGAGAGATAATTGTTGTAACTCATACAACTCTAAGTCCTTCTTAATTTCACCAATACTTGGGAACTCATCCTCAATAAAATCGACATTTCGGGATTCTATTTCCTTCATGCCACCAGTTGGATGTTCTCCATACATGACATATCCTTTTAAATTTTTGGATACCTAATGAACACCATTTTTATAGCTCTAAGACCAATTTTCCCATGTTGATGAGTTGGGTTGTGCACATAGCCGGTTGAACCCCACGGGCGTAAATGGTCTAAGATGGGCTTTCTACCATTCCATAACTCATATGGAGTGATTGAAACACTCTTACTAGGAACTCGGTTCAGGATGTAAGTTGTCGTAAGCAACGCATCCCCCAAAAACTAATTGGCAAATTAGCTTGGCCATCATTGTCCTGACCATATCAAGTAATGTTCGATTCCGTTGCTCGGCAACTCCATTTTGTTGAGGAGTGCCCGGAATCGTAAGTTGCCTGCGTATGCCCTTTTCCTCACAAAACCCTTTGAACATATCGGAAAGGTATTCACGACCACGATCGGTGCGAAGAGACTTTACTCTACGCTCCAATATGTTTTCTACTTCCACTACGAAGCGTTTGAACACATCTAAAGCTTCATAACGGTGTGATAAAAGGTACACATACCCATATCGTGAATAGTCGTCTATCAAAGTGAGAAAATAACTAGCACCATGACGTGCTTTGACATTCATAGGTCCACATATGTTGGAGTGAATAAGTTCTAAGGGATGTGACGCCCTAGAAGCCTTACCAAAGGCTTCTTGGTCGCCTTACCGACTAAGCATGTCTCACATCTAGGCAACCTAACCTTAGTGAGTCGGTCTAGAAGACCTTCTTTTGCTAGTCTAGTCATTCTATCTTGGCCAATATGACCAAGTCTTGCATGCCATTTAACAGATTCGAATTGGAATCAACAAATGAAACTAATGCGGAATTATCATAGCAAACGTCTAAATCCAAAACAGGGAAATTGTTTTGAAAACTTGCATGGCCAAACAGATTGCCACCACAATAAATCTCTAAACCATCTTCTTTTGAAACAAACTGAAAACCTACTTTAACTAAGGAGACAAAGGAAATGAGGGAACATTGCACCCCGGACGCGTAGAGAGCATTTAGTAGGAGTAATCGATTTCCTCCACGTAGCTTGAGCTGATACGTTCCTACACCGAGAACGTCTTCAATTGTGTCATTCCCTAATGTCATGGTTTGTATGCCTACCGGATAAGGGTGAAACTCTACAAACCCAGCTCGGTCTTGAACTATGTGCTTGCTTGCTCCCGAGTCTACAATCCAATTAGGAAGAGAGTTAGCAACTAATGCATGGGAACAAACAAATAATTCGGAGACTTTAATGGAGGGGGTCACCTTTTGAGGCTCGGGACAATCCCTAGCATAGTGACCCTTATTTCCACAATTATAACACCTCACACGTGCCATAACTTTCTCTTTATTGCCCTTAGCCTTATGCTTTGTTTCTTGGCATTTCCACCAGTAGGACCGGGTTTCTTAGAGGGATGAGAACTTTTCTTCTTCCCTCGTTTAAACTTGTTGCCTTTAGGTTTGTTTCCTTTAGCAATTAATGCAGCAGGAACGGGGAGCGAGGAGCATGTGACTTCATGCGGTCTTCTTCAAGTTCAAGATGACGAACAATATCGTCTATAGTCCGGAGGTGCTCACTATGCACCATCGGGGTCTTGAACGTTTTCCAAGGATCCTCGGATGAGATAGCACGAATCACATTTGTGACTTGATCACCCCTCGGAGATCTCGATCCCTCCAGCCTTAAGATCACGAACCATTGCACTCAATGTTTGTATATGTTCGATTATACTATGCTCCGGACCAAAAGTGTATTGCATCCACGTAAGATGCAATTGACTGAGCTTAGTAGCGAAGTTTGCCCGAACTTTATCTTAAGTTGATCCCACATATCTTTAGGCTGTGGGACAGTTCTCGAACTCACCAATTAAGTCATCATGCATAAGGTTCGAGTAAGGCATACCGCGTCGAGCGGTCCCTTTGAACCACTCTTGATATGCTTTCGAATCCTTCGATACGTGCGGAACTAGTATCAACATCCTTGTCATCTTTGTCCTTAGTAGCAGGGGATACATTTTGGCAATCAAGAACTCTAGCAGTTCTCGTTCATTCGAAGGAACTGAACCCTCCAATGCCAAATGTCATAGTTGGACCCCACCAACTTTTCGGTAGAAGCCATATCGAGTCATAGGTTTCGTTGCCATATCTACAAGTAAAATTTGGACATTTAGGCACATCTTAAAACAATTAAATTTTCACAAAATTCATTATTTAAGTCATATGATCGAAAATTTTGCTAAGCCCATAATCATCACATATGGAATGAACTAGAAATTTTAGAAAAATTAATTGACACTTTAATTTCATAGAAAACATATTCATATGAATTTTAACATTAAACGAATTAATATTGAACTTTACACACCACAATGGTGGTTAAGATGTAAAACTAATTTACAAAAAATTTGTACGTGATATTATTAATTCATATGAAACATATTCACACTAATTCTAAAACTTATTTATAGATAATATCACTTAACTCATATTATATAAAAACTAATTTTATAATTAATATGACTTCATGAAACAAATTCATATATATATAGCATGTAAAGCAAAGATATTGATTTTTATAAAACTAATTTACTTAACATTATATTAAACATATCTATATAATGTTCATGCTAATTGTCCACTTTAAAACATGTAATACGAAATTGTACAAATAACATGCCAAAAACAAAATAATTACATAATTTACACAATATGAAACAGATTCATAAAATTGACTGATTAAAATAACTTACACAAAATTATAAAATCAGATTAATATTAATTTTTAAATTTACACAAAATAAAAATAAAAATTTACGTACTAAACGTATTAAGTATTATTAGCATGCTAATTGAATAAATAAAATGGACCAAAACGAGGACGGAAGAGGCATGTCTCGGTAAACGAAAGCAAGACAAAAGGGGTTGGAAAAAGGAGGCCTCGGGAACAAAAAAAATACCAGGACTCGGTAAAAAACATAAAAGAAGGGCACACTTGCCCTTGCCAGCTTGTTTTCACGCCTTTGATTCATTTACTCACGCACTTCCTATTTCCGAGAGAGCTTCTTACTTTCCTCTCTCCCTCTCGGTCTCTATGTCCTCTCTCCTTTCTCTCCTCCGTGAGTAGCCATGGCTATGGGAGGAAGGCTTTGGCCCGACTCCATGATTTCCGGCGACACCTTTCAAAACCACGACCTCTCTTTCCGTCTTACGGCGACCCAAAAAAATACCCAAATTATGTAATTCCGCCCTTCTCCGCCGAGCAAAAAAGAGACCCACAAGCCTCGTCCCACCTTTTTCGACGAAAATACTACCACCATGATGTAGATCGGCCGCCAAGCAACCAATTAATACCAATCTCGAGCGGTGGAAGCAACGGCGTGGTGGCGCGTGACCCATACGTGCCACCGCCGGGCTGTTTAAGAAAAGAGTCGATGGACGTATATCGGCGTTGGAGAAGCTAAAGGAGAGGAAGAACTAATCTTAGCGGCGGCGCGTGTTGGTACGCGCCACCTCTCTCCGGCGGTCCGATGGGTTAGTCCGATAACTACTCTTCTTCTACCCTTTTTTTTATAATTTGGCTTTTGGGTCGGAGAGGCCGGTTTAGGTTGGTTTTAGTGTTGGGCCACTAAAGGCCATGCCGCGGTCGTCGCCATCGCCACCGAGGCGATTGGCGGTTTACGCAATGGTCGTCGAGAGGGGAGCGCCACGAGGCGATGGTTCGTTAATGACAGAGAGTCAAGTCGGGGAGGTAAACAAAGACACATAATCTTAACTTGAACGAGAATTGAAAAACAGATTAGTACTAAACAAATCATGCGGCCTAAACTAATCGGGCGGTCTTAGTTAAACGGGATTCAAATTTGTACTTAACAAATTATGCAGCCCTAAACTAATCGGGCTAATAACTAATCGGGGCTAGGAACTAGCAATCCAAAGCTACGATACCACTATAGGTATATATGTAAAAGGACTAACCTTAGTAGTTGCGGAGCGAATAGATTGATTGCCGTTTGATAGCCCACAAACGAATTCCGCGTAATGAACACTTTGATTACGGTTGTACTCCGAAATCCGGATCTACCGGTGTCACCCGGAATAGTATAGCCGGCGGCTACTAGAGTCGCCGGAAACAGCCACGTCTCAAAACCCGAAGACCCTAAGATGGTCGGTCTAACCGTGAGGGAGAGTAGAGGATTTCTAGGGAAACTCGTGAGATGCAACAGATGCTATGTACTTCGTTTCTCACGTATTCGCGTGTGTCTTTCTCTGTGTATCCCATTACAGATTAAATAGGAGCATTCGCTCCTATCCCCGGAGTTGAGAAATTGAGTCTAACTCAACTTCATTAACCGTGCACTTATCCAAGAACCTTTCTTGGACAAGAAGGGAGACTGATTAAGTCGAAATTAACGGGCCTAAGTGGCCGTTTTATGAACTTCGTCCAACGAGTGTCGATGGAGGGCACAAGGGTCTTGATAGATACTTCTCATTTAAGATTCATAGATGATGAAGTTTTGTTTCACCTACGGACCTTGGGACATCGGATTAAAGTACTTTAATATAGAATTGTACGCGGTGCTTGTTCCTTCCGAGCTGAATCCGCCATGAAGGCATCAATTGACGATGATGTAAGTGAGGAGCATACCTGGTCGATTCCTGTTTGTTTCGGAATGGTGGACCTTATATCTTGGTAACCTCGGTAGCATGAATGTTGTAGGTGAGAACGCCCTACATTTGGAAAACGATAAAGCGATAGATGATATCGGCAAAATGGTGTGCCGAGTAACAATCCGATGGATGTGGAGCAAGATTCAAGTAGCCGAACGTGGTCGGATGTGCTCTTAAGGAGTAAGTGCCAACAAAGAGCAGACATTTATGGAACACAAATGCACCTTGCTATTGTGGAGGATTCTTTATTGCAAGAAGCTCGTAATACATGGGAAGTAAGGCGGCATGACTTAGGATGTTTGGAGACGAGCAATTGATATTGAGAGAATCATGAATAATATGAGAAGCACAAACTAATATTTTAGTCTCTAATTTGGCGGTTTTTCTTATTTTAGGGGATTGGTTGGTTCAAAAGGCGGTGTTTTTTGAGTTTGACGGTCTAGTTGGTGGCTCTCCATAAACTTTTTCATAGCTTTGTTTGTGCTTTTAATTGGATGGTGTTGCTTGTTTTTAGTTGATTAGGTAGGGGTTGGAGGAATCCCTCGCAGGTTAATTTGTTGTTTGGGTTCCTAATTTATCCTTTTTTGTTCCTAGTTCACCAAAGCTATAATACAATACTTGTTACTTTCATCTCAATGATCAAAGAAAAAGAAGAAGTTATTCTTCGACTTATCATCTACTTCTAGTTGCGATAGGAACCTAGTATAATGTTTTTCTTGAACTACAATTGAAGAAATGTTAAACTGTTATTTGATTTATGTTTTTTGATTTGACAAAGGAAATAATCCCTTTCATGCCGTAAGCATTTAAGATAAAATTTCTCTCGATAAGTGCACTATCGAGTTTTGAACTTGTATTATCCTCCTTGTCATGGCGAGACTGCAACTACTTCCACAAACACTTTATTGGTACTTTGTACATAGGATGATTGGTTGGAATTCTTTCATTCAACATCCACTGATTTAGTCAGATAGATATTTTGAATTCTAATAAGTTAATAATTATAGATTCATAATACTTGCAAAAAAATTATTAACTTAAATAAAAAATGAATATTACTCTTTGCTAAATAAAAATTATGGGAGGATATTAAAACTTTATTATTGAAATTCTTTGGACTTATTTATACTAAATATGAATTTCTTCTTAAAAAGAATTAAACTTAAACTTACTTTTGAAGTAAAACAAAATTTGGCTAGCTTATTTTCTTTGAACTAAGCCGCATTGAGCTTCTTTTTGTTTTTCTTTTTTATAAAGTTATTTGACGGATATACTACAATTGGGAGGCATAAATGAGAGAAAAATCAAACTCAATTGAACTTATTTTGTTGAATTGAATGAAATAAAAATTACTTGATCGACATTTGACCTAATTAAACTTAATTGAATCGAAACTTAAAAAATAAAGAAGGTTGAAAAGAGCAGTCCCTATGCAACAAAAAATAATTGATAGTGGCCACTAATACTAATTCATGCTGCCCCCATTCCAGTTTTATCTTTGTCTTTGGCAACTTTTTTTTATTCCAAAATTATCTTCCTGGTAGGGTTGTGCAAGACCGATTAACCGTACTTTCAGTTAACCGAACATTCGGATAGTTAAAAATTCGATCCGTAACCGATCCGATTTTTCGGTTAACCGCAATTTCGGTTAACTGAATTTGTGGATCGGTAAAATCTCAATCCAGAACCAAACTTAAAGGTTTAGTTAACTGATTTTCCGGTTCGATTTTGTGGTTAATCGTTATTTGAAACATAAGTTATGAAATAAAACATAAGTAAAATACAACAAAACACAAAGTTTTAGCCAACAAAAGTAAAATACAACAAAAGCCAAGTTTTTGGCCAACAAAACATAATTTTTTCAATCCCATAAAATAACTTTTGACTTATATACCGTGAAAAAATCGGTTCGATTAACCGAATTTTTCCAAGTTCGATCCATAAACAATTCGTGAACAAAAAAAAAAAAAAAATCTGGTTCAGTTAAACAAACCGATTTTCTTTAAAATTTATTCGATTTTTCAATTTTTTGAATCAGTTTTTCGATTTTTGGATCAATCGGTTTTAATTTTTCTGTACACCCCTGCTAAATGACCTTTAAATACATTGTTAACCAGTAATTTCATGTCGCTTATACCAAGCTAGCATCCTATCGGCTTATAATGATTTTCCTTAAAAAGTGTTTTTCGGTATGTAGAAAGATCAAAATGGGATGGAAGGAGTTATCACTTTAAGGTTTTTCTTTTTTTTGATAAATTGAGATTTGTACACAACCCCCCAAAAAAAACCCAAAAAAAAAAAAACCACGAGTGTCCACTATGTTACTCCAATCCAATATAACTGAAATTGTCACACCTTACCTAGTTCTATACTTGCCAATTTAAAATTTATCAAAAATTTGTGCTTCGACTCTGCTGTATCTTCCTGTGTTTCTTCTGGATGTATGGGAAGCTGATTTATTGTATATTCATAAAATATTTCTCAACAGCCGTTTGCGCAATATCATTTCTTCCTTCTTTTTTCCCCCGCCAGAATAAGTACTATCCACATTCTGAGATTCACTCTACTTTTCTTCTATCAAAAAAAAAAAAAAAAAGAAGATCGAGTCAACTTTTCATATGCCCAACTAACACAGAAGTAAATCCTTTCTGAATAAAGAATGTACTCAGTGCCAACTTCATGGTACCTAATAGGCCAAACTTCAGGTTAAAAATGGCTCTAACTCGACAGAATCAAAGATGAAGCATTGTTCAAATAAGAACCTTAACAGCTCAAGTACTCAATAATTATTTTTTCATTATGGAAATGAGAGGCAACATTATCTCTATATTTGCACATACAACATGAAACACTACTCCAGACGTATGATATGAAATTTACACAAGGGCAGTGAAGAATACAGAAAATGACCAAAAAAGGAGAGATTTTGGCATGTTCTAGATGGATTTGGCAGGAGCAGAAAGTGCACGGGGAGGATAAGTACTCATTCAACCCAAAGTTTCCTTTTTCTTGTAAAGGTTGAAAAATAAATCTCCTATGTCATCAGAACTCACATAAACAAATGTTTCCGCTGTACTTCAGCTTACTTGGTAAATTTTGAATTCGAACCAGTGGCCTTCCCTCGAGTATTTGGAGGCCTCATCATCGAGCAGACACTGGGACAAGATCACATCATGTCAGAGAATGTATTTGGAAAGAATTGGGTAGACTGCGATAATGATGTTACCTATTAGTTCGCTGCATCTGTACAACAGCTTTTCTAACAGCTACCCGGTTTTTTATCTCGGCACTGTCAATTAAATCATAGAAGAAATGCAAAATAGTTAATCATGGCATATGAAATTGAAGCTACATACTATGGATATTTAATAAAAATGTGCTCAAGGCTAATGCAGTGAAGAAAATTCCACAAGAAAATCCTTTTCTTTCTTGTGTTTCAGACAAATTCCATTGGAGGATATCGATAAGCAATTTACAAAAACAGTCATCTCTTGAATAGTATTGACTGGAATATTTTCATTAGCAAACAGATCATTTTTCTGAGATTCTGGGTGAAGTAATCATTTAAATAGCTTCATTTAAATAGCTTTGCTACATGCTCACAACGAGGTTTAAAGACCAGAAAGAATAGTAATGTCTTCCACCAAAAGCAATCAATATGAGAATGACAGTAGGAAGGCAAAAGTGAGAACATGGACCAAATTTATCACCTGTATTCAGTTTTTGCTTTCTTCATTAGGTTGCTCTTCACATTGGAAAAACTGCTCGAAGCTCCAAAAGCTAGATATGACCACCATAGCACATCATAGAGATAAATGAGAGGATTAACATGGAATGGCATAGTATAGGGAGAACATGGCCAATCTAGACCACTCAAAAAACTAATTTTACCTCCACAAAAACTTCTTTTCTTAGTTGAGGGCGGAACCTTTGTGCAAATCTGGATTTGCCGACTTTGCTTTCCTACAGACAAAAGCACCACACAACATTTTAGAAGTCAAGCCTCCATACTACAATATATTCAGAAAAGAAGAAGAAAAACAAAAGGAAGCACAGGTGTGAAACTATCGGCACCATTGGCTCAGGGACTGAAAGCACCTCGGGACAGTGCACATCAATCTCCCGTTCCCTTCAATAGGGGTACACATGTCAGCCAAATGGAAGCTTTAAACAAACAAATTTGAAAAAAAAGCAATTCTTGTTTTATTTTCTTCTTTGGGTTCAAAATTAAAAAGAAACCCTACGTGATTTTGCGTATGTTAACATTAGCCACTAAAAATAATGTGTATGTTAACACTCGCCACTAAAAGGAAAGAAGGCCAAATGGGGGCATGGACAAATGAACATTTACAACTTTGATGGAAGGACGTAGATGTAGAACGTGATTTTATGCAATACTGTAGCTGAGACACAACCATGCAAGCTCACTCTACAATCATGATGGACCTCATAACATGATCAGAGAGCAAGAGGACTCACGGGCATTTTGATCCTTGTATGACTGTGCTATTCTATTAGCTGAATCTTTTGCTCTCTCATCCCGGGCCTTCAGTTGTGCCTTCAAGAGACAAGTGTGGATTAGAAGAAGGGTTTTGTGTACTTTCATTTAACCACACAAGTCAGAGATAGTATCTCAGCTTTCCCAAACCAATAAACACATACATTAACAAGTAAAAACAGCATGAAACATTAAAATGACAACTGCAGATCCACAGTGCACATGAACATAGAATACCTGATACAATTGTCTCCATTTAAAAGTCACCCCATTTTCTGCCATCCTCTTCACCATCAACTCTAACCTATCAGCACCAAATGTTGCCTCAAAAATTTCTTCCATAATCTATCAGTAATTGGAGTAAGATCCCTATCCTACAAAACATTCAAAATAGAATAAGAATAAAGTTCAACGAGGAACCAGAACAAAATGGAAAAGAAAAAGAAAACAAGATGATGAAAATCAGGCCAAGAAAAGAACGGTCTTGCTTACAACTGTAGCATTTTCAATATGCATCAGCTGCTCCACTGTACAATGGGGTAAAATCCGCTCAAGAAGATGTGCATCTGTCGCACCAACATCGCCAATATACCTAATGTTATCTATTGCAACCTGAACACATAAGTCAACCAACGATGGGGCCTTTCCGTTCCCTCGTTTGTTTCTGTCAGAGAAGTGAATATATCCCGATCTCATGTCGCCAAACTACGCTGTTTCCAATGAAGTAAAACAAAACCAGTCAGCAAAATTCTGGAAAATAAGACTGTGCACCATGCCAACAGAAACAAATCCCTTTGAGCCCTTTTGTCAGGCTTTTTTTTGGGGGTTGGGGGGGAATCGGATTAAGAGAGAGAGAATAATTCAGAAACAATATTAAAAAGAATAGTGAAGTGCTATCACATGAAACATTGATACATAGTAGAAGTATAACTTCCATTGTTTGAGTGAGTTGGAACAGTAGTTGAGTGCAAGCCTCACTAATCCCTCCTCCCTCCATGCCAGGAGGCAAGCATTTTGGGTTTTGGGGGAGAGAATAACCAAACAAAGTGGGGAAAAAATCAAATAATTCTAAAGTACAGGGTAGCATAGCTAAGATGCAAGAAAATACAGCTTCTTTATGACCATTAAAGACGTTCGCACCAGATAAATCTCAATTTCACACATTCTCATCTACTTTGAATGATACCTAAACAAACAGATCAAGAAATCTTGGCTGTGTATGTGAACTGACTAATTAAAGAGATATAGCAAAAACCAAGAGTAGCACCATTCAGAGAACAAAGGAGGTGTAATATAATAATAATTTTTAACTACAGATGGACAAAAGACTGTGAACTACAGCAATTACATCATTACTGGTTCCAACAAGCACATCCACTAAACTACATTTGCTCAAAGCTATTAACTTAGGTGCTTAAAAGCAATGCTTCATAGAAATCCCTCACAAGTTTCTCTCTGAAAAAACAAAGCCAATTTTTGAAAAGAGCCAAACACTAATGTACAGAATTGTGGCAAAAGTTTACAACCGCCAACATTCATAGGAATATCTCCTATAGATGATTGGCATACGTTTAGCAGAATACATTTCATTAAAAGGACAAAGGAAAGTCCAAGAAATTTGAACCAATTTTTTGCTTCCTGTTTTTTTTTTAATTTTTTACTAACTTTCCAAAGTATTTTCATTCAGTTGTTGCCACATTCCATTGTCCTAAATTCACATCACTGGCAACGCTTAACGGGGGTTTCACAACAGCAAACTAAATCAATTGAATTTCTTACAAGTCAGATACTTCAAATATTTTCGGTTCATATTACAATAAAAACCCGCTTGCCCATCTTTGAGAAAAGCTAAATTACTCTAACAAGAAATTCAACAACAGATATTTCTGTGATTAACACGGAACAACTCCAGCCAAAAGGCAAAATATTTAAAACAATAGAAAAAGAACACAAAAGGTTAACAAATCAAAGAAAAACAAGAAGAGAAATAAAATTGATGAGAAAACTTGTGGGCACTCGCGGCTTAAATCTTTCTCCTGCCTTCAATATTCACAAACAAGGAGAAATATACAACTCTCCCAGCAAGGAAATAATAGGAATCCGAATAGAATACAAAAACATGTTCCTAATAGAATACATGAAAAAAATATATTCACAGAAAAAAATAATTAACACAAAAATCAAATATTGAGATGAAATTGCCAATCAAAAGCGAAGTAATGAAGGGAGGCTATTCAACACATTATTCATGGAATTGAAGTGGAGATTTAGGGCTTCAGAGAGAGAGAGAGAGAGAGAGAGAGAGAGAGAGAGAGAGAACTCACCGACCGATCGATCGGAGATGAAGATGGAGGATACGAAACCGTCCGATTGAGCTGATAGAAGCTGATCTGATGACCTAGGAGGTTTCCTGACACGGATGGATGGCGGGGATGTGAGATCCAGGCATCAGAAGGAGAGAGAGAAAGAGAGAGAGGGGATTGTTGGTTAGTTGAGATAGGAATCAACAAATATTTTTTGTTTTGGTGCGAAGGAACAAGAACGCTGAGTAATGATGCGTTCCTTACCGGGCTACAACAGGGAAGACCAGCCTGCCGGGGTTTTGGGTTCCATGTCCTAACCACTATCCTCACTCATATTGTATTACTATGGGCCGAAGTTTTGTATAAGGAATAATTTGTATGCATATGTACTATTTAGGTAGGTTATGAGATATAATTTATTATATAAATATAAAATCGGTGAAAATAAGAGAATTGTTAAAATTTTAAAAGAGAAATGATGAAATTTGTGTATTTAGGCCTATATAATTGAGGCAGGTCTAAAATTATGGTATAATTTTACCTAAATAGATAACTATCATAAAATATTTTTTATGATAACTTGTGGAATATGGAATACTTATAATTTTATACAATTCCTTACATCTTCTTGCAACTTTTTGCAATTGATAACTCCTTATATTTTTTGGAGCTTTTAAAAACTCCTTACAAGTCGAACATACATTTGTAAAAACTAAGGTTACGAGTTAACTCCCTTTTGTTTTTCTTTAGATTAGGGTATATTTGAGTCAAATTGAGAATGCACAAGATCGTTTTAGATTTTACTCAAACTTAGAGCTCAAAAAGTTTTAGCTCAAGCTTAGGCTCAACTATACATTGTTGGACTTGGTTTTCTTTTTTTCTTCTATTGCTTCTATTGAATTAATCAAAATTAACCTTTTAAATCTAGCCATGAAGTCTATAAACAAAAGATGGGTGGAGAGAGAAAAATTACAAAGCTTTGTAATTTTAAAATAAAAATTTTAGATTTCACCATGAAATCTATAATCAATAATGAATTACCTTTCTGGATTTTACCCCACCCCCAAAAAAATGAACGAGCTTTAAATCTACGCAAAAACATAAATATAATACAAATTTATTTTGTAGACAAATGCTTAAATTTTTTTCTTGAGCCGATAAGATAAACCGGTCTGCGTGGAGTTCACTTGAATTTGGTTTGGCTAGAGCTTCAGGCGAGAGATCGACAACGAGCTGAGCCGGCTTGGTTTATTAGAACCCTGAAAGTGACATTTGGCTCATTTGCTACCGGGCGACACCTACGGAGGAGTACTTCCAACTTTCAACGGACTGCCACCTGAAGCTTGGCGGCAATGGCCGTGAGAATAGTAAACCGACTACGAGCTCTAGGCACCTCCACTCATTACTTCTCGCACCAACTCTTAAACCCTAGCCTGTGCCGGCGGGATGTCCTACCAATCGCATCTGCGTTGCCTTCGCCGGCGTTTGACTTCCGATGTTATTCCGACGTCGCTCAATCTCCTTCAAGAGAACTAGCTTCATCCCAAGAAATTCCTATAGCCCTGAATGAGGCTGACATTGGAAGCATCAATGAAGATAGGGCGTCGGTGAGGTCGTCCTTAGATCCTGCCGAGCTGGCGAGGTTTTCCGCCATTGCCGAAACCTGGTGAGCTTGTGTTTTCATATCATATTTTCGGGAAGAGAACGTGTTGTGTTTCAGTGTTCGAGGATTCCTGTAGTCTGATTGAAGCATAAGCTTCTTCATTTTCTATTTTGTTTAAATTTGGTTGAGCTTAGGAGATGTAGTTTGAGCTAAATGTTTCATAAGTGGCCTCTTTCAAAGCTCATTTACAGCTGAAAGATTACTATTTCTGTTACATTTTTGACCCTTTTGTGCATATTCAATCTCACTTAGCTAACAAGTTTTTTTGTTTTTTGGTTTCCCCTATTTTGTTGGGTGTGGATTTATTAAACAAGCTTCAAAATGTGCCCGCTTACCCATTGGTTACGAAAACATGGAGTGTCTGACAAGGTTGGGTTGCTCAATGAGCCTGGGCGTTATATACAATGAAGCTATGAAAGGTTACTGGAGCTTCAACCTTTTGTTGTTTGGTAATGCATGATAAGTGCTAGATTTTGCTTCAACCGTTCATTGACCTTTTTATGAGGATTTGCAGCCATTTTCACTTTTCTTGCTTTAAAAAACGTGTTGTATTCTATAACTCCGTGATCCTAGAATGTTATAACCGTTCATTGGCCTCTTTAGTGCTACTGATAACAGTAACTTTGATATCTCATATACCTGCTTTAAGATAAACTTTTGCCTATATGTCCATGTTTTCATCTTTTATTTGTAATTTGTCTGGGATCTGGTTTGCTGAGGGAGATGCTGATTGCTGAGATGCTAGGTTAGGTATTGGCTGTAAATGGTTATGCGTTTGCGCCATATCTTTGTAGTGTGTAGTTTGGATATGAGATTATGTGACAATGCTCATTGTTCATAATGGTTCGCATGATATGAAAATTTTTCCTTGTTATAACTAGGTGGAATGCTGAAGGACCATTTGGACCGTTGCATGCTTTGAATCCCACAAGGCTAGCTTTTATAGGTTCCGCACTTTGCCATCATTTCAGGTTGGTATTTTCTTCATTGCTGGGGTGTTAACAACCCCCCTCAAACAAAAAAAAGGAAGAAAAAGAAGCACTCTCTTTTTCCTTCGTGATTACTCATTCAAAGATCCAGGAAAATTGTTATGGTGGGAGGCAGAAGAGGGGGAATTGACTGTTGTAGTTCTGTTCTTCTGAAAATTATTAATTTAGATTGTCATAAATTTCTAGGAGAGCTGTCACTGAAGAATAGCTTCAGCCTTCTTCATTTTCTTCTTTCCCCCTCTTTATTGCAGAAGGGATCTGGATAGTGCTAGGCCGTTTGAAGGGCTGAAGTTTGTTGATGTTGGCTGTGGAGGAGGAATATTATCAGAGGTATAGTGGTGGCAATATCTTTGTAAGTAGCAGGTTTTCTTGATTGTGTATATTCATTTCACACTTTATGCAGACAATATTTTGGGGTGGCAAACAAGAAGATACTTTTCAGTTGCACTTGGAATTACAAACTTGTGGTATTCTTGATATTATTAGGTCATAAGAATTTGTATTCGGTGCAATACTAGAATCTCAAACATTCAACCGAGAATAATTTAATCCTGGGTTTGTTTGTGTAATGATGAAAAGGTGGGGAGCACTAAGGCTTATATAGTACTTATTAGCAGTTATGATTTATGAATTAGATAGCTTCATTATGTGCTTGTGTGCTGCTTTGTATTGATGTGCTAAGGTGTTACAGTTTAGTATTCCATCTATAAATAAGTTATCGGAAGCAATTTTAAACATGATCCATCTTATAGTCTCTTTGCTTGGAAATTCAGTTCTTGTATTGATTGCTAAGATTCTATCTTGGGTTGTCAAGGCCTATAAAGAAGGAAATATACGGTTCAGTAAATATAGCCTGCTAATCGTCTATTTGCATGTACAGCCCTTAGCTCGAATGGGAGCAGCAGTGACTGGAATTGATGCAGTGGACAAAAATATCAAGATCGCACGCCTTCATGCTGTATGTCTATGCAACTTTCATACTGCTGGGGAGATTGGACAGAGTGTTTTTAACCTTGCAGTTCTATTCGTGCAGCTTATCTTTAACAAATTTGCAGATAAATACTGGGAAACCACCTTCTTCATGTATTCCTTTTGAAATGCACATTTGGTGAAACGTAGAAGAGAGAGAGAGAGCCATGACTTTCTGTAGCTTTGCACTTCTAGTTACTTGAATTTAATTGTGTGCTTGATTTATTACTTTCTGTGAGAAGTTTGGGCGGGGATAGGTTGGTGTGTGTGTGAGGTATCAAGTTTTCACTGAGGCTGGAGAACAGGCTGATTGTAGTTCTGCTGTTCACCTTGGATTTGTTTAGTTGTATGTAGAGGTGAAGTTATGCACTATTAGAAAATACTGGTTTGCCCAAGTTGGTGAGCTTGGCTTTTGATTGCTTGTCCTCAGCAAGCACCCTTGGTTCAGATATCATTTTCTGGGCATCTGAAATGTCTCTGCCTCTGTGCCTTGAAAGCCAAAAATGAAAAAGAAAAAAACTCCTATAATTGTGATGTAGAAACAAAATACAAAATTCCCCCCTTTGATTCCTCCCTTTAATTTGGGCTGCATAAGTGCGAGCATATTAACATTTTGTGTTAGAAGGAGTAGACCAAAAAAGAACTATATCCTTTAGGCTAGATTTGGCTCACCTGCAATTATATAGAACATGGCCCTTGGTACAAGTTTGTGGTAACCTAAGGTTAGGGTTGTTGACCTTGTGTTAGTACCCCTTCACCCATTATATGCCACTTACGTATGTAACAGTATCTACTTGGATCTTAGCTAACATTTAGTAGTTTAAATGTTAGCATTTTTAAGTCTGCTTATTTATGTCCTAGCATCTGTTCTCCTTGTGTTTATTAGCATGACATTGATTACTGTTGTAAGCTATGGTGCTTTCCATGCCTAGTGCTAGATCACCTACTCTAGGTAATTGGTTGAGTTTATAGCACTATTTCATTTCTTTAGTGCCAGCAACACCAAACCAGTGTTTATATCTCATGTCGTATAATTATCTTTTGAAAATTTTTTTTACCACTGTGCGGTTTTCTGCCGAAAGGTTCTAATACCTATATAACATTAAACTTTTACATGAAAACTTTTTATTGGCCACTTCGGAAAGAGGGATAAGAATGTCTACATGTGAATCTCCTTAGACCCTACTTCAGCGGGATCCACACTTGGTTTTGTTTAATTCCTCCTCCCTTGCAGCACCCCTCCCAACGAAAGAATAAGCTTGTGAAGCTGCTGAATGGATAATGGCTGGTGGTAGTTTCATTCTGGTGAGTTTTGGGTTTGCCACTTAATTGGAGAAAATCATAGGAGACTTCCTTTGGTCTTCTAATGATGACAATAAGAGCATTCATTGGGTCAGTTGGGATTATGTTTGCCATCCTAAACATAGGGAGACCTTGGGTTGGACCTCTCCGCGCAATGGACAAAGCTCTCAAGGCCAAGTCTCTGGAGGTTTGCTAAGGTAGGAGACACCTTATTGAAAAATGTGATTGCCACAAACTATGGGGTCGACAATTCTTGTTGGTGGAGCAAAATGAGTTCTTATGCACATGGGGTGGGTAGAAATCAATTTCAAGTGGTTTGGATCAGTTTCGTTCTCTTGTGTACTATAAGGTGAAAAATGGGTCGACAATTTTGTTTTGGCATGATGTATGCGGCGGAGATCAACCTCTCCAGATTCAATTGTCAGATATTTTAGGATGGCTCGATTGAAAGAAGCTACGAGTACAAGAAGTAATTTCATGGAATGGCAATCAAAACCATTGGAATTTAACTTTCTTGAGAAGCCCGAATAATGAGGAAGAAGAGAGTGCGTTCAGTATGCTAGCTTTGCTGGAAAATATAAAGGTTTGTTTTGAGCGTGATGATAAGATTATTTAGCCATATGACTCAAGTGGGCATTGTTCGTTTCTACAAAGAGGCTTTTGAAGAGTCGAATTATCTTTACTTTCTAGATGAGGAAATTTGGAAGTCTAAAGTTCCCACCAAAGCATGTCGTCTTGCTTAGGCGGCTTTTATAGGGAAGATTCCAACGGAGGACATGCTTAAAAGGAGAAATTTTAAGTTGGCTCGTAGGTGTGCCTAGCGGATGGAGAATTTGTTGACCACCTTTTTGTCCATTGTAACTGGGTCGCTGCTTTATGGCATTTTTCTTTTTCTTTGATGGGGATTAGTTGGGTGCAACCTCTAGCAGTAAGAGATGTTTTGGTGGCATGAAGAAGGTTGAAGAAGAGTTGTATAGTTGTATAGTTGGAGTTGGAGTCAAGTTCTAGGTTATGGTACAAAGTTGACTTTTTGGGATTTTGTTGATATGATTACTGTCGAGAGCTTGATGGCATGATTTCATTTTGTGTTTGCCCCTTTTATACGTGGGTGACATCCCCTTGGTGTCTTTTTATACAAATTTTTTGATTACTCATGAAAAAGAAGTTTTGGATTTTGTGTACATATCATATACTCTTATTTTATCAGGTTTATTGTGCTAGATCCTGTAGTACATAGTAGTACATACACGTGGACGTGATTGTTAACACATGCCGGGCTTTGGGCCAAAAGTAATCACTACCACTTGGCAATTGGCGTGATTGTTGGCAGGTATATAAGTTAAGACATTGTTTTGCATTGTGTCTTCTGGTTCTCCTGATCATGTGGTGACATTTATTTACATACTAAGAAGCAGGGATGTTCTCCATGACTTCACATATCCATGTCTAACATGTCTGGGAGACAGACACTTACGGATATTCTCAAATGCATTGCAAATGCACATATGGCACAAAGAAATTGGGTTTTATAATTGATAATTGAAGGGGCACAAATTATGAGCAGTTTGTTATCTCTCCCATCCAAATGTAAGCCTTCTGTAAACATGCAAGTATTTAAATAAGTATTTTGTCACCAATATATCTCATATCCTCTTTTTTGAGAAAACATGTGCCGGCATGTCTGTATCATTTTGAGCCTATATCTCGCATTGGTGTTTGTGATTTTTAGTTTACATGGAATGTGTTTAAATACTGCATACATGTTTAATGGATATAATAGTTGTGCTGATCACTAAATGGACATAATTCTTGTGCTGATGACAAGATGGTCCAGTGTCAAACATCAAACAACCTGTCCACTTGGGGGGAGGGGAGCTTTACTACTGTACTGGAGCTTATGTTTTTAGTTTGATCCCTAAATAGATATAATACTTGTGCTGATCTACATTTCTTTGCTACTTTTCTTAATTTGTTTATATTGCTAATCTATATAGGAGTCAGATCCTGCGACTTCAAACATTGAGTATCTCTGTACGACAGCTGGTACATTTCAATCTGGTTTACTTGCTATTTAGTTGTTTCTTTCACCCAACCTTCTCTTCCCCCAAACCCCACCCCCCAAAAAAAATAAAAAAGAAAAATTGATGTGAGTTTCAACTTTACCAGCATAATTCTGACATGAGGTTGTTTCCTGCGTGATTTTAAATCTTTCTTTTTGCTGCATGAGAAGAGAAAAGGACACCGGGGGGTCGGATTTCTATGTTTAATTGGAACTGTTTCTACCAAATAGTTGTTAGCACTTAACTGTTTGCATTAATTATTCCCACAAAAGTTGTTCGGTAAAATTGGTAGTATGTGAAAAATGATATGAGATAACCTAATTTCCAAACAGCTGATTCCAAAACTTTAATAGGTTTAGCTCTTTCAAATTAGATTTTTGGATTCAAAAAGCCAAAAAGCTATTTTGTCAAACACCTAAATTAGCTGCTTAACCAGGTCAAACTAGGTCAAACTGCCGATTTGGGTGTTTGGTGAGCTAGTTTTTAAAATATCCTTTTGGGTTCAATAAGTTAATATGAAAAAGCTAAAGCTATTACAGTGTCTTTACAAATCCACTCTTGTTACTTCACTTTCGGGACAATGCAAAGTTCTTGTGTTTTATGTCAAAATAGTCCAAAGTACATTTTCCATTTTAGATGTTGCTATATCTACTAACTTCCATGTGAACATAAGGGAAATATGCAGCACCACAAGATATGGTCACAGTTTTTACAAAAATAAATAATTTCGGAAGTAGTTTCAGAGATTCTTCTTACCTATTCCTAGGATTGTGATGTTGAGGTTGCCTAGAGGCCATATTGTAAGTTCTTGCCGATCTATTGGAGTTAGATACATCAATATCATGTATGGCTAGGATATAGTACGGAAGTGATGAGACCAAGTAGTAAACACATGGGGTATTTGGCAAATAGCTATTTGCTAAAATTAGCTGTTCATAAAAAGATATGAAATAAAAACTCATTTCTGAAAAACTAATGCCAGAAAAATATTAGTTTTAGTTTTTTCAAACGTAAGCTAGTTTATTAAATACCAAAATAGCTACTTAACCAGGTTAAATAACTAATTTGAGTGTGATAAATTAGCTTTTTGAAAATAGCTGTTTGGGTCCGAAAAAACTAATTCAAAATGCTAAGAATATGAGTGCTGACCGACAGACAGTCCATTCCTCTTACTTCACTGTGGCGAGGTGAGTTGCCATACAATATATAGTTCTTGTGTTTTATGTACAATTCGAAGCACATTTTTCATTTCAGATGTTGCTGTATTTACTAA
Source organism: Talinum fruticosum (assembly GCA_021018815.1). Taxonomy (NCBI): domain Eukaryota; kingdom Viridiplantae; phylum Streptophyta; class Magnoliopsida; order Caryophyllales; family Talinaceae; genus Talinum; species Talinum fruticosum. The sequence continues at coordinate 901,360 of JAITYX010000109.1, forward strand.
CTTTCATGTCAATGTAGTTAAGAGAAATACACAGAGCTAGAAGATATGCTCACTGTTTTAAAAGCCAACTCAGTAATGAATTCGGTTGTAGATGTAAAAATTTCTCTAATCTATTCTGAGCTCTTGTGGTGATACCCTAGAGGTCAAAATTGTAAAATTCGCGTCGCATCTATTAGAGTTATACACATCAATATCATGTATAGCAGGACATGGCATGGAAGTGACGAGACCAAGTAGTAAACATAGGAGGTGTTTGGCAAATATTGATCTTAACTGTTGCATTAGCAGTTAACTGTTAGGTGTTTGCTTAAGCTGTTTGCATTAGTTGTTTCAATGGCAAGTGTTTGGTAAAAATAGTTGCTTGTGAAAACAAAACAGACAAAAAGCTAATTTCTAAATTGCTATTCCAAAAGTTGACAGTTTTAGCCTTTTCGAGTTAGATTCTGGATCTAAAAGCTATTTTAAAAGCTAGTTTACCAAACACCCAAATGCTATTTGAAGTCAAGAAGCTTATTTGGGTGTTTGGTAAACTAGCTTTTGAAATAGTTTTTGGGGTCCGAAAAGTTAACTTGAAAAGCTAAAACTATTACAGCGAACTATCTTTATAAGTCCATTCCTCACTTTGGGAATGTGAGTAGTCATGCAACGGATACAACACAGAGTTCTTGTGTTTTATGTCTAACTAGTTCAAAGTAGAGTTTCTATTTCAAATGTTGCTATATTTACTAACTTTCACATGAATGAAGTTCAGGGAAATATGCAGTGCCACATGCTGTGGTTGCTGTTTTAAAAGCCAACTCACTAATGAATGATTTTGATTGTAGATGCAGAGATTTCTCTTAACTACTCCCAGCCCCAGGTCTTGTGGTGTTGAGGTTGCCTTGAGCCATAATTGCAAAATTCGTGTCCCATCTATTGGAGTTTGGCGCATCAATATCATGTATGGTTAGGATATTGGTATGGAGGTGCTGAGACCAAGTTGTAGACGTAGGGGGTGTTTGGAAAACTAGCTAACAGCCGTTAACTTTTTATATTAATTGTTGGTTGCTAGCTGTTTGCATTAATTTTTTCCATAAAAAAATGTTGGGTAAAATTAGTTTTTGTGAAAAAGATGTAAGGCAAAAGACTGATTTCCAAATAACTAATGCCAAAAAGCTTTTTCAAATTAGTCTTTTCAACCTAGAGGCTATTTCAAAAGGCTAGTTTATCGAATATCCAAATTAGTTTCTTGGCTAGGTAAAACAACTAATTGGGTCCAAAAAGGTGTAACACTCCTATAGTCTATCCTCTGATCTATATAATTAATAAATTTGCCTAGTATTTGCTCAAATTATGTATCCATAATTTGTGTTCTTGTTATTGCTGATATGCTGGCCCAAGTTGCATGATATACTCGCAAGAACAAAAGGAAAAAGCAACATAAAGACAAAAGGAAAACGAAAAAGAAAGACGACAAGCTATTAGCCCTGTTCTGTTTTGAAGGAGATGACTATGAGCTAGTACTCACTACAAGATTTTGTACTTCATCATTACTTATGTAGCTTGAGTTATAGGATTTAATCATATATTTTTTCCAATTTTTGTTATTCGTCTGATTTACAAAATTCTGCCTGTAGTTTACAAAAATTCTATTATTAACAGAAAAATTGGTGGAAGAAGAGAAGCAATTTGATGCAGTCATTGCCTTGGAGGTGCGACTCCTCACACTGGAGTTTGATTTTGCTAACCATATATAGTAGTTTATTTTCGAATTTGTCAAAGGTTGTTATTCATTGATTATGATCCATTTTCTGTCAATATTGTTTATTGTTGGTGTTTTTGTATATTTGCTTGGTTCCTTCCAAGGTGATTCCATGTCTGATATGTGAGCTAAATTTGCATCAGCAATTCATATTTTGTTTTTGTTTTTTTTTGGGCCGGGGGGGATGGAAAGACTAATAACCTTGAGTGGAGTTAAAAGAGTCACTATTATCAATAACTTTGGACAAATAAGCCAAGTCAAAATGACTGGAACCGTCATGTGCTTCTTGTTTAAATTACCAGAGAGTACATATCTTCTAATTAAGGCCTTTAGAGTTTGTGGGAATAAGCTTGCTTCCATTTTATCACAGCTGCCATGCTGCACTAAGCAGAAGCCTCTTTAGAGGTACCGGAGTAATGGTTTGTATGCTGTACATAGAATTTACGGGAAAGAGCATTAATTTATTATAGATCACTAGATGTGTAAAAAATAGCAGTACACTGGAACAGGCTTCAAGGTCAACCAGAATAAAGAAAATTGAGAACTGGTCTTGAATCTTTTGATCTTATATCAAAATAGTCTGAATTCTTGTTTTATTCCTTTTACTTATTCCATTTTCAAGGTCTTAAAAGATCCCTGACATACCAGTTAGAACAAAAGACCATTGGACGACAATGTACACTTAGCAAATGGTGAAAATAATGGCGCAAAGAATACAGAACTTGTGAAGTTCACATTTGGACAATTAGCGTTGAAAAAGGTTTTCTATGATTGATTTCCACCTGAGAGAAAGGCTTTGAGGTATAACATGTTTTGTGACTGGAGGAGTATTGTTTATGAGGCCAAAGAAGTCAGATGCCAGAACTCTAAGCACTTTTGGATCAAAAAATGTAAAATAATAAAAATTGAAGTCAAAGGTTGGATTTGATCAATTGTCAGCCAATTAAAACTATAAAAGAAAGTATGAATTCTGCAGTCTTTTTAATGTTTCATGCCTTTATCTTCAGGTGATTGAGCATGTAGCAGATCCTGCTGAATTCTGCAAATCTCTGGGAGCATTAACTGTTGCAAATGGAGCTACCATGGTTTCTACAGTCAATCGCACTCTAAGAGGTTATGCTACTACCATTGTTGCAGCAGAGTACATTCTTAACTGGGTATGACCCTAGCCTCACCAATTTGTCTGTATTACTAGTCATTCTACTGTAGCATCACCAGCAAAATTTTGTTTCATATTTCTATTGATTTTTTTAAAAATTTTGTGAGTTTTTGTACGCTGTCTAACCAGAGTTTCATGCTCCTGGCAGTTTTTTCATATTGGTCTTGCCATATGAACAAAGGATATCAAGAGCAGCAAGTTATATGGCTTAAGTCGTAGGCTGGCTCTGAGACTTATTTGATATCTCTATTGGAGCAAGACTAAAACTTCAGTGACTTGTTCACTTTCTGCAAATGGAAATTCTACAAATTAGAGCTACAAACTTACCACTGCATGATCACTGTTACATTTAATGTGTAGCATAGAGATGGATATGCAAAGACTTACATGAGATGCTATCATGAAATTTTTCTGTGATACTATTCATTAGTATTGGTTTGGTTGTGTCACCTAGTCTTTTTCTCCATTTCTGACAACAAAGTTTACATAAGATGGTCTCAGCCCAGACTTTCTCTTATCAAGTCATTATGGTATTGCTATTCTGTGAAATTATTGGAGAAAAAAGCTTACCTTTCAAGAATGATGCATTCTGAAAATGCAAATAGAACCGCTTGTATTTCTAATACTATCAATAGAATCATTAGACTGGCTTGTTCTTTCTGCAGAAAGGTAGCACAACATTCTGCAATTGAAACCAAATGTAGATGTGTCCACTTTTATTCCCTTCCCCTTCCTATCTCCCTGTCTTTAGCTTTCCATGGGGTTTCGCATTGATTATTCAATTCACTAGCCTCTTCTTTTTCCCTTTCCTTCTTGTTCTAAATGCAACGTTGTTGGAATATTTAACTTGTCAGAAAAAAACAAGGAAAAGAAATGGGCTGTTGCTGGTGTTGCTGTTTAATTGTGCAATGTCACTCCTGATTTCTGTGTTTTGAGGCAAATTTATGTTGCTTTACAGATTCCTAAAGGTACACATGAATGGGCAAAATTCGTCACTCCTGAGGAACTTGTCTTAATCCTTCAACGAGCTTCTGTAACTGTAAGTTGACATGGAAAATTCTCAAACTTGTTGCATTATGACCTCTCTGGACCTTGTTAGCACACATTGAGTGTTGTACAATATTATTGTTTCGCATACCCTCCCTGAAAAATTCTCATATTGTGTTTCTGTTGCTTCTTCCAGGTTCAAGAGATTGCTGGATTCGTTTACAATCCATTGTCTGGAAAATGGGCTTTATCGGATGATATTAGTGTAAATTATATTGCCTTCGGATCTAAACTTGCTCAATGAAGAATCAACTATTAGAGGACTATCTAGTTTTGGCGCTTCTATTTCAAACTGCCAAACCTAACCAATACCTGAGGGTAGGGTGTCAAACTTATGGAACCACAATTGAATTATTGGAACTGCGAGAAACATTGACCGCCTAATGCTCCACAGGTAAAGAATTAAAGGGCAAGTTGATGAGGTTTTTTGCTCTCCAATGCAATCTAATCCGGAAAAGTTACTGTGAAATGAGTTTTGCCCTTGTATTTCTTACATTCATCCTGAGATAGCATTTGGCCGTTTTGATGGCGCATTTACATGCATTTTCTTCCCTTTTGACATGTGAAGAGAGAAGGGAAACCTTTTTGGAGAATAATCTCTGATTTTAATGTCATCTGAAGTTGCATAGCCTAGCAAAATGCCCACTAACCATTTTGACATGTCGTTATTTTTTCCTTGTCTGGAAACGTAACAATAATATTAACAAAGCACAGTTACAGTTCACTGAAATTTACATGATCGACGGTGAAGGAAGCTGAGCTGTGCACAAGTTCACCACCTGAGTGAGCTAACCAAGAACAATTGACAAACCTAGGAGGGGACACAACTGGGGCAGTGGTTTGAACAAAGAGCAGAAAAAACCCCTGATCTGACTTTTTATAAATATAAATTTAAGTTTTAAATCTAACCATTCTCTCTCTCTTCTCTACCTTCTCCCTCTACTTTCTCTGTCCTCAAACAATTCCATTGCTCCTCCATCTTCTATGCCAGCGGCTGGAGCTTCCTTCTTTTGCGACAAACAGCCGGCCTCAGATTTGCAGCCTCTCTCTCTCTCTCTCTCTCTCCCTTTCGTTCTCTCTCAGATCTTTGTAATGAACTTCTCTAAACTGGGTCATCATCTCCTCGTTGGGCACACAGGACAAGTGCGCGGTGCTGTCAAACGCTCTGATCTACGATGATGAGTGAAAAGAATTAAGTCACCAGCGAAGGAGTGCACTGTGGACCATAATATAGCTGTAGGAGTGCCGCCTGTGGAAGGCTGCCAAAGATGGATCCTTTGTCCCCATCTATCTGTCTCATAGCAATGGCTATAACGAAATTGAGCCGGCTCACCTGACTCGGTCAAAGCTCAGCTTGGGCTCCAGTCAAACTGAGCTTGAGCTTAGCAAGACTCGATTTTAAGCTAAATAGGTTTTTTTTCCCTTCTAAAAGTGCTCGTATGAAGTATAAAATTACCATTAATATCACTAAAATGTCATTCAAATTCTTATTTCTTTAATTTAATGAATATATAATTTAACTTTGATTATATCCTTAAATTTAGAAACTTTTTAAGCAAATCAAACAAAAAAAATATCCCAAGCTAAAATTGAGCTTTCTAGCTGAGCCTCAAGCCTAAACTTTAAAGGCTTGGTGAGCTAAAATCTGATTGAGCCAAGCCTGAGGTCACTCAGGCTTGACCGAACTCGACTCATTTACACCCGGTCATAGCTATGGTGCTTGAAAAGAACAAAGATTGAAAACATAATTTTGGACAAAATCTTCATTTCTTTTAAATAAAACAAAATCCTTAACTTCGTCTTTCTGGAGGCAGGGGAATTCAAATTCCCTTATCTTAGGAAACTTAAAATCTAAAGGTTTTAAATTTCTTTCCCAAAAAGTTTACCTAAATAATTAGAAAAGGAACTTAAAACCTGATGTTTTAAGTTTCATTTCAATTTATCCATACCAAACAAGCAATGTCATTCCTTCACTTTGTCAGTCTTATTGCGAGTGTTACTCAAGTGAGGAATAAATAAAATCCCTTCGATATTCTTAAATCCTCGTAGATATGTTTTGCCTTCTCTTTATATACGAAATATAGAAGGACTAAAAACCAAAATTTAGCCTTCTTCTCGTTGAACTCGAAGTATATGGATTGTGGGTTAGCAATCAGGAAGATGAATGTGAAGTGACAACTGTAGGTAATGACATCAAGAGTGCCAGTGATAATGACTTTTTGGGAAGATAATGATTTATGGGGAGAGCCAAAATCCTCAAATCTTTGATTAGTGACCAAATTTGGACACCACAATGTGTTAAAAGATCCACAATAGATCCATGAGATAATGATGAATCAAATAATACTTGATCTCATTCTTTTAACCAAGTTGTAGCTGTTGTGAAAATACCGCAAGCGTTGTATTTGTATTGCAGCTAGGAACCGGGAGTACGGGTTGTGTCTTCGAGGAACTCGCTTTCAAGTACTAAAATCCACCTAAAAACTCTAATCTAAGCAAAACTCAGTTCGACAGAGATTTGTTTGGTAACTGAATTCAACTAATAACGAAATAAATACGAGAAATCAATGGATAAAAAGTCTTAGATTGAGATTAATCACACTATTATGCTTAAAATCAAAATCAAATTCTATTTGAGACTTGTCTACGCTTGTAGTTTAGAAGGGGAGACGCCGATCAAATCTATCTTTGCTTACTTTCAAAGGTCAAAGACTAATTTTACTCAATTTAATTGCCTATTTTCATGGGATTAACAAAGAACAAAATCACAACAAATGCATCTCACAACCCCCAAGTGAAACCTCAATTATTCTCATATCAAAGTTTTAACTGTTCACTATGTCATTCTAGGTAAGTTTCCATCTTTCAATGTTCACAGAACCCGAATAGAAGTGGATGATTCCTCTTTCTAGGCATTCATGGAATAAATGATGAGCGAAGTAAGTTCTAATCTAACAAGCATAGAACAATTCAATTGGAATTCAATTCATGATTATCAAGACATAATAGGGATAAATCCCAACCTAAGTAGAGAATATTTAACCTCTAAACATGATACTAAACAATTCACAAGATTCAATGGAAACAGACATGGAGAGGTAAAAAGAAACTATGAAGAAAAAGCAAAGAGAAGAAATTGTGATTACCGAATAAAATTGATACGATTGAATTGTAAATAAAATCTTGGAATAGTCAATAATCCTTGTAAGTTCTTGATTGCTCTCTAAAAGCTCTCTAATGAAAAACACCTAGTTAAAAATTAGAATAATGAAATATATCCTGAAAATACATATTAGGAAATATTAAATCGCGAAGTCGGTAAGTCGCACGACCGTGCAAGTTTCTGGTCGCAATTTCGCCGACCATGCAAATACCGCATGGATAGCCATGTAGAATGCCTAAAGTTTCTGCCTTCTTATGGTACTTCTGCACGGGCCGTATAGCTTTCGCACGGTAGGCCTTACACGACTTTAACTTTCTGTAATTTCTTGCACATGTGTGGAAGGTGTGCGGGGTGTGCACGAGCCTCGTGCAACTTGACTTAATGATGTTCTAAGCTCCTTTCTACCTCCTTCTAGGCTCAAACCTTTCTTTTCATCGCTTTTCATCAAATTTGTCTCGAATCTCCCTAATTTAAGCCCAAAAACCTATAATTAAGATATTTACGAGCTTAGGTGGCGATAAAGAGAAAATGAGCATAATCTAACCCAAAACTAAACAAATATCATCCAAATCATCACAGAATTGGGTACAATAATATCTTAAAAAGTGATAATACGAGGTTTGACATTAGCGCTGTCAATTCAGTTTTTCCAAATTTAATAAGCATTATCTAGACTATTACCCTACACTTCATAAAAAGCACAAATAAGAAACATATTTTGAATATACTAATATCTGAAGTGAGTCAAGTGACCCAATCCCCCAAGCTTGTAAAGTCGTCCGAAATCTAGCCTCAATACTAGCTGATTTAGGTATTTTTAGTCATAAAATTTTTGAAAAAAAGAATGTATTTGACAATTTGAACTTTTTTCTTTTTGTGATCGACAATTTTGAGCTTTTATGCAACATAAACACAGAAAAGTTTGGAGCATGTTTCTATTAAAATAAGAGATGAAATAAATACAGTCAGCATGTTGAATAATATACCATGATAAGCTGATAACAATGTCACGAGGGCTTGAGATGGCCACAAACAGAAAGAGAACAGTGCCCCTATCAAGTGATTCATTCAATATTACTGCTTTCTGTATACAAATACGCTCAGATTTGTATTTACTGGAATCTGGCAGGGGCCTCTTGCAAGATAACATGGAATTAGATTTAAATGGAATTTACCTAGTAAAATTCTCGGCGTTAGGAAGCTACATCTACTCATCATGATCGTTGACTACTTTCTGTATACAAATACACTCAGATGTGTATTTACGGGAATCTGGCAGGGGCCTCTTGCAAGATAACATGGAATTAATGAGATTCAAAATGTCCCGATCCCCAGCATCTTCATGACGGAGGAACTCAGCCCCCGCCTCCAATGATGGAGAAGCTTCACTCTCTTCATGGCCATCAGCATGAGAATTAGGCAAACAACCATTTTCTCTTTTCATTAATCCATTTTCATAATCATGTCTTGATCAGACGGCTAGCAACAAGGCTCCTCTTTTCAATAAACCATCTCCATGATCATGATTTGGCAATTTCAACTAACCCAGCATAAACTTAATTGAATAGCAATTGTACCTAGCTATATTGCTTGTAATCTCAAATTTGTTGAACTCGTAGTTGATTCAATTTTATCCCAATTTTTTTATTTGAATCTTATTTAAAATTTTATCCCAATTTTACTTAAATTAATAACTGTCTTGCTGTACAACATTTATCATCATCCATTTAAAACCTAAGGACTATGTGCGTGAGCAAATTAGGGAGTTTATGAGTGGAGATACCACCTTAAAGAAAGGCTTCAAGAACCCTGACATCATGAAAACATTGAATGTAAAATATACAAGTCCCTCCATTAGTTAAGTCGAGCACAATCAAAACTTGGATATATACAAAATCATTCTTGCGCACCTCAGTTGCATTTTGCTTGTTTAGCATGCTTATTCCCTAATTATGGGTTATGACTTGCGTGTCATTAGGGTTTTTGAAACTTAACTGCGAAAACAAAGAGGCTTGGCTGTGTTGCATCTGCTATTACAATCCATCCTTAGGGCTATAAGCTCACTGCGGTTCTCCCGGGTAAGACCAGTTGGAGGTAGCTCAAGCTCACACGCTAAAAAATGACTCTTACATATATTGTAAATTAATTATGTTACATGTACAACCAAGTACAAAAAGGAAGGGGCAAGGGAATAGGTAAAGATCGAGTAAAGGTTATTGAGGAAAGAACTAAAGCAAAAGAGCGGTTTTTCTCGTGTGTGCAAGTGTGGGAAAAGGGAATATGTAAAGAGTAAAGATTACTGTGAGTAGTTGCTATTATAAACCGTACGAAGTCTTGAATGAAAGGAGGAGTACCCTCTACCTAAGCTGAAAATGCCATCAACTCCCTCCTCCATCATAATATGTTTCAATGGTTTGACAAAACACGTACATAAAAAATTTAGTCACAAAAGTAACAATTAACCAATTACGCCTCTAACTGGTAAAAATTTAGAATCCTTCTCTTGCTAATTAATCGAATTTCTTACCAAGAGTTTGTAACTCAATTGGCATGGAAAGTGGAGTTTCATGCTCCCCACCAAGATCGTCACAATTTTCTAGTGGAAAAGTTATGTACTCCTAGTAGACTCCTATGGGCCTAAAGACATACTACGTCTCCATTGGACCTAGTCTAGTGATTGTGTACTCTTTTCCATGCCCGCGAGCCCACTCAACTTACATCCTATAGATGAGCCCAATGAATGAGCTCACTTACCGTTGCAAAAAATAAAAATAAATAATTAACCTAACTTCTCATACATACATATCTCTTTCTCTCTTATGATCAGCGCATATGGTTGCAAAGTGTATGTACGAAGGGATACTTTGCTATTCATTTGTCACCATCAGAATTAGTCCTTTGCCGCCCAACTCCTCAATAATTGAGAGTACCATGCATTGTTCAACTCACGTTCTGTCTACTTTAGATCAAAATATCTCCCACGAACAACTACTCAGAAAGAACCCATAAAAAGGTTCTGTAGACCTGCCCGTATAGTTCTCTAATGCTCTACTTGCATTTTGTCGCATTTGAGGCCATAGATACTGTTGTTGGAGTGTCTCAAGGGGTAAACTCGGTGAGAGTGGAGCACCATGTATATAGTCTACAGTCCCTAACTGATCCAAAAAGTCACGGAAGACACCTGCCAAATCCGTCTCTAGTATCCAGTCGAGACAAAGAAGGTACAAGATTTATAGATATTTTGACGTATGGTTAACTACTATAAATTGCTCTATAGCACACACACATACACATCAAAGCCTCAAATAATTTCTGCTTCAATTCAACTCCTAGCCAATAAGGCTAATAAGCCTCAACCTCAAAGCCAATATGAGCAAAGCTACTCCATCTTCCCCAGGATCTGGGACCTCAAAAGTGAAGGATGGCGAAGATGCCCCGATTGGCACCAACAAGAAAACTTATGGATCTTGCGAAGACATAATATCCACGTTACCAAAGTACAAGGGCTGGTTCAATACAGGTCTTTGGCTATACCAAGGGTTTTACTACTGGTCCTTCTCCTTGCCGGGGTTGATGCGAATGCAAGCTCACTTTGAGGCTCGATCCTCCGATGTTCTCATCGCTAGCTTTCCTAAATCTGGTACGTTCAATTTATTATATTTTTGTTGACGAACAAGTTGACAGGTCCGTTCTTTTTTGCTACAAGCTGTAATGAAGCAGTTGCAAGGTACCGAGGGAGGTGTAAGTTTAAAGTAAAAAAGAACAGGGTTTATGTGTTTTGATCTGCTTATGTTGATAATACTGCTTCTTTATCATGTCCAGCCTTTGCCTCTTGGCATTGAATCTGGAATTGGAAATTCAATTATGATTAAGAGAAATGTCGATATTGAGCATGGAGCTAGCCCTCCTAACGATGATCAGGGATAGAATTGAAGAGAGGGAGTCTATTTAGTTTACGATTTTCAACCCGTTTAATAAATTGGTTAGGTTCAAATCAGCATTTTTTCAACCTGTAAGTTCGACACAACACGAATCCGACCTGATCCGACCTATTATCCAACTCTAAAGTTAGTTCTTTTTATGTATTATATTGCCTTTATGGTCCCTCTGAACCAAAAATAGAATAATATAATTGCTAAAGTTTAAACAGTTCTTGCTCATGCAAAATATATACATATCCAATCGCACATTATTGTGAAATATTTCTATAGTGGTTGAGACTAAAGATTAAATAGGTTTAAGTCTTGATTCGTTCTTTTTCTTTATATATGTATGATTAAATGAGATATTTTACCTCATTTGTATGCCTATGTGCACATACTCTTGTACTTAAGGAGGGTTATATTGATGATTCAAACACTTTTCTCTCATTATTGTGTAGGTACTACTTGGCTCAAGGCATTAGTTTTTGCTATTGTGAATCGAAGTCGGTACAAAATGGAGACTCACCCTTTACTCACAAAAATACCACATGATTGTATCCAAAATTTGGAGTTGTACATATATAGAGACAGCGGGCCAACTATCTGTCTTGATGATATTCATTCACCGCGCCTCTTTAGTACTCATGTACCCCACACATCGCTCCCAAGGTCTGTGATTGACTCTAAATGCAAGATCATCTACATTTATCGGGACCCTAAAGATGTTCTTATATCCTTTTATCATTTCGCATCGAAAATAATTCCGAAAATGAGGCCGTACGAGGATGGTGGCAAGATTCAGATGGACAGTTTTTCCATCACAGATGCTTATGACTTATTCTGCAAGGGATTCTGTCCATACGGGCCTTATTGGAAGAATGTCTCAAGTTATTGGAAAGCCAGGACAGAGCTCTCACAAAATATTCTGTTTTTAAAATATGAAGATTTGAAGAATGAGCCTCAGTTTCATGTTAAGCAGTTGGCCCAATTTTTAGGGCAACCATTTTCCGCACAAGAAGAAGGAGAAGGAGAGATTCAGCGTATTGTGGAGTTGTGCAGTTTTGAATTTTTAAGTCGTCTGCAAGTTAATAAGACAGGCAGCTACATATGGAACATCAGCAATAATGCCTTTTTTCGAAAGGGTGCAGTCGGAGATTGGAAAAATTACTTGACCCCTGACATGGCAGGGCACTTGGATCAAATTATCACGCAAAAACTTGATGCTTATGGCTTCACTTTGTAATCGTGTATGTTAAGGGATCTTAATAATTTGAAATATGTATTCTATTTTATTTTTATATTATTAATAATTAGTTAAGATGCGCACGTTATTTTTAGAATAATTTTGTCAACAGTTATATGATATCTTAAAAGTATTATAAAATAATTATTCAATTATACCTTAAAAAGTATTATAAAATAACTATTCAATCTATAGAATGGACTGTATTACAAATTTGAAAAATGACATAATAATTTTTTTGAACACTAAATTAAACATAATAATTGAAATCAAATTAGAATAAATGAAATTATTATTGAAAGAAAATTAAGAAATGTTAATATATACAAGCTAAAACTCATGATTGATAAATAAATATATCATTCAAAATTCTTATAATCGATGTCCATGTCTTTATAAGCAAATGATATAGATCTTATTCCTATCCATGTCTTGATAAGCAAATGATAAAGATTTCATTCCAACTTAGGAATTGGTGTAACCAATAATCAAGATAAGGTTGAATGTATATGATTTCTAGCAATTAATTATTCACTGCATGATGAAAAAGAAAAGGGCCTGATCGAGCACAAAACTGCAGCAAAGGGCCTGGCACGGTCTGAACCGCGCCGCTGTTCTGGCCTTGATTTCTTCACCGTTTCAGTTTTTCTCTTGCTTTGGCACAGTCGTGCCACTATTACACGATCATGCCACTCTTGCACTTGCGATTTTCAGTGCTAAGCATGACGAGAAGAGGAAGTAAAATTAGGTATACTTTGAGAGCCACACCCAACAGTACTAGCCATCAAATATGAATTTAGTAGCTATGTATATGTATGATGCTTACAATACTTATCTTAAAATTTTCCATCTAATCACTGAAAAAGAAAAAAAAACTCTTTTAGCTTTAATTTGGATAATTTTCACAACCCTTTTATTTGGTTCCCTCCATAGGTTCACCACTAGTGGAAACGTGCCCGGAATCCGCCTTAAACCCGCCAATATTCCCCACCTTGTCCTTGGCCAGGTCCATGAACCCGCCTCTGACCCGCCCATGCTCACCGGTTGTGGTCCCATGCCTCCGCGTTGGGTCATGATCGAGCCCAGCCCGGTGTTGATAACCTCCTTGCCAGGCCTCACCGCCGTAGTAGCCGGTGACAAAGGCGGTGGCATCTCCAGTGGACCCACCATACGCCGCACCCCCTTTGCGGCTCAGGCCACCATACATGGCGGTGGTGCTCGGCTGAGGGATCATGTTCCCGTACTCGTCTTGCTGCCTGGTCGGCCCGGACGCGTCGTCTGATCTTGCCTTTGTCATTTTCTGCTCCATCCTTCTTCTGTTTCTTGTTAAATCTCCCTTTCTGGTTCTCTTTGTTGCTCAATGTTACCAGCACTTGGAGAGTGAGAAAATATGCATGTAGAGAATATCAAACAAGGAGGGAGATGATGACTAGCTATTGTGCAACATACACGACTTATGCGATTGTATATGACACGTGTAGGTTAATCTGATCATGCGTGGCATTGAATGTGCGTGACACTTCTTGTGTGTTAACTAGATATTTCACCCGTCCCAAAGTATATCTTAAAATTCAGAGGTTTTTTTATTAGACATAAATAAATTATTTAGTTATAAGGTCAACTATTATTTTTGTAGAAGGAGCAATTATTATATATATATATATATATATATATATATTTAAAAATAATACATAATATAAAAATCAGGACATGTCTCTCCCTCTGGTTAATCTTTAAGCTTAAATTATAACTTGAGTGTCAAAATTCTTGAAAAAAGGTCTTATTATAATGTCCTTTTAAGTGAGATTTTAATTTTAAAAATAAATTTGTTTAAAAAATTAAGAGAGAGTTTAGAAATTAATTGAATAATCACTTGTCAGATTTGATCTCAAATTTATAGAAGTAAAATATGAGATAACACAAAGTTCTTAATAAAAGAAGATGAGTGTTCCAATCTCTTTTTTATTTTTATTTTTCAAAGGGACGCTCAAAGGTGTTTATTCAAGGGATTTATACTCAATTAATTAATTTCTATAACCAATATTCAAATATATTTTATTAGACTCTGCAAGAGAGGGTGTAGAATAACCAACTTAGATGAGATTATAGCTAAATTTATTAGGTGCCCGAAGTGTTGGTGAAGCAATTGGAGAAAGGATGGGACTGATTTTATAACGTTTTGCTGGCAAAGTTGCATGACAATGTTTGAACCAAATTTTGTAATGAAGCTTTTTCTGAAGAATTTGTTTGAATGATTTCTTTAACCCTTTCTATTAACAGAACATTTTATCCAATCTGGACTGGACGCATCTGCAACTCTCCAAGAAGGATGTCCCACTTTCTCATTCTAAATTCATAAGTACACCTAGAAGAGCACGTTTGGCACTTGTTTTGAAATGTAACCGGAACCGGTCAAACGGATAAGGTTTCATAATTGAAACCGTTTAACTAGTTTTGGATGAGGTTATTAAAAATTAGGAACCTGTCAAACAGATTTCATTTCCGGTTCTAATGATCAAATTCTGGACCCGAAACTTGGAATCGTTAAGACATGTTCAGGTTACTTGGAATTATGGGTACCTGTAACTATTAACAATGTTATCGACTTTCAACCTTTTCCGTTTTCAGTTTTTAATATGAGATCCATGTGATTTTAGTTTTTAGTTTTTAGCCCCCATTTTTTTCTTTTTATAACAATAATGGTATCGACAAGTACTCTGGAATCGGAACTTGAGCCAGTGGTTCAAGTTTATGTTCCTGAAATTTAGGAATCGGTTATACGATTTCGATTCGGGTTCCTAAAATTTAAAAATCGGTCAAACAGGTTCAGGTTTCCGATTTTGAAAACAGAGTACTCAAAATCGCTCACGCCTAAGTACACCTGTGTAAATTGGATTTTGGAAGCAAAGCACATAATCCCATCCTTCAAATGAATAGGAAAGGACAAAAAAAGGGGAGCATAACGTACTTTTTCATGGCTTGTTGATGATTTTAAAGAAAATTCAGCTGTCTAAGTCCTCTCTTTCTCTCTCTCTCTCTTTCCCTCTGAGAAACAGAATTAAGTTATAAGATGTCTTGAGTTACCTACAAGAAATCAAAAAGACTGGTGACACCCAAAAAGCAAAAGCCAGAGAAAAAGAAAGAAACATCACTAGCCAATGTAATTTGATTACAGAGAATCTCCAACACACGGAAAAATTGTAGCTCCAAGAATCAAGCAATCTCATGCCACTTACCTTCTCAGTTCTCTTCCCTCTTATAAAAACACGAAGGACTTACATTTTGCACAATCCCCATCATTCCATCCTAGCCCAAATACCCTCCTCCCCGCCAAAAAAGGCCAAAATGGCTAATCCACCGGCTAAATCGAGCCGCCCGAGTGGCAGTAGTAGTCCTGCTAGGTTAATCGCTATCTTTTGCCTAGCACTGATTGTGCTGGTTGGGCTAGTTGTCCTGATAACTTGGCTCGTTATCAAGCCAAAGAAGGTTCAGTTCTCCATTGACGAAGGTTGGATCAGAGAGTACAACCTGACCAACGGTAAACTGAATTCAACCTTCAATTTTGTGGTTAGGGCATATAATGCCAACAACAAAGCCTCGATATACTATGACTCAATGAAGGTCACGGTATCCTACCGAGGCCAAGAAGTGTCATCGGACACAATTGAACCCTTCTTTCAGCCTCGGAAGAATGTGACTAGGTTCTTGTTACAAAACTCAGCTCGGAATGTGCCCCTTCCAAACAACGTGGCCCATGATCTCAAGGTTGAGAGGACTGGTGGGGAGGTCGATCTCGACATCCGTCTAAAGGGGAAGATCCGGTTCAAGGTCGGAGCATGGAAGTCCCGCCGCTACAAGCTCAAGGTGTTGTGCTCTCCTGTTGTGGTGAACTTCTCCGATGACAAGAGGTTTCAGAAGACTGACTGTGACGTGGACATCTGATGCCTCACCTCTTTCAACCTATTCTTTCAGCTAATTTTGATTGAGTTGATTCATTGTTCATCTCTATTGTGTGCTTTTTGTTGCTGCTTCTCTGTTTTCTTGTTTTTGTTATTCCTGAAGGAACTTATGGGAGGGTTGATTGTGCTTATTTCTTTATTTTTCCTGAAAGATGTACTCATTGTTCTGTCCATGTATAAAACAAAAGGAATTGTGTTTTTTGATTTTGACTGTCCTGCTTCCGAGGACACAGGTGGAGATAAACAGGAGGAGACATTAGATGCTTGAGGCTGACTTTTTAAGGCATAGTGTGCTAATTAAAGAGAAAACAATAGTTCGTAGATAATAATGATAGAGATTTTTGAACAGCATTTAGCCAGAAACAAGCAAAACCAAATTCATACAAGTTGGATTTGGGGGCGGGGGGAGCAGTACAACGGTATCAATCACATTCACAGATCTATGCGATATAAACTACGGAATATGGACAATTTAGTCTCATTTGATGATCAAACAGGCAATTAAGGCCAGATCTAGTGAATCAAAGGCCAACTTAGCTTCCACACAGAACTGTGTTCGAATTTCATGAGTTGGTAGAGTTCTCCCGTCCCTTGTCTTTAATTCATCAATTAGGATGCCCTTGTAAGTGGGGGTGGCAATTGGGAGGGTATAGGGTGTGTATACTAGTTATAATTTACCCAAACATAATATCACCCAATCCATACCAACTGGAAGCCTTCAATATCCATGTTACCCTATCCACATGGGTATTACCCATAGATATCCCCAAATTTGTGCTTTTGAACTAAAAGAACAACCTTTGTGAAGGAAAAGAATACAAGTTATAACAGCATCGCAACAATTGAAAACTTTTTTCGTAGACCTCTCTCTCTCTCTCTCTCTCTCTCTCTCTGCATCATTTCTAAGGTGAGCAACCCAACATAACTCGGCATCGTCACCTTTCCTTTGCAGGCCCAAATGAGCGGGCACATCATAATCAAGACGAGCTGACAGTCAATTAGATCAGTAGAAGAATTCTGCAAAATTTCTAGGTTTTGGCGTCAGCCACTAGGAAAGAAGTCAAAACAGAGGGTAGGACGCTGCCTCTTCAAAAATCCCAACAATAGAACATAATAACAAGTGAAAACGAGAGACCCCTAATACTAAGATGAAGAGCAGACAGTGAAGAAGTTTGGATATCCTGTAGTCCTAATTAAGACAAGCTACTACCAATTACAAGAAACAATAAAGGACCTGAGTTTCCAACACACCAGCATATAGAAGAAGCACAGCAAATGCAGGGAGGCAACAATGACTCAACGACCCTTTTTCTTTGATCCAGTATCTATCTTGTGAGGCTTTCTTTTCCGAGTAAAAGCAAACTCCCCAAATTTGTGACCTACTTTACCTTCAGTGATCTTACAGCGAACAAAGGTCTTTCCATTGTAAATTCGAACGATGCTGCCAACAAATTCAGGCAAAATAGTGGATCTACGAGACCAAATCTTCTTGTTCGCTAGCTGCTCTTTGTTGTCCTTCAATCTGAGCAAGAACGCATCAACAAAAGAGCCTTTCCACAAAGATCGGCGTGACATGGTCCCAGGATTTAGTCACCCTGATGGAAATACGAACAATCAACAGTTCAGAATAAATTCAACAAGACTTGTAGAACTTAAGTGCTCTGTACATAGCAGTCATTTGTGATTTCCTTTTTTTTTTTTTTTGTTTTTTTGGGGGGAAGACAAAGCCACTGACAAGATACTGTAGTTTATTCTTCCTCAACCAGCCGTTTAATGGCTGATGTGAGCCAAAACAAGATGCTGCAGAAATAGCTATGACTATATTGGAGCCCTCAAATGTCCAGGGATTGTAACTCCTAAAATAGAGACTACAGAGTGAGATTTATATTGCGAAGGAATTCATACAAACCAACAGGATCAGCTACTATATCTGTTCTTACAGAGAACGATTAATTTATGGTTCGTGAAACACTCATCACAAAGCAAAAGTTGGAAAAGATGTATAGTTTTAAATAATTACATTAGCTTATTTTACTTGTTAACCAGTTAAAAGAAAAATACAAAATAACAAATGAGTACTTCTGGAAGTAATATGAGAAGCACACTAACAGATTCAGCAATAAGGTTCAATAGTCACACAACCATATGATTTCAAGCTTTATCCTGAGATTCAAATAGCGGTATGAGAAGCTACTGCTCAGGATTTTGCGTTTGCTTGCTCAAGCCTTCTCATGCTTTCCATGAAAATGATGTTCATCATCATTCATGCAATGTAGCAAGGAACAAACAGATTCTCTAGATTTTCAGCCAAGTCCAAAGAGAATTGCATAGTAGCCGACACTTTCACCTGTCCTTGAATCTTGATAGCAGGGGAAAAGAAGAATGCATGAGGTTCTTTTGCCAAATAGGAGTTCAAGTTCAGTATAGTGGGAATCCTACACCGCCATGTGGCCACTCTTAAGTGTGAATTTTATCAAGGGCATGATCTAGCCTTTTACGTCTGAGGTAAACAACACTATAACAAACAAGAAAAGAGGGAGCCAATTCCAAATGCTTGCAGAAATGGTAATCAAACTTTAGAGGGTTATATGAACTTACCCAGAAGGCCGCAAGACAAGCCGTCTTTTTCCAAAATCATCTGTCTTAATTTCGGAAGAAGGAAACGCAATAAAACATCTATTATATTTTTAGTTGTACTCAACCAACTTATGCTGACTTTCAAACAACTTGAACATGATTATTCAAAATATTGTAGTTGTAAACCATCACTTTGTTGACTCCAAAACCTATCCAGTTATCCTTCCTTTGGTGCAGGTGTTTTTTGAGCTCAGGTTTGGTAATAGAATCAGATATATGGGATTGAATTAACATCTCTCACCCCCTTATGATTATACAAACAATTATTTTAAACTCATTCCTAAATTAAACATTTGAACCAAAAGAATCGGACCCAATCCCTAGACCCCATGCTTTCATTCCTAATTTTATTCAGTTGCACCGAGTTTAGTTGAACCAAACAACCCCACTAATTCAAGCCTGAGCTCAAGAAGAACGTACCGAATTCCAGAATCAATTTGCAGAATCCAAGGGAGATTGAGATACAAGAACCCTTTCTTTTTCAATTCGTACAAATTCAACTAAAGAATTACGACAAATTGGAGCATAAAACAACATAACCCGGCATTCACATACTTGAATCCGAAGCGTTGAACAAACAGTTGGAAACAAAACAAATTCTCACAGTATTCGACACCAAAAATGGAAGCGAAGGGAAAACAAATATGAATCTAGAAGCAAGAAAAAGGGTCACACAAACCTCTCCTCACACAGGAAGAATATTACAGATTCCGGGAACAAGGTGCAAGCGTTGAGATCTGTATCGATCGTGAAGAGAAGAGAGAGATATTCCGGCCAAGACAACAGAAGCCGGCAGTCGTCGGCGGGGGCGGGGGCGGGGGCGGCCGAGAGGGAAGATAGAGCGAGCCGCGACTCAACGTTATGAAAAGTGATATTTTTTAAAGAATAGAAAAACCCCTCCAGAGGCTACCAGCTAAAGAAAACTATTACTTTGATCCGGGAAAAAAACAAAACTATTACTTTTTCTTTCGAAAGTGAAAGATAAAAAGTGAAAAATCATAACGGTAAATATTACATCCAAAAAATTATAATTAAATTAATAAAATAAATATTTAGATTACAAAATTGATTTCTATTTTTTAAATTATATTATATTTTTTGATAATTAATTGACAAAAGGCACAAATATATATAAACAAATACTCCTTCCGTTTCACGTCACTTTAACTAACTTTTTTTGTTTCATAATATTTGTCGTTTTACAATTTCAATTACATATTAATTACTAATTTATTAATTTTGTCCTCATTAATTGTTTTGCTTCTCTTATTTTTTCATCGATTTTTTCATTTCCAATAAAATATAGGGACAACTTAGTTTTTAATTATAAAATTGGTCATGAATTTTATGTTTCCTTAATATTTCCGCATAACGTTAAAACGACATATATTTTGAAATGGAGGAGTATATAAATCATTTTATCATTTACAAGAATAGTATATAAATGTCCAACAAAAGCCGAAAGATGGAGACTTGAGGTACATGTAGAACTTGTATTATCCACTATATTGAGCTTCAACCTTAAATCTCATTAATAACATTCTTGAAAACTCTTTAAAATCTTTTTTCTTAGGACACTTTTAATACATTCAAGACTGAATCTTCATCGTTAATAATTATCATTTGAGTCTCATCAAAAACATAAAATAAAATAAAATAAAATATAACTATTATTTAAGCTATTTTAAATTCAAGCTCACCACCTTATTTGGTCAGTATAGCAACAGACAGGATCGGAATCAAAAAAAAAAAAATTCATAGGATGGCCAAGAACCGACTGTATCAAAATTTGACCAATGACTTAGGAAAATATTTATAGAAACTCCGAGCAATCCGGTTATTATTTAAGCACTAAAATTCAAAATTGCTTCCTATAACGACTTCCTTTCACTACTGTCATTTGAACCATAAATCATAGTCATGAAATTTTCAGCCCTTTTCATTTTATAAAGTGAGCGGGTATAAATTGTCTGTTTATCTGCACAATATCCACATGAACTTTAGCGTCATTCCATCACGACATTGTTCTTTTATCCTGCACTGTTGCATTACTAATTGTCAGCAAATGACCATTAAGCCTCTCTACTGTAGCCTCATTGACCAGCCTTATTTTTGTTTCCAAAAGCCCCAACATAACACATTCTATTTCAAAAATACATATTATCCATTGTCTGTAGAGAGGCTAGCAAAGTTATTCTGCAATGTAGCGGCATTTTGAGGGATGACACATCGAGCATCACCCACTATAACATGCATAGTATTCCCAATAGAAGGGGAGTCCTCGGCACCGTAACATACATGGTATTTCAGTATAATATGACGAGAACATATTGAATAAGAAGTCATTATTACAGTAATGACTTTTTATTATGGACTTTTATGGTTAAAACTAACAACTAAAGTAAAAAATTAGGCGATGACATTTTTTATAAATAACCATTCTTTTATTTCAACTATGATTACTGTTCTTTAATTGCACCGTAGTAATAGGTCAATATGTCCACCTTTTACTACAGTTCTGCAAAAGAACTACAATAATATGTGCTGTATTACTACGGTTCTTCATTGAATCATAGTAAAAAGTTTGTACTCTAATTAACCGAGCAAATTGTTGTCACCTTCACTCCCTATTCTCTACTCTCGCTCTCGTCTCACTTACTCTCTCTTCGCCATCGTCGCTAGGGTTTCCTCACCGTCGTTGTTGCCTTCCACTAGCTATTGTTGTTGTCGTGTTGTTCCTCTCGGCTTCTCGCTCTCACTCGTCGTCGTCGCTTTCGCCTCTTGCTCACTCTCGTTATCGTCGTTGTCGTATGCAACTTCTCTCTCCTTCTCTTATTTTTTACTTTAATTTGTTCGCAAATTGGCTAATTGAATATTAACAAATGGGTTTAGGATTTAGTATTTGGGAAAATGGAATGATATATGGTTTAGGGTTTAGGGTTTAGGGAAATGAAAAATAGAATTTAGGGTTTAGGGAAATAGATAGCAGCATGTTAAATTTGTATATTTTCTTTCTCTCTTTGTGTTTGAACATGTGTAAATCACTTGCTGAATTGTGTACAAAGAATGTGTTTGAAGTTTATTTGGTCACTGCTTTTTCCTTGACTTATTTCTTCTTTTTGACTTCTCAATTGGATTTCACTACTGTGATCTGAAAGGGATGACATTGTTGCATTGATTTCATGTACATTACCAGTTTGTGACCTCTAGAAGATATTACTTCTTGTTTGTGCTTACACTTATTACTCCTTGTTCTACGACCTTTTATTTGTTTTTTCTGGTAGGGGTAGTATAAAGAATATTGACCTTCTTTTACTTGATCTTCAGGTACGGAGGGCATTTTGGGAGGCATATGATAAATGGATTCATGAATCGTAACTAAGATACGACCTCTGGTAGATATGACTGCTGGTTTGTGCTTATACTTATCATTAGTTATTCTGCAACATTTTTTTGTATTTTTGGTTTTGGGGGGGTAGCGTAAAGAATATCGGCCCTTATTTTACTTGTCTTTCAATTATGGTATTTTAGGAGGCATATGATGAAGTGGTTTCAACTAGAAAAGTGGTCATCATGTGCTTGCTTGCATATCATGGGGGCACGTTATAAGAACTGGCTTAATTTGATTGCCCGAAAATTAATATAATTGTCTTACCATCATAGTTATAATTATAATGTAAATAGAAGTAGAGCGATTCCTTATATATATAATATAGAAGAAATCTTTGAACTTATGCAGGTCTATAACTAGAATGATTACTTGGCCTTTTGGTTTGAAATTCTATTATGATAGCATCTGTATGACCATACAATTAAGTATTAGACCATTTTTAGCTTTGTAAGTAAACCACCAATGACGTTGACACTTGATATTCCTCCAACATATACGACTTGCGGGACATCTCTACAACAATCATCCATTCTATGCATATACCTATTTATTAACGTGCATGGTAATAACTTTTGTAAATATATTTCACATTTTGTAAATTTATAAGTGAAAGGGGATAGAGTGCTCACTATCAAATATGAGACTTAGTCTTCATATTCTTGGATAATATCAAAATCTGATTTTTTTAATTTATTCTTGAGGCGTAGAATATTGTCCTTTGTTTTTTATGTTATTAGTCAAATTATCTAATGTTTACATTTTTCCTTGTTACAAATCGTTATAAAATGGAGCACCACGATCCTTCCAAAGTTACAAAAGAAGTTGAAGGACAAACAATGATGAACAAGAAGAAGTTGACACGTATTAGAGAAGATCCAACTTTCCTTATTCGGGTCCGACTCAACAAGCACCATAACGTGGTAGGTGAGCTTGCAGCTTGCCTCATGAGCTATGTTGATGCGGCAACCCGCACACAAGGGAACATCAACTATAGAAATTGAAGCATAGTCCCAGATTTGGTTAAGGAAAACCTTTGGAATGATATACGAGTAAATGCACTACATCTCAACTTAGAATTATAACTTATTATAAATGATTAATACTAACGCGAGTCATTCTTATGTTTCGAAAACGTGTTGAACGTTAAGGAATTGGATCTCCCATTTGTGAAACATAAGAATTCATGTCAACGGAAAATAAATTTAGAAACTTCAAGTCTCATATTGTCGCTTTTTGGGTCTACAAGACAAGGGAGATCAAGGAGGAAGGTAAACCATGGGAGGTCTACAATTTCGTAATCGAGGAGGATTGGAAGAAGTTTAAATCATATGTCCCACTCCGGACTACAAGGTAATTTAACATTTATTATATTTTTTTATAGGTCTTATTTACGGATATTTCTTTAGAATTTAACATTTGTAATCTTATTTACAGATATTTTGTAGTCTCAATTACTTTCGCAGCACGAGGTGAAGCCAACCGGAAGAGGATTAAGAGTAATGCGTATCCTCATACGATGTCCCATGGGGACACGCGAAGGTAGAGGAGAAGTTGTACAAGCAAAAGCTTGAAGAACCGAAAAGCGGATCCGATAAAGGTGTCAATTCACTATTGAGAGGGACGAGTTGCGTGTCGAAGGAAGAAAGAAGAAAGATGACATTCTCACTACAACGTAAGTCCAATCTATCGTGCAACAATTTGTGAGTTTGACTATTACTTTATTTATTTTGAGAACTTGTCCGTTAATATATGAATTTTCCAATGATAATTTATTTCCTTCTTATAGGAGTCTTTGTCACGGACCTCGACTTTAGAAATCGCCGACACCACCGGAAGGAGGGACAAGTTAGCTTTGGCCCTGGGAAGAGATGAGCATCCTGGTCGTTTTCAAGCCGTCGGTGATAAGGTTTGGATACTTGAGTACTTCAGGGCTAAAAGAAGTGCCCCGTCTCTGCTAACCAAGTGGATATCGAGGCAATATTCTCTCAAATGGAGTCTTGATTGGCTGCCCAAGTAGCCCAGGTGGAAACGAGGGTGATAGCCCGCTTCATGTCGTATTTTACCAAGATGGGTATCCTGGCACCCAACCTGGAAAAGTTACGGTAGGGTCAATTCTCACCCCAGTACACCGGTGAGCTCCAGAAGGGCAAGCTCACCTGTCGACCAATTCGAAGATAGGGTCGAGGTAATTAAGATTTTTCTATCTAATGAGAATGCATATTTTTATTGACTAATTATTGGTGTGTATACTTGTTGAATGAATGGTGTATATACTTTGGTTGTTGTGGAATTCTAGAGTGTGACCGTTGATTAATTAGTTGTTATTCGTTTTTGTTACTTTGGATGAGGGTTGTTATCCCGGAAAATGTTTATTTTTAAGGGAAAATTTTGCTAATTTTTTCCATGATTCTTGATAGATTAAGTTGTCTCTCAAGGGTTATACTCGTGGTACTAATTCTTATGCTAATTGTTATGCAGCCAGATACAGTGCATGCTAACTTCTCATCATCCTCTTCTAGATCACTTTGTGACAACAGGTGTTGTTTATCCCATCTAGCCATGTGCCGTCGTTTATGGAGCACCGCTCTTAAAGGATCAGGTGATGGTGATGGTGATGGTGAGGGTGATGGAAGTTGTGCAAGGAAAAGACACCTGTAAGTTGTTGATCCAATCACCGCACATACACGCTTTGTTACTTGGTCCAAGAGTTTCGTTATCCTTTCTACATTGAAGGTATTTTATTTGAAAATATTAGATTGGTTGTTAATATCACACACACACACACACACACAGACACACACACACACTTTTGTGTGAAATAAGAATTAGTTGTGAAACAAGTGAGGTTATTGGTTGTATATATTCTTAGATATATTCTGGTTGTACATATATTCTGAAACAGTTTGTGTATGCAGTGTAAATGGTTGTATATATTTTGGTTGTACAATTGTATAGGGAGTATGAAAAACAGAAAATATATATATAAAAAATTTCAGACCTATTACTACGGTTCTTACCGTATGAAAATAACCTATTACTACAGTTCTTAGGTAAAAACCATAGTAAAAATTGGACCACCCTCAAAATTTTGACCAAGAGGGGGATTTGGGTTCAGACACTATTCATGCGGTTCGGAGAAAGAACCATAGTAATAGATGAATTTATTACTATGGTTCTTTCTCCATCGTAGTAATAGGTTATATTTTACTATGGTTGTTTAAATAAACCGTAGTAATAGGTCGTCTTTGCTACGGTTTTAAACCGTAGTAAAAGATGCCTATCTATCACTACGCTTGCATACACAATGTTTGATAACCGTAGTAAAAGGTCTTTTCAAATTATAGTAAAAAATGACTGATGTAGTAATGAGTTATTAGTATGTGTATGTGCGTCCATATATTTCTTTTTGGTTTGTTCTCTAAGTCAAGTTAATTCCTTAAATTATTTTGATAAATCAATAAACCACCTATTTATATGCTTTCGGACATAAAACTTCCACAAAAGTGCTACCTGGCCTCCATTATCATTTGAGATATATTATTTGTAATTGTGGATAATATGATTGTAGTCATGTTGATTTGTGTTAGTTTAAAATAATTAATCTTGACATGTATACGCTTAATATTTGTTATCTGGTTCAATGTGTATACTTGAGCATGTGTAAAGTCAAATATAATGAAAGTATTTCTATGAACATTTTTAAACTAGAAAATTCAAATCGGTCGTATGAAGCATAATATTTCAATTATTTATGAACAAATTCAAAAACAAAAGAAATTTGGACTCTAGTCGTGCGAAGCATGGTATTATAACTAGTGTATTAATTAAGGATAGTAACTAAGTGATCGACACAAATTTCAGTCAATCACACAAGGCAAAAGTAACTTCTCTTTAACAGATCGACCTGAAAATCGGGTTGTTTAGTTCGGATTTAGCTCGGATCGGTCAACTTTGAGTGAATCTCGTTCTAGTCAAGTTCGTGTTTGGATTGGATCAACTTTATGTGAAGCTCACTCGAGTTTATTTGGGTACAAGTCGAGTTAATTTCAATTTTGAGTAGCTTTCGGTTATGTTTCCAGGTTAATTTTTGGTCCGGTAGAAATTGGGTTTAGTTAATTTTCGGATTGACTAATATTTTTCAGTCAAATCCACTTACACGTAATGTTTTACGATGGCTTTTAATTTCACATGAGACAAAATGGAAAAATGAAAAATTACAAGAAATAAGACTATGCAAAATTAATCCATGATTGCATCAATATCAATAAATTTGAATTGATACTTCAATATGTCATACGAGCCTAACTCAAAACTTATTCATATATATTTTTAAAAGGGGATGTTGTGAGTGTTTGAGAGATAAAACTAAGTGAATTGACCTAAAATGACTTTTAACTACAAGTCTTTTACAACGGTTATAACAAAAACCTTACTAAAAAAAATGAGACACTAAAATTTTTTGTAAAAATTTGATAAAAATAATCTATTACTACAATTCCTAAATAGAATTGTAGTAAAAGGTCATGTATGGACATATTACTACAATTCCGTCTAAGAACCTTAGTAATGAGTTTGACCTATTACTACGGTTCTAAGACAAAACCGTAGTAGTAGGTTATTTGTTTTTTAAAAACAAAATGTCTTACTTGTTCGCTTCTGTTCGGACCTATCCTCTCTTTCTCTCTCTCTTTCTCTGTTGTGTTAAGCTTATCTATTTCTTTTGACTACCCCGATCCCATTTCTCTCTCCTTAGATATGTGCCTCATTTCCCCATCAATGGAGAAAGAATCCCTTTTCTCTCGCTCATTCCCTCTCTTTTTGTTTTCCATGTCTCTCTCACCCTTTCCCTACTCTTCTCTTTGTCTTCATCTCCATCCTCATCCTCTTTAACTGAAATCCTTAGCACAACCCAAGACCTTTCTCACTTTTCAGTATTTCGGGACAAACTTTGTTAGATTGGGATCGAGGGCGCCATAAAGGAAGCCTAGAGTTTCAGATCTGGAAAGTTCAAGCAAAAACAACGTCATTGATACCATTTTACGTACTCATCCACAAGAACCAAAGCAAAAACAAAACTTCTCATATTGGGATCGATGGAGGCCATAGAGGAAGCCCAAAGTTTCAGTCCTGATTTTCAGTGTATGTTCAACTAATCAATTGTCTACCCCTTGATTTTTGTTTGAGCTCGTACCACCTTGACTTGACCATCTTAGATTTTGTTTGAGTTCTATTTGTATGTGTTTCTTTCATTCTGCTTTGTTGTTTGTTAATGGTATATATTGTTTGGGATTTTGGTGAATTTATCTTGACTTGAGATAGATCATAATATGCAAGCTTGACTTTATGTGCATATTTTTTCCTAGTTTTGCTCACTATTTGAATTTTCATGACTACGTGGATAGACCAAAATTTCTAAAATATTTACTACAGATTCATGTGAATTTATATCTACCTCTTCTATTTTTAGTTAAATTTTGGATGAGTTTATTTTCTGTTATGAATTTTTAAAGAAAATTATTCTGTTTTAAAAATTTGGGTAAAAACTAATGCTTTAGGGTTAATTATATCTTATTTGGAAAGAGAGAAACCAAAGAAGTTTTCAAGGCAAAGCCAACACTGTGGATAGGATAAAAGAGACAATCAAATGGAGCCTCAACCATACTCTTTACAATAGGAAACAAGTATACAAACCTTGGCTAAATAGACTATACTGATTTTGTACCTTGGGGATGCCCAAGTATGATGTAAATACTCATTTCAGTTATGGTGATTGACTTACCTTTTACCAAAAAATTATATTAAAAAAATGACATCTTTTACCATGGTTCTACCGAGTGAATCGTAGTAAAAGATACTTACCTACTACTAAGCTCACATAAAGTACGCTTTTCAATCGTAGTAAAAGGTTATTTTGAACTGTAATAAAAGATGATTCTTGTAGTAGTGAATTCACACTACTACAGGAACTAATTTTAACTACGGTTCAAAACAACCTTTAACTACTGATGATATTTTACCATGGTCCAAAACCATAGTAAAGAAGGTCTATGACGACGGTTCTATAAAAACCATCGTCATAGGTCAATTTATGATGACGGTTCTTCAAAAGAACCGTCATCACAGGTATATATACCTACAACTACGTTTCTTCTCCAAAACCGTCGTTATAGGTACAATTATTAACAAAAAAAGAGTACGTTCAGATTTGAAACCTTGAGATCTAAAACCGAGCACATTCGGATCTAAAAACTAAAGGGATCTAAAACCGAGCATATTCAAATCTAAAAAAGAAAGGAATACAAATAAAGTTGTTGAAGGAGGATGCATGTATCCAAGTCTCACAGGAGGCAAACGAATTCAACAGATAATTAGAAGGACACGAATTCAACAGATCATAACCTTCAAGCATCCGAGTTCACCACACATTGCATATTCGAGAGGCACAATCCATCATTTATCCGTAAAAATTCAGTTCAAAATTTCAACAATCAATTCCCAGTGTCCATCGGTGCTCAACCTCAATGAAAACCGTAAATAATGAAAAATCTGACCTTAATAAATGTGACGCCGCTTTGCATTCGTATGGTCTAAACCCATCTTCCAACGACCAAGTTATGTCCCGGATGATCCAAACCTTCATTGGGGCTGCCCTTTATATCAGTAATGGGCAACCTCTTCCGAAATTCTCCAACTTTACCGCTGGCATTGGTTTTTTCCAGCGACTTTCAATTCTCTCGGAAGCGAGGGGAGAAGGAGAGGTTTTGAGAGGGAAGAGGATATTCGGGAAGGGAGGAGAGAGAGAAAACAAATTCCACAGTTGAAGTTAATAAAGGTTCAAGTTTTGAACTTATAGAACAACAAGAACTACCCAAATAAGGCGTTAGAATTTACAAGGGAGAGATGAGTTACATACTGGCCGGTAAGAGTGAGAGAGAGGAGCAGCAACAACGAGAGACGAGAGCATGAAGAGAGTGAATTAAGAGTGAGTTGAGAGACCGAAAGTGGGAGTGAGAGCGATTGAAGGTATTTTAGTGGTTGTGAAGACATTTAATGACGATTCTTTGAATGAACCATTGTTAAAAGTTAACTTTGAACTTTTAACGACGGTTCTTTCATCGAACCGTCATCATAAACACATCTATGATGACGGTTCTTTGAATGAACCATTGTTAAAAGTTCAAAATTAACTTTTAACAACAGTTCACTCAAAGAACCGTCATCATATGTACATTAAAAACCGTTTTTTTACAAAAATGCCACCATGTCATTTTTTACAATAGTTTTCCGTTATAACCATCGTTAAAGACTCGTCGTTAAAAGTGGTTTTTGTAGTAGTGTCAAATGATTTGGACCTAAATTTGATACCAAATTTAAAATAAGGTCAAATTGATTTTGTCAATTTAACTAATATGATCCAAATCGAACTAATATCTTGTTGTAAAATTTATATTGAGTTGTCATAGTTGGTTGGTTGATTGCGTGATTTTTTGTAGCTAACATACCACTTGTGCAACTAATGGTTTGTCTAAGTGCTAATTTTTTTGAATAAATTACAAAATCTAAATAACTTAAAAATATAATAAAACATCAAAAATTGTGTAGGTATATATTGGATTTGAATTGGGTTAGGTTGTAAAATTTATATCGAGTTCGAGTCATTTGTGTTTGGGTTGAATTGGTTTGAGTCTTAATAAGTTTTGGTTTGACTCGGTTCGAGTCATTTTAGGTTTGGGTCGAAATCAGTTCAATTAGGTCATGCATTGGTTTGATTCCAATCGATGTTTTTTAGATTTTGTGTCAAAATCGATTGAGTTATTTTGGTTGTTGGTTTAGCTGGGGTTTTGGGTCATCCGGGTTGACTCGTTTAGTTCAGGTAACTTTTGTCAAGTCTTGTGATGTTTAGATTAGCTATAGTTTCATTTGTGCTAGGTTCTTCATGTTGTTAATATTTAGTTTAGTTAGTTTTAATTAGTATTTAGTTTAAAATTTAATCAATATTAAGTCAAGACTAGTGGTAAATTACCTACCATCCCAATGGAGATGACATCTTAAGTACTTATAACTGAATGAATCGATAATGAGCTGTATTATTATTAGCATGAGTTGTATTGTTATTAGCATAGGTAAACGATATCTTTGAATTGATATTAGTACCCCATAGTATCAACAAATAATAAATAAGTCCCCTATAGTACCCCATAGCATAGGTAAACGACATCTTTGGATTGATATCAGTACCCATAGTATCCGGAGGTATTATATTGTTTAGTTGTAAAAATGCACTTTTTAAGATTGTAATAACAACACTAACCTTATTTTTTTATTAACTTGTGTGAGAAAAATCAATAAATAAGTTAATTGGATCAAAGCACAAGGTTCTCAATTCAATTCTTATATATATATATGTATATATATATATATATATCTCGTGTGTGTGTGTGTGTATGTGTGGTGGTTGAGTTAAATTTTAAAGAAAATTAGTTCATTCATAATTACAACCCTTAGGTTCAAAATGAAAGTGAAGATTTCATTACAAATCCTATTTACTTCAAAAACATTATAAATCTGATTAATGACAAGAGAAGAGAATAGAAGGAAAAGGGAATATACAAAAATTAAATTAAAATTTTCAAACAATAAAAATTCAAATTCAAAAACAAACCAAGGGTATTACTGGAATAATTACATCCTTGCACTCAATAAGTCACAATTTGTTTTATTTAAATTATGAGTTAGTAAGTTATTAAGCATACAATACCTCATGAATTGTAAGAGATATTTCTTACAATGGATTAAATTTATATGAGCGAAAACCGAAAACTGCAAGAGATAAGACTATGCAAAATTAATCCAGGATTGAATCAATTTGAACAATTTGAAATCATACTTCAATATGTCTACGAGCCAACTCAAACTTATTCATATATATTTTTAAAAAGGGATGTTGTGAGTGTTCAAGAGATAAGATTAAGTGAATTGATCTCGGATATATTCAAATCAATCACTACTACAATAATTACTTTTAACTACTAGTCTTTTACAATGATTATATCAAAAATCATATTAAAAAATAAGGCAGCTTGTATTTTTATAAAATTTTGAAAAAAACCTATTATTATGGTTCCTGGACAAAATCGTAGTAAAAGGTCATGTCCGGACCTATTACTACGGTTACGTCTAAGAACCTTACTAATAGGTATGACCTATTACTACAGTTCTTAGACAAGTACCGCAATAATAGGTTCAAACATGGCCTTTTAATATGGATATTTCCAGTAACCGTAGTAATAGGTCATTTGTTTTTTTAAACATAATCTTTCACTCGTTCACTCTTAGTTCGGACCAATTCTCTCTTTCTCTCGTTGTATTACTCATCTCTTGCTTTTTACTACCCGGATCCCATTTCTCTCTCCTCAAATTTATGCCTCATTCCTTACCAATGGAGCAAGTCTGCTCTCTTTCTCGCTCATTCGTTTTCTCGCTTATTTTCCAAGTCTCTCTCTCCCCTCCTTCCCTTTCATCTTCATCTCTATCTTTATCCTCATCCTCTTCAACTCGAAATCCTTAGCATGACCCAAGACCTTGCTTACTTTCAGTATTTCGAACTAACTTCGTCGGATCATGATCGATGGAGGCCATAGAGGAAGCACAGAGTTTCAAATATGTGAAATTCAAGCAAAAACAAAGCCATTGACAACATTTTACACACTCATCCACACCAATTGAAGTAAAAACAAAACTTCGTCAAATCAGGATCGATGGAGGCCATGAAGGAAGGCTGAAGTTTCATGCTTGGTTTTTAGTATATGTGTTGCTAGTAGTGGATCATTTCAACTAGTCCATTATCTATCCCTTGGTTTTTGTTCGAGCCATCACTATCATGACTTGACCATCTTAGATTTTTTGTGAGTTCCTTTTACTTGTGTTTCTTTTAGTCCGCTTTATTGTTTGTTAATGGTGGATATTGCTTGGGATATCGGTGAATTTATCTTGAGTTGAGATACTTCAGAACATGCAAGCTTGACTTTATGTACAAATTTTTTCTTATTTTTTCTCATTATTTGAATTTTTGTGACTACGTGGATGATTCAAAATTTCTGAATTTTATTGCAAATTCATGTGAATTTATATCAATTTATTCTTTTTTTGGTGAATTTTGGATGGGTAGATTATTTGTTATGAATTTTTTAAGAAAATTATTCTAGTTTAGAAATTTGGGCAGAAATTAATGGTTTAGGATTAATTATATATATTTTTTATGGAAGGACACCTTTATCTGCGAGTCTCCTAGTGAACCGTAGTAAAAGATACTTACATACTACTACTCTCACATAGACTACACCTTTCAACCGTAGTAAAAGGTCATTTTGAGCAAGTAGTAAAAGATGATTCTTGTATTAGTGAACTCAATTGATTTTAACCTAAATTTGACACTAAATTTAAAATAAGGTGAAATCGATTTTACTAATTTGAACTAATATGATCCAAATAGAACTAATATCATGTTGTAAAATTTATATTGAGTTGTCATAGTTGATTAGACAATTTTGTGATGTGTGGTAGCTGATATACCACTTGTACAACTAATAGTTTGTCCAGTGCTAATTTCTTTGGATAAATTATAAAATTTAAATAAATTAAAAATTTAAATAAAATATCAAAAATTCTGTAAATATATATTGGATTTAAATTGGGTTAGGTCGGGTTGGAATCGGGTTTGATCAAACTTGGATTTGATTCAATATGTTTTGGATTTGGGTCATTTGTATTCAGAGTTGAATAGGTTTGGATTTTAATTAGTTCGGGTTTGACTCACTTCGGATCATTTCAGGTTTGGGTTGAAATCATCTCAATTAGGTTATGCATCGGTTTGGTTCAAATCAGTTCATTTTGAGATTTTGAGTCAAAATTAGTCGAGTTGTTTTGGTTGTTGGTTCAGCTCAAGTTTCGGGTCATTTGGATTGATCCGTTTTGGGTAAGTTTATCACGTCTTGTGATGTTTAGATTAGCTATAGTTTCATTTGTGCTAGTTCTTCATGTTGTTTATATTTAGTTAGTCAGACTTATCGCTAGTTGTTTATTTATAGTTTTTCTTGTTAGTTTAGATGTTTATGATTAATTGTTTATTTACAGTTCAAAATTTAATCAATATCAAGTCGAGATTAGTGGTAAATTACCTACCATTCTAGTGGAGATGACATCTGAAGTACTTATAATTGAATGAATAGATATTGAGTTGTATTGTTCTTAGCATAAATCTAGGTAAACTATATTCGTTAATACCCTATAATATCAACAAATAATAAATAATTCTATCAAGTATCATAAATAAT
Source organism: Talinum fruticosum (assembly GCA_021018815.1). Classification (NCBI taxonomy): domain Eukaryota; kingdom Viridiplantae; phylum Streptophyta; class Magnoliopsida; order Caryophyllales; family Talinaceae; genus Talinum; species Talinum fruticosum. Next base: position 934,956 of record JAITYX010000109.1, read on the forward strand.
ATCTTGAGATATTATATTATTTAGTTGTAGAAATCCACTTTTTGAGAGTGAAATAACAACATTGCCCTCATTTCTTTTTTATTAACTTGAGTTAGAAAAATCAATAAATAAGTTATTTGGATCAAAGTCTAAGGTTCTGAATTTAATTCTTATTTTAAAAAAATATCTATAAATTTATAAAAGTTGATAAATAAGTGGTGGTTGCGTTAAATTTTGAAGAAAATGAGTTTATTCATAACAGAGCCCTTAGATTAAAAACAAAAGGTGAAGATTTAATCACAAATGCTATTTACTTCCAAAAATTATAAATTTGATTAATGACGGGAGACGAGAATAGAGGGAAAAGGGAATATACAAAAATTAAAATTAAAATTTTCCAACAATAAAATTAAAATTAAAAAATAAACTAAGAGTAATACTGGAATAATTACATCAGAAATTGCATCTAATTAGACGCAATTCGTTTTATTTAAATTATAGATAGTAAGTTATTAAACATAAAATACCTCATGAATTACTTTATTATTTACAATAAAGGAGATACTGTTTTTTTCATCATGTATCAACCCATAAGATACTAAATATTATACGTATTCCTTACAGAACCAAACAAAAAAAAAAAAGGTATAAATGAAATATTTTCCTTGTTCATAAATTCTAGGCATTTTCCTTTAAATAATCCCGAAAATAAGAAAATTAAGTCGCTCCATTTTTGTTACCTAAGTAAACCATATCATGCGTACATTGTCACAAACTACTTGCAAGAAAATTATAAATAGATAAGAAATACGTAGACTGTCGGTAAATCATTGTCCTTATGAACCATAGGGCCATATATAGCACACTCAATCAAAATCCAAATCAAGATAGAACACAAGTACAGACTCAAACCCATCAAATGGTAAGAGAAATATAGATGGTTAAGCATAATCATAAAACCAAACACTGTAACAAATACATGATAAATAATTATTATAATGACTCAGGTAGAAAGGGAACGAGAGTCACATTCTCTCCGGACCTGAGTTTGATTCCTGTTCGTCATAATCGAGTGACAAGACATCATATAAGGTCATGTTGGCCTCCAAAAGAGTTACCCTATCGGTGCGACCAATGGAAACCATGGACCGGTATCCCACATCAGCGGAAGAAGTAGCTATATATGGATTGTCCATGATAATTTGGGGAAACTTATCCACTGAGGATTTATCATAGTGGCCGGGCAACCGGACTTCAGTTTGACACTGGACAATAAAGACAACGTCATAGTTAATATTAAAAAACAAATTAAAACTGATATAAGGAACCACTCTAAATTATATATAGTATATGATTAACGCTAACTATTTACGTGATATCTCAAATTAAAATTTATTTTATGATTGACTTACAAGATCATTATTTAAATAAACTAATCATAATTTATTCAGTTATATGAAATTTATATGCTATATATTTTTACAAGTATAATGTCTTATTTGTAAGACTCACATGGTATAAGGCCCAAAATGATTTTTAAATGCTCCGTATAATATGGGTATAATTTTTACGTTAAAAAATGGCAAAAGGTGACATGTATCACATCCAAAATACAAGGCTTCGCCATCCTCAGGTGTAGCTCACCATCTTATTTGTTGGTTGACTGACATACATGTCAAACTCATTGATGTGTGTTTTAAGTTGGGCTAAATTGGGGAGGGGGAGGGAAGGCACAGCCTTCGGCCTGAAGCGTGCAAGTGCCAGGGCTCATTATGACGGCTCGCCCGCTCCCATCCACAATCGTGAGGATGATGCTCATGGAAACTGCAATTCAGCCGCTTTCCTAATCCACGTTGATCTGCTCCCTGAGTGTTTGGAGGACCGACTTGTGGTCGTTACATTTCCAATCGGGATACACCACCGGCCCCTGTCTACATCCCTCCCTCCAATTTTAAGTACTATTTGACTCTTTTTAAAGTCCTTTTTATCTTTTCAAGTCTTTAGTTCATTTTTTCATGGAAACTGGAATTCAAGTAAAAAGAGGCGGAAGAGAAGGTGATTAGAAGGCTAAATAAAGTCATTAGTTCATCTTTTTCAAGTCCATATGAGTGCTAATCAACTTTACTTTCTTTAATTAAATATGATTAGATTAATTCAAGTATAATTAGATGCATGATTATATGTTTATTTGTTTCAAAGCATGCTATGTACCTAATTATATGAACTAAGTTAAAATTAATTTACATGCCTAATTATATGAACTAAGTTAAAATTAATTACATGTTTAAAGGATATAATCAGGATTACAATTAATTACATGTTTAATTATAAAAAACCAAGAACGTAGCATGTTTTATATGGTTTTACATGCCTAATTATATGAACTAGGTTAAAACTAATTTACGTGTTTAACGCTAATAATATGTTCATGATGAATTAATTATTCACACATGAAATATGATTAAGCTATACGATTTGATTATCTCATGTGTTATAGCTAAATGGAAACATATGCTACTTGATCTCTTGTGTCCACGACAAATAGGTTTATACATGAGCACGCGTTCATAATTATATGTTATAAGGAAATATAATAGCTTTACATGCAAAGCAGATTAAAGTAATATCGATATTTGGTCAATATTGTGTTGGATTATGGTCCAAGATTAATTTCAAGGCTCGAAACAGACTAGCACAACCGAAGGGACGAAAACACAGAGCGTTTCGACCGAAGAAAAAACAAGTCCAGAGGCAGCAATCGACACGGGCAGCCCGTGTCAAGGGGCACAATCGTATCGGAGATCGTACCTACATGATGAATTACTTTGATCTTATAGAACTCATCGTTCGGAGTTCGTACCTATTACTCACCACTACTACGGATATGACTTTTAATTATGAACGTTTTATGATGGTTAAAAACAAAAACCGCCATAGAAAATGAGGCGATGGTATTTGTGTAAATAAGCGATCTTTTATACCACCTATTAGTACGGTTCTTTCATTAAACCATAGTAATAGGTCGGATCATCAACTTTTTACTACGAGTTCATTGAAAGAACCGTCGTACTAGGTATCCTTTATTACTACGGTTCTTTCATTAAACCGTAGTAAAAATCTGTTAGACTTTTAACTACGGTTTAATAAAAAAACCACAGATAATATATATATTATCTATGACTACGTTCCCTTTCTAAACAATAGTAAAAAGCCTAAATATGCTTTCAAAAACCCTAAATAGCCTTTTCCTCTCCTCTCTCTCTCTTTCTTCCTCCTCCTTGAACCGCTCGGACTTCTATCCTTGCATAGATTCTCTCTCCGCCTCTTAGCACCGAACCTTGGCTCTGTCTCTCTCTTCCTCCATCCTCTACGCATCGTCGTCTCGTGCCCAAGATCCGCCGTCGCCGCCGGGAGGAGGAGCAGGACGCCTTGTGCCGCCGAGCCCTAGCCGAAGCCTTCCAAATGCATCCGACACCTCTCTCTTCTTTGGAATCCGGCGACGGTTGATTCTTCTAGATGGGCTAATGTAATCCTCTCTCTCTCTCTCTCCCTCCATGGTCTACGCATCGTCGTTCGTGCCCAAGATCCGCCGCCGAGAGGAGGAGCAGGACGCCTTGCGATGCCGAGCCCTAGCCGAAGCCCTCCAAATGCAGCCGACACCTCTCTCTTCTTCGAATCCGGCGACAATTGGTTCTTCCGTATGGGCTAATGCAATCCTCTCACACTTTCTCTCTTTTTCCCCCTCTCTACCTCTCTCTTTCTCTCCCTCCCTCCATGGTCTACACATCGCCGTCCGTGCCCAAGATCCGCCGTCACTCGGGAGAAGGAGCAAGACGCCTTGCGATGCCGAGCCCTAGTTGAAGCCCTTCAAATGCAGCCGACACCTCTCTCTTCTTCGAATCCGGCGACGGTTGGTTCTTCTCGGATGGGCTAATGTAACTCTCTCTCTATCTCTCTCTCTCTCTCTCTCTCCCTCCATGGTCTACGCATCGCCGTCCATGCCCAAGATCCACCGCGCCGCCGGGAGGAGGAGCAGGACGCCTTACCCGTCGAGTCCTAGCTGAATCCCTCTAAATGTTGCCCTCCAAAATTCGCCGACACCTCTCTCTTCTTCGTAATCCGGCGACGGTCTTGGTTCGTAATCCTCTCTCTCTCTCTCTCTCTCTCTCTCTCTCTCTCTCTCTCTCTTTTCTCTCTTAGACAACGAGATTCAAAAGGTAGATTAATTATGCTTCCATGGTTCGTTGTTAGATGTTCCGATTTTTCCTTTTGTTGTGATTTCACTGGGTTCTACCCTTTTAGGTTTTTGGGTTTTAACTCATTCTTTCTCTATAATTTGTTATGATTTTGCTTCCATGGTTCATTATTAGATGTGTAATTGAAGAGTTCAAGTCTCTTGGATCCTCACATTCCGAGTCTTTCTACGCTACCAAGAAAGAATACAAGCTTGCAAGGTTGTTTCATTTGAGGTGATTAATTAGTTGGATTGTAATGTATTCGTAAACTAAAGCAATCTGGTTGGTTTACAATGGATGGGCTAATGTTTGATTTCGTTCTTGCCCTGTAATCTTCAAGGTTCTGGGAAATTTGTCAAAATTCCCCTTCCAACAATTTCATTTGTATTTAGATTTGACTTGTTTTTATTCATTTGTTTTTTTTTTCGCTCTCCTCTTCAACTTTTAGTTTTAGATCCCAAATTTTCAAATTTGAAATTGGTTTGTTTTCTTCTTTTTTTTTTATAATAATTGTGGTGTTTCACTACGATTTTGAACCATAATTAAAAATATTCATCTACGATTATGCCCACATACGCGAAGCTCAATAACCATAGTTAAAGGTCTTTCAAAACCATAGTAAAAAGTGGTTCCTATAGTAGTGCACTCATTGTATCATAGTGGATTATATTGTTGTCGCTCATGGTTTTTCCTAATTTGGGTTTTTCACGTAAAATTTTTGTGTCCATCACCTTACTTATTATTTGTTGATTTATCAACTTGCCTACATCCCATGTTAAATTACCCTTTTGCTTCGTTGCATATCGAATCTAACCCTAGCTAACAAGTGGTATCGTAGTTGGGTTTCAATCGGATTTAGATTCTATTGGGTATGTCGGATCCTTAAGAAATGGGTTGTCGGATCCAGTTATCGAGTCCGATTTAGATCCCGACCGAGCCACGTTCAAATTCAAGTATATGGGATGTTTGTTCTTCCATCGAACGATATGATTACTCGTTGGGGTTCCTTTGGTGATGATATATCTACATGGAATTTGGTCTAAGGTGGAGTTTGTTGGGTTTTGTCCCAATTTCATTATATAAAAAATATTATATTTTCTTTTTGTGAAAGATTTCATCTTGAAATCTAAATAGTTGATTGCGACTAGAAGACCTTCTAGGGTTTCTTAGAGCTTTCCTATATATACTAAGGTATTTTATCTAGTTAGGTGTGGCACAAGGGATAACCAATTTATGTCTTTTGGCACCATCCGGAGTTATTCTCCTTATTCCACGTACCAAGATTCTTACCTATTATTTGTTGATTTATCAACTTTCCTATATCCAAATCAAATTGCCTTCTTCGCTTATGTTGCGTATCAAATCTGACCCTAACAAACTATAATTAAGTGTTACTCGAATGTAACTGAATATAATTTAGAATAATTAAATATTAATTTTTTATATTAACCATCCAAAAAATAAACTCTACAAGAACTTGGTAGTTTGAACAAATGTTGGCCCACAAATAGGAGTTTAGAGATAAAGTTAACCTTCTACTCTATTCTTACTCCTAAAGGAGCTTGGTAGTTAGGTCGGTTACATACAATACATGAAAATGTCATCGGTCAGTTTGGTTGCAACAACTTTTTGGAAAAAAAGAAGTTGTTTGGAGGTTTAGTTGTTTTGACTTGGTCAAAACAACTAAAGTAGTATTTGATTAGATAGTTGTTTGAAATAGTTGTTTGGCTCGAAACAACTCTTTCTCAAACATCTATTTCCATTAGCTTTTAGGGAAGAAGTTGTTTGTGAAAATGACACATTTGTCCAAAAGTTTGGAAAAATTACATCATATGCCACCAACCCTTGTTTTGTTATTATTATTATTATTATTATTATTATTATTATTATTATTATTATTATTGTTACTTGAATATAATAAATATTATATTAGGTAGAAAATGAATATAAATTTTGTAAAAATAGTAAGAAAATAAAAGTTTTATAATGAAGATAATTTGTATACATAACATAATATAATTATATTTGAAAAAAATAAAATGATCAATAAGAAAAAAAATTTATTTAAAAGATAATTTAGACATAAGGGCATAAATGAAATTTCACCAAACTTTTTTACTCAAACAGCTAATTTCACCAAAAATATTTTTAAAAAAACAGGTGATACAAATAATTAATACAAATAGTTAATTCAAACAATTAATTCAAACATCTAATAGTAAATAACTAAGACAAACGGTTAACATTTATTTGCCAAATAGAACCACCGTCAAATCAAATGAAATGACCATCTAAAGATTCTAAATACGTAGTAGATATTAAGTAAAGCCTTCCCCCACCCTCCCTAAGTATCTTCCATATTATTCATCCCACAAAAAAAAAAAAAAAAAAAGAGGTGTCTTCTATAGTAGAATTGTTTTTTTTACTGCTTTTGAAAGATACTCAGAGCAGGAGAATTATCATTTTTGCATTATTGGTTTTTAGCTTGGAATATAGTGGACTGAATTAAAGTATGTAACTAATTTTCTTTGTAATTGTATAGATCATTTGTTATTGCTTTATTTCAAGTATCTTTTTGCTTTTAGTTTAGAAATATGTTAATTGTCAATCAATTATTATGTATTAATTGTTTCATTTTATTTTTAATATTAATATTAAATGTAAAGTTTAGAATTATATAAATAAATTATTTTTAAGCATTGACATCACTTAGTTTGAATCTTAGGGTGTGTTTGGTTGAAGGGAAAATATTTTCCTAAGAAAATATTTTTCATGGGAAAATGAATTTCCAACGAAAACCATTTTTGACCCACATTTTCTTTTGTTTGGCGGAAGAAAAATAATTTTCTAAAATAGTTACTTAAATACAAAAACCAACCATAAAAACCCAATAAATATGAAAAAAAAGTAAATAAATAATTCAACTTCAAAACCCAAATATATATATATATATGTTGAGCACCTAAATTTAATAAGTTTGTACATCTCCCTATAATCAAACTTTTTCATGTATAAAATAATAGAAATTAAACAAAAATAAATATTGTAAAAAAATTTTTCATTTATGAACTTTACAACAAAAAAGGAAAAAAGATAAGGACAAAACTTGAAAAAAAGAAAATGAAGGTGGCAAAGTAAGAGAAATTTAAAACTTGAACTCCCATTTATAAGACTTTATTTTCCCTTGATTGAGGTAGAAGAAAATTAACTTCCTTCCTCATAAAAGGAAATTTATTTTCCATTGATTGAGAGAAATTATTTTCGCTCGGAAAATATTTATCCAAAGACTTATGCTACCGAACGCCGGAAAATAGAATGATAATTTTCTGAGAAAATATTTTCCATTCCAACAAACACACCCTTAGATTCACCGCTGCATGTGCATATGATTGACTTAATGCTATGTATTTTTTCTCTTACTTTTAGATTTTTTTTACAGTTTATATTTGTTTTTGGATACCGCAAGTCAACCAAACAATTGTGTATAACTACTGTGAGAACGATATTTATTGCTAGATTTTACAAACGTTCATTCATAATACCGGAAAATGTTAGATCAACAGTTGAAGAATATTTTTCATGATTAATAATAATTAAAAAAGAAGGGTGGTCGATTAATTACCCGGACACGATCTCCGGCGTATTGAAAGAGAAAGAGAAACTGGCAGCGGGCTTTGCGATGGTGGTGCGGCTCATAGCAGACGGCGCCTATTGAGGATTGACCTTGATGGGTTTGCAGGAAGGCACCCCACTGTCCATTCTCAATAATCAAGGGGCAAGGACTTCTCATAATTCCGACATCGGTCCAGGCCAGGCTCATTGTCAGCCGATCCCCAGTAGCATTGTAAAGTAGCCAAAACGTCATGTGGTCCATATTGTTGTCACCGATTTGGGCTCTCAGCTTCTCCAGATATTGTACAGCCTTGTCATATTTGCCATCTGATGACTCGGCACTCAGAGCCTTAGATGCCCTTTCTTCTCGCGTTTCACCTGTTATGGGGCTCCCGAACACATTATGTTCCATGCTGGTATCTCAGGTTTATTCACTCACAACAAGCAGCTGAGGCCAGGCCTCATTTATATAACAAAGTAACTGCAAATAAAGTGCTCAAGGTTCAATAGTTTGGTCTGCTCAGATTTAAGTGGAAGGAAGAGGAGGCATATTTACCCTTTTATTATTTTTTATTTTTCTTTTGGGTGGAACATACCAGCTAGCGCAGTGCCCACCTCTTGTTAAAGTAGTTTATGAATCTAATCCTTTTGTTTCATATGTTAGATTTAAAATTGAGAATAATAAAGTAACTTTACCAATAAAACCTCAAATATAAATGTATGACTTTAATTTAGTGGCAACTTTTACTCAGCTTCCACTCGGAGTGGTAATTTAGCGAATTTTAGTTCGTCTAGTCTCAACCTTAATATTATAAAAATTATTATTTTCCCCATTTCACAATACACGTCACTTTAATTAACTTTTTCGTTTCACGATACTTGTCACTTTACAATTTTAATGACATATTAATTACTAATTTATTAATTTTATCTTTATTAATTACCTTGTTTCTCTTTTTCTCATTGACTTTTCTTCATTTACAATGAAATATATAGACAACTTGATCTTTTAATATAAAATTTGTCAAGAATTTTGTATTTCCTCGACATTCTCGTATAACCTTAAAACGACATTTATTTTAAAACGGAAGGAATACATGATTTCGAGTTTATGAACCTTTGGGATCAATAAAAGACGAAAAAATATTTTTTACTCCTAAAATCCTCCTTTATTTTTCCTTTTCCCCTACCATTTGATTACATGTGTTTTGCGTCCACTAAACTCAAGATCACATTATAACCATTACGTTAGTTTTTCATTTCTATCTACCAAGCATAAAACTTTTATTCACTTTGCTTCGTATTCCTAATTATATTGAATACCAAACATGTAACAATTTCACATGATGGTATCTATTTGATATCCAAAACACAAAACAAGAAAAAAAAAATGTATATCGAATCTAATTAAAGAAAAGAAACCACCCATCAATAGACCCCGGCGCTATATTCTTAAAATGAAAAATCTTTTTACTCAAAATAATCCAAAAATAATTGATGTGGAGAGAGGCTCTAATTAGTGGCTTGATTTTTTGAGTTTAATATTCGTTAAGTAAAAAATAAAAAATAATTTTCCCGTAGAATACGAGGGGAGTGCTTAATGGGAACTGGAGAAAGTAAACGTTGATTTAAGCGATAGCTTGGCTTCTATTTTCTTGGCCAAAGTGGAGTGGTTATACTGCATACCGGTTGGATAATTATCGAAGTGGGGGAATACTTTAGTCTTTAATTGTTTTGTCGTCCGACTAAATCCCCAAGTGTTGAATTAGTAATTCATTTTTTTCAATAAGTAATTGACAAATTGGTCATCAAATTGGCCAAAGCGGAGTGGTTATACTGCACACCAGTTGGATAATTATCAAAATGCGATTGCCAGGAACACTTTAGTCTTTATATTGTTGTAATAGAGATATTGTTGTAAATAAAACAATTATAAATTATTTTTATACGATCTTTTATATATATAAAATGTTAGGATTCCATATTGCAAGTCGTTCTGCATATTTTTTTTTTTTGGTAGTGTCTTTGTATATAATTGAGTATGTTTTGTTGGTGTGGTTGCTCCTTGGCTCCCAATGAGTACATCGTGAGATCTAGGTGTGGGGGAAAAGAAGGTCATATTTCAATATTTTGAAAAAGAAAAAAGAGAATTTTTTCAAAATAGCAAAAAGATATTTGATTTTAAAAATTATTTTTGGGGAGTTTGTGGTATTTTGATTTGCTTTGATTCCTTGTTATTTTGTAATTAGTTTGTATATAAGTATGATGTACATGATATAATTTGATCCAAAATGTGTCATTTTATGTCATATTTAAATCCCGACATTCAATTTTTGAGCTAGTTTGACTTTGGTAAAGGAATATGTGAGATTTTGAGCCTTATAGACTAATTCATCAAATTTAGTGTCATATTTCATTTCATGTTTGACTCTTCCTTAGTGCATTTCCTATAGAACTTGTTCTGTTTTTCTTTAAGATCATATTTGGCATATGCATTATGTAATATGATAGAGGCATTCATTGATTTTTAAACTACATGAGACAAAAAGTCACCCTACTATATTTACTCTTTTTGCTAGCCTTTTGAGCTTTAACCTTTTTTTGTAGCTATTTCTGCTTTACCATTGGCCTAAAAACATTTTCCAATCCTAAGATTAGGGAGTAACACTTCTTGAGATGAGCAGTTTTGAGTTGTATGGAGATGGTGTTTTATTTGGTTTTGTAGTTTAAAATTGGGATCCGTGTTAAAAGAAAAAAATTGATAATCCCTTATTAGACCCTTTAGAATTGAGTTATGTTCATGATTCCCATGCCAATACTATTTGTTAAAAAAACAAAGAAATAAAATTAAAAAATGAAAAAAAATGAAAAAAAGAGAAAAATCGAAAAAAAGTGATTGGTATTAGGAAAATTCACAAAAATATGTTCATTCCTTAGGTTCTCTTGGGTTTGTTTGTACTTGAAAATGTGAATTGGTAGAGAAGTTTTTTATTCATATTTAGAAGTGTCTTTGGCTCCTTAGTCATTAGGCCTTGGCTATTTAGCTCCACGTTTCTCAAATTGATTCTCTTTCTTACCCATGACCTTTAGCCCTATTACAACCCTTAAAAAGTACTCTTAATTGCATTTGCATTTTGCCTACATAGTGGTGGACAATTGAGAGTATGACCAAGACTATGGTAGGTGCACTATTGGAATGAGTTTTCAGTGAACCCTTATTATATATTCTAAACACATGAGTGTGAGTGTTCCACTTTATCCTAAAGTGAGGTTATACCAGTCTAACTTGCTCATTATTTACTATTTAGGGAAAAATTGGTATGTGGATGCCATCAATGGAGGATCAAGTGTTTTGATGTGTGCATTATCTTTATATGCATATTAATATTCTACCTACGAGGGTGATATGGTTGATTAGAATGTGTATAATTCCTTCCCACTTTATATATATGTTTGCAAAAATTTTTGAAAAACCAAAAAGATTTTCTATTTTCTATTTTCTATTTCTCTTTTCTTTTTCTTTTCCAAGATTTTGTGGGTATATCTTCTATAAACCCTCACGAGACCTCACACGTCCACTTGGGCTACCAAGGGGTTTAAAGGGTTTGTTGCACGTGCTAACCGCAATCGCGATTACTGCGAAAGTGAGTTATGTTTTATTTACTTTTGTTTCGTTGGAGGACGAGCAAAATTTAGGTATGGGGGTATGTGTTAGTTCCAAATATTACATCATTTATACCCTTATTTACTTAGTTTTTGACTCGTAAAATAATATAAGTTTTAGGAATTTTACTTATTTTATTTACGTTTATAGGTAATAATGTTCAATCGAGTAAGAATCGGAAATTTGGGCTCAAAAGTAAGGAAAGTATGATCTTGGACATTAAGACTCAAGATTCACAAAAAAAAAAAAAAAAATAAAGGAAAAAAACAGGAAGGCAAATCAGGAAACAAAATCCAGCCGTGGCAATCAAGGAACATGGATTAATTTTGGTGAAATCAGGATGATGATGTCAGCAGTTGGAAATTCCATATTGGGCTAAAATTTACTGCATGCTTGTGTATAAAAGGTGGAGTTCGGCGACGACAACGGGGAGGCTTCATAATGCCAGCCGCAACTTAGACATAGGTTGAGATTATTTTATTTTAATTAGTTCTTTCTTTTATGTAAATTTTAGGCTCTAATAATTTAGATTCAATTTATTTTAGTTTTAATTATTAGTTCGTAAAATTCAGCTTCCGATAGTTTTCACTTTCACTTTGATTCGTTTCGATAATTTCTTCCCTTTTGTCTTTACTTTCATTCTAGTTTGTTTAAATTAGTTTAAAGATTCAATTTTTATTATACTTTGATGTTAGTAGTAGTTATATTAATTGTTTAATTTTATACTTAATTTTATTTTGTTAGTTTACGTCGTTCTTCGAGGCAATTTTTATTAGTAGTTATTAGATTAATTGTGTTTCATCTTATTTAGTTGTTAGTTTGTGTCACTTTGGTTGTGATTAACCTCATAATGGCCAATTGATCTTATTTGAGCCTTAATTTACCTAGTTTATGCTAGTATTTTGGGACTGTTTCTCTTACCTACCACAGGTTTGATGAGATGCCCGAAAGGGTCTTTTTATCTTGATTTTTAGGCAATTGGTCCGTCACCGAAAGGTGTAGTCAATTTGCTAGTGTGGGTATAGAGAATAGTTAGGGTTTTGGCATGAAAATAGCTTGAATCTTAACTAGGTCCAAGGTTGCTATTTTTGTAGTCTAGTTGGGCTAATCCCACGAAAATAGGTGGTTAGAATAATTAGACTAACTCATGACCCTTGAAAATGTAGCTTGAGTAGGTTTTGATGGTGCAACCGATCACTACTAAATACTTGTATAAACTTGGGTAGGTTTAAGTTTGGCTTAATTAATTAGTTCATTAAGCGGTAAAATCACAACTCGAGTATATTTTTATTGCTTTCTTGGTTAGTTTAATCATCATATCTATCTCATCCGTGTTGATTCGCCTAGATAGAAAGTTTGAGGTAGCTTTGATATTTGAAACACAACTCCTCGTTGGGCACGACTCGTGCTTGCTGGCTAGCTACAACTACGTCGTGCACTTGCGGCAATGAATTTAAGACAATTATTTCCATAACAGTCCACTCAACACCAAGCATCTTACGCAAGTGCTTTTTCCTTCCTCTCCCGCTAATGGCGCTGCCATATCCGGGTTTGTATTTCCGTCGCCGTTGCCACCGCCATCTTCGAGCCCCGGGTTCTCCCAACCATCGCCCTCTTTTGTCTGTAGCATCTGTTTGGACCATGCCGTCCCCAACCGTTCCCTATTCATTTGCTTCGCTTGTGGGCCCATCGCTAACCATGGCACGCCATCAATCATCTCCGACGCCTCCTATAGTGGCCCACCTGCGCCGCCGCCTCTTGGTGGCTTGCAACCCCTACCATCTTTTCTTTGGACAAGTAAATATTACCAATTACGTTACTATTGTCCTTCACTAGGTAGATGATTATTTTGTCATGGTGTGAGCATCTTCCTTTACTATTATGTATCGAATTAGTGGTATGCTTGATGGTTCTGTTTTGAACCGTCGCATATCGTTTACTTGTTCCCCGGGTTGTTCGGTTGTCAATCCCGATTATTATTACTGGTTAAATGTGGATCGGTTACTTCGTGCTTTGATTTTTGCCACTATTTCCCTAAAACCTTGAGTGAAGTTCGTACTTTGCCTCGTTCCCTTCAAATTCGGCAACATCTAGAGTCCTAGTTTAACACTCGCTAGTTTAGCTAGGGTCTTGGACCTTAAACGTATACTCACTCATGTTTCTATGGGCAAAAATCAATCCATGGATAACTATCTGCAAACTATTAAGAATATCGCCGACTCACTTGTTGCGATTCAATCCCTTGTTTCTAACATGAAACCGATTCAATTTACTACTACCGGTCTCCCTTCCGAGTATCATACATTTGTTAGTGCTTATTCCCTTCTTCCCGGCGTTCACACATTTGATGATCTATGCTTAAAACTTGTCTTCTAGGAGCAAAACTTCCATTTTGGCCATGATTGTGACCTCCCAATACATTAGGCTTTTTGCCACTCTTCTCTCTACCTCTTCCGCACGGGTAATGGTAGTTCTCATTCTAGGGACTTTGATAAGTGCCATTTTTGCATTAGATTTCAAAGGAGCTTGCTTGTCATTTTTGGGGATTTATATTCATATTTATGTACTTTATGCCCCATTTATGCTTTACATTTGGGTTTTGCGTTTTTGGTTTGTTTTTGTAGCTTCCTAATGATTTAGACCTGATTTTGTCATATTTTCGGTCCAAAGCTATTTTGAGTTTGTGTTTCTAACTTCTTTATTGAAAGAGCTTTCCGATAACATATTATAAGCTCAATTATGTTGAGAAACGGAAAAGATATAAGCTGGAAAGTAAGAAGGTTGCGGTAATGGACACTTCTTTACTCTGTAAATCATATTTTTTTCCCACACTTATGAAGCAAGCATAATGATGAAAGAATTAGAAACTAGACTCAATGAGCTTTCCGGAAAATCAAGAATCGCATCATTTGGACATCGAACGAGGAAGTTATGATCGAATCGGCTTGACACATGCCCTCCAACAACCAACACGGGCAGCCCGTGTCTACCGACACGGCTCGCGTTGGAGGTCGAGCCTTTGCAACGGGCAGCTTATGTCGGTTGACACGGCCCGTTTTCGGTGTTTCCGTCCAGTTTTGATACGCATAGCAGCCAACACGGCCAGCCCGTGTTGGAAGTAAATTATGCCGAGACGATTCGGTTTTGATGGTTTCGGCTCTTGATTGCTTCTTAATGGCTTATTTTAAGTTGATTTTTGGGCATCCAGTCCAGAATCCATTCCTGCATCTATCCATAGTTCATCCATCACTCACCCATCACCATTTTTCCTTCCTCCATTCATCCACATCAAACCAAACTTTGAAGATCGAAGAAGGAGACTGAAGTAGTTGCGGGATTCCATTCGAAGTCGAGAGATTCAAGTGGAGTACTTCAAGTCTATCATCCTATTTCTTCATTTTTGTTGTTTGAGGTTTGATTACCATGTATTCGATTTGATTTAAGCTTTCAATAATTATGTGTGAGTAGTTTAGTTTTTCTAGGGATTCGTAATCGAAACAATGAAGTTTAATTAGTTTTCCATGATTTATGCTTGAATTCTGATTTTGATCAATAGAAGGTTGTGTTTATCATATTCATGAGTGTTTTGAAGGCCTAGGATATTTGTGTTTAAAGATTAATCTATCATGTATTGAAAAGTGAAATAGAATAATCCGACAACCAACCTTTCTACTTAGTTTATGAAATTTGAGAAAAGAATAGTAAATTAGGGGATCACTTTGATAATTTGAACTCTTTAACTTCGATTAACTTAAAAGGCATACGAAATTTATTTGATAGGTTAATTAGAGCAATTCTATTAAGCATCGAAAGAGCGGTAGAATTTTGTGATTATCGATCCTTGATTTACTTGAAAGAATGATTGCATAAATTATGTTTAAATAATCAAACTCATTGTTAGGAAAGCAAATCCTTAGATGTTTTTACCCATTGATTTAAGTTTAGATTAATTTCCTTGATTTTAATATTTAGAACTGATTTAAAGAAGCAAACTCCAAAAATCCGATTAGCTTAGCAATTGAGTAAAGGACTAGTTTAGTGCGTTGCTAGATCAAGTCCTTATGGGATCGACCTTGACTAGCTACAACTTATATACCGTGCGCTTGCAGCCTGTCAGGCGTATCTTCGAGCTCCTTCAATTCTGGAAAAGAAACTGGAAATTATAATAAAGGTAAAGGTGATAGGAACAATTGCAATCGGAATTGCAATAACAATCGTAATAGTCAACAAGCTTCTACTTACCACAATTCTTCCGATCAAGCTTCTATAAGAAGTGTACCTACGAATATCGCATTTTAGTAACTCGGTTGGGTTATTGTCTTGTACTTTTCGACCCTAACCTTTGTATACTAACTCCTTTGATGCAAGCACTAATCGTTCTAAAGGGATATTAGGTTCCCGTCCTAGTGTTGTTATTTTATTTACAATAATATCTCTAATACCACCCTATTAGATCCTAACACAAAGTAGTTTCACTCTAGTATAAATATAAGGCGAACCTCGAACTTAATTGATAATATTCAAGATGAGCTGGGTAACACATGTTATGACCCGGATCGAGGTGAAGAACATTATAGTGTCATTATTTTGAAGATTTAATTTCAAGATTTACAAATGATGGAAGCTCTAGACCGTATTTCCGCAATTGTGAAGGAAAACATGAATAATTCTCCATTCTTGCCATACGTGGCGGATGAGTTGGATAAGGCCCTTAAGCAAATGCATTCTCATAAGGCTCTTGGACTAGATGGTTTGATATCCTAAATTAACAACCAATCTAGTAATAAGTTGAACCATACACATATATAACACTCGATTCCGAAGAAACCCAAGCTCGAGTCAATGTGTGATTATTCTCCCATTAGCCTATGCAATTTAGTGTATAAGCTAGTGATGAAAGTAATCACGAATAGATTGAAGACTATACTTCCACGTATTATTTCTTAAAACCATTATGCGTTCACCGTGGGACGACTTATGTTCGATAACATCTTGGCGCTTTTGAAGTGTTTTATGCATTTAAAGAGGAGGTTGGAGTTAGGGTTATATGCTGATCAAGCTTGACATAGAGAAAGCATATGATCGGGTTCAGTGGCCCTTTTTATCAAATATCATGTTTCGAATGGGTTTCGAGTGTATTAGTTGGAGCTTGTCATGAAGTGTGTCAAGTCTCGTTCTTGTTAATGGCTCACCTACTCGGGCATATAGTTCCATCTATGGATTGCGTCAAGGGGACTTGATTTCCCCTTAAATGTTCTTTCTCTTTTCGAAAGAACTATCGAAACTATTGAGGAAAGTAGTCCGAGACCAAGCTATAGCCTAGTATATGTGGCTATCGATATGCCTTGAGGAGTCCATTTATATCCCATCTTTTGTTTGCCAACAATACACTAATCTCTTATGGAACGGAGGAGGAACATGCAAAGAAACTTAAGGAGATATTGCATAGTTATGAGAAGGCATTAGAGCAGATGGTTAATTTTGCTAAGATTAGTGTTACTTTTAGCATGGGGTTAAGCCCGACTAGTGAAGTCATATAACTCCGAGCCTGCATATTCATAAGGCTCCATCGTATGATAAATACCTTGGATTACCCACGGTAGTCGAGTGCTCTAAGAAGAAGCCCTTTTTACTTATTGTGCATTGCGTTAAGAAGTGTCCTTCGGGATAGATGGGGAAACTTGTGCCATGGGCAAGGCAGGAGGATAAAGATTGTGGCTCAAGCGATTCCTATCTTTTCGATGAGCGTATTTTAGCTTCCTATGGTATTATTATGTCAATCTATCCAATAAGCGATTAATAACTTTTGGTGGGGACACAATCGACATCGACAAAAGATAAATTGAATCAATACTGAGAAGTTATGTAGAGGTATAAGGATGATGGTGGCATTGGCTTTCAAGACTTGGATGTTGTTAACAATATGGTGCTAGCAAAACAAATTTGGACACCGATTAAGCATCCTTACTCGTTGGTTGCAAGGGTCCTTGGTGTTAATTACTTTTTAGGGGTAAATATTTTTAATATATCATTGAGCTCTTGTCCTAGTTTCACTTGGCGGAGTACCTTCGGTGTTAAGGACTTGATTCAAAGATAGTGCCAATGGCTGCCGGGTGATGAGACTGCATTAAATATCCGGGAAAGTCTCCGATTGCCACGGCCTTTATCTTTTAATTAAGGTGATCTCTCCTGAACTTAACATCTTCCAGTTTCTTGTGTCTATGAGTTAATTAATATGGAGCATGGATGTTGGAGGGATAGGATTACTAAGGAGTTGTTGGTTCCTTATGATATTGAGATTCTCTTCATGCCTCTTTGCCTATCATTAGCTTAATTGGCATGCAAATGCCAATGGTTTCTTTTTTGTATGCTTTGTTTACTACATACCTTTATATGAATGCTATAAATGTGAATGAGAGGGACCTTCTTGCCAAGACCCAAATGTTTGGTGTCTTGTATGGGGATTAGACATCCCACCTTATTCATGTTTTCAGGTGGAGGATTTATAGGGGTGTGCTGCCAATAAGGGCGAGTATTGTTCTTCGTACTTCGAGTTCTATATGAGGTGTACATTTGTGGGAATCTTAAGGAAACCTATGTTCATGTCTTATTGAGTTATCCATTAGCGGAGGAGATTTGGTGTGCCGGTAATTTTGATTGAGCTATTTGGGGGAACAAGTATTGGATAATGATGACTTGTATGAAGACGACATATTCAAGGTTGGGTAATGGTGAGCTTGGAGGGTTTCATCTGTTTGTGGGAAGTTTGGAATGCTAGAAATCATTTTATCTTTAAGAAGTCGGATCGAAACCTTACTGTCCTTAGTGATAGGGCAATTTGCTTTATTTGTGCTCATTACGAATCACATGCTAGAGAAGTTGTCCGAATCGAGCTTTACCTTATGAAGTGGCAACCATCAAACTCCGATGGGCCCCGAGTTTGGGAGGCGGGTTGGGGTTAGGGTTTTATAATTCACAACCAAGACAGGGATGTGGTATTGGTAGGGATGACAATGGGGCGGGGATTCGCTGCCCCGACGAGGAACGGGCGGGGACGGGGAGCATCAGCATCCCCAAGCGAGGACGAGAACAGGGACGGGGACGGAGGGAAATTTTAGCCCCTTTCCCGACTTTTTAGTGAATTTTTGTAAATAGGTGTTGAGGGTGATTTTGTAATTTTATAGCCTAAAAACCCTAAATATAAAAGTTGTTCCTTCCCTCAGCCGCTCTCGGACTCTCTCTCTCTCTCCTCTTAGACTCGTTCGCTCTTCTCTCGCTCTCTTCTCTCTCGCTCTCAACTTTCATTCTCCAGTCTCTCCTCTCTTTCCAATGTCTCATGCCTCCTTTCTCGTTCACACCTCCTTCTCTCGGTTAAGGGGAAGATTCCGGCGAAGGTTTCTAAACATCAAGGGAGAAAGGTTCAAAGATTCCAGTGAAATCAATTGATGATGCTTGTTATGACTCTCATCTCTCATTCCTCTCCCCTTTTGGCCTCGGATCATGTTCTTCTCAACTCCTATGTCCTCGATCTTGTCTTCTCTCCTTGTGGCTTTTGCTCATCTCTCCTCTCGCTCCGTAGATGCAAATTGATGGTAATTTTTGTATTTTTCTAAATTTTTGAGAACAAAATACTACTCAATATGTGTAAAAATCACTCTTGAGATTGTACCATTGTAGATCCGTATTATTGTGTAATTTTTTGGTTTTGAAATTGATTTTTTGGAGTTAATTCAACATTTGTACATGGGGAATTTTCCCCGCTGGGATCGGGTACCCTTGGAGTCGGGGTCGGGAGAACATTCGTCCCCGAGCGGTGGACGGAAGGATGCCCGGGCAGGGGGTAAGGAGGCCAATCCTCGGCCCCGATCCGCCCGTTGCCATTCCTAGGTATTGGCGGGCATTCAATCAGGGAATGACTTCCCTTGGGTCGATAATTAATATGCGAGAGCATGTGTCTATGTCCTCAAAAAGTGCCTTGGTTGGGGGCTTTCTCAATTTGCTGGTGGAAGGGGACTCCCTTGTACTCATCGACTTGCTAAAGAATGGTATTAATTATTATTTTACCAAAAATTGAATATTAATTGGAAAATTTATTTAGTACTTGCATTAATGTAAACATTAATTTTACAACATTGTTATTTTTCTTAAAAGATGTCCGCCGCCCCTTATACAAAATTCACAATCAATGAGTTCAAAGAGGGATGTACAGTTTGTGTATGAACTTCTAAACAAATATGTGAATGTATTGCAGTTAGCTATACTCGTATAATTTATATTTATAATTGTTTTTAGTTACTTGTTATGTATGTTTCCGCATTTTGATTTGTAAATTTGTGATTGCAATAATTTTGTTGAAAAATGAATTCTCCATTCCTGACTAATTTGAAACGCTAATGATTACGTACAGTATACTATATTCTAAGCCAATATTTCCTTAAAATTGATCGATTTGACTTGTTTCAAATTAAGGTTGGTGTACGCACAACCCACGAAAGATACATATTTTCCCAGCATCAGCTCAATCACTCCTCAATGCAAAAAGAAATCCACTACACGAATTATAAAGACCCAGCCACATTTATAGTATGTGCTTGAGGACACTGAAGAACAAAAACTGATTAAGCCAACCATAACAATTTATTGCTCCTACTAGCATAACAAAGTTTTTGGCCGCCGTCCTGCAATCAATTTGTTGATTAATCTTATCAATTATTTGCTCGCACATCATTAGCTGGGATATCGTTGTAGGTAGGAATATGGAGGATCGGATATATCCCAATTAGGGCCAAAACTTCTTAATTAGAAAAACCACTAAACCAAGTCAATTTCGAAAACAATCTAATGTGAGTTCAACATCATATGAGATACGAAAAGGTCTAAATATATAGAGTCTTACCCTAAAAATAGAGAGATGCATATCCAAGGTGATTAGTAATTAATCATCACTAAAGATTCTAACGCTACAGGACCTGCTCTGAAACTTTTGAGTACTATTACCACTTCCAACAGTAGGAGCTGACACATTAACCACCACATGCTTGCAATCAACCTCCAAATTCCCTTGATTTATCAAACTTGCCGTCATGAAAACGTCGAAACCAAGGTACCCCATCCCCCAAAATCGAAAGCAGGACCTTGCTTGAGACTCAAGTTAAGTGCAGCGGGCTGAGCCCTCAAAAGGGTGACATTTCTTTTCCTTTGGGTGAACCCAGGTAATGCGTCCGTGCCTAGGTTTTGCTTGTCCTTGAAGACCGACACTCGGACCCTCCGGTACTTGAGCTTCAACTTGCGGTTCTGGTTGTGGGCGCCGATCGTGAGGTCAAAGAAGGAGGTTAGGTGGCCGGTGGCGGTTAGATTGAAGCCGGTGACCGAGGCTTGCTCCACGGAGAAGGTCGGGTACCTAGGCTTGACCACTTGATAGTAGATGATGATGGGTAAGCCAAACAATATAAAGCTGGCCAAAATAGATATGATGGTGAATTTCAGGCAAGAAAACATAATAATTTCTATTTTAAATTTTGATAAGCTTCGTATTTGGGGAGAGAGGCTGCTTAAAAGGGTGGTCTATAACTGCATTTTGCAAGATCACTTCAATAAAAATTCGGCGTGATTTTATTGTATAATAAATATTTTTTAATGTAAATCCATGGTCAAAACTATGCAAATGTCAACATGTTCTTTCGTTGAAGAGTTCTTGATAGCGTAGTCCTGTAGAATGAGAAGAAATCACCAATTAAGAAACAAGTTTAAATTAATTATGACTTTTCTGTATTCAATCAAAATATAAGAAATTAAACTATTTATTTATCAAGAATGACTTAATTATTGAAATATATTTCAAAGTAGGAAATCATAACTTTTTAATTCATCCAAACTTTAAATTTTTCTATATATTGATTCTTTTTCATAATGTAAACAAATTATTGTTTCATAATGTAAAAAATAAAACAAATTAATGATAATAATGAAATAAAACCAGGTGCCAATTGCATATGTCGATCTTTTTCTTTTTCTTTTTTTTTTTTTTGCACTTTTAAAAAAACATATTTCAAATTAAAGGACATCAGTCTTTATATTTTGCTAGAAAGTATACTGAAATGTTGTAATTTACATGTATTAATACCAAGGTTGAATGTTAAAATTTTAAAATAAAAAAGAAATAAATAATGTGTAGATTAGAAAATGTCAATAATTAACAGAGTACATTCTTCTATTTTGTTTCACTCATTAAAAAACAAATAAAATAAAATAAATTTTCAAGTTGTTTGCACCATGGGTTATTACGGACTCAATATGTATGACAACATCTCTCATCCGGGCTAAACGTAATTGGGTAGAGTGGCAACAACGTACTTACTCTTCTCATCATTTATCATCATCTTCACCTCTTCACTTAATTCCCATATACAAGCCCACCTCTTTAGTAAGATGGTCTACTCCTCCAGGCGACTTCATAAAAATCAATTTCGACAACACCTTTTCTTGGACAAGCGCAACAGCAAGTTATGTTTTACGCAATTAGAAATGAGGTCTCACTCAGGCAAGCACTAGATTCATGTACAAAGCATCTATACTTGTGTTTGAAGTTAAGGCTATGCTAGATGGTATTAAAGCAGCATTAGATGTGGGTTTCACACACATACAAGTTGAGGGAGACAACAAGTTAGTTATACAGGCCGTTCGGGTACCATCCAAATCCCATGGAGGATCCAGATCGCTGGTTCACGATATACAAAATATGTTGTTCTCGATTTACTTAATTAATCATATTTTCAGAGAGGGTAATAAGGTACCTGATTGTAATGTCAAATTAGAATAGAATGTGTTATAAGTTTTACAGTTACCTTTACATCATCCCTTTGCAAGAGTTTTCAAATATTCTAATTATTTGTACTTATCTTTCCCACAAAAAAAAAAAAAACTATTTATCCATCAAACCGGTAACACATTCTAAAACTCCAGATACACAACAGAATACAAACTCAAACCCGCATATCAGTAATAGAAACATGGACAGGACGGCTGACAAGCGTGATCATTAAAACAAAACCCACCGCAACAAATACATAAATAGTAGTATACAATTATGAAAGATGCCTACTCTGGGCTTGCTGTTTCTTCATTCTTTTCAGTAGTTGGGTCGAATGACAAGGCCTGGGTGAAGGTCATGATGCCCTCAAAATTAGCGAAGTTGATGGAGCCACCAATGGAAGCAAAGGAGGAGAATCCCAGTTTATGGGAATGAGAAGCGTTGGTAGCGCAGCTGAGACTTTCGCCGTATCGATTTTCCACCTTTTGTTCTACCGACGCCCTGGGATAATAGTTTGGCACCTGAATTTCAGTGTGACACTGGACAGCCATCAAAGTATGATAGTTATTATCAAAGCACAAATACCCGATTTCTTCTTCCCATTTTATTTGCTGTTTTCATACATGTTCCAAATTATTTACCTAGTTTCACGTATTAATTAAAACGAATAAAATACTTGTTATTTTAATATTATGAGAGAATATGAAGAAAATATAAAATTTATGACAAAATTTATATTAAAAGATCAAATTGTCTCAAAATTTCATTAAAAATAAAAAAATAATAAAAAAGGAGAAAAAAAGTAATTAATAAGGATAAAATTGATAAAGTAGGCCAGTCACTAATATGTCATGAAATGTAAAGTAACAGTTATTGTAAAACAAAAACAATTAGTTAAATTGTCACATATATACTCCTAGCAAGCTAAGTATGACATTGGCAATGATAATATTTTTTACCAAAATAAAATGGGATAGAGTAACAAAATTTATGTATAAATAAGACAAAAAAATAACCAAATCCGCAAGGGTCCCCCGCCCCAAGCTGGAACAGGCTGAGATTACAAGTAGAGGGTGGGGTAGCAACAACATACTGGACACTAGTCTCATATAATATTATTTGTTTTATACATTAATAAATGCAATTAGACTTAATGAATTATTTGACTTAAATAATAGATTAATTTTAAATTGGGTTATGTTTCATATTAATATTATTTTAGGTCAATTTGGGTTTAAGTCAAGTTAATTTTTGTTCAACAAAGTTTCGTCAAATGAGTTTGTATAGTAAAAATAAATAATTTTGTCGGAAATTTTGATTCAGATCGGGGCAATTCAAATTTGTATGTTCACTTTGAGACGAGCATGTTTTGAATTTGAGTATGTTATAAGTCAAGGCGGTTTAGTTCAAATTTCAAATCAGTTTTGATTATATCTAAATGCGGTGAACAATAGATTTCAATAAATTGATCAGAGTAAGACCAAGCACTTGTTATAGAGAACAAGGTTTAGCAACATATAATCTGAATATATATAGCAATAAATGATCAACATAGTAAAACAAAAAATATATATAGTGGTTATTCTTGAAGGAAAGCTTACCCGGCCGCCTTGTTCGCCGGCTTTAAAGAGAAAGAAAAACTGGCAGGAGGGTATTCCATGGGCGTCGTAGGCCGCATAGACGACGGCGCTGGTCGAGTACTGATAATTGCCGATTCTTGAGAAAGCCCCCACTGTCCATTAGCGATGATCAAGGGGTAAGGAGACTCCAGAATTCCCCCATCACTGCAGTCGGAGTCGATCGTGACTGAATCCCCAGTAGCGTTGTAGATTAGGCAAAACATATGGTCCCTGGAATACGTACTTGCCTTTTTCAGAGTTTCCAAATACGCTCGAGCATCGGCATACTTACCTTCTGATTCCTTGGTCCACAGAGCCACAGCTGCCCTGTCTCGTCGGGTTAAGACCACCTCGTTCTCGTATTCCGCCATCTGCTTCAGCGTTGCGTTCGTTATCGGCGTCC
Source organism: Talinum fruticosum (assembly GCA_021018815.1). NCBI lineage: Eukaryota > Viridiplantae > Streptophyta > Magnoliopsida > Caryophyllales > Talinaceae > Talinum > Talinum fruticosum. Next base: position 959,278 of record JAITYX010000109.1, read on the forward strand.
CGAACACATTACTGCTCGCCATGCTCGCACGTCTCTCAGATTGATTGATTGATTGTTTCAGAAGAAAGCCAGGCCAGACAACTTCATAGTCAATATAACAAAGCCGCTTCAAATACTCCTCAAGCAGCCAAGCTTCGATGGCATCATCAGATCTGATTTGTGGGGAATGAGTTTACCTTTTCTTTTCTTTTCTTTTCTTTTAGGTCGCTACCATCCTACCCCTTCGTTCACAAAGTGGTCTTTGGTACATGAAAAATATTAGTGCAAATAGGATTTTGCAAATAGGAAAAGAAATTTATTTTTAGAAATAAAAATAAGTTTATGATTTTTTCCCATTATTATTAAGCTAATGACTAAAATTAAAGAGGACAAAATTTTTCATCAAAAAAATTATGATTCAATTCCAACGCTTTTGTTTGATATGTTACAGAGTTAAAATTGAGAATTTCATAAACAAAACTCAAACATAAATATATGACTTTATAATTTAATGGCAATTTTTCATTCCCAAGTTTTCTCTTCCGCCCTGTAATAATTTGGCTAAATTTCTGTTTATCTATTCCAAATCTTAAAATTTAATTTTTTCTTTCCTAAATATCAAACATTGAACTATATATCCAATTATATCCACCAATTCTCACGTACGTATCTTACATTTAAGATAATTTATATATATTATACTTTTGGATGTAAATTTTCGTATTTCACATATTGATAAAGTTTTTAAAAATTATTACTAAAAATTTGAGTTTAAATCTCACTTTATATCGATCTTTACTCTCATTCATATTGATAAAATATAATCATTGTTAGCATGTTAAGATTCCTAGCTAGTAGTACTAATTTCTTGCAATTATATATTACTAGCTTTGAATTGCACGTAATACGTGCATGATTAAATTAAGTTCAAATATAATAGTTTTTATTATATTTGAATATTATGGTAATTATCAAATTGAACCCTAACTTAACCATAATATTCAAATATAATAAAAACTATTATATTTGAACTTAATTTAATCATGTACGTATTACGTGCAATTCAAAACTAGTATAACTACAAAAAAGGACAATGTGAAATCATAATCTATATAGTGAAATATATTTATATAACTTGTAATTGTAGAACATGAAACAAATAAAAGGACATATTAAATTTAATTACGGAACTGTGCTCTCATACTCAATACTTTATTAACTTTCTCAATAAATTTAAAATGATGAAATGGGTTTTAATTGCCCTTCCATCTATGTATGCCATATTTTAAAGATTTTTAGGGAACTCAATTTGTTAGAATCATATAACTATCCATGTCATAAATAGAATAAAAACATCAAATATAATTAATATTTTAACTAATTGTAGTTTATAATTCATGTAAAAGATATATATTACATTACGGACAATGGGTAAGGTGATGAATGATTACCTTCGATATTAATATTTAAGTTTTAAGTAATATAATATTTACACAATAATTCTGAAATTTTTTTAAAAAAGGTAAAAAATTTGTTATATACTTTTGAATAAAGTCTTAACATATTACATATATAAGAATTATTATTAATTTAATCACAATAAAATAAGCCTATAATAGAAAAAAAAATAACAAAAGCTTAAAATCAATAAGTACATAGGGAGTGGGAGAAAATATTACCTAAATAATAAAGTTAAATATTTTTTAAAAAAACTTAGGAAAATGTATACATACTATAAAAAATATAAATATATATATATATATATATATATATATATATATATATATATATATATATATATATATATATACTAAATTAAAAATTATGAGTTAAATTAATGAAACTTTTATATAATCTAAGTTCTGATAAATTACTTAAGTTCTTTAATATAATGCTATTGAATTTGTAAATTAAAAAATAAGGAAATATGAATATTTTTTTAAAAAATAAGTAATCATATCAACTGTTAATATTCTTGTGAAAATATATATAATATTTGTAAAAACAGTGAAAAAGCATTTAATAAGAATGAGAATAAAACTTGTTGTGAACATGTGTAGCTATATATATATATATATATTCTTCCCTATTTATTTTTCATCTCTTGTTCAAGAAGGCATATATGAAGTTTTTTTGGGTATTTTTTCAATCGATGCATTTTATTATTTGGAGAGAGAAAGTAGAGAGATGGGAATGTGAGAGAAGTAAATGACTTGGAATGACATTTTTATAATGATTGCCTAGTTTGACAATAATGTCTTTATTATTTGATATTAATTAGTTGCTAAATACATAGAGAAAATATTTAATTAGTAAGGGTATTTTTGTCTTGAAAAGTTCTACAACACTAAGGCCCTCTTAACTTTATATATAACATAGATATAACATAGATAGATAGATATATAAAGGGAATAAATTATCCAAACTTTATACGTTATATTAATTCATTTATCCAAGTTTCAAACTTTATAACTTAGACTTTATTTATTTATAATTTTGTTATTATCCAAGGTAATTCATATAAGAAACCAATTTCATAATGTATTTTTATAATTATGCTAGATAAAAAATAATTAATAAATTTGATGAGAAAATAGTTGACAACAAAAATTGTATTAAAGAAAAAGGATATATAATTGGGGGAGGGGACTGAGAGAGATTAATGGGAGTGGGTCTGTCTATTTGCACGCGGGGAGGGAGGGAGGGAGGGAGTGAGGGGGAAAGAGAGGGGATAATGGTTAGTTAAATTGTAAGGATAAATTTATTCAGAAAATTTATACAAAACTAAATCCCTCTTCCCTTTATTATAACATAAATAAGAGTAATTTATACTATAATATTTATTTATTTATCCAAGGTCCAAAATTTAAATTTAGACTTTATTTATTTTAATTTTCCTATTATCCAAGCTAGTTTATATAAAAAACTAAAATTTTCATGTATTTTTATAATTATGCTAGATCAAAAATAGTTAATAAATTTGATTAAAAAAATAGTGAATAACAAAAATACTCCCCAACTCTACATGTGAGGATAGATAATTGGAGACAGACAATATTTTAATAGGGGCTTGAGAGAGAGAGAGAGAGAGAGAGAGAGAGAGAGAGAGAGAGAGATGTATGCGTAACTGCAGAGAGTGAGAGAGGCAGATGTATTGGGGGGGGTTAACTGGAGAGAGAGAGAGGGAGGTTACAAGAGAGAGGGGGCAATTGGAGAGAGAAATTGCATAAAACAATAACATGACATTTTTATCCTTAAAATTTAAGTTAAAGAAGGGATAAATATGGTACATTAAAATTTATACACCATTTTGCTCTTTCCTTTATATATAACATAGATAGATATACACTTTGTATTATTCACAGTGATCGCTTCAACACTTAAAGCGTACTGTTTGACCTAAATTTTAAAATCATTTTGAATTTTAAAAATTAAAATTAGGTCAAATACTAATTTTTTAAAAATTAAAACTGTTTTTTAATTTTGGAAAAAAATTCCCCACAAACACAAATAGCAAATAACTATTTTATTTCTAATTTATGAAAAAACTCACTAATAATCACTCATAGCATCATTCTTTCTCTCATTTCTTTCGGCGTGATATACATCTCTTCTCTCTCCTCTATCTGTCTGTCTCTCTCCCTCTATCCCTATCTCTCTCTCTCTCTCCCTCTCTCTCTCTCTTTTGTTTTATTTCTATCTCTCAATTCTCTCTCTTTTTTAAAAATTTTAGCCAAATAAATTAATTATTTAAAAAGCACTTATATAAAATTTATGCCAAGCATTTCAATTTTTCTCCAAAAAAATTTTTAAAAAATAATTTTTAAAAAATAATTTTTTTAAAATTAGGCCAAAAATGCTCTAAATAATTTTTCCATAATTTGCGATGGTAATTCCATTAAAGTGTTTGACCCCATAAATTAAAATAAATAAAAATTGTATTACTCATTTGGAGTATATTTAAATTATAATTTACTCAGAAATAATTAAAATCATGATTTATCGGAGAATATAAAGAAAAAAAAATCTTATACTATGTGCTTTAAACTTAGAAATTGGATGAATTTGACATAGAGCAGAACTCTAGTGAGTATGCAAAAGACTTTTAGCTTGGAACGGAGGACAGGAGAGCTCTGCTTGGGATGATGAACATTAGAAAGGACATGTTAGAGTAGTATCGGAGCCAAAGGTTTGACTCAAAATCTCTCGCTTTCTTCTTCCTTAAGAAAACACCCTATCCTAACCCTAGCCCTACCCAGCAGCCGCCCACTATTAAAAAAAAAAAAAAAAAAGAACTTGTTGTGTGCTCCCTTTACACAGAAAAACCCTAGCCTAACCCTAGCACAACCATGTTCTCTCTCTTTCATGGCTATTCTAAGCCTTGACTCACCGCCGGCCACTTCCGCCACCGCCGTCTCGGGCCCCTGCACCGCCCCTATGGACGGTGCTTCCTCCGTGAACCCCTTGTCGGCGTCCAACCCTTTTTCTTCTCTCATTGTTTCTACCTCTGTTTTAGTTCCCCTTATTGTGGGCTCCGTCATCCATGCCGCAGCCCACCTCCGGGTTCGCTTTCCTACTGCCGTCGCCTCTGCCGAGCGTTAGGCTCACGTCGCCACCGTCGGCGCCTTTCATCCACCGAAGTCGAGTATCACGCTCTTGGTTATATAGTTGCTTAGACACTTTGGCTTCGCAAGCTTTTATTTGATGTTGTTATCACCCTTGCCACCCTCGTGCGGTTACATTATGATAATGTCGATGCTACATATATGATCGCCAATCTGGTGAATCACGACCACAACAACATATAGTCTGTGGTTTATCCTTAAGGGTTATCCTATAAACAGTTTCATATTCTTAAATCCAAGTTGTCCGTGCATACCCTCGATTAGCTTTAAGAGACGTAATAGAGTATTAGAAATATTATTATATATAAAATAATTGTAAATTATTTTTCTACATTATTTCCTATATATATAGAATGCCGGACTCATATATTGGTTTGTCATTCCGCCATATATCTTTCGTAGGTCATTAATATCGCCTGTCTCTTTAAAATTGGAGTGAATACATCAAATTACTGATTACTAATGTGCTACATATACTATACCTATCGTAAACAACACAAGGCTTCGATCGGTCCATGCATAAATTTAACCATCCTTAACAACGAAAGCATCTTCTTAATCCCGTAACAAATAAACTTTGGCCCAATAAGTCGGAATTCTCCATTCCCGATCAATTTCAAATGCTCATAAGCACGTACAGTATGCTTTATTCCAAGCTAATATTTCATTAAGGTAAGATTGGTCGATTTAACTTGTTTAAAATTAAGGTTGACATATGTGTACAGCTTTCCAACCCACCAAAGAAACATATTTTCCTAGCATCTTCAATGCAAAACAGAATCTACTATGCAAATTAAAGACTCGGGCACACGGGCTTAGGGACACACTAAGAACAACTACCTCGCTCCACAAATTTCTTCACAAGAGGAATTTTTGTGCCCCATATTTAAACCTGGGAGAAGTAAGTGGAAGGTAGGGCCACACACCACTCGACAATTATAACAATTTATTGCTCCTACTAGCATAAGAAAGTTTTTGGCCGCCGTCCTGGAATCAATTTTTTGATTAATTTTATCTAGACATGGCAAAGCCGACTGAACCGAACGGGTCAACTCGAACGACCGAAACCCAAACAGAACCGACATCCGAAAGAGTTGAACCGATTTTGACCCGAAAATCGAAATGAACCGACCCGAACCGAACCGACCCGAAATCTAATGAACCCCGATTCCAACTCGAACCAAAATGACCCGAACCGAACCGAAATGACCCGAACCGAATCGGACCCGAATCGATTTAATCTAAATAAAAGTGACCCAACCCACATTTTTTTAGGATTGACTTTTGTGCCTATAGTGGCACAATTTTGAATCGATTTTGACCCAAAAAGTGACCCGATTACGACCCGATTCGAAATTAACCCGAATCGAACCCGAACGAGATTGACCCGAAGTTGAACCGAACCGAAGTTGACCTGAACCGAAACCGAATCAGACCCGAACGAGATCGACCCAAAGTTTTTGTTGAAGAGTTCTTGATAGCTGGTCCTGTGGAATGAGAAGAAATCACTAATTAAGAAACAAGTTGAAATTAATTATAAAATTGCATTTTGACTTTTCTGTATTCAATCAAAATATAAGAAATTAAACTATTTATTTATCAAGAATGACTTAATTATTGAAATATATTTCAAAGTAGGAAATCATAACTTTTTCATTCATCCAAAATTTAAATTTTTCTATATATTGATTCTATTTCATAATGTAAACAAATTATTTTTTCATAATGTAAAAAATAAAACAAATTAATGATAATAATGAAATAAAACCAGGTGCCAATTGCATATGTCGATCTTTTTATTATTTTTTTCACTTTTAAAAAACATATTTCAAATTAAAGGACATCAGTCTTTATATTTTGCTAGAAAGTATATTGAAATGTGATGGAGAAGAATATTGTAATTTACATGTATTAATACCAAGGTTGAACGTTAAAATTTTAAAATAAGAAAAAGAAATAAATAATGTGTAGATTAGAAAATGTCAACAATTAACAGAGTATATTCTTTTATTTTGTTTCACTCATTAAAAAAACAAATAAAATAAAATAAATTTTCAAGTTGTTGAACTATGGGTTATTACGGACTCAATATGTATGACAACATCTCTCTCCTGGCCACTAGATATAATACTTAGTGATGGTGGGAATATTCAATAACCATTTTATTACAATTTAATTATGTCATTGGGAATTTTTCTATTTAAAAGCACTTACTATGACAGGTATATTACGTTTATTTTTATTTTTTTTAATGGTAAGTATGGTTTTTTTTTTTTAATTGGACCCTTGTATACAAGGCTTGGCAACCCAATGGAGTAAGGGAACCGGGCTCAAACAAAGATGGCTCGTTGTGATCTAACAAAAATCCTTAAACAAGAGGAAACATGTGGAACTAGTGATCATATAACATAATTAATATTAATGAGATATTGGCATAGTAGTTAAGCATGATGACTTAAGTATATTAGGTTCGAAGTTTGATTCTCCATCACCTATTGTAATGTAATTGAACTAGTTGGATATATAATGTAATTAATTTTTTAATGCAATTATAATTGCATATTTTGATACAATTATAATTACAAATAATTTTTTGTTGTAATATTCTCATATTGCAAAACAAGTAATAGAAACGCAAAAACAAATTTATTTACTTTACAAAATCATATATATATATACCCTACTGCAATTTATCCTACTTTATTATTCTATTGCATAACCATTTCAGAAGATATGATAAAAGGAAGGAAAAAGACAATTTGGCTATCAAAATTGTGATATAAAGAAGAAATAAGAGCATGAGGTTTTAGAAGAAGAAGGTGAAGGTATAACATAAAGTTACCATGACAAAACAAGAAAGATGACAAATAATGATGTCATTTTCTACCTAAAGATTCCTTACATTTTCTATATAAGAATGTTCTTCCAATAGGTGAATGCATCAGTTTTTCATGAGTGAATTTAGAGAGTACTAAAGTATATTACTTCCTTTGTATTTTCAAGACCAATTTCAGATTTTGTTTAAGCAAGTTTTCTTATTTCTATCACTATTATTTTATTAAATTTTAAGTTACTCTAATATTTTATTCTAGGATCCTACTAAATTGGTATCGAGCAATAATTGCATTTTATTTATTGTATGTGCATTTAGACGTTGATTAAACGTTGGTCAGCCTTAAATCCGTTTGTCGCCCAATAGTGGTGGTCTCGGTTGGTAGTCCCGTTAGTCCCGTCATTTGCGAGTAGTATTGTATTTAGAATGCATTAATTATGTCTTCTAAATTACGTAGATTATTTTGTTTGGGTCTCGATAGTAATTCTAGTGACATAATAAATAGTCAAGAGATTACAACATAACCTTTATTTAAGGCCCCATCACCTAATGAATATCATAATTGGATTATACATAAGGTCAAGCCCGAGACAATTTACAAAATAGGTACATTTGATTTTTCCACTACTTATTCTGTCAAACCTCATCAAGAAATTATTAGTTTACAAAATGGTCTACAAACAATTTCATTAATCAAACAAGAGTCTATTAATAATCATTTAAAGGCAAATTATAGATTTATGCACATAGGTCTTGTTGAAGTTGTTGTTAAACCGTTTGTTAGAAAAGGAATTAAAGCCCCTATTTATATGGCTCTCGGAGACAAACGATTAAAGAAATATAAGTCCTCTTTATTAGCTATGATTCATACTAACATTTGCAATGGTCCAATATTCTTCGATTGCTATCCAGATTTTCCGGTTGATCTTACTTATCCAATGACAATTGAATCGTTAAAACTAGATGTTCACGTGCAAGGTGATGAATTTTATGATTTTAAAAATTTTGTTGTTATGTATCGAGTTCATTTTAGATTAATGTCTACAAACCTTAATACAAAATATTTAAGTCATCTCCCTCTAGTTCAAAAGATCCTGTTTTACTTGAAATAGTTGATAAGAAACCCGCCGTCTTTACAGACAAAATTTCTTAAATGGGATGAAATTACAATCCTACATGAGCTCGAACTAGAAAATGCTCAACCTCCTACACAATTAGAAGAAAAAGATATTGATCAAATTATAGAAGAACGTGATGGTAGAGCACTTATCGATTTAAATCTACGAGGGAAAATATTTCTAGACCTAACTCTTCCAATTCTAGGAAATCCTTTTCAGATTATTCTTCTATTAGGACAGAAACTCTTAGCAATTCTCAAAGAGATAGGTTTACAGCTCCCATGCCGAGCTTGTTCCAAATTGTTCCTCTTTTACGTCTTCTAGAATGGGAGGATGAATTAATGTCATTACAAAAATTGGATTTGAAATAAATTGGTCTTTTTTAAAACAAGATTATTATTCCCAGAAAAATATACATTATGGAAAATGGTTTCAACAATTTGATGAGAACCTTAAAGCCAAAATTAAAACAAAATGGATAGCCGATATGACTAGATTATCAGCCAATATTCCCTTTTTATATGGTTCCCTATATTTTTCCCATATTTAGGACTTCAAAATGTTTATTCAATTCTTAATATTAATGTCCAAACAACACTTCTAAAAGTGTGGCACCTTCAAGGTGGCAGTAGTTTTGTTGTTGTTCATCCTCCCAAGACTCGAAGCAATTACACTCAAAATAAATGATGAAAAAGTCATTGCATCACCTTATAAAAGAGGTTGGGGGTGACAGTAGCTACTGCTGATGATCTTAAAAAGATCCATCAACAGGAAAATTATACAATAGTAGAGTAACTAACCTTTGTGTCAACAAAATTAGACACAAAAATTTAGGTCTCCTGAAAGTTCTAACAAGTAATACAAAACCTTCTGATTACATAGACAATATCTCTAAACCTTTCTTTAAACTTGATAGTATTCCTAAGCAAAATGAAAAATCCCTAGTCAAAGTTGTTTCAAATTCTAGTGCTAGCCTTCTGGATAGTATCTCGTAAACAAATAAAAGATATTGACATTGCTCTAAAAGGCAAATCTATTAGTTATCTTGATAGGACTTGCCAACTACAAAGTAATGACACTTCTTCTTAACTTGAATCAGATTCATATAATGATGAGTTAGTTGCAATTAAGACTTTCCAAAACACTTATGAAGAGGATAATGAGCAACCTTCAATAAACAAAATTAAATCATGGAAAAATTCCAAACCTAGAAATTATTACCCTAAGCCCACTCCTCCAACCATTCAATATGAAAAAAAGGAGAATTTTCAACAGGACATTATGATGGAAATTCTATTTATGAATGGAACATAGATGGAAAATCCGTACATGAAATTTTATCCACATTACAAGAAATGGGTATGGCAATTATTGCCTACAAACCAAAAAGATATATCACTAAAGATGTTGCTTCAGCACTTGCTCTAGGCTTTACAAGACAACTTAAGAATTGGTGGGACAACTTCATGACTCACGAAGAAAAAACTTCAATCTTGAATCACACTACAAAAATCAAACAACAAAATGGGATAGAAAGAGATGAAGAAGATGGTTATGAACTTTTAATTCATACTATTACTCGCATTTCATTGGCAACTCAAATGAAGGACAAGCAGTTGCTAAACATGTCCTTATTAACCGTAGATGTCCTAGTTTAAGTGTTTACAGATGGTATAAAGACGTTTTCCTTACTAATGTCCTTAAACATGAAGACGGAACCCAAAATTTTTAGAAAAAAGATTCATTGCTGGTCTTCCTAAACTCTTTGGAGAACAAATCCTTACTAAATTAAGATTACTTTTCGGCATAGATAATATTCCTTTTAGTCGTCTTACATTTGGACAAATTTTTAGAATAATTAAAAGTGAAGGACTTGTCCTTTGTAACCAACTCAAATTACAAGCCAAATACTGATTAGAAAGAGCTCAGTCTCGAAGAGAAATGGGAACTTTTGTGAAGCTTTTGGTTTCACAAAAATTGAAGCCCCATCTAGAAAAATTAAAAGAGCTGGAAGAGTCTTTACGAAAAAACAAAGAAAACCTTTCAAAACTTTTACTCCAAAACGGATACTCCTAAAATAAATTTTCCAATGATAAACAAGTTTAACAAGAAGAAAATTGTTTGTTACAAATGTGGCAAAGTTGGTCATAAAGCTTTCCAATGTAAAATAGAGAAGAAAATTAACGAACTTTTTGTTGAAGCTCCCGACTTATAAAAGAAACTATTATCAATTTTAGCCCTCAATTCTTCCGACTCGGATAATAAGGAAGATTATTTCCTTATTACAGAAGACGAAGACTCAAGTTATGAGTCTTCTCCAATTAAAGAACTTAATGTTATTACTGATAAAAGTCAAAAGGAATTCCTAGTGGATTTAATAGGAAAAATTTCTGACCCAGAGATAAAGAAAGAATATCTAGAAAAATTAAAACAACTCATTCTCAATGAAGAGCCAAAACCCTTTAAACTCGACCATGAAACTCCAAATCTCTCTAAACTATATCAAAAATACCCAATTCCAAATCCTTTTGAACAAATTATTACAAAAGATATTCAAGTCTGAAGTTAGTGAATTAAAGACTCAAGTTAGAATCCTTAAGCAAGATATTTTACAACTAAAAACTAAAGACCTTGAGCTTGAAACCAAATTCGCTATTTTATAATCTCATAAGACTAGTTCTTCTATTCTAGAGGATGATACCTCTATACCTCACATCTCGATAGAAGAAGTTCTAGACGATCAATTCCTACAAACTTTATCTCAAATTACCTTCTAAAAATGGTATTCTATAGCCAAATTAGGTGTTGGAGATTTCTTTATAAGTATAGTAGCTCTTATCGACAAGTGGAGCGGATAAAAATTGCATTAGAGTAGGAATTGTTCCAACCAAATATTGTGAAATGACTAAAGAAAACCTCTCAGAGTGCAAATGGAGAACCTTTAAATATTAGATATAAATTAAATAATGGATACATCCAAAATAATGACTATTGTTTTAAAAATGTATTATTGATCGTTGACAATATTACGAATGATCTCATTCTTGATATTCCATTTCTCACTCAAATTTATCCTTTTTATGCTAATAAATTAGGAGTGCACACTAACATTATGGGTAAACAAATTTCCTTTAAATCTTTATCATCTCGCTAAGCAAAGAGATGTCTGTCTTTTACAAACGTCCTCTATTTTTCGACAAATTAATAGTTTACAATATAAGCAAACTATAATTACCCATTTACAAAAAGTGATTTCTTATCTCAGGATCAAAGAACAGCTTGCAAAATCCTTCAATTCAGAAAAAATTCTTGATCTAGAACAAATCACAAAGAAACAAATATGTTTTGATGTTCCTAATGCTTTCCGAGAAAGAAAAAGGCACATAGTTTTCTTACCTTATATAAAAGATTTTGATGAAATAAATATTCCTACAAAAGCTCGCCCAACTCAAATGAATTTAGAGCTTCTCGAGCACTCGTAAAAGTGAAATTCAATACCTTTTGGACAAACAACTCATTAGACTTTCAAAGTCTCCTTGGAGTTGTGCTACATTCTATGTTAATAATATTGCTAAAAAGGAATGTTGAGTTCCTATACTCGTTACCAATTACAAACCCCTCAATAAAGTTCTCCAATGGATTCGATATCCGATACCTAATAAAAGAGATTTACTAAGTTGATTATTTGACGCTAAAATATTTTTAAAATTTGATATGAAATCCGGCTTCGAAAAATACAAATTGCGAAGTCGATCGATACAAGACAATATTTACTGTTCCATTCGGACACTATGAATGGAATGTTATGCCCTTTGGATTAAAAAATGCTCCTTCCGAATTTCAAAATATTATGAATGACATTTTTAACGCATATACCTCTTTTATCATTCTTTATATTGATGATGTCCTGGTGTTTTCCAAAACGATTGATCAACATTTCAAACATTTACAGATATTCTCGCATATTACTAAGAAAAATGGATTAGTCTGTTTCAACTTCAAAAATGATTTTATTTCAAACAAAAATAAGATTTCTTGGACATGACATTTATCGAGGAACCATAAAACCTATTATGAGATCACTCACTTTTGCTGAAAAATTTCTAGATGAAATAAAAGATAAAAACAATTGCAAAGGTTTTTAGGTTGTCTTAATTATGTTTCTGATTTTTTTCCAAATCTAAGACAAATGTGTGCCCCTCTCGTTTAGAAGGCTTAGAAAGAAGCCCATTCCTAGACAATACAACATACTCGAAATAGTCGGACAAATTAAGCATATGGTTAAATCTTTACCTTGTCTTAGCATACCTCATCCAAATGCACATATGATAGTTGATACAGATGCATCCGATGTAGGATATGGTGGTATACTCAAGCAAAAATGACAGGTCTTGACAAAAGAGAACAACTTGTACGATTTCATTTAGGAATATGGCTCGGTCCTCAACAAAAGTATTCTACCATTAAAAAGGAAATTTTATCTATTACTCTTTGTGTTTCAAAGTTTCAAGATGATTTATTCTATAAAAAATTTCTTTTAAGAATTGATTGTAAAGCTGCCAAAGATATTTTCCAAAAGGATGTTTAAAATTTGGTTTCTAAACAAATATTTTCCGGATGGCATGCAATTTTATCTTCCTTTGATTTCGAAATAAAATTTATCAAAGGAGAAAGTAATTCACTTTCAGATTTTCTTACTAGAGAGTTTTTACAAGGAAAGAGTGACAAGACAAAATTTTGTAGGGGTCAACATAAGTAAACAGAAGGACAAAGGAAAAGGTATACAAAAAGTTGAAGATTACCAGTTGGTTTCGCACCCAGGAACTTTTCAAGATATCAAAATACCAGCTCGTAACATATTCCATTCTCTTACAAATTTCCCTCCTTTACCCTACAAAACTATTGTCACAAATCCTACTGCTACCCAATACCATGTTAAGTTTATAGAACATTTGTTTCTTACAAATTATAAATCCCCTCTATCAAATGATCTTATCCGACAATTTATCCAATGAAGATTTGGGAATCTCCATTATCATACCGACCATCCTCAAAAGAACCTAATGATTGTACAAGTTTATTCTTGTACATTCGCATTCAATTGACTTCACCCATACAAAAGATAAAACAAATCATGACTACATACTTTATTCCAAGTGCATCACCGCAAAGTTATTGGTTCCCATGAGTGGAAGAACCCATTTGAAGAGAGGCAATTTTCCATCCCCTATCGAACACAATCTTACAACTACAATGATTACAAAATGGCTTGGTATAGAGTATTTCTCTATAGACTAGATGTCAACTCCTGGTTCTTCAATTTTCATAATACTTGCACTACCAACTTCCCAAGTATGGTTCTATCATTGGTGGACCCTTTTGGTGCCACTTTCTCTATTTTGCCAACGTAAGCTAGAGAAGGATGGGATCAATGGCTCAAAGGCTCAACTTTTGATCCTTTTGTAAAAGAAGTACAATTCTTTCGGACATTTAATGTTGCATGGATTTTTAGTTGGAATACCGATTTCAAAATTACCTACGTAATCCTTATCCACTTTCAATTGGTCCGTATCTACAAGGTTAGATGGTGGCCGAGTATAAGACTACACTTTGTAGCAAAGAGAATGTTCAACATTTTCTAAAGACAAAAACAAAGAAATATACGTTGTTTAATCTACCCTGTGCCGAAGCATCAAAACCCTGGCAAGCTTGAACCATCTTCTATTAATCCTTCTACTTCGACAAAAAAGGAAAATTCTTCAAGTACCAAAGGATCGCAAAAATCCCGTTCAAAAGGTTTATCATAAAAGTAACGTGATCTTTTAAAAATCCTTAAAGATGAGGTCGAACTTCGAAAAAATTATTTACAAAAGCTTATGACATAAGACAATTCGGACAAGTGATGAAGATGTTGATTCTACGACATCTTCTACACACCCCGATCCATTTGGAGGTCCTTGTTTACAAGACCCCTTTGAGACATTAAGAGAAGAAGAAGAAAGAGCCCGCAGTCACCCTTGGCAAAAGTAAGGGCCATTTTCTAACCTTTTTCGCTTTGCAGGTATGTTGAGGGAATCCTATTACAATTCGTCTACATATCCGGGTACTTACAAATCTAAGCCTACTGCAATTTATCCTACTTTATCCTATTGCATAACCTTTTCAAAAGATATGACAAAAGGAAGGAAGAAGATAATTTGGCTATCAAAATTGTGACATAATAAAGAAATAATAGCATGAGGTTTCGTAAGAAGAACGTGAATCTATGACATAAAGTTACCATGACAAAACAAGAAAGATGACAAACAATGATGTCCTTTTCTACCTAAAGATTCCTTACATTTTTTATATAAGGATGTTCTTCCAATAGGTGAAGACATCAGCTTTTCATGAGTGTATTTAGAGAGTACTAAAGTGTATTACTTCCTTTGTATTTTCAAGATCGGTTTCGATTTTGTTTAAGTAAGTTTTCTTATTTCTATCAAAAATATTGTAAGTATTCTGTTTACAATTTTCAAGTTTTATTTTATAAATTTGAAGTTTGTGTTATATTATTTTCTTTAGTTTATATTCATATTTTATTACTCGTTAAATTACTATTATATATATATATATATATATATATATATATATATATATATATATATGGGAGGATTCAAGTACGCCCTCCCCTTTAGGTGAGCCCCAACTTTAGGCGAGCACTTTTAATCTCAGCGATTTAATTTTGATTCAATGGCTGAAATTAAAAGAGCAAATTTTGATTTAAAAGAAAAAGAAAATTGTTGGAGGGGATCGAAACCCCCGATCCGGCTCCTCCTCATCCCTCTTCGCTCTTCGCTCTCCCTCTCATCCTCTCTTCTCTTTCTCATCTCGCTGACCATCTCTCACCGTCGGCGTCCACTGCCGACTTCTTCCCACCGTCGGCGTCCGTGCCTCTCGTTGTGCTCTCTCGTTCATCCATCGTTCCTCGCTCGCTACTCGCTGCTCTCTCTCTCTCTGTCGGTCCCTGTCCCTTGTCAACCTCCGTTTAAGTCGCCGGCTACATAGACGCGGCCTAATCCAGCCCCTTCCAACCACCTTCATCCCTCGGTCAACCTCTCGTCCTCCCCGTGTCCCCTTGCACCGCCGTAACCCTAAACGGTAATTGTTAAATTTTTCAACGAATTACTCTTAGCCGATGTTAAACGGAACCTATTTCCCGATTGATTCTTTGTTGCTAATCTAAGCTTCTATCAATTGTTTCTTTGTTGTTAAATGGAACCCTTTTTTGGATGAATTTTGATTAGTTAATATTTGTGTGCAATTTGTTAATTGGAAATTGGGAGATTAGAAATTGAGAGACTGGAAACTTGCTCTTTAATGACACTAAATCAACTGCAAGTGAAGGTTTGCTCTGGGAGAGTCCGAGTCACCCTAGAGGGGGTAAATAGGGTGATAGAAGTTTTTCGTGGAACCTTTGGCTCTTCCGTTAAAAACAAGACAGAGACAGATTCCGAGTCTATCAACAAGGTCGAAAAGATTTAACTCAAAAGGCTATTAAGCGTGAATGAGCAAGAGTCAGTAAACCGTCTCGAGTCTAGAATGAACTCGGAAAGATAACACTTAGAGATTACGTGGAAACCCTCCTGGGGCAGAAAACCACGGACCGTGTCAATCCGGACACGAAGTCAAATTCACTATTTTGAGTCCACAAAATACCGTGAATCGATCGAACCCGAGTTGCTCCCTTAGACAACTCTATACAAGTTTTCCTAGACTCGAAATTCCCTTATCCGATCTAGTACTTCCTAGCTGAGATAACCCTTATAGCTAGGGACAACTAAGCTGAGTTAACCCTTACAGCTTAGTCAAGGGTCCTTACAAAGAATGTAAGAAAGAGTTTGTAATCGAGTACAAGACCTTACAACTCGAAAGTAATGAATTACAGAGTGGGAGTTGTAAGTTGAAGATTGAAAGTAAATACAATAACTTTGAGCAAGTATGTGTATTAACAATATGTTCGGCAACCTTCAAGTCTTGTGAGATGGCTTCTATTTATAGATGACCAGGCAGAGTAGCCGTTATCTTCATCTCGCTGACCGAGAGTCCTCTCGTGACCGTTGATAGAAGCTTTCGAGTCACTCGGAAAGTATCCGTTGTTATATGAACGTTGGATAACGGTTTAACTCTCTTGGAAGTCCCAAAACCATTAGCGGTGTCTTGAAAGATAAGGTGGAAACCACCGTTAAGCTTGGCGTTCAGTTTTCCAGATTTGGAAACAGACAGCCACGACACAATCTACTGGGACTAGAGCGGAGAAGGTGAAGAGCCATGTCTGCTGGTGATTTGACGTTACGAAGCGGTTACTTTTGTATTTTGAAAAGTGTATCCTCAATTGAATAACCTACAAAAGTAAATCAATTTTGATTCTCAAAGTATAAAATACTTTGGCCTAAGATTAGACACGAGATAATAAAATAATTACGATAAATAAACCAACTAATTATCCGAGTCGAAACGGAATGGAATTTTCCGAGTCCAATATCCATGATACTCGGAATTCCATCCGACTTAATCCGAGCGAAGAATCAAGTTCAATAAAGAATATCGAGAGGATTAACTTGATATAGACTAAGCATGAAACAAGCTAAAAGTACTCGACTATAACAAAATAGGACTTATAACCACAAGTCGGATTACGAGTGAGAAAAGACGAAATACTAGTCTATTCAAACTGCGATTAACTGCGAGTGATCGTTGGACTCGGAACAAAGAACCGAGTTTTCGAGTCGCTTACGGATAAGCAAGAAATATAATAAGTAAGAGTTGTATCACTTAGAAGAGATACTATTTTACTCAAATAAGTATCCGAGATACGAGAGAATGCCTTGGAATCAAAACTCTATAGGTATGAGATTGTTATACCCGATTCCTTTTATACAACTCGGAAGAGTATTGAGCGAGTGTTTGAGTCTTCAATCTCCCCTTTTTGATGAAAGGCATTCCATACTTAAACGAAACTTTGTTAGAGAAAAAAATTGATTACGAGTGATTTGCGCATGAGATACTCAATGGATCGAGCAATACTTATATATCGAGCAAAAACAAATAAAGTATGCTTTTAAGTAATTAACATTAACTCGGAAAAGACATGCTAGCAATAATGAACTCGAAGTTAATAATGAAATGCATTAATCCATTAAAATTCAAAAGGGCGGAAAAACTCCCCTAAATAAGACAACAAGTTTTCGACTCTATTTCTCTATTTCTCCCCTTGCCTTTCAGCAAAAACAATCAAGAAAAAGAAGGGAAGAAAAGAGCAAGTAGTACAACTTAGATGTCCGGACAAAAAGAAATAAATTTCGAAAGAAGAAGACTACGCAGGCCGAGGAATTGTGACAGGTGCATGGCGCCTACGAGGGAGAGGGAGATTTCGAGTGGAGGCGGAGGGAGCGGAGGTTCACCGGCGCCGATATGATCTTGATGATGTGCTTGAGCGCGGCGAAGGGAGAACCGAAATTATCGTCGGGGCTCGGCTACGAGTGGGCGACCCGGAGTGAGTGGATCGAGGGGTTCTTCCCTTGGAACCTCGTAGGCTGGAGGGGCTGCTCCGACCGACCCGCTAGAGTAGCGAGGTCTTCGACCCACTCAGACTCGCTGTCCGAGCCGAGTACTGCTATCCGAGCTTGTGGAGCGGTCGACCCTCGGCAGTTCCCACTACTTCTTCTTGGTGTTCCTCCCTTTGCCCGGAAGGACCTGCCTCGGCCGCAGGGTCCTTGGCGTCTGCAGCTTCTGCATCTGCGGCTTCTTCTTCTTCTTCTTCGCTGTCCGAGGAGGTCGGACTCGGGCTCGAAGACGCTTCGGACGCGTCCGAGTCATCATGGTCTCGAGCCGCCTTAGACCGTCTCTCTCCGAGGAGCTTGACCAGCTCCTTCGCTCCTTGACTAGATCCTTCATCTCAAGAACAAGAGACTGCTGCTCTCGGATTTGGGATTGACCGGTCTTTTGGTTGATGGTCGGATTTTGGAGAACAGATTTGAAAGCTCCGAGCATGTCTCCGAAATCGGAAGACACGGAGCCGATCTTGTCCATAAAAGCGGGGGACAAGAGAGCAAAGAGAGTTTTGAGGCACCCGAGGTGGAGGCACCACCAGGTGGAGAGGGAAGAGAGAGAGGGGTTGATTTCGAGTCCGAGGTGGAGAAGGGAGCCTCGGCTCCGAGTTGTGAACCCGGACACCGGGGTCGGTTTCCGGTATCCGTACCCCTGCAGTTCCTTCTTGCCAACAACAACGGCAGCCTCGGACATAGCATTTGGGTCCGAGGGGAGAGGAACTTGGAATTGTTTGAAAACAAGGGTCGGAAGAGCACCGAAAGGAAGGGAGGTGTTCTTCTTGGATTGGAGTTGAGCCGGCACGGCGGCCATGTGCTCAATGATGGAGGGGAAGAGGTCTATTTCGTATCCCTCAAGGATGTCGAAGAGAGCTTTGAGATGCTTGGAGTTGGGGTTCTCCTTGCTGGAATTCTGTGAGAAAAAAGTTCTCATCGGCGAAAGCACGAAGACGAGCTTCGACTTCAAGCGAGTCACGAAAAGTTTTTCCTGGACTCGGGGAATTCTTTGGCGTATTTTTCAAAGAAGTCATCGGCGACTTCGGTGAAAGGAATGGGGTTGCTGTTCAAGAAGAGAGAGGAGACCTTGAACAGGCGGTGGAGGAGAGAGGTGTTTAGACGAACGGTTATGTTACGAACCCTAGAGGTTAGAACATTTTCGGAGTGGGTGAGGTGAGTGTAAAACTCGAAACGAGTTCGGGATAGATGAACTCGCTGAAGCACATGAAGTGGTATGCTCCGGTGGTTTGTATGTGGGACAATCAAGAAAATTTGGTTGTAGGAAAGAACTTGTCGTCCAACACAAGGTCTTTGGGTGACAATGGGTTTGGAAGGGGTTGAGCTTTACGGCTTATTGGTGCAAGGCTTTTGGAAGATGAGGAGACCTGGAATTCGGGATGGTTTCCTCTTTTAGGCATTTTGAGAGAAGGAAGGAAAGATGAAGCTTTTGAGAAGGAAAGAGAAGGAGGTGTAGAATAGAAGAAAAGAAAGTGTAGAAGAAAGAGATGAGAGCGATCGAAACTTACGAGAGAGAGAGCTTCTTCAACGCTTGCGGACGATCAAGGATGACTTGTTCACGTAGTAATCTTCCGCGAGAGGTTTCGTTTGAGAGAGATGGAGTTTAGAGTACCGAGACGAAGATGAATAGACGCTATTTATAGAAAATAAGCGCGCCCGTCAACTATCCGTTAAGTATAACTCCGTTCGACTCGGCTTGTCCATCGATCACCAAAGACCGGTGTGACGGTTCTCTTCAACGGTTAAGATTCCAGCGGTTAGAAATCCATGGCTAATATCCGATCGCAGCGCTCGAGAGAGAGAGAGAAAGAGTTTGAAAATATGATCCAAAACTCTCCACTGATCTAGAGATAGTTTCAGAAAATTTGAAGTCCAATTTCTCTACGTTTGAGTTTGACTCGAGATAGGTTTACGAGTGACTCGAAATGCGAAATAACTATCAGCCCGAGTATCATCGAATCAAGCGAACTAATGGTTATTAAAAGTGAAAACACATAACACGGAATTATGCAATGAATAAGAATAGCATATAATTAAGCATTTAACATACCAAGCTCATTCCGAATAAAACAAAGCTGATCTTCACCAAGAGGCTTAGTAAAGATATCAGCTAATTGAAGATTAGTAGGAATGAACTCAAGTTCGATATCACCTTTTACGAGTGATCGCGTAGGAAGTGATATCGACCTCGATATGCTTTGTTTTCGAATGCTTGGACAGGGTTCTTGGTGATGCTAATTGCGCTTTGGTTGTCACACTTGATAGGTACTGATTTGAATGATAGTCCAAGATCTCTCAAGTGTTGCTTTATCCAAAGAATGCGAGCACAACAAGCTCCAGGCAGCAATATACTCGGCTTCAGCGGTTGATAGAGCTGCGAGTTACGCTTCTTTGAGTGCCAAGATATTAGGGATTGACCCAGAAATTGGCAAGCTCCGGATGTGCTCTTTCGATCAACTTTGTATCCTGCGTAGTCCGCGTCCGAGTATCCAGGTAAGAGTCGGTTACGAGTCTACGGAATACCATAGACCTAAATTCCGAGTGCCTGCAAGATATCCGAATATTCTCTTCACCGCAGTGAGATGCGATTCTTTTGGATTAGCTTGAAATCTTGAGCATAGACAAACACTGAACATTATATACGGCTCTGCTTGGAAGTAAGATATAGCAAAGATCCAATCATACCTCGATAGAGTTTCGATCTATTGCTTTACCTTTCTCATCCGAGTCAAGCTTTATCTTCGTTGCTCATAGGGGTAGATGCATGCTTTGCATCTTGAAGTTTGTATTTCTTCAGCAGTTCCTTGGTGTACTTTGATTGATGAACAAAGATTCCATCTTTGTCTTGTTTGATTTGTAACCCAAGGAAGAAATTGAGTTCTCTCATCATGCTCATTTGGAATTCTTGACTCATTAACTTAGAAAATTCTCGGCACGAAAACTCATTAGTAGCATTGAAAATAATATCATCAACATAGATTTGAACAATAAGGAAATCTTTCCCTTTGGTCTTTATGAAGAGAGTCTTGTCGATCTGACCTCTTTTAAAATCATTTTGAACCAAGAAGCTACTCGAGTCTTTCATACCAAGCTCGAGGTGCTTGTTTAAGACCATAGAGAGCCTTTTGAAGTTTGAAAACATGATTTGGAAATTCCGAGTTTTCAAAACCGGGAGGCTGCTCGACATAGACTTCTTCTTCAATAAAACCATTGAGAAACGCACACTTAACATCCATTTGATATAGTTTAATATGCATGCTTGGATGCAAATGCCAACGAGTATTCTAATGGCTTCAATTCGGCTACAGGTGCAAAGGTTTCCCCACAATCAATTCCTTCTTCTTGATTAT
Organism: Talinum fruticosum; assembly: GCA_021018815.1. Classification (NCBI taxonomy): domain Eukaryota; kingdom Viridiplantae; phylum Streptophyta; class Magnoliopsida; order Caryophyllales; family Talinaceae; genus Talinum; species Talinum fruticosum. The sequence continues at coordinate 980,785 of JAITYX010000109.1, forward strand.
ATCCCTGAGCCACAAGTCTAGCCTTATTTCGACTATTACACCCTCCTCATCCAGTTTGTTTTTGAAAACCCATTTGGTTCCTATAACTGGGTGGTTAGATGGTCGGTTGGTCGGAGTCCGGACTTGGTTTCTCTCGAATTGATTGAGTTCCTCTTGCATGGCCTCTACCCATTCAGGTTCATTAAGGGCTTCTAGTGCATTTTTGGGTTCGAGTTAATGAAATGAATGCGGTGAATGCACATAGATTATGTAGAGAGGAACGAGTTCTTACCCCACTGTTGATATCGAAAATGATGTTTTCTTGGGGATGACTGGAAGTGAATTTGAATGCTTTACCAGTTCTTTGATTCACCAGGTTTGTGGGTTGAACCACTTGATCTTGTTACGAGTGATCTTCTTCATTGGCTTGTTCGTTACGAGTGAGCTCTTGAGTTGTCGCATTATGAGTTTCCTCGTTACGAGTGACCTCATTTTGAGCGAGGTTGAGTCTAAGTCTTTGTAATCTCGGCTTCATCATCATCTCTACTGAGCTTCGGTTCGAGTATGATGATTCACTTGGCTTCTCCTGTTCACACTCATCAAACACTACGTGGATGCTTTCTTCCACTTTGTTAGTTCTTTTGTTAAAGACACGATAAGCTTTACTATGAGAAGAGTAACCCGGAAAAGTACCTTCATCGACCTAGCATCAAACTTGGTCAGGTGATTCTTACCATTATTGTGAATAAAACACTTGCAACCAAAGGGCTTAAAGTATGAGATGTTTGGCTTCTTCCCTTTGTAGAGCTCGTAGGGTGTTTTCTTCGAGAATAGGTCCGATGAGGCATGCTGTTCAAAGTGTAGTTAGTCTGTGTTGATTGCCTCGGCCCAGAAATAGTAAGGCAAATTGTGTTCAATCATCATTGTCCTTGCTATCTCTTCAAGGGTTCTGTTCTTTCTCTCTACTACTCCATTCTGTTGAGGAGTTCTTGGTGCTTGAGAAGTTGTGAGAGATTCCATTCCGATCGCGGAACTCTAAGAATTCGAGTAGTCGAACTCCCTTCCATGGTCGGTTCGAATCTTTTGAATCTGAGTCCGAGACTCAACTTGAATCTTTCTACGAGCTTGCTTGAACTCCTTGAAGGCTTCATTTTTATGCTTGAGAAAACACACCCAAGTAAATCTTGAAAAGTCATCAATAATGACAAAAATGTAGGATTTACCTCCGAGGCTCTTTCTTGGGATTTCACCACATAGATCCATATGTAGCGGTTCAAGCACCTTTGATGTCGAAACAGTCTTGAGAGATTTGAATGAGGATCTGACCTGTTTCCCCTTGTACATGCTTCACAAACTTTATCTTTCTCAAAGACACGGTTAGGTAAACCTCTAACCGGACCATGAGATGCCGGCTTTTTGATAGTATGCATGCTAATATGACCTAATCTATGATGCCAAGACCATGAATCATCGTGAAGAGATGCTTTTAAGCGAGGATAAATTTTGGCTTGGGTCGAAAGAGGAATGATATAAGTGTTATCGGATCTCTTACCCGAGAGCTTTACCTCTTTGGTGGTCTCATATGAGATGTAGCACTTAGATTGAGTGAATCTTACCTCCAATTCTTTGTCGCATAGCTGGGAGATGCTAAGCGGATTGTATTTTAGTCCTTTGACAAGGTAAACTGGGCTCACCAGATTCCTTCCATTTCCAATCTTGCCAATACCCACTATCTTGCCTTTGCTTTGTCATCTCCGAAAGTCACTTTTCCACCTTTGTATGATTCTAGTTTAGTAAAGAGTCCTTGGTCACTGACATGTGTCGTGAACATCCGTTGTCCAGTACCAATGTCCTTTTGATATTTTCCGAGTGACTGCAAAACAGAGAGAATCTAACCTTTCTCACTTCCTCTAGTGAACCCAGTAACATTCCTTACTCGTGGTCCTTTTCGAGGAAGAAGGTCTTTCTCTCGAGAAGCTCGGAGTCTGCAGTGTCTCTTTTTTTTGAAAACTTTTCCTTTTGAAACAGGAGAGAATGGTTTCTTTTTGTAAACAGTTCTGGGCTTAGTCCTCCCTTCATTTACGTGAATGGGACCGTGCTCAACTTTCCTGAACTTTACGGTTACGGAATCCTTTTGAACAATTCTTAGTAGGAATTAGATTCTTCCTCTTTGTTGAAACCAAGACCTTCTTTTCGAAAAGAGACACATTGTGATCCTAAGAGCATGTCAAGGTTCTTCTAACCTTGAGTAAACTTTAAAACCGGATCTTGAGAGTCGGTGAGCTTCCTTTTTAGTTGCTCATTTTCTTTCCTGAGCAGCTCGGACTCAATCTCATTAGATTGAGCACTAGTCTTGAGTTCTCCGAATGAGAGTCTCGGTTTTTCTAATTCATTTTTCAAAGAAGTGCTCTTAGAAGTGATTGACTCAAGTTGTTCTTTGAATTGAGAAGAATCGAATTGGACTTTTCTTCCAAAGTAAAAATATACTTAGCTAAATCAACTTTGGAGAATTTAAGAAAGTATTCGATTACCTCCCGAGGATTTGTTTCCTCATTGTCCGAGTCTGAATCTCTTTCGACTTACGAGTCGAGACATTGCCATTAAACACTTCGAGTCGTCCGAGTCCTCGTCATCCTCCGATGAGTCCTCATCGCTCAATTTTGCAATCATGGCCTTCTTCTTCTTTCTGTCCCTTTTCCTCTTCGGACGAGTCCTTGACTATGTGGTCTTTCTTTGCCACACTCGAAACATCCATTAGATAAAGATAACTTAGAAGGGAAGAATACTTACCTTTTACTGTCTCTTTTATCTTTCTTGTAGAATTCTTCCTTTGGCCTTTTATCCTATCTTTTGTGCTTCATCATTCTCTTGAAGCCTCTTGTAATGAGTGCCATGGGATCGTCTTTTGAGTTAGAAGAGCTCGGATTTGCTTCTTTGGATTCCGAGGCTTTCGGTGCTAAGTTTCTTTTGGTACTGCCCTCGGCATCCTCTTCTTCTAGATGTATCTCATGAGTTAGAAGCTTTCCAATGAGCTCGTCCGGCTTTAAGAGTGAAAGGTTCCGAGCCTCCTCTATGGCAGTCACCTTCGGACCCCATCATCTCTTGGGTAGGCTTCGAGAATTTTCCAGGCACATTTCTTCATGGGAAATTTTCTTTCCCGGAGATTTGAGATTATTGGTAATCTCGGTGAAGCGAATGAACATCCGAGTAATGTTCTCCTCTGGCTCCATTTTGAAAAGCTCATATTTATGAAGATACTTGACCGATCTTTGCTTGTCTTACCCGACTTGTACCTTCGTAGGTGTTGACTAAAGTATCCCACACCTCTTTAGCAGAGTCACGAGCAGAGACTCGATTATATTCTTCCGAGCTTATGGCGCACATAAGGATGTTCATTGCTTTGAAGTTCTTTACGAACTTCTCTGCTTCTCCGGTGTGAACTCAGCCTTTGTCTTGGGAAGGATTACGAATTCATCTGTCTTCATTGGAATGTAGTTTCCTTGTTGTATGATTTCCCATACCTCTTCATCATGATCCATAAGAAAACATTCCATAAGCTTCTTCCGAGTGCCCAAAGTTTGATCCTTTGAATTTTGGTGGCCTCGTTGGAAGATCTTCCTTCGTCGAACTCTCCGGTGTTACGAGCCATTTGATCTTTAAACCTTTGGATTGTTAGATCCTTTACGAAAGGCTAGGCTCGATACCAATTGAAGGTTTGCTCGAAGAGAGTCCGAGTCACCCTAGAGGGGGTGAATAGGGTGATAGAAGTTTTTCGTGGAAACTTTAGCTCTTCCGTTAAAAACAAGACAGAGACAGATTCCGAGTCTATCAACAGGGTCGAAAAGATTTAACTCGGAAGGTTATTAAGCGGAATGAGCAAGAGTCGTAAAGCTGTCCGAGTCTAGAATGAACTCGGAAAGATAACACTTAGAGATTACGTGGAAACCCTCCTGGGGCGAGAAAACCACGGACCGTGTCAATCCGGACACGAAGTCAAATTCACTATTTTGAGTCCACAAAATACCGTGAACCGGTCGAACTCGAGTTGCTCCCTTAGACAACTCTATACAAGTTTTCCTAGACTCGAAATTCCCTTATCCGATCTAGTACTTCCTAACTAAGATAACCCTTACAGCTAGGGACAACTAAGCTGAGTTAACCCTTACGGCTTAGTCAAGGGTCCTTACAAAGAATGTAAGAAAGAGTTTGTAATCGAGTACAAGACCTTACAACTCGGAAAGTAATGAATTACAGAGTGGGAGTTGTAAGTTGAAGATTGAAAGTAAATACAATAACTTTGAGCAAGTATGTGTATTAACAATATGTTCGGCAACCTTCAAGTCTCGTGAGATGGCTTCTATTTATAGATGACCAGGCAGAGTAGCCGTTATCTTCATCTCGCTGACCGAGAGTTCTCTCGTGACCGTTGATAGAAGCTTTCGAGTCACTCGGAAAGTATCCGTTGTAATATGAACGTTGGACAACGGTTTAACTCTCTTAGAAGTCCCAAAACCATTAGCGGTGTCTTGAAAGATAAGGTGGAAACCACCGTTAAGCTTAGCGTTCCAGTTTTCAGATTTGGAAACAGACAGCCACGACACAATCTATCGGGACTGGAGCGAGAGAAAGTGAAGAGCCACGTCTGCTGGTGATTTGACGTTACGAGCCAGGTTACTTTTGTATTTTGAAAAGTGTATCCTCGATTGAATAACCTACGAAGTAAATCAATTTTGGTTCTCAAAGTATAAAATACTTTGGCCTAAGATTAGACACGAGATAATAAAATAATTACGATAAATAAACCAACCGATTATCCGAGTCGAAACGGAATGGAATTTTACGAGTCCAATATCCATGATACTCGAATTCCATCGACTTAGTCCGAGCGAAGAATCAAGTTCAATAAAGAATATCGGAGAGGATTAACTTGATATAGACTAAGCATGAAACAAGCTAAAAGTACTGACTATAACAAAATAGGACTTATAACCACAAGTCGGATTTTGAGTGAGAAAAGACGAAATACTAGTCTATTCAAACTGCGATTAATCGAGTGATCGTTGGACTCGGAACAAAGAACCGAGTTTTACGAGTCGCTTATAGATAAGCAAGAAATATAATAAGTAAGAGCTGTATCACTTAGAAGAGATACTATTTTACTCAAATAAGTTTCGAGATACGAGAGAATGCCTTGGAATCAAAACTCTATAGGTATGAGATTGTTATACCTGATTCCTTTTATACAACTCGAAAAGTATTGAGCAGAGTGTCCGAGTCTTCGAGGCGGAATAAGAGTGGAATTTTGTGTGCAATTTGTGCTAGAGGGGAGTTTTTCCAAGCAGGGAGGAAAACATGTCTTTTACATTCTGTGAATGCACTAACAAGTTCACTAGAGTGAGGAAAGGTCTTATAACCTTGAATGACTGAATGCTCACCATGTGATGTTGAGGTATAGAATTCAACAAGAGCTCGGAGATTGACGAATCGTTATAAATGAATTTTGTGATTTGTTGTGCTATTTTCATTACATTGTTCACCAAATCCATTTGAGAAATAACTTCTAGAGCCATCTCCAAGCGAGTAGGTCACACTTACAGTAGAAGAAGGAATCATGCCTTTCCATCAAGCATTTTCCTACGGCTCTTATGTGTTTTAGTTGTGTGTCGCTGATTATTTGAACCACATTTTTTATCCCAACTTCTTAGATCAAAGTGTCAAGAAGGAGTTCCATTGCTTCGTGTCTTTCAATGCATCTTTTTCTTTCGATAATTAAAGAATTCACATTGAGGTTTTCCCTGTTAGAAGGACCAGCCAGGTTGCTCACTTCATTAGAATTAGCTAATGTACAATGATCTCGACCCATCAAATTGATTTGTGCATCTTGACTAAATTCAATCCAATCATCCTGTCCTTCACCGTAATACGGGTTCCTAAAAAATGGGGGCAGGTTTGCTGCAAGAAGGTTGCCTCAACAATTGGCTTTTGTCCTCAAAATCAGCTAATGTACATGAATTAGGCTTCCCCCTCGGAAGATGGACTTCCTGAAAATTGCACTGGGTTTGCTTCTAGCTTCAGCACTAGCCAATACGGTTAATGTACGAAAATTAGGCTTTTCCCATTATATTCTAATAGTGTGAGATTCAGTCGATATGGGGGTAATGTAGAATTGGCAAATGGTCATAGGCTAGAAATCGAAACCGAAACTGCAACATCATACACCATGCCTAAGGCTAGAAATCGAAACTGTAGCAACATCATGAAACCGCCATGATTCCTTTTCTTCTCACCTTTTCTGGTTTAGGATTAGAACTCCCATGATTCTTTTTCTTCGACATGAAACTACAGTAGCATTCCCTGGTTGCAAGTTGTGAATTGTACTTAAATGTCTTTCAATAGCTAAATCTGAATTCGAGTGTCTATGTCTATGAAACCTTGGACACCTATTAGCTCAATTGGTAGACCATTTGTGTTATTACACAAAGAATTGGGTTCAAACCCCACATAGGCTGAAAACAAAACTAGAAACATGCATAAAAGTTGATTGAACAAGTGCGAGTTGCTAACAAGTTCGAGTGTACGATAGAACAAGTGTCGTTGCTAGCAAGAAATTACGTAAAAGTTGAACGAGATTTATTGTTGAGCAGCCAGGGCTACGGACACGCCTAAAATGAAGTTAAAAGGTTATACCATGGAGGAAAGAGTAGTAAAAGCAAGAGTTTCAATTTCAGCATAATGAGTTCCTAATTTTCAGCGAGAATTTTTATTTTTGAAACATTTTTTGCATTTAGTAGTATGTAATATTTGAGGTAGTTTTTAGTTATATTTTACACATATTTTGATGGATATTCCCTCCAGTTGATCGAACAAGTGCGAGTTGCTAGCAAGTTCAGCTTAGGCCATAAGAAGTCCATTTTAAAGCGATCGGGGCTTACAAACAAGACATGATTCCCATATGCATACAAATCCAAATAAACTTGAGAGGTACAAGGAAAATTCAATAACAAATACTTCAACCACTTCCATTAATTATCATCAACCAAGGGGAAGTACAAGTCAATTAGAAAGAGCTAAACCTTTTACGAAAATGTTTCAAAAGCCAAGACAAGCATGTTCCAAATACAAAACAACAAAAAATGTAAAATGTCTAAGATTCCGAATACAAAACAACAAAAAAATTACATCAAATGTAAAATGTGCACATAAGCATGTTCCCACTTGAAAGTTGCACTTCCATGTTTTGTCCAACATCTTCAAAGCATGTTCCCACTTGAAAATTTCACTTCCACATATTATCCAACATCTTCCACCTAAAATACAAAACAACAAAAAATAAAAAACTACAATTAGACCATGACAAAAATAATCCAATTACAAATAATATAAGAAATTTTTACCTTTATAAGCTCTTTGAAGAACAATTTCGATCTGTCGTGGTAGGCTTGTTGTCCACAAGCTTTACAAAGTTTTAACCTCTTGGCTTGTTGCTCCATTGCTTTCTTTTTTCCACTTTTAATTCGTTTACTACTTCCTTTCGTATTGCTTTGCTTAGGTGGGAGAATGTTGATTTGATCGGGAGCACTTGATCCAATAAATAACTCCAACTCACTTATTTTGCTCTCACTTGTAGTTCCCTTAAACTTCTTCACTTCTTTTAAAATACATTGAATTCTTTTGCCAACAAGGTTGAGGATTTCCGTGTCTCTTCCGGCGAGTTGCATACAATATAAAAAGTCAACCCAATTTCTTGGAATTAACTTGTCTTGGAATTCCATTTGTGAACGTCCTTCTAAAAGAGTGCCATTCACATCAAAATTGGCTTCTTTCCTGCCATTTTAGTCCATCTATTCAAAATATAATATGATGGAAATTCTCGTAAAGTCTTTCCCTTCAAAATAGACAATATATGGCAACAAGGAATACTTTCACATTCAAACATTTTGCATGAGCAATGTTCCACATGAGTGGAGGGGTCATATACAACTTGCCTTTTTGTAGTCTTATTTCGGCTATTATCTAACACACTAATTAATAACCCCTCCTCTATCGCTTGCTTATCCTCAACTTCACAATCCATAAAAGCATTCTAAAACTCATCCTGAAACTTATAAAAATTAGCATAGGTATAGATTTCACCTGCATGCCTATCTAAATCTTTGGTTGTCTTTAACACAGGCGCAGAAGAAGATGTTTCATTATCCGCTTGCAACCGATTATGCCTTGCAACTCCACTCGCACTTTTAAATCGAATCCAAAACTCAATCAAATTCAAATGTGGATTTGTGAAATTACTAAAGAATCGATTTTGACTTTCAGATCTTGATGTAGTTCTCAATACTTCTCCCAAAAACAAATCACTGAAATAGACAGGTATCCACATATCTCGAATATGATACAAATACGACAACCATGAATTATTATGCAAATCAAAATCTCGGATAACATTTTGCCACCCTTGTTCAAATTCTATAGGAATCTCCGAATTGTAGACACATGATTTGAATCGTGCAAGAAAGTCACTGTTACTATTTAAAGAACATCCCATGAAGGTTTGCTCTTGGAGAGATTAAGTAACCCTAGAGGGGGTGAATATGGTAATGAGGAAATTTAAACAAGTAATGGAAGAAAAAACTAGAGATGACTATGTGGAGAGTCCGAGTCTAGATTGGACTCGGAAAAGTGCTAACTCGAAAGTTACGTGGAAACCCTCCTAGGTCGAAAACCACGATCAGTGCTAATCCAAGCACCAAGTCAAATCCACTATTTTGAATCCACAAAATACAGGTAGAAAGACTCAACCAGAATTGTTCCCTTAGACAATTCCTTAAAAGATTTTCCTAGACTCGAAATTACCTTATCCGATCTAGTACTTCCTAATTGAGGTAACCTTTACAGTTAGGGACAACTAAGCTGAGTTAACCCTTACAGCTCGGTCAAGGGACCTTACTCGAAAGTAAGAATGAGTGTTTGTAAGCCGATTACAAGACCTTACAACTCGGAAAGATGTTAAATACAAAGTTGGAGTTGTAAGTACAAGATTGAGTATGAATACAATGACTTTTGCATAAGTACGTGTATTGACAGTTGGTTCAGCAATCTTCAAGTCTTGAGAGTTGGCTTCTATTTATAGATAACTAAGCAGATTAGCCATTGTGACTATCTCGTTGACTGGAAGTCCTTTGTGATCCTTGCAATGGATTTTCCGAGTCACTCGGAAAATATCCGTTGAGGTGTGAACGTTAGGTAACATCTCTTGACTTCTTTGGAAGTCCCCATTCCACTCGGTGGTGTCCGAAAAGTAGGGTGGAAACCACCCTTGAGCTTAGCGTTGTGGGTTTCCAGCTTTGGAAACAAACAACCCCGACATAGTGTCCGGGCCTTGGTCGAAGGTGGAAAAAGCCGTGTGTGTCTGGTGATTTGACGTTTTGAAGCCGGTTACTTTTGTAATTCAAAAAATAGGATAGCCTTGTTTGAATAACCTACAAAAGTAAATCAATTTGGTTCTCAAAGTATAAAATACTTTGGTCCAAGATTAGACACGAGATAATAATTCTAATTACGATAATTAAGTGCATAATTATCCGAGTCGGAAAGAAATGGAATTTTCTTAGTCCAATATCCATTATACCCAAATTCCATCCGAGTCGGCCTAGAGGCAAGGCAAGTCGGGTAAATAACATCGAGTGGAGAGACTTGATCTAGACTGCCAATGTTAAAACCAAGCATGCTGACTTAGAAACATGAATTAACACAAGTAATCCAATCAAAGTTAGATCATGAAGTCGAACTAAGTTTATACAAACTATAACAAGTGTTTGAACATGTAATGTATCCGAGTGTTGTCTAAGTGACTCGAAACCGTGTGTGAACCGATAAATAAGAATATGCTTTCGAGTCGGTTAGAGTCAAAAGAGAATATATACGATAGATTCCGTAACGCTCGTAAAAGATGTTATATCACTCGAAAAGTCTGTTAAAGTAGATAAAATGACTTTTAATCAAAACCTTACGAGAGATGAAGTCTTATACCTGATCCCTTGATGGAACTTAAAATGATATATATGTAAGGTCTAAGTCTTCAATCTCTCCCTTTTTGATGAAAGGCATTCCATACTTATACGTAAACATTGTTAGTGATATAGATCCGGTTTTTCCATCCTTTCTCAAGGAATAAGTCGGAAAAACATGATAGAATTGTGTAGAGAAAATAGAGTGAATGAAACTTATATTCTATTAGAGCAGATAAGCTGAGATTGCATAAAAAGAGCTAAAGTACTAGAGCAAGAAAATAACCGAGTATTAGAACAATGATAGACATAGTTGTCGAATCGGAGCAAAGAAAAAATATTGAGCAAGAAATTAAAACTCGAAATAATAAACTCGAAATAATTGCTTTAAGCGAGTAAACTTAGAGATAGTGTAACTCGGAAGGCGGATAGCAGAATTATTAATGAAATGCATTATAATTTAAACTAAAAAGTTCACACAAAAGAGGGTGAGAGAAATTCCCCTAAACAAGACAACAAAATTTTCTAACTATTCTCCCCTTGCCTTTCACCAAAAACAGAAAGAGGAAGAACGTATCAAGTAGATACGGATTTGATGTCCGGACAAAAAGAAAATTAAAAAAAAATTAAGATGGAGGAGATGGAGCAGTCGGAGTTGAGGTTGGTGGACGAGCAGGTGCGCCTACGCCGATAAGATCCGGAAGATGTTGACAAGCGAGGCGGAGGCAACACCGGCATCTCCGGAATGGGCTCAGCTCCGAGTGGTCGACCTAGAACTACGTCATCCAGAGGCTCATCCTCCCGGAACTCGGCTGTCGGATGGGTGTGCTCAGGCTGATCAGCTGCCGACCGACCATGGTCGGCAGGGTCTTCGACCCATTCGGACTCACTGTCCGAGCCGATCATTTCTGGTTGAGGTTCCGGAGCACTCGCGCCCATTGCTCGCTTGCTGCTGGTTCTTCTTCCTTGTCTCCTTCCTCGGATAGAGCTGCCTCAGCCGCAGGCTCCTCTTCTTCTTCGCTTCTTCTTCTCCCCCTTCGAGGAGGATTTTGCTGGACTCGAGGATTCTTCGAAGTGTCCGAGTCGACCGGATCTCGAGCCGCCTTAGATCGCCTCTCCTAAAGGAGCTCGATCAGCTCCCACTGGGGCCTTCATCTCGAGAAGTACATCTTGCTACTCTCGGATTTGGGATTGACCGGTTTTCGGTTAATGGTCATAGAGTGAAGGACAATCTTGAATGACCGGAGGATGTCTTTGAACTCGGTAGATATCGAGGAAAGCTTGTCCATGATAGCGGAGGACAAGGCGGAAGAAAGAATCCGAGAAACACCTAAGGTGGAGGCATCACCAGGTGGAGGAGGTAGAGAAAGAGAGGATTGAGTCCGAGTCTTAGGCGGAGAAGGTGGCCTCGGTTCTAAGCTATGGACCCGGACACCCGGTTTGGTCTCTTGGTATCCATACCCAAGGAGTTCCTTTTGCCAACAACAATGGCAGCCGCAGAAACCGCGTTAGGATCCGAGGGAAGAGGAACTTTAAACTGTTTGAAGATGAGGGTGAGAAGAGCCCCGAAAGGAAGAGGGGTGTTCTTTTTGTTCCGAGTCCGAGCCGGCAAAGCCGGCATTTACTCGACTATAGCGGGAAAGAGGTCTACTTCGTAGCCCTCTAGAATTTCATAAAGAGCTTTGAGATACTTGGAGTTGGTGTTCTCCTTGCTAGAATGCTTGAGAGAAGAAAGTCCTCATCGGCAGAAAGCACGTAAGACAAGCTTCGACTTGAGTTGGGCCACGAGAAGTTTTTACGTGACCCAGGGAATTCTTTAGCGTACTTCTCAAAGAAATCATCAGCAAGCTCGTTGAAAGGTATGGGGTTGTTGTTCAAGAACATATAATACACTTTGAAAAGACGGTGGAGAAGAGAAGTGTTGATGCGAATAGTGATGTCTCGAACTCCGGAGGTGAGGATACCCTCGAGCTAGAAAGATTGGAGTAGAACTCGAAACGAGTTCGGGTAGATGAAATCACCGAAAAGAGGAAATTGTAAACCCCTGTGGACTTTATATGAGCCAACCACGAAAACTTAGTGGTCGAGAAAAATTTGTCATCTAACGTTAGGTGTTGGGTGACAAGAGGTTTAGAAGGAGTAGAGGGGCCTTCCCGGCTTTTTGTGTGAGGTTTCTTGGTGGCAAAACCAAGAAAATCAGGGTGAGAACCTCTTTTCGGCATGTTTGTTGTCGAAAAGAGATGAAAGAGATGAACTTTTGAAAGAAAGAGAGAGAGAGAAAGCTCGACGAGAGTGAGCGAAGAAAAAAAAAAGAAAGAGTGGTAAGAGAGAGAGCTGAGAGCAACAGAGCTTACTTCGGATGTTCTTCTCTTAGCTTGAGAGCGATGAACTTTCTTCGAATGCGAGAGGTTGTATCGAGTAGGAGTAAGTGCGAGAGTGAGAGTACGTAGAGAGTAAAGTAACGAAATGAAGGAAAATAGACGCTATTTATAGAGAAATAATCGTTCTTCGATATTCGTTCGACTCGGCTTCCTCATCGGTCACCTCGGACTCGTATGACTGTTCCGCTCTCCAACGGTTAAAATTCCAGCGACTATCACTCAATGGCTAGTTGTTCGATCGAGACGCGCGAGATAGAGAGAGAAAAAGAGAGATTTTGAAAGAAATTTCTGAAATTCTCCACTGATCTACAGATGATTTCGAAGTTTGATGTCCATTTTCTCAAAGTCCGAGTCCGACTCAGCTAAGTTTCGAGTGGCTCAAAAATAGTAAACAACTAATAACTATCAGCTCGGTTTCACTGGTTCAACTGAACTAATGGTTATTAAGGAAAGTAAGCACACAACACATAATCATTCAAAGTAATTAAAAATAATAATTATGCATTAATCATGCCAAGCTCATTCCTAATAAGACAAAACTGATCCTCACTAAGGGGCTTAGTAAAGATATCAACTAATTGAAGATTGGTAGGAATGAATTCAAGTTCAATATCACCCTTTTCAGAGTGATCTCTCGGAAAATGATACCGACATCAATGTGTTTAGTCTTTGAGTGCTTGAACCGCATTCTTGGTGATGCTGATTGCACTTTAATTATCGCACTTGATTGGAACAGATTTGAATGAAAGTCCAAGATCTTTCAAGTGTTGCTTTATCCATAAGATTTGAACACAGCATGCCCCGTGCCGCAATATACTCGGCTTCGAGCAAATGATAGAGCTACTGAGTTTTGTTTCTTTGAGTACCAAGATATCGGGGATTGACTCGAAACCGGCAAGCTCCTGAGGTGCTCTTTCTATCAACTTTGTATCCAGCATAGTCAGCATCTGAGTATCCAGTGAGAGTCGGTTACGAGTCTCCGGAGTACCATAGACCTAAATTCCGAGTCACTGAAAGATATCTAAATATTTTCTTCACCGCAGTGAGATGTGATTCTTTTGGATTAGCTTGAAATCTTGCACACGAGACAGACACTAAAGATTTTGTCTGGTCTACCGGAAGTGAGATAGAGCAAAGATCCAATCATACCTCGGTAGAGTTTATGAGCTACTTGCTTTACCTTTCTCGTCCGAGTCCAGTTTTATCTCTGCTTGCTCATAGGTATTGCAGCATGTTTTGCATCTTGGAGTTTATACTTCTTCAACAGCTCCTTGGTATACTTTGATTGATGGACATAGATTCCATATGTGTCTTGCTTAATTTGTAGACCAAGGAAGAAATTGAGTTTTCCCATCATACTCATTTGAAATTCCTGTCTCATTAACTCAGAAAAATCTCGACATAGAATTTCATTAGTAGCTCCAAAAATTATGTCATCTACATAGATCCGAGCAATAAGAAAGTCTTTCCCCTTGGTTTTTATAAAAAGAGTTTTGTCAATCTGACCTCTTCTAAAATCATTTTCAACTAAGAAATTGCTCGAGTCTTTCATACCACGCTCGGGGAGCTTGTTTAAGACCATAGAGAGCCTTTTGCAATTTGAAAACATGATTTGGAAATTCTAAGTTTTCAAATCCAGGGGGTTGCTCAACATATACTTCCTCTTCAATGAAACCATTGAGAAAAGCACATTTAACATCTATTTGATATAACTTGATATTCATGCTAGATGCAAATGCCAATAAGATTCTAATAGCTTCAATTCAGCTACAGGTGTAAAGGTTTCCCCACAATCAATCCCTTCTTCTTGATTGTAACCTTGAGCCACAAGTCTAGCCTTATTTCTGACTACCAACCCACCTTCATCAAGTTTGGTTTTGAAGACCCATTTGGTTCCTATGACTGGGTGGTCGGAAGGTCGTTTGGTCGAGTCCGGACTTGGTTTCTTTCGAATTGATTGAGTTCCTCTTGCATGGCCTCTACCCATTCAGGTTCATTTAGGGCCTCTAGTGCATTTCTGGGTTCGAGTTAATGATATGAATGTAGTGAATGCACATAGATTTTGAAGAGAGGAATGAGTTCTTACCCCACTGTTGATGTCGGATATGATGTTTTCTAGTGGGTGACTAGAAGCATACTTGAAAGCTCTACCTGTTCTTCGGTTCACCGGATCCGTAGGCTGAATTGGTTGATCTTCGAGTAGTACTGTTCCGAGTGAGCTTGTTCATCAGATTGACCTTCAATATTATGAGATGGCTCTTGAGTTGTCTCATTCTGAGTATGAGTGACTTTATTCTGAGTGACATGGATTTGATTCTTAATGAGCTTATTTTCATCAAGATCATCGTTTCTGCTGAGCTTCGGATCCGAGAAGATTGACTCACTTGGTTTTTCCTGTTCAATCTCATCAAACACAACATGGATGCTTTCTTCCAGTTTGTTAGTTCTTTTATTGAAAATATGATATGCTTTGCTATAAGATGAATAACCAAGAAAAATACCTTCATCCGACCTAGCATCAAACTTGGTCGAGTGATCCTTACCATTGTTATGAACAAAGCACTTACATCCAAAGGGTCCGAAGTATGAAATATTGGGTTTCTCCCTTTGTAGAGCTCGTATGGAGTTTTCTTCGAGTATGGGTCTAATGAGGCATCCGCTCAATGTGTAGTTAGGCTGTGTTGATCGCCACAGACCCGGAATAGTAGGGTAGATTATGTTCAATCATCATTGTCCTTGCTATTTCTTCGAGAGTTTTGTTCTTTCTCTCCACCACTCCATTTTGTTGAGGAGTTCTTGGTGCTGAGAAGTTGTGGGAGATGCCATTCTTATCACAAAACTCTGCAAACTCCGAGTACTCGAACTCCCTCCCATGGTCGGTTCGAATTCTTTGGATCCGAGTCCGAGACTCTACTTGGATT
This sequence comes from Talinum fruticosum, assembly GCA_021018815.1. Classification (NCBI taxonomy): domain Eukaryota; kingdom Viridiplantae; phylum Streptophyta; class Magnoliopsida; order Caryophyllales; family Talinaceae; genus Talinum; species Talinum fruticosum. The sequence goes on from JAITYX010000109.1 coordinate 996,070, forward strand.
TTCCTGCAGAGCTTGCTTGAACTCTTTGAACTTCATTTTTGAGCTTAAGAAAACACAACCAGGTAAATCGTGAGTAGTCATCAACAATAACAAGCACATATGATTTACATCCGAGACTCTTGACGAGGATTTCACCACATAAATTCATATGCAACAATTCAAGCACCTTGGATGTGGAAACAGTTTTCGAGAGATTTGAAAGATGATCTGACTTGTTTCCCTTTTGTGCATGCTTCACAAATTTTATCTTTCTTAAATGCACAATTAGGCAATCCTCTAACTAAATCATGAAATGCAAGTTTCTTAATGGTATGCATGCTAACATGACCTAGTCTACGATGCCATGTCCATTAATCATCATGAAGAGATGCTTTTAAGCATGATAAATTCCGACTCGGGTCGAAAGAGGAATAGTATAAGTGTTACCTGATCTCTTACCTGAGAGTTTGATTTCCTTGGTAGCATCATCGAGAGATATGGTAGTTGGTCCGAGTGAATCTTACCTCTTGACCTTTGTCACACAGTTGAGAGATGCTTAGCAGATTGTACTTTAATCCTTTGACAAGCTATACTAGGTCGACCAGATTGCTTCCTTTTCCAATCTTGCCTATCCCAATTATCTTGCCTTTGCTGTCATCTCCAAACGTGACTTTTCCTCCCTTGTATTCTTCTAACTCAAAAAAGAGTCTTTAATCTCTCGACATGTTGCGTGAGCATCCACCGTCTAGGTACCAATGCCCTTTTGTTCTTTTCGAGCTACCTGCAAGTCGAAACAAACTAACCTTTCTTAATTCCTTTAACGAACCCGAGTAAGTCCCTTTACTGTGGTCCTTTTCGAGGAAGTAGACTTTTGGGAACCCAGATTTGAATAACTTTGGGTTTGGTCCGATTCCGAGCCTTTCTTTTAGAGAATTGAGTCTCGTGTCTCTTTCTTTCGAAAAGTTTTTCTTTTATAAACCGGTGGAGAAGGTTTTCTTCCGTAAGTTGGTCCGGGCTCAGTCCTCCTTTAATTCTTATAAATGGAACTGTGCTCAGCCTTCGAGAACTTCACGGTTCGGAATCCTTTTGAAAAGTTACGAGTAGGTCCGCCTCTTTGTTAAAACCAAGTCCTTCTTTTCGAAGGAGACACACTAAGATCCTAAGAGCATATCAAGGTTTTTCGACCTTGAGTAAATTTTAAAACAAGTTCTTGATACTCGTTGAGCTTTTGCTTCAATTGCTCATTCTCTCTTCGAGTGACTCGGACTCGGTCTCATTAGATTGAGCACTAGTCCTGAGTTCTCTTAGAGTAAGTCTCGGTTTTCCAATTCGTTTTTCAAAGAGATGCTCTCGAAGTAACGGACTCAAGTTATTCTTTAAACCGAGAAGAATCGAATTAGAATTTTCTTCCAAAGTAAAAATATATGTGGCTAAATCAACTTTGGAGAATTTGAGGAAGTATTTAATTACCTCCTGTGGATTTGTTTCCTCACTGTCCGAGTGATCTAAGTCTCGAGTCTATTTCAGCTTCCGAGTCGAGAGTGCCATCGGACATTTTGAGTCATCCGAGTCCTCATCATCTTTTGATGAGTCTTCGTCACTCCATGTGGCCATCATAGCCTTTTTCTTCTTTTTGTCCCTCTTTCTTCCGGGACGAGTCCTTGACTATGTGTTCCTTGCTCGCCACATTCAAAACAGCCGAGTTCTTAGTTAAAGATAACTTTGAAGGGGAAGAGTGCTTACCTTTTCTAACCTTCTTGTCTTTCTTATAGAACTCTTCTCTTGGCTTCTTATCCCATCTTTTGTGCTTCATTATTCTCTTGAAGCCTCTAGCGATGAGTGCCATGGGATCCTCTTTTGAGTCCGATGAACTCAAATTTGCTTCTCCGGTTTTTGAGGTTTTAAGCGCAATGTTCTTTTTGGTGCCGACCTCTGCGCCCTCCTCTTCCGGATGGATCTCGTGGGTGAGTAGCTTCCTAATGAGTTCGTCCGGTTTAGTTGGGACAGGTTCCGAGCCTCTTCAATGGCCATCACCTTGGGATCCCATCTTCTCTTAGGTAGGCTTCGAGTATCTTTCCGCACATTTCCTCATGGGAAATCTTTCTACCCAGAGATTTGAGATTATTGGTGATATCGGTGAAGCGGATGAACATCCGAGTGATGTTTTCTTCTAGCTCCATCTTGAACAGACTCATACTTATGAAGATATTGGTTTATCTTCACTTGTCCGACCTCGGCTTGTACCTTTATAAGTGTTGACCAGTGTGTCCTACACTTCTTTGGCTGTGTCACAGTGCAGACACTCGATTGTACTCTTTTGAGCTAATGGCGCACATCGGAATGTTCATCGCCTTGAAGTTCTTTCTGAACTTTTCGCTTCATCAGCAGTGAACTCAGCTTTTGTCTTGGGCACGAGTCTTGTTTCTTCCGTCTTCATGGGAATGTAGTTGCCTACTTGTATGATGTTCTAGACATCCTCATCATGATCAAGCAGGAAACATTCCATGAGCTTCTTCCAAGTGCACGAAGTTAGATCCTTTGAACTTTGCTGGTCTGCTGGAAGATCTTCCTTCATCTAACTCTCCATTGTTCCGAGCCATTTGATCTTTAAACTTGTAACACCCCTAGACCCACCCTAGGAGTATTACATGCTAGGGTTCCCCGAGAGGAACCCCTAAGGCTGCTTAAGTTCTCAACTTGGTATTAATAACCCTTTCTTAGATTGGCGGAAGCGTAATCTTAGGTTTTCGAAGGTTTTTCTGGGAATTTCGGCAGAGTTTCCTCCGTAATATGGCTAATCCCATAGGCTTAAAGCCTTGACCCCGCACGAAACACAATCTTAAACTCAACGAGCCACACGCTCGGAGAAACACAACACAACTCAATGAGCCACACGTTCGGAGTATTCACATGGGGCTTTTACATTCTTAATCAAAACTTAAGTTCAAATACAACCAATCTTTACAACATCCTTACAAACAAAAGACAAATAAACATGCAGTAAGTCCGGCATCTCCTATCCGATCGCTATTTCGAAAGCCAAAGGCAACTCCTCGCGAGTCTTAACTTCGTACGTGAAATGTTGGTGAGGTCATGAGCTCCACTAGCCAGTGAATAACCCAAACCCAACCCCGGGTTTCACTTTGCACATTAATTCATTAACAAACACACGTAAGTTCACAATTCATTTATAACATGTGATTCGGATCATACATGCTTAAGACATGCGAGATTCTAAACTTACCAACTTGTCGAGAAACATAATGCAATCAATTACTCATGAATTCAATCAAACATGCTTCACTCGTCTTTCTACTCAAGTAAGTCATAGAATCATTCATCATGTAAATCATTCATCACGTAAATCATATCTTAGTTCTTATCGTATTTATTTCTTACGAAATCGGGATTCGTTCTTCTTCTTATTCTTCTTCTTCAGTTCAATCATGCACTTCATAAATCATTGGTTCTTTCTTGTTCGTCATGCATGATCATTCATTTCTTCATATCATAATTCTTTTAAGTCTTTTTAGTTCCGAATGGAAAGAAGATTTATGTTCTGCTCTAAAGACCCAGTTCTTGGAGCCAAAACAATTCGTGGGCTCGGTTCACGAAGGCATACAATTCGTGGCCTCAAGGCAAAACAATTCGTGGCCTCGAGGCAGCCTCCCTTCCCCGAAGGACGCATACCGTTAATAATTCTTGGAATCAATTCAATTCGTGGCTTCGGGTTGACAAACACTTCTATGGCCATAGCTTCGAGAGGGTTCTTTAATTCGTGGGGTCTTAGATCAATAACACAATCCTTTCTCCCTTCTTTAGTTCTTTATGTTTCTTATTTTCTCATTACTTATACATAAGATACACTCAATTCATATAATTCATGCTCAACACGTTCATGCGTAGCTTCTTCAAAACAAGCAATTCACATAAGCAAGTTCCGGCTCAAGCACAATCAATTCATTTCACATACGCATGTTTATGTCATTTATCATCGATGTAACTCGGGATAAACACATAATCACATAAACATGTCAATTAGGATTTCTAATCAACGAACTTATCGTTTCATGATCGTGTACTATCGCGTATAGGTGGTTAATGGTTCTATAACTTTCCTTAATCGATATAAATCTTTTAATCTAGCACATAGCTTCTTAAATCTCAGTTCTTAATTCAGTTACTCACTTAGTTCCGATTTTGCTCAAAATAGGACATTTTCACTTAAAATTACATAACTCCCAATCTACTTATCCAATGTATACCAAATTTTACAGGAAATTTCCATAAATTGCCACGAAGCTGCAGTAAAATTTTCAGGAAATTTGGGCTACACATGAATTCACAGAAATTCGGACAGCATGCATAATTACCGAAAATCTGCGCATAAGTCATGAACTTAACTTCGATTTTCCCCTAATTCTGCTCTAGCTAATCTCATCCAATTCTCAATAATCATGCTCAATAATGCTTAAACATCACAAATGCAGAACTAGATATCACATAATCACAACATGCTCTCCGATTCATAAGTTGCTAGTTTCGTAAATTTAGGCCTCTAACTTCTTCAATTAACTTAGGGTTTCAATTTCATACTTCGAATTCATGTTCAATCCACCTAATTCATTTTATTTTAGAGGTTGAATTCAGATTACTCACCTTGAATTCTTAAAGATTCTAAGAATTTCAGTTTTGGAAGGTTCAAATTGGGTGTTTTTGCTCTTCCTTCTTCTCCCTTCCGGGTTCCCTTTCCTTCTTCTACCTCTTGATTTCTTCCTCTTCTTCCTATCTCTGTTTTTGGTTCTTCGTCCCTCTCACTCGGTCTCTCTACTCTTCTCTTTCTTTGATCTGCTTGGCCTCCCGAGCTCTCGCTTCCCTTGCCCACCGACCGCGGCGCCTTCTCCGTTCAGGCGGCCACCGGCCACCGGCTTCTTGCGCTCTCTCTCTCTCACTCTGCTTCGCTTCCTCTCGCTTCCCTCTCTGCTCTGCCTCTGCTTCTTCTTTTCATTTTCCTCTATTTCTGTTTCTCTCTGCTTCCTCTTCTCTTTCCCCGCTTCGCTTCTACTTCTTTCGTTCCTTTTCCTCTTCCTTTCGGTCTCCCTCTCGCTCTCTCTCGCTTTCCTCTGTTTCTATTTCTCGCTTCTTTTCCTCTCTCTACCTGGTTCCTCTTCATCCCAGTTTGGGTTTCTCTCTCCTAATTTCCTTATTCCACCTAATTAGCTTGGTGCTCTCCTTCAATTGGACCCCTTGCTCATTCTTGCTTAGTGATCTCGCCAACTCTCCCTTAGAATGCCAGACAATCTCCATTTCTCTTTTCCTTTTCTTTTTTTATTTTAATTGGGCCCAACTTCAATTTCAAGAGGCCCAATAAGCTAACCCATGCCCGGTTTCGGTTCTCGATTTTTAATTCCGACTCGGAAAAATTCTAATTCACTAGCAAGCAAACACCGAAATTTCGGGGTCTTACAAAACCTTTGGATGGTAAGATCCTTTCGAAAAGCTAGGCTCGATACCAATTGAAGGTTTGCTCTTAAAGAGACTAAGTCACCCTAGAGGGAAGGTGAATAGGGTGATGAGGAAATTTAAACAAGTAATGGAAGAATAAAACTAGAGATGACTATGTGGAGAGTTTAAGTCTAGATTGGACTCGTAAAAGTGCTACTCGTAAAGTTATGTGGAAAACCTCCTAGGGCGAGAAAACCACGGTCCGTGCTAATCCAAGCACCAAGTCAAATCCACTATTTTGAATCCACAAAATACAAGTAGACTCAACCGAATTGTTCCCTTAAACAATTCCTTACAAGATTTTCCTAGACTCGAAATTACCTTATCTCGATCTAGTACTTCCTAACCGAGGTAACCTTTACAGCTAGGGACAACTAAGCTCGAGTTAACCCTTACATCTCGGCCAAGAGAACTTACACAGAAAGTAAGAATGAGTGTTTGTAAACCGATGACAAGACCTTAAAACTCATAAAGATGTTAAATACAAAGTTGGAGTTGTAGGTAGAAGATTGAGTATGAATACAATGACTTTTGCTTAAGTACATGTATTGACAGTTGGTTCAAGCAATCTTCAAGTCTTGAGAGTTGGCTTCTATTTATAGATAACCAAGCAGATTAGCCATTGTGACTATCTTCTAACCGGAAGTCCTTTGTGACCATTGCAATGGATTTTCCGAGTCACTCGTAAAATATCCGATGAGGTATGAACGTTAGGCAACGTCTCTTGACTTCTTTGGAAGTCCCACTCCACTGGTGGTGTATGAAAAGTAGGGTGGAAACCACTGCTGAGCTTAGCATTGCAGGTTTTCGCTTTGGAAACAGACAACCCCGACACGTTGTCCGGGCCTTGGTCGAAGTAGAGAAAACCTTGTGTGCTCTGGTGATTTGACGTTTTGAAGCTCGGTTACTTTTGTAATTCAAAAATAGGATAGCCTCGTTTGAATAACCTACAAAAGTAAATCAATTTGGTTCTCAAAGTATAAAATACTTTGGTCCAAGATTAGACACGGATAATAATTCTAATTACGATAATTAAGTGCATAATTATCTCGAGTCGAAAGAAATGGAATTTTCCGAGTCTAATATCCATTATACCCAAATTCCATCTCGAGTCAATCTAGAGGCAAGGCAAGTCAGGTAAATAATATTAGAGTGGAGAAACTTGATCTAGACCGCCAATGTTCAAACCAAGCATGCTGACTTAGAAACATGAATTAACACAAGTAATCCAATCAAACTTAGATCATGAAGTCGAACCGAGTTTATGCAAACTATAACATGTATTTGAACATGTAATGTATATGAGTGTTGTCTAAGTGACTCGGAAACTGTGCGTGAACTGATAAACAAGAATATGCTTTCGATTCAATTAGAGTCAAAAGAGAATATATACGATAAATTCCGTAACACTAAAAAAGATGCTATATCACTCGGAAAAGTCAGTTAAAGCGAGATAGAATGACTTTTAATCAAAACCTTATGAGAGATGAAGTCTTATACCTGATCCCTTGATGGAACTTAAAATGATATATATGTAAGGTCTAAGTCTTCATCCCACCTTCTCGGATAGTTTTCTCATAATATACCAAATACAAAATCAATGGATGGTCATTTGAAATTTTTCTTGTATTGCTACTTTCATTGCAGGATCTTGATCAATAATAAGACAAACAGGCATCTGACCCTTCCGTCTAAAAACTTGTCAAATAACCACATAAATGATTCCACTTTTTCATCCCCCAAGAATGTAGCCCCAAATGTAACATATAACCTATGGTTATCTAACCCGGTGAAAGGGGCAAATATCATTTTGTATCTATTAGTATCATATGTTGTATTAAAAGAGACCACATCACCATAGAGTGAATAATTAAGTCTTGCAATGACATCTGCCCAAAACACATGTTTAAGTGTACCATAAACATCCAACTCATAGACAAAATAAAATGATGGATGAACCTCCTGCTTCCTCTTAAAATTCTCAATAAACATTTGAGCATCGGAATCTTTGATAAATGCTTTCAAGTCTCTTTGAAAGTTTTTCAAGTCTTGTTAACTACACCTAACATTTTCAAAGCTACCAACTTACTCTTTAATGATGCGATGAGCTTTGGAAGGTCCAATATTAGCACGAGTAAGTGACTTTAATAAAGTCCTATGCACACTATTTACAACTCTATTAGACTTTAGTATATGATGCTTCCTAGGAGTTACAAGTAAATGTGTATGACCTTCATGAAATCTGAAAATTACATATGCACCACTCGCTTATTTTTTGAAAGCAATCATTGCATTACAATCCTCTCTAGTCAACTTCACTTTTCGATTAGGGTTCACATTCGTTGATGTTTGCCTAAATCCTTTCTTAGAGCAAATAAAATACTGATGTGAGTGGACACCTTTTTAGTCTTCTTAGATCCTGATTTACGTACACTAAAAACTACATGATAAGCATAAGATTTATAGAATTTCTCACATTCTTCGATGTTAGCAAACTCTAATCCCTCTTTTGGTTTGAACTCCTCTTCACAAAAACGTATCCACTCCTTTGCAATATGTGTAGGACTTTTGAATTTTTGAGGTGTTTGAAGCTCATCTTGAGTATCTTCCCCTGCATATAATTAAGTACTCACCAGATTTTGAAATTTACAAAATGTTCAATGAACCTTGGATTAGCAACAAAAGAGCAATTTTGACAAATTGCACACAAATATTAGCTAATGATAGTTTAGCTTAGTTGAAGAACACAACCTACACATGAGCATTCCACTCTTATTCTACAATCTCTCTGTTTCATATTAACCAAAAGAGACTGTTGATTCAGTGCTATTAAAGAGCAAGTTTCCAATCTCTCAATTTCCAATCTCCCAGTTTTCGATTGACAAATTGCACACAAATATTAACCAATCAAAATTCTTCAAAAATAGGGTTTTGTTTAACAACAAAGAAACAATTGATAGAAACTTAGATTAACAATTACCATTTACGGTTCCGGCACTGGAGGGGGACGCCGGGAGGACGGAGGCTGAACGGGCAGAACGCAACTTGCTTGCGGCTGGTCGGGCTGCATCTAGGCAGCCGACGACTTCGATAGCTGATTCCATGGTTGATTCTAAGGCTGGATGACAGGCCGCAAGCGCACGGTTTTTAAGTTGTAGCTAGTCAAGGTCGATCCCACAAGGACTCGATCTAGCAACGCACTAAACTAGCCCTCTACTCAATTGCTAAGCAAATCAGATTTTTGAAGTTGGTTATTTCTAAACTAGTTCTAACTATTAAAATTAAGAAAATTAATCTAGACTTAAATCAATGGGTAAAAACATCTAGGGATTTGCTTTCCTAACAATGGGTTTGATTATTTAAACATAATTTGCGCAATTATTCATTCAAATAAATCAAGGATCAATAATCACAAAATTCTACCGCTCTTTCGATGCTTAATAGAATTGCTCTAATTAACCTATCAAACAACTTTCGTATGCCTTTTAAGTTAATCAAAGTTAACGATTTCAAATTATCAAAGTGATCCCCTAATTTACTATTCTTTTCTCAAATTTCATAAACTAGGTAGAAAAGTCGGTTGTCGGATTATTCTATTTCACTTTTCAAGTACATGATAGATTAATCTCTAAACATAAGTATCCTAGGCCTTTAAAACACTCATGAACATGATAAACACAACCTTCTATTTAATCAAAATCAGAATTCAAGCACAAATCATAGAAAACTAATCAAACTACATTGTTTCGGATTACAAATCCCTAGAAAAACTAAACTACTCACACATGTTTATTGAAAGCTTAACTAAAATCCAATACATTGAAATCAAACCTCAAACAGCAAGAAATGAATAAGTAAATGATAGGCTTGAAGTGCTCCACTTGAATCTCTCGACTTCAAATGGAACTCCGCAATCGCTTCAATCTTCTTCTTCGATCTTCAAAGTTTTTGGTTTGATGTGAAGGAATGAAGGAAGGAAAAATGGAGGATGAACTATGGAGGATTCTGGACTGGATTCTTGCAGGAATTGCCAAAAAGCAGCTTAAATAAGCCATTAAGAAGTAATGAAGAGGCGAAATCGTCAAAACCGAATAGTCTCGGCAAAATTTACCTCTAACACGGGCCGTGTCCTCCAACACGGGCTGCCCGTGTTGGTTGCTGGCACATCAAAACTGGACGCAAACATTGAAAACGGGTCGTGTCCACCGACACGGGCTGCCGGTTCTCAATGCAAAGGCTCTTACCTCCAACACGGGCCGTTTCCTCAAAAATGGGCTGCTCGTTTTGGTTGCTAGAAGACATGCGTCAAATTGATTCGATCATAACTTTCTCGTCCGATGTCCAAATGATGCGATTCTTCATTTTCTGGAAAGCTCATTGAGTCTAGTTTCTAATTATTTCATCATTATGCTTGCTTCATAAGTATGGGAAAAAACATAATTCAGAGAGTAAAGAAGTATCTCGTTACCGCACCCTTCTTACCTTCCAGACTCATCTTTTTCATTCCTCAACGAAATTGAGCTTATAATATGTCATTGGAAAGCTCTTTCAATAAGAACATTAGAAACATAGACTCCAAATAGCTTTGGACCAAAAATATGACAAAATCAGGTCCAAATCACTAGGAAGGCTGCAGAAATAGACCAACAAATGCAAAACCCAAGTGTAAAGCATAAATGGGGCATAAAGTACATGAATATGAATATAAATCCCCGAAATGACAAGCAACCTCCTATGAAATCTAATGCAAATATGGCACTTATCACTGGACAACGGACATGACCGACGAGCAAGCGACAGCAGCAGCAGTGATTCAGGTGAGAGAGATACCGACGAGACTAATTCAGGCAAGAGGAAGGAAGGCAGCACAGAGATAATAGAGCAGCGAGAGGGACGACCCGATCGGAGGTGGACGCCGGCGGGAGGAAGTCTGCCAACTAGAGAGAGAGAAGAAGGCACCACGAGAGAACCCAAACACCTAAAGCAGAAATTAGTTAGTAGAAATGAGCGAAGAGGTCTCGAACTTTTCAACAATTTTCTTTTTTTTAAATCAAAATTTCCTCTTTTAATCTCAGCCATTGAATCAAAATTAAATGGCTGAGATTAAAAGTGCTCACCTAAAGGGGAGGGCTCACTTGAACCCTCTTTTATATATGCTCACCTAAAGGGAGGTTTCAAATGAGCTCACCCATTAGGTGAGCACTTTTAATATGAACCATTAAACTTTCAATCAAAGGTCTGAGATTAAAATGGAAAATTATCATTTTTAAAAAAAGGAAAAATATATATTTTTTTCACTGGGAAAGGGAGAAGAAGGGTCTCGACGCCTTTGCTTGAGCCCTCATTCTCACGTTTTTCTTCATGTCTCTCTTTCTCCCTCTCTCGTCAAAGCTCCCTAACGCTGGCATCTATCTTTCGGCCTCCTCCCACCGCCAGCCTTCGTTCTCGGGCCCTTTCTCGTCCGTCCCTCTGCCATCCCTGGCTAGTTTGTGCTTGCTCATTCATCCTCTCTACTCGGTGGCTGCCTGAAGGTTTGCTCTTGGAGAGACTAAGTCACCCTAGAGGGGGTGAATAGGGTGATGGGGAAATTTAAACAAGTAATGGAAGAATAAAACTAGAGATGACTCCGTGGAGAGTCCGAGTCTAGATTGGACTCGAAACGTGCTAACTCGTAAAGTTACGTGGAAACCATCCTGGGGCAGAAAACCACGGTCGGTGCTAATCCAAGCACCAAGTCAAATCCACTATTTTGAATCCACAAAATACAGTAGAAAGACTCAACCGAATTGCTCCCTTAGACAATTCCTTACAAGATTTTCCTAGACTCGAAGTTACCTTATCCGATCTAGTACTTCCTAACCGAGGTAACCTTTACGAGTTAGGTACAACCGAGCCGAGTTAACCCTTACAGCTCAGTCAAGAGACCTTATTCAGAAAGTAAGAATGAGTGTTTGTAAACCGATTACAAGACCTTACAACTCGTAAAGATATTAAGTACGAGTTGGAGTTGTAAGTAGAAGATTGAGTATGAATACAATGACTTTTTCTTAAGTGCGTGTATTGACAGTTGGTTTAGCAAATCTCCAAGTCTTGAGAATTGGCTTCTATTTAAAGATAACCAAGCAGATTAGCCGTTGTGACTATCTTCCGACTGGAAGTCCTTTGTGACCGTTGCAATGGATTTTCCGAGTCACTCGAAAAATATCCGTTGAGGTGTGAACGTTGGGCAATGGCTCTTGACTCCTTTGGAAGTCCCAATCCACTGGTGGTGTCTAAAAAGTAGGGTGGAAACCACCCTTGAGCTTAGCGTTGCGAATTTCTAGTTTTGGAAACAGACAACCCCGACACGATGATCCGGGCCTTGGACGAGATGTGGAAAAAGCCTTGTGTGCTAGTGATTTGACGTTTTGAAGCCGGTTACTTTTGTAATTCAAAAATATGATAGCCTCGTTTGAATAACCTACAAAAGTAAATCAATTTGGTTCTCAAAGTATAAAATACTTTGGTTTAAGATTAGACATAGATAATAATTTTAATTAAGATAATTAAGTGCATAATTATCTCGAGTCGAAAGAAATGGAATTTTCTAAGTCTAATATCCATTATACTCAAATTCCATCCGAGTCGGTCTAGAAGTAAAGCAAGTCGGATAAATAACATCGAGTGGAAAAACTTGATCTAGACTGCCAATGTTTAAACCAAGCATGCTGACTTAGAATGATGAATTAACACAATAATCCAATCAAACTTAGATCATGAAGTCGAACCGAGTTTATGCAAAATAGAACAAGTGTTTGAACATGTAACATATATGAGTGTTGTCTCGAGTGACTCGGAACCGTGTGTGAAATGATAAACAAGAATATGCTTTCCGAGTCAATCGGAGTCAAAAGAGAATATATACGATAGATTTAGTAACACTCGTAAAAGATGTTATATCACTCGTAAAAGCTTATAAAATAGATAGAATGACTCTTAATTAAAACCTTATAAGAGATGAAGTCTTATACCCGATCCTTGATGGAACTCAAAATGATATATATTTAAAGTCCGAGTCTTCAATCTCCCTTTTTGATGAAAGGCATTCAATACTTATACAGAGACTTTGTTAGTGATATAGATCTAGTTTTTCATCCTTTCTCAAGGAATAAGTCGAAAAACATGATAGAATTGTGTAGAGAAAATACGATCAATGAAACTTATATTCTATCGGAGCAAATAAGCTGAGATTGCATAAAAAGAGCTAAAGTATCGGAGCAAGAACATAACTGAGTATCGAGCAATGATAGACATAGTTGTCGAATCGTAGCAAAAATACTGAGCAAGAAATTGAAAACTCGAAATAATTGCTTTAAGTATTAAACTAAGAATTATTTGCAACTCGGAAGGCGAGATAGCATGATTATTAATGAAATTTTGTTGCAATTTAAACTAAAAAGTTTACACAAAAGAGGGTGAGAGAAACCGACCCTAAACAAGACAACAAATTTTTCTAACTATTTTCCCCCTTGCCTTTCAGCAAAAACAAAAAGAGGAAGAATGTATCAAGTAGATACATATTTGATGTCCGGACAAAAAAAATTGAAAAACAGAAAAAAAAATTAAGATGGAAGAGATGGAGTAGTTTGAGTCGAGGTGGGTGGACGAGCAGTGCGCCTTCGTTGATAAGATCCGGAAGATGTTGATGAGCGAGGCGGAGGCAACACCTGGATCTCTCGGAATGGACTCAGCTCCGAGTGGTCGACCCGTAACTAGGTCGTCCGGAGGCTCATCCTCCTAGAACTTGGCTGTCGGAGGGGTGTGCTCGAGCTAACCAGCCTACTGACCGACCATGGTCGGCAGGGTCTTCGACCCACTCGGACTCACTGTCCGAGCCGATCATTTCCGGTTGAGGTTCCGGAGCACTTGGGCCCTCTTCTGCTGATGCCCCTTGTTCTTCTTCTTTCTCCCCTTCCTCGGATGGAGCTACCTCAGCCGCAAGCTCTTCTTCTTCTTCTTCTTCTTCTTCTTCTTCTTCTTCTTCTTCTTCTTCTTCTTCTTCTTCTTCTTCTTCTTCTTCTTCTTCTTCTTCTTCTTCTTCTTCTCCCCCTTCGAGGAGGATTTGGCTGGACTCGAGGATGCTTCGAAGTGTCCGAGTCGATCGGATCCTGAGCCGCCTTAGAGCGCCTCTCCCGAAGGAGCTCGATTAGCTTCCTTTGCTCCTTAACCGGGGCCTTCATCTCGAGAAGCATATCTTGCTGCTCTCGGATTTGGGATTGGGCGGTTTTCTTGTTAATAGTCATAGATCGAAGGACAGTCTTAAACGACCGAAGGGTGTCCTTGAACTTAATGGACACCGAGGAAAGCTTGTCCATGATAGCGGAGGACAAGGCGGAAGAAAGAATTCGAGAAACACCTGAGGTGGAGGCACCACCAGGTGGAGGAGGTAGAGGAAGAGGGGATTGAGTCCGAGTTTGAGGCGGAGAAGGTGGCCTCGGCTTCGAGCCATGGACCCGGATGCCCGGTTGGGTCTCCTGCTATCCATACCCAAGAAGTTCCTTTTTGCTAACGACAATGGCAGCCTCAAAACCGCGTTAGGATTTAAGGGAAGAGGAACTTTGAATTGTTTGAAGACGAGGGTGAAAAAAGCCTCGAAAGGAAGTGGGGTGGTCTTCTTGTTTTGAGTCCGAGCAGCACAGCTGCCATCCGCTCGACTATAGCGAGAAAGAGGTCTACTTCGTATCCCTCTAGAATGTCATATAGAGCTTTGAAATGCTTGGAGTTGGGGTTCTCTTTGCTAGAATGCTCGTGAGAAGAAGGTTCTCATCGATAGAAAACAAAGAAGGCGAGCTTCGATTTGAGTTGGCTCACAGAGAAGTTTTTGTGTGACCCGGGGAATTCTTTAGCGTACTTCTCAAAGAAATCATCAGCAACCTCATTAAAAGGTATGGGGTTGCTGTTCAAGAACATACAAGATACTTTTAAAAGACGGTGGAGAAAAGAAGTGATGCCTTAAATCCGGAGGTGAGGATACCCTCGGAGCTAGAAAGATTGGAATAGAACTCATAAACGACTTCGGGTAGATGAAATCACCGAAACAGAGGAAATTGTAAACCTCTGTGGACTTTATGTGAGCCAACCATGAAAACTTAGTGGTCGGGAAGAATTTGTCATCCAACGTTAGGTGTTGGGTGACAAGAGGTTTGGAAGGAATAAAAGCGCCTTCCCGGCTTTTTGTGCGAGGTTTCTTAGTGGCGGAACCAAGAAAATTAGGGTGGGAACCTCTTTTCGGCATGTTTGTTGTTGAAAAGAGAGGAAAGAGATGAACTTTTAAAAGAGAGACAGGGAGAAAAGGCTCGACGAGAGTAAGCGAACGAAAAAAAATGAAAGAGTAGTACGAGAGAGAGCCGAGAGCAACAGAGCTTACTTGAGATGTTCTTCTCTTAGCTTGAGAGCGACGTATATTTCTTCGAATGCAAAGAGCTTGTTTTGAGTTGGAGTAAGTGCGAGACCGAGAGTAAGTAGAGAGTAAAGTAACGAAATGAAGGAAAATAGACGCTATTTATAGAGAAATAATCGTCCTTCAGTATTCGTTGACTCGCCTTCCTCAACGGTCACCTCGGACCGGTGTGACTGTTTCTGCTCTCTAACGGTTAGAATTCCAGCGACTGTCTCTCAACAGACTAGTTGTTTGATTGATGCGCGTGAGATAGAGAGAGAAAACGAGAGATTTTGAAAGAAATTTCGAAATTC
Organism: Talinum fruticosum; assembly: GCA_021018815.1. NCBI lineage: Eukaryota > Viridiplantae > Streptophyta > Magnoliopsida > Caryophyllales > Talinaceae > Talinum > Talinum fruticosum. The sequence continues at coordinate 1,011,286 of JAITYX010000109.1, forward strand.
TCCACCGATCTAGAGATGATTTCGAAGTTTGATATCCAGTTTTCTTAAAATCTGAGTCCGACTCAGCTGAGTTTCGAGTGACTCGAAACTACAAACAACTATAACTATCAGCTTAGTGTCACTGGTTCAACTGAACTAATGACTATAAAGGAAAGTAAGCACACAACACATAATCATGCAAAGTAATTTCAAGCACCTAATCATGCATTAATCATGCCAAGCTCATTCCTAATAAAGCAAAACTGATCCTCACTAAGGGGCTTAGTAAAGATATGAGCTAGTTGAATATTGGTAGGAATGAATTCAAGTTCAATATCACCCTTTTCAAAATGATCTCTCGAAAAATGATACCCGACCTCAATATGTTCAGTCTTTGAGTGTTGAACTGGATTCTTGGTGATGCTGATTGCACTTTGATTATCACACTTGATTGGAACAGATTTGAATGAAAGTCCAAGATCTTTCAAGTGTTGCTTTATCCATAAGATCCGAGCACAGCATGCCCTAGCCGCAATATACTCAGCTTCAGCAGTTGATAGAGCTACCGAGTTTTGCTTCTTTGAGTGCTAAGATATTAGGGATTAACCCGAAACCGGCAGGCTCCCGAGGTGCTCTTTCTATCAACTTTGTATCCAGCATAGTTAGCATCCGAGTATCCAGTGAGAGTCGGTTCCGAGTCTCCGGAGTACCATAGACCTAAATTCCGGGTCCCCGCAAGATATCTCGAATATTCTCTTCACCCGCAGTGAGATGTGATTCTTTTGGATTAGCTTGAAATCTTGCACACGATACAGACACTAAAAATTATGTCCGGCCTACTGGACGTGAGATAGAGCAAAGATCCAATCATACCTCGGTAGAGTTTCTAATCTACCGCTTTCCCTTTCTCGTCCGAGTCTAGTTTTATACTATTGCTCATAGGTGTTGCTGCATGTTTTGCATCTTGGAGTTTATACTTCCTCAACAATTCCTTGGTAAACTTTGATTGATGGACATAGATGCCATCTTTGTCTTGCGTGATTTGTAGACCAAGGAAGAAATTGAGTTCTCCCATCATACTCATTTGAAATTTCTGTCTCATTAACTCGAAAAATCTCGACATAGAATTTCATTAGTAACTCCAAAATTATGTCATCAACAGATATCCGAGCAATAAGAAAGTCTTTCCCCTTGGTTTTTATAAAAAGAGTTTTGTCAATCTGACCTCTTCTAAAATCATTTTCAACTAAGAAATTGCTCAGCTCTTTCATACCAAGCTCCGGGAGCTTGTTTAAGACCATAGAGAGCTTTTTGCAATTTGAAAACATGATTTGGAAATTCTGAGTTTTCAAATCCAGGGGTTGCTCAACATAGACTTCCTCTTCAATGAAACCATTGAGAAAAGCACATTTAACATCCATTTGATATAACTTGATATTCATGCTAGATGCAAACGCCAATAAGATTCTAATAGCTTCAATTCTGCTACAGTGTAAAGGTTTCCCCACAATCAATCCCTTCTTCTTGATTGTAACCTTGAGCCACAACTCTACCCTTATTTCTGACTACCAACCCACCTTCATCCAGTTTGTTTTTAAAAACCCATTTGGTTCCTATGACTGGGTGGTCGAAGGTCGTTTGGTCGAGTCCGGACTTGGTTTCTTTCAAATTGATTGAGTTCCTCTTATATGGCCTCTACCTATTCAGGTTCATTTAGGGCCTCTAGTGCATTTCTGGGTTCCGTTAATGAAATGAATGCAGTGAATGCACATAGATTTTAAAGAGAGGAACAAGTTCTTACCCCACTGTTGATGTCGATATGATGTTTTCTAGTGGGTGACTAGAAGCATACTTGAAAGCTCTACCTGTTCTTTGGTTCACAAAATCCGTAGGTTGATTTGGTTGATCTTCAGTAGTCCGTTCTGAGTGAGCTTGTTCATCATATTGACCTTCAACATTCTGAGCTGGCCCTTGAGTCGTCTCATTCTCGAGTCCGAGTGACTTCATTCCGAGTGACATGGATTTGATTCTTGATGAGCTCATTTTCATCAAGATTATCATTTCTGCCGAGCTTCGGATCTAATAATGTTGACTCACTTGGTTTTTCCTATTCAATCTCACCAAACACAACGTGGATGCTTTCTTCCACTTTGTTAGTTCTTTTATTGAAAATACGATATGCTTTGCTATGAGATGAATAACCAAGAAAAATACCTTCATCCGGCCGAGCATCAAACTTGGTCAGGTGATCCTTACCATTATTATGAACGAAACACTTACTCCAAAGGGTTTGAAGTATGAAATATTAGGTTTCTTCCCTTTGTAGAGCTCGTATGGAGTTTTCTTCAGTATAGGTCCGATAAGGCATCCGTTCAATGTGTAGTTGGTCGTGTTGATCGCCTCAGCCTAGAAATAGTATGGTAGATTATGTTCAATCATCATTATCCTAGCTATTTCTTCAAGAGTTCGGTTCTTCCTCTCCACTACTCCATTTTGTTGAGGAGATCTTGGCGCCGAGAAATTGTGAGAGATGTCATTCTTGTCATAGAACTCTGTAAATTCCGAGTAGTCGAACTCCCTTCCATGGTCGGTTCGAATCCTCCGGATTTGAGTCCGAGACTCAACTTGAATTTTCCTGCAGAGCTTGCTGAACTCTTTGAATGCTTCATTTTTGTGTTTAAGAAAACACACTCGGGTAAATCGTGAGTAGTCCTCAACAATAACAAGCACATATGATTTACCTCCGAGACTCTTGACAGGGATTTCACCACATAAATCCATATGTAACAATTCAAACACCTTGGATGTGGAAACAGTTTCGAGATATTTGAAAGATGATCCGACTTGTTTCCCTTTTGTGCATGCTTCACAAATTTTATCTTTCTTAAATGCACAATTAGGCAATCCTCTAACTAAACCATGAGTTGTAAGTGTCTTAATGCACTACTAGAAAATCGTCATATAGCAACGGAAATAGCGACGGAAAAACGTTATTTAGCGACGGAATTTCACAATTAGCGACGGAAAATTTCCGTCGCTGATTTTCAGCGTCACTAAAAATCAGCGACGAAATTTTACGATACCGTCGCTGATTAGCGACTGATTAGCGATGGAATTCGATTCCGTCGCTAATCCAATCGGCGACGGATTTTCTTGTTCAGTCGCTGAGTGGAGTAGCGACGGAATCAAATTCCGTCGCTGATTTTTAGCGAATTTTTATAAAAAAGTGACAATTTTGTATAGTTTTGAGTGCTTAATACAAAAATCTACAATGAAATACAAATCCAAATAATCCGGTAGCATAACAACATCAAATTCAACTTTAATTCAAATACAAAAATCATATACAAACACAAAAGTCATAAATAATCCAACTTCAAACATCCATAAAAACTAATTGAAAATAAAAACAAGAATAAACAAAGTTAATTATACAAACACAAGTTATATTCTTCATCTTTCTCATTATCTTCATCTTCTACCTCATTCCAACCATGCCTATCAAAATAAGTTATATCAAATCCTCTAAAATCTAAAATTTTATAGTAAACAAAGTAAATTATAAATACAACTAACAATGAGGGAGGATAGAGAAAACATACCTACAAGAGGTTAAAGGAGGTTAGTTGGTGACGTGTATGGCGATGGCGAGTGGCGGCGGCGGCGGCAGCGACGAACGGCGGTGGCGGAGGCGGGTGGCGAACGGCGGCGGCAAACGATCGATTAGCCTCTCGCTCTCTCACACTCTCACTTCTATCTCTCCTTATGTTTGCCGAGTCTTGTTGAAGTTTGGATTTTATATTGAAATTAGCGACGGATGAAATCTGTCGCTACCTAAGAATTTAATTAGCGACTGAATCAGTCCGTCGCTAATTAATTTTTTTTTTTCATAAAACCGTCGCTAATTTTTCCATGTCTCGTCGTTATGTCCGTCGCTAATGATTAAAATAGCGACGGAATTAAATTCCGTCACTAATTAAGTTTTATCTAACACATGTCGATTCCGTCGCTATTTCTTCCGTCGTCTGTTTCCGTCACTAGTTAGCTGACGGACTCGATTCCGTCGCTAGTTTCCGTCGCTATATAGCGTTTTTGTAGTAGTGGTGGTATGCATGCTAACATGACCTAGTCTACGATGCCATGTCCATGAATCATCATGAAGAGATGCTTTTAAGCATGATAAATTCGACTCGGGTCAAAAAGAGGAATAGTATAAGTGTTACCCGATCTCTTACCCGAGAGCTTGATTTCCTTGGTAACATCATCCGAGATATAACAATTTGTCCGAGTGAATCTTACCTCTTGACCTTTGTCACATAGTTGAGAGATGCTGTGCAAATTGTATTTTAACCCTTTGACAAGGTATACTAGGCTAACCAGATTGCTTCCTTTTCCAATCTTGCCTATTCCAATTATCTTGCCTTTGTTGTCATCCATAAACGTGACTTTTCCTCCCTTGTATTCTTCTAACTCGGAAAAGAGTCTTCAATCTCCTGACATGTGGCGTGAGCATCCACTGTCTAGGGACCAATGCCCTTTTGTTCTTTTCCGAGCTACCTGCAAGTTAGAACTAAACTAACCTTTCTCACTTCCTCTAACGAACCTAGTAACTCCCTTTACTATGGTCCTTTCCTAAGGAAGTAGACTCTTGGGAACCCAGATTTGAATAACTTTGGGTTTGATCCGATTCTCGAGTCTTTCTTTTAGAGAACTGAGTCCGTGTCTCTTTCTTTTGAAATGTTTTTCTTTTATAAACCGGTGGAGAAGGTTTTCTCCTGTAAGCTGGTCCGGGCTCGGTCGTCCTTTAATTCTTATGAATAGAACCGTGCTCGACCTCCCACAACTTCACAGCTTCGGAATCCTTTTTGAAAAGTTCGAGTAGGAATTTGATTCTTTCTCTTTGTTAAAACCAAGTCCTTCTTTTTCGAAGGAGACACATTGAGATCCTAAGAGCATATCAAGGTTTTTCCGACCTTGAGTAAATTTTAAAACAAGTTCTTGAGACTCGTTGAGCTTTTGCTTCAATTGCTCATTCTCTCTTCGAGTGACTCAAACTCGGCCTCATTAGATTGAGCACTAGTCTTGAGTTCTCTTAGAGTAAGTCTCGCTTTTTCCAATTCGTTTTCAAAGAGATGCTCTCGAAGTAACGGACTCAAGTTGTTCTTTAAACTGAGAAGAATTAGAATTAGACTTTTCTTCCAAAGTAAAAATATATTTGGCTAAATCAACTTTGGAGAATTTGAGGAAGTATTCAATTACCTCCCGAGGATTTGTTTCCTCACCGTCTCGAGTGATCCGAGTCCGACTCGTTTCAACTTCTGAGTGAGAGAGTGTCATCATACACTTTGAGTCATCTAAGTCCTCATTATCTTCTGATGAGTCTTCATCACTCCATGTGGCCATCATAGCCTTTTTCTTCTTTCTGTCTCTCTTTCTCTTGGGACAGTCCTTGACTATGTGTTCCTTGCCGCCACATTCAAAACAGATCGAGTTCTTAGTCAAAGATAACTTTGAAGAGGAAGAGTGCTTACCTTTTCTATCCTTCTTGTCTTTCTTATAGGACTCTTCTCTTGGCTTCTTATCCTATCTCTTGTGCTTCATCATTCTCTTGAAGCCTCTAGCGATGAGTGCCATAGGATCCTCTTCCGAGGCCGATGAACTCAGATTTGCTTCTCTGGTTTCGAGGCTTTAAGCACAACGTTCTTTTTGGTGCTCGACCTCTGCGTCCTCCTCTTCCGGATGGATCTCATGGGTGAGTAGCTTCCCAATGAGTTCGTCTCGGTTTGAGTTGGGACGAGTTCCGAGCCTCTTCAATGGCCGTCACCTTGGGACCCCATCTTCTCTTGGGTAGGCCTCTAAGTATCTTTCTGCACATTTCCTCATGGGAAATCTTTCTACCGAGAAATTTGAGATTATTAGTAATCTCGGTTAAGCGAATGAACATCCGAGTGATGTTTTCTTCGGCTCCATCTTGAATAGCTCATACTTATGAAGGTATTGGCTTATCTTTGCTTGTCCGACTCGGCTTGTGCCTTCATAAGTGTTGACTAGTGTGTCCCACACTTCTTTGGCTGTAGTCACAGCGGACACTCGGCTGTACTCTTCTGAGCTTATGGCGCACATCGAATGTTCATCGCCTCGAAGTTCTTTCCGAACTTTTCTGCTTCATCAGCAATGAACTCAGCCTTTGTCTTGGGCACGAGTCTTGTTTCTTCCGTCTTCATGGGAATGTAGTTGCCTACTTGTATGATGTTCCGGACATCCTCATCATGATCCAAGCAGGAAACATTCCATGAGCTTTTCCAAGTGCACGAAGTTAGATCCTTTGAACTTTGGTGGTCTGCTGGAAGATCTTCCTTCATCGAACTCTCCGTTGTTCTCGAGTCATTTGATCTTTAAACCTTTGGATGGTTAGATCCTTTCCGAAAGGCTAGGCTCGATACTAATTGAAGGTTTGCTTTTGGAGAGACTAAGTCACCCTAGAGGGGGTGAATAGGGTGATGGGGAAATTTAAACAAGTAATGGAAGAATAAAACTAGAAATGACTCGTGGATAGTTTGAGTCTAGATTGGACTCGAAACGTGCTAACTCATAAAGTTACGTGGAAACCCTCCTGGGCGGAAAACCACGGTCGGTGCTAATCTAAGCACCAAGTCAAATTCACTATTTTGAATCCACAAAATATAGTAGAAAGACTCAACCAGAATTGCTCCCTTAGACAATTCCTTACAAGATTTTCCTAGACTCGAAGTTACCTTATCCGATCTAATACTTCCTAACCGAGGTAACATTTACGAGTTAGGGACAAGCTGAGCTGAGTTAACCCTTACAACTCAGTCAAGAGACCTTACTCGAAAGTAAGAATGAGTGATTGTAAACCGATTACAAGACCTTACAACTCGGAAAGATATTAAGTACGGAGTTGGAGTTGTAAGTAAAAGATTGAGTATGAATACAATGACTTTTTCTTAAGTCCATGTATTGACAGTTGGTTTAGCAAATCTTTAAGTCTTGAGAATTGGCTTCTATTTATGGATAACCAAGCAGATTAGCTGTTGTGACTATCTTCCGATTGGAAGTCCTTTGTGACCATCACAATGGATTTTACGAGTCACTCAAAAATATCCGTTGATGTGTGAACGTTGGGTAACGGCTCTTGACTCCTTTGGAAGTCCCAATCCACTGGTGGTGTCCGAAAAGTAGGGTGGAAACCATCGTTGAGCTTAGCGTTGCGTATTTCCAGTTTTGGAAACAAACAATCCCGACATAGTGTCCGGGCCTTGGTCGGAGGTGGAAAAAGCCTTGTCTGCTCGGTGATTTGACGTTTTGAAGCCTAGGTTACTTTTATAATTCAAAAATATGATAGCCTCGTTTAAATAACCTACAAAAGTAAATCAATTTGGTTCTCAAAGTATAAAATACTTTGGTCTAAGATTAGACATAGATAATAATTTTAATTAAGATAATTAAGTGCATAATTATCTAAGTCGAAAAGAAATGGAATTTTCTAAGTCTAATATCCATTATACTCAAATTCCATCCGAGTCGGTCTAGAAGTAAAGCAAGTCGGATAAATAACATCGAGTGGAAAAACTTGATCTAGACTGCCAATGTTCAAACCAAGCATGCTGACTTAGAAAGATGAATTAACACAATAATCCAATCAAACTTAGATCATGAAGTCGAATTGAGTTTATGCAAAATAGAACAAGTGTTTGAACATGTAATATATCTTAGTATTGTCCGAGTGACTCGGAACCGTGTGTGAAATGTTAAACAAGAATATGCTTTCGAGTCAATCGAGTCAAAAGAGAATATATACGATAGATTCTATAACTCTCGGAAAAGATGCTATATCACTAAGAAAAGCTTATAAAATAGATAGAATGACTTTTAATCAAAACCTTATAAGAGATGAAGTCTTATACCCGATCCCTTGATGGAACTCGGAATGATATATATGTAAGGTCCGAGTCTTCACTATCCGCCTCGAACTCGTTGGCTGCCTAGACGCCGGCCTCATCGGCCCATCCTCGGCCACCCTCCGTCCTTCCTTGTCTATTTCTCTCTCCTCCCTCATTGAGGAGCACGACCTTGCCGAAAATCGCAAGCAAGAGGTTCAATTAAATCTAAGTTTGAAATTCCTCTGTCTTTCGATCCCTTCTTTGTCTCTCTCTCTCGATCCCCCTACCCATTCTCTTTCTTTATCTCTAGCCACACCACTATCTCCCCCAAGTAGCCTACTACCACCAGAAATAGACAACGGAATCGAGGCCACGCTGGAGACGTTTTCTAGGTATGTTTTCTTGCTCATCTTGTTTCTATTTTGTCTTAATTTTGTGGATTAAAATGCTTTTAATTGTTTTTTTACAACCGATGTTTAATTTTCTCATCTTGTGGATTTTTGATTTTGTGGATTATGAAACTTGTGATTAATTTTGTGGATTTCAAGCTCACTAAACTAGTGATGAATTGTGTCGATTTAAATATTTTGGACAATATTACATGTAAGGACAGACTTGTTGCCATTGAGACATTGGAGGGGAGAGCATAAACAAGTAAGTTGGAAGTTATTCAGAGCATATTGCTTATTCTCGTTTTTGAGTTTGTTTCTTTTTATTTGCAAATAGAAGTTGTAATAAGGTTGCCCATGTGCTAGCCAAGCACGCTTTAGTTGAGAGGAGTAGTAGAACTTGGTCCGGGAATTGCCGTGAGATCTTACTATCCGTGTTGACAAACTTAATTTATTGATTAAATGAAGGCTTCGCTAGGTTTTACTTCAAAAAAAAAAAAAAAAAAAGAGCAGATTGCTTATGGAAGTTAACGTGCATAGAACTAATCTAGATCTTGTGGTACAATTGTGAAGTGATCTTAAAGCTGTGGTATCTATAGCCATTTCTTAAGTACTAATGGCTAGGGTCTCCGATATATCTTCATGCCTGTATTAATTGGCTCAAGAGTATGAACATTGTATCTTTCTACATATTGCTAAAGCAATACTTGTTAATGTCCCCATGCTAATTTCCCTGTATTCTTTCAATTGCCTTAAGGGTTGGGCTTGTTAACTCTTTCAGCTATGCTACTTTCAACTGTTGTTTCTTGCCCTCTGTTCTATCAAGTCTGTTTATGTTTCTCTATTTATGTTTTGTTTGTGTTTTAGTCCTTTTTTGCAAGCCTATTAGCTCAAAGGTAGAGCAACATGTAATTATACATGGAGATATAGGTTCGAATCCCACATAGGCTATTTGTTGTATTTGGTGAGTCGTTGTTGTTGCTTGTCACTTCCGAATACTAATTCCAAATTAGGTGATTATGCATATATTAAGAACAAGTTGATTGTGCTAATTGCTAAGAGTCTTTCTTAGTCGAGGCTACCTCCACTTAGGAAAAATGTTGCATAATTGTTTTGCTATGTTCTTGTTTGACACATGAAGTAGATTCCACTAATGAAAAGCAAATGTCAAATATGATCAACCAAATAATACACGATCAGGCTATAAAATAGGCGGATTTTAGAAGTACAAAGATTACATCCACGAGAAGAAAAGAAAAGAATCTTTAATATTCAAAGCTAGTTTCGCAACGAACTTTGTTGTCGGAGAACTCATTTGAGTTCCTATTACGTAAGTTTCCATTAGTACAAAGATGGCGACACATGGAATCCCCTTAAACGATAAGTTGTTGTTTCATGCTTCTCGTGTCACAAACATAGGCCATCTTGAAAAGTTACCTCATAACGCAGATCTGTTGTGACATCGATCGGTATGCCATTGCAGCTATAGGTTTCAACAAAGGCCATGAAAGGATCGATTTTCTCTCCAAAGATGGAATACCAATCCAAGAACTCATTTGAGTTCCTATTACGTAGTTTCCATTAGTACAAAGATGGCAACACATGGAATCCCCTTAAACGATAAGTTGTTGTTTCATGCTTCTCATGTCACAAACATAGGTCACCCTGAAAAGTTACCTCATAACGCAGATCCGTTGTGACACCGATCAGTATGCCATTGCAGCTATAGGTTTCAACAAAGGCCATCAAAGGATCGATTTTCTCTCCAAAGATGGAATACCAATCCAAATTGAATAATAAAACAACACAACAACAACAATGACATCGAATGATTAGTATCCCTACTTACTACAACCGACAAGTGTTCATAAAAATTTAACCAAAAGTAAGAAAGATTAGAATAAACTCATAAACAAATGAAATAAGAGTAGTCATATATGTTTCCTCTAAAGTTTAGTTGATAAAAAGAAAGGAAAATCCTTACTTGTGTATGCCAATGAGAATGGGACCTGATTAATATTTGGAAGTGACAAGCAACAGTAGAAACTCAACAGACAACTCACCTTGTTGGACAAAAGCAACTCACCGGATTGTACAAATAGCCTCACAAATAGCCTATATGGGATTCGAACCCATATCTTCGTATAAAATTACACGTTGCTCTATCTTTGAGCTAATAGGCTAGAGAAAAAATGATTGGAACACAAAGAGAACAGAAACATAGAAATACCAATAGCTTCATATAATAACAGAGGGCAAGAATCAATTCGAAACTGATTTTGGGACATTCATATGGCATAATAAGTCCCACCCAACTTGTTTTAATACAACCATTATTCCAAACAGTCTCTCTTGTTGGCAAGGGTAAGATTGCTATGTTCAGATTTCCCATCTTGACAAGATTGACACAGATGTCATTGATGCCACATTAAAGATGATAATGAAATTGTTTTTATCTTCCCGATAATGATATACCTCTCCTTAGTTTCAGTATTGCAATGACATCTTAATTAGGAAGACTAAGGGTGTTGAAACGATGAATACTCGGAGAAATGGCTAAATGATATTTAACATATATGTCAAGTTAGTGGAGCTGATATGTCCATGTATTCAAAATGATATCCTTCATCCAGAGAAGTAGAAATTTAGCATCAAACAAAACAAGTACCACAAAATCCTACCTAGAGGGGTATTCTAACCACAAACAATTGCAAATGTATCATTTCCATGGGATCATGTATTAGGAATCGGTTCGGTGTCTAGCCCTCATGACAATAGAAGTAGACGTTTAGCAAGATGATTAGTTTAGTCACTATCATCTTCAAATACTTTAAGTTAACAAATTGCAAATGTATCATTTCCATGGGAAATCCGAACATTGCAACGTTACCCTTGCCAACTAGAGAGATTCAAGAAGCTAACCAAATTTCACAGAGCTCGGATATCCTCAAGAAGCCAAAACATCACACAAAGTCCCAAATTCATACCTACAAATTCAAAATATTCATTCCACAATCATAAAAAAAAATTAAAAATGACTCCAAAATCAATCAAAACACTTGCCCAGGGAATCGGATAAAAACCAAATTTTGAATTGCCAAATACACAAAGAGAAAAAGAAAATTACCTCAAAATCAAACTCGCGGGGTAATATTCTAGTGACGATCGGGGAGGAAGGGGAGATAGCAAGAAAATGAGAGACAGAGAGGGAATCGAGAGCGAGAGAGAGAAAAATAGAGGAGGGGCAAGATAATTTTGAAGAATAATAGAGGAGGAGGGGGAGATGACGAAGCCAAGGATTTGGTTAGGGAAGGGGTTGGATGGGTCGGTGACTGATAGAGGGTTGAGAGAGAGAGAGAGCGATTCATCAAGTGAGGCAAGAGGAGCGATTCGGGCAAGACGATGGACATGACTGACGAGATAGAGAGAAAGCACCAGTAGGGATAAATAGCAAAGAGAAACGACGGACGAACCGACGAGAGAAAGACGACGGCCATTACGTCACCAGGAGGACTGCACCGGCATATGACAGAGAGAGAGAAAAGGGGATGAAGAGAGGTTACAAACAGGTCGGCGGAAATGAGGGCGGTTCTCGACCCCTTCCAAGTATTTTTTCTGATTTTTCTTTTTCTTTTTATTAAAAAATCTTCTTTTAATCTAAACCTTTAAATTTTAATTGAATGGTTTAGATGAAAAGAACCTTTTTTTAATTGTATACATATTTGTAAGAGCTTTCTCATTATTTTCTAATTGCACCTTTTTGATTAATTGGCATGTGAAATAGCAATATCCTAGTAATCTAAGTAATTGGGGTGGCTCATTGTCTCAATCAAGTAATCCTACTTCGACAAGAATGGGATTGAATACCATACCCCTTCGGTTATGGCAATTTCATCCCATGCTTGATTCAAGTGGCACCCTAAACTCTTCCTTTAGGTAACAAAATTACATCAATGTTTTAATCTATGTCAATAAAGTAAAGCATCACATTGATTACTTTGATAATGATTACAAATTCCTTTAAGAATGGTCAAAATGCAGAATGTCCGGTTATTGATCTTCGATCGTCTTCGCCTCAAATAGCCAACATTACAAAAGACTATAAATTAGAAAACAAGATGCAATGCTTCTATCACTTTCTTTCTTTCTTTCTTTCTTTCTTTCTTTCTTTCATTTTTAATGGTGGGTTGTCATTATATTGATTGAGTAGCTGGATATGGGACTTTTAGAACCTAAAATTCCCCTCATCGATTGTAACCAAGAGTGAAGTGAAGTCAAGGTGAACAACCACAAGATTGGTTGTTAGGTGTGGTGGCGAAATTCCAATTACTTGCTTTAGAATTATATTATAATGAGCATGTTTAGCCACTAATATGCTTGGTCCAATTTCTACTCTCTTTTGTACTGCTTAGTTGATGTTCCCTGGTTCCTACCGTCAGCCATGGAGTTGCACAACCCGTGACAAGCCCCAGAAAATTCTTTATCATTTCAGCTTGAACAACAACAGAACTAGGAATAGCGTTCAAAATCCCCAATCCAAATTAGTTTTGATTTAATTAAAAAAATACCAAAAATGGAAAAACCAAGAAGATACACAAGTAACTAGATTAGAGATCACCAAATTCCATTCATGTACATATAAAAATACAAGAGAAATGGGAGTAAATAAGTACTGTAGAAGTGAGAAAAATAAGCACCTCCGAAATTAGATCTTCAACAAATTTTTCACAATTACGAAACGAAGGTATCCTCATCATCCGAAGACAGAGAACAATGTAGAATGCTACCTCATCATTTGTAAGACAACTTCTCTCACCCTCAAATTTCATCAGGACGAAATCTTCTTCTTCCTCGTCATTTCCAACATTTCCGATTTTGAGTTTTGCGAAAGCATCAGGAAATTCGATGTTGAAGAAACAGGATACAATTAGAGATGCAATCGTTTAAGCCTCTGCATGAGTTAGTAAATCTCATCTACCCCTTGAAAACTCCATTGTTGATTGAAGAAACTCCATGGCAACCTCGGTTGCTCAAATTCGTGAGCAACCGAAGTCAAATTTGGGAACATAAAAAAAAGATTATTGAACGGAAATAATATAAACTTTAGGAGTATTGGCCAAAATTAATGCGAATTTTTTCTTGGCCGTGAACAGAACGAATTTTGGGGGTATTTTGCAATATCGAACACCACCAAATTTTATAGGTGGCGACTCATCGAAACGTGACGTGGCAAGCAAAATTGACAAGTGTTCGGCGGAGTCAAAGTTTGACTTTGAATTTATGAGTTTTTAGTGCCATCTAAGGGTGGTCTTTTAAAATAAATAAATAAATAAACTTGTTTATTTTATATTAATAAATTTTAAATACAATTAACCATACACAATTAACACACACATACTCTCTCTGTTCTTCCGAAATGAATGCCATACCACAGACCTCTTCTCACTCTTTGCCTCCCCCATCTCTTTCTCTCTCTGTTCTTCTTACATGAAGGTTACACTAAAGCCTCTTCTCGCTCTTTGCCTCCCCTCCCCCTCTCTCTCTCTGTTCTTCGCTAATGAAGGTCACACCGAGCCTCCGCCTATGGCTCCTCGCCATCTTCTCTCTCTTCACTTTCACCTTCACCCTTACTCTCCTTAATCGCCCTCTCCTATGCCCTCCCCTCCCTCCCAACCTATGCGGCTCTCCCCATCTCTCCATCTCCGTCTCCCATGCCCACATCCACTACATCACCTTCTCAAACTCCACCCTCAAAATGATCCCCTCCGAGCTCTTCGTCGTGGCATCCCCGTCGCCGTTGCTCCTCGCCGTGAAGTTTCCTCATCTTCAGCCTCACCAACGAAACCCTCACGCCGGCCGCACAGTATTCCTTGACGAGAATGAATACCTAATCACAAAATTTGAGCAGAATTCGCCGGATCTAAAGGCTACGAAGTTCACCAATCCAGAACCTACTATTCACCAACTGCAAAATCGCCATTAAATATGTGAATTGAGGATGAAACTCTTTGATTTTACTTTATTTGTTTTTCACACCCAACATAAGGGTAAGGTCCTTCCACAAATAGCTTATGGGGAGCTTAGTCATTTGATGAACAATTTGTTAGGGATTGAATTTGGTTAGGAGTTTCACACCCGATTTAAGGGTAATTGAGTTAGGATTCCCGGGCGATGGAAGAAGTGGTTGAAAATGGATTGATTTCATCGATTAAGAGGGTTACATTGAGAGATTTGGGTGAGAAAGGAGGAGGGGATTTGAGGGATTTCTCTCTCCTCCAAGCTCGAAAGGTGCAATGACGATTGGATCCGAGAGTAGAAGCCCCCAATAAGCTCGAAAGCTGCAATGGCTAAGAGTATAAGAAAGAGAGAGCGGGAGGTTAATTGTATTTAAAATTTATTAATATAAAATAAACAAGTTTTTTTATTTATTTTAAAAGACCACCCTTAGATGGCACTAAAAACTTATAAATTCAAAGTCAAACTTTGACTCGGTTATACACTTGTTAATTTTACTTGCCACGTCACATTTCCGACGAGTTGCCGCCCATAAAACTCGGTAGTATTCCGATATTATAAAATACCCCCAAAGTTCGTCCGGTTCACGACCAAGGAAAAAGTTCATATTAATTTTGGCCAATACCCCTAAAATTTGTATTATTCCCGTCCAAATAAGCAACAAAAGTAACTTTGGATTTTGTAAATTTGAGGGGAGCAAACATTGGAAATCGATGGAAGTGTCTTCCTTTGATGGTGTCTAGTGAAAAGGGCGATGAAAACAACAGAAAGGAAATAAGATTTTAATTTTGATTTCTTTTTTAAAAAAAAAACTAACGTGGTGTATGTGGAAATTTTTGTGCCTGAATTATTGGTACTTATAGAATGGTTGGGGTAAGTAGCCAGTGGTCGAACTAGCCCAAGGGGTAGGAGAAGAGCTGCATAGGCCCAAAGCCCAACACCATTTCGTTCATTTTCCAAAAATGGCATATGAAGGTTTCCTTCAAATTTGAACCCGAGTGGAGAGGATGGACAAGAGAAACCATGCCAATCAAGTCATCACTGGTTTTATTTAAAATGTACATAACCACTAGTATAGGTTTATATCTTTTTATCTTTTTATTGATGTTGAACCTGGCTTTTGAAAAAGCAAAATTTTTACATGGAGACGTCTATTGCTCGCTTATAAAAAAGTGGATCTTCCCCATACAACATACTCCATCCCCAATCCTCTTAGGGAAAGTCTAGTGATAAAATAACTTGATTTCAAAAAAGATAAGGATTCGATTCTTTCCAATACATGGGTAAAATTTATCTATCCAAAAACAATATATAATTATCCCAAAAGTTAAAGTTGATCATGGATCAAAATAATTAACAAAGTCAAAAGATTAGATACTCAAGCCCAAAATTACTAATTGTACACGTTCATAGATAGGAACATATGGAAAATCGATAACATTTTTTAGGTGAGAAAGAAAGCCAATAACATGTTAATTTTTTTTTCCCCTGATGAGAAATAACACGTTACATGATAGTATTGTATCACGTATATATAATAAAAATATTGATACGTGATGACGCCGCATTGATGTGGCAGTAGATAAGCAATTTGGGCGATTATGTGGTGAAATGAAATAAACACTGATTGAATTTTTGATTCATTCAAAAGTGATGAGTCGTATTTGTGTACACACTTTTGGTACAACTCATGTCATTTCTGATTCATTTGTAAACTTTCCGTTCAACTTTTTTTTTTTTATTTTAAGATTCTATATATTAAAATTATCCCTCCTTCAAATGTTTTTGTTTAGATATTATTGATTATTATTGTTTTACATTAATTATTTAATTCCAAATGAATGGGCAATATTTTTAAAATTATAGCTCATGAATTTATCAGTACAAATTAAATTTAAATTTTTTCTGAAACTTAACTATGAAAATTATTCAAAATAATTCCAAAATAGTTTTATGCTAGGAACTTTTAATAATTTTTCTATAAATCGATATGAATATATGAGATGATAGGATGTTATAACTTATAATAAGTCCAATTTAATCGATAATAATAATATGTAAATGAGTTAATAAATTAGTTAAAAGTTAACCTTAAACCAAAAAAGGGTAAACTAGCTAACATTTGAAGAATACTACCAACTCCAATCCCTCTACCCTGTACAATATGCTTATATCAAACAACAATAGCGAAATGACTGACTTCAATATATTGAGGACCCTTGATTGAGTTGATAGCTTAGTAATAGTTTTTTTTTTTTTTTTTTGTGTACTTGATGAAATAGCTAGTCGTATTAACTATAGTTACACGTTAGATTTATCTACAATCATATATAAATATACATCTATATTTATATGTGCATTTTGGATTAAGATCCTGTTTTATTTACTTTCAGTTTATATTTTTATAACTTCTTATAATTCCTTACAGCTTTTTATAATTATTTTACAACTATTTACAAATACTTATAGCTAAGGGTGTGCAGAAAAAGTCGAAACCAAAAAACCGATCAAAAATTCGGTTAACCGAATAAACTTTTAAAGAAAATCGAACCGAACCAAATATTTTTTCGGTTAACGAATCGGTTACGGATCGGAACTTGAAAAATTCAGTTAACCGGCGGTTAATTGAACTGAACTTTTTAAAAAAAATCATAGGTATATAAGCCAAAAGTTGTTTTATAGGATTGAAAAAATTATGGATCGAGATTTTAATGATCCGAAAATTCGATTAAGCAAAAAATCGGATCGGTTACGGAATAGGCCCAACAAACAATCCCTCAATGTATTTCAACAATTATTTTTTGAACATACATTATTTCTAGATACCATACTCCTAGGCTAAATTTGGTGAAGAAAACTTACTTTTATCCCCCATTCGTACTTCCTTTTTTCGTTCAGCTAAAAGTGGTAGTAATTTATTTACTTGAGCCAACAATGCAAATAAATCAATCATCCTTTATATTTACGCTAATTAAGCTGCTGTTAAACACCCAATTCCCAAACTCCCTCCCCGAAAAAAGTTGAAAAAAAAAAAGAGCGTTGACATTTGCAATCTTCCTCGTATTTTCATCCCTTAATTACTTCTGCCTCTCCCTCTCCCTCTCCCTCTCCCTCTTAAAATCTCCAATACCCCCTTTGACTCCATTGATTCAATCAACAACACTCACCACTCCAAAACCACCTCCCTCCCCTCCCCTCCGCCCCCAATGGCGAAGGTCGCAATCACCTGCGTTGTGATCACCCTCGTCTTCCTCGGCGGCCTTGCCTTGCTCATCGCCTGGCTCGCCGACCGCACTAAACCCCCGGCCTTCTCCATCACCTCCGCCTCTGTCTCCCACTTCAACTTCTCCGACGCCAACCGCCTCAACGCCACCTTCTCTCTCTCCATCGCCGCCCACAACCGCGACCCCAAGTACTCCATCATCTACCACGTCGTCGTCGTCTCAGTCTACCACAGTGGGTACACCCTGGCGTACCAGAGCGTTGCCCCCTTCACCCAGCGGCACGGGAATAGAACTACCTTCAGGGCCAGGCCCACGGCTCAGAACGTGGCGGTCTCCGACCCCGGCGTGGCCCGACGTCTGAGGAACGAGACCCTCGCCGGGAAGCTTGACCTAGAGGTTCGGGTTCGAGCGGCAGTAAGGTTCGAGGTTAAGAGGTGGAAGCATCGGCATTATACTCTGAAGGTGATTTGTTCGGCGGTCGGGATTGGTGTTGATTCTGGGAAGAGGTTTGAGAGGACTGAGTGTGATGTAGATCGTTACTAATTAAGATTAACAGTAATTAATTTAATTTTGTAGTAATTAGTAGAGTAGTGGATTAGTTTATAATTTGTTTAGATTAGCTTGATGGAGATTTAGTAGAGTGTTTAATTAATAATTATTGTTGTTGATCTTGGTGTAAATTGTTTTTAGGATTGTGTCTGGATTTTGGGTTACACTAAAAGTTATACAGCATGTGGGATGGAATTTTTATGTGATATGTGTTTGTATGTAACAGGAGTTGGGTTTGACTATATATTTATTTATTGACTGAATATGTAATCGTACTATTTATTAACAACTAATAAGTATTTGCCGTATTCGACCTTCTAAAACCTTTTTTTGATCAATTCAATTCTAGCCATGGATATACACGAGTTAGTAAAGATAATTGTTTATCAAGTTGATGTACCCGTAAAATATTCAAACTCTAAATGCATTCAATCTAAAATTCGGCCCCCACCTATCTTCCTTAATTACATTGTCATTATCTCCTTCTCAAAAATGTTTTAAATCCAAATTGTAACTTGTGAAATGAATTTTTTTTTAAAAATTTTTTCCTACTTAAAGGAACAACTTGAGAGTTTATACTCCATGTATCAATGATTGACCATGACCTTTAATTAAATTTAGATATGTTTTAAATAATTGCTAAAATTAATTATCATAACTATTATAGTTAAAACGATCATAATCGAATTGAAACTAAAGACATATCAAAATGACATTTATATTAGCATTTATAAAATTTTTCAGTATACTTCAGCTTCATTTTAGCTATATCACCTAATCGGTTCAGTTGATTTTACCTATAAAATCTAACTATTTGAATCTACTTAGCTCATTTTAGCTCTGAAATGAGCTGAAATTGACTTAAATAGTTAAATTTTATAGGTAAAATTAGTTGAACTGATTAGGTGTTATGGCTGGAATAGAGTTGAATTAAGCTCAAATCTGTTATAAATACTATGCAAATGACATTTTGAACGCACCTTTAATTTCCGTCGTACTTTTTCTACATTAAAATTTGCATTATAATCTCGGGACTATCTTGTTAGAAAGTTCCATAACTATTTTTTATTTTGAAATTCTTTAAGCTCTCCCTTTATTTTTCTATTTAATCGAATTATCTATTAAGTAATCGTGGCTTGAAAGTACAGTTTACCGTAATGTAAGAACTACAAATCTAGTTACTTATAATCTCGCATCTTTGGATGAACAACAACATGACATGCTAATTCTCGTGATTGGTTGCGATTCCATGCCTATTATATGGGGCACAAATTGGAGTAAAACATGACAAAATTTCTTTCTATTAATAGCATGGAAAAATTTATTCTATTATTTTTTATATACAGTTTAAATGTAGATTATATTTTTAATATAAAAAATTAAAACACATTTTGATGAATTAATGTTTATTTGATCAATTAACCGTAATTCTTAACTTAAAATTCGACCTTTTAATGTTAACATGACATGAATTAATTCAACTTAATATTATCCTGAGAATATTATTTGCAATTTCTATATAATTTTACTATGATACAAATGGATATAGTAAAATTTTATAAGTCATTTTCAGATGTAATTGAAGGTAAAAAGATTTCGTGAGACTTTACTTGGCAAACATGTCCATTATTTAGGTTGTTCTATCATTATTGTAGGCCCTTTATTTTCATTACATAGATGTGGATTTCCTCGTGAAATTGCAATATATGACTTCTAGATATTTATAATTTGTGGTCTAATTTGGGTGAAAGAACCGATTTTATAGAAAATACTTTAAGAAGTTATGCTGTGACATCATGTATTGTTAAATAGAGTGGATACTATATACAGATCAGGCATACATGCATTCAAACCTACTATAGTGGAAGGGCACGCTACTTGTTTGCATCCATTAGTTTGTAAGGATTTAATGCAGACTTTGATCGGGGTCAAATGGATGTTCATGTACCTTTATTATTGAAGGTTGAAGCAAAGGTTTGTTTATTTATGTTTTCTCATATGAATCTTTGTCTTGAGCTACTGGCGAACCTATTTTGTCAAGGTATTCATGGTCACAAAACAATCAAAATGAAAGAACTGTTAGATGTGGATGATTGGTGCTTATTGTCAGCCATAATTGTTTTCGGAGGAAAACGGTGTGATGATGTGGATGATGATTCGAGAGGAGAAATGATTTACTCGCTCCGGTTGCGAAGGCGTAACGTGATCGGAGGATTCCATGTGGCAGCTGTTGAACTTGCAAAAGGCGAAGCCCGAGGGTGGATCCCGGGAACGCCCTCTAACGCTCAAATTAGTGATGAACTAATTGAATGAATCGAGGAAATCTTCCTTGATGTATGTGAAGGGAATTTCTTGAGATTTACTTACCGGACTCGGGCTTTTTGGGATTTGTGAGACTTTCTAAGAGAGGAAAGTGTTTGGAATGGATAGTGTGACCTTGTGAGCATATCTCATGAAGTTGGAGGTCGGTGAGTATTTATAGAGGATTTTGACGAGGGTAAGATAGTAATTTACCATGATGTAGGAGGAAACCCTATCCCTAATAGGATTTGGGCTTTTAGTTGACCCGTTGAGAGTAGACTTGGGCTTATTTTCATTGTTCTACTGATTAAGCACAAATGGCCAATAACGTGGAGCATGAGTTAGAACTGTTCCAAAAATATCCGGATCAATAATCAATTTCAACGGTAATTTATAACTCACTAGGGTGACTAGATCAATGTGATATTGCTTTGAGATAAGCTCCCATCAAAGTTTATTATGAATCTTTAATTTGGAAGTAAAAAATTATTTGACAGAAATGTAAAGAAAATAAAAAATAATTTAAAGATGAGTTTATAAAAGTTACATATTTACAATGCAATAATACTGGTAGGCAATCATGCACATGGAGGTTAGAGCCTTGGAGAGTTGGAGGTGGCGTTCAAGGTGTATACTTCGGGGTCCAATGGTATCCAAGTTGCCTGGATCCACCATCTTAAAAAAGAAAAACATAATTTAATATAACTATTTTACAATACTTTTTTTAAAAAAAAAAAACAATTGCTTTGTAATTTGTTTTGGTATTTGTCATGTGGTAAGGAAGTAAATACAGTACATCGGTTAGGGGGTCAAAAATTTTATTTGTGGTCAACTGAGAGAGAGGGAATATTAATCGGCCAAAAGCCTAAAAAATATTTTAGGGGACTTGGGTCTGTAAGTTTATTACTATTATAATATACTTTACAGTTTAACAAGGTTTGTGTTAAAATATTATTTCCTATGACTATTTTGGAGGTGAGAAAGGGCCCAATTTATACAAGTTATAATCATTAAAAAGTCATAGGTTTTTTTTTTTTTTACCAAGTTTGAAGGCAGTTTCTTTTTATCGGATATAAGTTATATCATGAATATGAATTTATTAATTTAAGTTATAATGTATAATATTTTATTTTACTATAATAGTTGATAGAGAAACTCATATTAATCGCAAGGGGTTTCTCAACTTAAATGGACGACTATCTTCTTAGTTATATAGGAAGTATATTAACAAATGTATTTTATTTTGTTTTCAAAAAATTAAAATTAAAATTAAAATCTTAAATTAAGATATTAAAAGTTTTACTTTTTAACCATTAGAAACGTAGGTATTTAATAATTATTACGATTGTGCTCATGATGTTTTGTAGCCTCTTGAAGACCATCTTATATAGCTCAGGGACACCAACAATTGGCTACAACTTTACCATATAAAAACCTTCTTAATGCTACCTTGGCCTCGATCATAACAACTTGAAATCATCAAATCAAGAGAAATAATCATAAAATCATAATTACTAAATAATTACCCATTTATATTGGGTTTTTAAAAATTATTATGGACAAATATAGCAAAATTGAGACTTTCTAACTCAATTCAAATTCAAAATAATGTAATCAAATTTAGATAATGTACCCGTGCTATTGGAAAAATAGAAGTAAAAAGATCGATGAAACTGTGGGATGTTATTAATTGCTATTACCTACCACCAAAATAGTACGAGTTAAGACAAGGTAATCCCTTATCACCCTCTCTTTTTGTTGTGGGTATGGAAGTGCTTGCTCGGGGCCTACAATTGGCTACTGGTGCTAAGAAATTTTCATTTCATCCTTAACGTGCTAGGATTCAGACAGTACATTTAGCATTTTGCAGATGATGTGTTGTTTGCCAGAGGGGACTTCAGTTCTATTAGGAGTTTGCCGCGTAGTTTTCAAGCTTTTCCTCAAATGTCATGCATGTTTGTGAATTGATAATTATGAGGTTTACTTTGGATGGGGGTGGTATCGTCAAGAGTTCAGTAAGAGATTTTGCCAGAAACTGGCTTTTCTGTAGGAACCTTTCCATTTAGGTCCGTTGGCCTTCCCCTTTCAACCAAGAGGCTATCAGTCACCGACTCAACACATGTGCCAAGGTTTGATTGACAAAAGTAAGATATCTTCTTGGATAGCTAAAAAAGTTGCCATACGCAGGGAGGAGGTTAATGATCAATGACACATGTTTGTCATCTCAGTTTTGGTAAGTGTTTCTCCTGCTTCAGTATACAAAGCCATTCATGTTAAATTGATTTAGGGGTATGCTTGGGGATGGAAAATGATCCTCAGACTTGCGGATATCATGATGACTTGGTGCAGCATTTAGGAGGTATGGCTAAAATTTGTGTATGTATCTGGAAAATTTTATGTTCAATAAGGTTATGGTGCGTTTTGTAATAAAGGACAGTATCGTGGTTGGTAGAAAATGAGCTGGAAAAGTTGTACATAGGATATACACAAGTCTGTAAATTATTTGTTTAAGCGAAACAAGCCGTGGAGGCAATCTAGCAATACAATGGTGGTACATGTGGATCCCTCGATGGCTGGACTCTGTCCCCCTTTCAGAAAGAGGCCTTGTACTTAGACAGAGGTGGACTTAGCCCAAAAGGATTAATTTAAGTGGGCGTCATGCTACAAAAACTTCATAGGTTGGGCCTGTTAATCTGAGTATAGGTAGGGGCTGGCTGTGCTCCTCCAATTTCAGTAAACAAATCTCTCTCTTATGTACTCCCAATTCTTTGCCCCTATTTTTTTACGTATAAACTGGGATTTTATGGGACAACATTTTCACAAATACTTCAATTGAAATGTACTTGTACAAGATGAAAAATTCATATCTCTATTTGTACACACGTTTTGTACATGAGAGATATACCAACTTGGGTGTAATTGACTTACTCCGAATTTTTTAGCATTAAATTCAAAGATATCAAGTGTGCGAAGTTATTCTCATACATTACATTTACAGCGAGATTTAAACAAAATTATATCTTTACAAGAAGTTATGACTACATTGCTTGGGCAAATTTTTCGCCTATACAACTAATTTCTTAATCTTGTGGCATTATAAGCTCCATATATTTTTGTAAACTTTTGTAAGTCTTTTGAAACAAGCATAACTCCCTATCACTCATTTGTCTGGCCCTTCATTCCGACTCATTATGATTGATTGATTTTAATTTTTTAATCAACCCCTCCCCTCATTTTTATGGTGATATTTTCGTCTAATTGCTCGCCTCGTATTAATAAAAATTTTCTACACATTTTGTTGATATATTTAGAATAATTAAAATACAAATTTAATATCATCATACATTTTCAATTAAGTGAGCTCATTGAAAAAGTGAAAATACCATGTCTAGAATGTCTAAGACATTGGGGACAAAAAATATGTAACATGATGTTCTCATTCTTTAATTTTAATATTCTAAAAGAAATAGCTTATGAATTGTGTATAATCCATGTAATTAACCCTAGATTTAATATCTATATTTCCTTCACTTATCTGGCGTTAACATCTTATATTTACAATTTATTATGTACCCATAAGTAAATAGATAAATATCATAATTTCCAAATTATAAAATTTGCATATTTTTTCCATAAAACCAAATGATCTATCAATATAATTAATCTTATTCAACACGTATCCTATAAGCTCCGCACAAGATGTCCATCACCAAGTACATCAGTATACCTTTCACCCTTGGGTTGAACATCAAAGTGTATAAGACTTGTCATAGAGCAAACACAGTTTTCCTTTTCCTTTAAAGCTAGAGACACCTCTCATGGGAAGGGGTCCAATACTGAGGACAAACAGGGTGGCTACAAAATGATCACTTGCTGACAGTATAATATGTACTAGGAGATGAGAGCTAATCAGATGGAGAACAATACAATACATATCATAGAGGCTGAAAAAGGGTCAAAACTATCCTCAATAAAATCCAAGCAAGGAAAGGCATAGTGAGTTTCCTTTGTCTCAAACAATGAACAACCCACAAAAAATGGCCAAATAATTCAACATGTATTGGGTCCCCATATATCTATATATGCAGAAAGAGAGGGGAAAAGTTTAGTGTATGTGTGACTTTTGCACACATGGAAACCAATGCATTGCTTGCAATTTCATGTCAAATAAAAGCAACAAGCTTCAACCAAATTATCTTTTTGGCACCATGTTCCCCGTCTTTTTTGCCTAGTGAAAATAGGATTGTCAAGCTTTATGGAAAATTAGCCCTACCATTTCTAAGATAATTTTCATAACATCCTCATCAATCCTGTTATATTTTCACTAAAAGCTGGATACATTTTTAGATATCACAATAAATTATTATGGAACACTTAATATGACACATGACAAATAAAATATGGATAATATTGTACGTATTGACATGCTATGATGGCCGGAAAATTTGGAGGAAAGAAAATAGTATTAGTGTATGATATACATATTAAATATTATAAATATTAATTTTTCTCTAATACCAAATCTACACAGTCATGCACAATTGAAATTTATACTAATTAATTAGATTAAAATGTAAAAGTGAAAATTTGAGTGTTGATGATGGTGTGAGTAAATGAAAATTCTAATGTACTCCTGAGTACGGACCGTCATGTACTCGCGAGATTAATTAGTGTAATAGTACAAACTGTCATATACTCATGGGGCTAATTAGTGTACAATTGTATGAATGTTCCGGATGCTTAAGAAAAACAATGAGGTCATTTAAATAAACTAACATTTGCCTCAGTCCACTTGTTTAAAATTTTAAAAATAAAAGAAATCGATATAACTCCAACGTTAGAAATATTTGACTCAATTCACTTATATGGAGCTGTTAAATTTTAAGTACTCTTAATTATGAAACATTAATTAGGTACAGAGATAATTTGTTGACTCAATTTTCGATGGGTCCCTAAGTTGACGGATAAATTAATAACAATATAACATCTAATGCATACATAAAGTTTCACATTAAAAAAATTCTTCCTAGATTGATGACTGACTTGTATGCAAATGTCGTTGTTTTACATAAAGAGCTTCATCTTACGAGCATCCCCAATAAGGAGGAGATTATTTTAGTCTCACTTGTTACACATCATTAAATATATTAATAAATAAATAAATAAAAATATAATTGGTACAAAAAAAGAACCTAATTCCACAATAAGGAGAATAATTTTTAATCTCACTTTTGGCTCTCTTCTGCACTCAATTTGAGCAAGTTCCACTTTTAGTCTCACTTTTAGATTCTCATGTCCCACTTTAATCTTTCACATATTTTCCTACAATTAGGTGAGACCAAAATAAGATCTTATTGTGGATGCTCTAAAAGACCATCACAATATCTATCAAAATTAGGAGCAAACTAATACTTCTAACTGACAAGACAAACTTAAAGTGATTGAAAATTTAGTAACAGATTACTTAAGAGGGTGAACCACAATGATCGAGAGGAAGAAGTTGGCTGGAATTTAGCACGACAAAAAAGTTTGGTAATAGGCATAGGTTTTTTTTTTTTTTTATCTATAGGAGTCACTTAATATAATATAACAAGAAGGAGGATGGATGAATCGAACTTAGAATTTAATGTAATAAAAGCTCAGTTTTAATCATTACGCCAAGACCTCATTAGTAAATTAATTGCGATAGTTAAATACAAATAAGTTGAGCTAACTCAAACATTTATATGATGGAGAGGGGGATTCAAAGTAATCACATCGATATGTACCAAGATTTGTAATTGAAATTAATCAAATCAACTCAATTAGGAGTCAACGTTAAACTTAAATAACCAATCATTATTGATGTTATCATTATAGCATTGCTTAACTTGATAAGATCCTAGATTGTTATAATAAAAACAATTATTTAAATAAGTTTTGAATTGAAGCTTGAAGTTATTTTCAAACACACTATTCACTTACGTTTTGTTTTTAGAACATAATCTAAAAATACAAATCAAAATCAAATTCCGTATAACATATAGCACTCAATCCGTAACTTTTTCCTCATTTTAGTTCTAAGATAATATTTAAACATGAATAATCAAAGATTTTTTTATCCTTAAAATGATCAGCCTCTCGCTAGACTTAGTAAGATGGAAATGCAGTTGCTCATTCACTTGTTAGACTGAGTTAGATAGAATATGAATAGATTTAGTTAGGTGTTTGCCCCAACTGGATCACCCTGTTATATTTGCGAATAAGTTATCAATGAATTGACATCTGTGTTGGACTTTAAAAAAGACGGACACTTAGCCAATATAAAACAAAAGAGAAAAACAGGAAGATAGGAAAAATGAGCGTGGCCACCTAACAGTCCCCACTCGAGTGTTAAGTGCTACTTTAATTTTTCATAGTGGCCCTCCCTTAAATTTTTGGGGGATTTTGTTCTTGGTTTATTAGGTGAAGGCAACTTTTTCCTTTTGTTACTCTCTTTCCATCTCTTTTCGGCTGTTGTCTTCCCTTTTATTGTTTTCCAAACATCATCTAGCTTTTAGCTTCTTTTTTTTTTTTTTGGGGGGAGGGGTGTTCGTGAAACCTTTCATTTATTAACTACTTATAATTATTAAAACTAATTATAGGGGTGTTTGTTTGACAATTTTTAGGGAAAAAGAAGTTGTTTGAAGGAATTTAGTCGTTTTGATCAAGTTAAACAGGTAAATGGATATTTGGTAAATAACTATTTAGAATAGTCTGTTTGGTTCTAAATATCTCTTTCTTAAACAACTCTTTCCATTAACCTTTTGGGAAGAGATGTTTGTGAAAATGACACATTTGTCCAAAAGTTTGGAGAAATTACGCCATGTATTACCAACCTTTATTATTATTATTATTATTATTATTATTATTATTATTATTATTATTATTATTATTATTATTATTATTACTACTACTACTACTACTACTACTACTACTGCTGCTGCTACTAATTGATATTATTTTTTTATTTAAATTGAATATGATAAATATTATATTAATAAGAAAATGAATATAATTTAATAAAAATAGTAAGAAAATAAAATGGTCAATATATAGGCATAAATAAAATTTCACCAAACATCTTTTCCTTAAACAACTAATTTTACCAAATACCTTTTAAAGAAACAATTAATTCAAACAACTAATAACAAACAATTGATATAAACAGTTAACGGTTAATAACTATTTGGCAAACATGGCCATAATAAGGTCATTAGTATTTTTGCTCCGTACATTATATGGGAGAATTTTTGAGTTTTTCTTTATGATAACAAATTATAATAATTATTTAGTAATTAAAACCTTTTATTTTTAATGATTTTTATGTTCAATCGTAATTGTTTTGAGGGATGTGGATTATGAAAGATCATTATATTAGACTAGTAGATCTCAAATTTCTCCGTGTAGACTATCATAGTCATGAAGACTTGAGGTAGGATGATGGTGAATTGTGCATTCTTGTGTGATTGTGGATAGGAGATGAATTTATTTGGTTCTCTTGTAATTGTATTATGGAACATCTTATGCCTTTCGCATTTATTAATCTGAAAAAAAAAGACTTAGGTAAAATCTCATCATGAAAGGAATGAATATGATTCAAGTTAGGATCAAGTAAGTGTGACCTTGATGATGAAACTTCCCGCTTTCCACTTTCTTCCTTTGGTTTGAATCTTCGAGACACAATTGCTTTCCTTATGTAAATAGGACTTATGGTTGGTAGTGGGATTTGGGCTTTATAGTATGTGCTTGATATCCCCCTTCCTCTTGGGCCTCCAAGTGCAGTTAGAGTTCTCGAAATAGGGGTCAAACTTGATGGTCTTCAATTATCAATGTAAAAAAATAATTCACGTTAAAATTTCATACTCGATAGACTATTTTTTATTTTTTTTTTGATAAGTAGTAGCCAAAAGGCTAAGATACAAGTACAACGAACAATAACAATTAGAAAATAAAGAGCAACACACTAAGAGATAATGTACCTATATCCAGCACATTCACAATCATTGACATCTCCACTCGAGTTCTTCTAACTTAGCATTACTCAAAAATTTTAGTATTGCACCTGCCAAAATTTTATCATTTTGAACCATTTATTCTTATCTCCCAACTCCCACCACATATAAACTTCATCCATTTGAGTTGATCAATACTCAAAAAATCATCCAAATCACATCCATGGAACCAGGAACATACATTGTTGAACCAAACGTAAGGGCACGACATCCGCTAAGTGTCACGGGACAATAATTCACTCAAATTTAACTCCCATGCGGTGCTACCAAACTACACTCGAAACCCCTCTTTAACTTGCTAGTCAGCATTAAAGGATGTTTGACTTAAGTTTGGAGAAAGCAAAGTAAGAAAGAGAACACTTAGAGAGAGAGAGAGAGTTTGAGACAATGCTTATGTATTACTTGTAAGCTTTCTTAGATTTCTTGGATCTCTTGGATGGATTACAAATGAGCCCCTTGGGGGTATTTATACTTGTCCACATCCTCAATGGATGGTGGAGATCTATTTGCTCATATGGTTTAGATTTATTCTCTAGAATCTTCTACACAAATATCTAAGTTTTCCATACAAGTGTGCAACATTATAGAATATTGTGGAACTTTATGGAATGACAAAGAAAATTCTAGAGGGGTGTTCCATAACATTCTCCCCTACCTAACTCGAAGACGTCCCTCGCCTTCTTGTCCTTAAATGCTTGACTGGTGTTGAGAAGACTTATGGACCCGATCTTCACCTCTCGCCTCTCATGACAAGAGCGAGATAGTTCACTCCATTTTAGACACTTGAAGACTCGTTAAGGTCCTCTGCTGCACGTAAAGCAAGATATCTTCCCCTTACATGGCGCCTTTTGCCAAGATTTTCCCTTTTCCTTGTATGTGTAGGGCTTGTCTCTCTTAGGGGACTTGTCCCGTTCTCCCCCACCTTTGTCATCGTCATTTGACGACATGAGAGTGATGTCCATGAGAAACATGGAAGCATTGCTTGCCTTTTGAGTATTCCCATCGCTCTAAAGTAAGCCGCGAGTCCCAATATGAAGTTGTCGATCTCCCTTGCACTCATAGCTCGTTGAATTTAGGAGGCTTAGGTGCATTCATCTTTGGGGTAGTCATTACCTGGACTGACCCACCGTCAACCACCGCGATCATGCACAATTTAACTTGTGCCCTAAGTTTCTGGACTTTCTCTCATTGATCCTTGAGAACAACCTCAAATACCTCGAGCTCACCATCTTTCGTTGTAATAGTGGCTTTAAGGGATGCCACCCCGTGTTACAAAAATCGAACAAGACCGGCCGGTTCAACCGGTCGGACCGGAATCGGTCACTTTAACGGACGGTTTAATGTGTAGACTCGTTTAGGCAATTAAACCGAAAAATCGGTCCGAACCGATTAACCCGATTAACTCGGATGAACCGGCCGACTCACGGTTTCATTGGGATTTGAAAACCCCAACTTTAATCCTCATATTTCTGCTCCCAATCTTCCTCTCTCTCTCTCTCTCTCTCTCTCTCTCTCTCTCTCTCTCTCTCTCTCTCGTTGCATTGCTCCTGTATCCTCTTCCGCCTTGCCTCGGCGCTGGCTTTGCCTTGGTGGTGGTGCTCGCTGGTGTCTCTACTTCTCCCTGCTATGGTTCTGGCTCGCCTTTGTTAGTGGTGCTCCCCGGGAGAGAAGGGGAGAAAGATGGCGCTGAGCAAGAGAAGAAGTAAAGAAAGAGCGAGAGGAGTAGAGAAGAATGGACAGAAAAGGAATAGAGGAGCAGAGGAGGAGTAGAGAAGGAGCACCGAGGAGTAGAGAAAAGCACCGAGAAGGAGCAGAAGAGTAGAGAAAAGGGGCGGAAGAGAGAAAAAGGGAAAAAGTGGGGTCGCGTGCAGCTTAAATGAGCAAAAGGAACTTAACTTTAGGGTTTTACTTTAATTTACTTTTTAAGGCTTTTTTTTGTGAATGCAAATATGAATGGGTTTTTTCTTATGGACCATATGATATGATTTGTTAGTTTTTATGTTTTGTTTGGAATATGTCATTCTTTTTATAAAACATAAAAAATACAATAACAATGAAAAAATAGTCGAAGATATATAGAGAAATAATTCTATGGTCAACCGGGTCACGGCGGTTCAACCCGGTCCAATCAGTAAACCGGTCAATCGGTCTAACCCAATGTAAATGGTCCGACCAGTTGACCGGTTGACCTACTCTCCCGATCGGGTTGGTTCTCTCAACATAGGTGTCACCTATATGGTAAAGTTTGCGGTTATCGCATTGAAGGCCCCTTGCATCTCCCCTTTGAGCCTTGATTCCTCTACCTCGGACTCTAGCTCCTTAACGCGATCATCCATGGTCTCGACTAACTCCCTTAAGTATGACATGGTGGCTCGCAATCGAGCAAACCATTCCTCGAGAATGACAAACACTTCCCTTAACCTCTCTCATCCCTTCTTACAACCTTGTTGTTGGCTCCCTTTAGTGACGCTCGATATGGTTCCCAAACTTTGGCTTTGATACCTACTATCAAGGGATGATAACTCACTCAAATTTAACTCACATGTGGCGCTAGCAAACTATACTCGAAATCCTTCTTTAACTTGCTAGTAAGACTTAGAGGATGCTTGACTGAAACTTCGACAAAGCTAAGTAAGTGTTGAGTCCAAAATTATGTTATTTTTAATACCTTTATACATATGATTTTGATCATAATAATTATTAAATTATAATTTTTAATTTAATTTAATTTATTTTTGTAGGAAGTGTGGAATAATCTAGAAAATAAAAAGAATGACGGAAAATTGAAGAACTGGGTCGTTCATTTGGAATTAGGCCAAATCAAGCAAGAGTACATGGGCCGTTTTCCCCTTCCGCCATCCCACGCTATGTCTCCACCCTCCTTCACTTAAACCCCTTCTTTCACCACTTGAAACCCTAATTCCCTCAAACCCCACCTCATGCCTCTTCCCTCTTTCTCTCTCTCCCTTCGGCTCTATGTTACGAGAATCAAATTGGACCGGCCGGTTCAACCGGTTAAACCGGGAACCGGACAATGGTCCAGGTCAAAAATCCATATTAACCCATTAGACTATCAAAACAGATCAAACCGGTGACAACCGCTCAAACCGGTAATACATTGACCCAGATCGAACGGCGGTTGGACCGGAATTTTTTTAAAAAATTTAATCAAGCATCCGAAACTGTTACCTCCGAAAGAAGATGGAGAAGGGGAACCCAAGATGGAGAAAGGGGAGAAGCATTTGAAAGAAGAAGAAGACTAGAAGATGAAGAAGCCTTGAAGATGTTGTTGCCTCTCGCTGTGTCTTTCTCGCTATCTCTATACCTCTCACTCTCACTCTTACATCACTCTCTCCCCTTGAAGGAGGAAGATGAAGAAGATGTTGTTGCCTCTGTCTCTCCCGTTATCTCTATATCTCTCACTCTCACTCTCACATCACTTTCTTTCCTTGAAGAAAGAAGATGAAGAAACTACTAAAGATGAAGAAGCCTTGAAGGAGGAAGATGAAGAAGATATGTCGCTATCTAAAGGAGGAAGTTGTAAGCTATAGTAGGTGGGGGGATTAAGTGGCTAGGGTTTTGGTTTTTAAGGGGGCAAAAAGCTAAAATTAAGAAGGCTTGAGCTGAAATTTATATGGGCTTTGTAGACAAAGCCCATATTCACTTTTTAAAAATGAATCTGCTTTGTTTTATATATATATATATATATATATATATATTATCGGGTTTAACCGGTCTAATCCGGTTCAATCATTAACAGGGTTAATCGGTTTAACCCGAGTTAAACGGTCCGACCGATCGAACCATCGACCCACTTTGCTTGGCTGGGTCGATCACCTGGTCACTTCTTTTATCTTCGATTCTCACATAAGAAACCCTAAAGCCTTCTTTCTTGCTCCCTCACGGCACCACGCTGCCCGAAACCAAGTACCTCTCAACCTCTCCTTCTTCTTCCTCTCGGCTTCAAACCATCGAAAATCCCATCCCGATTCCATCTCCATCTCAATCTATTTCAAACTCTCCTTCTCTCTTCTTCCTCTCGTGAACTTGAGGCTTTCATGACTCTACTCCTTTCGCTTGCCCTATCGAAGACTTCTACCATCAACGGGATTCATTTTCACACCTATACCACTCGGTCTCTTCCACGCCAGCAGACTCCAAGATCCGAAGAACCCGAAAACTTCACGTCATCTTCTTTTCCTCTTCGCTCTTGCGAGTAGCTGGAGTTAGAACTCGACTCAAAATCTATCCCTAACTCTATCCACAAGGAGACTTATGCAAGAAAAAGGATACCAAAGGATGAAGCTATAAAGGGCACGATGGCAAGCAACGAAGGGTGGTCAGCAACCACGGTCTCAAGGGCAAGCCGAAATCTTTACTTCTTCAAATTTCCAGTATTCATCTCGGATTTGAGTTCTAGTTTTAGTTTTAGATTTTTTCAACTTTAGGTTTCGTTTTTCTTAGTTAGTTTCTTAATGTTGTAATTGATTTCGTTCAAGAATTGGGTTGCAAGTTTAGTTCTTGATTTTGGAGTATTGAAGTTGTTTGGTTTTGTGAATCTGAAGTTGAATCGTGTTCACGGACTATTTATTCAAATTCCTCTTTCGGATCCGGTTTGCGCATAGTCTCGGTATAAATTCTCCACTTTTATTTTGATTCTACTAGTTCAAGTTTGTTTTGGTTTAGTTCCTTTTTGGTTTGATTTTGTTATGTTTCGGCTCGAATGTGTCTGTTAGAATTGTTCATAAATCTTGTTATTACTCGGTTTTGATTTTTAAGTCGATAAGTAAATCTCCATCATGTAGTTAATTTGATTAAGGTTAATGTTAGTCTAGGTTAAAAATCTTTAATTTCGTTTTGCAATCTAAATTCAATTTCAGTCCATCACCGTGGTTCGACAAATCCCCTACTCCCTAAAATCACACCAACAATGAAGCAAGAGAACACTTAGAGAGAGAGAGAGAGAGAGAGAGAGAGAGAGAGAGAGAGAGAGAGAGAAAGAGAAAGCTTTTGGGAGAATGCTTATGTATTACTTGGAAGCTTTCTTAGATTTCTTGTATCGCTTGGATGTATTACAAATGAGCGCTCCGCGAGTATTTATACTTGCTCACTTCCTTAATGGACGGTGGAGATGTATTTGATCCTACGGTTTAGTTTTATGCTCTAAAATCCTTTACACAATTATCTAAATTTTCATACAAGTATAGAATATTGTGAAACTTGTGGAATAAAAAAGAAAATTTTTGAAGATTCTAGGGCGTTCCGTGACATAAGCCAGTATTGTGGAAAAGAAATAACAATGAAATTACATATCCTTAATGCATTTTGGAAGTTTAAGTTACCACTTGCCATCCGCACTTTGCTTTGATCATTCACTCATTTGAATCATGAAATTCTCCCGACCTAGCAACATAAATTTATCTCTGCTTGGTGTCATTTGCAGCCCCTACAGTCCCATTGTGAAAAAGCTTTATCCTTCCTCTCTACCAATCCCAAGAGATCATCGTTCTCCTTTTTAACTAAATTTTTCAAACAGCCAGTAGAGCTTATTTAGGACCACTTACTTCACTCGTTGGAGTTTTCTTAGTTTTTCTCGAGGTCTCTTGACCCTTGCTACTGCTGCGTTTTTATTCTCCATTACTACCAACCCTAAAATGTTTCCAATATCAATGGATTCTATGGTCACTTTTTGTAAGCTATCCGAGCTTTTACTCGAATGCAGAGTTACCTTCCTTTCCAATATTTTTACTGAATTGTTACTTAATATGTTCCGGTATATAGTGATTCTTTCTGTCACTTGGAGAATTTTTTTAGGAACCTTTTTGATGGAGTTGGTGTATTGCCAATCTTCCCTAAAGATTCAAAACCTGGGGAAGGGCTTGAAGAGTCTTTATTACCCTTCACTAATCTTGTATCAAAACCCGTGAAGTTTTGATAACTCTTCGTCTTCATTCTCTCGCTAATAAGCATGCTCGGTGACCATTCGATTTTGAATGTTGGCACTTTTTCCCAATTTCCTAGGGAGCAGCCAAATGTCGAGACTAATTTTCTTAAATTTGTGTTATTTAGCTTCTTCTTAGCATTTAATTTTGAACAAGATGATGGAGAATGAAAGAGAACTACAAGTTTACAGCCAAGATGAGAAGAAGAGATTTGATGGGTTAATTTTAAATATAATAGGGGAATAGGTATGAAATGGGTTAACTATAGGTGTAAGTTAATTAATGTTATTACTAAGAAAATAATGGAAATATTGGTGTAAAAATAAATTAAAGATATATAATAATATGGTAATTTTTTCTAAGAAAAATAAGGAGAATATTCTATTTAATGAATCGCTTAAGTAGACCTTGTTGGAGAAGAAATTGAAAATCACTTAGATTGAGGGGAAAAGTGTAAGGCTTAAGGCGTGAAAGATAACTTTCTTTAGGTATTATTTGCCTAATCTCAAAAAGATTGCTCATGATTTTGGCGAAGATACCCTCAGGATACAATAAGCCTTATGTCTTATTTGAATAGCAAATTTAAAGAACCTCTCTTAGGTATTATGGAAGAAGAACTCCATAGTTTTCCGGAGAAAAAATAAAAGAGAATGAATGATAATTTCTACGCTAAGTAAAATTCTTATATATATCTTAATTAATTAATTAATTAACTAATTAAGTATATCCTTAATAACTTCCTAATCCACTTGGTCATGCAAAAACAAAAGCAATTTACAGCCAGCGCAATAGCCCATGGCTGCTACCTAGTGCCACGGTTAGCACCACAATTGTGTTGCATACCATGGTTAAGGGTGAGCACGACCGATGAGTACCTCGAAACCGGACCACAACCGATCAAAAGGGTAAGGTTCTGGAATTGGAACCAGTCAAACGGTTCCGAGTAAGGTTCCTAAAATTTAAGAACTCGTCAAATAGGTTCCGCTTCCAAAAATCAAACACTCGGAGCCGAAATTTGGAACCATTAAAATGGGTAATGTTACCAACTTAAAATGTAATTAATCCAAGAATATATAATTTTTAAAGCCTTAAAGTTTTTTTTTTTTTCATAAAAGTAATAGTATGGATAGGGTACCCTGGAACCAAAACTGGACCCCGAGGTTCGAGTTCGAGTTCGTAAAATTCAGGAATCGGTCAAACAGTTTGCAATTCAGGTTCCTAAAATTCAGTAATCGATCAAACATGGTCGATTCAGGTTCCTAATTTTGGGATAGGGTACTCGTAACCACTCATCCCTAACCATGGTGGCCGGTTTCACCGCCAAGGTTTGCACCCCCGCCTGTAGCGGTGATTGTGTCAACCAAAATTTACTGGCTGCCTTTGGTGTGCCTTGCCACGACCCTATGGTTGCCAAGGGGCCACCCGTGGTGGCCAAAGAGCTACCGATGGTGGTTCCTTTGCTTATCCCCTTTATTCGTAGCCTATCTCGAACGTAACACCGAGTTTGAGTGTATTAATCCACCTTTAATTCTCATATTCTCACATATCTCAAATACCAAATATGTAACAATCCCCCACTACTAGTTGTATCTAAGAAATGTCCTTAAAATTTGATCATGAATACAAAAAGGTATCTTTCAATTTAAACCTTTAATTAGTGTATATATTTCGAGATTCCAATAAAATGTTTGGTGACTATTTGTTTAAATTAAAAGTTTAAACATGAAACCGGAAACATTATCCGCACAATCAAGTATCATCTTCCTAAAAACCTCAATTTGCTTTAGCAATTTAAAAGTCATATGGTCATCCTAGATTCATGGATAAATACAAAAACCACCCTTAAACTCTTGTTAGAAGCGGCACCACCTCTTTATCCACATAGGTGACATCCTATAAATGTCCTTGCTACTTAGGACTTAGGACTGATTAAGGATTGATATTCAACCTCTTCTTTAGTAACATTCATGCATGCACCAAATCTACATAAGTGACATCCTATAAATCTCTAACGCATCTCTGCAAGAAGAAGAATAGGGTTGAAGATGGGCAAGGTGTGCCATCTAATTCTCCACTCTCATAATGAAAGAAAAGCTAAGAAAATCAAAATGAGTAGGCAAATTTAAAATGTCAAGAAGAATAAAATCGATTGGAGTATTGAGGACACAAGCTCTTTTTTTAGTTTGTAGACAAGATTGGGGCTATCGCCTTCCACTATGATTCTTTAGAAACCATGCTTCCATTCTTCCATGCTTGTTGAAGAGCGAAGAGCTTCCTCCATTTAGGGGCCGATAAAACCGAGACTTTGTTGAACCGCTGCGAAGAGGATAGTTTCGTTTGAGTCCCCGCCAACAACACCCCAACCGTGACCCAAAGTGCCTAATTTAGCATCATCAAAATTCACCTTAATGAGGTCCAAGCTAGGGACCATCCAAAGGACAGGAAGAGCTCGATTGGCACGTGGAAGTGAGCATACGCCGCTTGGTAATCCTTGACAAAGTCTAAGGCGTTATTTTTGCTCGGCAGGCGTGAAGATCCTTAAAAACAACATTGTTCCTCAAATCCCAGCATTCACATAATGTTGCAATATAATCTCCCAGTTGGTCCTTGTGAGAGTCAAGCACGAAAGTGATTGCATCATAGACACAATGGTGCCTGTGCCTAAAAAGAGATGGGTCAATCTGAGATGCTTCCCAAAATAACCATATCTAGTTTTCAAATTATATATTTTATTATGTTAATAAAATTAAAATAAAAATAACTAATGTCCTAGTATTACAAAGATATAACACTAGTTAAATTTAAATCCTCAGGGTGCTACTAAAATATTATAGAGACAATTGAATTACACATCCTCTTGCAAGATGTGGTGAGCACTCGCCCCCCGGCACCCAAAAAACAAAATTAACAAGAAAAATTTTCAATTGTAAAAAAATTAAAATCTAGGGGCTTAAATATATTTCAAAACATATCAAATAGAAAGTACACCGGTCCAAACCTAGAAGAGTTTTATAGATACACCTTTGATATGTTAGTTAGGAACTTTGATCTAATCCCCTTTTCTTCCTTCAGTTTTTCTTATTATATGTCTTTCTATAGTTGTTTATTCTAGTTGATTCGAATATTTGAATATGAACTTAATTCTTACTTTTTAGTTATATTGACCTATTAATTATATATATATATATATATATTTCACAGTTCGGTTCGGATCGATTTTTTAACCGGTTAATCGAATTTAACGATTTGTGAAAATGTGGACCGAAATCGGATAAATCGGCTAAACAGATTATTCGGTTCAATTCATCGGTTAACTAGAATAGGCAATGAAAAAATTTGCTAAAAAATTTAATGACTTACAAATTCCAAATTTGCAAATTACAAACTACAAAACAAACCAATGAATAAAAACTCAAACTTGGATAAAATATTCATTCAATGTCCATTGTCCATAAATATAATAAAAACTCAATATATATAATAAAAAATTCAACTAGACCATAAAGCGTTAAAATGTCCATTATGCATACATATAATAAAAACTTAAACTAATGACACCGTAAAACATAAAAATTCATTCACAATAATTTCTATAATAATTTTTATTTTTTATTTAAATAAATAAGTTATTATTCTATAAATTCTGACTCCTTAGAGCAAACCGAAGCCTCCTAAGCTTTACACTTTCCGGCCATAAGACACCTTCTTAGGGTCTAAATATCAAAACTAGGATGGAGTCCAACAACTACCATGTTCTCAAAAGGCTTTGATGGCATTTCTAGAGAATGGTGATGCTGTGAATTTAGAATAGCAAATAAAGGACAAATTAGGATATGATTTTAATTTTTTTTTTAAAAAACTTATCGGTTCGGTTGCGATTAAACGTATGTTTCAAATCCTAAATCGGACCCGAATTGAATATATTATCGGTTCACTAGTTCGATTAACCGTAAAATTTTACCGATTCGATTAACCGGATAAACGGTTCAATCCGACCGATTTACGGTTCCGATTCTTTTTGACATATATATATATAATCTCATCCATTTAATTTTTATCTAATGGTTGAGATTAAAAGAAAAATTTTATTTTAAAAAAAAGAAATTTTTTTTTTTTTGCTGTGGGAGGGGAAGGGGGCTGGAAATCGTTCATTTCCAAACCCTCTCACCTTCGTCCCTCTCCCTTTTCTCTCCTGTTCGCTCTGCAAACTCCATTCGCTCTCTTGACTCGCCGGAAATCGATGGCCTCCCGCCGGCGTCCTTGTCTCCTTCCCGCCGGTGCTCTCTCGCATCTCACCTGACGCTCACTTTTTCGTCCCTCACTCTTTGAAATCGCTCGCTCGCGTCTCTACCTTCTCTACTCGGACATATATATTTAGCCCAGCTCGCCGCCCTCACCAACGCATCCCAACCTATCCCCGGCCAGCCTCTCGCGTCCCCCTCCACCACTGACTGGAACCCTAGTCGGTAATTTTTCATGAATTTCTCTTTTTTTTTTTTGCTTTGTTTTGGTGAGTGTAAATTCAGTGCTATTAAAATTCATTTAATTTGAAATATACAACTCAATGTTTGTGGGGTTGAGAATGAAAATTTTCATGAATCTCGCTTTTTCTTTTTTCTCTTATTATGAGTACATAAAATTGCATTAGGACACCTACCTCTCAATCAGAGGGGAATAACATCAAAGTTTCTGATAATGTTCGTAGAGATGAACTGATGAAGTGAAAGTAGCACTTTGCTGACACCAATAGAGATGGAATATCCATCACAAGATGTGCAAAATATAACTCAATATCTTAATATTGGAACCCTTGCTTGAAGAGTCCTTCTGTTAATGAATCATCTTCCTTGGACATGTCCTTTTATTCATAAATCATCTTCCTTGACTGCTTTTGGGCATGTCCAAGGTCTTAATAACCTCAAATTGCATCAAATTGCATTACCTCCAAGTTTTATGTAAGTCTTTAACTTTTAGGTGAACTTGTACATGCTTCAATAGGTCTAAATGTATTGTTAGAAGCCATAGAGTTAGCTTAGTTCTCCATGCTGGTGAAGTTCAATTTGAAGTTTAATATTGAATCGTAGCCTATGAGGGATTTGAACCCACATCCTTTGTGCCAAAGCACAATTGCTCTACCAATTGAGCTAATAAGCTATGAAGAAGCTGATAAAAAGACTTCTCAAAATATGACCAAGCCCTACCTCTACAAGTTGTGCCATATCAAACTTGCTCTACTACCTACAAAATTGCTCACTATTGATTACTAGAATAAGAGAATCATTGATTAAATTTCCCAAAATAAGAGAATCATTGCTCAATATCTCTTGTTCTCGGAATCAATATTGATCGATTTCATATCTAGGAGAGCCACATGTAGCCTATTAGCAATATAGCAATATTGATTCTCAAACTCCATTACAGCAATATAGCAATATAGCAATATAGTAATATATATAATGAATCCGTTCCGATTAAAGAGAAAGTACATAAGGATCCAATCTTATAGGGGTGATATGTTATTCTTCGTTAAAAAAAAAAAAAGAAAAGAAGAAAAAGTACATAAGTTTTGTAGGAGTCAAAATAAAGCACTAACTCGATGTTTGAAAAAGGCCGGCAGTTAAGCGACCCCAAAAGACCGGCTAGTTTGAGTCCATTACTTTGATCATCATCTCATTAATAATATAATAAAATATAAAGGTCAAAAATCATGTTGGTCTTCAATTCCCACTTTGCTTTAACTTAGATGCATCCCCACAACACTCAATACCCATGCATCTCATCATACTTTGCTTATTGATTTCCATTAAGCTACTCTAATATTAGCTAATCATCACTACTTTTCATTTAATA
The DNA here is from genome assembly GCA_021018815.1 of Talinum fruticosum. NCBI lineage: Eukaryota > Viridiplantae > Streptophyta > Magnoliopsida > Caryophyllales > Talinaceae > Talinum > Talinum fruticosum. Next base: position 1,051,472 of record JAITYX010000109.1, read on the forward strand.
ACAACCCCCTCTCTCTCTCTCTCTCTCTCTCTATATATATATATATATATATAATGTTCTTTTTATTGAAAAAATAATTGAGTTACTTGATGTCGAATCATCATATTGAAGAGGGTATAATATCTCGTTACAGATTAATAAACCCTTAAAAGTTATTATAAATTTTAACCAACGAAATCCTTTTTATCAACAATTAAGGGTGAACACGTATCTTTCTTTCAAATATTATCGTTGGAATATTATAGTTGGTTATTCACTCTTGTAAAAAGGAAAATTATTAAATATTAAATTTGCTTTCAAAGACCAATATAAACTGTTGAGACCCACACGTAGGAACATGAGACGCATGAAATTTCGGTAAAACTAAGGAATAAGGGCAGCAACTTTTTCCCTTTTTACATTTCTTAAAAAGGATTTTAAAAAGGGTTTTAGCAAAAAAATTTCCTGGTTTGGCGATTCTTGTCGGGTAATGGACTGGATGCTTCCCAAGAAATAAGATAGTGTTTTCTTTTTCCACAAAACTCACATGAGACTGTCTCATATTGTAGATATGAATTTCTTTAAAAGCGACCTTTAAATTTTAACGTGATCAATAATATATTTTACAATAATTTTTTAATTTGAAGGTTAATATTAATTCATATAGTGATGACCTTTATTATAAATGAACTATAAATCACCTCAATTATTATTTACCATACTATCATACGTCTCATGATATGTGTTAAGTGAATTAATCATCTTAGAAATAGTCTTACATGAGAGAGGAATATGTAATCATTGTTTCACGGTTCGTTCGTTCTTTCCAAAAGTGAGACTTTGTCTCTACCATAAGCTTTCCATTTTGTTTGGATATTGACGGTTCTAAATCTATGTAGTTGTAGTCTATGCATTTTTTTAACGTTTTTTCTCACCGACTTAAACGCCTTTTGTGCGGAGAATCAACTAATTACAAACTACTATTTTATTAGCGACTAAATTAGTAGATCTAGGAGAATATAGTTATAAGCAATAATAAGAATTGTCAACCCTAATATGAGAATCTCATGAATGCTCTATGAATTCCCAATAATGAAATACAACAATGTGAGTGACAACCTCCCCGTCCCACCGTACCCCGACCTACTGACTCCTCCGGTACCCATGCTGTACGTACCCTCCCCTTTGTCCTGCTAACCCACCACGCCTCTCTCTACCCCCCCCACCCAAAACAAATGTATGTTAACTAAGAATTAAAATATATATCATTCAAAAAAAAAGTTTTCACGAAGTAATTTCATGGTTTTTCCACTAATCTTCTTCTGTATATCTTCATGTCAACTCCAATTCTCTAAAATTTATATTATTGCTATTTTTTAAAAAAATAAAATAAAATATTTGACTATCTAAATAAGCTCCTATGATAAGGTGAGCCCGAGTATAGGGCTAATGAGATAGAAGAGGGATAAATGTAAGTTCAAGAGCTTGTTGAAAAACCTTAAATTAAACTAACGGTATTTTAAGCTTTTCAACATTTAATTAACTACTTTCCATCTTACGTATCATTATGTAAAGATATTCTATTGTTATATATATCCAATGTTCACAGTATTATATTATTATTGACTTCTTGTTTGGTCTAAAGAGAATCCTTTAGTAATATGACGAATGAAATGACCTTGTTAATATATTCTACTCTATTTAAAGTTTATTTTATAATCTTAATTTATAAAAAACACTTCATAAGCAAGATATATCACTACGAATATGTTTACACTCATCCATGATGTTATTGGATATTTTCAAGAAAATTTAGAATATTCTATTTTTTTTTTGGGTTGTAGACCGTGTGGGAGCACGTAAAGTTTGTATCAACTATATAATTTTTTGTCATATTAATATTTTTTAAAAATAGGTAAGTTATGTAGCAACATATGAGACATATTCTCCTGAAGTTGACACATGTAGTTGCGAAACATAGTTTATTTTGGTTGAAATAAGCTTATTCAAAATATTATAAAAATCTAAAGATCAAAATATATATAGATGTTGGAAAGATGATCTAGCAATTGAAGATTGGTCTCATGATCTCATCTATGATAAAAACTCCCTCAAAAATAAATAAATAAATAAATAATCGAAGGGTCTCATAAAATAAAAAAATTGATCAAGCGATAAAATAAATTGTGCACATTCAATAAATAAAGATTTTGTATAGAAGGGGAAACCATTTTGTATTGTACCTCATGATCATGAATAATAAGTCAAGTTAAAAAAAATTTAATTACTTGATGAATAATAAAGCATTTAAAATAGTTTGACTTTAGAATGATCTTGTGAAATTGTAATTATTATAAAAGTTGCAATTTATATATGTAATCTCTAACAAGAGATTATCTTACATAAAAATTTCAATTATAAAGATATATGTATTTTGTACATGAAAAATAATTTTAATACGAAATTGTATGCATTTTTGCATATAAAAAGTTATATTAACAAAATATATTTTGAGCACAGAACCTTCAATCAAACCATGTGGTCAAACTGTTATTTCCGATCGATGATGATGAAAAAAGCGAAATGTCATAAAGAAATGTTTGCTTACAAGGGACTTTTATGTTATTCCCATAAAATAAAAGCAAATAGGTTGATTGGCTTTTTTTTCTGAAAAAAATAAATAAAAGAAGCTTGCATCCACTTTGTTCCTTTGTTTTTCTTTTTCTCTTTATTTTGCATGAGAATTTTTTTGTACAAAATTAAATTCCTAATATCAAATTTAATTTTTCTTCATTTTACAAACAACATTTTACAATTTTCCATCTGGGCATCAATCACTTCATCTTAGGTTGCATATATTGTTTCTTTTTTTATTTTTATTTTTTTATTATGATCATACCGCTTTTAAGGATAAATTTATATATATTATACTCATGATAGTATGTACTCCTATGTATATAATATAGGGATTGAGTTTTAAGTAGATTACAATAAGTTTCATTAAGATGATAAAAGAGATAACTTTCATTAAATATGGATTATTTCTATTTGGAAAATTCTAATACAAATGATTAAAAAAATTAATAATTCACTTTCCATAAAAAAGAAAAATTAATAATCTACCATTTTCTGAGTTATTTATGGCAACTTATTCTATTGTCTATAATCACAATCACTTTCCAAAGTATTTATACATAGATGATCTTCCACTTGTAAACAATTTTTTTTTTTTAAAAAAAAACTCTAGCATATAAGAAAAATAACAACCATATATTTTCACAATTTAAAATAAACATGATATTGGTTCTATGTTTTAATACATCAGTTAACATTCAAAGCTCAAAAGAAAAGGAAACAAAATTGAGATTAAAAAAGATTAATATTATACAATGTGTGAAACATAAAGTAAATAAAAATTAAACATTATCATAATCAATTGAAAAAGTATCCTAAAAAAAAAGTTAGTTTCATAATAAAATATCTAATATACCCGTTTTATTTTTAATAAAATTAAAATTTTTTTCTCTCTATCCGCTCTACTCCTCTCACTCTCTCCTTTTGCTAACTCGGGTCTCTCTCTCCCCTCTCCCTCCTCTCTCCCTCTCTCTTTTGTGCCAATTTTATAATTTTCTGGCACCATTCTTTCTTTCTCCTCCCCGATTTTCTCCATCTCATCGCTATACCCCTTCTCCATATATATATCTCTTTTATTAATTTTTTTAATCATCACAATCTCCTATTATCATTAAGATTTTATTGTGTTCCCAATCTGCTATTATATTAGTAAAATAATTAAAAAATATATGTTAGGATATTATATGTTGGAAATGATAAAATTTTAAAAATAAAAATAATTAAGAATGATAAAATTAAAAAATTAGAAATTAATATACTATTATTATTATAAAGTGATAAGTATTATAAAACAAAAAAATTTAATTAAAGTGATACGTATTGTAAAATGGAGTGAGTATATAATAACAAAATAAAGAATTTAAAATCACAAGATTATAAGATAAAATAAAATAAATCAACAAAATTATGTCCAAATCCAAATCTAAATCCAAATCAAATCCATCATGATATAAATCCTTTTTGTAAAATTCTAATACAAAATCCTTTTTCTACCAAAGGGATTCCCTATCTAATTTTAGTTTTGGAACCACTAAAAAAAAGGTAAATCTACTCAAAAAAATTTCACTTACCACCTACCCCACCAAGGTATGGTGGGAAATAATAGTAGTTATAGGCGTAAAGTACTCAAATAGCCTAAAAACGACGTCGTAGTGATGATGCTTCTACTTAATTTTTTCCCCTTTTTTTCGTGTGGTGGGCGTTGCGGTAATTAAATCCAAAAATTGAGGTCATATTAATCCACGCGTCATCCCCTTGTCTTGATCGCGCCCATTCTCTCTCCTCTGTTCTCTAATTACAGAAAGGAATTAGGGCCCGAAAAAATCGTTGAAGTTACGGCTAATTTTACTCCCATTTTTAGGCGAGAGAGAGAGAGAGAGAGAAATGACTACTGACGACTCACTTGTCGACTCCTCCTACTAGTATTGAGTATTCTCCTCATAAACTAATACAATCCTCCCTCTTCCCTCCTTCCCTGTCTGTCCTCTCCTCACCTTCTCTATCTCTCTTTCTCTCTGCATTCTCTGTTTATTACTTTAATTTCTCTACGGCTTTGGGTTTTTAATTTGATTCTTTTTGAACTCATCTTTTTTCTCTTTTGCTGATTCAAATTAGAGCTCAAGAAAAAGCCCTTCTTCACAGGTAACATTTGAAACGTTCCCCCCCCACAACCCCCTTGCTTTCTGTCTCTTTAAAAGGGTCTCTTTGCTTGGAAGATTCAATGGGTAGATAGGTTCCAATTTTTTCTCTTTTGAATTTAAAGTGTTTGTGGTTGTGCATTCACGATCTAAGGTTATCCCTTTCACCACCATTTTATTTTTTGCTGTTTTAATACTTTGTTTTAGTTTTTTTCTTGCTGTGGCTCTGTGAGTCTATATCTAACTGGGGTTTTCTTGTTTCTGATAAAGATGTTGATTGTTCTTCCATGCGCTGATAATCAAAATTGGATTTTTGGTATTGGGCAATACGAAAAATCTGAGTTTTGTTCTGGGTATTATTAAGGGCCACAATGGGGATCTGGATATGTGAATTTATTGGTTAATGGTCGTTGGATTGACATTCCAGACCTTGTTTTGGCAAGAGAGAGAGATTCTTGCAGATAAGTGAATAAATCTGGGTGTTTTTTGTTGGTAGGGAGAGGGGTTTCTAGATAAGTGAAGAAATCTAGATGAATTTTTGGGGAAAATTGGTTTAATTTCCCCCACAATAAAAGTTTTGATGTTGTGTAACAGATTTCTATTCTGCAAATTAAGTCAAAAAGTTTAGATGGAAGTTGAATCTGACTGCATTGTTTACTGTATTGAAGGATTGTGACTTTCTTGCAGATCTGATGATCTGATCATTTCAAGAGAGAAGTCATGGCATGGATGACTTTGCAATTAATGCATCCGCTGTCTGTGAATTTTGAAACACTGGTTTGTTTGGTTGATCATGAAGGGGATTGCTGTGGCTGATTGTTGTTAATTTCAGTTATTTAGGTTCGGGGATTTTTGTTTTTCACATAGAAATGGCTATAGCGGGTTTACACAAAGTTCCTGTAATTGAGTCTTCCATTCTTAGGGAGTCTCAACCGTCCTCATCATCAGGGGCACATGGACATACCAGAAGGATAAGCACACGGGCATCCTCTCTGTTGCAGATGTGGCGGGAACTTGAGGATGAGTGTGCAGTGAATCGTGCCCAAGAGAGGGGGAGGTCAAGGTTACAGCCCGAGGGGACTGATAGCGTGTCTAATGAAGAAGGTAGGAGTGCTTTGGATGATTCTAGTGTAAGTGAAACTGGGTCTGTGAATCACTCTGAAAATCTCATTGAGCCTCTGTCTGAACATGAGGATCATCAAAGTGTGAGTTCAGAGCAATCTCAAGACTTGAGTGAAGTGGAAAGGGAGCGAGTCAGGCAAATATTCAGGGAGTGGATGAGCAGTGGGGTAACTGTACAAACTCCTAATGTTCCCCACTTGAATAGGAATTCAAGGGGCCAGTGGCTTGGTGAGACTGAACGTGAGAGGGTTAGAGTTGTAAGAGAGTGGATTCAAATGACCAGTGAACAGAGAGAAGCATGTCTTGCTAATAGAGAAGAACAAGTTGCTGAAATTGGTTCTCGGCTTGAACGTGTTCGTGATGGACAAGTTCTTGAACATATTGAAGGTCGAGCTCAAAATAGCCGGAGGGAAATTCGAAGATTATGTGGCAGGCAGGCCTTGCTTGATTTGTTGGCCAAGAAAGAACAGGAAAGGCGGCACGAGCTTCATCATCTGGGAGAGACTCGGCCTGTCAGCAATTTCGCACACCGCAACCGGATTCAGGTTAGCTGTGCGCCACATTTTTGTTCTATGACAGTTACTCTGATTGTGTGAAGTTTCGCTTTCCTGTTATGTTGTAAGCTTTATAGCAAGTTGACTTCTAACCCTGTGGATTCAATGTGTTTCTTGAGCAAGTTGTCTGAGGTTTTCGAGGTCCTTAAAATTCTTTGTATGTGCCATATTATATTTGCTGGCATCATCCATTCTAGCTTTAGAATTTGGAAGTTTGGATCATGAAACGACGCTGGGTGTCTATACTGAGTTTATTAGGATCTAATAGTAGCATGGTTATACTCTCCTTTGTTGCAGTCATTGCTCCGACTCAGGTGTTTCCAGAATATGAGGTCAAGTGAGTTAAGGAGGAACAGTTCTGCCGCAGAAAGTGAACTGGGATTGCTAAGGCAACGGCAAACTGTGTCTGGTTTAAGGTATCTATTTTCATGTGTTAATATTGTTGTTATTGTTGGTCTTTTGTTGGTAAAGATAGTGTACGTGCTTGGTGTTGTGTTTTGCTCTTCTTGCTGATAGCTTTGTTTCTTGGTTTTGACTCTCTGGTTGAATTTTGATTTTGAAGTGTTGCTAGTCATAATTGCTTAAATAAGGATTATTGATATGACCGCATTTTGCCGTGTGCATGCTAAAGCAATTGACTTTATACAATGTTGCATACGGTGTGAAAACAGGGCCTTTTTGGTTTTACCTAAAGCTGTTGTGGCAATTTCTTCCATTAAGGTCATAGCTCATTTGTGTATCAATATATGTTAAAAACTAATGTACAGCTTAGTTTTGTACTTCAGTCTGGTTAAACAGATAATATGAGGTTGTCAAATGTGTCTGCCAATCGTACGACTTTCTGAGTTAAATGTTAACTATGAGTTGTAGACTGCTCATCATCAAAACTTGGTCCTGTCTTTCTTCTTTAATTTACTAATAGTATTTCATATCATTGTTTTCAGTTTACGCAGCAGCAAGCCACTGATGAGGGACGATCTCCAATGTTTTATATCTGTGTCTTGTTTGCTGCGTTTAGAACCCTGAGCTGCTATCTCATATGCATGTTATTATTTGCTTCTTTTTTTAGTTGGCGGGGGGTTGGGGGTATCATTGATCTGTTTATTGGCTTCATTAGTCTCTGCCGTTGTAGAAGATTTACTTTTCCTTTGTTTGGCTATCTTTCAGTTGGCATGTACCTGCTAATGCATAACTTTTTGTCACCTGCAGGGAAGGTTTCCTATCAAGACTGGATAACAATGCCCATGTTCAAGCAAGTGAACCCTCTGATGGACCCGCTGACAACATTACTTCCCAAGAACCAAATGATCAAGCACAGGTCAACAGTGCAATTGAGGTCCTTGATGCTTCTCAAGAACCAAGTGATCCTAATGGAGATGATGTTGGTAGTTCACCGGCTGATCTAAATCAAGGATTAGTATGCTCTGGTGGAGAAACTAGATTACAAGAATTGGTAGCCCAAGTTGAAGCGAGGCTGGAGCATGCTGCGGGTGCTGATGCAGACCGTAGACAAGAGACAGATAATATTGACAATTTAAATGGTTCTGGAGATTCTGGGAACCTACTGTTGAATTCCCTGGAGCCTTCAAGAAGTGAGAGTGACGATTTTGACAATTTAGAGGATAGCCATGATGCATCTCATCTACAGTATGATGCTGATAGAGAAGACACTAATGTACATAATCAGTCAGATAATGTAGAAGTCCCTATTTCCGAAGATGTACATGGTCAGGAATCCCATTCCCAGGTGGAGGATGTGCACGAACAACAAATAATATTTGAAGAAATTGAACGTGAAAGTGGCGTTTCGTCAAACCCATGGAGAGATGATGATCAATTTGAATTGGACAGACAACTTTTGAGAGGTGATGGTGAAGAATCATCCAATAGTGCGCCAGAAAACAACGATGGAGAGCAGAATGATGATCAAGACTACTGGAATGAGAATGGTTCTCAAGGGACCCGAAGAGATTGGCTGACAATGCCATCTGGTCCTGGGGCAACGTCTTCTGGAAGGGTTGACTCATATTACTTCTCTGATGATGATAACGTTCACAATATAGAGCTAAGAGAACTCCTGAACAGGTGATGATTCTCTTTAAGTGTGTAAAGTTAATAGCTATATTTTTACCCTCATCTTTTACGTTTCATGCCTATATACTGATTTTACTAGTGTTACAATGTCTAGGAGAAGAGTTTCAAGTCTTCTTCATAGTGGTTTTCGGGAGAGTCTGGACCAGTTAATACAGTCGTATGTGGATAGACAAACACAGGCGCCTGATGACTGGGAACTACGTGAAACATCACCTCCTCCTTTTGTGGCACGACACCCAGAACATGTCGGCACAGACCATGACGAGGCGTCTGTTGAAAATGGGACTGCACCAATGCTAGCCCCTGAGGGAGATTGGGGGCAGACATTACACCATACGAATTGGTCTAGACATGAAATACATCAACGCCCTGGAACTGTAAGTTCAATTTTCTATTGTGCTTCCTTTCCACTCAGACTGTTTCTTGTGCAATGTCTGGTATCTGTGGCTTTGATTTAGATTTTTGACTAGCGCTAGTAAACTGGTTCTGTTAAACTAAATTGCAGAGTTAAGTTTATGTGCTTGTGATTTTGCACTTTTCCCCAGGAGTTGTTTCAGTGTATTACTTTGGTTTGGTCGGTTTGTGTTCTCGTCATATAAGAGCATCCAGATGCATTTATTCTTAAATTTACTTTTTTGGGTTCCAAAGTTTGTTTAACTGTCGGAATATCTTAGGTGTTTGCCTTATGGTTAATTTATTCATGACAGGATTGGGAGGTTATTAATGATCTAAGGATTGACATGGCAAGGCTACAGCAAAGAATGACCAACATGCAGAGGATTTTGGAGGCCTGCATGGATATGCAACTCGAGCTGCAAAGATCTGTTAGACAAGAAGTCTCTGCAGCTCTGAATCGCCCTGCCAATCCATACGGTATGCTGTTGTCTTCATTTTGAAGTATTGGTTTATAATAATTGGTTCGTCTTTCTAAACTTTTCCATTTTGTCTGCAAATGCAGACGTACACAAAAATGTAGTGCCTAAAGACAGCTTCAAGTGGGATTGTGTAAGGAAAGGCATCTGCTGTATGTGTTCTGACAGTAACATTGACTCCTTATTGTACAGGTAAAAAAATATCTGGCTTATGTATCATGTATTCATGCTTGAAATAGACCTAGCTAAAGAGCAGGGGGCAATGGGCTTGGATCCTCTATAGTTGGAGGAAAGTAAAAGCTGCAATCTTGCTATTTTTCTGTCCAACATATGATTTGTCCTTCAAAGTAACCCAACATTTGAAATAAGTAGACCCCTAAAGTCAAAAATGTTTCCGCACAAGTGCAAGATTGTGATTATTCTCTGACTATAAAAGATCCACTTTTGCAAATAGTAGGCTTGTTTGGTTTGTTCATTTCAGCTGAGTAGTTTTTCATTTGTTATTGGCTTGTCAAATAATATGTGGTATTTAGGGGTTTTTAATTTTAATGCCTGATTTAGGTCCTGGTCAAAATTGGGTTGCCTTATGTCTGGGTCACTGGCACACTGCTGCTCACAGTTTTCCTGGGTTATGTAGCTACTTACTGCTCTCTCATTGATTATTCCCAATTTTGCAGATGTGGGCACATGTGCACATGTACGAAATGTGCGAATGTGTTGCTTCAGGGTACCGGGAAGTGTCCGATGTGCCAAGCACCTGTAGTTGAGGCGATTCGTGCTTATTTCATTCAAGAGTGAATAACATGGGAATGAAATTTAATGGTGCCAACACACTCGTTTTTCTTCGTCAATTTCTTTCATGTCATCCCCTCCGGCATACATACACAGTATTACTTCTGCAGCTCATTTTTCACATGTTCCTTTACAAGGATTTTTCTCTGTACATTTTGGAAAGAAATTGTGTTATGATAGCAAATTCTCCGATTATTTAAAGAAAGGGGGGGTGTTTCAAATCACAATGGATACTGGCTTCCCTAATTCGTTATATGGAGCCATTGGAATTTAGGGTTGATTGTGCTTGTAAGGCTCGTGGGTTATACTCCCATTTTTACCAAGTACATTGTATATAATTGATACAATTTATGACCACAAGTTACATCTCATTTCATGATATGATATCTACTAGCTGCTCGACGCTTATTCTCCGCCCCTCCCCCTTCTTTTTTGGTGTTCTACGCAGGGCCTGCTTGTTCAGCATTATCATACCACATATTGGTGCTTAGTGTTTCTTAGTGCTTATTGGTAACTCTTACAACCATTTTACACATATATTTACAATTGTTTATCGCTAAACCTAGCCACTTCTTACCATTCCTGATCACTCCTTAACTCAAGTTCTTACCCCTCAAACAACACTCCCTTTCCAAACTGTAAAGAGTATCGCTAAACCTAAATAATGAAAAATATTGGTTACAAACTATAAAGAGTAATAAACAAGCGAGTGAAATTTGACATGAAATTATCCATTTACTTTTTAAAAATAAGTAACTTTCTTTTTGGACAATCAATTTTTAATTTTTATCCAATTCCCCCTCCCAATATTTCAATTGTAGACTTGGGTGGCTGTGTCTGTATCGTAGTATATGTTTATGATTTTACTTGTGTCTTTATAATTATATTCATTTATGCCACTACATTAGTCTACACTAGAGATGTGTTTTTCATCTCAAAAATTAAACAATTTAATTTAATCTAGTTATGCCTTTCAAACTTCTCATATTCAATTCATATTTTTATAATTAGCAAAGCAATGGATAAAACAGAGCTTCTCAGCTTAATTGTAAATTCTAAAATTTAACTCAGATGTGCTTCAAAAGTCCAATTCAATATACAAGTCTAACATTCTCTAAACTAAAATTATCTACTCCCTTCATCTCTTAAAGATTTATTAAATATATCTTGTCCCAAATTAGCTTTCATAAAATCTTATTAAATATAATTTTAACTAATTATCTTTTATTATTTCAACTAAGTCAATCATCTATTGATTGAAAAAGAAGATTGTTAAAATGTGTGTTTTTCATATTTAAAAAAAAAAGACGAAGGGAGTAATAAATAAAGGGATTTTGGATTAAAATAAATTCCATTTTTGGGGTATTAAATGTTTATATACCAAAATATAAAGTTAATCGATCATGCATCGTACTTTTAGGGTGATTTTCTTTTCTAAACTATGACCTATTTAGGGGCGGAAATTCGGTTATTTTATGATGTATCAAGTTGAGAATAACTTATTTAGTAGGGTGTATCACAAGTAATTCCTCTTTTCGTAGTTTGACACATCATAAAACAATCGAATTGACGCCCCTAAATATGTCGTAGTTTAGAAAAGAAAATCACCTCAAAGTACGGTGCATAATCAATCAACTTTATAAGTATGGTATATAAACGTCGAATACTCCTAAAGTACAATTTATTTTAATCAAAAACTCCATAAATAAAATGCATCACACATGAGTTAGCACATTGCATGACTCAATATATTATTCACTTAGAATTAAGTAATTGAAAAATATTATTTGATCAATTGATAAATTCTTTTAAAAACACAACTAATAATTCAAATAACTTCGTATTTGGTAACTTTCTAAGATTTTAAAATTATTATAAAAATTTAAATTATATATATATATATGCAGAAAGTAGTATATTGTATATAAAAAAATTGGTAAATAATTTAGAAGTAAAAGTACATCCAGCAAATGATTATGATAAAAGCCAACATAGAAAAGGTGACTCTCCTTCATATCTCTGTACACATTTACACCTCTGTTTTTTTTGGATAAAAAATTTACTGCTCTTCTTCTTAACAGACCCAAAGCTAAGAAAAAAAAAAAAAGAAAGAAAAAAGGGTGCTTGTATTTTTGGATGGTTATCAAAAACTGAATGAGCGATGCAACCTTTCTCTCTCTCCAAACCCTGTGCAACTACTCGTAGAACTCCTCCTCATACCCATTGGCCCCACTCCCACCTCTTCTTCATCCTCATTCCACGTGTCCCCCTCATCAACCACTATTCTCACCTCCCCCCACCATCACTCTCCTGCGCCTCACCCTCACCCGATCTTCTCTCCTCCTCTGCCACCTCATCCTCCTCTCTTTCCTCCTCGCCGGCGAACAGCTTCGCCGTCCTACATAGCGGGCAAGTCACCTGACTTGACAGCCACGTGTCGATGCACTCCACGTGGAACACGTGCCTGCAGTAGGGGATCTCCTTCACCCACTCTCTCTCCTCGAACTCGCTCAGGCAAATCGCGCACTCTATCCCCTGCTTCGCACCCCCGCCGTCGTAAGCGTGCACCGGGAGGGACTCCACCGTCTTCGGGTCCACCCCTTGTTCTTCGACCTCGACAAGTACGACGCCGCCGATTGGAAGTCCGACCCCGGCGGCGGCCTCGGCGGCGCGTGGGATCCACGGAGGAGTCGTCGGCGAAGCGGCGGATGTAGATGGAGAAGAAACCCATGAAGAAGAGGGCGATGAGGAGCACCAGAACTGTTAGCGCCATTGCCGAGTCGAACGGTGGGCTGAGCTTCAAGTTGTTGTAGCAGCAGGTGGCGGTGTAGTTGGAGCTGGTGGTGGGGCTTTCTCTCTCCTCAATATTCGACGGCGGAGGCGATGATGACGAAGAAGAAGAAGAGTTTGTTGTGAAAGATGGGTCGTGGTCCGATGGGAGGAGTTTTCTCAAGTGGGATGCCATTGGGTGAGTTGAGAAGGTATTAATTGCTTGCACACCAAATGTTTGTGGAAATGCCTCAGAGACAGACGAGTTTTTAGTTCTTTGGGTGAAAATGGAGAGAGAGAGAGAGAGAGAGAGAGAGAGAGAGAGAGAGAGGGGCAGAAGGGAATGGGGAGAAAAGAGGTGGTGGGGATCAAGTCGGCATGGGGTGGTCCCAGACCCAGTGGTTTCTGTGTTTAAGTCTGGAGTTTACGTGAAAGTTTTCAGAGATTTCTGGTTTGGAATATGGACAAAAACCCACAATCAAGGATTCATCAATTCTCCCAAAGGAGTATTTAAAATTTGTTCTAAGCAAGAAGCCAAATCTGCAGGCCTGGAACTGTATATATATGCTCATCCAACTCTGTCTCCTTCATTAATTTTATATAAACAACGGATTCACTTCAAATATTACGAGTTTATCAACAGATCTTACAAATTGAGTTATTTTGTTTATATTAGGCTTTAAGTTCGATTTTGAACGAGATCAATGAATTTTCAGGTGGGTTATTTCATTTTTGGTTGGATTTTGCCTTCACTTCGATTATCGGACAAATTTACTTTTCATAAAATTTTAGTTACATTCGGATCGAATCGTGTCTGTTCATATTTTATTAGGTTTAAAATGGGTTATTTAATTTCAAATGTGGAATCAAATATAAATTTAGATCATTCGGTTTGAATTTTACATTTTATATCAACTTTTAATTTTATCGATCCAAAAGGTTAATATTGCCTATACTCTATTTGATTTGAATTTTATATTTTATATTAACTTTTAATTTTATCGAAGCAAAAAGTTAATATTATCTGTACTCTATAGATAAGTGGGTGTGAATGAAATAAGATGAATAGAGTGGGCAAGGACAAATTGATACATTTAAACCTTGTACGCTAAATCTTCACTACCATTCACACTACTTTAGTGAGAATAAAAATACAGATAATACAATGAATGATTCTCTTTGCCTTACATTTTTATGTAGGATTTGTTTTGTTAAGGGGAAATACTTTTTGAAAAATAAATTTTTTTAAATTTTTTGTCGTTTGGCGAGGAATATGATGACAATTTGAATCGAAGCTTGACTATTTGATAAATGAAAATTAAAAGAAGATCAATTATAAAATTTGATGTCAAAATTCATACATTTGTCAATATTTATTACCACATAAAACTGATAATATAATTCAATTGACCAATTTTTCAGGTGCGGGAGTGACTTCAATGGTTTGAATTGAAAGTTAATTATTTAATAAAGGATATTAAAAGAAGATAAACTCTAAAATTTAATGTCAAAATTTATTCATTTGTCGATATTTATAACCATATATATAATCACTAAAATAATACAAAAATTATTTTCTTTGCTACCAAACAATAAAAATATAAATTGAAAGTTATTTTACTTTCCAAAATCATTTTCTATCCAACCAATACCAAATAAACCCGTAATTTTTCCTTTCCGTTGGGCTGTTGACTCCAATGCTTAGAAATTTACAAGTCATTGATAGCGAGAAAAACATGAGGGCAACTTTGTCCGTGCCTAGTCAAATTTGGAAGGACTGATTTGTTGATATGTCTGTCTACTCATAACTTAACTTGTGTAGCTTGGCTCTATTTTTGTAGACAAGAAATTCCCATTAATAATTAAATTCCATGGTCATGTGGATTTCGCATGATCACTGTAGATTAATTTATTTATGGTTTTAATTGTAAATATGTGTATAATTTTAAGTTGTTTTATAACTTAATAATTTTATGTATTATTATTAAACATAAGAGATTGCAGAATATCTTTAATTTTGAATTAAATAATATTTTTAAAATCAAATTAATTAAGTACATTTTGCAAGTATTGAATTGTGGTGAATTGTATTAAATTGTACTTATTATGTTAAATAATACTGAGTTATACTCAACTCGTATTAAATATTTATGATAAGTACTTATCTCAAGTTGAAAAGAATATAAAATCACTCATGAATTCAAAAAGTGTTACTAAATATTTTGATTTTTAGGGTCTACTCTTTTCATTTTTAAAATTAACTCGTTATACTATTTATAACAGCTTATGAACTATTATAAGTCTGCTATGAGCTGGTGTTATAGATGTTATGAGTCGATATAGTGATTATGAGCTATTATGAGCCGTTATAATAGTAATAATAAAATTTCTAGATATAATAATTTTTTACAACAACAACAACAACAACTATAATAATAATAATAATCTTGGAGATCTACTAACTATGCTAATTATCAATTACAAATTGAGAAAAATACTTCCAAGTTACAATACGTGGAGGATCGTCTTTTAGATGAGCTTGATATTTTTCGTTTACAGCATCGACATACTCGTTTGGTCAAACAAAGAGAAAAATTATTGTTTTTTAATCAACGTTATTTGGGTAATTTTGCCCGGAAAAATGGTTGGGTGATGGAGATCGAAATTCTCGATTTTTCCATCAAACAACAATGACCAAAAAGCGATACTCCAATATCGTTATAAGTAAAGATGATGCTGGTGTTTGGCAAGATGATACCGAAAGGATCAAATAAAAGTTTATTGTTGATTTTTCTCGTCGACTATACTTTAAGTGTAATACCTCAATTACTTTGAACCAATTTTCTTCATTGACTAAAGTTTCTCAAGAAGAAAACATGGATCTCATTAAACCTATTATGGAAGATAAGATCTATACTTCACTTTTCCAAATGAATCCTTACAAAGCACCGGAACGGATGGGTTTGGAGCCTCATTTTTTCAAAAGTATTGGCATATTCTTAAAACGCAATTGTGTAGTGCAATTCAAGATTTCTTCACGTCGGGCAATTTGCTTAAGGAATTTAATCATTCTTTCATTGTTTTGATCCCAAAACTGGACAATCTAGAAACAACTAATCATTTTCGACCGATTAGTTTGTGCAACGCGTTCTATAAAATCATTGCTAAAATTATGGTCAACGTAATGCGTCCCATTTTAGAACGCATCATCATGCCGACCCAAAGTGTTTTTGTCCCTCGAAGGGCTATTCATGACAACATTTTTCTTGCACATGAAATAATGAATAAGTATTGTTTCATTAAAAGTAAAAAAGATTACATTACAATTAAACTTGATATGAAAAAGCATATGATAGACTCGAATGGGATTTCTTATTTCATTGTTTGCAAAGCATGAGCTTCCATATGAAGTGGATTAGTTGGATTAAAAGAGTGTGTAACAACAGTTTCTTACTCTATTCTCACTAAGAATGAATCGAGTGGTTTTTTCAAACCGACTCGTGGCCTAAGACAAGGCGACCCTATGTCTCCATATCTTTTTATCATTTGTATAGATTTTTTTGGCTCAACAACTTTATCTGGGCATCTTTAGTTCCTAAATTTGGTATTGGGATTAAGATTGCTCCAAGAGCAAAGATAATCCCTTCTTTACTTTTTGTCGACGATAGTCTTTTATTTTACAAAGCGACCTCCCGTGTCGCTTTTAATATTAAACCTATCGTGGATTCCTTCTGTCAACAATTTGGTCAATTAGTGAATTTTCACAATCTAGTATTGTTTTTTCAAAAACACCTACAATTTGGATAAATATCACATTTTAGGGATTTTTAACATTTTCCACAACTCATCTTTAGGGAAATATTTGGGATTTTCGGTCTTCTAGGGTCGTCCAACGCTTGATTTATTCCGAACTTACCCACAAAAGCAGAATCTAAACTTACAAATCGGAAGGCTACTTCTCTTTCCAAAGCCGGAAGGGTTGTACTAATTCAATCGAATCTTGAGTCCTTACCAAGACATACCATGTAGTGTTTTCGGATTCCAACTTTTGTTTCTCGAAGTTATATCGAATTAATCGAGATTTTTTCGAAAAAAATCTAATATGGAAAAAGGATTTGCCCTATTAGCTTGGGATAAAATTTGTCAACTAAAAAATATGGAGGTTTGGGCCTAAGAAAAACAAGAGCTGTCAATACTCGCCTTTATGGCTAAGCTTTCTTGGAAGTTTCTCAGTAGCCCAAATAACTTTTGGGTTAAACGAGATAAGAGTAAAGTATGGTTCAC
Organism: Talinum fruticosum; assembly: GCA_021018815.1. Classification (NCBI taxonomy): domain Eukaryota; kingdom Viridiplantae; phylum Streptophyta; class Magnoliopsida; order Caryophyllales; family Talinaceae; genus Talinum; species Talinum fruticosum. The sequence goes on from JAITYX010000109.1 coordinate 1,068,710, forward strand.
GTGAATGAGTTTTTTTACTTACAATAAAAAATAGACCAATTCTTCCGTATGGAAGTGTATGTTACGTACCTGTAAAGTTATTGTCAAAATATGAGATGTCAACTAGGGAATGGAAAAAATTTAACTTTTGGACCGATACTTGGTGCCACGAATCTAGTTTAGCTGATTTATTGCAAGTAGATTTCTCTAGTCAAGTCGATCCTCATATTAAGGTTTGTGAATTCATTTCGCGAGATAAAAATTGGGATGAAACTAAGCGTTTGGAGTTTTTACCTAAGGATTATATCCCTTATATTCTAACTGCTCACATCCCTCTTACGGAGATGGAGGATAAGTTTTATTGGGGACTAACTAGAAATGGTAATTTTTCTACTAAATTTGCCATCCGGAAAGCTCATGATATCAAACTTGATCAATCATTGTGGAAGGTTAATTAGATTTGAAATTTGGATGTTATAATTAATATTAAAATGTTCTTATGACAAATCTGTCATAACTCATTACCGACTAAAGGTAATTTATTACTTCGTGGTGTACAACTCGGACCTTATTTGTCCATCTTGTATGTCCGAAATTGAAGATACAAAACATCTTTTTACCACTTGTCCTTTTGTAAGTCAAGTTTGGGATATAACTATTTAGCATGGTTGGATTCGTCGGAATCCATTCTCTAACCCTCTTATTTCGGTTCGAGAGTTCTTGAACAACACTTTTGTTGGTCGAGAGGCTAATATTTCTAGAATTGTTGTCCTTTTGTGGAGCATATAGAAGTCTCGTAATGATATTGTGTTTCAAAATGATGTACCCAATCCATTGGGTTTACTCATTCCGGCAAAACGTAATTGGGAAGAGTGACGGCAACGTACTTATTCATTTCACCATCCTCACACTCAATTCACATCTCCAAATCCACTTTTTAGTAAGGTGGACTCCTCCTCCAAGTGGATTCATCAACATTAACTTTGATAGCACATGTTCTATAGCGAGCACAACGACTAGTTTTTTTATACATGATTGGAAATGAGGTCTCATCCAAGTAGGCACCCGATTCATGCACAAGGCACCTATACTTGTTTCTAAAGTTATGACCATGCGAGATGGTATCAAAGAAACACGAGAGGCAGGATTCACACACGTTCAAGTGGTGGGAGATAACAAGATTGTTATTCGAGCAGTTCAGTGGAACCATTCACACCCCATGGAGGATCCAATCATTAATTCATGATATACAATCTATGATTTCATTGTTCTCTTCTTGCACTATTAACCATGTTTTTAGAGAGGGTAATATGGCATCTAATTGTATTGCCAAATTAGGATGCGTTATGAGGTCTAAAGTTACCTTTACATCCTCTTCCTTGCAGGAATTCTCATGTATACTTTCCGATGATAACATAGATAGAACCCTTGAGATAAGGAATGCCTAATGTTCTTTGTACTTATCATCCAAAAAAATTAAAATTAAAATTAATAATAATAATAATAATAATAATAATAATAATAATAATAATAATAATAATAATAATAATAATAATAATAATAATAATAATAATATTTCTATAGTAATGAGAGCAATAAATTCCTCACTCCTTGTTACGTATGAATATGAAACGAAGCTTTTCCGTGTTGAAGAATGGATGGAGAATTTTGAAGTACATGATGCCTCATATGAGTAGAGAACGTCAAGTCAAAATTATAATTGTGACATACACGCTGCACAATTTAATCCGCATACATAAAAAAGGATACCATTTTTCCCTAAGTTAACTATCATATATGAAGGACTGTCTGAACGACAGCTTCGTGATCATTGTAACACACAAACAATGAATGTACTTAAGGATAAAATAGTTAATATGATTAGTGGGATAGTAGGGAATGTTGCGCATAGTATATGCAGTATTGACATTTGACTATAAATCGAAACATTACTAATTTTAATATTTTAAAATAAAGTAGTGTGTACGTTGTAAAAAATGTTATTGTGAGACCCGAGGTTTTAAGTAGTTTAATTATATAGTTAAATTATATTTGGTGATTTTGTGCAATTATCAAGTGCTTATATAGTTTAAATAGTAGTTATATTTGCTTTTTGCCCAAACCCGAATGGACGAAAACTCGAGACAACTTATATTTACTATTTTTATTTTCTACCTAAATTATCCCTAAACAAAAAAGAAAAGAAAGGGGATAATAAGGGCATTAGGTGTTAGAATTGTAAGGGAGATTAGTATAAAGAAGAGCCAGGTAGTAGCATTAGGAAAACGATTGTCGAAAAGGGGAGCAGGAGGGGTTTTCGTGTCATGACCCGGGTAAGGCCATGGGAAGGAGAGAGAGAGAAAGTAAAGGAGGAAGAGAGAGGGGGTGTTAGATTGAAAAGAACGGAAACAGAGCAAGGAGCAGGGAAGGGGAAAAGCGAAAGGGAGAACAAAGAGAGAGCGGAGCGAGTACGAGAGCCAAAGAGAGAGAGAGAAGGCCGACGAGCACGTAAGCCGACTGACCCGAGGACAACAATGGCGACGTGGGCAGGGGGCAAGTGAAGGAAAGAGCGAGGGATTGGGAGCGAGAGGCGAAGGAGAACACGAAACAAAGAGCACAAGGAGAACTAGAGGCGAATGAGGGAAAGGTAAAGACTAAAGGGGGATTGGGAGCAACGACGAGGAAGAGGAACAACGACCGATGGTGAGGAACCAAGTGAGACCGAGCTAAACAGAGCAGGAGAGAGAGAGAGAATACGAGATGGACTCGAGCGCAAGAAGAAGAAGCAAAGGGCGAAAGACTAAACCGGACACAGAGCACGAGAGGAGAGCCGTGGCTCGTAAGGCCCGAGCAGAGCAAAAGAAGGCCGAAAGCGAGAGACCGAGCAAGGACCAACAGAGAGACCGAGACCGAGACCGAGAAAAGAAGAGCAACAAAACCCCAAATCGACTTCATTCAATCAATTTCTCAAACCCTAGAATTCGAGGTGGGTGGTCTTATACTCTAAACTAATAATAATTTCGAAACCCAATTGAATTTTGTTGCGAATATTGAATGTTTATGCTATAGAATGAATTTAGGAAGTAGTTAAGGATGAATTATAACATGAGAGGAACTGATTGTGTTGTTAAGGTTGAATTGGGAATCGAAGATTGTGATGGAGTTAGATTGCTTAGGTTACAAGGAGTAATATGGAAGTTTCAACTAGCAATTAAGGAGGAAGAAGTTGTGATTTGGGCATGAATTATGAGTTAATTGAGCCTTAGGAACTTCCCGAATTCTGTGCGTGGAAGGTAATTATTAATATTGAGAAACAACGATTTGGAGTATAAAGGGGAGTGTGAGTTTATCTTGAGCAATGCATAATTGAGGTAGGGAGTGGAGAGCAGGTGATTATTGGGTCAAACCGAGTTTAGAATATATCTAAGTCTTTGAGATTGAATTAAATTTGAAGATAAGCGAGCTAGAGGAATTTGAGTGATAATGAAGTGATATTAAAAGTTATATGATTGAGTATGGGCGAGAAAGAGTTGGTTAGTAATGTTGAGACGTAATATGAGAAATTGAGGTAAAGATAATAATTTGTGAGAAGTTGGGACTTTTGGGTTAAGTGGTGACTATATGTGGTTATTGTGACTCAAAGGAGTTTTAAATTCCTGAATTTGTTAGGCTTGAAAGTGAATTGAGTTAAGGAGAAACAAACGTTTCTTAAGAAGTCCCATTTTCATCCGGTTTATCCTCTTGCCTTAGACGGATGAGTGGAGCTGGGTCTACCTAATGACCTTAAAGAAGCGCTATTTGGGAGGAAACCCAAGGTGATTTCTTTCTTCTTTTTTTTAAAAAAATTTTTAGATATTTTGCATTTTACATAAAAGTTCCCATTATATGTGCTTGAAGAGTTATTGTTATTTCTCCTCCCATCACATTGATTCTTAATTGCATTAAGGACAATGCTTTGTCCTAGCATGGGGGAAGGTTTCGCATTCATGTGGTGCATGAAAAATAATGCATATAGTTGCATTTGCATCCATACGATTGCATATAGTTGCATTTACTTTAGTTTAGTTTTCTTAATTTTCTTTTATTTGTCTTTTGTCTTTAGTTTCATTTTGTGATTTTTAGGTTTTGCATTTGCATTTTGGTTGCATATAGGGGTAGTTTTTTTTTTTGCTTTAATTTAAAAAAATAGAAAATCTGAAAAAATTAAATAATCTGAAATTTTTTTAAAAAAAAAAAAAAAGGTTAGGCTTTAGGTTAGTGAATAAATCCTCCAGTGATGATTCTTGGGTTAGGTAGTTTTTCTTTTGACTTTGTTTGATTTTGTATAGCACGTTTATGAATAAAAGTTTTTGAAAAGAGTTTGTAAAAGAATCTTGGTTTAGAATTGCACTTTGATAGAGATGATTGATTATCCTTATTGATCTTTTGGTGTGAGTTTGGCATGTGTAACATGTTGAATTAGGATTGGTTGTTGAGTCTTAACCCATGAGACCACTAAGCCTTAAAAGACTAATCATTTTTATTAGTCTCATGTTTTCCATGTGTGACTCTACCTTGTTGCAATCTTTATAACTTGCTTTGAATCTCTTCGAAACCGCAATTTGCATTTGCATTGACAAAATGATAGAGGCATTCCATTGTTGATTTTGTAAGTTACATGAGCCAAAAAGTCACTCTTTCTTGTATGAATTACCACTTTTAGCCCTTTTCTAACCTTTGACCACTGTTTTTGATTGAACATACATTAACAAGCCTTGGCCAAATACATTTCTCCTACCCTTAAGCCATTGCTTGGAGTGTTTTGATGTGATATGGATTGATTGTGGTAAATTTTGTGGTTTGGTTGATGGGGAATAGTTGTGATATTCAATTCTTGAACTTTTCTCCACTTGTGTAGTTTCATTTGGGTGGGAAATTGGAAACTTGCCTCGTATTATAAATTTGTTTGTTTTACCATTCACAAAGAAAAAAATATATAAAAAATCCAAAAATGAAATAGAAAAAATCAAAAAAAAAAAACAGAAAAAGAATAAAGTGTTTGGCATTGGCTTGTGTAGATTTAAGGCGGTTTCCAATAGTTTTTGTGGGTTTGTTTTGAATGTTTATGAATGGGTAATATTGTATATATGAGATATTTGATAAGTTAGCTCCAAGTTTGGCTTTTATCTCCTTATTACTCAAATAATTTTCCACTCTATGCCTAGCCCCTAGCCCCATTACAACCCTTGAAAAGACATCTTGATTGGCATTTGCATTTGCAAACTCATGGTGGAGAGTTGAGATTATTTGCAAGCATATGGTAGATTGTTTCTTTGATAGGATTATTGAGAGAACCTTCATTGCTCTATATTTTCAAACACATGAGAGGAGTGTTTTCACTTCCCTAAAGTGAGGTTACTCTCAATCTTTCTAGTTTTATGCTTATACATGTGCCAACTTGCTATCATTGGAGATTAATGACGATTGATTTGATCTTGATTGTATGATTCATAGAAATCTTTTCAAAAACTTCCCTCTTACTTATGCTTAGTGATTTTCATCACTTTTGGGCTATTCTTGGTTAAACTTAGTTGTTAGATAATTCTACCGATGCTTACCCGAGGAGGGTGTGTAAATAGATTTTTCTTTTTCATCTTGAGTCCTTTTATTTTCTTTTTGATTTTGTTTTTGTTTGAGTCTTGTATTTGCTTGGGGAAGAGCAAGGTTTAAGCAAGGGGGACTTTGATAAGTGTCATATTTGCATTAGATTTGAAAGGAGGTTGCTTATCATTTTTGGGGATCTATATACATATTTATGTACTTTATGCCCCATTTACGCTTTACACTTGGGTTTTGTGTTATTTGGCCTGTTTCTACAGCTTCCTAGTGATTTGGACCTGATTTTAGTCATATTTTTGATCCAAAGCTATTTTGAGTATATGTTTCTAACTTCCTTATTGAAATATATGAGGCGGAAAGTAAGAAGGGTGCGGTAATGAGACACTTCTTTACTCTCTGAATCATGTTTTTTCCCACACTTATGAAGCAAGCATAATGATGAAAGAATTAGAAGCTAGACTCAATGAGCTTTCCGGCAAATCAAGAATCACATCATTTCGACATTGGACGAGGAAGTTATGACCGAATTAATTTGACGCATGCCTTCCGAAGCAACCAACACAGGCCGAACACGGGCAGCCCGTGTTGGAGGTAAGAGCCTTTGCGTTGAGCACGGGAAGCCCGTGTAGGTGGACACGACCTGTTTGTCAATGTTTCCGGCCAGTTTTGATGATCCAGCAGCCAACACGAGCAGCCCGTGTCGCGAGACATGGCTCACGTTGGATGTAAATTCTGTCGAGACGTTTTGGTTTTGACGGTTTTGACTTTTGGTTGCCTCTTAATGGCTAATTTAAGCCGATTTTCATCTGGTTTTTGAGCATCTAGTCCATAATCCACCATTCATCCTCCATATTCATCCATCACCATTTTTCCTTCCTTCATTCATCCACACCAAACCAAATTTTGATGATCGAAGAAGAAGACTCGAATCAATTGCGAGATTCCATTTGAAGTCTAGAGATTCAAGTGGAGTACTTCAAGTCTTTCATCGAATTCTTTATTTCTTACTATTTGAGGTTTAATTTCCATGTATTAGATTTTATTTAAGCTTTCAACAACAATGTGTGAGTAGTTTAGTTTTTCTAGGGATTTGTAATTCGAAACAATGAAGTTTGATTAGGCTTTAATAATTTGTACTTGAATTCTGATTTTGATTCAACAGGAGGTAGTGTTTATCATGTTCATGAGTGTTTTAAAGGCCTAGAATACTTGTGTTTAGAGATTAATCTATCATGTATTGAAAAGGTGAAATAGAATAATCCGACAACCAATCTTTCTACCTAGTTTATGAAATTTGAGAAAAGATTAGTAAATTAAGTGATCATTTGATAATTTAAAATCTTTAACTTTGATTAACTTAAAAAGCATACGAAAGTTGTTTGATAGGTTAATTAGAGCAATTTTATTAAACATCGAAAGCGCGGGAGAGTTTTGTGATTATCGATCCTTGATTCATTTGAAAGAATGATTGCACAAATTATGTTTAAATAATCAAACTCATTGTTAGGAAAGCAAATTCGTAGATGTTTTCATCCATTGATTTAAATCTAGATAAATTTTCCTAATTTTAATAGTTAGAACTAGTTTAGAAAGAACAAACTCCAAAAACCTTATTTACTTAGCAATTGAGTAGATGGCTAGTTTATTACGTTGCTAGAATTGAGTCCTTGTAGAATCGACCTTGACTAGTTACAATCATATACCGTGCGCTTGCAGCCTGTCAATTTGTGACTTTGAAAACGGAGCACGATGAGGATTACGTATATGGGAATATGAGAGTGATGCTTGAATAGAATATGGATGAATATGAGTAGATGCTAAGTACTTCGGTGAATCCTTGAGTTAATGTACTAGCTTGGAATGCTAAGCCTTAGTATAGAGATGTTTGACACGTGAAGTGATTTGATTCTAAATAAGGCTCAAAAGTTAGTTTTGAAAAGAGTTCAAATGTTTATGCAAAACGCTACATGAGTATAATTCGCTTTTCAAACTTGAAATGTGTTCTAAAGAAGTGAAACTTATTTGAGAAAGCGAATTCGGAGGGGATAGCATGTGGTGCTATGCCTTCTACGATGTTAAACTGGTTTGAGATCATGGTTTAGAAACCAAGTTTGATAAGTGATTGTGATCACTTCGATTTTGAACGGATTTTGGGCTAAGGATTGTTTAGACCAAAGGAAAGAGGTGGGTGTGCGTATCGGGCCACGTGGTCCTTGCGTATCAGGATGCCTATCAACTAGAGAGGTTGATTCTTTCCTGACGAGGAAAGCGGAACCTTCCAAGTATTTGACCAGCGATAGGTCTCGGGAACTTGAGTCAAAGGGTTGCGCCGCCAAGAAAACTGCTCGATGCTAGTTCAATTGTCTAAAGCCTTGAAGGATATTCAGTTTTGAACCGATAGTTTTTGAAAGAAAGTGTAGGTGGTTACCCCACCTTGTTTAACGTTGATTCAATTCAAAAAGAGTTGCTAATGATTGCGAAATGGTGTCTTTAAATGATTGAAGTGTTATGATCTTTATGTTTCAAAAGATTTCGAGGATTTCATCGAAAGTATCTAGATTTGTATTACGTTACTATACTTTCACCGACTTCATTATTATCATTAGTATGTGTGAAGAATTTCCGTTTTAAGAGTGTAAGACTTTCCAATGAGAGGATTGGTGCTGACCCTCACAAATTTTCCCCTTCCCGATTGCGGGTACTTTCTCGGAAAATGTGTCTTGTGCTTTAGCGTATTCGGACTTGTGCATGCCGTTTTCTAGAGTGACTCAAGTTGCTGACGTGCATTCCATGTTTGTAAGTGTTGTAGTTTGTAATTAAGTTCATATAGTTTGTAGTAGATGTATCATGAACCATTTATATTGTTTTAAGTTTTAATGCATGATTGGCTAAACTCCGGCGTGTGGCCATTGAGTTGTATACTCTAAGCGTGTAGCTCGTTGAGTTATATTGTGGTTTTTATGCAAGTTTTTAGGGCTTTAAGCCTTGCGGATAGACCACATTACAAATGAAACTTTGCCGAATTTTTAGAAAATTTTCAAACTCCTTTGGGAAACTACCTTTATTACCTTTAGGTTGGAATTAGAAAGTCAGGCGACACCTGAATGAGCCTTGGGAGTTCCTTGTAAGGAACTCCGACGATGCAACACTCATAAGGTAGATTTTGGGGTGTTAGAATTATTCAAAAACTTATGAGTGAACTTTTTTCATATCAATATACAATTTTCACAAGGAATACGATAATGATAACAATGACGATGACGATGACGATGACGACCATTATAATAACAATTTATGACGACGATGATGATAATAAGAATAATAATTATGGTAATGATATTATTAAAATTTTAAATATAATAATGTTCTTTTTTACAACAACAACAACAACAATAACAACAATAATAATAATAATAATAATAATAATAATAATAATAATAATAATAATATTATTATTATTATTATTATTATTATTATATGAGCTTATGATTATCGGTTATAGTGGAGATCTGTTATGGTATTTATAATCGTTATAAACTATTAGCGATTATAAATATTTTTATAAACGTTTAATTTAGATAGATACTTAAATATAAGTTAAATTCAGCTTATTGCACGCCTTTGATCATAACAAAAATATAGTGATACAGCAGACAAGTATGCAACATAATTTTGTAATAATTGACCGGAGTCGTTATCAAATCTTCAGAATACCTACCAGAAAATCATTTTGCCTTATCCGATGCTTCTATCATTTCTAACATTTTTAAATACTGCCTCAACATATAGTTAGGCCCTAGAGCTAGAGGTACATATCTACACTTTGATTTATTCTGATTTCGACTGCAGAAATTTTGTAGGAAGCCTCCAGAAGCATTTTATGACAAATATTATTATATTATAAACATTGTAGCAACCTGTATGTAATTTGTAGAAAATATATGAAATTATGATGATATGTGTTTTTTAGTAAGACAAAATATAATTTAAAATATCTATTTTTTTAATTGTACATATTTAATTATTAAATATAAAGTTATAGTATTTGTCAGTTATGCTGACAAGAATAAAATAACACCCTAATTGGATCAACCTTATTATTGAAGACGCATTATACATATATTTTATAATTATGAAAAATCATATATAATGATGCTATTACACAATTTACAAGTTATTATAACATCATTATACTATTCAATCAATCATTTTTATAATTTAAGAGATGCCTTGCATCAAGATGTATATTCTTTGCAAAGTGTATGTGTTAAAATATATATCTAACACACTTTAACTCATAAAAAATTGAAAATAAGAAATTTTAAATGTTTTGAGCGAACATGTCAAATAGATGAAACTGACTAAGACCTTATTCCATTTATCTTTAGCTTGCAACCTTACATTTTCTTACAATTTTTACAATTCATTACAACTCCTTACACCTTCTTATAACTCTTTACAACTCCTTACAGGTACATATTATTTTTTATATTAAAATATTGTATTGAATTTATTTTTCTACGGTTAATAAAAAATTTTTTTGGTGAATATTATTTATGTACGTAAAGGGTGTTTACTAGGGATGGTTGTGGGCCGTGTACGTGGAGGATGTAGCTATACCCTCCCCCATTCTTATACTTATACTCCCATCGGGTATTTCGGATATATCAAGTTTATTTGGATAAATGTATAATGATCTTGACAATTAATACCCATTGGGTATATTAATTTAATTTTATGTTTTAAGAAATTCACAAACAAATTCCAACAAATAATTAATTTTAAAAAGTATCATATCCATTGGAGTTAGTTATCATGAATAATATTACAAACATTTTGTTGAAGTTTAAGTTTATATGTGAATACTCAAGTTGAATATAACGAAATCATTTGAGTTGTTTCGACCCTGTTCTATTTAGCATAGGTTGTAAGAAGATGTAAGGAGGTGTAAGAAGATGTAAGGAGTTGTAAGAAGATGTAAGGAGTTGTAAGAAGTATAAAATGTTGTATATGATTCAATGAAAATGTTTAGTATTCAATATTTTTATAGTTGTGCATAACATATTTGTATTTTAATTTATGTATTTTACGTAATTTGTGGAATTATAAAATTTATATATTTGTGACGTCAAATGCATATATGTCCAGTAGGAACCGTGGCCCGTCCCGTAGGGAACCAAATAGGATCGAGTTTCGCCACAAATATCGGCTCTCATTATTTTTGTTAAGATTATTTTGAAAGTTCATTTGAAAAGTGGGGTACGCCTCTTAGTAAGATAATATCAATGAAAGGGTGATTGGCAATTTTAATAATTATTTCTATTTTAAGAAATTAATTTTATAGAAATCTCGAGATGTTATTTTGAGGTTAAAGAAAACAGAAAATTAAAATCACATTTTTGCCACAAAGCTCTTGGACCAAAACAAAGGAATATGGTTGGGTCGAAAGTTGAGCCCGACCTCTAGCCGGCGCCAACATTGACCGGAAATTGGCGCAGGCTATATGGCTATGACTAAGGACTCGGTCTCGGCCCTATAGCTTCAACTGTAAAACAAAAAAATGAAACCTAATTTCACTATTTTTTAACCTAAGTGAAGCATATAGGAAGAAATAAAAGTAAAACAAGGAGTTGCCGGTTAGTTTTAGGGAATAAAAACTAACAAAAATATAGAAAAATACTCTTTCAATCTTAGTATGGAAAGGCTAAGTTTGAAAGAGGTTTTGAAAGAGACTCCATTGTTCCCATTCTTCTAAAGAGGCAAGGGCGAATCCTTAAGGACAGGGGCTGAAAGGAACAATGGCGCTGAAGATGGATGGCTAAATGCAGATCCACAAGCATGGGCCAAACTTGCATGGCCCGTCTCGGTGAGAGATTTTCTTCCTCTTGAATTATATGTGATTCGTCCGAGAAGGTAGGAGGTTCATAATTTCCCATAATCCGGGGTTGGAAATGTTGGGAAAAGATGTAATTCCCGATTTTGGTGGGCGAGAGGAGCCGAGGTCGGGAGGGAGGGAATCAATCCTCCAAGGCATTAACATTATGCTCACCGAAAAGAGTAGGAGTGGGCAGGTAAAGAAGGGCATGAAAGATAGAGACGACGAAGTGGGCGGTTGGGAATGGGAACTAGAAGGAACAAGGGCATGAAGTGAGTTTTGCACAGTATCAAGTAGGTGAGGGACTTCAAGAGGCATTCTACTTGATTTAATATATGAGCTGTGCTTGAGATGCTTTTGCCAAGAACTACAAGATGGATTAAATAGGGTGCAATCCTTCATACCATCCTCTATTATTTGTCCATTAGTAGAATGCCTATTCACGTTTGCATGGGGTGTCATGTCAAAGAATTCTCATGATTACCAAAATCTAATTCATCATCCCTTCTTTCCGAGAGGTATACTAACGCGATTGTTCGGTTCCTTTGGACCATCGGGATAGTTGTCAAAAATATCTTGCATGCCCAATTTGTTTCGTTGATTTCCAAGACAAGGAGATAAGCATTCTGTCTCCTCATCAATTTTTTCCATATTCCACATTCCTCTTTGGGCTCGGCCCACCTTTGAACTAGCCTTGACCGGCACTCTAGGCCCGATTAAAAACCGATCGGGGCATGTTACTCTCTTTTTCCTAGCTCTCCTACTTGGACACCACCATCTAAGTCTCATCATCTTCTTTCCTCCCTTCGTTAGTGCGGCCAAAAGAGGTAGGTGGTGATTTGCTTTGGTCATGGTCTTTAGTGACTCCATTATTCTTGGTAGGAGAAATGGTGGCGCACTTGTTCACGAAATCATTTCTACTTTGGTCAACGTGATCAAATTTGTCTTTTCCTAAACTTCGTACCTTACCTTCCACGGAGGAGGAAGAGGCCATGAAGGTAGTGTGTTCTTGTTTGGTATGTCCGACTATCCCACATTGGAAGCAAAAGAGATTTAGGTTTTCGTAAACAACCTTTTTCCAAGCATTTTCAATCTAGATTCTTGGAAAAGAGGTTTGGAAAAAGAGATTTCAACACAAATCCTAGCATATGGTACCAGTTTCAAAGTCGGCTTTAATCGGTTTGTCAATGACTTTGGCAATATCAAACTGTACCAATTTATTGAAATACTCCGTTGGGAGTTTAGGGATTCTGACCCAAACAACCATTGAAGTGAAAGGATTCATGGACGGTCCGAAATTTGGCTGCCATTTCGAAAGCATAATGTAGTGGCCAAAAATAAACCATGGACCTCCCATTAGGACCTTTTCAAGATCAACGATATTCGAAAGCGAAAGAGAAATGTATCTTTAACTATGTCAATGATATCAAGAGGGTCAGCGATCTTCCACATGTTACGAATTTAGACTAAATAATGCCATACCTTATATATGTTCCAAGAATCTTACCATGAAAGTATTGGCCCAAGGGGTACACATGAGCTACAACTGGACGGACAACAACTTAACCTTGAAAGGAGTGTCGGGGCTAACATCATCTTCCATCATAGAAGCTTCAAAGTGAACTTCGGTCTACAACTCATGGAATGAAGCCTTCCAATTTGAACTTCCTTAAAGGACATACTTAAAAGAGAGCTTGTCATGGGGTCGACTCACTGGAATGCACCATAGGAGATTTCGAGGTTGGATTCCAGATCGTAATCGAGGGTGCTCATTAACCTAAGAGTTGACCGAGTGGGAAAGTGGGGGAGGGCGGAAGTTGGAGTGACCTCACACTCCAAAATTTTTTTCTTAATTATATTAGTCAATTGAATATCATGTATATGTCTCATTTCATACCATTCTACCACTCGAATGACACTCGAATGGTATACGTGAGCTTGTGGAATCACGCCTCCAAGGTAAAAATCTTAGGGGAGCAATTTTGTGCTTCTACATATGCACATATTGTTTGGTGTTAACAAGTCTATGGGCCCAATCTCCTTCTCCTTTTTGGGTTGCTAGTCTTATTAGATACTTTTGAGATAAGGCCACTTTAGGGTAACCCGAACATATATATATATATATATATATATATTGCTAATTAATTACGTACAAAAATAAAGATTACTCTAGAGATAGATGCTCCTGTTTTTCGGTACCCTAGACTCAAGAAGCCTCCGGACCCTTACTATAACCCTAGCCGCTCGCTCTCCTCCGCCCCTACTCTTTGCTTTCAAGCCTTGATCCTTCCTCATTTTTTTCATCTCTCTTCGGCTTATTCGCTTCTATTCAACATAACGGTGAATCTTGGCCTATAAATCATGGGATTTGTATATTCATGTCATGGGTTGGTACGAATTCGATTACTTTTAAACTTTGGTTTTCTAGATTGCATTCGGATTTTCAGAGATTGGCTGGTTTTAAGGGCAATACTATAGTAATTGAGGACTTGATGACCACTTTCGTCGTGTCAAGATCCGGACAGAGTGCAACGATACCGGTGCACAACGCCTTACCGAATAGGTGCCGGCTCCTCGTGGGTTAGTACTTCTTACTTGTTCATGGAGATCTCAATCCTCAAGGTAAACTTTGGTTCGGATTTCCTAAAGTTTTGTTTCCTTTTGCATATTAGCAGTACGCATCTATCTCTACTCTGCTTTTCTTTAATTTTGATTACGCTTGATTGTGGGTTCTAGATCCTTCTCTTGGTAATGTTTGATGGCGTCGAGTCTTCTACTTCGTTCTTTGATAAGATTTTTGGGATTTTTAACTGTTCATGGGTTGCGTGCATACTGTTATGTTCTACTTGCTGCCACTATAGCGACTGTCATTCATGGCCTTCCGGTGTGGTCTCGGGGTGCTATAAATTGTAGGTTGTGGGTCTTCGAATTCCCGCACCTCTTCTACTCTCTCTTTAGCGATTTTTCACTTGCTCATGTCCGATCTTCCTCCCCTTAATTCGACGTCCCTCATGGCCTCGCCACTAGATCCAAACAAAGATTCCTCTTCCGATTCTCCTTCCCAACTTCCAAACACAAGTGTGTTGGCTGAATGCACACATCTTCTTTCGGGCAACAATGATCGGGTCTCCTCTGCATCTTTCTCCGACAAGGTTAAGTTCGGTATGGAGGATCCACATGGTGTTCGATCTCCCACAGTTGTGCCAGAATCTAGTCTCTCAACAGAGGATCCGGAAATGATTACCCGCATAGGGTAGGTCATAATTCTCGTAATTGTAATCCTAATCGACTTGTAATGAGATGTTGGTTTCCGATTCTTCTTCTTTGTCTAATATTGACCTTCTCAAAGCCTTATGTCGGTTGGGTAAGTTATGGGGGAGTCTCGCCTCTTTATGTTGTTAAGGGTAAAACTAAGTTAGATTGGAAGTCGATCAAGGGCAATATCGATTTTGTGGAACTAGGTAATGGTTGGTTTCTTCCAGTTTGCTAACACTAATGATAAGAATTTTGTCTAGACCAATAGACCTTGGTTCTTTCAAGGGTTAAATCTTGTTCTTAGGCCTTGGATTCCTTTCTTTGACCCTTATGCCTCCTCTATTATTAGGATTGATCGGTGGGTTCGTATTCCAAGACTCCCTTGAGAGTTTTGGAATTTTGACGCACTTGTCAATCATGTTAAAATTTGTGGGAGAGGTTATCAAACTTGATCAACACACTTTTCTTCGTAAAAAGGGAGGTTTGCTAGAGATTGTGTTAATATTGACATCATGAAACCCTTGAGAGGTTCCATCTCGTGGGTGATGTTAATCACTCGGTTTTCCTTTCTCTTACTTATTAGGGCCTTCATGAAGTTTGTGCTCTTTGTGGGTGTAAGTCTCACTGCTGAAGCCTGTCCCAAGGGTCCAGTTGAGTCTAGAATTGAGGTGGTGGTCGAAAAATTTGGGAGTGAAGGTTTTTCGTGATTGGAGGGGGAGCTCTTCGACGTTGGGCCGTCTTTATCTCCTTCCTCTGTTCCTTATTCCGAAAATTAAATTAAGGTGTCTCCTAAAAAGGGGTAGGGTTACTAAAGTGTCCAAAGATGTTCCTACCACTTCGACTAATGTTAAAATCTCTACTACATCTTTATCCCTTCATATCTCTTATCCCCCAATGTGGATGCTCGCTATGAATAAAGAGGATGGTGTTATTGAGAATACTACTTCGGTGACAGACACGACTGCTGCCAACCCGGATGTATCTCCTATAGAGGAGAGAATTCGGACTATTCGCTGCAAGGCTGGATAGGGGTATCCTTCCTATTCCAATCCCCAAGTCTCTTATTAATTCTCCTCCTCTCGATCCTACTTCCACTCGAACTTCCGGGCTAATGATCCTCTTATGGATGAACAACCTTTTCCAAATTCTGCGATGACTCTGTTATGGAGATGGACTTTTGGTTGATGATGGCAACGTGGCTCTTGAAGAAGGATTTAAGGAAATGGAAGAGATGGCCGATGTCTCTTATTCCTCTAATACAGGTAAGAAAAGGAAAGTGTTTGAGGAGGAGGAAGATTTTTCCTCCTCTTCTCCCAACTTCTAGATGATCTATTTGTACTTCTCTTTTTAGGCTCTGTTATTTCTAGTGATGGGTTTGTTTTATATATAATGTATGTCCGTGTCTTTTCCCCCGACTCTTGTATTAGGTGTAGTCTCTTTATGTTTTTCAATTTTAGTGTGCTTTTGGCCTTCGAGGATGGTTGGTCTTAAAGGATTGGGGGGTTTGTTGACCTTTACTCTTCCAAGAAAGAGTTTGGGGTGTTGTTGTATTGCCTACTATGCTTGGCTCTTATCCTTTCGGTTTATGGACTATATATTTTCTTTATGCTACTTCCTTAGCTAGTCATATGTCTCTCTCTTGTTTTTGCCATGATGGTTGGTTAGTTTTCTTTTTTTTTTTTTCTTGCATTTGATTTGTTTGGTTGTTACAGTTAAGAAGTTCTTTTTTCTAGATGCTTTTATCTCGAACAGATTATGAGCACCCATGCTCTTACCTTTGAAAGTTCTTATATTACAAGTTTTGGTCTTTATTTTTGGATTATTCATCTCCCCATTGCTTGGGTATTTTGTGGCTCGGATTTTATAGCTTTGTTGGTAAGACAAGATGGAGGACTTTCTTTACTTGTTCTAGAGATTCTAGTACTTACTCTCAAGTTTGGTTTTTGGCATTACTTTTGGTAATATGGTTCTTGGCTCCTTTCTCTCCTATTTTCCATTTCAGCTCCTTTTATTTTTGCTTCTTGTTTTTTTTTTTTTTTTTTGTCCGAGCTCCATATGTTGCTCTTCTTCTCTCGCCCTTGTACTAATTTATGGTTGTGGGTTAAGCCCCTGTAGTCTTTTGATCTTGGCATTGTGTTTTTGTTATTTTGTTGAAGGCCATTGTTGGGCTCTTTTTTTTTTTTTTTTTTTGGCTAAAATGGCTTTTGGATGCTTGAATTTATTTTTTCCTTTTTTCTCTCTTCAGGTCAACTCTTATTTGACTACATATGGATTGTTTATTTGGAGTCAATGGTCTTTTCCACTTCTACTCCTGGACCATGATGATAAGAACGCCTTTAGTGGCTTTGATAGTTTTTACGGGGACATACATCCTATAAAAAAAGTCTTGGGATCTGCTTTTACTATGGTGGCATTAGTATCTCTGTGGGCTGCCCCTAGAGAAGGTTGGAAGCCACAAAGATCCTTGCCGCCAAGTGTGATGCTTGTCGATGATGATAGACTAGAGCTTTCCGAGACTTATTTTATCATTATTCTAGTTGATGCTTTGACTATACTACTCGTGTCTGGGTTGTTTTGGTTGAGTTTGGTGTATACCCTTGTGCAAATGTCTTCCTTGGTTGTTCTTTTCGGAGTCTGTTTTGGTTTCACAATGCTAAGTACAGAGTTATCTTTATTTGCAAGTGTCGGGTTGTGGAATAGGCATAATGGAGTGCTGAGAAGGCACAACAGGATCCACCCGAGAAGAATATGGACTGCCTGGAGGATTAGGATCCATCTATGGCATAATTTTTTACTGCTCTTATTGTAGGTTTTTTCTCTTTTTGAGATTGTTTATGTGAGTGAAGATTCAGAATCACCCGAATCTTCCAAGGCTATCCTTCCGACCACCCCGAAAAGGCCTCTTCTTTTACACTCGCAAGTTTTGTATTATTTATGGACTATATTCGTTTTATCGGCATGTACACGGAGGTGTGGTTTATCGGCGGTGAAGATGATTATTTTCATCCGGAACTGGAAGAATTGTCCTAGTGTTACTTCCAGCTTTTACCTTGTAGTTTGGACCTTTTGTTTTCCTGGATTGATGATCTTGTCTTGGGGCCCAAAGCAGTTAGGGTTATTTTGGCATATTATCTTCGTTCTTTTCGCCCAATGACATCACTCGGGTTTGGTTTTCTTTGTTCATTGGGATCTTTTCCTTTTGATAATTACCGCATGTCCTTTCCCTCCCAACATTGTGCTTTGTTGGGGTTCATTGTTGTTTTTTCCATGAAAATTGTTGCATGGAACGTTCAAGGTGCTAAATGACAACAAATTAAACAGGAAATCCTTGTGATTAATCAAAAATATCGTCCGGATATTCTTTTTCTTATTGAGACAATGACGAATGCTAATAATTCGGAGAAAATCTTACCCAACCTAGGATTCGATTGCTACGATTTTTCCCTCCCTCATAATCACTCGTGGTGGATTGTGGGTGCTATGGAATTCATCTAGTATTACAGCGACGAGTACTGGCTAAAGATCATAGAACAATACATGTATATGTATTTGGCAAGAGTAATCAAAGGAAATGTGTTATTTTGGGAATATACGGGCCAACCCAGGTTATTGATAAGGATGACTTTTGGAACCAGCTTAAGGAACTTAATTCCCTTTGTTAACTTACCTTGGTGTATCTTAGGGGCCTTCAATATGAAATGGAGAATCTTCATAAAAAATGGGTGGGAAAATTTATCCCTTTTAATGTGCAACGTATGAGAGATTTTTTATCATCACTTCAAGGTGAATCCATTCCCCCGTGGGAAGGTTATTTACATGGAAAAAATTTATCAAAGGTCAACTTATATACGAAAGACTAAACGAGTGATAGCACGAAGAGATTGGCTTAACTTTTACCCTTCTTGTTCGATTAAGCACGGGCCCTTCTATTGCTTGGACCATAGCTACATAATTCTAAATACAAATCCAGAATCGAACTATATACGCTGTAGGAATTTTAGATTCCAAAATCATTGGTCAGCCTATGATGAGGTTAGAAAAATTATTAAAGATCAATGGAACTCTGTCACTCGAGGTACCGGCATGTTCAAGGTTGTTAGTAGACTGAAAAACATTAAGGTTCACATTAAAAAATGGGCTGCTCGAGTTTGTAGTAATTACGGTCAACGTGTGGAACGAAACTCTATCCAATTACAAAAAGTAGAGGATAGATTAATTAATGATTCGTGTAGCCCCGGACTCTTGCATTGGCATTCCGGACTTATTAAACAGAGAGAAAGATTGCTCATGTTTAATCGAAGTATTGGGGAAAGTTTTTATAAGAAAGAATGGCTTACGAAAGGAGATCGGAACTCTAAATTTTTCTATAGAAATTGCGCTGTCAAAAAGAAAAGGAGACATATTGAAAGAATTAAAGATGATTCCGTAGGATGGATCACCGACAAAAGTAGTATTCAACGTAAATTCATCTCGGATTTCACCAATAGAATTCGATCCCAAAGAAATTCCCCGGGATTGTCACCACCAAATTGATACCTCTTATTTCGCATAACGATAACTTGAATCTGATCTCTTCTTTTTCTCCGTAAGAAATTAAATCTGCGTTTTCAAATGAACCCCGCTAAAGCGCCAGGATCGGATGGATTTAGAGCGAGGTTTTTCCAACAATATTGGGACATTATTGGTAATGATATTGTTAATTGCGTCTTGTAGTTTTTCAGTAGTGGTAAGCTTCTTAAACAAGTTAATCATACGTTTATTGCCTTAATCCTGAAAATTTGTGATCCCACCTTGACTTCTCATTATAGACCAATAAGCTTGTGTAGTAGTTTGTATAAAATCATATCTAAAGTTCTTGTTAACCGACTAAGACCCATCCTGCAGAGGATTATTAGTCCTTATCAAAGTGCATTTGTCCCAAGTAGAGATATTCATGATAATATTCTCTTGGCTCATGAAGTTATTAACAAATTTGGTAATTTTAAAGGCAAGCAAGCGTATATTGGACTCAAATTGGACATGGAAAAAGCTTACGATAGAATTGAATGGGATTTCATTTTTTCCTACTTATGAGATTTGGGTTTTCATCATAAATAGATTAATTGGATAAAAGAATGCATCACCTCAGTCTCTTATTCTATTATGGTTAATGATGAATCATGTGGTTTTTTCCGACCATCCAGAGGCCTCGGACAAGGGGATCCCCTTTCACCTTATCTCGTTCATTATCTCGTATCGACATGTTAGCTTATAGACTTCATCAGGCGGTGTTGCAGCCAAAGTCCGGCATCGGTATTAAAATTTGCCCATAGGCTCCAAAGATACATTATCCGCTTTTTGCAGATGATATCTTGCTTTTTGTAAGTCAAGTCAGGCTACATGTTTACAACTTAATTCTTTCCTAAGTGCATTTTGTGCGCAATCGGGGCAACTTATTAATTTTCATAAGTCCGTACTTGTGTTCTCTAAAAATGCTACGAGCAATCGATAGGAATACAGTTGCTTCTATCTTTAATGTTCCACATCGAGACTCTTTGGGCAAATATTTAGGTTGTCCGAGTGTTTAAAGGGCGCACCATTCCTATGATCTTTTCGAATATTATTTCGAAGCGGATGGTAAACTCCAAAATTAGAAAGTTAATTCTTTGTCCAAAGCAGGTAGAGTCATTCTTATCCAGTTTAATCTGCAATCTCTGCTCGCTCATACTATGCAATGTTTTTTAAGCTTCCAAAAGCTACGACCAATGCGCTAGATAAGATTAATCCCGATTTTTCTGGAAAAATCTCAAGGTAACAGTGTCTTCGGTTTGTTTCGGGATAAAATCTGCATGCCTAAAAGATCAGTGGATTGGGTTTAAGGAAATCGAAGTGGTGAATAAAGCCTTTCTTTACAAACTCATATGGAAGTATCTTTAAGAACCCGATAATTTCGGGTCAAAATTATGCATTCTAAATATCCGCGAGACAGATTTTTTTCTAGAAAATCCAAACCGTCGGACTCTTAAGCTTGGAAATGCTTGCTTAATGAAAGGGATTTGTTTAGCAAAGGATTAAGATAGAAGATTGGTAAAGGTAGAACTATTAAATTATGGTATGATATTTGGTGTGGTCATTCTCTACTTGTTGGAATATTATGATAGTAATATCCTAGGAATTCCCCTTTAGACGCTACGGTTAACATGTGCTTCTCGGATAAAAAGATTGAAATTTTCATCTCCTCCGATCTTTTCTTCCACCGGATATATGCCAAGTGATTAAGAGTATTCCAATCCCTTGTCATGATTTCGATGACGCTGTATGTTGGGGACCCTCGGGTAGTGGACGTTTTAAAACAAAGTCAGCCACTTGGAATGTGTATTATTTAGCTCCCATGGAGCACAGGTCTTGGAGCTCTTCCCGGATCTCGGGGGTGGACGTCTTACCTTAAGTTAAACTGTTCATGTGGCAAGTACGACATAATGCCATTGCAATAAGGGATAATTTATCTAAAAGAGGTATCATAATAGATCAAAGATGCTCGTTATGTCATCAAAGCAATGAATCCATCGATCACTTATTTGCACAATGTCCCGTCATTAAGGACACTTGAAATAAAGTTTATCAGCAGAAATGGCTTGATTGCAATAGCAATTAGCACTGGGACTACGACTCTAGATGATATTTTGTCTTTAGTTAGGATGACGAACAAACCAAACATATTGGTTAGGGCAATTTATTTGATTTGGAGCATCCGGAAGAGTAGAAATGATGTGGTTTTCAATAATTGTGGTTTTAGCCCTGTGGCTATGATTTTACGAGCAAAAAGGTTTTGGGCCAAATGGAAATCTAGAGGGAAGCTGGATGATCATATCTCTTCTACTTTCACATCCTCTTCTTCCATTCACTCTAAGCCACCTACCCTTATTAGCTGGAATAAACCACCAGGGGATTCATCAAAATCAATTTTGATGGATCTAAATCCTCATCGTTAGTGGCTGGAGGTTTCGTTATCGAAACAGGGAAGGAATATTTCTACAAGCGGGAGCTTCTTATTTGGGCTCAAGCATCGGACCTGGTGGCGGAGACAACGGCTATGAGGAATGGGGTACAAGCAACTGCTCAAGTAGGATTCCGGTCCATTGTTCTTGAAGGGGATAACCAAGTGATCATCAAAGCATTAAGAGGAGAAACTCATCCACCTTGGGAGATATAGACACTAATTCATGACACCATGTGTTACCTTCGAAGCTGCTATCACGTCCTTATACAAGCATGTCTACCGTGAGAGTAACAGAGCAATGGATTGGGTGGCTAAAAATGGGCTGAGTGTTTCTTCTTACGTTATTTGGGCTTCTTTTCCCTCTTCTTCTTTCCTCTCCATTCTTATAGAGGAAAACGTAGGCGTAACCCTTGAGAGAAGGGCTGTCGAGTAGTTGCATCCTTACCCTTTTTCAAAAACAAATATATATATATATATATATATATATATATATATATTAGGGTGAGCAAAAAACCGGAAAAATTGAACCGATTTTTCGGTTAGTCGAAACGGTTTAAAAATTTGGTTAACCGGTTTATCCTATTCCAGTTACGATTCAAGATTTTGAAACCGCAGGTTAACTTAACCGACTCAATAATTATTTTTAATTTTTTTATAAAATATTGAGCAGAAATATATGGTTTGTTTTGCATTATTGTGTAGTTTTTGGGGATTTTGGTTGACTGAGGTGGTGCCACATAGGCCTTGGCAGGGCAGGAAAATGCCCAATTAGTTAAGCAAATGGCTTCTTAAGTAATAATGGATGGCTACAAAGAGCAGTCGTATAAGTATGGTATGGATTATTAAGTTACTACTGTCAAAGTGTAGTAGTGTAAGCAATAGTGGTTGGTTGCATAAATTTTTCAAAGTATGTTTATTTTTTCGGTTGCATATATATAATTTGTTGAATGGCTGCACAAACTGCACCTCAAAAATAAAAAAAGTAACAAACTGAACCGAAAATGGCTGCACATATATATATATATATATATATATATATATAGCGAATGTATCTAATGAGAGGAGAGGGATAGGGTGAGAGTGAGAGGATTCAATATGGACCATTGGATTAAAATGAGTGGCTCGGATTAATCTACCAAATAAAAAACCTTAATTACTTCCTTCTCCATTATATATATATATATATAGCGAATGTATCTAATGAGAGGAGAGGGATAGGGTGAGAGTGAGAGGATTCAATATGGACCATTGGATTAAAATGAGTGGCTCAGATTAATCTACCAAATAAAAAACCTTAATTACTTCCTTCTCCATTATATATATATATATATATATATATATATATAGCGAGTGTATCTAATGAGAGGAGAGGGATAGGGTGAGAGTGAGAGGATTCAATATGGACCATTGGATTAAAATGAGTGGCTCAGATTAATCTACCAAATAAAAAACCTTAATTACTTCCTTCTCCATTATATATATATATATATATAGCGAATGTATCTAATGAGAGGAGAGGGATAGGGTGAGAGTGAGAGGATTCAATATGTGCCATTGGATTAAAATGAGTGGTTGAGATTAATTTACCAAATAAAAATCCGAATTACTTTCTTCTCCACTATGTCACCTTAAAACCACCACACTCCATTACTTTCTTCACTTTGCAGTACGAATTTATAAAAACTGTACTCCAAATGCATCTAATTTAAGGCATGTTGAACTCAAAATCAAAAATTTATATTTTACATCCACAAATGATAGAAAATAACTTTGTTTTAATCTTGACCCTTAGATTTGAAATAAATGGTTGAGATTTAATCCTCTCACTCTCACTCTATCCCCTCCTCTCATTTGATACAATATATATATATATATATATATATATATATATATATATATATATATATATATATATATATATATAGTTAAATGGCTGCACACACTGAACATTAAGAACCTTTATCTAATGGTTCGGTCAACCGAAAAATTGAAAAACTCGATTAATCAATATCCGGTTACTGGTTCCGGTTCACATTTTTCAAACCGAAAATCTGATTAGCTGGATCGAAAGCCTCCGAACTAAAATGAACCGAATCAACCCGTGCTCATCCTTTATATATATATATATATATATATATATATATATATATATATATATATATATACACACTGCATGCGCGCACACACACACACGTAACATAACCTTTGAGAACTATCATTTAAAATAAGAAATGAGAACTTTAAATCTCAGCCTTTAATTTTCATTCAAGGGTTTTGATTTTGCCACATCATCACACACTCAATTCTAACATGCACACCCCTCTAAACCATAACGTAAATCCCGATCACCACCAACTTTCTTGGCGTCCGGCGACCGGATGTCGGCGATCGAAGATCGGTGATGTCGGCCGGCAACCGGATGCCGATTCCCTTCCGGCGGCATAGTCGTCTGAAACAAAGAAAACCCTAAGAAAATGGGTGAAATTTAAGGCGGAATTAACCCATTGAGGAGAAACTTTGAAATTTCTAGCGAGCATGGTGAAATTCGAAGCATGACGGGAAGAGAGAGAAAGGATAGTTGTTGTCTCGGTCATGGCCTCCGGCGACATTAACACAATTGGAGGAGAGAGAAAGGAGGGTTTAGTGGCTAGGGTTTTGAGATAAAGATATAGTTAAATTTAAACTATTAGATTGAAATTTAAGGATCAAAATTAAAAGTTCTTAATTCCGATTTAAAAGGGAGTTGTCATTAGATATTATATATATATATATGTACGTATGCGAGACTAGGAGGCTTGAAAAATGAACACTTGAAAGTGGATGCGATTCTCTAGTCTCTAGGTCTTCCATCTGTTCGTCGTGGGGCATTTTGGGTAGACAATGACAATCATTGTGTCCTATACTTTCAGCCCTTCTTTTTTTCCTTTCTGTTTCTTCTTTCCTCTTCCTCCACCCCACCGTGTTCCTGTGAAATTCTGATACTCTTACTGTCACTGTCTTGGAGAATTTCTACATTTTCAAAATTTTACTCAACATCTGTCCATTTTTTTGGTGGTTATGTTAGGGTAGGTAGCTCTGTCAAACTAATTATATTATTCACAAGATCAAGGACTACTTCATTCAGCTTAAATACATGGTAGGTCCATCTCTTTCGATGTAAGGTCTGTTTCTTCTTTTTTGATTTTAAGATAAAAATAATACGAATTTAGGGATATTAAACAAAAATAATACAAACTTTTCTTTTGGGTTATCAGTAGTATGAACTTTAATATTACTTGACCAGTAGAACACTACCAAACTAATGGGTCGTGACTTGGCGGAGCGACGAGTGGCGGTTGAAGTCGTTGACGTAGATGACGGAGTTAAAAATTTGACTTTCACTTTTTTTCTTGGTTGAATAAAGTTTGATAATGTATCAACACAAATAAAAGGTCAAAATCAAATCTTAAATCCTGCAATCTATGTCAGCGACTTAAATTGCCATGTTATTGCTCCACCGAGTCACAATGCCCTTAACTCAATGGTGTTTTTCTGGCGTTAAATAAGGTTAAAGTTCATACTTGTTGGGGTCCAAAAATGTATTATTTTCATTCAATATCCCCAAAGTTCGTATGATTTTCATCTAAAATTATTTTTTAAGTGTTTATAACCATTAACAGCTGGTAAACACTTATTTAATTGTTAATAAATAAGATAATCGCTAGCCACTAACCGTAATCATTGATAATCGCTAATTATAAGTATTCATGACATTGTTAATTGTTGGCAAACACTCATCATGGCTAAGAAGGACGAGAATTTGGGTAATTTTAAAGGGTGATGGTATACCTCTTATACCAAGACACATCTTAAATGTCTTACTTTTAACCTAAATTAATATTATCATACGACTTTAAGTTACTAATCATTCAATGAACTATAAGTTTTAGTGTTCGTCGGTTATATACCAACTGGAACAAAGTAATACCATAATCGATTAACTTTATCCGCAAAGATGTATCATATATGTAATTTTATAATTGTGAAAAATTATATGCTAAAAAATTATTTTACACAAATTATAAGTTATAACACCATTATAATCTTTAATCATACTATTTTTTTTAATTTAATATATAAT
This sequence comes from Talinum fruticosum, assembly GCA_021018815.1. Lineage (NCBI taxonomy): Eukaryota > Viridiplantae > Streptophyta > Magnoliopsida > Caryophyllales > Talinaceae > Talinum > Talinum fruticosum. The sequence continues at coordinate 1,094,516 of JAITYX010000109.1, forward strand.
AATATAACTTTTAATTGGACTTGACCTTGGTGTAGAGTAGACCCTAACTAGTGACTTATTGATAAATAAATATGTATAAAAATACAAGTAATTAATAAGCCCGTGAATTGACTTAAATGGGGTATCAACTATCAAGGTTGGGAACCCCAATCAAAAAAAAAAAAAACAAACTATCAAGGTTGGGAACCGTACCTTGGTTTTATTTGGTGGCAAAATTGGCCGCCAATAATAATTTCCATGATTTTGCGAATGAGTTTGAGTACGTCCTCAAATTCCCCTTGTTTTGGGGCAAACCATCTCTCTCTCTCTCTCTCAACTCGGAATCTCCACGCAATTGACGCAAATGTGGCTATTATCCAACGTACATTTAATGCTGCTTCTACCCCACCTTATTCTTTTTCTATGTTTTTCCTTCAATTATTGATTTTTCATCTTTGTCTTTTGTTACCCAAAAACTTATAATAACAGCTCTTCTAATTTTATAATGACGGGTCGACCTACTAGTTTTTGCGATAGTAACGTAAGATCCTATGCACCCAATCAAAAATTTGGAACAGTTGTTGGCATTCTCGTATGATGTGATGGTGAATTTGGGCTAAAAGTCACATATGATCAGATATATTTTAGAGTGGGAGTGAATAGGATATTTTAAAATTTTCAAACGTTTGAAATATATACCTTGAATACAAAACACATTAAAACTCAACGGGGTCAGATAAACTAATATATAAGTGTGTTTGACTGGATCAGATTTATCATCTGACTAACAGGGCCTTCTCTTCAGGCTCAAGCACCTTCTTCAATGCCATTTTGTGAAACCATGTATGTGTTGTATGAGGTGAGGATATTGTCAAAACCCCTTTTACAAAGTTTGAGTTCAGCCTTCATTCATGAACACCTATCGAAATCAACAGCAACCCAGAATTCAACTTCCAATATGTCCTATGAAGATATAGCCCCTGGCTGGATTTCCCTTGGATGCTCCATCAAGATTCATTTAATCCAATTCCATGATGCATATCTTTTATATATACATGATCAACAGTCCAAATTAAACTATGCTTGTGAACCAAATAAATGCCTCGCACCTAACTAAATTAATCAAGTAGACAATTAGCTAGTTGTGGCATCATGTCAGACGTTTTTATACATATCAGAAGTGCCATAATTCAATTAGGGTTCTAGCACATTCCCATAATCATATGGTCAGTTTCTAGAAATTATATATGTCCATCAAATCAAATTAGCATTAGATTTGAATAAATTAATTCTGACCATATTTGACAAATAGCTTCGTTAATTGTTAGTTGTGTGTTAGTGAGTCAGGGAACCCGAACCTCGCTTTTGGTTGCACTTACTCTTTCAGTAAAAGCCTTAAGAAAGTTTTGGAATTGCTAGTAGAATCGCCACCATGTTTTAAGCAAAATATGAAAAATCTGTTTTCTAAAAATAATCATCAGTCCTGGACAGGGATTATTGGCGCTTGGCTCGAAGACGCCGATCTAAAGTTGGCTGCAGGGGTGAAATTATGGCTGGTGTTAAGGACAAAAAGTCCCCTCATCGACGTTGCTGGTTCAAACCGCCTTTACTAAGGATATTAAACTAAACAAGAGGGATACGCAATTCTATTCAATAACAGCCATGCTCTGGCAAGATTCAATCTTTCCATTGGTTTAGGCATGTTAAACCACAAATTTTTAGTAACCACTTTAAATTAAATAAATTTTATGCCAGAATAAAAGAAATAAAACTATAAATTTAATTGATCACTAATTGGATACATATTGCTATTATACACACAAAAATAAAAGGGAAAGGAGAAGAAGTAGAAGAAGAGAATATGCAATAAATAAAAAATTAGTCTTTTTTATTTTGATTTAATCTTAGTAGCTACTTCGATTTGGGTTTAGCAAGACAATTCATTTGATCTTTTGTAACGCCATGATCTCTTCCTGGGTCGTAGACATTAACATGAATAAAATTTCAAGGATCCCGATTAACCCCACAAATCATAAATTACCACAAGTTTTTCCAGCGTACTTCATCCTCGCTCGTTCGCTGCTTAGGAAGACTATTCTATCTAAGACAAAGACCCTTAACTCTCTTAAAAGAAAGTGTCCCTTTAATATTATAAGTAATCATTTTAATCTTTTTAAGCAACATTTCTTAAGTATGACACCCGTGCTCCTTGTATGTTGGGGAATGCAGGAGGCTAATCACACAAAAAAAAAAAAAAAATTGTGTATGAAAGAGATTGCCTAGGACAGAAAGTTAGTGAGAAAGAGGGATAAGAGAACCAGAAAAAGTTGGTGTAGAAAGAAAGAGCGGTAAGAGAAGTAGAAAATAGTTGGTCTCTCTAGAGAGGGAGAAAGAAGAACATATACTGGAACGAAGGGATATGACCTTCATTTGTACTTGAAAGAATCATCTAAGGTTCTCTTATAATTTGAGGGAAATGTGAAATACCATTTCCGTAAACACTTTCAAAAATCTCTTTTCGCCCAAAATACCTACTAGCAATAGATATTTACGGATCGATCTGTTTTAAAAATAAAAATATATAGTTATGAAAGAAATTACAAGACAAGAAGATAATTTAAAAACTAAAAACGATCGGAGCATATATACGTCAGTTTTGTAGAAATTGTTTTTAAAAACTCTTTATTTATTGGAGATAATATAATAATGTCCATAAAAACGAAATATAGAAAACAACTAAAAATAAAATAAATACATATTAAATAGTTATTTAAATTATTATTTATATTAGAGATGTGAGTTGGTTAAGTTAGTTATGAACGCAATGTGCTTCTTCATTAAAATAATATATTCATTAAAAGACATATTTTCCTTTGAAAGCGATGTATTGTGAAATATCGTGAAATAGTATTATTTGATGCTTTCTAGGTGTGAAGGCGATAAATACCCGAATGTATGAAGGATAAGGATAAGCTAGGCCTATGTCTATGTCCAAGAACTACAAAGACAACCCTTACAAGTGTAAAAGTTGTGTTCAAATAGAAAGGAATTTCATTTTGTATGAAAAAAGAGGAGATTCACAATACACCTTGGAGTATCACAATAACATGCCCTTATGGCCGGTGATTCCCTGCTGGCTTCACACCTCCCCTCTCCACCTCTCTCTCCTTCCTGTATTTCTTCTTCTTCTCTCACACCAACTAAAAGCACAATATCATGCCATGAAAACGCAGTTCTCTTGATCTGAGCATTTTGTTTCTAAGGTTCTCATAGCTTAATATACATATTTTAATTTAAAGATATAGAAGAAACTGTATGTATTCTGTATAAAGTTCTGTATAAAGACTTTTATTGACCCTAGTGATTACGGCCCAGTTTTATTTACTTGTAAAGAGTTATATGGAGCATGTAAGGAAGGAAAGATATAAAAAATTGTAAGTTAAAGTTGAATAAAACACACCTACGTATAATTTACTATTAGTTTTCCTAAGAGTAATAGTAAAGGTGGCAATTCGGGCTTGGAATATATCTAAATTTAGTGGTCTTAAATATGGACGTGTTTAATCCAAAAAGTTACAAAAAAAAAGAAAGAGCAAACCCAAATTGTTTTGTAAAATTCAGAGGACGTAGAACCAAATAGTTAGACCCAAATTTTCGATGACATGGACTCGACTATTTAGATCCAAACAAAACCGAAACTTTAATTTTTGACATAATCAACCGATAATTGGTGGGACTAATTTTTGCGAGTCCTAAGCTGTAAAAATCAATTATGCTATTCTTCTTGTTAGGACTTATTAATTGTATTAGATCAGCCTAGCACGCCTCAAATTGGGCCTTAAAAATCAAATCGGGCCAGTAACCCTAGTCATCTTGCGTAGATAACGCACCCTCGACCCTTGGCCCTGCTCACCTTTGGGCTATCTCTATGCAAAGTCCTTCAAAAATGGGATCCTAAAACCAACATATCAATTCTCAAAAAACATTTTCTTCTGATAAACGAATCAGATAGCTAAAATTTTTCCACTTCAAATAAGAAATATATATAACAAAACAGAATACCACATAAAACTTACATTGAAAATTTCATCATAGACCTCCATTACCTAAGAAAATCGCATTAGTGTCAGGGGTTTGTAGTTCAGAACTGTTACAGGGATGTTCTATCGGCGGCGAGGGAATTTGGGGGTCCCGAGGTGGCGGAAGCTAGAGCCTACTTGTTAAGTTACACTTTGAAACTACTGGTATGCACATTTACAACACAAACCTTGAACCCTATTTATAACAGCAGCAAAATGTGGGGCCTTATGACAACCAAAAGACGAAGATTTAAGAGTCCCACTATCATTACAAAATACACCACAAAAAAACAAAAACTACAACGTAAATTTACAAATTCAAACTACCAAGAGTCATCGATCCAAACTATAGCAAGAGTTAGATATAACTGAGTCACACCAAACTCGGCTTCTTCCATTAACAAAGCAATGGAGCGGACCCGGTTTCTACTTCTGGGGCCCAAAGTCCAAACACTAAAATCTACCAATCCAAACTCACCACATTGCATCATTTCTTGTCAAACGTCATGTAATTAGACACTGCCTTACTACCCTCGGCAATGGCATGCTTTCCAAGCTCGCCCGGCAAGATTAGCTTCGTCGCACTCTGGATCTCCCTCGAAGTCATCGTATTCTTCTTACAGTACATGTTAAGTTTAGAAGCTTCCATGGCCAGCTTCTCGAACATGTCGCTCATCAAGTTGTTCACCACCGTCATCGCCTTGGACGATATCCCCATTCCCGGGTGCACTTGCTTCAGCACTCTAAACACGTACCTCCTGTACCCTTCTCCCACCCTCGTACTCCTCCTCCTTCTTCTCGTCTTTCTCTCTCTTCCTTCCTCCTCCTTAGCCTTTTTCGCGGTGGTCTCCTTCTCTTGGGCCGCTTTGGGCCTCCCCGCTTCCTGGGCTGGGCCGGGGCTTCTTCTCTCGGAGGAGTGCCGATTTTGTCCAACTTGGGCTCTTCTAGAGGGAACTCCGGCTCTTGGGTCTCAGTGTCTTGGCCTTCATCTTGTTGTTGATCCGGTTGGGAGTCCCCTTCAACGGGTATGGACTTGAGGGTGGTGGTCTGGGTTTGCTCTTCCCTAATCTTGCTAACCTCCTCGACAATCTTGGGCTGGGTCGGATCCTCCTGGGACTGTGACCCGATGATTTGAACCTCCACAGTCTCCTCTACTACCTTGGTGGTCTTCACTACCCTCCTTCCTCCTCTCTTGGGAGCCATTTTCTCTCTGCTCTCTGCTCTCACTGAATATAACACCCCTTGTTTTACCCTCCTCAGTGAATATCATGGATAGTGAGGTGGGGCTGTAAATAAGTAGGAAAAGGAGAGGCTCGAAGGGGGTGGCACGTGGAGGACACGTGGCGAAAAGAGTTGCTACGTGGGTGGTAAATGTAAGATAGCAGAGTATTATGGAGGATGACTAGTGAAAAATGTAAGAATTTCATTGTTTTCTTTTTCCCAATGGAAGTAAACAGAGTGGAGTAGACATAAGCGAGTGGTAGAGTCAAAAAGAGGGGAGCAATCGAGAATGTACGAGTCTGCCGCTAATTCGACTATTAATTAAACAAAAAGTGGTGTTAATAATCTCATTGCGGTAAATTATTAATTAAATAAATAAAATAATATATGTTTTGCATGAGACACGCCTTTTGTTATGCATATAACTTTGGTTATAGTAGTTGTGTACATTTCGGCCTAAAATAAATAAATAAAAAACTTGCAACATATTGCATAATTCAGCGCTTCAAGTACAAAAAATAAATAAAAATAAAAATACAACTATAGTTTCATATGTTCACTCTAAACATGCGTCTCTTTCTCTCTGTCTCTCTCTCCCTCTACTGCTCGAGTATATGCTCTTCGTCTCTCTTGGCATGATTTCATAGAAAAATCGAAGAAATTTGCAGCAAAAATTCGCGAATTCTCGTCGAACTCAAGCTTCATCGTCCGAAAATTCACTAACGATCTTTCTACAATAAAAACGTACATCGGATATAACAAAATAAGCAAGAAAAATTATATAAACGAAAGGTATTTCTAGATTTAGCTTTCGCACTATATTTTTTAGTGATTTATTGATAGTTGATCATATGAACACCTAAATTTAAGTGTATTTAGGGTTATACTCGATTTATGAATCGTATATGTTCATTTGTTTTTGAAAAAAATAGCAATCACATTTAGATTTTAGTGTTTTACAACATTAATTTAGATTTTGAACTTTTGGTATTTTTCAACATGTTTTCTTCATTTAATGTAAATGCCGATGAGGTCTATATTTAATGCAAAACATCTTCAACAAAATTAGTGTCATTAACATGTTTTTAGTGTAAATGCGGATGTGTTGAATTTTCACTATTGTTGCCACAAATTGTGATTATTCCTAGATCAATTATCTTTCCTGCATTAGTAGCCAAATGTTTTGCAGCCATAACTTAGTGTTTTTAAATAATATAATCAAAATCATATGTGCATACTCTTGAATAACTTAGTGTTTTCAGGACATCATTATTTAGTGTTCTTAAGAATAACATTTAGTGGATAAATATCGTTTTGATATTGTTCCATAAAAAATACTAGACAATGTTCTATAAAATAATAAACATTGTTGTATAAAACACTAATAATTTTCTATAAAAATACTACTTACATGTGTGAACTTACTAACCTTATTTGCTTATTTAATTTTGTAGATCCGTGAAGGATGAATCCACTCAAATGATTCAAAATGTTCTTGCTAGTATCAACATAATAAAAATAGTCTAAAAAGCAAGAAGCAATTGGTTTCTTATAACAGTGAAAAAAGAGTCAAACATGAAACCTCTAAAGGTAGTGCGAGAAAAAGTCCTTCAAAAGACAAAGGAAAAAAAAGGCGACCTTTGTTCATGAAGATGTTGCTTGCAGTGAATGAAAAAGAAAGGTCTCCGAGATAAGAAGAAGAACTACAAGTAGAACAACCACAACAGCAAGAATAAGTTAAAAAAAAATCACATTTCAAGTTCTTGACAATCTCCAAGACATCATTACAAATGTTAATGAGACGAGAAAATAGTGAAGCACGAGAGAGAAATGGAGGGATCAACAACAAATGAAGGACAAAAGAAAGAAAAACACAAAAAACGAAAAAGAAAGGATGACCAACAACCAAAGCCAACTTAGAGAAGAAGAAAAGAAAAGAAAATGGTGTCCGAAAATGAGCAATCTGATGATAAAAAAAAAAGGAGAAGAAAAAGAAACAAAGTTTATGAAAAGCATTTTCCTACACGTATGTCACCAGCTGGATTTTCGAAGATGTGTGAGAGGTTCAATGATGCTCAAAGAGAAGCCATAAGGGAAATGGACTTTGGGGGTTTTCTGCATTTACAAATTAAGAAAATCTCTCGAAGTTTGTCTGCATTGTTAGGGGACATATTTGATCCAATGTAAAGTTTGTTTCAAATTGATTATGACAAAGGAAATAGAAATAACTCGAAAGGAATATTCACTTGGCATTTGGGTTGCCAATGGGAGGAAAGGAAATGGTCGAAGTGGGTAAGGGATGCTCGGATGAAGATTTTGAAAGAGTTTTGCAAGAATTAAGGGGCGATTGGTCATTGGAGAATAGCATATCGGTTCTAGCTAAGATGCCTGAATTTATACTATAAGAACTAGATGATGTTGAAAGGTTTCGAATGAACTTCATTACATACATGGTTGCCATGTTCTTCCATGGTCATCAACCATATTATTCCTGAGTGCTCGGATTAAACTATCTTTAAACTCTCTAGAATTGTCAAAAATGCCACTAATTTAATCGATGGTAATTGTCTGCCACTAAGCTAGTAATTAGGTAAAAAAAATGCCACTTGGAGGTTAAAGTGACCTGCTGAGGCCGGTAAAAACCCAAGCAGCCGATCACAACCCACGAATGTTTCTCTCTCCTCATCTTCCTCTGTTTTGAATGAAACTAGTCCCGGCATTTTCAGTCACACTCTCTCTCTACTCTCGCCATTTTCACTCACACTCTCTCTATCTTGCTTGTAATTGGAACCCACCACCTCCTGGGCATCTCATCCGAACCCACCACCTCCAATCCCCATCCTCACCGCCGACACCACACGCCCGACTCCCTCCTCGACCTCTGCCGCCAATCCCGGTTCGTGCTAAATTGCGTCGGGCCATTTCGGGTCCATGGGGAGCCGGTGGTTAGAGCCTGCATCGAAGTGGGGTGCGACTACCTCGACATTTGCGGCGAGCCGGAGTTCATGGAGAGAATGGAGGTGGAGTACCATGATCGGGTGGCGAGTTAGGGAGTCCGGTGGTCTCGGCTTGTGGATTCGATTCGGTCCCGGTCGAACTCGGGCTCATGTTCAATTCTAAGCAATGGGTGCCCACGGCGGTGCTTGAATAGGGTCGAGGCTTACTTGTGCTTGGAGAGTAAGAAGAGGATTATGGGTAATTTTGCGTATGAATCGGCGGTTCTTGGGGTTGTTAATGCGGACATGCTTCGGGAGCCGAGTAAATCTCGGCCTAAGAGGTCTCGGCCTCGGGTATAATTTATGTACTTCTTGATCTTCATCTTCCTTATTTGGGAGTTGGAACTTGTTGAAGGTCTCAACCTTAAGTACTATGTGAACCGATTGGCTTGATCTTCTTGTTCTTGGACCCTATCATTGTTGTCATTGATTCAGTTTTCTCTTCATAAAGTAAACTAGCGAGAGTAGAGAGAGAGTGAGTGAGAAGGAAGAGAGATGTTCTTCAATGGTCATGACCGGTTTTATTAAAAACAGAGGAAGATGAGGAGAGAGAAAATATTCGTGGGTTGTGACCGGTTGCCTGGGTTTTTACCGACCTCAGCAGGTCACTTTAACCTCTAGTGGCATTTTTTTACCTAATTACTAGCTTAGTGGCAAACGATTACCATCGATTAAATTAGTGGTATTTTTTACAATTCTAGAGAGTTTAAGCGTAGTTTAATCCGAGCACTCTATTATTCCTCAATGCTTATCTTAAAAAACCTTGGTGTCAACTCTCATCATACAATTGGTCCAAGGAAACCTCGATGTTGGATTGCTTGATTGATGCAAAGAAGAAGACTAATGTGCAATTTTTTTGAAGGCTTTGTCACCTATCTATAGTAAGTGTATTTGATTGTCTTATTAATTTACGTTAAACGCTAAATAGATACCTATAAAACTCTAACCAATTAATTTTTAATTTGTGTTAATTTTAAAATTAGATGTTCTACTTAGATAGGGTAATCTTAAGTAGAAGAACCGTGCGGAGAGTGTTCCCAACAACTAATGGTTGGAAATCGGAGAACGTCATGGAAAGGGTGGTTGAAGAAAGTAAAGTGAGATATAGTTGCGGTAAGATTAAAGCCCCTTTAGAAATCCCAAATGCAAATGAGATTGGAGCGAGTCAACACATCAAGTTGAAGAAGTTAAGGACAACAAGCATGTGTTGACATAAATGGAGGTGAGAATACTTTGAATTATGTCAAATGTGTTTAAAACATTCATTGAGGCTTTTTTACAACTATGTACAAAAATATTAGTGTTTTTGGACATCATTTAGTGTTATTTCAAAGGACATCATTATATGTTCAAATCTAAGAAACACTAAATTGATTACTAGGGAACACTAAACTTTGTAAAAAAGTACTATAAAAACATTAAATAAATTAGCGTTTAATACAACATGAACTAACCGTGTTAACATCATTTATGCCTTTTTTCCAACTATGTGCAAAATGATTTTGAGGGTCTGATAACTCGGCAAAGAACTACATAAGTGCATGTTCCGATTATTGGAGTTTTATGAAGTACATGATTGGAAAGTATCAACAGAATCAACAAATCTAGAAAATGTGTAACTTATCTATAGATATGTTTTCCGGTTTTTGTGATTATGAGACGTAAGATTCCAAAACTCCAACCGAACTTGAGCAGAAGGAATCAATGGATAGAAGTGACGAAAGTCCTACTTTGAAAAAGGATGAGGATGAAGAATTCGGAGCAAACCTTCGGTTGTAGAAGACTTGGTGGAGATAATGAGAACACACGGAAAACCAACAAATCTACCAAAATGCAAGTAAATCTCCTTTTCAAATACGTCGGACTCCTTTGACTTATGATCTTTCTAATAAAGAAAAGTTGATAATTGAATACGTCTTTAATGTTTAAAAAGAATTTGACAACAGTATATATTATTTTTTAAGTTATTTGAAGACACTAACACCTTTTTATTTTATTTTATTGATGCATATCCCGATTTTGGTTGTTATTTTTTAATTTTAGTAAACCAATGTTTGATGCATGGGGCTTAACAGATAATCACCATAATTTTCAATGTCTCGCCCTTGGAAGTGAAATAAACTCGAACATTATATCAATTTGGTGTGCGATGGTCAATAATAAAGAATGCTTTAACAATTTCGTGTGTGATGCATCTATATCAAGATTTTTCCTTCCATTGGAAGCTTTTGTAAGTATTCATTTATATACATGCAATATCCTTGGTAATAAAGTTATTCTCTATCGTATTGTAAGATATGGATAATTCTCGTGATAACTTTGTGTTTTTTAATATCACTTAGTGTTATTCGGAACAACATTTAGTGTTATTTAACATATATATTTATTGATCATGTCTAGAACATTATAGTATTATTGAAAACACTAACTATTTTCTATAAAACACTAAAAAGATACTATAAAAACACTAAATAAATTAGTTTTTGATAATGTGCAAAAGTGTAGACAGTATTATGGAAAATATCAAAATTGTTTTATGAAACACTAACAATGTTCTTTAAAAACACTAACCAGATTTGTGTTTTTTAATAAAGGTATAATGTCTCATATGATAAAAAAAAGGTATAATGTCATGTTGTGCAAGTATTCTATAAAACACTAACATGGTACTAAAACAACGCTAAACATATTTTAGATTTTCTTATGCTAGTATCTTTTAGATATTTTATACATATTTTAACTTTTGCATATCACAAATAGTTCTTTGAGCTTTCCAAATAGCACGGTTGAAGGTAGATACAAAACATTCAAGAACATCTTGAATGTTGAGTTGAGAGGTGCAAATAAATTGACATAAAAAAAAGCGGACATGGTAAAAGGATTAATTTATTTTTATTGCTTGGAAAACACAACCAATTTTTTTACTGTAACTATGGTATTTTTGGCATTGTCTTAATATGTGGTGGCTCCAAGTATGGCATAAACAATAGTTTTTGTGTATAGTTTTAATCTGAATGACAAAAATATGAAATCATTGGCAACATGCTGACTAAACTGAATTATGCCAATGCTTATGATCCTTCACGTAATGAAACGGTAATCCTAGTATTATTTTTATGTTGATGACTTAACTTTGATGCTATTGTCGAAACCGAATTGTACCTGTAATTGATATTGTGTCTAGCAATTTGCTGTTTACAAATTTTTGAAAGAAAAAGGACACTCAAAAGCTCGCATTCTTCAAAACTTTGAATCACAACAATTAAAGATCAACTGGAGAACAACATCAAATGTTATAGATTATGTTACTTTTTGTATGGGGGCACGTGGAAATATATTTTGGAGATGAGAATAATGGGAAATTCTATATTCAGAGAAAATTTTTAAGTATTTCTTATTGTAAATTGTTTTAATTATTCGAGTTATAACTTTTGATTTATTTTATTTTATTAACTTTTGTAACAATCAAAGCTGAATACTCGTACATGTTAGACATTGCCATGACATCCTAATATCCAAGGATAACAAACAATACCAAAGCATTCTCAAGAAAGAAAAGGAGCTCCACGATTGCAAATGTTGTAAATGTTGAACAAGAAAAGCAAATTGATTGACATATTGTAATATTTGGTAGAGTGAATGTAAGAAATTGTTGGATGTAAGAAAACTAGATTAGTGTTTTTTGACATTATTTAGTGTTATTCGAGCAACATTTAATGTTTACTATTGTGTCACTTGTAAATACCATGAACTCGACTTGGCTAATCTTGTCAAAATATAGTGCTAATACTAAATGTCAAAATTTTTGTTATATGTTCAAATATAGTTGGTCAAAAATTCATCTGAAAACAAACACTAAAAATGTGAACTAGAAACACTAAAATAATTACTAGGAAACACTAAAAGGACTACTAGGAAATACTAAAATTCGTTCTCTAAAACACTAAAATGATATTATAAAAACACTAAACAGATTAGTGTTTACTATTGTGCTGCTTGTAAATAACATGAACTGATCGTTATTCAAATATAATAGGTTTTGAAATGAAAATTGAAAGTGCAAGATTTTTGTCGAACCACGGGGATGGAACTAAATTAAAATCAGATTATCCTTTCAACTCTTAATCATGTTACTTTTGCACTTTGTAGGCTTTGTCTTCAACTTACGTGTTCGGGGTTTGTTTATTTATGGGATGAATTTTGTACACATCAACCTAAATTTTCATATGTTAGTGTTAGGTTTAATTAGTGGACATTATTTTACTAAGGTATGATTATTTCCTTCTACCAATCTTTGTTTCTTTTTTTCCCTTCAATCAAAATGTCATTGCTTTTGCTCGCCTCAAGTTGGTCTTTGCTCTTTTTTATGTTCTATTTATTGTTACCTTATCTATAAGTGTGCACTACTTGGAAAAAATAGACACTTGCGTTTTCAGCTCTTATTAATGTCGATTTTGTCCTTTGCAGGCTTTGTCTTCGAGTGTCGGGTCTAATTGGTGGACATTATATGATATGAAAGATTTAGGGGACTCAAAGTGTTTTATGGGGATTGAATTGATGAGGTTGCAAAGAGTTTTGGAACCCAATGCGAGTATGCAATGGATTTCTTATAAAAGCTTATTTCAACTCCCTCTTGATGTGTATAATTTGCTATCGACTAATTTCAATCATGCTCCTAGAAACTGTAAGCACATGGTCATATGAATATTTTTTCCAGGTCAACGTTTAACGTTTCTTGGGGGCTATCATCATCCTACATGGTTCTGCTCATCTACTTCTTTGTGCTTTATTTTCCCATATCTCTTCAATCGGAAAGTGTTATATTTTGGACCAAAATGGCCTGTTACTAACTATTTTTTGGATTCTTGTTTATTGTCTTTTAATGTTCTCTTTTACATCTCATCTATTAAATGGTCCAACGGGTCTTGCCATTTTACTAATTTGAATCATATCCTCTTTCATATCTCATCTATTAAGACCAACATAACATATTTACTAAAAACGTCATCTATAATTTCCAAATCGTTGAAGGATCGACCGCAACGCGCTCGACCCTACGACTAATAAAACTAAAAAGAGAAAATAAGAAAATAGTAACTCACTTTCGTAGGAATTGCGGTTACATTTATCGTATGTAACAAGCCCTTTAACCCTTTGGTAGCCCAAGTGGATGATAAGTGCCATGTTTGCATTAGATTTCATAGGAATTTGCTTGTCATTTTTGGGGATTTATGTTCATATTTATGCACTTTATGCTCCATTTATGCTTTACACTTGGGTTTTGTGTTTTTGGTCTGTTTCCACAGCCTTCCTAATGATTTGGACCTATTTTTAGTCATATTTCAGTCCAAAGCTATTTTGAATCTATGTTTCTAACGTCCTTATTGAAAGAGCTTTCCAATGACATATTATAAGCTTAATTCCGTTGAGGAACGGAAAAGATATGAGTTGGAAAGTAAGAAGGGTGCGGTAACGGACACTTCTTTACTCTCTGAATTATGTTTTTTCCACACTTATGAAGCAAGCATAATGATGAAAGAATTAGAAAATAGACTCAATGAGCTTTCCGGAAAATCAAGAATCGCATCATTTGAACATCGGACGAGGAAGTTATGACTGAATCAATTTGACGCATCCTTCCAAGCAAACAACACGGGCAGCCCGTTTCGGAGGAAATGGCCCGTGTTGGAGGTCGGGAGCATTTACATCGAGAACCGGCAGCCCGTGTCGGAGGACACGACCCGTTTACAACGTCCCCGTCCGGTTTTGACATGCCAGCATCCAACACGGGCATCCCGTGTCGGAGGACACGACCCGTGTTGGAGGTAAAATATGATGAGACGATTCGGTTTTGACGGTTTCGGCTCTTAATTGCTTTTTAATGGCTTATTTAAGCTGCTTTTCGGTAATTCCTGCAAAATTCCAGTCCAGAATCCTCCATAGAATCCTCCATAGTTCATCCTCCATTTTTCCTTCCTCTATTCCTTCACATCAAACCAAAAAAACTTTGAAGATCGAAGAAGAAGATTGAAGCGATTGCGAGGTTCCATCTCGAAGTCGAGAGATTCAAGTGGAGCACTTCAAGCCTATCATCTATTTCTTCATTTTGCTGTTTGAGGTTTGATTTCAATGTATTGGATTTTAGTTAAGCTTTCAATAAACATGTGTGAGTAGTTTAGTTTTTCTAGGGATTTGTAATCCGAAACAATGTAGTTTGATTAGTTTTCTATGATTTGTTCTTGAATTCTGCTTTTGATTCAAAAGAAGGTTGTGTTCATCATGTTCATGAGTGTTTTGAAGGCCTAGGATGCTTGTGATTAGAGATTAATCTATCATGTACTCGAAAAGTGAAATAGAATAATCCGTCAACCAACCTTTCTACCTAATTTATGAAATTTGAGAAAAGAATAGTAAATTAGGGGATCACTTTGATAATTTGAAATCCTTAACTTTGATTAACTTAAAAGGCATACGAAAGTTGTTTGATAGGTTAATTAGAGCAATTCTATTAAGCATCGAAAAGCGGTAGAATTTTGTGATTATCGATCCTTGATTTATTTGAATGAATGATTGCACAAATTATGTTTAAATAATCAAACCCATTGTTAGGAAAGCAAATCCCTAGATGTTTTTACCCATTGATTTAAGTCTAGATTAATTTTCTAATTTTAATAGTTAGAACTAGTTTAGAAAGAACAAATTCCAAAAATCTGATTTTCTTAGCAATTGAGTAGAGGGCTAGTTTAGTGCGTTGCTAGATCGAGTCCTTGTGGGATCGACCTTGACTAGCTACAATTTAAACACCGTGCGCTTGCGGCTCGTCGATGGACAAATAAGGTCTCGTGAGGGTTTATAACGGATATACCCACAAAATCTATGGAAGAAAAGAAAGATAGATGGTAAAGCAAATTGAAAATATTTTTACAAAATATTTACAATAGGGAGAACATATATATGCATATCCCGACCAATCATATCATCCTTGAAACTCGCTTATCAACTTGTATATACGTGTGCTATACATATCAAACTTCTCACCCTCTTTTGACAAAAATCATACATCAATTGTTTACACCTCTTATTCTATTAAGAATAGTAAATATAACCTAGTACGTGATGTGCAAGTGTACCATTACTCCATTACTTTAGGCTTGCTACAACCGATTCAACCACTTACCTTGTACTTTATTTTCATTTCATTTGGGAAACAAGCCTTGCCCAATAGCAACTATTGACTCAAAGGGTAACATCTAATAGCGCATGCCTCAAAGGGTTATTGTTATTTTCGATTGTACTTTTTTTAATTCTTTTATTTTTTCTTTTCTTTTTCTCGATGCAAAATATAACAATATGAAGTTTATTATTGTACACAAGACAAGTGGTCGAATCAATCAATGACAGACTTCATACCTAAGAGCAAATGACTTTTATAAAAGTAGTTACAAATTTTACAAATTCTCGAGTATGCCAAGCTTAGAAAAAATATAATGTTAGGACTACTATACTAAGAGGTGAGTGTCAGCATGTATATTTGCCTTTTACAACCTAATAGCTAAGTCACAAGGGTTCAAAAATCAATTAGAATATATACAATATCTCCCAAAATTTAAATAAAAAACCTTTTTTTGATTTTTGATCAAATTTTCTTAAAGAAAGGTTTCCCACCCCCACACCTAAACTTGACAATGTCCTCATTGTGAGTGTGCGGAGTCACAAAAGGAAAAAATTAAAACTAAAATGTACAACATATTGTAGACACCAAAAAAGTGTTGTCATTTTCTCTATTTTTTATTTGTTGGCCCGATGATGAAAGTCGAGTCCTGTTTGAGGATTTGGATCACAGATCGAGTTTGATCGATGCGACGGAAGCCGATAAATCACAAAGAACCCCAACACCAAATAAATATCCTTTTGCCTTGGATCGATCCAAAAATCCCTTTTTCTTTTTGATAGTCTAAGACCGGGCCAAGCCTCCAGAGATAACGGATTTAGTGCCGCTGCACCGGAAATTACAGGCTTAGAATATCGCGTTTCACTTCGATCCAACCGGACAAGGAACCGAAAACCTCAAGGCGACGTTAGACGTTGTATTTCATGATCACAAGCATAAAAGTGATGCATTTTGGCTCCAAAACAGTCCACCCGAGACTAGGAGCACGCATCCCGCACCAAAAATGAAACCCGCTAAAAATAGAAACTTGTCAAAAATGGAAACTCGCTAAAAATGAAAACTTTCCATTTTTGGAAAGTTACTGTGGCCAACACCGGCCACCCCAAAATTTTAAGTAGAGTGCGGCGTCACGCTAGGGCACGAAACCCTACAAATCCCTTGATGACTGGAGCCATGAAATGGGTTCTATCCGGTTTTATCATCCCTTTATTTGGTTCATTCTCTTGATTATCTTGGCCCGGTTTTGTTGTTGCTTCCGGACGGCTAGCCGAGCTAAAGGTTACTTTCTTGACCTAACCTCTCCTTACAAATATAGAGCCTTTACTCTCATTCTCACAATGGTTCATCCCTCAATGTTACTCTGCTAAACTCGCCTAAGAGCTACCGAATACTCATCTTTGTATTCCGATCTCTTGGTCCCTTTTCACCTATTCTCGTCTCTACTTCCATCATAATCCTTACATCCGATCCCTATAGTCTATCATTCACCTACTTACACAAAATACTCACAAAAAGCCCCTCTCATTCACCACCGTCGCATCACCAAATCCAGCATTCGAGATCCGGATCGCCAAGTGGGACAACCCGAGGACACAGATTCGATCTTCAACGATTTAATTATTTATTTTTATGCTTTTATCGCTTTCCATATTGTGGATTCGAGACGTATCGCTTTTAATTCCTACCCTCCTAATGTAATCTTTTAGATTTCTCGCTTTCTTTTCTTTTTCGCTTTTCTTTCGCTCGCTTTTGGTTTCCGCCTTTACGGATTTCTTTATCGCTTTCTTTTACTATGTTTGGCTACTTTAATTTTCGTAGCATATTGTGTGATTTTGTTTAGACATTCTTTTAATTCACTGCTCAAACTAGTAATGGTCGTCTTCGGATAAGCGGAACGGAAGAGTTTATGCCTACGTTTCGTACCCTCACCTCTCGAATCCGATTCTCGGTTCAAAGACCGATAGAGTCATTTTTAACCTCTTTTAGTCTTAGTTTCCCATACTAAGATTGGAAGAGAAAATTTTTTATGTTTTGTTAGTTTTTTCATTCATAAAAACCGAATGGCGACTCTTCTTTTTTTTTTTTTTAATTCTATTCAAATTACATTTTAGCTATTTTTTAACTACAGGATAAAAAAGGGGTTCTCGCATCTGCCAATTCAGGCCAGAGGCCGAGGCTGACTATCTCTAGGGATGTTCATCGATCCAAGCCCGGGTCGGACCGACCTGGACCAGAGACTGAATAGCAGAAAAATGAAGAACGAGGACCGGACCGAATTAAGATTATTTTTTTGCTGCCTTACAGTTTTTTGGTAATGAGGGTGCTGAGGTCAGAGAAAAAGAGAAGCAAGAAGGCCATTAATCCGATGCAACTTCATCTCAATGTTAACTACATTTAGAAAATTGAAAAGGAAGTGACCCGGTGATATATGGAAAAGGCGAAAAAAGAAAAACACGAGTAAGAGGTGCCAATCCCAAATTTTTGACCCCTAAAAATTCCACCTTCAATTTTCTGCTGTGTATCACCATCGATCGCCATTGATGAGAAGAAGACGATGAACTAGATAGAGAAAGAGCTAATGGAAGTCTATCCAGAGGCAGCATGCATCACGAGGATATGTGAAGGAGATGATGGTGCCAATGCATCCTTCCGGCAGCTAATGGAAGTCTATCCCGTCGTCGCATAATCTCTCTCCTTCGGTGACTTCTTCCAAGTTTCTCCCTCCTCCACCATTCTTCTCTCTGTCTTCTAGATCTTAATTTTTTTTCTAAATGGAGCTCAACGATGGTGAGAGAGAGGGGAATAGGTGGCTAGGTTTTACAAGCGGTGGAGGTTGGGAGGCTTAGGGGTTTTTGATTTGAGCCGAAGAGAGTGCCACCGCTGGAGAGAGATAAGGGCAAGGGAGAGAGAAAGAGAGAAATACTGGCGTGGGTTGGGGTGGGGGTCGACGAGAGGTGCAGAGAATGAGGTAGTAGCAGGGAAAAATTAACTTGAAACTCAAAATGAAAAAATAATAATAATGTTAATCGGTCTTCGCTCCAGACTGAAAACTGGTGGACCGGACCAGAGTGGACCGAAGATCGAATAGTGAAAATTTGAGGACTGAGGATAGGACCGAACACTATCGGTCCGGTTCGTCTAATCCGGTATACACCAATTTTCGGTCTAGTTTGGTTTTGAACCGAATAATGCACAACCCTAATCTGTCTCAATCTTAGCCCTTGGCTGGCACTCGACCACCACTAAGCGCAAGCTGCCGCCGCACTAAGTGGTCGGCAACAATAGAAACGTTAGCTTTCTTTATTTTTCAATTAAGAAATAATATCCCCGGACTTCTTAATAATTGCCAAAATAAAATAATTAATAAAACCGCCATTCAAACTTTGCCTAATTCACTTTAAATTAGATTTAATAAAACTCGAAAATTTTAATAAAAGGTTCATCCCCACTTTCTAAATCTATCTTCAAAACCCTGAATCATTCTTTAAATCTTTCTAAAACCCTAAACCAAGCATTCGTGGGAAAACTTGGTTGGTTCTGGTTGTGGTTCCTACACATATATACCAAGAAAAAGAAAAAAAGAAAAAGAAAAGAAGAAGGAAAAAAAGGAAAAGACTCTAAACTTAAAGGAATTAAAAAAATAAAATTATATACACAAGAGAAAATTTAAAATAAATAGCATCAAATATTTACAAAAGAAAATAAAATTAAAAAGTAGAATAAAAAGAGGAATGATTATACAAGATTAGGTGTTGGGCACATCTAAACTAAAACCTTTTAAAATCAACTCAAATATCAATTTATCAAATGTGCAGGAAGAACTTTCAACCAAATAAAGTTAACAAAAACTCGAGAGTCGGTGCAAAAAAAGTACATCCACAATATCAATGCAACACTATTAAAGGGTCTGTTTCAACTTGTCAAATTGTTGAGTCCAAAAATCAAACAAGCGGACATATTCACAATTAACTAAGAAATTTGTTCTCAACCTACAAATTTTATCATTACTGGTCGAGTTGTCCAGGCAGACAATTGGGTCTTAATTTGCCCAGTTTTCGATTGTTAGCATGTTTAAGAGTCCGTTTTAAACCAATATTGTTAGGTACAAAAGTCTTATACTCATAAAACATGGATTCGAGAGGGTTTAAATTGGTGGTTAGTCATGATGGGGTCAACAGATAAGGACTTATAATGAACTAAGAATTTATCATGGTCAATGTGCTCACAACAAACATTTTTTCTAATGAGATCTTTGATTCAATAAGAGTATCATGTTCATTCTCATAACTAACACGCTTTTTGAGCTTAAGAACCCGTACAATAGTAGAAGAGGAAGAATCTATAGGAGAGTAAGGTTCTACTATATCGGTAATATCTTTCTCCTTAGTTTTCTCTTTATTAGAAGGAGCAATAAAGGTCTTTGGAGGAACTCCATCGGTGGTGTCCTTAGGAGAGTTGGATGAACCAATCTCTCGAGAACAAGCTGGAAGATTAATTTTTGGACCAAAGTGTGAGGATATAATCATTGGTCACCACATGATAATCAATTTATCGTCCCGACCTAAGGGATATAACAGAGTTCATTTTCCTCTTATTCACAGATGACCCTCTAGAAGAAAAGGGAGTAATGCTATTAAGGTTCACCTCCGATTGACTAGGAAAAGTTCATTTGTCTCTAGAGTTAGAGGTATCAAGTTGGGTCAAATGCTCATTCATAGTCTTAATCATTTTCTTAAGATTATTCAGTCTCTTATCAACATCAGTGTAACCGGGAGGAGGTTGGATCTAAGGCGTGGAATGTGGTGGTCTAGGTGCATTGGACATAGCTGGATAAACCGGCCTCTGGTAAGAGCTAGAAGGAAATAGAGTGGGTTGATGATTGTTATGACGTACAAGCATTAGGTCCACTACTCTAAGAAAAATTAGGGTAATGTTTCCACCCTTCATTAAAGATATAGGAGTAAAGGTCAAACTCGGGCCTTTTGAAACACAACATCAAGTAAGGACAAGTACTCAAAAAGTGATATAAGCCTTGACAATGAGAACATGACAACATAGAAGTTTGGGAAAATTGGGGTTGAACAGTTAATCCCCTCAACATGGTCTTTTCATCTAAGTCTTCTAAAAATTCCCAAGTGCAAGACTCTTAGAAAGAAAATCACCTTGACAAATGGACTCTAGCATGGTCTTAATCTGTTGATCAAATCCTTCATAAACAATTTGACAAAGATGCCATTGTTTTAACCCGTGGTGGGGACATAGGCCAACAAAGTTTTAAACCTTTCAAAGTAATTTCAAAATAGTTATTTATCCATCCGAATAAATTGATTGATTTCATTTCTTAGTTTCACGGTTTTGCCATTAGGGAAATATTTTCTCAAAAGCATTTTAACAAAATCATCCTGGTGGAAATAGAGTTAGTAGTTAAGGTATACATCCATCATTTAGCAGCTTCTTTTAAAGCAAAAGGAATTAATCTCATTCTTATTTCATCATGAGAAACATTAAGAAAATGCATCATACAACTCACTTCATCAAATTTCATCAAAAATATATACGCATCTTCGTAACCATGAAATTTTGGTAAGCATCTAAATATATTGTGATCCAATCAAAAAGGTCACATTAGATCCCAAATCAGGCATGTTAAAACATGAAGAGTTAGAGGTCCTAGCAGGATAAACGATATCACTCAAGGTTCTCTCATGTGGTCCAAATTCAGTCATTTTCTCTTATTTAAGTTCGGGTTCCGTTTCAATTGGAAGTTAAACCTTAATAGGTCTCCTTCTTTTAAGTTCCCTAACCCAACAACTCATGCACTAAACAATCTCACAAATGTATTTTTGGTCTTTTTATATTTTTTCCTGATTTTTTTCTTTTTTTCAGATTTTAAAACAGAAAACAAAAATCAGAAACATAAAAACAAAAATAAAGGACGATAATCAAAAGAAAAACAAACCACAAATAAAAACAATAACTAAAATGAGAAAAATATAAGCCAAAAATTCAGGAAAAACCTAAGGATTAAGCATATAAAATTCTGGAAACTCCAAAAAATTACACAAAAATTACCCTAGACTCTAAACAGCCTTAGAAACACGCAGAAATTATCAAAACACAAAACCAAACCAAATCGACTCAGGAAAAATCAGAACAGAAAATCAGAAAAAAAAAAACCTGCACCGAAAATTTTCTGCATAATCTTTTTCCTCTGGTTTTTGCCCTAAACTGAACAACAACAGCAGAAATTTTTTTCTCGTTTTTCAATTTTCCAGACAAGTACCAACAACTAACTCAGAACACAAAATTAAAGTAAACTAAACTAGTGCCAGACAGAAAATCAAAAACAAAAATCTGAACATATGTACTAACAGCACTAATCTGCACTCCACTAACAGAAACTTCAGCAACAGAAACTTCTTTTTTTTTTTGGACAGCATCAAAACAACTAAAACCAAGCTAAAACAATAAACAAAAAAAGTGAAACTAAGTCCTAATTCTAAAAAGAAACACAAACTGAAACTGAAACTGACACTGAAACAACTATTATGGATAGCAAAAACACGACTTAATAAATCAATAACCACAAACAAAAAGCGAAAACCGAGACTCAGAGCAAATTAACAACCCGATTTGCAACTTAATTTCAATCATTGCCATCCCCGATAATGACGCCATTTTGTTGAAGTAAAAATTAAGAGTACGGGATTTCGTCGAACCATAGGGATGAAACTAAATTAAAATCAGATTGCGAGACGCCATTTTGTTGAAGTAAAAATTGAGAGTACGGGATTTTCGTCGAACCATAGGGATGAAACTAAATTAAAATCAGATTGCGAGACGCCATTTTGTTGAAGTAAAAATTAAGAGTATGGGATTTTCGTCGAACCATAGGGATGAAACTAAATTAAAATCAGATTGCGAAACGAGACTCGAAAACTGAAAAACTAAAATTAAACTATTAATCAAAACTTAACTACTAGCCTAAATTAAACTAACATGAACCGGAAAATAACTTCAAACATAACTCATTACTCCCCAAATTATCAACCAATTTAAAGATTAACATGAAACAAAGTGCAAATATAATCACTAAATCAGAAACTAAAATAACGAAAATCAAAGTGCAAGAATCCAATTGCATTAATTATATCTAAACAGAAAATTGAACCAACAGTGAATCGAAAGTGCATGAATTAGGAATTATACCAGCAAAATCGAATACCCAAATTCGAGCGCAGATCAAAATTGAACTCAGAATGTGACCGCCCATATTCGAACAACACAAATTTCTCGAATTAAGTTGAGAGGAAATCAAATTACAAAATTCTGAGAAACTAAAACTAAATTTGAGAAAATAGCCTGAAATTTGAATCACTAAAACAAAAATTAAAGAACGAAAATCTGAAGAATTAAAGTTGAAAAACTAAAACTAACTTGGTGCTAGCAGCTGGCTCTCGCCGTCCTCCCTGTTGCTCTCGTCGTGCTTCCCTTTTGAACTCTCGCTCTCGCCCTCGCCCTCGCTTTTTCCTCTGTTTAGTCTCGAAAGTTCCGGTTGTGGATAGAATTTGAGATGGATGTGGGGTCTTGCTCGTGGAAGGTGTGCATGAAGAAAGAGGAAGAGGGAGATGGGAAAGAGTATGGGTGAATGGAGAAGTCTTCGTGGGGCTGTTAACGTGAGCCTCGTGCAGTAGAGGAAGAATAAAGGTTTGAAGCTGGGGTTTCCTTGGTGAAGGCCTGCGTGAAAATGAAGAGGAAAAAGAGGCAGCGTGGGCTCGGTTTGTGGTTCTGCTGTGCAACCCGAAGGAGATAAAAGGTGAGGTACGTGAAGGGGAGCAGCAAAAAGGAAGAAGAAAAAGAGAAGAGGGAGCTTGGGCTGGTGAGAGAAAGGGAAATGGAATGGGGCGGGAAAATGTGTTTTGGAAAATCGAGTCCGCGTCTTCAATTTTCACTTCTTTTTCTTCTTTTTTCTGATTTTTAATATTTTTTACGAAAATAAGATAAATTAAATTAAAATTTTTAATTTAATAATTATTACAAAAAAAAATAAGATATTAAAAATGATATAAAATATCATACTTTTGGACTCATCAGTAGGTCAAGAAAGTCATAAAAAACAAATACTAAAATATTACTAGAAAACACTAACATGATTGTTAGGAAACACTAAAATTTCTTCTATAAAATACTAAAAAGGTACTACAAAAACCCTAAATAAATTAGTTTTTTCTAAAACACTAAGATGTTTACTAGGAAACACTAAAATTTTTCTCTAAAACACTAAAATGGTACTATAAAAACACTAAACAGATTAGTGTTTACTATTGTGATGCTTATAAATAGCATGAACTCACTGTGCTAATCTTGGTAACGTAAAGTGTTAATACTTAATGTCAAAGATTTTTATTACATGTTTAACTCTATCATGTCAACAAAATTCATTTGAACCACAAACACTAAAATAATTGTTAGGTAACACTAAATTGATTACTATAGGAAACATTAAACTTTGTTCTACAAAACACTAAATTAAAGGTACTATAAAACTATAAACAGATGAATATTAATCTTGACCATAACACTAGAAAGAGACCTAGGAAATACTAACAACAAACAACAAACATTAAACCTAACCTCTCTAGAGTAAATGTTGATCTTGACTATAACACTAGAAAGAGACCTAGGAAACACTACAATACAAGTTGAAAAACACTAAAAGTAGATTGAGAAACAATAGTATAAACAAATACAAAACTTAGTTCAAAGAAACACTAAATATTTTTTCTCCAATGTGAGTAAACAATATAACATATTAAGAAAAATAAAAACAAGTGCTAGTCGATATAAACACTAAACAATATTCGTTTAGTAATTAATTTCATAAAATCACGACAAGTTTTAAATCAATAGCGTTGATCCTTTTAGGTGTGCTTAATGTCTAGACTTGTCATTTTTCAAGCAACATGCTCAACCGTCTATGCATTCCACTTAGATTTGCAGCTGCATTAATTTGTGAAGTCGATGTGGATGTTTCATTAGGTTGCAAAAAAAAAAAAAGATAACATAAATTATTGAAGGAGTAGATGTAGGAAAATAACTTTTTAAACATATTAAATGACAAAACACACCTATTGAGGCACGTAAGTAGAATTACTCGTTCCCATGGATTTTGGATTTTCTTGACCTAACTCGGTTGACAATTTTCTCAACGGTGCTTTTCCGTCTCACATTCCTTTCCCCCTTTTCTTTTGACTAATAGGGTTGCGAACCACCACATTATTAGTACTTCTTTGCTTTTCTTTATCAAGCAACATCCACGACGTAAATAATATCCATTGACAATTCTTCTTTGAACTTCTTTTTCAAAATTCCGCCTTGATTTTTTATTTTCCTTGGTAAATAAAAGAATATGGTCAAAGCTGTTTAAGCGGTTGTCTTCTCCAAATTGATGAAGGTATGATTATATGGCGAGTATTCAAAGTGCACTAAATTGTAGGTCTAGCTTCCCTTGTCCACCTCTTTAATATATATTTGTCGGGAATTTTCTTAACATAGGCACATCACATTATATATCCTCTAAGCATGGCAACATAATATACCAACTTCAATAAATTTGTTGCAATCACAAGAGATGGTGTGATCATTAACATAAAAAATGACAAATAAAATGTACATTGATTATCATCACGATTCTCTCGTCACATGATACACCTCGGTAATGCTTGAAATATTTTCCTCGGATATGTAAATATCTTGCCAGCGATCTTCTCCTAAGATATAATCATTATGAAAAACCTTATACATGTTTATTGTATAAGTTTGATTAGCTTGTCTGTAAAATTGTAAAGTGAGATAAGTACATATTGCAATACCCTTCCTTGTTGCTAACATTATCATCCCTATTATTTTTCCTCCAATCACTATCAGCATCCGAGAAAATGTTGTAAAAATCAAAGAACCCGACTAATTTCTTCAAACGCCTTGATAATGAAGCATTTGTACTCTCACTCCTTTGAGAAGACAAAAGTCCTCCTGAAAAATGAGTCTTCGAAAATGTAGGACACCAATTTCTCTTGATATTATACAACCTTACCATACAAGGATAATCGGTAGAATTGAACTCAGTAACTAATATGCAAAGAAACAACAAGCGGAACTTTAGTATAGAATTGTGTTAAGGTGCGAGTGTACTTTACTCGATGTGTTTAGTGTTTTTTTACTTTTTTCAACAAAGCTCAAACTCTTCAATTGTGTCACATTTGAACGAGAATATAATCAAGCTTTCGCTAAAACTAGCCAACATCTTCAAGTGGTTAATGTAACGCATCGAGTTCTCTTGAATATGCCAACAACAAAGTCTATGATGAGAAGTTAGAAAAACTTCAACTATTGCATTAGCCATTAAAGCAGACTTGATAAGTCATGGTTGTCTTTGGAGTAATGTTGTCCATATATTTGAGGACTATCTTGAACAACCGGATAAAACTTTCAATTTTTTTATTCAACGGATCGTACTTTCTTTGCTTTGTCCCATATCCAACCATTGTGTTTCTTGCATGGTGGTTCATACAAACAATGCTCACACAAGTCATATTGTACTTGTTTGTGTGATATATAGTGTTAAACACTAACAAATCACCAAAAAGAACACAACCATCTTTTATTTAAGAATCTTTCCGAAAAAAGATGACCAAATGATCATCGACATCCAGACTCAATAGCATAAAAAAATTTTCTCTGTAAGAACTCTTTCGGAGAATGTATCTACCAAATGTTTGACATCTCCACCTTCCAAAGTCTTCCTATCCTCCTTTGCCAAATTGTTATAAATATCTCGTTGAGTAAAACCAAGGGCAGGAGATTGTCATTTTTACAAAACTCGGAAAAGTTATGCCGGTTTCAACCCACTTGTCTTATTTTTTCTAAAATAATCAACATGATCTTTCTCTATCTTTCTATGAGACCTATGCAAAAAGATTTTCTCACTTGACATGAACGCATGGTTGTGGTTCATCACATGATTGGTGCATACTCAATTATCCTTTAGCATCTTCCAATGACTTAACATTTGCCAAACAACTCGACTCAACTACTTCTATAGAGTTACCATTTGGATGAAAAATGTAAAATTGGTAATTGATAGAATTCATTAAACTTAAGAGTAAGACAAATTGGTAAAATATAAAAACACTAAACATTATATTGTAAAATACTAAACACAATTCCACAATACACTAAAAACGTAGCTCATTAAAAATAGAATACGTGTAACATTAAATGTTATTCTAGTGAACACTAAACACTATTCTAACATATACTAAAAATACATCTCATTGAAAAATAGAATAACACTAACAACAAAACAACGACAAATACAACTCAAAATAGTAAAATAGTATAACAACTACAAAAACAATAATCAAAATTTGAACAAACTTTGACAAGCATGAAAGCTTCACTCAAAAACACGACAATGTTTACATTACTCTAAGCGATTAACAACGAAAAAGAGAGAAGAAAACAAAATCAAAATACCTAAAAAGACATGTTCATCGAGCATTAATCCATGGCGGAATTCTCTGCCGAGCTTCATAGTTCATCTTCTAGTTCATCAATGGCGGAAATCAATGAAGAAAACATGTTCGTTCGTTATGGTAGTGGTGGCGGAAATCAAAATTTGAACAAACTTTGACAAGCATGAAAGCTTCACTCAAAAACACGACAATGTTTACATTACTCTAAGCGATTAACAACGAAAAGAGAGAAGAAAACAAAATCAAAATACCTAAAAAGACATGTTCATCGAAGATTAATCCATGGCGGAATTCTCTGCCGAGCTTCATAGTTCATCTTCTAGTTCATCAATGGCGGAAATCAATGAAGAAAACATGTTACGTTCGTTATGGTAGTGGTGACGGTGATCTTAAGTTTTGGCTAATCAAGCTTTGGTCCGATGCACAAATCAAAGGCAGAAATTGATGAACAATGAGAGAAGGATGGTGATGGTGTGTACAGGCAAAAATTTTTGTCCATTATGGTGGGCCTTGTTCTTTTTAAAGCTTGAAACCCAACAAATCGAACAATTAGCGGGGCATAGGAAGAAAAAAATCGGCGAATAACAGGGCTCGTGACATGCAAAGCATGTGAGGGCCAATGGTGTGTATAGGAAAGTTGTGCTCAAGGTGTATGTAATAATTTTTGTTAAATTCATGTCCTCTCTATTTAAAAATTAGTATATCATGCAATAAATTAGACTAGAATGATACGATTGAATAGTAAAATTCTATTACAACTTACAAATTATATAAAATTATCATTTTATTCATAATTTTTCATATTTATAAAATTAAGCCTATAACACATCTTCTAGGTAGAGTTAATCCCATTACGGTGTCTTCGCTATTTATCAGCATAATCAGTGATTATTAAAACTTTACATTCATAATTAATCATAATCATTGAAAAAATATATATAATTTTAAATTAAATATATATATTAATATAAATTAAGGCTAGATATTTAGGAGGATTTTCATATAAACACATGTCATCACCCGGTAAATAAAAAGTGCTTTCAACCATGACTTTGTCGTATTGGACGATGCAGAAAATCTATATCCACATCCCTTCATGTTGTGTAAATTTTAACTTCTTGATATTTTTCCAAGTCAAATTTAGGAATTTAGTAGTCGCAATTTTAAATTTTGGGACAATTTAATTTTTTAACATAAATTTTGTCACGAATTTTGTATTTTCTTAATATTTTCTTTAAAATTTAAAAGTGACAAATATTATAAACCGGATTAAGTAACATTTATGATGGGGATAGGAATGGGCGTGGTTTGTGTTCGCGGAGGGTCGAGGTATATCTCATCTATACTCATTTTCAAAACCCATCCCCATCCCCATCCCCGTCTCCGTATCCATCCACACACCCATTGTGTTTTCATAATTTATCCCTACACCTATACCCATCATATTTTTCAGGTATTTTGAATTTTATTTAGGTACTTATAGATGTTAAAAAGTAATGCACATCAGATTTTATGTTTAAGTAATTTTTATTTATGTAAAATATTATAATTCATTGGATCCCATATGAGATAGTTGGGTATGAGTAAATCATTGCTTACTCATTGATAGCCAAAAATCTTTATCCACACATAATTAACACAACAATATAAATACACAACTCCTAAAACATTAGTATAGACTTCTTAAGTTTATGAGAGAGAGAATGGGAGGTGGAGAGAGTCATAGAGTAGAAAGAGAAGAGAAATAAGACATCTCACAAAATCACCGCCTTAAGATTTTAGTTAAAAAATTGCTTTGAATTCACACATTAAATGTTTTAGCCAAAAAAATTAAAATATTCAAATTATAGATTAAAATACGGGACAAATAATGCCCGTATCCGGACCCGTATCATATAGAGAAATTCCTTATATCCACAACCACTTCATACCTATTTTATTCCAAATTTAGTGTAGCCCTACTCGCTATATTCAACACAAATTCGGAGCATTTATCGGGTCCAATTATACTCCCATTCCTAGAAGGGGATGCTACCAATGCATGGCCAATATCCTTCCACATCTGCCCTTTTTCACTGTCAAACCAACTGCAAAACTAATAAAAAAATATTCCCCAACATCCAAACACGCCCTACAATGGCAGCAGGTCCATAACCCCTTCTCTGTCTCCCCTTCGCCCCTATCCCACCCACATTGCCATCTTCATTGGCGCTGTAAAAAATGTCAATCCAAATAGGCCTCAAGCACCTCCACTATTGGCTAGTTGACCACCCAACAATCTCCAACTTCGAGTGGCAAAGCGGCGTCACTCCGGGGGCCTCACTCCAATTCCTCCTCCT
This sequence comes from Talinum fruticosum, assembly GCA_021018815.1. Taxonomy (NCBI): domain Eukaryota; kingdom Viridiplantae; phylum Streptophyta; class Magnoliopsida; order Caryophyllales; family Talinaceae; genus Talinum; species Talinum fruticosum. The sequence continues at coordinate 1,123,835 of JAITYX010000109.1, forward strand.
CTCCATCCTCTCCTACCTCTGTCTCACCTTCCTCCTCTCCTTCTCCCGCCTCTCTCTCTCTCCTGGCCTCCTCCGCCCCATCTCCGCCGCCCACAACCTGCTCATCCTCCTCCTCTCCTTCACCATGGCCCTCGGATGCTCCCTGTCCGCCCTCTCCTCCTCCCCCTCCCCTCACTGGATCTTCTGCTTCCCCGCCAATCGCACCCCGCCGCGTGGGCCCACCTTCTTCTGGGCATACGTCTTCTACCTCTCCAAAATCCTGGAATTCATGGACACCTTCTTGATCATCCTAAGCGGCAGCATCGGACGGCTCTCCTTCCTCCACGTGTACCACCACGCCACGGTCCTGATCATGTGCTACCTATGGCTGGAAACCTCGCAGTCCTTATTCCCCGTGGCGCTTGTGACCAACTCGGCGGTTCACACGGTGATGTACGGATACTATCTGATGTGTACGGTGGGGATTCGGCCGTGGTGGAAGAGGTTGGTGACCGACTGTCAGATTATCCAGTTCGTGTTCAGCTTCTTGGTATCTGGGGTTATGCTTTATTATCATTTTACGAAGTTTCCGTGTTCTGGAATATGGGGGTGGTGCTTCAATGCCATTTTTAATGCTTCCCTTTTGTATTTGTTCATTGATTTTCACTCCAAAAATTATAGGACGAAAAAAGAAAGGTTGGCAAAGCTTCAAGATAAGGATAAAAGTTCTTGATTCTTTTTTTTTGGTGGCGAGGGGGGTTGTTTAGAACTTTTCCTTCTAATTTGTTTTGTACTATTTTCTTATTTAGCTATACTAATTTATTTTTCCTTTCCAATATTTCATTTAACTTTAATTGAAAAACATATAATTTCGTTCAACTGTGAGGATCAATCAAAAAAAAGAAAAACATGATTGATCTGTGTTTACCTTTTTTTCCAATGCAAATAAGGCTTATTGTCAATTGGGGGATGATGTCTTATAATAAAAGAGGTCTTATATTTATTATTTTAATTTAAATTAATATTTTCAATGATTTAAAATTATAAAATTTTTATAATAATTATCTTTATTTTTTAATTATAAAGTTTTAAAATCTGTCACTTATGTTGAGAGGAATAAAATGAGACACTCTAATTGATTCATTCCTAACCATAAAAACGGAGGGAGTATTATATAATTTTTAAATTAAAAAAAATTTTAAATATATCTTGTAGCAAAATACATACTATTTTATATAATTAATAATATATATTAATTATCACAATTGATAAAATATTTACTATAAAAGGTTATCATTAGAGATATCGATTCGTATTAATTGGATAAAGTGTGACTCAAAACTGACCACTCATTCATTAGTTATTTCCAGTTCGTTATTATGTAATGTAGTGTACATACCTAGAAATGCTGTAACTCGCGGTGCCAGGCTAATGTGGTATGTGGATGTGATAGCACCAACTGGTCATAAATTTTGTCTACCAACGGCATCTTTTGGGGCTCATGGGTCCAGTCCAGGACGATTTTTCTTTTAAATGAAACGAATGTCCTATTATTCATTCAACCTTGGAAAAAGTATATCTATTTTAAATTAATTAAATCCAAATCTTTTTTCCCGTGAAAAAGTTTGGACTTAATCTAAAATAGCCAAATCAATCCATAGTGCTCAAAAGTTTCTGGGCTGCCTAAATTAGCGAATGGGCTTCTTTTCAGCCCAAATTGCACCTGTGTATTCTCACAAACAGTTAGGTTTGTAAACAAGGCGAGTCAACCCTAAATCAGTCAAGCTTGGGCTCAACTCAATCAAATTTGAACTTAAGTTCAGATGAACATTACAAGGCTCGAGCTCGAGCTCGATATCTATTCTATCTTTTCGTTTTATTTTTGTTTGAAAAGTTTTTCAAATTTAAGGACATCATTGAAGTTAAATTATAAGTTTTTGCATTAAATTCAAGAAATAATTGTTGAAATAAAACTTTCATGGTCATATTGGTAATTTACATTCTCTACCCATGTACTTCACAAAATCCATTAAGCTAAATTGATCTAAACAGATCCGAGTGAACCTGAGCTTCATAGGGCACGAGCTCGAGACTCTTATTCAAATCAACATGTCTTCGACTGGCTCAAGCTCAAATTGAACTCAAGCCAACTCAATCTATGACAAGTGCGGCTGCATTTGAAGAATCAAAGTTTGATTAAGTAATTGATCAATTTGTTGATGCTATTCTTCTCCTCATATTATTTGAGTTTATTCTTTTTTGTTTTTACCCTCCAGTGAGCTACTAGTAGCTTATTAGAGGTATTCTATCACAAATATTTTTTATTTATAAAACTCAAATATGAGGTCTTACTTAAGGAAAACGAGTGTCAAACTACTTAAACTAATGAACTTATGTTAGTCTTTTATTTGAGTTTATTAGAAGTAGACACTCCAATATGAATTTAGTATTGAGACTACAACTAGGAGTTCGATATGGGCGAGCAGAAACGACAGAGCACGAGATCCCTGTCAGTCCAAATTTCCTTAAAGAAGAAAATTGTGTTTGTACTTTTTACCAACCATAAATTGAACCTTGTTTGATAGGATTGGAAAACTCTAAGCCAAGTGAGCTAAAATTAGGTACTAGTTTTTATTAATCATTAAAATAAAAGTTTGGACTAAAGCCATAGAAAATTAACAAAAACGTTGAATTAAGGACCCAATATATTAAGGTTATCAAAACATCGAACAACTTTTTGATCGGGTTAAATAGAAAATTATCCGCACACAAATCGATGCAGTACCCTACCCTGAATTTAATAAGTAATAGAATCTACTCCAACCGAAAAGGAGAACCATAAAAAAAAAGATTGTCCCTAACTCTCCATAACGACCACACCACCACGGTAAAAGTGAATATCCATACTTTTTTTACAAAAATACCATTAATTTTCATTTCATTCCACCACTTACAAAAACCCTCAAAGTGTCTAGAATAACAAAGGAAAACCCCAAGATTAACTTATTGTACTCCATACTCTCCAAGCCATTGGCAACTTAACAGGACATGAAGCTTTCCCAGCCATAGCTAGCCACACCATAAAATTGACCACTAGGGTCGTCAACTTCCTCCAAACTGCTGCCGCTACGAAGTTGACACCCATAAATTGACCTCTCTTTGCCATGGCTACCATCGAAAGTGATGCCGTCATGAATCCCTCTTTACAATCCAGGTTCGACACAATTGAATTTTCCTTGTCAAGAATTAGGCTTTTATTGTTCCCTCTATACGAAACCATATCCAAGCGGATCTATCTATTAGATCTAAACTAATTTCTATTATGACAAGTATGATTGTTCCACATCAACAAGAGACCACTTGCTCTATTTATAGATGAAGATACTTCCCAGTTCATCTTGGGACAAAGGATTTAGCTTTTGATTCAACTAAACCAGTCATGATTAGTTTGACTTCTCTTAGGGGGTGTTTGGTTGGAGGTTTGAGAATGGAATTTGATATCTTTTGATATCAAGTTTCCATAATTTGCGTTTGGTTGATTTTTAAGGAATGAGATTTGATTTCTAAGGGTTTCAAATCTCCCCTCAAATTCAAAGATTTTGATTCCTCCTATTTTTTACATGTATCAAATCTCATACCTCCACGATATCAAATTTTTTTTTTAAAAAAATATTCATCAAATCACTATTATTTATTTTCTTCCATCTTTCATAAAATCTCCACTCCTTTATGTGCTGCTGTTGTAAAGAGAGAGAACAAAGAGCTCTGCGTTGGAGAAGACGAATTCGCCGAAAAAAGGTAATTCCGATTTCTTTGGTGAATTGTTCCCCATGCTCTCCTCAAATTCCGAAGGGTTTTCGCTCCCTCAAAACCCATCCCCCTTGCCCCCCAATGGAAGACGTCATCCGGTGGTTCCCCCACCACTCCCCTCGATTTCCATGGGTGTCCCCCAGGTTTCACCTCCCCAAATTCCTATACTCGAATAAACAAGTACATGATGATTGATATGTTGCTATAATATGCAAACATCATGGGCTAATTAATACGTAAAAGAAAGAGTTTTTCTCCGAGAGTTTAATGGCTACTTGAACAAGGACCTATTATACTCTTTTTTTAGTTGGTGTAAATATCTTGCTTATTCACCAGCCTGATGGTTTTGAAACCTTCACCCACATCATCGCTTCGCCCGGAGAATGGATAAATCTAGACCATCATCAGGATCATAAGGGGTTAATGTCACCAACCCGATTGATGTGTTAATGTTGAAGGAGAACGAAGAACATGAGAGAGAAAATTGGTGAGAGAGAGAGAGAAAGAATGAGCCAGTTCTAGAAAGAGAGAAACCCAACTTCAAAACTCATTTCTCATTATTGTAAAATTATACAATGCATATAATTTATATCTTGAATAGAAAGATGAATCAAAAATAAAAGTGAACATTACTAGCTCAAATACTAGTATTAATAATGAAAACTAATGATCCAAGTGATATGGTTACTTTAGTTTTTATTGACTCGCAGGAAGTGAACGTGCATTCGGACAATAGTGCATGCTGTTAGAGAAACACATAACTAGGAATAAAAAAGATAATGAAAATTAATGATCGAAGTGTCGCCTTGTGTGTTGCAAAATTTGTCTAAGAGGTCATTCTTCTAACTTTCAATAATGAATACAAGTATATTCTGTGACAATTAAATTTTTTAACCCCTAAATCCTAATCTATTGAAGAGTATTTCTTTACTTTAGGGAAATGTATTTAAAAAAATAGTTTTGATTTTATTCCATAACTAAACCTAACAAGTAGAAATTGGATTATGATTTTATTCTTGATATGAACTAAACACTTGATTTCATGAATCCGAGTCTCGTTTTATTTTTTACAGATTTCAAGTTTCATTTCATTCCATTCCACAGCTCGATGAACCAAACAACCCCTTAGATTATACTTGATGGCACCATGCTTGTGAAAAGAACATGTACCACTAATGTTTCATGCCAGAATCTTCATTATTCTAGATGTTGATTTTGGAGACGAGATTCTTCCACAAGATTCTTACCAATTCTATTGAAAATCACAATCTCTGCACCTTTTATTTCCAAACCAACTGCTTTTGCATCTTCCTAAACTTGTTAAGTCACTATGTCGAGTTCCTATTCTTTACTTGATTCTGTACTTTGGGCACTCAAACTACATTTTCTCCTTAGGTTTTTGTGCCTTTTGACTCTTTGGACTTTGGTTTTCCATTCCGTTCACACTAAACAAAACTATCCAAACTAATTGGATTTTGGTTCCGAGTAATTTCTTTACTTCGGGGCTTTCAAGCTGCGTGCCATTAGTAATCGACTGTGCCCTCTAAATACTCCCAATAATGGCCTCGAGAATCAAGGTCAGGTTCTCCATGATTGAATGTCGAGTTATTAATTGCAACTACAATCTTTGCATGTTGTTTTGCCTTTCCAAGAGATATGTTTGTGATGGTTCTCGCTACTAGACATCCGTATTGTGTTCCTCTTCCCCAAAGTTCAAATTTTAATTTAGGGACATTTTGTTTTCCATGTCTAGCTGGCAACTATCTCGGTATTCTTTCAAACTCATTCCGAGGAGGTTGTTCATCTTCCGCCTCATAATTTGATCGAGATTTGTGAAGTCTGTCATCATCGCTTTCTTGGCTATAGTGGGTTGTTACGGACTTTGTGTCAAGATGATAATCAGGATGATTATTAAAACGACGCCAAAATGGTACTATTACTTCTCATGCAAACACCGTATAGCCCTTCCTTTGGACTTGAAAAAGGATTTGGCTCGTTATGAGGCTCATACAAGTGGTGTTAACCGGGGCTCTTACAACCGAGAAAGAGTTTGCTTCTTTAGTTGTCGAATCTACACACACTAGCTCTCCCTAGCTAAGAACTATTCTCTGAATATTTTCCTAAGACCAAGCCTCAGCAGCGATCCCACGAGATTCGAGCCGATTCTTCTAGTTTCGCAATATTTCGGTTCGTCTCGAAGTGGATTGTGCAGAACCAATAGTCACCTTTAGGCTTTCTCTTGGGTTTCAAAAGTAAGGATGAATTTAAACATAACCATGTCTATCACCTTTAGGCACATTGGAAATTCGAACATGGTTACACTTGCTAATGAAAATGCATATCTAAGACGGTCCGAGTGACAAACTCAGCTCCTTTGCAGCCATTCAACTGTTCCTTCATAATAAGGGATAAGGGCTAACAATGTAATTTTTTTGTATAATTCTCATATATATATATATATATATATATATATATATATATATATATATATATATATATATAGCGCCAAGGCTCCCAAATTGGGGAGTCGAACAAAACCTAAAACCTTCACATGGTATTAGAGCCAAGGATTCCTTAACCTCTTAAAAAAATCAAATTATGATTTTTTTCTCAAAACCCTAGCCGTCCTTGGAGTCTCCACTAGCAACTCCTCTACACGACAGCCTCACCCAATCACCTGTAGTTGGACCTTCAGCCACCACGATCGCCGCGCCGCCACCTCCAATCCCCTTTCTACTGTCCATGGCTCCCACTTCGAGTTCACAGTTGCTTTAAGCGCTTGCTCGCTCCTTCATCTTGGCTTCTCCTTCCCCAACGTCCTTTTATCCTCTTCGCCGACCGCTGGCCTACCACCTGTGTAGGCGCCGCCGACTCTCCCGGCCACCTCTTCTCTTCTTTATCTTCCTCGGCCGCCACTGCCCCACCGTACGCGTTGCCATCGCCCTGTCCTCTTTTCTTTTCCCTTCGGCAGATCGACTAGTACTCCTTTAGTTCCGGCTACCACCTGCACCTGGGCGGCGGCCCCACCCTCCGGTCGGTTCGGTCTCTATGCCCCTCCACCGCCCAACTTGACATCCGAGCTGAATGGTGATGTTTCATGGTCCGTCGCCCACACCGTTGACTTGGGTCTTCCTCCAATTAATCCTAACTTGTGGACTCTAAACATCAAAGCCTTTGTAATTACTTGTTCTTGAAACTGTTGATGATTTTTGCCCTGGAAGACACAAGTTGTCTTCTCTTTGGCGATGCATCGGTTACTTGGTTTTTTGGACAGGTCCGTTATTTAACCGCTCGCCTTTGTTACCCTGTCTTCGTGTATGCAACAACGTTATCCTGTGTATAGCCTTTGACTTTGCTTGGATCAACTCATTAGGGCGTGGCTTTTTGCTACAGTTTCTAAGGATCATCTTACCGAGATTAGAGACTTGCCCAATGCATTACTTATATAGCAACGACTTGAGTAACGTTTCAATTCTTTCAGCTTGGCACGTGCAATGGATCTTAAGCGTCTTCTAATGAATCTTGAAAAACCCGAGACTCAGTCCATGGAGGTCTTCTTATGTGGTGTTAAAACGATTGCTTACTCTCTTGCTGCGATTCATTCCCTTGTTTCGATATAGACCTCATTCAAGCATACGTTGCATGCTTTAGATGTTGATTATGATGGCTTTGTGGACATGCTCAATCATATGCCTGGTCTATCGACATTTGATGATGTTCATACTAAGCTTCTAATTCATGAGCAACAGGTTTAGTTTCTAAAACGTCGCAATTCGGGGTCTCTCTCCTACTTGGGACTTGCTGTTTCCACCATCGCTATAGATGGTGCTTCTTCCGGTTCCAACGCTAATCGTGGGAAAGGGTTGGAATCATCGGAACAACCGTGGTCGTAATAAGAATCACAACAACAATAGAGGGAAGTCCTTCAACACATCCGCCTCGATTGCAATTCCTTCTAAGGGTATGCCCGCATGTTCTACTTTATGCAATTCGGATGTTTCATCATCTCGTATTTTTGCCTTTCTATTTCTCGCTACTAACATCCGTATTGCAGGTAATGAGTCATTTGAGGGGGTGTTGGGTTCTGGTCCTAATGTTTTGTGTTAGATTTGCCATTCTCCTGGTCACACTGCTCGTTCTATGCCCCGCTCGGTATCATAATTGCCCCAACAATTCTCTTCCTACTCTTGCTACCTTTGGTCCTACCGAACCTAGTGAGACCCTTTGGTAATCGGACTCACTGTTGCGTCTCATATGACTCCTAACAAAGGTATACTTTCATCGAAAACTCCTTATTTCGAGTTTTGAGAATGTTGTTGTTGGTAATGGTGACCTGTTACCCATTTCTAATATTGGAGAATTTCGTATTCAAACTCGAAGTCGTTCGCTTACCCTTCGATCCGTTATTCATGTTCCTCATTTGAAACACAATCTGTTGTCCGTGCATCGTCCGTGTAGTGACGATGATTGCTATGTTCAGTTCATCGATTCCACTTTTTCGTTAAGGACAACAACACCCCGATGTCCTTTTATAGGGTTCTAGCCAACATCATGTGTATCCCCTTCGTGTCCGTCCTCCCACGGTCGTCCCCGCCTTAGCTGCAATGCATGATTCAGGAGAAGTTTGGCATCGAAGACTTGGTCACTGTGGCCTTCACACCCTAGATAGTCTTAGGAAAAATAAAGTTATTACTACTTCGTTTTTCGAGACAATTGTGTTATATGTCGACTTTCTAAATCCCAAAAATTGCCTTTTGCTTTAGTTGAACATTGTTCTCATACTCCTTTACATATTATTCATTCTAATGTTTGGGAAGCTCCCTATGATTCTGTTAAACTATTTCATTGTTATGTAATTTTTGTGGATGGTTTTTCTCGCTTTATATGGTTGTATTCGATGAAGCGGAAATTTGAATTCCTTATATTTTCTTACAATTTCAAAAATTGGTTGAAAATTAGTTTGACAGGACAATTAAAAATTTTCAATCGATGGGAGGAAGGAGTTTAATAACGCTCCCCGAGGGAACATTGATTATCCTGTGGGATTTTTTTCATAAGTCGTGTCCTGATACTCGGGCTCGGAATGGTGTTGCTGAGTGTAAACACAAACACATTTTGGAGATGGTACGTACGTTTCTCATTCAATCTATGTTATCTTCTCATTTTTGGGTTGAAGCCTCCCTGGCTGTAGTTTTTACCATAAATCGTTTACCCACACCTATTCTTGATAACAAAAGTCCTTTTGAAAAGCTTTTTGTCATGTTCCCGATTACACTTTTTACGGATCTTTGGTTGTGCATGTTTTCCAAATTTTGCGGGATGTTCCGCCAATAAACTTTAACCTAGGTCTCGCTCACTGTGTTTTTTGTGATATGCTCATCAATACAAGGGCTATCGTTGTTTTGATCCCATTACAGGGAAACTTTATATAAGTCAACATGTTCGGTTTGATGAAAACAGTTTTCCTTTTCGGACTCGACCACCTGGGTCCTCATCATTGCCACGTGACTACACTCAATTAGTGCATGATATTCTATCTGTCACTCATACTAATTCGATATCTACTCCTTCGTTTCTTTTGTCCAGTCGTTATTTCCATCTCGGTCTTCTCGTCCTTATCGAGTCCGTGTTACCTATCTCGTCTCGAGCTTGCTCATTCTCCCGCCTCTCGCATGTTCATCGACGGTCCCCTCTCCTTCCCTTGGGTCTCCCGTGTGTCCTCGTTACCTATCCCCCTCACTTCTCTACCGATGTCTCATCCCCGTTGGCGTCTCGTCCTCGTGTCTTCTCCTTCTTGTGTGTCGCCTCTTCCTCTTGTGTCCCCGCTATCTCGTCCAAGTGTAGATCCTACTGCTAATGTCCATCCTATGCAAACTAGGTCCAAATCTAGGATTATTAAGCCCAAGCGGATTCTCGTCCCTAGCAACTAGTTGTTCGGAAATAGAACCGTCTTCTTTTAAAAAAGCCATTAGGGATCCTAAGTGGAAAGCAGCGATGACTAATGAGTTTGATGCGTTAATTGCCAACAATACATAAGACTTATTCCTCTTCCCGCACATCATAATCTCGTAGCAAGTAAGTGGGTGTATAAGATCAAGTACAATTTTGATGGGTCCGTGGAACGTTATAAAGCTAGGACCGGTTGCTGCAGGTAATCGCCGATAGGCGGTATTGATTTTCATGAGACCATCTCTCCTGTCATTCGTCCCGCCACAATTCGTCTTGTCTTGTCCCTAGAAATTTCTTATAATTGGTGTATTAGGTAGCTTGATGTAAAGAATAATTTTCTTCATGACCTTCTTACAAAAATTGTCTACATGCGCCAACCCCTAGTTTTGTCTGATTCTCGATATCCCAACCATGTGTGTCACTTGCAAAAAGCTATCTATGGTCCGAAGCAAGCTCCTCGAGCTTGGTTTCATTGTTTCAGTAGTTTTGCTCACGCATGGTTTCTCCTGCAGCCAATTTGACCTATCCATGTTTGTTCTCCATTCTTCCTCTCATACACCGGTTCCCCTTCTTGATGTTGATGACATTATTCTTACCGGTAGCTCCATGTAACACCCCAAAACACCCCCTTGGAGTATTACATCGCCGAGTTCCTTAAAGGAACTCCCAAGGCTCTTTTGGGATTGGTTTGGTTGTCTAAATCCAACTTAAAGGTAATAAAGGTGGTCTTCCAGAGAATTTGAAATTTCCTAAAAATTTCGGCGAGTTCTGTTTGTAATGTAGACTATCCCTTAGGCTTAAAGCCCTAAAACCCTGCATAAAAACCACAATATAACTCAATGAGCCACACGCTCGGAGTATACAACTCAACGTCCACACGCCGGAGTCCAACCAATCATGCGGTAAAATTTAAAACAATCTAAATGGTTCGTTATACATCGGGTACAACTATATGAACTAAATTACAAACTACTAAGAAATATAAGAAATGCATATTCTTGACTCGAATCACTTAGCACGTAGCAGACAGTAGACAGCAGCCAGCGGAGTCCGAAATATGCTAGGGGTAGATCACACATTCTGAAAATGTACCTGCAACACCTGGGGGAATTTGTGGGGGTAAGCAATAAACCACGGGTTCACCAAAGTCTTACACCCTTAAAATGGAAATTCTTTACACATACATCTCATACTAATGAAATTGGTGAAAACTTAATAACATAATACAAATCTAGATATTTTCAATGAAATCTCTTGCAACGTAAATATCATGACTCTTTAATCATTTAAAAGCACGATTTCACATTCATCATAATTCTCTTTTGGACTGAATCAACTTTCAACAAGGTGGGGCAACCCCTACACTTTCTTTCAAAGGCTTTCACTCGAAACCGAATCATTTCAACTAAATCACTTTTCATGAATCATTTTCAATGCATCTCTTTCGGTGAATCACTTTCCAGTGTTTGGGACTCGAAGTAGCATTTCGTAATTTCTCATAGTTTCTCCGATTTCTGCGGGCGCGACCCCAAATAAAAGGCTCCCGGGACCTATCTAGGAAGATTCCAATCGGGCGTCCTGCTACACAGGACGCCTAGCTAGCCGCCCCTAGCTAGAATCCTTCCTTGTGCTAAGCGATCCAGGCAAAGTCGATTCACAACAGTTTCTTTAACATGATCACTTATGAAGCTTGTTTCAAACAACATTCTCAAATCAATTTCACTTCTTAAAAGTACGCTTTCACGTTTGAAAATCATGTATCACACAAGTCACATTCAAGCATCATTTTGCGTAAAACATAGAACTTCTTTCAAAACCAACTTTTGAACAACGTTTAACACAATCACTTGCACGGATAGCCGTAATTCAACACGGATAGTCATTCTCAACTTCTCTTCAACTAAACCTTTCTCAATTTTCCCATTTAGTAAGATTAATTCTTTTTTCGAGCCACAATAACCACAAGTAGTTGCCATTAATCTCACATGTCCCAACTTCGCATAATTTACCATCTTTACTTCAATGTTTTCCGATTACGCCTGCACATTACTAATCAACCTCTTCTTACTCATATTTAGTCGGATAGCTCTCATTCTTACTTCACTACTAAAATTCCTCTAGCTTCCTTCATCTCCAAGTGTAATTTGCTCTCATTTTAGGTTTCTATTTCATTAATCGCTCTTTCTCGTCCAAACTCAATCATACAGACTCTTAATCTCTTTTCATTGCTCCACTTCCGCTAGTTCCGCTTATCTTCAAATTTAGTTCAACCTCAAGGATTTAATTATCTTTTGAACTCAATTATCCTAATACTCACCCACCTCTTACTCCCATGCCTCAATTGTGCATCACTCGGTGTGAACTCACACTCGTCTTTTATACTTAACTCGACTATTTCCCAATATAAGCCGTTGCCTTCCAACACAAAGAACTTAGGAAATCTCTAATTCAACTGAAGCATCTATTCACGGTTTAGACCCAAATCACCATTTCTTCATTTCTAAGTGCTAATTGAGACCTTCACAATACTCTTTATACCTACACAACCTAACTCCTAAACTTTCAGCATCTCAACTCAGCCCTAACCAACTACTAAGCTCCTTCGGGTTTCGATTCGAGCTCAACAATTCCACTCGATTTTCTCATAACCTAATTCAGTGCTAACAATTTCCTAGCTTCGTTCTATCACATAAACATTCAATAATCACAACAAACTCATTTGGGTTTCGAAATTACTAATAGTTTAGAGTATAAGACTACCCACCTCGAATTTTAGGGTTCGGAATTGGTTGAATTGCTTCGCTGCCGGTGCTCGCGTTCGATTTCAGGTCGGTTCCGGGACTCTCGTTTCCTTTTGCTTCTGGTTCGACGTTTCTGGTCCTCACCACCTCTCGGTCTCGACCCTCCTTGGCTCGCCCTCCAGTCCTCCTTCCTTGCCGCCATTCCTTTTCCCTGGTTCCGGCCTCCCGAACTCTCGCTCGTCTCGTCTCTGTTTCGGGTTTCTCCTTCGCCCTTCACTCGCCCTAGTCTCAGTACATGTCCCAACCCTAAATCACACTATTTATTTTACTAATTACAAAATTTATATAATCGAGCGCGCGCACTTCAATTCGATATTTTATATTTAAATTATTTTATATGTGTGTTATGCAGCTAAGGCGACGAAGTGGCTTCCAATGAAATTTTATAATGATGATTATAAATTTATGCATATGTTTAAAAAGGAAATTTAAAAATTGTATTAAATATATAACACCTACTAATGCGAACGTACATGGTTATAAGCCCATTAAAGACTATACTTTAAACAAATCGTTGTATTTAAGAATGAATCGTGTAATTTATATGCGATACTAACTAAATGAAATAAAATTTTAAAAAAATTAAGAATAATAATAACAAATAAAAATCAGAATTTTCTAGAATTAACTGAAAAAAAAGTATATAAATAAAACAAGCTGATTTTTTAGAAGAATCCGTAAATAGTTTCGGAAATACCAACAAAAAAATTCAGCTTCATAATTGGGTTCAAGGCAAAGCAGCTTCAATCTTCCTCAACTCTCCTCCCGTGCTCTCCATCTCCCTCGCACGTCCCCTCCCGACTCCACCGGCTGCCGCCTCTCCTCCGGCCACCACGGCCAACGCAACCGACGCCGGCCGAAAACCGGCGCAGGTGTTTCCCTCTTCTCTCTCTATCTGTCGTTCTCGCTCTCTCCCTCTGCGCTCTCTCTCTCTCTCGCCCTGCCTCACCACCCCTACGCCACCTCAATTCCGGCCACTGGACGTCACCAACGTCGGCCGGAAGCCGGCGTTAGCGCCGCTGTGCCTTCTCCCGCTCCCGCTCTCTCTCTCTCTCTCTCTCTCTCTCTTGCGGCGAGTGCCCCGCCTCGCCCTTGCCTCGCCGCCCACTCCCCAGCCAACCAGCCGGAGCTCGGCTCACCGGAAATCGACGCCGGTGCCTGCCGGTAGCCGTCAAAGCACAATTGTGCTGCACCACCACCACTCCTTCCCCATCTTCGCTTCCACTCTTGGTTTGAAGGTAAAATCCTAAATCCTAAATTATCACACTTCATCACATACGTAATGATTATAGTTGTAAATTGAATTATATGGATTTTGAAAGATGTTTGTGGTGTGGATTTAGAGGATGAATTAGAAAATTTTGAACTATTGTGAATGATTGTGATTTGGGACTTGGTTGGAATGGTTGTGGTGAAAGTGAACGAATATATTGCTCTTATGAAATCGTGAGTTGGTGAATTTGTAATATTATGAGTTAGTGAATTAAATTGGGCATGTTTTGATATAGATTTTGAGAGAATTTAATGGTTTTCGGTGTATTTTGGGATTGGATATATTTGAGTAAAAGAAAGAGAATGTGTATATAGAGATCGAAGTTGGATAATAAGTAGAGTTGAAAGTATGTAAAACTTTGAGAAATTCGAGTGTACTTAATTATATATGTAGATGTGGATTTTGTTGAGGAAAAGGTGCATAAAAGTTGAAATTAGTGTGTCTTGATGTATGTGGAATGTTAGTAAATTAGTTAATTTGTGGAGTAAATTGATTAATTTGTGGAGTAAATTGATTAATTTGTGGAATAGATGATAAGATGAGGCGAAAAGGTGACTTAAGGATAGGATTGAAGGTGAGACTTTGGTTCGATATAACTAATTGAGTTAAGGGTGTAATAATAGTAATGATGATGATGATGATGATGATGATGATGATGATGATGATGATGATGATGATGATGATGATGATGATGATGATGATGATGATGATAATAATAATAATAATAATAATAATAATAATAATAATAATAATAATAATAATAATAATAACTATAATCATAATAGTGACAATAACAATGATAGTAACGATAATAATAACCATTAGGAGCATATTTTACGCTTGTCAAACAGATGTTAATAATTAAGATAAATGTTTCAATATATATATATATATATATATATATATATATATATATATATATATAATCCGATTCGACTAATGAATAAAATCACATAAATATAGCACTGATCAACTTCTTTGATGAATATGTGTCGTAGATAACATTTCAAATGAAACTAACGCAATATAATTGAGTAATAGCAATCTTATTTCAAGTAGTTATGTATTAAATCAAGAAAATGAAACAAATTACAAGCACTTATACGAACTCAATTATTGAAACTCAAGGGAAACGTTATTAACGACAAAAATCTATTTGAAATAGAACCGAGGCCACTTCCGTTGCCGACTAGCTGGTAATTTCAATTTCTATAAGGGGAAGAAACAAAGATTTTCAGTCAGGTATGTTCATTGCCTGTACCCTTCGAAAATTCACATATTTCAGCAAATCTCAACATTTCTTATATAAATAACTAATAATGAATCATTTGCAAATCAAGTTTTGTCATCTAATTAAGTGGTCCCCGCTCAATTATCAATTATCCGGGCTTATGCGCTTCAATTTCACCGCGCGGCTTCAACTCGGGTTCTCGGTCGGCCGGGAGGTGTGCACCTTACTAAGATAATAACCAGCAAGCAAGTTTTACTCATATTCTCTTCCCCTTGATTTCAAACTCAAATGAATTGAAATGCGCGCGCTCAATTAAAATGTTTTCAAAGCAATTTGATCGTGCAGGAATGTTCGTACTGAGTTTCGACTCACTTTTCGAAATAGTTTCTTGTTTTTGTTTTAGGAAAAGCATTGGTGAACAATCAATTAACCACCAAGTCCGACGAAGACAAACCATAGCCGATCGCATTGCATTTGTGATTCGAAGGTGTATAGATGCTCACAGGTGATTTTACCCTCAACTCGTGGTTTAGGTATGACCTTGAGAATTATTACACATTGCACATTATCTTATGGAATAGACGAAAGTCTAGGTTATATAAATATTATGTTACTAAACAAGTGATTTGTATTTTGGGATGACTTAGCTACTTGGGTAATCAGCAATTACCCCTAACAGGACCAATGGAAATATAAAAGTTAGATGCGCAAATTGTCTTTTATTTTATTTCACTTATTTAGCCTTGTCCTATTTTTAGGACGGCGGTAACGTCTTCGGTCATTATTTCCCTCTGCGACCTTACGTAATATTCTCTAATTAAGGGATTATCAAGTAACGGTGATTGGGGCGTTACGGTTATGGTATCGGAGCCAGGTTTAGAAATCATTGTGAGCAATAGGGTTCTAAAGTGTCATGATTGGAAGTTTAAGAAAATTATGCGATTGTTATTTCTTTAAGTTGTCGTTTTGAGTATAGTTAATGTTGGGTTGATATACATACTTTTGAGTATGCTAGTATAAACGATGTACGTAATGACTTAAGTTGCTGACATGCATTCCATATGCTTTTAAGTTTTGTAGCTTGTAATTAAGTTCATATAGTTTGTTTCGGATGCATTATGAACTATTTAGGTTGTTTTAAGCCTTAATGTATATTGGTTGGACTCCAGCGTGTGGCCGTTGAGTTGTGTACTCCGAGCGTGTGGCTCATTGAGTGATATTGTTGTTTTTATGCAGGGTTTTAAAAGCTTTAAGTTTAGGGGATAGACCATATTACAAACAGAATTCTGCCGAAATTTTTAGGAAATATCAAACTCTTCTAAAGAAAAAAATTTCCTTTATTACCTTTAAGTTGGAATTAGAAAGCAAAGCCGACACTTGGATAAGCCTTCGGAGTTCCTTTGATTGAGGATTTCTAAACCGATGAAAATTTCGAGAGAATGATAATTTAACATATAATTTGGTGTTACTTATTATATAAACGCAACGAAAGTAGGAAATACCTAAGTATGTTTTATATTAGGAGTTGTTAACAAGTTGTTTCGTAGGACAAGGAAAAGGAATTAATTAGAAAAATTTATATTTATATGGTTCAACATGTTTTAGCTAGAAAGTAATAATGTAATTTCGAATGTAACCGTAGAGTTCGGTAATGTCGAATAGGAGTTAGAAACTCCTCCCAATCCTTAATAAATCCTTAGTGAAACCTAATTTATACCCTTAGAGACTTTCACTGACACCATGGACCCAAACTATTGGAGGAATTTGGTGGCAGAGTTAATGAAAATGATTTCTCATACACCTAGTGAATCCAGTTCTAAGTCTAACAAGTTAGCTCACGGAGCGATTCATCGTAATCCTAAGACTTACGATGGAAAGAGTAATATGGTGGAATGAGAAGAATGTATTAAGAGAAAGAAAAAGATATTTGCGGTTGTTGAGGTACCTAAAGGAAAAAAACAAAAAGGGGGTGAACATGGGACATATTATCTACTTGGTGAAGCGGACATTTGGTGGAGCACGATGAAAAACAAATTTCGAGGCTGTGAGATCACTTGGGGAAATTTTTAGAAAAGCTTATAGTTAAATTTTACTCAACCACAATTTTGCGACAAAAAGAAAAAGAGTGTTTAGAGTTGGAAATGGATAACAACATGAAGGTAATGCAACTTGCTAATAAATTTATGGAGCTATCTAGTTTTGTCGGACTTTGTCGCTACTGATAGGATGAAAATGATATGGTTTGTAGAGGGCTTGGCTTATTACATTCGACATTAACCCCTTGGCCAACCTACCAAAGATTATCAATAATTATATGAGAGAGTAGTGGAGGTTGAACGAGTAAAGGGCGAATTAAGGGCCTTAAATCCCGGAGACTCAAAGGGAAGTGAAACAATACAAGTGAGAGTATAGTTCAAAAGAAACATGTTACTAGTTCCAACAAAGGTCCCTCATTGATCATTTCGAACCCCGTGGTAAATGTTGCCAAACAAATCACACTCGCATCAGATTGTCGAATGGGTAGTAATAAATGTATGTGGTGTGGTAGCCTTGAACATTTAGTAAACAGTTTCCCGGGAGGACAGAAAGTTGTAGAGAAGGGAGTTGCCAAGCCCCTAATGACACCATATGAAAGAACCGCACCATCTTCCAAACCTGTGATTGTAGAACAAGTGTAAGTGATGTACAAGGAAAAAGCCACAACTTTAGGAATGACGATTGACGAGTGGTACTAAACTCAAAGTTGTTTTTGATGTTTTATTTGATTCATGCGACACCCATTCATTTATATTTACTCTTAGTTGCCTCTCACTTAAATTCAAATGATCATAAGGCCGAATAGAGTACCAAATCGAGTTGCCAAATGAAAAAGTGATAAGAGGTTCAATTCTTTATCGACATGTGCCAAGGTCATATGTGGAGAGTTATTTTTCATAGATTTAATCCAATTTAATATGTGGGAATTTGAGGTAATGTTAGGAATGGATTGATTGACAACTATGAGGTGAACATAGAATGTAGAGGTTGAAAGCTTATTTTAAAAGGTCGGAGAGTGAAACGAGTGTGTTTTGGGGTGAAAAAGATAAAAATTAGTATACTATAATTTCAGTCATAAAGGCTAGCAAGTTATTAAGATAGGGTTATAAAGGGCATTTATGTTACTAAGGATGTAAAAGAAAGAACAGATATAGATGATATACCTCGGGGTGTAGATTTCGAAGTAATTCCTGACGATTTACTTGACCTACTTCTTCGAAGGGAGATTTATTTTAAAATTTGAAGTAATTCCTAGTGCAAGACCTATTTCTAAAGTGCCTTACAGGTTTACCTCGATCGAACTTAAAGAGAACTAAACGTCAGCTTGATAAGTTAATACAAAAGGAGTTATTAAGTCAAGTGTGTCACCTTGGGGAGCTTCAGTCTTGTTCGAATAAGAGGGATGGCACCTTGAGACTCTTTACGACTTATAGCAAGGTAAACAAGATAACACTCAAGAATAAGTATAATCTATTTTGAATTGATGGTTGGTTTGATCAATTACAAGGAGTTAGTATGTTCTACCAACTTAGAATTAAATAAGAGGATATTCTCAAAATTGTGTTTAGAATCGGACATGGGCATTTCATATTTATAAAAATGCCCTCTAGACTTACCAATGCATCTGCTGCCTTCATGGACCTCGGGAATAAAAATTTTCAGGATTTATTTGAATAAGTTTGTGGTGGTATTTATTAATGATATTCTTACATACTCTAAGGATAAGAGAGAATATGTCAAGTTATAAAAGTCTGAATTTTGGCCGGAAGAAGTGGCATTTTTATGGTATGTTGTTTCTAAGGAAGAGATAAAGGGCTATCCGTATAAGGTAAAAGGTAGAATTGAATGGCCCAGACCAACCAATGTTATAGAAGTGAAGAGTTTCCTTGAGTTAATAGGGTACTACAAAGGGTTTCTATATGATTTTTCAAAAACAACGTCATCTCTAATAATTTTGCTAAAGAATACAACGTAATTTAAGTGGCCGGATAAATGTGAAGAGACACTCTAGAAGTTGAATAAAAGGTCATCCACAACCCAAATTCTTACCTTACTCATGGAAGGTAACAAGTATACCATCTATAGTGAGGCATTTAAAAACGGGTTACGATGCGTATTAATACATGACGACAAGGTCATAGCTTATGCATCTCAACAACTTAAACCATGTGAAAAGACTTATCCTACTCATGAATTGGAGTAGGCTATTGTTGTTTTTGCTTTAAATATTTGGAGATATTACTTGTATGGGGTAACATGTAAGATTTATATTGACCATTAGAGTTTGAAGTACATTTTTACCCAAAAGAAGATCAATATGAGGCAACGCCGCTAATGGAATTACTTAAAGATTATGACTTACAAATATAATATCACTTAGTGAAGGTAAATATAGTGGCAAATGTGTGGAGTACGGAGACAAAACACAGTTTGAATGTAATAATGATAACTTAGCTCGTTGTTATACGAGATCTCCATAATATAAGTACTTGAGTTAGTCTCGCATGGACGAGATGAGCGGGTTCCTAGGAGCGATAGAGGTATAATATATTATAACGAAGGAAATTCAATAAGGCCAAAATAATGATGTCAGCATGGAAAGGATTAAGAAAAATATTATAAAAAAAATTAATAAAAAAATAAATTCTCCTAGTTTCAAGGAATACTCGAGGATGGAACTTTAAGGTTTCGGAATCTATTTTGCGTATCGAAGAAGGAGGAATGGAAAAGGAAAATTCTTGAGGAAGCACATAATACACGATACTTGGTACATGTAGAAGGAAAAAAAATGCATACGAGACTTGAAGCAATATCTTGGGTGGAATAATTTGAAAAGAGATATCGCAGAATATGTGAATAATTGTTTAATCTATCAAATGGTAAAGGTCGAACATCAAAGTCTTGTAGGTGAGTTAAGAACTTTAGAGATTCCTACTTGGAAATGAGATTCAATTTCAAGGAACTCTGTCATAGAATTACCTATTATTTTTGGAAAGATGTTATTGGGTGATTGTTGACCGACTTATTAATCTGCATATTTTGTATCAACACATGACACAAGCAGTGTGGAGATACCGATACAATTATACGTTAAAGAAGTTGTTATGTTACATGGAATATCTAAGTACATCATATCCGATAGCGACAAGAGGTTTCAAGCGAGGCTCGGCAAGTGTTATAATAGAAGGTTTATGGGACTAAATTGAGTTTTAGTAGTTCATATTATTTAGAAACAGATGGACATACTCAAAGAGTGAATCAAATATTAAAGGATATGCTGAGAACATGTGTACTCGACTTTTAAAGGAAATAATTTACCTTTGGTGGAATTTTCCTATAATAACAATTATCGAGTCACCATTAAAATGACTCTTTTGTTATAGCGTTATATAGAAGGAAATGCAAAATCATGTTGCATTGCCCCAAAATGGATGAAGTATTGATTATGAGACCGAAAATGTTAGGAAGATTCAAGAACATATCAAAGCAATTCAGAGTCGACAAAGGAGCTATATAGATAAAAGTGTTTTTGAAGTGTCCTCAGCAAAAGGGGTCAAAGATTCAATATTAAGAAAAAAATCAAAACCAAGGTACATTGAGATCATATGGAATTAAATCCAGTGACTTATAGGTTAGCTTGTCGTATGAACTTGAGTAGATACACAATGCTTTTCATATTTTGCAGTTCAGGGAATATGTACACTATCCAAACCATAATATCCCGACAAAGCCCTATAAATCACTAATAATTTGGTATATAAGGAGTATTGGATTTGAGGGTCAACAAACTCTATGATAAGAGCGTTTCTTGAGTTAAAGTCTTGTGGCCTCACCATACCTCTTCAAAAGTTACATGGAAGACCGAGGAAGCTATGGCAAATAAATATCCTCATTTGTTTTTAAGATAAGTTCATAACCTCTATTTTCAAATGTGCAAGTTTTGA
Source organism: Talinum fruticosum (assembly GCA_021018815.1). Classification (NCBI taxonomy): domain Eukaryota; kingdom Viridiplantae; phylum Streptophyta; class Magnoliopsida; order Caryophyllales; family Talinaceae; genus Talinum; species Talinum fruticosum. The sequence continues at coordinate 1,144,859 of JAITYX010000109.1, forward strand.
GGACGAAACTTATTTTAAGGGGGAGGACTGTAATAGCCCAACCCTAAATCACACTATTTATTTTACTAATTACAAAATTTATATAACCGAGTGTGCGCACTTCAATTCGATATTTTATATTTAAATTATTTTATATGTGTGTTATGCAGCTAAGGCGACAAAGTGGCTTCCATTGAAATTTTATAATGATGATTATAAATTTATGCATATGTTTAAAAGGAAATTTAAAAATTGTATTAAATATATAACACCTACTAATGTGAACGTACATGGTTATAAGCCTATTAAAGACCATACTTTAAACAAATCGTTGTATTTAAGAATGAATCGTGTAATTTATATGCGATACTAACTAAATAAAATTAAATTAAAAAAATTAAGCATAATAATAACAAATAAAAATCAGAATTTTCTAGAATTAACTGAAAAAAAGTATATAAATAAAACAAGCTGATTTTTTTAGAAGAATCCGTAAATAGTTTCGGAAATACCCAAAAAAAAATCAGCTTCATAATTGGGTTCAAGGCAAAGCGGCTTCAATCTTCCTCAACTCTCCTCCCGTGCTCTCCATCTCCCTCGCACGTCCCCTTGACTCCACCGGCTGCCGCCTCTCCTCCGGCCACCACAGCCAGCCGCAACCGACGCCGGCCGAAAACCGGCGCCGGTGTTTCCTTCTCCTCTCTCTATTTGTCATTCTCGCTCTCTTCCTCTCGCGCTCTCTCTCTCTCTCGCCCTGCCTCACCACCCCTACTGCCGCCTCAATTCCGGCCACCGGACGTCACCAACGTCGGCGGGCGCGTCGGCGCCGCTGTGCCTTCTCCGCTCCGCTCTCGCTCTCGCTCTCTCTCTCTCTCTCTCTCTCTCTCTCTCTCTCTCTCTCTCTCTCGCGGCGAGTGCCCCGCCTCGCCCTCGCCTCGCCGCCCACTCCCCGGCCAACCAGCTGGAGCTCGGCCACCGGAAATTGACGCCGGTGCTCGCCAGTAGCCGTCAAAGCACGGTTGTGCTGCACCACCACTACTCCTTCCCCATCTTGGCTTCCACTCTTGGTTTGAAGGTAAAACCGTAAATCCTAAATTATCACACTTCATCACATACTTAATGATTATAGTTGTAAATTGAATTATATGGATTTTGAAAGATGTTTGTGGTGTGGATTTAGAGGTCGAATTAGAAAATTTTGAACTATTGTGAACGATTGTGATTTGGGACTTGGTTGGAATGGTTGTGGCAAAAGTGAACGAATATATTGCTCTTATGAAATTGTGAGTTGGTGAATTTGTAATATTATGAGTTAGTGAATTAAATTGGGCATGTTTTGATATAGATTTTGAGTAAATTTGATGGTTTTCGGTATATTTTGGGATTGGATATATTTGAGTAAAAGAAAGAGAATGTGTATATAGAGATCGAAGTTGGATAATAAGTAGAGTTGAAAGTATGTAAAACTTTGAGAAATTCAAGTGTACTTAATTATATATGTAGATGTGGATTTTGTTGAGGAAAAGATGCATAAAAGTTGAAATTAGTGTGTCTTAATGTATGTGGAATGTTAGTAAATTAGTTAATTTGTGGAGTAAATTGATTAATTTGTGGAATAGATGATAAGATGAGGCGAAAGGTGACTTAAGGATAGGATTGAAGGTGAGATTTTGGTTCGATATAACTAATTGAGTTAAGGGTGTAATAATAGTAATGATGATGATGATGATGATGATGATGATGATGATGATGATGATGATGATGATGATGATAATAATAATAATAATAACAATAATAATAATAATAATAATAATAATAATAATAATAACTATAATCATAATAGTGACAATAACAATGATAGTAACGATAATAATAACCATTAGGAGCATATTTTACGCTTGTCAAACAGATGTTAATAATTAAGATAAATGTTTGAATATATATACATATATATCTTTAATCTGATTCGACTAATGAATAAAATCACATAAATATAGCCTGATCAACTTCTTTGATGAATATGTGTCGTAAATAACATTTCAAACGAAACTAACGCAATATAATTGAGTAATAGCAATCTTATTTCAAGTAGTTATGTATTAAATCAAGAAAATGAAACAAATTACAAGCACTTATACGAACTTAATTATTGAAACTCAAGGGAAACGTTATTAATAACAAAAATCTATTTGAAACAGAATTGAGGTCACTTACATTGCCGATTAGCTGGTAATTTCAATTTCTATAAGGGGAAGAAATAAAGATTTTTAGTCCAGGTACGTTCATTGCCTGTACCCTTCGAAAATTCACATATTTCAAGCAAATCTCAACATTTCTTATATAAATAACTAATAATGAATCATTTGCAAATCAAGTTTTGTCACCTAATTAAGTGGTCCCCGCTCAATTATCAATTATCCGGGCTTATGCGCTTCAATTTCACCCGCGTGGCTTCAACTCGGGTTCTCGGTCGGCCCGGGAGGTGTGCACCTTACTAAGATCGTATCAATTATTGTAACAACCCGATCCTAAATCACATTATTTATTTTAAATCACATTATTTATTTTAATAATTACACTATTTATATAATCGAGCGCGTGCACTTCAATTCGATATTTCTATATTTACATTATTTTTATATATGTGTTATGCGGCTAAGGCGACGAAGTGGCCCTAATAAAAATCTCATAATAAGAATTTAATTTGTGAACATCGTTATTAAAAACAAAATTAAAAGTAACAATAAAAGAAAACAAAATAAATAAAATAAATAAATAAAAATAAAATTTTCAGATTTTTTGAAAGAAAAATCCAGAGACGGATTTTTCTGGAACCGAAAAAAAAAAAAAAGGCGGTTAAGATCAATTAATCAACAATGCAATTTAAAACCCCCTCACTTGCTCTGCTATTCCCGTTCCTCCCTTCCTCCCTCGCTTCCCCTTCCTCTCGCTCTTCCTTCCCCTCGCTCGCTGCTACCTTCTCCGGCCACCGGCGCCGATGACGCCGGTGGGAGACCGGCGTCGGCCGCCTCTCGGCTCTCCTCGTCTCGCTTTCTCCCTATCTCGCACCCGCTACCTCCTTCTCCCTCTCTTATCGCGCGCCTCTGCTCCTTCCCCTGCCTCCACTGCGGCCTGCCCGGCCATCAGGCGCCACCAACGCCGGCCGGAAGCCGACGCCGGCGTCGTCGGGAGATGCTCGCCGCCTCCCTCGCCACCGCACTCTCCCTCCCTCTCGCCCTCGCGCGCGCACGAGTGCACGCTCGCCTCACCTGCGGCGCGAGCCACCCGTCGACCACCCACAAACAGCGGCGGCCGTCGGAGCCAGCCGCCGTCCCCTACCCGGCGGTCGCCGGGGCAGCTACTACGCACCACCATCTCTGCCGCTCCTCCTCGGCTTCCTCAATGTGTACTTGAAAGTAAAACTCTAAACCCTAAATTATCAATTTCATTATCTATTTGGGCAATTGTAACTGTAAATTGAAGTATGACTAGAAATATATTTGTGGAGTGAATTTAAAGATTAATTTGGGGAAAATTCGAATTGGATGGAGGATAGGTTTGGTATTTTGATGAACCGATTGTGCGCATGTGAATGAATGGGACTACTTTGAGAAATTGTGAACTAGTGAATGAGATTGAGATTTTATTAGCGAATGGAACAATTTGGTGGAACTATTACATTTTGGAAATGATTATATTGAGCAAACGAAGGGGAATGTGTGCGTAGAAGTTGAAATTCGATAATGTACAAGTGTACGAGGCATGGAAAATAATTGAGCATTAGGTTTGCCTAATCGCGATTGTGAATGTGAATGTTATTGTGAGAATAAGGCTCATGACCTTAAGTTGGTATATGAATGAAATTTTGAGCAATTTGGGTAATTATAAGGCTTACCTATGGAAAGGCATCGGTAGATTGAATAATCGCTTAGCTATGGGTTAAATTCGAAAAGTGAGGAATAAATTAGGAATAAGTGTTTGTTAGGTATATCCATATATATAGACACCATTGTCAATCCAAGTCGGCTAACGGATTGAATTCCGTCAAAACAATCGAGTATTTAGTCAACCTAATCAACCTCTTTAATTAATATAAATCGTATTCAATAATTGAAACGGAATCAACGCGATAAAGTTGAGTAATACAAACATTAGTTTAAGCGATTTTCATACGAATATATGAAGTGAAATAAATTGTTAAAGCTTATACAAACTCAAGCATTAAAACTCCGGAAAACATTATTAACCCTAGAAATCCATCTTAAACGGAACGGAGGCCACTTCCGTTGCCGAATAGCTGGTGACTCAAATTTCTGCAAAAAGGGGAGAAACAAATATTCTCGGTTCGAGTACGTTCATTGCCTGCACCTTTCAAAAACTCACATGTTTCATCAAATCTCAACATTTCTCATATATATAACTAATAATGAATCATTTACAAGGCAAGTTTTGCCACCTAATTAAGTGGTCCCCGCCCAATTATCAATTACCAAGGGCTTAGGCCCGCCAATTATACCGCGCGCGGCGTCAACTCGGGTTACCGATCGGCCCGGGGTGACACTGTTCAACGATTGTATCAATTACCAAGGGGTTCCACTTTCGGATAATAACCGGCAAGCAAGTTTTAATTATAATCTCTCCCCTGTTTTCAAACTAAAATGAATTGAAATGCGCGCGCTCAATCAATATAGTCTTCAAAGTTATTTTACGGTGCGGGAATGTTCGTGCCGAGTTTCGACTCACTCTTCAAAATATTTTACTTGTTTTTGTTTTAGGAAGAAGCATTGGCGAGCAATCAACCATTTATTAAGTCCGACGAAGGCAAACCCTAGCCAGCCACGTAGCATTCGCAAATCTGAAGGTACATAGACGCTCACGGTGACTTTACCTTCAACCAGGGTTAGGTATGACCTTGGGAATTATTGTACGTCGTATATTAGTTTGTGGAACGGACAAAAGTCTAGGTTGTATGAATATGGTGTTACTAAACAAGTAAACTCGTATTGTGAGATGACTTGGAAATTTGGGTAATAGGTAATTACTTCTATCGGGGTCAAGCATAAATTGTAAGTCCTTTTATTCTAATTATATAGCCTTGTCCTATCTTTAGGACGGCGGTGACGCCTTCGGTCGTTAACTTCCATCGTGACCTTACCTAACATTCTCGAATTAGAGAATTATTAAGTAATGGTAACTGGGGCGTTACAATTAACAAGGAGTTCCACTTTCAAATAATAACCGGCAAGCAAGTTTTACTCATATTCTCTTCCCCTTGATTTCAAACTAAAATGAATTGAAATGCGCGCGGTCAATTAAAATGTTTTCAAAGCAATTTGATTGTGCAGGAATGTTCGTATCGAGTTTCGACTCACTTTTCGAAATAGTTTACTGTTTTTGTTTTAGGAAAAGCATTGGTGAACAATCAATTAACCACCAAGTCCGACGAAGGCAAACCATAGCCAGTCGTGTTGCATTTGTGATTCTAAAGGTGTATAGATGCTCACAGTGATTTTACCCTCAACTGTGGTTTAGGTATGACCTTGAGAATTATTACACATTGCACATTATCTTGTGGAATAGACGAAAGTCTAGGTTGTATAAATATTATGTTACTATACAAGTGATTTGTATTTTGGGATGACTTAGCTACTTGGGTAATCAGCAATTACCCTTAACAGGACCAATGGAAATATAAAAGTTAGATGCGCAAATTGTCTTTTATTTTATTTCACTTATTTAGCCTTGTCCTATTTTAGGACGGCGGTAATGTCTTCGGTCGTTATTTCCGCTGCGACCTTACGTAATATTATCTAATTAAGGGATTATCAAGTAACGGTGATTGGGAGCGTTACACGGTCTCTAGCTTTCTTCCTCGCTCGCCGTCCATTCGCGTCGCCGGCCGTTGTTTTACGGGTCTGCGGTGGTCGTCGACACCCTCCCGGTCTCCTGCACCGCTTGCCTCCTCTGTCTCTCTCTTCCCTGTCCGGTGTTCCCTCTTTCCCCTTTCTCTGCTTTGCTTCTTTCCTTCGCCTTCGTCCGCCACTCGCCCGCGTTCGTCGCTCCGCTCGCCGGCGTCCGGCCTCTGCTTCGGTTCTCGCGCGCCCTCCCTCTCTTTCCGGTTCCCTCTCTCGCTTTTCTCCTTTCTTTTCCTCTACTCGAGCCCCGAGCCTTCTTCTTTGCTTCCCTCTTTCTCCACCGACTAACTGTTGGTCTCCCCCTATTGGGCCCAACTCATCCTCCTTATTCCCTTTTAGTTCCCTCTTTTTTTCTTTTTTTTTGTTAAGCCATAACTAGAATAGGCCCAAATAAGCAGCGTACATGGTCTCGGGTTTTTATTTAGCTAATCCGGGTGGACAGTTCGTAGGGAGTAATTAATACACGCTATTAGTTTTTAGTTACGGGAACTAATAATAACTCGCTCAAGTAAATTTATAAATATCTAACCGCGTATAACTTGGTCTCTCGACCTACTCTATTTAATCAAGGCTAAATAATTAGCTCTACCTCGTAAGACCGCCTAACCCTAAAATTACACACTTTCTTTTCTCGTTCATTGACACTTTCTCTCGTTAGTTCGCTATGAAGGATCTTGGGGATTTGCATTACTTTCTTGGTGTGCAAGTCTCTCGTCTTTCGTCCGGGCTCCTTTTGTCTCAACATAAGTACACTTCGATATCCTCGGAAAGTTCCACTTGCATACTTACAAACCTTTGCGCACCCCTATTGTTGTCCGTACCACTCTTTCCCTCTCGGATGGCGAATTACTTGCAGATCCCACCGAGTATAAAAGCATGGTAGGTGCACCACAATACTTGACTATGACACGTCTTGATATTCCATATGCGGTTCATATAGTTTCCCAATTTATGCATGCCCCCGTACCACTCATTTCCTAACCTGTCAAGTGTATTTTCGGTACTTGCGGTTTACTATCACCGATGGGATTCTTCTTCGTCCTGCTCGTTACTCATTCCCTCATTGTTGCCTATTCGATGCCGACCGAGGTGGGTGTAAGGATACATGTCGTTTTACCACAGGTTATGCGGTTTTTTATGTACCCAATCTGATTACTTAGTGCTTGAAAAAACAACCTATGGTCTCCAAATCTTTAATCGAAGCTGAATACCGTGCGGTTGCATACACGGTTGTTGAAACTATCCGGCTCCGCAAGCTACTTTATTACATAGGGATCTCCCTTGTTTCTCCTACTAAGGTGTTGTGTGACAATGTCGATGCACAATATCTCACGGTTAATCCCAGTCATCATGATCGTAGCAAGCACATTACTGTTGATTATCATTTCGTTCGCGAACAAGTCGCTGATGGTGATCTTATTGTCGGATATGTTCCTACTAGTTTTCGGTTGGCAGATATTTTTACTAAAGGGTTGTCTTCTTCTCAATTTTTATTTCTTAAAGTCAATATGTCCGTTCGTTCTCCTCCCATACAAATTGAGGGGGTGTCATAAGGGCCAAGGGCTAACAATGTAATTTTTTTTATAATTCTCATATATATATATATATATATATAGCGCTAGGGCTCTCAAATTGGGGATTCGCACAAAACCTAAAACCTTCACACTTGACTTATTGACCCTTCAACCTCAATAATAGTCTTCACCTCATTTCGCCTTTTTGGCTCATAATACTTGTCTGCTTCTTTGGAACACAACCCCGTTTCCTTTTTGCTTGGTCATTTCTTGGCGTTTTCCTGCTCTGAATAACTCTGCTTTCCAAATTCTTATTACTAGATTTCTGAAATCTTGCCCATGCAACATATAATCTATGTTGGTTCATGTTACATTCATTGCTTTCACTGCCCCATCAGCAGGATGCTTGGATGTGAACCTTACAAATCCATAACTCCTGGATTTTACCCTAGGCTTCTTCGGAATATAGGCATCAATCACTCTCCTAAATCTGTTAAAAATTATTTTCAACTCTCTAGGATCCTTGCTGTCCTCCTCTCTCTCTCTCATGGCTCTACATTTTCTTATGTTCCCATTAATACTGTTCCCTAAAAAACAATTAGGTACTAGTTTGTTGGCGTTTAGATTTGGCTGGGCATCTGATCCCTAGTGTAGCTCAAAGGTGGTTTTAGTTAAGAAGATGCTTTAAGTCCTTGCTTGGCTCACGACTTCATTCCCTTGGCGTCACGTTAAGGGTACAAAGGCCCTTAATCAAAGCAATATAAATACCTTCAATTAATTATAATCGGTTAACTGTCTACTACATCGTGAAACAATTATTGTCATTTCTTTATTAGCCTAATTAAATTGGACCTTCAAATTGAAAACATATACAGAATAATGTAAAGAGTCATTTGCTCAAAAAATATTACATTTGCAAAACTAGACAAGTTTTACATAGGATGAAATTAACATGTTAAGTAAAAAAATAAATATACTTAACGCACTGACACAATGATAATGATGCTTAAGTACCTGGGATTTAGACGCCAAAAGCATTTATTATTTCTTTTTTGAAGGATTGCTTATTGTGACACAAGTTTCACAAAGGCCCTTAATCAAAGCAATATAAATACCTTCAATTAATTATAATCGGTTAACTGTCTACTACATCGTGAAACAATTATTGTCATTTCTTTATTAGCCTAATTAAATTGGACCTTCAAATTGAAAACATATACAGAATAATGTAAAGAGTCATTTGCTCAAAAAATATTACATTTGCAAAACTAGACAAGTTTTACATAGGATGAAATTAACATGTTAAGTAAAAAAATAAATATACTTAACGCACTGACACAATGATAATGATGCTTAAGTACCTGGGATTTAGACGCCAAAAGCATTTATTATTTCTTTTTTGAAGGATTGCTTATTGTGACACAAGTTTCAGAATATTGAAACTTTTACTTTTGTTGAATTTGTATAGAATATCTTTATAGGGGAGAGGAGGAGAGAGAGAGAAAAAAATACCATCTATTTTGTAATTTGATAAGTGACAGTGAAGCAAGACAAATTTGTACTATGTAAACTGTTACACCCTAGCCGCCTAGGCCTAACCAGACACCTAAATGGACTTTGTTATGTGTTCATTTACAGTTATAATATCGTATACAAATTTTATCAGCTTTTTTTTTTTTTTTTTGTAATTTTCATGAGATATATATATATTTTTAAATCATAGGGAACCATGACCCCCTAGTTTCCCTAGTTCCGCTCCTGAGTCGAGGCAAGCAAAACCAACGCTAAGTTCGCATATGTGTGTAGAACATCCATGTCTTTGCCCTACAATAAGAACATCTTCAGCAATAAGAGGGACCAAGAATCATGGTGGGATTCACTCCAAAGAGAAGAATTGGTGTTGGCTTATGATTATTGTGAATTCCACCATGACCACGTAGTTCCTTTCCAAATGGAGGCAATTTATTTGTGAAGGATATTTGTCAACAGTATAATAGTAGCAAGTGTTTGTCCTATATTGATAAAATAATGATTTGTTGGATTAAAGTTCAAATTATATAAAATTAAACAGTGTTTTTGAAAAACTAACAACTTCATACCCCAAATATTGTGATCAGACATAAAGTTTTAAAAAATTTGAAATGACTATTTATATTATCAAATATGCACCTTATATAGCTAGGGCCTAGGAGTTCACTTCGTGAATTATCATAGATCGGTTTTAGAATTGGTAAATGGTAACCCCTTAGGAACTTTTCTCATGTAACATGTAAGTGTAAACAAAGTATGTTGAAAAAACTTGGGGTAATTTGTGGAACCAAATCATCAATATTTGAAACGCTACTCCTTGAAATTGTCGACTATGTAGGAGGTGTATAGTACATAGCAAATGGTATCAGAGCCAGCCAGCAACTGTTAGTTGCACGAATGGAAAAGATATCCCTACACAGTAATCTAGTGAAGAATAGATTCTATTGGACCACCAATCACAGGTGGGGTTGTGATTCAATGAATCATATTGCACTGTTTACAAAATGGAACCACTGGTTCATAAAACATCTCGTGCAAGCTTAAATGCGAGCTGATCCGATTACTTGTTTGATTTTTTAAAATGAAATTTTAAGGCATGTAATATGCAAGTTATTCACCGATGTAATTCATATCTCGATTTCTTTTGATGCCATTCTACTTAGTGGGGCTTAATTGTTAACCGATTGCAAAATGGATCAGCAATGGACATTAATTCTTTAAATTTGACCTAGTATAGTAGATAAATCTATTCAACGGAAAATCTATACAAGATATGCAAAGAGATTGTATTATGATGCAATAATTTAGTAAAAGAGTAACATTTAGAAGAGTTTCAATTGAGATTTTTTAATTAAAAGTTTTTTTATGAATTTATTTGAATGCAAATATTTATTGTAAATAAATGTTATATGGCCACCAATCAATGAAATTATCCTATACTTTAAAAAAATCTTATTTATGTTAAAGTGGTCCATTATGATTTAGACTTCCACGAATCAATGAAATTATCCTATACCACAAACCACGCAATTAGCGATGCGCTAATTAAATCATTTTGGGCTTGGACTTCATGAAAGCATTCATGCTGCTGCTTAAAGTGTATGAATTTGCTATATTTACAATATTTGAGCATTAGCAACACTATAATTGCTTGGGCAATTCGAATAATTAGTGGCTATCAACGTCAATATGTTCAAACAGCAACGCATGCTTTTGGATCCCACGATGTTTTCTACAATTATTGGTAGACAAAGACGATTTAATCTCTCCTTCCACTTATAAGAGATTTGATATATTTACTCACTTAAATATTAACCAAGTGGATTCCACCCAAAAAAAAAATAACCTTATGGGGAAAGTTAATGTTTTCTTTCAGTGAATTGGATTCAATTCTTTTCTTTTCTTTTTTTAATTTTTATGTTAATAAGGTGTAAAAGTCAATATAGGTATGATCTAAACTTAAGAATATGGTAGTAATTCTGAGAGGCTTTATTGGTCAGTTGAGTTGGCTTACATCCATTAGATCCATTCACATTATACAACATTCTGTAGCACCCCAAAATACCTCATAGGAGTGTTACATCGCCGGAGTTCCTCAAATGAACTCGCAAGGTTCTTTCGGATGTTGGTTTGTCTTTCTAATTCCAATGTAAGATAATAGAGGAAATTTTTTCCAAAAGAGTTGACCGTTTTCTAAAAATTTCGCGAGTTTCGTTTGTAATATGGTCTATCGCAATGGCTTGAAAGTCTTAAAACCCCGCATAAAAACCACAATATAACTCAACGGGCCACACGCTCGTAGTACATAACTCAACGGCCATACACCGAGTCCAACCAATCATGCATACGGACTTTAAACGAGTCTAAATGGTTCATGATACATCCGGTACAAACTATATGAACCTAATTACAAGCTACAACACTTAGAAACATGGAATGCATGTCAGCTTGAGTCACTTCAGCAATCAGCAATCAGCAATTAGCAATTAGCAAATAGCAAACGGCAAACAAGCAAACGGCAAACGACAAACGGCATGCGGGAGTCCAAGTATATGCTAAAGTACGAGACACACCTTATGAGAGTGTACCTGCAATACTGGGAGGGGAAAGGGGGAAATTTGTGGGGGTGAGCAAACCACACACTCATCGGAGAGTCTTAATCTCTTAAAACGGAAATTCTTTACACATACTACTCATAATAATGAAGTCGGTGAAAGTATGATAACGTACTACAAGTCTACGTATTTTCCAATGAAATCCCTTGAAATCACTTGCAACACAAGGATCATAACATTTCAATCATTTAAAAGCACGATTTGCAATGACTAAGAACTCTTTTTTTTTTTTTTGGCACTCGAATCCTTTTTAAACAAAGTGGTGCAACCACCAATACTTTCTTTCAAATGCCTTCAATCGAAATTGAATCATTTTTACTAAATCACTTCTCATGAATCACTTTCAATGAATTTCCTTTGGTGAATCACTTCCTAGGTTGTGGACTCAAACTAGCACTTTGCAATTTCTCATAATTTCTCTAGGGCGCGACCCGGATAAAAGGCTCCCGGGACCTATCTAGGAAGATTCCAATCGGGCATCCTGCTACACCAGGACTCCTAGCTAACCGCCCCTAGCTAGAATCCTTGTGCTAAACGATCGTAGCAAAGTCGATTCAAAACAATTTCTTTAACACATTCACTCATCAAGCTTCCTTGCACGAGTATTCTTAAATTAGTTTCACTTCTTTGAAATACGATTTCACAATTGAAAAGCATATATCACGAAAATCGTATTAAAGTACCAATTTGTGTAAAACATAGAATTTCTTTCAAAACTAACTTTTGAACAACGATTTGGAATCAAGTTGCTTCACAAGCTGAGTATTTCCATGTTAAGGTTCAACATCCAAAGCTAGCATATTTATTCAAGTATTCATGCAAGTATCTCACATCTACTCATATTCATCCATATTCTACTAAAGCAAGAATCCCCTATTCCCATATGCGTAATTCTCGTCTCACTCTGCTTCCAAAACCACAATTAATCAATATAGATACATACTCTCTTGATACTCCAATTTCTCGTTCCTTTTCTACACCCCAATGTTCGTTTTTCCTTAACTCCATTCACTTTCAAGCCTAACGAGTTCGTAACTAAAACTCCTTGTGAGCCACAATAACCACAACTAATTACCACTTAACCCAAAAGTCCCAAATCCTCACAAGTGGTTATCTTCACCTCAATTTCACTTCTTTACTCAAATTCCTCTAACTCCGCTTATCTTCAAATTTAACTTAATCTCAAAGACTTAGATATGTTCTACAAACCAGTTTGACCTACATCTACACCTACTCTTCACTTCCCTACCCTAATTATGCATTATTTAAGATAAACTCACACTTCCTCTTTATACTACAAATTATTATTTCCCAATATCACTAGTTACCTTCCAACGCACCGAGTTCGAAAGTCCCTAAGGCTCAATTAACGCACAATTCGTACTCCAAATCACAACTTTTTCATCCTTAGTTGCTAATTAAAACTTCAATATTACTCCTTAGACCTAAGCAATCTAACTCCATCATAATCTCCAAATTCCCAATTCAGCCTTAAGACTCAATCGGATTCTCTCGGGTTCTAATTCAGCCCTAACTACTTCCTAAATTCATTCTATAGCACAACCATTCAATATTCACACCAAACATTTAACATTCACAAAAAAATTCAATTGGGTTTCGAAATTACTATTGATTTAGAGAATAAGACCATCCACCTCGAGTTATAGGGTTTGGAATCCGATTTGGATGAATTCGAATTGGGTTCCTTGCCCTCCTCTTCTTCCCGTTCTGTCTCCGACTCTCTCTCTGTCTCGCTTTGTTCCTCTCAACTCAGTCTCCCTTTGCCCGGTTCTTGCTTAGCCTCTCGCTCCCCTCTCGCAAATTATCTCGTCGTCACCCTATTTCCTTTGTTCTGGTCCCTTCGTCTCTCACTCTGCTTTCCTTTGTTCTCGTGCTCGCCATTTTCTTCTTTCCCGATCGTTGTCCCCTTCCCGGTTGCCTCTCGAGCTTTTCGGCCTCTGGCTGGTGTTCACGACCTCTCACTCTCGCTCGCTCTCTCGCTTCGCTGCTCTCGGGTGTCTCTTTTCTTTGGCCATCACTTTCGCGCTCTCTCCTCTCTATTCTCCCTTTCGCTTTCCCTTTCTTTTGCTCTACTCGCCCTCTCTCTCTCTCTCTCTCTCTCTCTCTCTCTCTCTCTCTCTCTCTCTCTCTCTCTCTCTCTCTCTCTCTCTCTCTATATATATATATATATATATATATATATATATATATATATATATATATATATATATATTTCTTTCCTCCTGGTTCTATCTCTATCCTCCTCCTCTCGCTCTTCTCCGTCTCCCCGAGCCCCCTTAGCTTTCCTCTCTCTCTGTGTTTATTCTCTCTCTTCGTGGCTTCCCGGGAAAGGCCACACCTTTTAACTTTTACACTAATCAAATTCCTAGCTAAACCCACTTAATCCCCCTTCTCACTCCTCTTTCCCTCTTCTATTGTTAAACAATATAATAATTAAACTCACATACGTAGCATAAGCGGTCTCGGATTTATAGGTAGCTAGTCCGAGCGAAAAATTCGAAGGAAGCAATTAATACACTTCACTAATAATAGTTACGCGAACTAATAATAATTCGCTCAAATAAATTCACGAATATATATATCCACGTATATATTTTAGTCATTCGACCTACTTTATTCAATTAAGACAAACTCATATAACTACCTAACCCAAAATTACGGGTCTTACAGATTCGTGCCAAAATATTATTTGTGAAGTCTAAAGAGAATAGTGCCGAACAACTCAAACCAACATAAATATATGTTAATAACAAAGGCCCTGTGTCATTTAGCTTTAGCTTAGAACCTTCTTACAGTTCCTTACAACTTCTTATAACTGCTTAGAGCTCCTTACAACTTCTTTGAACTCCTTATAACTTTTTATAATTAACTTTACAAGTATCTTACACCTCTTTATAACTTTGCTTAAAGCTCCTTACAACTCCTTATAAATCTTTACAACCTTATACCTCCTTACAATTAAAAGGAATAGGGCCAAAGACTAAATTTGAAGTTTAGGATTACCTCTCAAGATATGCTTATGTTGTGCGAAATGAGGTTGAAACTCAGCAATACGTATTCTTTGATTGCCAATTCAACAAAGCAATATGTTTGAATGCATTGTCAAAGATGGCAGTGTAAACATCCAAGCATTCAACCGACACATATACACACAATCCAAGAGAGGAAAAATTGGGAAAAGGACCCACAGGTAGGCCCATGACTATGGTAGGGATGGTCTAGCCCACGACCCATGGCAGCCTCGTTTTCAAAGCTCTTTCCAATTTTCATCCAAAAAGTGACACCTGTCGTGTCATTTTGACATGCCCTTGTCACTTGCCCATATCATTTTGACATGCTCGTGTCTCTTTCCATATTTAATCTAGAAAGAAACATAGTCATGTCACTATCCATATCATTTTGACATGTTCGTGTCACATAATTAGGGCTCCGGATTACATTTGGGCGTTTTTAAACCTATATAAGGCCATTTTAGCTGAGATTCCGACATGACACATCCGGAGAGAGCCTTAGTTAGGGTTTAGGAGTTAGACTAGTGTTCTAACTAAAATAAAACTCCATTAAGAGGATTAATTAGGTTAGATTAGTTTAGATTTGAGTTGAGGATTGTGAATCATGGAGTTTTGAAGCATAAATGGCCAAGCTTTCATCTTCTCTCTCTCTTTATTTCTTATTTTGTTCTTGTTCATTTTTTTAGTTTGGAATTAGTTTGGTAGGAATTTTTCTTAAATGCTTGATAAACCGAAATTTTATGTTCTTTTACGTTCTCTTATTGGCTAATTTTGACACTTCAAAGGCCTTCTCACCTAAATTCTTATTTGATTTCGCTTACTTTCTTCATATATGATTAAAGTGTGCGAATTTCTATGTTTTGAGGTAATCCCGCCTTTTATGATGAAGAATACATCTTTCAAAGTGCTAAGGAAAAGAGCGGGAGGCCGTAGAAGGTCGGAGAGCGAAGGAAGAGATCAAGCCAAGTCAAGCACAGTCGTAGCACTAGCCGTGTCTGAAGGAAAAAAGGAAAAGAAAACCTAGCACAGTCGTGTCTGAAGCCCAAGAGGTCAGCACAGGTAATGCTAAAGTTAGCACATGCCATGCTAGGAATTTGGAATTTAATTGAAGAAGTCGTGAGCTTGCACGGGTTAAGCACGGTTTCAAGCACTACCGGTGCCAATCGACAGTTTTCGTTTTTCGCCTCTTTTATTCCGTAACTGTCATTTTTCTCGCATCAGACTTTTATGCTACGTTTTAGGCTAGTTTTCTCTCTACTTGTAAGCACTTATTTCCATTGTTAAGAGATCAAAGTTTGGAGTTATTTTCATCTAATCACAATTTAATTCGAGTTTACGGTATTATTATTCTTCTCTCTACTTTTATCTTGCATTCCTTTTGGTGGTCATCCCTCAATTTGCTGTCATATGCCATGAATATGTGTGGCTAATTTCCAACTTAGGTTGGGGATTTGCCACTAATATGCTAGTTTAATCGTAATTTATGCTTTGATGCTAATTAGCAATTGCTTGATGAATTTCCGACTTGTTGATACTTATTGAATTGGTGTGAGGTTTGAGAGAATCCTACCTTTATTGTTTTCGGGAATTGAGTAGACTTCGAAAGAAGAGGCTTAGTTCTACTTCAACTTGTTGGATGAGTACAACTTAGATATGAGAATAATTTAGGTTATTATTAAAGGAAGATTCGATAATCATGTAATTCTTTGGTTTTGATTGTGTGAGAACAACAATTAATTCAATTGAGTTAGCTTAATGACCTTCGAGAGTAGGCTTAGGTGGTTTGAACTGCATCGATTCCCTATTTTATTTCAGTTGTGAATAGTGTAGAAGCATGTAATTAAGATTGTTAGCATGTTAGTTTGGTAAATCCTTGCCTAAGGTTTCCTTCATCTCGATTTCCTTTCGTTCTTTAAGTGTTTATGTTACCAACCAATTGAACTGTTTCTTTGCTTGGTTCAAAAGGACATTGACCTTAGATTTGTGTGAGACCTAGCTCACTCGAGACCGACAACCGTACTTTCTATAGTACAACAACAATGCTTAATCTTTAGTGTTTATTATTCATGCTTATTTACTTGTTTCGAGCTAGTTACGCTTACTTTTTCTCTCCTCCATGTTTATTTCTTATTTTGCTAGCTTATGCTCTAGCTTAGTTTTTTAATATTTAGTGAGTAGTTTAGTTGACTTTGATTGTGATTAGTCCTTTGATGGCTAATTAGTTAGGTTTAACCAAACCCAATTTATGCTTACAAATTTGAGTTTTCATTCATACCTACCAAGTGTTCGATAAAATGTTTGAAAGAACTTTCATCTATATTTTTGGGCGATTGACATATGTCGAAAGGTGAGGTTAATTTTCCAAGTGTAGGAGAGTGAATAGCTGGAATTTTGGCATGAAAATATCCCGAACATTAGCAAAGTTCGAGAGTTGCTAACCTTGTGGTCTATTTGGGCTAACCTCATGAAAATAGGTAGTTAGGCCACTTAGACTAGCTCATGACTCATGAAAGTGGCCTTGGGTGAGTTTTCTTAATGCAACTAATCATCTCAATTTGCTAACTTAAGTTAGATAGGTTAGAGCATTGTTTTGGCTATTTAGATCATTAATTGGTAAAATTGCAACCAAGCTACCTTTTTAGTTTTCTTAACTTAAGCTTTATTATTCAATTTTTCACATATTTGATTTGGCCTAACTTTAGTCGCTCGAATTAGGTTCTAATATTTGAAACCCTATTCCCTGTGGTTTGAAACCCCGAGTCTCACTCAAGATCACATTTTATTTGTGAGTCATAAAGACTATGACGAACAAATTACCAGGGTATGCCTTGAAGTATATGTAACGTGATGTTTTGGAAATTGAATGAATGAAATATCTCACTTTTTAACAAAAACTAACGACTAAATTTGAAGTTTCTTGTTGTGAGGACATATTCTCTTTGATTATTTTTTTAGAATAAATTTAGTTTAATTTATTTAAGCAAAAATATGTTTAGTTGAGTTCAGTTTAATACAAATATGTTAAGTTTTATTCAGTCAACATTAGTTCAAAATTTAATATAAATAAATGAATTATATTATATTCTATTTAACAAAAATAAGTTTAGATAAAATAAATTAAAAAGAACAAGTCCATGTCCTTACAAACTACTTAGGTTGGTTGGAAAAATAATCTACCATAAAATACAAAGGGTATGTATAGGGTAAATTAAGGAAAACCTTGCTTGAGTTCATTTTCTAGAGCAAAGGAGTGGTTTTCTAATATACACCCCATCGAAATTTTGGCCGTTAGAATTCCTTTCATATTTTTCTTCTGAATGCCAAATTCCAATGAAAATATTTGCTCTTTTTTTTCTGTTTATTTTAACATTTTTATCTTAAAATTCTAAAAATTTTGGTCAATATTTCAGCTTTTTTTATAGTGATATATATATGTTCATTTTTTGAATATTATAATCAACAATTTAAAGCATAATTAATGAATGATTTTAATTAACTTATTTTGTAGATTTACCTAAAGCCCCAAAGAACAACTAAGGTGCCAAAATAATTTGATCAAATTTCTAAGAGTCTTCGCAGTGCACGCTCGGCACGGAACCCAAGCCTGACCTGGCGCGTCACCCGAGGCTCGGTAGTTTTTATGACTTTGTAACTTTTTTATTTAATAATATTTCTAATATTATTGGATCATTTGTTTTCAAAAATTTCATAAGCTAAAATAATTAATTTACGTGTGTAGTATTTAATATTATTATTATTATTATTATTTTTGGAAAAAAGTAAATAATTTTATTAACTCTCCCAAAATGAGATACAACTTGGTATGTACAAGAGATGTTATATTTAAACTAAATCCTCCCATTTCACCACATGTTTTTCAGCCTTCACACTACATACATGTTGTATTTGCCTTATAATCATGTTTGAATGTCTTCTTTTATTTTAAAACTTTCTTAGGCACCTTTCTCGCCGAGTTCATATATTGTGCCTACAAATACCGATCGAAGCCATTTGTTCCTGTGTGTACTGCCCTTACATCTCACAACAAACCATTGCAGTTCCCCTTCAAGATCCCACCTCCTTGGTTGTGTTTTAGGCCACTTAAGAATAGCCCCCCGGATTGCATTCGACACATTACAAACAAAGAGCAAGTGATTGCGAGTGATCTTGCCCTTGATCTCCATACAACACACATTTATTTTCTACCATAACCCCTCTACTAGCAAGCATACCGCAATTGGCAATCTCCCATGGCAAGCTAGCCACAGTATCATTTTATGTCTCTCCTATGCCCAACTCTTCTAAGTTGTTTTCCACCACACTCGCTCTTGTGTTTGCTGACAGAAGATTGAATATACTCGCTTTAGCACAGAAGGCACATTGTTTCATCACCCACTCACTTGCGGTAGCAATATCCCCCAAACGTTAGACTAGTTCATCTCTTACTTTAATCATTTTTTCCAACCCCATGCATCATTACAATGGCTTTACACGAAAAAATGCTTTGGTCTTTTAACATATAAGCTTTTGCCCATTCTGTAAATATAGAGACCGAGTGTTACAATTTCCAAATCATTTAGCACACAATGCTTTGTTCCAAGCCAAGATTTCCTTAAAATTGAAGCCTCCATTCCGATATGGTCGGCACATGTTTTTCTAGCTCACAAGTGCCAATTTCCCGCCCTCAAGGCTTCCACTCCAAAGAAATTTACTACATAATGATTCAATCACACCAATGGTATGCTAGGGCAGTAGAAAGATCCGGGACCAAAAGTTAATTAGTCCAGACATAACAGTAAGGAGAAGAGTTTTTCTCGCCTGCATAAGATAGAGATGTAGCAGTCCATGATGTAATTCTATGCTTAATTTTATTAATAAGAGGTTGGAACATACTATGGGTCAATCTCTTTGTTGAGAAAGGCAAGCCTAGGTATCCGAAGGGGAATTTCCCTATTACAAAGCCTGTGTTTTGCGGAATTTCATTATGTACAATGTTATCAACTCCCCTAAGTAAAGCTCGGTTTTCTCCAAATTTTCACACAACCCTGTCATGTGTGAAAACACTTGAAAACATTTCCACAAACATTGAATAGATTGCATATCACCCCTAGAGAAAAATAGGATGTCATCCGCAAAGCTAAATGGGCCAGTTTCACTCTTGCACATCTTGGGTGATAAGAAAATGTTTCATTCTCAACAGCCAGATTCAACCCCTAGTGAACACCTCCATACAGAGTACAAAGAGATATGGTGATAAATGGTCACCCCGCCTTAGACCACAACCTGCTGGAAAGAATCATTTCGGTTCTCGATTGATGTTAATGGAGTAATTCGAAGTAGTTATACATGTCATGATTAAGGCAATAAAATGTCCAGGGAAACCAAAGCCTTCAAGCATGGCCTCGCACAAACTCCCAACTAACCGTATCATAGGCTTTCCATATATCAATTTTTAGCATAGCTCTAGGGGAGATCCCCTTTCTCTCATAGTGCTTTACCAATTGGTAGGCTAGGAACATATTGTCTACAATATCTCTACCTTTCACAAAGGCTCCTTGGTTCAAGCTAACTATGTCGGGCGGAACATGTTGCAATCTGTACAGCTAGGATTTTAGAAATGACCTTGTACAGGCACATTACATACAAAAATAAGTCTATAGTCTCGTTACCTGGGTGGGATTTGCAATCTTGGGAACCAACATAATCAGTATGGTGTTTATCTATTTGAGCATCTCGTCCATTCCCGAAATATTGAGCGACGACCCTTGAGATATCTACCCTTACAGTCTCATATGCATATTGGAAAAGCCCTGCAGAATAGCCATCTAAACCGAGGGCTTTATTGCCATCCATGCTGAAAACAACCCCTTTGATTTCTGCATATGTAATAGGGGTATTCAGTACTCTGGTATGTTCTTCCGTAAGTTTGGGACCATTTTGAATCCGGACAAGATTCGGTGGATATATCTCTCTATGTGTGCCTAATAGATCTTTATAGAAACTTATAAAAGCAATAACAATTAATCTGCTCTTACCCTCTCGTGGTCAATCACTCTATGAATTGAATTCATACTTCTCTTTTACTTAACAAGAGCATGGAAATACCTACTATTCTCATCACTCCATGTCACAAAATGATCTTTCGCTCGCTGCTTGAGTATCGACTCTTCAATCCCCTTTGCTTTCTTGTACTCTGCTAATGTCCTCCTTTATAATTCCTGAATGGGAATGGATGTAGGATTTTCATGTAATTCGATCTGCATATGCAATAGTTCAGTATATAGCTTCTCTACCTTGCAGTTAATACCTTTGAAGTACTACCCATGGAGGTCTTTCAACTGCAATTTTAGTCGTTTAAGCTTGGTGACTATTTGGAACATAATACAACCTCTAACCGAAGAATTCCAACAATGTTGCACCACTTTTGCAAACCTCTCATGTTCTGCCCACACATTGAGATATTTGAAGGACATTTTGCCTCTCTTTCCTTGGCTCAAAACCTCCACAACAATCAAGCGGTGGTCCGAGACACCGGGGGTTTGAACTCCACCATAAAGGTCCATAAACACTAAATAGCAGCTGGATTAAGGAGGGCTCAATTTAATTTCACCCAAACTCTTTGTAGCCCACTTTGTTTATTTGACCATGTAAAATAGTGCCCGAGTTGCAGGAGCATCACTAAAGGAGTTCTTAGCAATGCAATTGAAGAAATCATCGATTTCACCTTGGTTTGGATTAATCTCCGATATTCTTTCAAGCATGGGATAAGACCACATTAAAATCACCTAGTAGTATCCAAGGAGAAGTAATAGAAGCTCGTTAGGCTATCAATATCTACCCAAAGCATCCGCCTCAAACCGCTGAATTGGATGCATATACTAAGGTAATAAAACCTGTAAATTCATTGAACTCGTCCACTCTACAATGAATCAATTGGCTACTAACCTTTACTATGGTCAACTCGCACATTTGGAGACCAGAACATGTATATTCTACCATTATAATGGTGGTTATAGTTTGCTACAAAATTGTAATGGGGAAACATCTTGTTTGCTATAGGCTTGGTAACCATCTCCTTCACATGTGTTTCTATCAACCCAAACAGAACCGACTTAGCTTTTGGATGGTTCTCCTTATTTCGATTGTTTATTCGGGTCATTAAGACCTCTAACATTCCAGCAATATATCTTCATATCCAAAATTGGCATATAGCCTTACCCATACTCCTGGCCTTCTCATTCTTATTCATTACCGACCCTCCTCCATTACCTTCAGCCGTGAGCCTCCAATGATGCACTCGAATGCATTTTCCAATGGCATGACTTCCTGTCTTGCAGCTATAGATTTGACTCATTTAGGTGGAGCACCTTGGCTTTTTTCTTTCTAACTGGGTCTCATATGTTCACCACAGTAGGTATCGACTACAAATTATCCCTAGACGTAGATTCATGAGCAACTTCTTCATGAGTTTTAACATGCGTGTCCACTCGTACTCTCTATGTCGCGAGTAGACTTCAGCTTTGGGACCCATACTTGTTTCATTTGTTGCACACACTCAGCCTCTTTATGCCTCAACCACTTGTATTTTGTGGCAATAAAAGGGACCCATTCATAATGGACTTCCTGCGTAAAGCACCGCCCTGCTGGATCATACACTAGAATGGAATGTGGCAAAGCTTTCAATACACCAACTTCAACAAGAACCCGAGCATAGGAAATCCTCAATTTCATAGCAAGTGTACTTATCAAGCATAGAGTGGACAACCGACAGGATCGACTAATTTACTTAAACCATTCGCCGACCGGAGATGCAAATCTAAATTTGGAAATTTAATCCACACTCGGCACCTTTGTAGCAAGAGCTTGTTCAAACTTAAACTCAGTAGTCCAAGGTTGAAGCAGTAGGGATTTGCCTCCTATCTTCCAAGGGCCTTCTCTCAAAACTAGACTCATGTCCTCGTAGTAATAAATCCGAAAACATACCACCCAGAGACTATGGCAATATATCTCAGAGCTTACTAGCGATATTCCGAGTGCTTATCCACAAATTCTTTCAAGACTATTAGTTTCGAGCATTGGACCAATTACACGACCTAACTAATGTCGTTCTCTAGTATTTTATCTCATCCCGCACATTTTCGGGCGGATATGAACAACTAGATTACCACCTTCATAAGTAGGAGGCATAAAATGTAAATCCATTCCCACAATGGGGGTTCGATTGTTTGCAAACAATTCGCTAAAACTCTTCTTTTCACCAGTATTCTCATTCGCGTTCAATACAACGAGTGACATTCTCTTCCTCATTCACTTTATCGGATACCACTTCTTCAATAGCAGGATTCAATTCACCATTCATCAATTCGGTGTTCAATTCATCATCAACCATATCGGACCAACTAATCTGATTTTCGGATGCGACAATCGAAAAAGATTGATTTTCACATGTAACAATCGGAGAAGGTCGGGGATTACCTCGGTATTCATTGAGATTGGAGATCGGGATTCAAAAAGAGCACTACGAACTTCTTCAGCCACATCTTTCCCTAGCGGATCCTTCTTCGATGGCCTCCCGCGTTTACCCATTAACGACACCGGCAAGAATATCATACATAATCGCCTTGGTGCTGAGAGCTCGCTCCTCTCATGGTGCCGCCTCGACAAAGAAAATTCCCTTATTTATTTATTTTATTTATTGTTATTACTATTACTATTATTATTATTATTATTATTATTATTATTATTATTATTATTATTATTATTATTATCTTTTTAATTTAATGTAATTTTAAATATTATTGTATCATTTATTAAGAAAATTTGTAACCTAAATTAACTAATTTGAATCTTCATAGTGCACCGAATAATTTTTTTATCTTATAAAAATAAATAATAACACAAAATAAAAGAGGTAATATAATTAAATATGTTGATGAGTGGGTTCTATGGAGATTATTTAAATAGGTGAGCCTTGCATTGTGGAAATAAAGGATTTGGAAGAGAGAACAAGGAGGCTCTTGGTTAATGTGTCATCTGTAGGTCCCCACCAAGTGAGCTCTAAAATAGACTTATCCATTGGACATTCTCTAACATCACCAAAAAAAAAAATTAGTAAATTATACCCAAAAAAATCAAAAAAATTTATGATCACTAGTATAAATCGGTAGACCATTTGACCAAGTTAAGATGCATTAAATTAGCTATTTATTTTTTCTTTTTATATTTATGGATTTTATGGATGGGTTTTACATTGAAGTAGCTATTTTTTCTTTTCTTTTTAATTTAATAATATTAAGGTAGAACTTATTTATGAGTAAACAAATAACTAATTAATAAATGACCATTAAAATATCTTATCATTTTTATTTGGTATGTTGATTAATTTTCTTCTGTACTATTACTAATTAAAAAGTATTCCTTCTAAAACAATTGATTTTATTTTTATACAAAATTTATTATATTATTAATTTAAAATATTCTTTTATAAATCTAATAATTAGATGCCAAGAAGTTCAACCCTATATTAGCATACCCTTTTAATATCGTCATCATCATCATCATCATCATCATCATAAAATCAACAAGTAGTTAAATCATGCATTAACATCAATAGATCAAGTAAAGAAAGCATGATTACTACAACTCTATTAATGTCGGCTAAGTTATCATTATCTTTATCAAATGCCAATTGTTTTGTCTTTCGAAATAGTTTAACAATTGAACGGTCTAAATTATTAATTAAAAATTTATTAAACAAGGAGAGCAAGTATGTTATTAAAGGGATTCGACCAACAATTTTTTTTTTTGATTAATCAACAAATTATAGTAGAATAGATAGATTTAGCTGTAAGTTTTGTTTTCTTCAAAAGTTTTTTTATGTAGATTTTTTCATCTTCTTCTTATATTTTCCATTTCCTCTTGTTTCTTTTATTTTAATGATAGTATTTGTGTAGCTTTTTTAGGTTCAACAAATATGATTCATTCTTTTATGATTGAAATGTTATCAATTCTTAATTATCGTCAGCAACTAGTGATGTTGTAGTTTCTAAAGCATGTTGTTTCACTAATATTTCCACCTCTGATTCTTAAGAAACTTGCCATTGTTTTTTTTTAAATTAAAATTTACGTAAGTTTAATGTGCTTCTCTAGCCATTTTATGTTAATCAATTTGTTTTTTTGTTAATACTTTGTTCTAATTCCATACTTTATGTGGACTTTTGCTCTTTGTTTTAGTTGAGTTATTTTGTAAATCAAACGCGGTTTTACGTTTTGTAATATAATTTTTTTGTTTCTTTTTCTTTCCTTAATCATTAATGTTACGAAAAAAATTATAAATACAAAGTATAAGTCACAAAGTTTTTTTTTCTTTTGAAATGAGGTAACTCTATTTCTATTATCAAGGACATCATTTTCCTCTCTATATGATCATATTTGTACATACCTTTTAAAAATATTACTTATTTACTTATTTATTATCTATTTGCATATTCTTATAAATTAGAAATGCATTTTAAAAATAAATTTATGTGATAAATTTGAACAAAAAGAAAAACAAGGCAAAATATAGAAATTGAAAAAATTATAAATAAGTATTTTAAAAGAATCAATCTGAATGTTACGGTGTTCACATGTGTCCCATAAGCTTTTAAGGTGTTAATGACAATAATGCTTTGTAATTAAAGGAATATTCAATAGTTTGTACTAATTGGCATGCTAACATATCCTTTAGAATACAATTTAAAAATTAATACATCTACAATAATTATGATAAAGTATATAGATTAGTATTTAATTAAAAAATATTATATTTTGTACATGAAGTATATTCATCGTATTTCTTAAAAACTCAATATATGCACTGTGAATCTAGAAAAAAAATATATAACACATATATAATATTCTATTTTCAAAGATGAATATTGGATTTTAAGGTTGCCTTATATATTCCAATTTATATTATTCATTAGTTGGTTTTTTCCTATCTCTTTTTTTTATTCAACATTTTTTATAATGGAGTATTTATGAATTGTTAATAATAAAAATAAAAATATTAGAAATTTATTAAGTTTATACTACTCAACTAATGTGAAATTAAATCAAAATTATAATATATTATATAATAGTAATATTACAGCGTTATTATATAATTATTAGAATAATATAATCTAATGGTTTAAACTTTCATAGTATTAAACTAGAATATTATTTTTTTAAAATTATACATTACTAAAATATTATTTTTTAAATTAAAAAAATTAAGTCCACTCATTTTACATATAACTAAGTATTAAACTATATTACTTTTTCATAGTTAAGATGCATATAACTAGTTGGTAAATTATATTAATTTTTTATGATAAAAATTAAAAAACAGGAACAACATAATATACATCTTATAATAACATACGGGTCAAAAAACTAGTTCAATATAATTTTAGGACAACTTTAATTTTCAATCACAAGTTTCTCAAAGACACAATAAATTTTTAAGAAATTTCTTTTTCCTCCTATTAAACAATAAAAAGTATAAGTTACAAATCATCTTTTAAATTTTTTTCTTTTGTAAAAGATAATTCTTTTTAAAAATAATTTTTCTTTAAACCGACACATTTTTTTGATAAAGAATAAATACTCTGTAATTGGTGCAAACAAAATCTGTCTAATTTTAGTAATGGCATTAAAAATAATTGAAAGTTAAAGGGCGATATCATGGAAATGGGCATTTTCTGTTGGTGTGTACGCATTAAAAACAATAAACCATGATGCAAAATGAGAGCATGTCATGTTCAATACTTAAACTAATTTATTAAATGCCAAATCATTTGTCACTTTGTTTTATGTTGTTGTCTCTAAATTCTGCAAATGCCGTGTACCTTCATGCTTTTCCTATGGAGCATGCATTGATTATATTCTAGACGAAATCTTTGTTTGCTATGCAAATGAGGTCTCGGTTAGGTTTGACAATCTCATAGATATTTACTGTGTCCAATACAATCTAAAAAAATCTTGAAAAATACGGATGATAGATACATAATTTAACAAAGTGGTATAAATTTGAGTATTATTTCAATTGATTTATCATTCACTTAATCATACAGTATGTTTTCTCTTATAAATATTCCGTTTTATTTTCAAAATATAAACTTAAAATTTTTTATCAATAGTATTAATCTTTTTACGTCTAATAAATACATAATTGAAGCAATGTCCCTTTTCCATGCCTCTGATTTCATGTGGGTAATAAATCACTAAATGTACATACGTTATTTGTGATATGTTTTTGCTGAAAGAATGACTTATAACATCATTACTGCGTGTGTTGACATTGTTTATTTTATATGTCCAACAATGTGTCCAAGATATCTTTTTAGTCTTTAAGGTTATTTCAAGTTTTGATTTATGTAACCTCTGTCCAACTAGTTGGACATATGCTCTACGGGGAATGACACCTTTGAGAAGTATTCGTATTTCATAGAAGAACCTTTTTCTTTTTCACTGCTCCGTCCAATGTTTTTTAACTCTTAGAAGTAGCGATGACAATGGATCGGGCATAAGTGGATGCGGAATCATTTAATTTTTTTAAATTTGAACTCGGGCTCGATCCGGACCCGCAGGGTATATGAAACGTGGACTCAAACCCGGGCTCGTTGGGTTTGCGAGGTCCATGGGTCTTAAATGAATTATAAATGGGTTTAAACTGTTTTAAAATAAAATTGGTAAGAAACAAAAAACTTATTATTCTTCTACTCTATTTAATATTA
This sequence comes from Talinum fruticosum, assembly GCA_021018815.1. Lineage (NCBI taxonomy): Eukaryota > Viridiplantae > Streptophyta > Magnoliopsida > Caryophyllales > Talinaceae > Talinum > Talinum fruticosum. Next base: position 1,172,205 of record JAITYX010000109.1, read on the forward strand.
TTACGTATTTGTAGGCAACAAAAATTTCTCATTTTTCACACATACACTTAGGTAACTCATAAATCAACAAATTAAAATAAATATTCAAAAATCAAGCAAACCGAACAAATTTGAAAAAAAAAGTGAGAGTAAGTGTTTAAGAGTTCTACAAGATGATTGATAATGAGTGATCGAAGCAAAGAAGTGATTGAATTGTTTATTAGAATTAGGACAAGACAAACGTAAGTCATATTTAAAAAAAAAATTTATCGGGTCCATGGGTCTAAGTCTAAATTCTAAACCTAGACCCGTAACCATTTAATATCATTAGGATCTAGATCTAATCCAGAACCATCGAGTCTAAAATTTTCAAACCTAAACCCACTAATTAGGGTCGGATTTAACATATCCGAATCGAGTGTAGGATCCATTGTCATTCTTATTTGGGAGTATCTATATAATAGTGTCTCCTTATTTACAATTGGTAAAGTTTTTATTTCACTTATATCGGAGGAAGACAAATTATTGTTGGACTTCTTCCCCAATATTTATATCGTTGACAGAAATCTTGGTAGATTTTTCTCCAATATGCCTATAATTACTTAACAAATTATCCTGAAACAATTCAAATGTATTTGATCAAAAGTTATAACTGACTAGAAATAATGAAAAATCAATCTAAAATGAGAGAGCAAGTAGATATGAGGAGGGCACCGAAATGATAATAATGACACTCGAGGATTCCAAACTTATAGTGAGTGGTAGCGACTAATTGTTGGCTTCTCAAAGTCACTACTCAGTAGACCAAGTCAATCTTCCGAATTCCCCCGAGCCAATCCCCTGTTTTTTGACAACCAAATTCCCGAATCTTGAAAAGGTTGAAACCAAAACGCCCACTTCCTCTTTTGGTGGGATCTTCTCTTCATCGTTACCCTTTTCTGTAAACTCATCATATTAAGCAATTTATTTTAGGGGACATCTCCTTTCACTTAGTTCTTGGCTGCCTTCAAATATTACTAAAAAGCCCTTATTCTACAGCCTAGCTCTCGGATTTCCCAATCTGCCATACTATGCTATGCTATCTCCCTTTCTCTCTCTCATAATTAATATGTACATTTCTTGTTCCTCATTCTTATCCTGCTTTTGCTCCTTTTCTAAACTGACAAACATGTCTTTCTGAATTCTCAAGTCTTTTATATATACACGCTCAGTTTTCATATACTAAAACGACAGAAACAAAAACAAATGGCAAAGTGCTCTGTTTTGAAAGCAAATGCTCTGTTTCTTGCAACTCTGTTTCTTCTCTCCCATGGAGGAATTGCTATTGCCAATGCTAGGCAGCTCAAAAGCAATGATGGCTCAGAAGAATGGGGTTATGTTGAAGTCAGACCTAGTGAGTTTTTTTTCCCTCTCCCCTCAAAATTGGCCCAGAATTCCTTCAAACTATCATTTGAGTTTTCTTGTTTGGCAATCAATTGTGAAAAATTCTCTCTCTCTCTCTTGCAGAGGCACACATGTTCTGGTGGCTGTACAGAAGCCCTCACAGAGTAGATGATCCAAACAAGCCCTGGCCTACAATTCTCTGGCTTCAAGGTGGCCCCGTAAGTAATTCATTCTTCCTCGAAAGCAAACCCAACTCATATTACATAAAAATATTCTCTGATTATTTGGTTTTTAAAACATTGAATGCAGGGGGCTTCAGGAACTGGGATTGGGAATTTTCAAGAAGTGGGGCCATTGGATACCAATCTAAAACCTAGAAATTCTACATGGTTGAAGAAGGCAGATCTCCTCTTTGTTGTATGCTTCTTCTATCTCTAGCTAATCTTATCTCCACCATTTTATTTTCTCTGAATTTTGGTATAAATTCAATAGTTTTTTTTTGGGTGAATGAAAAAACAGGATAACCCAGTGGGGACAGGGTTCAGTTATGTGGAGGACAAGGAAATGTTAGTGAAAAGTGACGAGGATGCAGGAGCAGATCTGGAAAATCTGTTGATGAAGATATTCAACAAAGATGAGAAGTTGCAGAAGAGCCCACTTTACATAGTTGCAGAATCCTATGGTGGCAAATATGCTATTCTTCTTGGATTAGCTGCCCACAAAGCCATTCTTTCTGGAAAGTTGAAACTCACCCTTGGAGGTAAGTTTACTAATTAACTTTTTCCTTTTTTTTTTTTTGGAGTGGTGTGGGGTATATAAGGAATTATCTTGGTGTGTGAATGCACATTATGTACTTGCTCTTGTGTATTTCACATGCCCACATGCTGTATAACTCATTTCATTTGTCACTCTCTTCTGATTACAATGGAAGTTGCATATGTTTAAAATCAGATATTACACTTCGAAAAAAACAAGCTTTTTGATATTTCATTTTAGGGTCAATTGCGGTTGGCGCTAGCCCTGCCAAAAGCATCGGTTTCGGTCAAATTGGAGGAGAATAGATAGATTAATTCTTAAAACTCATAAGAAATATTTTGTCGGACGCCAAACTTTTTTTAAATCGGATAAATCGGTTAAGCCTAAAATCTACATCAATATCGGGTTGGAGGCAATAGAAATAGGAAAAATTTTGATGAAGTAAACGTTACATATGTTTGATCTGTTCATTCTAAACAAAGAAAAAACAAAGTTATCATGGTGATATATTTGGAAATACTTTTTATATTTTGTGATTATAATTGTTCATGTTTAATATGTGAAGGGATTGCACTTGGAGACAGTTGGATTTCTCCTGAAGATTTTGTGGTAAGTTGTATAATTTTGTTTTCATACATTCTCTTCCCTTGTAAAGGGAAGTTTGTTACACTTTTTTATCGACTGAAAATGAAAAATGTGATTATTTTACTTATTTACAATTTTATTTTATGATTTTGCTAATTTTCCCCTTTTTTGTTTCAATATTTTTTGAGCATAGTTTTCATGGGCACCTCTTCTTAAAGATGTTTCGAGGCTTGATGACGATGGGGAGGAAAAAGCAAATAGGCAAGCATCTCTCTCTTGATCTTCGATTTGATGTTTTTATTTATTGGAATTCAACTCATAAATAGAAATCTTAAATTTCTTTTTATGAATATTCATAAAATATCCAGCATAGCTGAGAAGATCAAGGAACAAATAAGCAAGGGGCAATATTGGAATGCAACAGATACATGGAGTGAACTTGAAGGTGCAATTAGTTCTAGTAGTAACAATGTGGTAAGTGATTATTACCCTTTTATCCCAAAATTTCTATTTATGGGATTGTTATAAATTTGATAAATGTTAATCATGGTTAATAGAAAAATACTTGAGAATACTATTTGGGATCATATTACGGGCTTGTTCTTTTCAACTCGTTAAAACTAGTGGTTATAGCGTTTATAGTGTTTATAAGTCTGCTATGAGTCGTTATAAGTCGTTACTGAATTGTTATGAGTCGTTATAATTAGCGGTTATTGCTCGTTATGAGTTGTATAGTCGTTATAAGTCGCTATATCGGTTATGAGCGATTATAAGTCGTTATAATAGTAATAATAATATTAATAATTAACTTTTTAATAATAATAATAATTATTATTATTATTATTATTATTATTATTATTATTATTATTATGAAATTGTCGAAAGAGTACTATAACGATAACAATGATGATCATTATAATAATAAGTTACAACGATGATAATGATAATAACAATAATAATTATAGTAATGATATTAGTAATAATAATAATAATGATAATAATAATATAATTAAACTAGTAATAAATTTTTTAATAATAATAATAATATAATTATATTATTATTATTATTATTATTATTATTATTATTAGTAGTAGTGGTGGTGGTGGTGGTGGTGGTGGTAATAATAATAATTCTCATTATCGTTATAAATAATAATTATCACAATAATAATAATACGAGTGGATAGTTGTTATAATGGATAGCTGTTATAGCAGCTTATAACTAGTTGTTATAAGTGATTATTAGCGGTTATTAGTGTTTATAAGCAGTTATGAGCGGTTATTAGCGGTTATAAACGCTTTTATAAACGCTAATTCGAACAAGACTTGCATAAGGACGACCTTCTATAAACCACTGAATTTTGGATGTCTAAAAATTTCTCACTTCTAAGGAAATTTAAAATGGTCTCAATGTACATCCTATAATTCGATCCATCAAATATTAATCTATTAATGTATTTATAAACCTCAAAATTCACGTGGCAGCCTTGGATAGGGGTTTGCTAATGGTAGCTCTATTATTAGAAAAGGAAATGAAAATTACAGCACCAAATTAACTGTATTTTTTTGGGTTGAAGGATTTCTACAACTTTCTGCTGGATTCTGGGATGGACCCACTTTCAAGTGTAGCAGCATCATCATCATCATCATCATTGTTATCAGAAAAGCTGGTGTTTGGCAGATATTCAAAATACATAAATTCATTAATAAAGACAAGTTCTAATCCTGCTGGCAATGGAGGTGATCTCACTGATTTAATGGAAGGCCCTGTCAGAAAGAAGCTTAAGATAATTCCTCCTAATGTCAAGTATGCCATCATCTTCCTTTTTTTTTTTTTCTTTTTCTTTCGTTAAATTAACTTATTTGCATATTATTAAATGGCGAAGTTACATAAATATCAACGTTTATATTTGATTTCTGTTCATTTTTGTTGAGGTTATTATTGTTGTTACTTATTATTATTATTATTATTATTATTATTATTATTATTATTTTTGTTCGTTTTTATTTTTTTGTTCGTTTCTAATATATATGATATTTCTATTTGTTTTATTTATAATTTCAAACTTGTCCTAAATATATTCATTTTACTATTTTAATGTGCTATTTTGGAATAAATGGAGATACAATCACACACACACATACTAACAGTTTTAAAGATTGAAAATTCAATTTTAATTCTGACTATATCAATCTTTGTGTTTCTCGACACTAGCCACGATGAGAAAGGTAGAAATGTTATGTTAGTGTAAAGTCTCTCAAGTATTTGCTTCAATTTTAAGGTGAATAAACTTTAATTTTTTTAATAATATATAAGTAATACAGTTTATGTACTCCTTTTATTCTACTAAATTATTCAAATAAAATTTAACTAATAAATTAAGTTTATAGAAATTCACGTAAATGTATTATGGAAATTTAAGTTTTAATTTCAAATTTAAGATTTTTATTTGTTATTTCAATAGGTGGGGAGGCCAAGCTGAATTGGTTTTTACAGCTCTTCAGGGTGACTTCATGAAGCCAAGGGTTGCTGAGGTAACAGTAACATTATTATTTCAAATAATTTGTTATCCTTTATTTTGTTTATTATATTTTAAAAGTATATCGATTAGATGAGATACTTTTGGAAAAAAATATGTATGTATTTTATTTATTTATTTATAATTTTGGATCTGTTAGGTGAGAAAAATCAGATAGAATTAATTTAAATCCTAAGCAATACTTTCATAAGACAGATTAGCAGTAATAGTTGAAGTTGGTTGGTGTCTTGCATCCAATATCAGCCAACCCATCTTTTAACTCAACCTATGATAATTTTTTTTTTAAAAAAAATGCTAAACTTAGCTAATAATAATTTGAATATTCTGGTATTTAAACATTTTTAATTTTTAAAATTGTGTTTGAGAATTTTACAAGTAATTATTATTTCACTAGTCACAATTACAGCTAGTATAATTATTGACGGACAAATATATTTACCATTTATTTTATACTCATCTCTTTAATTTTAGAATATTTAAATTGAATGGCTTTAGAAGACTGGTTCTAGAAGAATGATAATGAAATCATTTTTTAAGAAATCGGAAACTTTTTTTGAAGAGAAGGATATGATAATTTCAGAATAAAAAATATTTAAAAAATTAGGCCAAATATACGTTTAATTATTATTGAAAAAAATCATAATTTAGAGTCTTTTTTTTTTTTTCTGTTGATTTTAGCAGTATCTCTTCTTACATAAGTTAATAGACTATATAATATTGAAATGCAGGTGGATGAGCTACTTTTGAAAGGAGTCAATGTGACTGTATACAATGGACAAGTAAGTCATTTTTGGACCATGAATAATTAATATTCCTCCATTATGATTATCAAACTTTTATTTTTGGACCACCCAATTAATTATGCCACACTTTGCATAAAATAAACATAATTATGCCACACTGTTATTATTATTATTATTATTATTATATTATTATTATTATTGTGGGCTAATCATCACATTGAACCATCTTTCATTAGTAGAGGAGTACATTAATATTTCGGGCATCATTACAGATTTATTTTTAAGACATGGTTGATCCACATTTCCCCCTTCCCCTTTTTTTAAGGCAGAGGGGAAAAGAAAGAAATTGTCTAATGTTTTTTAAAAAAAAATAAAAGTACCAATGTATTTATAAATGTTAGTATAGCACTCGTGTTTAAGTGATAAATTTTTAAAAACTTATTGAACATGTTGGCTTTGTACTTAATACGTCTGCATAAATTTCCTCCCTTCAGGTTCTTTTTGTCCATCCTTATTTGAACATAAGCCACTTAATATTAAATAAATCAGAAAACATTGGATTAATATGCTTTCGTTAGATGTTTTTAAAATTATTTTTTTAGTTAGCTAAGTTCAAGAAAATATTAGAAAATTTTTCTCACAAGTTGCCTATATTATTATCAACTAAAATTCTAAAAAAAATTCTAAATAAAAAAGGTGAAAAATAGTGTTGCACTGCAAATGGTGCTAAGTGCAAATTTAGCCATAAAACGAGTTGCCTATATTATCTTTTTGAAAGATTTATTGGAAATCAACTTGAATCACATTATTATATATACATTTTAGTACTTTAAGTAATAGGTCGAATCTACCATATTACTTTTTGAAAAATTATTTAAATCTATAGGTAGAGTCGAATTTTTTAAAAAAATTATCACGTATGTTATTGTAATTGTTATTTTCCTTACAATAATGTGAGCTTATTGTAAACTATAAATGCCCGATCCTACCAGCTCGACCGTTTGCATACAATTCCAAATATATGCAAACAAAAGTTGAAGATATTTAGAGGAATTCACCTTTAATTTTCTCATACAAGTTCTTTTTTCTTTGCTTAGCTTGATGTCATATGTTCTGCCAGAGGAACTCAAGCATGGGTGGAGAAGCTTAAGTAAGGGTTTCTTAGTCCTAAACCTTCCCCTTTTTTGCATAGATTTTTAAAAATTGGAATTAACAAATGCTTTTTGATTATAATAATTGTCAATTATAATAACAAAATTCTTTTTAACTTGTAATTTTTCTGTTGTATATTATATCTCCGTTCCACATTATTTATCCCTCTTAAAAATAAGAGTCTAATATATGTTTTATAAAAGTAAGAATTTTAATTTTAAGAGGGATAAGTAAAATATGAAAGGGAGGGCATACACAAAATTGCAAGTAATAGCCAGTGTAATGATATTTACGTAAATCAAGCTTAAGTAAGGAGAAGTATTTTTAAACTATTGAATATGTAATTTTATTTTGTTTTTCTGATGAAAGCACCTATTAGAAATTAAGATATAAGCAAATTTTATATGAGATGTTTGATTTACGTAAATATAATATTATGAGAAATGGGAATGCGAATTTTCAGGTGGGAAGGACTAAAGAGTTTTAAGGGGACGAGTAGAACACCTCTATATTGTGGCGATGAGTCTGACACAAAAGGCTTCATAAGGTCCCATCAAAATTTGCATTTCTACTGGATTCTTGGAGCTGGACACTTTGTAAGTTCCTTTTTTTAAAAAAAATAAAAATTGTTTTTTAACATTTTTTATGAATTTATTTACTATTAATTTTTTTTCTCATGGGTAGTTTTTTTTTCACAATATCTTATAGCTAATTATCATGGAAACTTGAAAATTACTGTCCTCATCAGAATCACATCATATCAGACATTATAAAAATGTTGATTGATGAATTGTCTCATCATATCTGAGCTGACCCCCTTGACCACTGTGTTTGACTTGAGTCATTGAGGTTCTTCTTTTTTTTTTTTTTTTTTTGTAAAACATGGTCATGTGTATTTATTGGTGACTGAACCACAAAATAAGCAGGCAGGAGAAAGAGAAAGAGAAAGAGAAAGAGAAAGAGAAAGAAAGGATAGGATTTCAAATCAATCAGTCCAAATTATTTGTGTCCTCTCCTGTTGCTCCAAAGACAATCATAATCTCTACAAGAAAATTAAAGCCAAAGACATTTTTATCTAAAAGGGTTATGATTAGTAATAGTAATAGTAGCAACTACAAGTATGATGCCTATTTTGATTATCAATTTAAATGCAATGGAATAAGTTAACTGAATATTGAAAAATTGATTTTAAATTTTGCTTATATAAATTCTTTTTATCTTTTTTTTAAAGGGAGAAAAACAAGGAACTAATGAGTCGATTTTTCTTAGAATAAAAGATTATTTAGTAAATGGATTGGTTCGAGTCAGTCCATTAGTAAGCGAGTTAATTTCGTATCTATGTTAGAAATAGCTTACTGCATTTATTCAAAAATAGAAATTAGTATGGTTTTTGTAACACCCCAAAACACCCTCGGGAGTATTACATCGCGGAGTTCCTTAAAGGAACTCCCAAGGCTCTTTCTGGTGTTGGTTTGGTCTGTCTAAACTCAACTTAAAAGTAATGCCCGTGGTATTCCCAAAAGAATTTGAGATTCTCCGAAAATTTCGGCAGAGTTCCGTTTGTAATCTGGACTAACCCATAGGCTACAAACCTTAAAATCCCGCATAAAAAGCATAATAAAACTCGACGAGCCACACGCTCGGAGTATACAACTCAACGGCCACACGCCGGAGTTCAACCAATCATGCGGTAAAAATTAAAACAATCTAACTTAAAACAATCTATTGATTACTATACATTTGGTATAACTATATGCACTAAATTACAAATACAACGTTTAGAAACAAACAATGCATGTTAGCCACTTGGTCGCTTCAATCACCAACAATCGGTAGGAGTCCGAAGCATGCTAGGTGTAGATTATACTTCTAAAAGTGTACTCGCAACACTCGGGTGGGGACGGGGCAATTTGTGGGGGTGAGCAATAATCAACGGGCTCACCGGAGTCTTAAACCCTTAAAATGGAAATTCTTTAAACATAATATTCATAATAATGAAATCTGCGAAAGCATAATAACGTAATAGAAATCTATATACTTTTCACTGAAATCTCTTGTAATGAAAAGATCAAAACTCTTTAATCACTTAAAGAGCACATAATCACATTCAAGAACACTTCTTTTGGGGTTGAATCAACATTCCAGGCCTTCTAAGGACTCGAACTATCACTTCTTTAATTCAGGGCGCGACCCCGACAAAAGGCTCCCGGGACCATTCTTCTAGGAAGTCTCGGAGCGGGCATCCTGTCTCTCCAGGACCCCTATTAGAACCCTCCCCTCGAAGTCTCTAGCTGGGCGTTCCCAGTTCGAACCCTTCGGTATGCTAAACGATCCGTAGCCGATCGATTCAAAACAATTTGCACATTCTCATTCGTCACATTCACTTTACAACTTTCTCAATCAATTTAGTATCAAGGAAGGCATGACACCACGTGTCACCCTTATAAATTCACTTTCTCAAATCAGCTTTGCTTCTTTAAAACATAATCACGTTCGAAAGGCGAGTTCTCAAGAAATTGCATTCAAGAATCATTCACGTAACATACAAAACTCCTTTCGAAACTATTTTAAGCATCACGTAAAGTAATCACATAGCACGAATAATCACCATTCAATGTAAGCACTCATTCTCAACTCTTTTCCAACTATGCCTTTCTCAATTTAACATTCTAGTACAATTAATTTCCATTTTCTAGGCCACAATAACCATAAGTAGATATTACCTAATTCAACGTTCTCACTTTTCACATTTCATTGTCTTCACCTCAATTCCTTTTTACGCCTTGAGTTAATAACTTAACTCTTCCCAATTACCATCTTCGTTTCAATACTTGTCGGTTACGCTTCTACATTACTCATCAATCTCTTCTAATCACGCTTAGTCAAGTAATTCCCGTTCTTACTTCACTACTAAACTCTTCTAATTCCTTTCTTCTCCAAGTGTAATTTGTTCTCATCTTAGGTTTCTATTGCATTAGTCATTTTTTCTTGACCAACTCAATCATACACCTCTTAATCCCTTTTTCATCGCTCCACTTTCGCTAGCTCCGCTCATCTTCGCATTTAGCTCAACCTTAAGGATTTAATTATCTTTTAAACTCAATTATCCCAATACTCATCCACTTCTCACTCCTATGTCTCGATGTGTACCACTCAATACAATTTCACATTCTTCTTCACACCTCCCTCGTTATTTCCCGATTTTAGTACTCGTTTCTTAACGCCGCAAATTCGAGTAAATCTCTAGGACTCAATCTGAATATTAATTCATAACTTATGCCCAACCATACGTACTTATCCCCAACCGACCCGACTCCAGACACTACTCATTTTACCCAAGCAACTCAACTCGTCTCGAATTTCCCGATTTCATCTTTAGGCCTTAACAACTCCCATCCCTTTCACACCTCCTAATTCAACTTCCAGCAACTACTAGCTCGATCAATAGCATACATATTCAATATTTCACAATCACATTCAACAATTACGATAAACTCATTTAGATTTCGAATATACTAATAGTTTAGAGTATAAGACTACCCACCTCGATTCGGGGATTGAAGGTTTGTGATTTGCTTGAGGTTCGAGTTCCCCGGTTCAATTCCTTCTTTCGTTCCTCCTCCTCTGCTGCTAGTCTCGGTTTCTGCCGCCCTCCTCTGCGCTCGACGTCGTCGCCGGTCGCCGTCCCGCGTCCCCGGTTGCCCCCGGTTCCCGTTCCTCACTTCCTCTGTTTCGGTTCGTGGTTCTTGGCCTAGGCTATCTCTCGACCAGGCCCTGCGCGCTCGCCGCCGGTCTTCCTCCCGGGCAGCCGCTACTTTCCCGGTTTCGGCCTCTCGGTTCCTCTCGCTCGTCCCCGCCTCCGGTCCGGCTCCCGCCCTCTCGCTGCCCGGTCTCTCGCTCTCTTTTCCTCTTCGCTCGCGCCTAGTCGCGTCGCCGACCGCCGCCTCCGGTCCTACTGTGGTCGCTGGTCCTCCTCTTCGGCCTCCTTCACCGCGCGCTCGCCCCTTCTCTTTCTCTCTCTCTCTCGTTCGGTGGTCCTCTCCCCCTACCCTGTTATGCTCGTTCTCCTTCTGCTGCTCGGGCTCCACCGAGCTTTCTTTCCCCTTCCTTCGATGTGGCTTCTTCCTAAGTTGCCAGCACACTCTCTCTTCACACTAACTTTCTTTCTATTCTCAACACCTAATGGCCCCTTTTTCCTATCCCTTGGTCAATTACACATAATTCAAACCCTTATCCTCCTTGATTTAATTAATTCAACACCAGCCTCCAAAGGAATTATAACGTAATATGTCTAGCGAGCAAATAAAATCGAGTCACTCAACCCCTAGTTGCGGGGAATGATATTCAATAATTCAATGCTTTTCAACTGCTTTCTTTAAAATTTCGGGTATTATAGTTTTCCCACAAAATGAACAATTTATGTGGATCTCAAGTCAAAATTGGTTTAATTTGCATTGGATTTGTGTTTCTTAATTTTTCTGAATATTTTTTGATCGGACTCATATCACATTATTTTGTCAAGTTAGATTTTCCAAGTGTTTTAGCCCTCACAATCTATCCTCCCTCTACCTTTTTAGTTTTAATTTTTAGACTTCCATCTTTTATTATTAATTTTTACTCCATTCATTTTCGTATACAAATTTACAAAAAATGTTCTAATATATGGAAATTGTAATTATAAGATAAATATTTTTTAATTTACTTTAATAATTTTACTAAAAAATTTAAGATTTTATATTTACTTTTTTTTTTATCATTTATCATTTGATAATTTTTAAAAAATATTATGTATGTACTTTCATTGTTTTTATGTTCACATCAAAATTCACATGTATTTTATATTAATTTATATTACTTACTAAATAGGAATACTTTAGTAAAAATAATATAAATTTAAGGTGAATTTTGATATTAGATAAAAGAAAAATAATCAAAATATACACTGACAATTTTTTATAATATTATCAAATGAAAATAAATAAGTAAATATAAAATCTTAAATTTATTAGTAAAACTACTAAGGTCATGAAACAATAAATAAGAACATAAAAAAATTCACCCTACCCTACTATTATAATTTTCAAAAGGAATGACATTTTCATAAATTTGGGAGTTTAAGATAGTTTTATATAAAATAAATGGAAATAAAAAATTAATAGAGAAAGATAAAAATTTAACAAAATTAAAGTAAAAAAGTAGAAGTATATGTGAATATTTCTTCAAATTAATCCTCCCACACTCTCTTCCTGTCCCAGTCCCATTTTTGCATGTACATAACTATTAGACAATTATGTAAACAAAGCAATTTTATTTTATTTAGTTTCTTAGTTTACTTAGTCTAGGATACTTGTCATTGTTCTCTCCTAATTTACAGTCTTGAAAGGCTCTTGTATTTTGTATATATTTACTTGTAATTATCAATAGAAGACTCGCGGGATTATCTTCTAATATAGTATCAGCCTAAATTCGATCCTTAACCCTCAACCCTTTCTCTCATCTCTCTCGACTTCCCTTCTCCACGAGGCTCCTTCTTCCCACTTTCACCTTGCTCTTGCTATCAACAACATTAAGAATTCCATCCTTGTCACCCTTGAAATGGAAAAAGTTCAATATTCATCATGAGTTGAATTATTCAAAATTCATTGTCGCTTCTACCAAGTCCTAGACCATATTCTTCCTCTTTCACCCAAATGTGAAATAGCCAAAGCCGAAGCTGTTGACCCAAAACTTTGGTATCGCTTAGATGTTATTGTTTTACAATGAATATATGGCACCATATCTAACGACCTCCTCACCATCATTATCAAGCCCAACACTATAGCTCACCATACTTAGGAGCATTTAGCTCAGCATATTCCAAGACAACAAATCCTCTTGAGCTCTATACTTGGAGAACTAATTCAGCCAAGTCCATCTTGACAATTTCCCAAATATTTCAACCTAATGTCTAGAACTAAAAATGCTCACCAATCAACTCTCGAACATTGATGTTCCGGTCCTCCAACAAAGGTTAGTTCTTCGATTAATAGCGGGTTTGAAAGAAAATTATGATGGTTTTGCCGCTATTCTTCAATAAAGCACTCATCTCCCTCCTTCTTTGAAGTCCGATCTCATCTATTCTTTGAAGAAACACGCAAGGCCAAACAGGCCTTTTCTGCCGTCAAGCTGTCGGGAACCGCCCTTCTCGCCACTACACAAACTTGCGACAACCAGCTCTCTCCCTCCGAGCCTAGGCATATACCACTCACTGGGGTTCTCAGCCGCGCGAGCCACACCTCTCTCTCTCCTAAGGATCGTGAATGGGAATTTCATTATCACTTCCAACAATTATATTTTGATTTGTGCTCGTATGGAAATAAGAGGAGAGACTACCTCGGGAGGCTATTATATATGATGTGATCTGTAGATATCCATGTACCAATTTTCATCCGGAACATCATGGTGTGAAGAGCGGCGTCGATGTCGGTTAGAGATAATTGAGCGGTGTAAGCTTGCTGCTAAGGATGCCTTGCTCGGCGAGGGCGGGTCCGAGTGTTCTTGCAGTAGGATATGGGCAGGGCGATCGCCCACAACGCCCGAGATAGGCCACGGCGAGGCTGTCCACACGGTTCTTGCTTGCTAGGGTAGAGACGAGTGGTCGCTAGTTGAAGCCACCACGATCGCAACCCCGACCACTACCCTAATGACGGCCTCGGTTATTGTTGCGGTAGGGTGGCTTGCGTGGCTAAGGACCTCGGTGAGTGGTATGCCCGGACTCGAGAGAGAGAATCGGTTGTCGGCAATTTGTGCGGCGGTGATGAGGGTGGTTTTGGCGAGAGGCCTCCTTGGCCTTGCATGTTTCTTCAAGGATTAGCCGAGATCGGGTTTCATAGAAGGGGAGAGGAGTGCTTTGTTGAAGATTAGCGGTAACACCATCATAATTTTCGTTCAAACCCGCTATCAATTGAAGAACTAAACTTTGTTGGGAGATCGGAACATTAACGTTCGAGAGTTGATAGGCGAGCATTTTTAGTTTTTGACGAGTAGGTTGAAATATTTGGAAAATTGTCAAGACAGACTTGATTTAATTGGTTCTCCAAATACGAGCTCGATCGAATTTGTTGTCTTGGCATATGTTGGCTAAACGCTCCCAAGTATGTTAAGGTGTAGCGTTGGGCTCGATGATGATGGTAAGGATATCGTTAGGTATGGTGCCATATATCCATTGTAGAACAATGACATCTACGCGAGACCAAAGTTTTGGGTCAACAGCTTTGACTTCAGCTATTTCAAACTCGGGTGAGGCAGGTGTGGGGACAAGTAGTAGGCTAAGGAGGAAGAATGTGGCCTAGGACTTGGTAGACTCGGCTATGCATTTTGAATAATTCAGCTCATGAGGAATATTGAGCTTTTTCCATTTCAAAGGTAATGGGAATGGAGTTCTTAATATTGGTGACAGCAGGAGTAGGGTGAAAGGTGGAAGAAGGGGCCATGAGGAGGAAGGGAAGTTGAGAAAAGTGAGAGAGAAGAGAGAAGAGAGAAGAGAGGAAGAGTTGAGGATCGAATTTAGGTTGATACTATATTAAAAGATAATCCCTTGAGTCTTCTATTAATAATTACGAGTGTATATATACAAAATACAAGAGCTTTTCAAGATTATAAATTAGGAGAGAACAATGATAAGTATCTTAGACTAACTAGACTAGGAAATTAAATATAATAAAATCCATCGACCCTTCTAGCGGCTCTCCCTCCTGTCACATCTCGGTCCCCAAGGCTCCTGCCAGCCCACTCAGCCCAGCCCGCCCCACTGTCCAACCCAACGCACTCTCCTGCCCTGGCACAAACTACCCATATATAAATTAGAATGTAGAAAATCAGACAAACAAATCCCCAATGCGTGTCTCTGCTCTCCCTTTGACTACTGCTGTTCTCTATCAGCTCTACTCATTATATTTGTTGATTTTCTCACTCCAAACCACTAAAAACAAACAGCAAATCTTTCTCAAATCTGTTTTCCTGGTCATTTTTAAGTTTCCATAATTGATGATTTTGATTGATGATGGATGTACACATTACGTTTCTTTTGTGATCAGGTACCTGTAGATCAGCCTTGTGCTGCATTGAAAATGGTGGGTGACATTACCCACTCTCCTGCTCCTTAGTTACATAAACACTCAACACAGAGACACATGGAGAAGTTGTATAGCTGAAGACTGAAGTGAAGGGCACCAGCAACAGAGAGAGAAACAGACAACAAAGAGGGAAAAAGTTGAATAATTTTCAGATCTTTCTTTTTCTTTATTTTTTCCCCTTCAAACAATTGAATGATGATGTTCTTTTCACAAAAAAGAGGTGACAGAAAGGAGGAGGAGGAGGAGGAAGAAGAAGGCCAAATGTAAAGCATTTGCTTCATAAATTTTCGCTCTTAATTAGCTTTGAGCAATATAAGCTGTGAAAGGCAAGTGTCGTTTAATTTTATGGATACCTGTTTGATCTAATAAGCCTTATCAATTGGCTGACAAAATTTATATACTCTTTTTATTTTAAAATATTTTTCATTTTAATATAAATAAATTTTTAATATTTAATAATAAACTTTTGAATTTTAGATTACCTTCTCTCTCTGCCACTCTCACGGACAAAATTTGAATCAGTAATACCAGTGGCATACCTATATTATGATTTCCTCCAATACGAAATATTTATGGCGCATGGTTCAATTCCTCAACATTTCATCCTCTAAATGACAAATGTAGTATAATAACACGACCAATCACAAGTGGGGTTTCACTACGACCATAATTGAGCTCTTCAATATGCACACAAGAAAAACGTCACAAATTACAATTAGAACAAGATTGATTAATGCTTTTATTGAATTCACGAAGCCAAGCGAGAACACATGCTCCTAGGAGCATATGATAAATTATATATAATGTATGCATATTGTTAGTGGGACAGTTGGTAATTCATTGTCAACTACGAATACCAATTTTTATACAAAGCTGTTAATTTCATGTTTAGAGTTGTCACATAACATTAACATGAGAATTAAGATATATGATTCAAAATACAAATAATTCTTGGTCTATATATCATTATTGCATCCAGAATTCCTAAACAGAAAGCAACTGCAACTTGTTCAGAAAGAAATTTTATTTTATTTTTTCAAAAAAAAAGTATCCTTTCAAGAAGAATTTCTGAATGCCATGTTATATTCCTTTTCACCCATGATTTGCTCAATAATTTACTATCCCATTTATGATGCATTTTGCAATAATATACAGAGAACTAGGATAAACATAAATAATCTCTAAACTACTATTAGAATTTTAGATGCCAAAAATTTATATTGATTTGATATAGAAATTAACATACGGTATGGATATCTAATACTATAATTGAAATATTTTTTTGAATTGTTACTTGCACCATATTGAATCCCGCCTAAATGACCCCTCTCAAATTGTTTCCGGCCTTTTTCTATTATTTTGAAATTTAAACTAAATTATTTTTATTTTATTAAAAATATCTAAAATATAATTTATGGAAAGATTTTATATATATATATATATATATAAATAAAGAGAGAGAGAAGAGATAGAGAGAGAGAAAATTGATTCAGTGACGCATATATATATATATATATATATATATATATATATATATATATATATATATATATATATATATATATATATATATATATTACTATACATTTATTTACTAAAATTTCTAAGTATTTATTTAGTACACTTTTACTAAATATTATATTAATATTTATTTATAAAAAAATAATCATTGAAAATATTATATGGCTAGCAATAATTATGCGAGTTAACGGGTTCAAAATTATCATTTAAATAAAAGTAAATCTAACTTAAAAATTAGTCCGTGATAAAAAAAATTTAAAAATTTATTCCTTTATAAATATATAACATAGATAATTTTTTCCTCTAATTAGCTTTTAAATTCCATTTTCCTTCCAAATTAATTTTTTTACTTCAAATTAGTTCTCCCTTTAAATATATTAGTATAATCATATTCATCTCTTATTCTCTACATATTAATTAGGCCATTGTTGGGATGTAATCTCTTTGTGTGTAAAAATTATTTATTTTAGCTCAAATTCCATATTGATTTAATTAGAAGCTATTATATCTTTTAAAACAACTTGAATTATAATCTTTTCTTCTTTTTTTTTCATGTTTTATATCATTATCATGCCATAACAACAACCCATAAGATAGTATTTAAGTGGGTATAAAATTTCTCATAAACATGGTAATGATGTTGTATATTGTCTCATCATTATATTTAAATATTTCAATTTTTATAAGTGAATATTTTGATTAATTTTTTTATTTCTATTTTTTGGTTTTTTATGAGTATTTCCAACTTTTGATATACTTTTATATTCTAAAAATTTAATATTCCTTACATTTCTCGCCAAATAAATCAATAGATGTAAAGAGAAAATTGTTAATAGGACATTATTGTCTAATCTTTTGTTAATAGTTGGCATTCATCAATGTGTGTTTTTTTTGTTTTACCGATGATATAGGGTCTGTTCGAACTTACATACAAAACGCACAAAAACATAAACATAAATATAAACATAAATAGAAATGAACGTTAAACGAACATAAACGAACATAAAAGAACAGTAATGAACATAAAAGAGCAAAAACGAACATAGACGAATAGAAATGAACATAAACGAACGTAAATGAGTTGCTAAAATAAGAAAGGAACAAACATAAATGAACATAAAAAAAAATAAACTGATGATATTTATATATATGTAGATTTTAAATAACTGAATTTTATGATGGTTGAATTATATGTACTCCTTAAAGTTTTTTTTTTACAATGTTGGAAGACTACGCATTCATTTCAATTAGACTACCAAGGTATAATATTTATATATATATAAACTTTAATAGAAATGTACTCCTTATGTGTTGTTATAAATTATATGCTTATAAATTCTATAATTTTAAATGGATTATTTTCAAGGTAAATACCTATTCATCTTATTGAGAAGGTAGAAGTGAAATTTTGTGTGTTAGTATTGTGATGATATATGCTAGCTTATTATTGATAATTTATACTCATATGTATCGACATTTTAATGATGGTTATTAAATTCCCAATCCGGATATAAAAATCCTACGATTCTACTATTCATTAGAATATTATGATCCTAATTTAATTCATAAAATGTATGGTAGAATTGTAAAATTATTCTACGATTCTACGATCCTCATTTCATTAGAATTTAATTACATAATTCTAAATAAAATTCATAAAGTAGTTACAAATAATTATATTTTGTATCAAAATTTTCGACTGAGTATAGTTGCACTGGATTTTTATAAATATTTATAAATGTTACAAATATTTTTATTTTTAAAAAAAAATAATTTTATTATTACAAACAAATATTAGAATCTTACGATCATCGATCCAATTCTATGATTCCGATTTTAACCATCCTCCTCAACTCGATTTTAACTAAGATATAAATTCTAACAACCTTGATTTTAATAGGTTATAATTAGACATGACAAAACCGACCCGAATCGAACGGGTCAACCCGAACGACCCGAAACCCAAACCGAACCGACATCCGAAATAGTTGAACCGATTTTGACCCGAAACGAAATGAACCGACCCGAACCGAACCGACCTGAAATGACCCGAACCGAAACCGACCCGAATGCAAAATGACCCGAACCGAAACCGAACCGAACCCAAAATGACCCGAACCGAATCAGATCCGAATTGATTTAACCCGAATAGAAGTGACTCAACCCACATTTTTTTTTTTTGGGTCTCTCGGGATGGACTTTTGTGCTTATAGTGGTATAATTTTGAATCGATTTGGATCCAAAAAGTGACCCGATTACGATTAGATCCGAAATTAACCCGAATTGAACCCGAACGAGATTGACCCGAAGTTGAACCGAACCGAAACCGAACGAACCCGAACGAGATCGACCGAAGTTTACCGGAACCGAAGTTGACTCGAACCCGAAACCGAACCGAATGACCCGATTGCAGGTATAGTTATAATATATATATATATATATATATATATATATATATATATATATATATATATATATATATATATATATATATATATATATAGGGAAGGGTTCAAGTGAGCCCTCCCCTTTAGGTGAGCACTTTTAATCTCAACCGTCCTTTAAAATCCAACGGTTGAAATAAAAAGGGATATTTTTATTAAGAAAAAAGAAAAAACGCAAAATTTTTGGAAGGGGTCGAGAACCTTCCTCATTTCTCGCTCGCTAATCTTCGGCCCCCTCTCTCTCTCGCACACTCCTCTGTCTCTCTACTCCTCTCGCTGCACTCGCCGGACTCTCTCTCGCTGGAGTCTCTCTCGCCGGATTCTCTCTATCTCTTGCACGAACCTCTCTCGGCTTACGCTCGCTCTGTCTCTCTCTCATCTCGCCGTCGTTCGTCCTCGGCGTCCCGAATCCATGGCTCGGTGAGTATCTTTTCCCCTCTATTTTCTGTCTTCCTCCGCCCAACTTCCGTCCTCTCCCACCCAGCCTTTGTCCTTCCCGTGTCAACCTCCACTGCCTGAACCCTATTCGGTAATTTACATCAAGTTTAATTTTGTTTTTGGATTTTTCGGTTTCAGTAAAATGCCTCCTCCCATATCTGATGTTCTCTTGCGAAATTTTCTTTTATATTGTCTGTTTTTTTGTGAATGCCATCTAAATTCATGAAACCGATGCTATTTATGGTTGTCATAATCACTACTTGTCTCCATGCTTATCTTGTTAAAAGGCTTTTATGTGAATTTTATTTGTCTTTTAAAGAGCTATTTTATACCTTAGCTTTCTAGATGTTGTTTGTTTACGGTGAGTGGACTATGGGGATTTGATTGTTTTATGCATATTATGTGAGAGTTCTACATAAATTTATAGTGAAGGGATTGCTGCTTGGGGAATCCCCCTTGCCTCTGTGTGTATTCACGTCTCGTTGAATCAATATTAGCTGAATTTTGTGTTGTGGAAATGCAATGCGTGATCTGTGAATGCCTAAATGGATATGCGGTGAGTCTGAATTTCTTGTTTAGTATCTTTAGGAATGGGGGTTTGAAGCATGATGAAGCTTTCCAGGATCAGGCTGCAGGAGAGAACAACTATCACATTTTTTACGACCTAAAAGCAAGACTATAAACAAAGTCTACAGACTTGTAAATAAAGATGATAGGAAGAGCAATTAGTACCCAATAAATCTAGTGTCCGAAAGAACATCCGGCCTTGTATTCTACTCCCGAATATTAGATCTGACATCTAGCTCTGTGAAGTGCTGATTTTTGTCGTAGTGTCGTTGTTTAGTGTTCTTCGAGCATATTTTAGAGAATGGAGGAGTTGAGAAGACAAACGTATTTTGTTTCTTTCTAGCTCAGCAACTACTGTGATCACAATTATTCATGGAGTTATAATTCCTTTTCCCTCCTAAAATCTTCTCTTGTTTTCTTTTTAAATTATGGGTTGTCCTCGGTTTTTGCTTGATTATTCATTATCCTAGATTTAAATTTGAAATTGGTTTGATTATCTTTCCATTCTTGATAAAGGGTTAGAATTTGAAGCCACTTGCGGCTACCTGGACACTTTCTTTTTGTCCTATGTCACTAATACTTGATTGCATGGAGATATAGGCTCCATTAATTGCTAATCTCCATTTTCAAGCCTATTAGCTCAAAGGTAGAGCAACGTGTGATTGCACGGAGATGTAGCTTCGAATCCTACGTAGGCTATTTGTGTAGTTTGTGTATCTCTTGCTCGTCGGAATATCTCGCTCGCCATACCCTTGATTGATGCCGCCTTGGAGCTGTCATCTTCCCCTGCTCAAGTGCATTTGATTACTCCCCAAAATCAAGTTCATTTTCTCTTTCTTCGCATCGACCAAAAATCGGATCTAGGATTTTCGGTTAATTGAATCAAAATCCGTCCGATTAATTAATTGCTATGAAATTAACATGTGATCTATCTTTACTTACATGAGAGAAGGTTATAAAGATAATTGTAGTTGTATTAATTGTTAGCTATGTTTGTGAACCATGTACTATGCCATCTATTGATATAATGATAGACCGTGAGGTCAAATTCTATACTTAATGTGAGATGCAATAGCAGAGTACGGAACTTCGGTTTGATTAACTGAAAACTTTTGAGCAGCCAGGGCTACGAACAAGTGCTAGTCAAATTCTCTAAGATAGAACAAGTGTTGTTGCTAGCAAGACATGCGCGTAAAAGTAGAAGGAAGTTTTATTTTGAGAAGCCGGGGCTACGAATGCGCCTAAAAATAAAGTTAGAAGGTTATATCATAGAGGAAAGAGTAGTAAAAGCAAGAGTTTCAATTTCAGCATAATGAGTTCCTAATGAGTTCCCGAAATTAGCAATCGCACTTGTTCGATCATTTATTGGATCAACTTTTACGAGTATGTCTCACTAACAACGGCACTTGTTCTATCCTAGACTGAACTTGCTAGCAGCTGCACTTGTTCGATCAATTGGAGGGCATATCGATCATAAGATGTGTAAAATATAACGAAAACGAACCTCAAATATTACATACCAATAAATGCAAAAAATGTTTCAAAAATGAAAAATTCTGCTGAAAATTAGGAACTCATTATGCTGAAATTGGAACTCGTGCTTTTACTACTCTTTCCTCTATAGTATAACCTTCTAACTTCATTTTTAGGCGTGTCCGTAACCCTGGCTGCTCAAAAATAAACTTCCTTCAACTTTTACGCGCATGTCTTGCTAGCAACGGCACTTGTTCTATCCTAGACTGAACTTGTTAGCAACTGCACTTGTTCGATCAACTTTTATGCATGTTTCTAGTTTTTTTCAACATACATGGGATTTGAACCCGGATCTTTGTGTAATAACACAAATGCTCTACCAATTGAGCTAATAGGCGTCCAAGTAAGCTTCATTTTGCAACCGAAGTTGCTTCATATAGTTCTATATGGCACTATAAGACTCGGAAGACATTTCGATTTAAGCTTCACAATCTAAAATTTTCTGGAGGACATTTGGACAGACATAAGAAGTCTCAAATATGAAACCATCATAGCCTCTCCGACAAAATAAACTATATCTTACATCTTTTTGGAAAAATCTTCAAGTTGTCATATGGTGACTATATGCTCATAGTGGTCCTAAATATGCTTCATGGTATTTGAGGACAATTTTAAATGGTTGAGACTACATCGGACATATGATCAAAACTCCTTTTTTTTAAAAAATGAAAGTTAGAGTCACACTTCAAAATCTAAAGGATGGTGCCCGAAGTCATCACACCCATTTGAATTTATGGAGCTATTTAGGATACAATAGGATGTTTTGGTCATAGAGTGATTGGATATCTTGACTCAAATTGTAAGCTATTACACAAGCTTTTGTGATTTTAGGAAAATTATACAATGAGTGCTCATTTTTACCCCTAAAAATGTTGTCTTGCGTAAATTCCTAGTGCTTTTTGGCGTTTTGGAATAAGGCTGAAAAGCACATAAGGCGGTGCTAATGAAGCTATCATACACATTAAGGTGGAAATTTAGAATGACCCAAAGGATTCGGATGTCAAAAGTGAGATCCTTGCAAGAATCCAAAAATGAAAACTATTATACACAAACTCGGGGATCTCCGAAAAATGCTTCATACATATCAAATGATCACTTCGATTGCCTAGATCCAAAATCTAAAAGGCAGTGACAAATTATTCTCCAATTTTTCAGAGGGGCTAGTTTGAAATACTAAGAGGTCTCAAAAGAGAGTGATAAGAGCCTCAATTGATTGTTCCACAAAATGAAGCTTACTATACCCTATTTTCAAGTGTTCCACAAAATGAAGCTTACTATACCCTATTGATTCAATTCAAAAACACCAAATCCATAGAAATTATGCATAAGAAAATCAAAATCAGAATCAATTCAAAAATCCAATACCGAATTCGATTTCTCCTTCCCAAATTTCAGAAAGCAACCTCCATTTTTGCAACCACAAGTTCAATGATTTCGAACAAAGCACACCAAATCTACACCAATTTCAGATCCAACTCCATTCAATCAACCATTACAAAACCAATTTCAGTTTATTTTAACCCCAAAACATCGTTACAAACCAACATTAATCAACCCGGAAAATACACAAGAAAAAAAAAGTGGATACCTGCAATTTTCTCTTCCCAATTCGATTTTGAGCGCCACCGAGTGAGAGAGAGAGAGAGAGAGAGCAAGCTCGGGCATTGGACGCCGGGCGGTCAGCAACGAGAGAAAGAGAGCGAGGTCGGTATTGGCGCCGGTGGTGAGCAACGAGGAGAGAGAGGGAGGGGGCTCGGGGGTTAGCGACGACAGAGAGAGAGGGAGCCGGCTCGCAGGTGGGAAAAGGCCGGACAAACGCCGGCGGTGGGGAGAGGCCACGGGTGGACGGTGGCGGTGGACAACAGGAGGCGGACGAGAGAGAGAGAGCGAGAGCTAGAGAGAGAGAGAGAGAGAGAGAGAGCAAGAGGAGGGTTGGAAAGAGATGGAAAATGACGATGATTTTCCAGTCCTCCCCTCTCCCAGGAATTTATTTTTTTAAATCAAAATTTCCTTGTTTAATCTCAGCCATTGAATCAAAATTCAATGGTTGAGATTAAAGTGCTCACCTAAAATTGGGGCTCACCTAAAGGGAGGGCTCACTTGAACCCTTCCCTATATATATATATATATATATATATATATATATATATATATATATATATATATATATATATATATATATATATATATATATATATATATATATATATATACAAGCATTTTAATATGTTATAATATATATATATATATATATATATATATATATATATATATATATTATAACATATTAAAATGCTTGTATATATATATATATATATATATATATATATATATATATATATATATATATATATATATATATATATATATATATATATATATATATATATATATACAAGCATTTTAATATGTTATAATATATATGTATATATATATATATATAGTTAGCCGACTAGATTTTTGGCTCATATCATGAGACTTTTTTCCTAAGTATTATTTTTACATTATTGGGCATTATTTTTATAAAATAAATATTATGCATTCTATTATGAGTTATAGAATAAATAGTAATAATTTTAAGATGATATTTTATTACGTTATTCATAATTAGGATTTACGTAATTTTTATTTCTGAAATTATTTTTTAAAATTATTATTACAAAATATTTTATGTCATTTAGAATTTATTTTTGATATAACAACTATCATTGAAATTTCACCTATTAAAAGGTAAAAATTTCTCTTTAATATTTCTATATATTAATAAATCTCGTACTTTAGCGCGGGCAAAAACTAGTATTGAAAAATAGAATGTGGATGGTATAAATAATGATAGTATCCTCAAATTGCACAAATCCTACTAGGATTGCCCAGGTTTTAGCTTATGTAAAGCTTATGCATTAAAGCTCTTTTGAGGTAATGATATTAGAATTTTAAATGCCAAACAATAAAACTCTCTTCAACATATGACTTTCCTCAAACACGTAAAATAAACTGGGGACTTGTTCGAAGTTGCATAAAAACCATCATCTATTTTGTTTTCTATTTATTTCTGTTCATTTCCTTTTGAGGTCATTATTATTATTATTATTATTTTTTCTGTTTGTTTCTCCTCTTTTTTATTAATCGTTTTTGTTCATTAATATTTTTGTATGTTTCTGTTAGTTTTTGCTCTTTCTTGTTCATTTATGTTCTTTTCTATTCATTTTTATTTTTGTTTCTTTTTCTGTTTGTTTTTTATGTAATTTCGAACAGGCTCGAATATGAGAAACAATATCATGATAAGGTCTACAAGTTGACTAAAATATACTAAGGTGGTGTTTCCTTCATATTTCATAAACAATTGCTCCGAATACAGCCTCTCCTCCATTTGCAAGAATGTGAGTTACCTCTACACCGAATAAAAAACCATTGAACTGTTGGGATTATGAAGGCTAATGGATACTTTGGCCTCAGTAAAATCGTATTACGGGACAAGAAACGGCGAACACGAGTATAGGGCTGCTAACACGAGATGTTTTGGGCAAAAACAACAAAGAGGTTTTGGGCAGCAGCCAACATGGGTTCGCCGTGTTGGCTAGCACGGGCCGTGCTGGCTGCCTAAAGCCTCCGATTCCTTGTTTCGACTGTTTTCTTCAGTTTTCTTCTTAGTTAATGCATATTTAAGACCTCTAAATGCTTGATTTAAGGCTTATAAATATATTTTGACTAATTATGCCTATTTAATCGGTACTAAATCCTCCATTGTTGTATGCAAGGAAATAGTGAATTACAAGTGTAAGCTAGGGATTAGCTTGAAGGAAAATGATTGTAAACTACTTGAAAATCTAGTGCATCATTCGTGGTTTTTTCCCGTTTTCTAGTTTTTCCATGTTAAAATCTTGTGTCCTAAATTCTTGTTTATTTTCTTTTGTCCAAGTTTCATTGTTTGTGAGCCCCGATCCTAACAACCGGTATTAGAGAAAGGTGAGGTTTGAGAGTTCACAAAAATGGAGAGCGATAAGGTAAAAATGGAGAGGTTCAATGGTAAGGACTTTGCGTTCCGGAAAATGCAAGGTAAGGACTTGTTACACCAAAAGAAGTTGTATCAACCCCTCGGAGTGAAGCCCGTGGACATGGAAGAAAAGGAATGGAAGTTTCTTGATCGGCAAGCTCTTAGAACAGTTAGATTGATGTTGTCACGGAACGTGGCATTTAACGTGATGGAGCAAACAACGATAAAGAGACTGTTGGAAGCGTTGTCCAACCTCTACGAGAAACCTCCGGTGATGAATAAGGTATATCTCATGCATTAGTTGTTTGATTTAAAAATGGGTGATAGTAGTAGTGTATCGGATCATATTAATGAGTTTAATATGATCATCTCCGACCTTACTTCGGTGAAAATAAACTTTGAGGATGAGGTTAAAGCCTTTATTTTGTTGTCTTCACTACCCGAGTCATGGGATACCATAGTGTCTCGCGGTTAGTAGTGCTAGGGGTTCAAATGCATTAAAATATGATGAGGTTCGGGATGTGATCTTGAGCGAAAGCATTTGCAAGAAAGATACTCTAGAGTCATCGCTGAGTGTATTTCATGTAAGGGGTAGGAATCATGTGAAAAATAGTTAGGGAAAATCCAAAGCAAGGGGTAAGTCCCAAAACCCGGGGAGGTTGTGTGTTGGGGCTGTAGGGATAAGAGACATTTTAAGCAAAATTGTCCTAAAAAGTTTGATGACCGGAGTTCTATAAATTCCATGGAAGATGTAGGTGATGCACTTATGGTTAGTGCTGAAAATCTTATTGAGTCATGGGTGGTGGATTCCGGGTGTCATTTCATTCTAGGTCTAGTAGAAGCTTGTTTCATAATTTTATTGCGGGCAAATTTGGGAAAGTTTTTGTAGCAAATTGGAAAAGCTTGGACATTCTAGGCAAGGGGGATGTGAGGATAAAAACCTCAAGTGGGGGTTTTGGACATTGTAAGGGGTTAGGTATATTCCGGATTGGCTAAGAACTTGATTTCGGTGAATCAATTGGATAAGTCGGGATACCTAATGAAATTTGGCAATGGTGGTTAGAAAATCGTTAAGGAGGCATTGGTTGTGGCTAAGGGTATAAAATCTGGCTCTCTATACTATATTGGTGATGGTAGTGACTTAGCTTTGGATGTCGGGGTTAACAATTCCAAGTGGGAGTCTTCGGGATAAAGGACTTGGTTCGAGTTCCGTTGTAGTGGGAGTTAACGGGGATGACGGGTTGTTTGTTGGGTCTACAAACGGGTCATCAGGTGCTCCACAAGGAAATTTGCAAGAACCCGGGATAATGAAGAACGCGGCGTTGTCTACGGAAGGTAAAGCCCGGAGGTACAAATTATTTCTTCATTATGTTTTATTGACTAACGTTGGTGAGCCAATTGTGCATGGTGAAAGTGTGCAAGATGTAGATCGATTCAAGTGGGAGTTCACGTCGGGTGATGGTAATGGGCTTGATGGCTTGGACAACGAGAATTCGGTAAAGGAGCCGGTTCAAGGTAAAGGTACCGAAACGGTGAGGCGATGCAAGGCCTCGGTGGGTCTCTCTCAATGAAGGGGTCGGGTTTCGGTGGGATAGATGGATGCAACAAAGGAGGTGAGCCATTAGTCTCCAAGTGGGAGATTGTTGGGATTATGGAACCTCATGATGCTTTGGGCTCGGTAAAATCGCATTATAGAACAAGAAACGACGAACACGGGCATAGGGCTGCGAACACGGGACGTTTCGGGCAAAAACAATAAAGAGGTTTCGGGCAGCAGCCAACACGGGCTGGCCATGTTGGCCGACATGACCCGTGCTGGTTGCCTAAAGCCTCGGATTCCTTGTTCCGGTCGTTTTCTTCAGTTTTCTTCGTAGTTAATGTGTGTTTAAGGCCTCTAAATGCTTGGTTTAAGGGTTGTAAATGTAGTTTGACCGATTATGACTATTTAATCAATGTTAAATCCTCCATTGTGGTACGTAAGCAAGTTGTGAGTTATAAGTGTAAGCTAGGGATTAGCTTGAAGGAAAATTCTCGTAAACTACTTGAAAATCTAGTGCATCGTTCGTGGTTTTTTCCGATTTTTGGTTTTTTCCGTTAAAATCTTGTGTCCCAAACTCTTATTTATTTCCTTTTGTCCAAGTTCCATTGTTTGTAAGCCCCGATCCTAACGTGAACCTCCTTGAAATCCTATTTTCTCGGGAAGTCGTTTTGAGTAAAAAGGATTTCTCCCAAATATCAATAGTAATAGAGCACTAAAAGAAGAGATGAGAGACAACATTAGCATTAGGCTCGGAGTAAAATACACAAGCATATCAACTAGTATACCTCAACGTAACACCAGTCTTCAATATGTAGTGCTATGCTACCGAGGTTAGATAACATGTAACCGAATGGTTCCAGATCAACTACGGAATGCAAATGTACAAACTGTTTCGTATTGGCTCATGCACATTCACAAACCTAGACATATTGCATTTTTTTACTAGAGCAACAATTGCAGGCATGATTTATGAAATTTGGAGAATAACGTAAGCAATGAAACAGAGATAGTCAAGAATAATTGAAGCAAAACCATTTTGTCCAAAAAATTCAAACTAAATTTCACTTCCAACTAATTTTAGCAACATTTCATCCACAAAATTCTCAAATTCCCAAATTCGAGTAGTTTCAACAACATTTCACTGCATCCACAAAATTCCCAAAGTCCCAAATTCACTAATTTCACTGCTTCATCCACAAAATTCCCAAATTCATACACAAAATCTCAAAATTTAGTCAACAATCATCCCTAAAGCAATATACAATAATTCCCCAAAGTAATATAGCCAACAAAATTTGCCAAACCCTAATTTTCATGCAAGCAAAATATGATATTAGAGAACAAAATTCTCAATTTATCAACAAAATGGGGAAGAGGAGGAACTCGTGGAGACTCTATTTACCTAGATAAAAAAGAATCGAGAATCTTACTTGCACTGGCAGATGGACATTTGTCCTGTTTCGGCGAGTAGCGAGTAAAGAGAAGAGGGTTCGTCGACGAAAGTAGGAGGGGAGACCGGCGAGACGAGACGGAGAGACAGACGGAGAGACAGAGATGGATGGCAACGACGATGACGAGACAGAGGAGGGAGACGACGACAACACACAGAGGAGGGAGGCGACGAGTGGTAGCGAGATACGAGGCACGCGGCCTCCGAGAGAGAGAGAAAAGAGAGGGAGTTCGGCGATAAAGCGTGGCAGCCGGCGACAGAGAGCGGGATTTCGGTGACAGATACGAGGCACGCGGCGCGCGAGAGACGAGTGGCTTCCGGCGAGAGAGAGGGAGGGCAGGCAAAAGGTAGAGAAAGAGGAAGAAAAGTGTGGAATGAAGAAATGTCAAGCATTGGAGGGGATGGGCAAGACCCCTAAAGTTTTTTTTGATGTTTTCCTTTTTTCTTAATTGTTAATAATGGCTGATTAATGTAAACAGTTGGATTAAAATTAAAGGGTCAAGATTTGAAGTGCTTACCTATTGTTTGGTGCTTACCTATAGGAGGTGCTTATTTGAACCATTCCATATATATATATATATTTAAAACGTTATCTGTATATATGCACTCGAGTTGATGATTAGTAGAATTTCTTATGTAAAAAATTATTATATTGTAAATTATATGTTACATTATTTTGTTGTTTAATATATTATATATTATTTAATATATTTTATCTTATTGATTTATTATCGAATTATACCTTTTTACATAAAATAAATTAATTATCAAAGACTAATACAACATGCATTATATAATATTAAAAGACACATTGTAGAATTGTAGTAATCTATAATGGTTGAAATAAGTGTCAAAGATTCTCTTCCAAAACCTATACTACTCTAATTTGTTGCAATTAATAAAAAATTCGCACGATACATATTAGTTGGACCTCCCATCAAAAATAAAGTATAAGAGGTGACCTAACCTTGTATATGTCATACTTTAAATAAACCAGCTCACATATATCAACAAGAACCCGCCTCCCTTTTACCCGCCTCTATGGTGGTTATAACGATGGTGCGTAGGAAATTTCCTCCGAGATTGGACCAGGAAATTTCCTCCGGACGTGTCACCGATTCGCCCCACCTGTTGGGTCAAAATGGTTGGGTGGCAATTATGACTGGACGAAATTGACTCGAACATCACACTCGAAGATAAGTTACAATAGGATTTAAGGTTTGAGGTACGACATCGGTCCTGTTTCTCCTTCTCTTTTCCTATAATAACCTTATCCTTGAGTTTGATAATCGTTCTCTATCCCCCAAGCATCAAGACTCTAAGCTTTAATAAGGAAAATAACTTTACCCTTAGCTTTGAACCTCATGCAATACGGGCAATGAAGTTCATATATTTATAGCATTTAAAATTACATTATGGTAAATGTTAACAAATCACGAATGATGACCATTTTATATCAATTGACATAATACATACATAATATTTAAGGAAAGACAAAGTCATAAAAGAATAAACATTGTGTGACTAAAATATTTAAAAAATGAAAAAGGAAATTGTAGTAAAATCAATATAAGCTCTATGAATAGTAGTTTTTCATAGCTATTCTTTTCTTCTTCTTATTTTCTTTGAAGAATGTAAATATGAACTATTGGATAAAAGGAGAATCATAATTATTAAACATGATTGAAATAAAAGTAAAAAAATTAAATAACAAACGCATTTAAATATTTCTAAAAGAATAAAGAAATAAAAAGAAAAATATGTATAAATGTAGTAATATCTAATCTAAGCCAAATACAAACTCATATTTTATATATTGAAAATGAAATTTCTATGTTATGTGCCTTTAAAAAATTATTGTTATTAGAATGGTGTTATTCTTAAATATTTTGACACAACTGAGGAGGGAGACTGAGTCGGATTAAGTGAATATTTACTCCATTAATCCTCTTTATCATTTCTCATTGTATGTCCTCTTTCATATCACGTCTCCTGTACATACAAGTAAATTAAATATTAAAATAAATAAGACATAGAAATTCATTACAATAAATCAAGCTAATGTTCATATTTCATATATGCTTGCGATTAATTTTTCGACACAAAAAAGAATTAAGTCATTACTAAATGAAATACTACGTAAGACTAGCATCTTAACCAAACACTACAATAGAAAGTATTAAAAAATTATAATGAAAATACAAACCTCATCAATATTTTCAATTTGGTATAGTTACAAAATACCACAACACATGTCATTTATATGTATATGTTTTACAATTCATACTTTTGTCCAAGGGAAAAAAGATGAAGAAGATTATATATAGGAGAGAGTGAGATATATAGTATCCTTTCGTAATTAGTTTTCAGAAATAATATCATACTAAAAACCATATGTTTATGTAAGTAAATTCGACATTAAATACGAAAAGAAGAATAAATATTAAAATTCTTACCATAATCACAGCTTGTGTCTATAAACACAAATTTCGAGGCTAAAATAAACAAACACAGAAAATTAGGAGACAAATATAATTTCCATTGATTTTTGTTGAATGGGTATAATCTCTTAATTAAATACAATTGATTTAATCTTCTGATTTAATCTCCATGTAACTTGAACGATTTGAGGGCATTGTAGCTTGATCTCGAACGTTGATGTAAAGCCGGATGATAAACGTCGTGTGGTTCTTGATCCGGATGTGTTGAGAGTTTTGAATCTGAACTCTTGAGTCTGATTTCCGAACAGTTGTATACTTTGATCCTTGACGCTTATTAGTTGGATGCTGTTTGCAATCTGAACTCTACACTTTGCAGATGCTGAATATGGATTTTTCTTATGCTAGAGGGAGTCAAAGACAGAATCCTCTTCCGAATTGGTTCCTCACACACTCACAAGCTGCAGACATCAATGGACTTCTGAACTCTTTTTTTAATCCCTTTTTTGTTTGCAAGATTATCCAGAACTTGAGGGGATAGAATTTCAAGTATTTGTAATCAACTGAAAATATGAAACTCGACCGACAGATGAATATATAAACACACATATATTCATTCTTCTTCCGCGTTCTTTCTTCCTTTGTTTTTAACTTTGATTTGAAGATTTATTTTCTCTCATAAGCTTAAAAATTTCTTCTTTTCTAGTCCTTCAATTAAAACGTGCCTTCAGCAACGGAACCCTAGCTATTGATTGGACTATTACATTGGCTCAAATCTGCATCTTTTTAAACGGTAAAGCCTCAAATCTGGTGTGATATTGCTTATTCTTGCTGATGATTAATTCTTCATCGCCATTGCTCTTTCTTTACTTTCTCTGTTTACTATGACTGCCCCATTTCTTCTTCTTCTTCTTTTTTATTTTTATTTTTTTATGTCTGTTGGTAGAGAGCTTCACTGGGCTGAATCAATTTGTAGAAATTTTATTCATATCTTTTCCAGCTAATTACAGCTTAGTGCCTGAATTTGGGTATGGATAGCACTGCAGGGTAATAGCATTCTCCGAAAACTTTCACGTGAACTTTTCCCTTCTGCCGCTCTTTTTTTATTTGGGATAAATGTATGTTAACAGGAAAGCTGACCAATTTAGCATGTTGACCGGTAATCTTTCACATTTTTTAAGCTAACTGAAAATAAGAGTACACCTTGAAGACATTTAGCCCTTGGTTAGCCCATTGCATATTTTCACCCTTCTTAGGGTACATGAACAGGTCAAACCTCATTTACGTCGTGCGATATGAAGAGTTTACAACAAGTTAACCAATTGCATGTTTTACCCCTTTAGGGTACATGAACGGATCAAACCTCATTTACGTCATGCGAATCCGAAGACTTGATTCTTTTCGTTAACCGGTTACATGTTTTACCCTTTTAGGGTACATGAACGAGTCAAATCTCATTTACGTCATGCGAATCGAAGACTTGATTCTTTTGGTTAACCAATTGCATATTAGGGTGCATGAACGGGTTAAACCTTTTTTATGTCACACGAATCTGAATACTTGATTCTTTTGGTTAACTAGTTGCATGTTTCACCCCTTTTAGGGTACATGAATGGGTTAAACCTCTTTTACATCACGAGAAATTTGAAGATTTGACTTTTTAGTTAACCGGTTGCATGTTTTACCCTTTTTAGGGTACATGAATGGGTTAAACCTCCTTTACGTGACGACAAATTTAAAGAATTGATCTCTTTGGTGAACACCTTACATGTTTGACCCTTTTAGGGTGCATGAACGGGTTAAACTTCTTTTATGTCACGCAAATCGAAGAATATATTTTTGGTTAACCTCTTGCATGTTTTGCCCCCTTTAGAATACATGAACGAGTTAAACCTCTTTCAATTACTAAAGGATCTATTTGGTGACTTGGGAATCTTTAATTTGAATGACTTGAGAGTCTTGCACCTTGTTTGACTTAATAGTCTTGAGTTTATGTGACTTGAAAGTCTTGAACTTATCCGACTTGAGAATCTTGAATTTGTGTGACTTGAGAGTCTTGAGTTTGCTTGACTTGAAAGTCTTGACCTTTTGAATTTGTGTGACTTGAGAGTTTTGAATTTGTTTGACTTAAGAGTCTTTAACTTATGTGACTTGAGAGTCTTGAATTTGTATGAGTTGAGAGTTTTTAATTTGAGTGACTTGAGGGTCTTTTTAGTGATTTGAAAGTCTCTAATTTGGATGACTTGAGAGTCTTGAATTTGTATGACTTGAGAGTCTTGAATTTGTTGATTTGAGAGCTTGAGTTTACATGAGTCGAGAGTCTTGAACTTTTGTGATTTGATAGTCTTGCATTTTGCTAACTTCGGAGTCTTGAAATTTGATATTATTTTATGTTGGCATTGGTTTTGAGCATACTATTTTTTTTTTGTGCGCGGTTGTGTTTAAGTTTAATCTTAAGCTACATACGTACCTTAAGGGAATACAATTCCTTAAAGGATCAAGCCCGACGTAGTTCAAACCGAAAGGAATGAATTATTTTATTGAATTTTTGTCGTTCATAGTTTATACTCTTGCGAGCCAGGAGTAGTTCATTTAATTTCAACTTGAAAGAATGAGCAGTTTAGGCTCTTACTTAGGAGCTTACAAGCAACAATGTTCAAGGATAATAAAGCTTCAAAAATTTTCCATTTACAGGACCAACTTGTACTCCTTCGGTGTCAATTATCTTGTACCCGATCTCCTACTTGAAACGAGCGCGGTCGAACTTTTTTTTTTTTTTTTTTAATGGTCGTGTTAGGCACGCTAGATAACACTTTAACTTCGTTAGGTCTGATGTCTTTTTTCATCCGAGGCTTCCAACTTAGCTAGACGAAGCTTGTGATTTTCATCTTCAAAAGTTTGAAGAGTTTCCTTAAGCTCTATCTCTCGAGTCGAAATCTTCACGTTTTAAAGCTGTCATGTAATTGGATAAAGCTGCTTCTTCTTGCTCTACGTCTTATTTAGAACTAAAGTCACCTTGTTGACCCGTAAAGACCACAATGCGTCTTTTTACTGTTAGCAAGCCATCCGTCTTTACATCCAAGTGTTGAAATGCGCTTTATGCGGGAAGGGATAGAACTTTATACTTTATTTGTATCACCAAGACGATGGAACAATGAGTCTTTCCGTTAAAGAGCTAATGGCTTAGACACATCTTTCTCTTTCTTAATTCCGTTGAAGAACGAGCGTCTTGATTGCCCACTTCCTTTTATTCTATAGAATAATGAAAGTTTGGGATTTTGGCCTCCCCTACTCTTGTGAACACGGAAGGGCGCCTTTTCGAGGTAGATGATTGCAACCTATCGAACACCGAGGTCCTTATGGTAGGTTGGAAATTTTCATCATCATTACCCGCCACCTCTTTTTCATCTTCAAGCTCTAAACAGGAAGTCATACCGTGACTTTCTCAAAGAAATTTGTTGGGAAGAACTCCTCTAAGGTGATTGGAACAAGTGGCTCTTGTTCAAGTAAGTCAACATGTTGGATTTCCTGTTTCTTACTTACCTTTGACCTTTTCTTGTTCTTCGTATGCCTAGGATTTTTCCTTCGGCTTTGTCTTTTCTCGCGATGGACAGGTGGTGACTCGAACACGACTTTGTCTCCTTGGCCTCTAACGAGTGACAAAGGTCCATCCCTCTTGATCTTCATCTAGAATATCTACAATAGGATTGACTTCCATATGAGGTGCTTGTACCGTTAATGGCAAGATCATTGGTTCCAGATTTCCAAATTGAAGTATAAACAACTCTATTTTTGTAACGCCCCCAATCACCATTACTTAATAATCCCCTAAGTAGAAAATATTAGGTATGGTCGCAGCGGAAATTGACGATCGAAGGCGTTATCGTCGCCGTAACAATAGGACCAGGGTAAGTGAGTAAAATAAAATACCATTTACATTTGTAAATGTAGCATGTTGGTTGAGTCCCGATAACGATGAATATTTGCACCTCCAGTAGTTAAGCTACATATCATATTTAAACAAGACCCAAAATATAATTTAGTGGCTTGTCTGGCATATACTTTAATACAATCTCACCTACTTGTTTAACATGAGATATTTCACAAAATCCAATGATTTCCCAATCGACTCCAAGCCACGATTGAGGTGAAATCACTGTGAGCGTCTAGACATCTTTAGAACCATAAATACAACTTGTCCAGCTATGTTTTGCCTTCGTCGAACTTAGTAGACAATTGATTGTTCACTAATGTCTTCCCTAAAACAAAAACAATAAAATATTTCGAAGAATGAGTTGAAACTCGGTTCGAACATTCCTGCACAGATCAAATTGTTTTGAAAATATTTTAATTGAGCGCGTGTATTTCAATTCATTTTAGTTCGAAATCGGGGGAGAGAATATGAATAAAACTTGCTTGCTGGTTATTATCCGAAAGTCGAAACCCTTGTAATTGATGCGATCTATGAATAAGGTGCACACCTCCTGGGCCGACCGAGAACCCGAGTTAAAGCCGCGTAGGTGAAATTGAAGGGCGTAAGCCCCGATAATTGATAATTGTTAATTGATCGGGGACCACTTAATTAGGCGACAAAACTTGATTTGTAAATAATTCATTATTAGTTATTTATATAAGAAATGTTGAGATTTGCTTTGAAATATGTGAATTTTCGAAAGGTACGAGGCAATGAACGTACTTGGACTGAAAATCTTTGTTTCTCTCCCTCATAGAAATTGAAATTACAGCTAGTCGGCAACGGAAGTGGGCTCAATCTTGTTTCAAATAGATTTACGTTGTTAATAACGTTTCTCTTGAATTTCAATAACTGAATTTGCACAAGTGTTTGCAATTTATTTCATTTTCTTTATTTATTACGTAATCGATAGAATTA
Organism: Talinum fruticosum; assembly: GCA_021018815.1. NCBI lineage: Eukaryota > Viridiplantae > Streptophyta > Magnoliopsida > Caryophyllales > Talinaceae > Talinum > Talinum fruticosum. The sequence goes on from JAITYX010000109.1 coordinate 1,208,273, forward strand.
AGATTTTTATTACTCAACTCTTATTGTGTTACTTCCGTCTAAAAATATTATCCATAAGACCTAATTTGCGCAAGAGATTTGTTTAAGCTAATTATTGACGTTGTACACAATTTAATCTGTTACTCCACTTAGATCGAAAGACTTTTATTTTGGACTTCTAATAATACCTAACTATTGTAATTTGTTTAGCATACAAAATATATGCTCTCATTACTATTGTTATTATTCTTCTTCTTATTCTTATTATTATTTTTAACTATCCCTAATTCGATTAGCTTTGCCAACCCTAACATCACTTCGAATCCTTGCCACTAACTCATTTTTAACCTCACCTCCTATAAATTAATTTAATTTGCTCAAATTCCACATATGCCGTAATACACATGCTTTAGTTTAAGGATATACGCATCGTTTTCTCAACAAAGTTCACATTCCCAATCACAATCAGGTGCACTAAATTGCCCAAATTGCTACATGCCTTCAACACAAATTATTATCCAACTTCAATCTTCGTACACATTTTTCTTTCTTTTGCTCAATTGTAGCCAGTTCTAAAATGCAACGAAACCATCAAATTACTCAAGATTCACATCAATATATTCCCAATTCAATTCACTAAATCACAATTTCACAAGAGGAATCACAATTCATACACAATGACTCCACCAAAATACCAAATCACAATCATTCAATTAATTCAAAATTTTCCCAATTCAATCTTTAAATTCATACCATAAACACCTTTCTAAATCATATAATTCAATTTTCAACTACAATCAATAGGTAGATAATTAAAGGAGATGAACTAGGGTTTAGGTTTTTTACCTTCAAACCCAAGAGTGGAACCAAGGAGAGGAAAGAGGGATGGTGGCGCGCAGTTGTTGCTCCATGACCACTAGGAAGATCGGCGACGGGCTTTAGCAGCCGGGGCTGCGGTGGCTGGCCAATAGTTGGGCTGCGGCGGGAGCAGGGTAGGCGCATCGCGGGGAGAGAGGGAGAGCGAACGAGACAGACGAGAGAGAGAGAGAGATGAAGGTGGCCTTCGGCCGGCGTTGGCGGCGTCTCGGTCGCCGGAAACGACGCGGACCGGGGGTAGAGAGGCAGGGGAGAGGAAAGCGGAGGAACGAAGCTGGAGATGGAGGAAGAATGGTGAGGGGAAAATGTAAATAGCCCGGTGAGTTTAATCTGGATCCTTCATGATAAAAATCTCCGATTTTTATTATGATTTTTATTATTATTATTATTTCATTATTATTATTATTATTATTATTATTATTATTATTATTATTATTATTATTATTATTTTATTTTACTTATCTTATTTTATGTATCCAATTTATATTATTACTATTATTATATTATTTTATTCAAATAATGTTGTAAATAGATTATACGACTTGTTTTAAATGTAACGCTTCGCTTAAAATATAACCTTTAATAACTTTATAACCATGTATCTTCACATTTATACTCATTATATATTTATACGAATTTCTAAATTTTCTTTTTATACATATTTGTAAATTTATAATTATTAATATGAAATTTTATTAGAGGCCACTTCGTCGCCTTAGTCTGCATAACACACATATAAAAATAATTTAAATATAAAATATTGAATTGAAGTGCGCGCGCTCGATTATGTAAATTATGTAATCGGTAAAATAAATAATGTGGTTTAGGGTTGGGTTGTTATAATTTTGGGAGACCGAGCCCGATCGGACCTTTCCTCTCGATAAGATTGGAATGGTCATGAAAGTGGAGAGTTCTCTAGTTGGATGGAGGTACAATTGGTTTTGGCTATGTCATCCACATCCAATATGATCTTCCCATCTTTAGCCAACCGCATAATACGCTCCTTGAGTGTGATACACTTCTCAAGAGGGTGACTAATAATCCTATGGTATCGACAATATTTTGGATCGAAGTCTTCCCAGCTTCTTTTGGCCATTTTGGCTCGGGAAGTTCAATCACTTTGTTCTTTAATAAGTCATCCAACATTCCCGACAAGTCTAAGTCCGGGAATGGATATTTCTTCTCTTGAAGCTCATTCAAGTATAAGACGTTTCTTTGCAATATCCTTAGAGTATGTTGTCTTCTTTTGCTCGGCTTGGACTTCCCAAAAATTCACACCGGCTCTTTGGTGGAAATATACATTGACTATGTTTTTGAAGACTTAGTATTCTTCTTGTATTCGCCTTGATCCTTCCTTGATTCATACGAGGAGGAAGACTTACTACGACAACTTGTTGTTGTCATTTCAATGTCATAGGCCTTGGTAGCCAATTCCTGGAAAGTCCTTGGTTTTCTCACTTGCGAACGTAAAGTAAATCCCATTCCATGCCTTGAGTACACATCTCCATAGCAGATGCTTCGGACAATCTGTCCTTGCATTCGAGGCTAAGGGCTCTCTAGCGATTGATGTAATCGAGAACTGGTTGCTCTTTCCGTTTCCTTGCATTAGTTAACTCGTCATACTAACAACGCGTTGAGTGCTATAGAACCTATTAAGGAATTCTCGTTCCATCTATTCCCAACTGTTGATGGATTCCGGTTCTAGATCCGTGTACTCGGTCAAAAGCAATTCCTTTCGGAGTTTGAACAAATTGCTTCACCAACCTATCGCCTTCCATGCCAGCATCGCTGCAGGTTTCAATGAAGTGCGCGATGTGCTGCTTAGGATTGCTTTTACCATCGAATTGTTGGAACTTTGGCGGTTGATAACCACGAGGCATTCTTAGAGCGTCGATCTTCTTAGTATAGGGTTTCATGTACATGTGAGACTTGCGAGACCCTTCCCTAATTGATTCTTAGCCTCCTTCGTGATTAAGTTACTGGATTTATTCAAACGACATTGCGAGTCAATGGAGTCTCCTTCGTTCATCGTCGGATTGTTCATCGTGGTTGGACTCCTTATGGGACCCTTCATTGTCGAGCCTTTGTTAGAGGCTTCGGATGACTTTTCTCTAACTTCTTTGTCAAGCTAGCGATTTGCTCGCTTTGAAGCTTGATCTCGCACGTCCTTTTCTACGCTTTCTTTACCAAGTTTCACTAGTGTTTTCCTCGTCTCATTCAATTGTTCTTCAATGTTAATAGCTCATGTCACCATTACTGACATGATGACAAGTGTTAGAGGATTCAATTTTAGATTGAAAGAATAGTGAGTCTTTGGGAGACGGTGGTGTGGAATCCCACCGGCATAACCATCATCTTCTTCACCCAAAAGCATAAAGATAGGGTTGGTGTGAGCTTGTAGTTCGTCCATCCCACGAGGAATCGTCTCGCTTCAAGTTGAAGACAAGAATAACTCTCTCCTTCAAAGTAACATGCGACATAGTTTGATTGACTCCATTGAGCAGGTTGGAGTCAAAGTTTCGAATTGAACCTAGCTGCAATGGTGCAAGCACCGCTTGGTTCCTTCATAGCAACAACGGCAACGACTCTTGCCATACTTCTAGTCATCATTCTACTAGATGTATTGCTAGTATTGGTGGATCCTTGAGAATTGGATCCAATAGTTTTGTTCTTTGAAGATTCAACAACGGCGTTCTTGGGAGCCATGTGTTCTTCAAAGGTATAGAGTGTTGCTTTGTTTGGAGAAAGAGATGAGAGGCAAAGAGGTCCCACCGAGCGTGCCAAAATTTGTAAACACAAATTTTGAGTCTAAAATAAATAAAGATAGTAAATTAGGAGACAAACATAATTTGTATTGATTTTTGTTGAATGAGTACAATCTCCGTATTGAATACAATTGATGTAATCCTTTGATTCAATCTCCCGTAACTTGAACGATTTGAGGACGTTGTAGCTTGATCTCGAATGTTGACGTAAAGCCGGATGATGAACGTTGGATGGTTCTTGATTTGGATGTGCTTGAGAGTCTTGAATCTAAATTCTTGAGTTTGATTTTTGAACAGATTGTAGACTTTGATCCTTGACACTTGGTAGGTGGATGTTGTTTGCGATCCGAGCATTGGATTTTACAAATGTCGAATGTTTGTGAAAAATGAGGGGAAGACCTCTATTTATAACTTTTTGGAGATAGGGTTTGAGTTGGGTTTTGGGCTTGGGCCCATAATTTAATAATTATTCTTAAAAGAAATATTTATTAATTACTCGTATCATCAATGACACGTGGCAACTTCTAATAATTTCTTTCGATTTTAATTTTAAAAATCTCATTTTTTCACATGACGACTTGTAATAGATTGAATAAAAATAATTTAATTTTTCACGTGACGACGTATAATTAACTAACGATTTTTTGCCTCTTACAGTGTCGTTGCAATAAACCAATCAACCAATCTAGCATATCTTCAATTCCCATCCACATACACCTTGGGTGCCGAGGAAAACCAAATTTTGCAAATTAAATATAGAATGAGATAACTTGAGCCTCTCCAATCAACATCCCTAACAAATTTCTCATATCCCCCAAAGCTCATATAGTGAAGTGAACAATGATATAATGAAATAATCACGCTGAGTAATATCCCAAAAAATTGAACATTATAAATTAACCTTTAAAATAAATTAGCCCGCTGAAAAAATTATAAGTACAAAAATGCACAAAAATTTCAAAATTACTAACTATATCAAAATATTTAAATCGAACAAAACTAAACTAAAAAACCAAATTAAATAGTAACAATTTAGAAAAAAATTAATTAAAAAACGCTAACTGTATACTGAAAACTACAGACATACTGGAATTTGCCCTAAGAAGGCCGTCATGAAAGCCTCCGACAACATCTGGACTGCTAACATAAAACGAAGACGCATCAGAAGTTATATAGGCCCAAATTTAAAAAGGGGAAGGTCAGAGAGAGCAAGAGATGAGCAACTCATGTACCGAAGAGCAAGCGACAATCAAAGAGCTAAAAGTTTCATAGCAATGGCAGCGAGGCCAAGGCACCCCAAGAATGTACCTGGAGATCAGTAATATAATATGTGAATGATATCATGTCAACTGTCAAGCGAACAATTTTCAAGCTATGGGGGCGATTGACGCTCCTTATAAGTGGGATTCTGCAGTAGTTTGTCTGATCAGTTTGAGACTTGGGGTAAGGAGATGATATAACTAAGGGGGTTGGGGTGACCGTAAAGAAGAAGAAACAAGTAGAATAAGGCTGAAGATAAGCTAGTAAAGAAGCATAAATCATGTTTGTGACAGTTATTTGCAACACATTAAACTCCACCTCTCGCGAATATTGGCCGTGACCATCATAGTGAATTCGGGCCAACTAACATAATTAAAAACTTGAATACTATTTTTTTTTTTTTTTTGTAGTCAGATTTGCCTATAGTTATTAATGACTTTTTACAATAAAGCAAGGGTATTTTAGTTCAAAAACCTTGTAAAATCATAAAAGAGCATTGACTTCATATACAACATAGACATAGATAAGCATTATCCCAAATGAAAAAGATTTCAATGACCATGGATAATTTTCGACATATATATATATACATAATTTTAGTTGATAAGAACATGACACATTTTTTTTAAGAAAGTAAACTTCATTACTAACTAAAACACTTTTTACACATCAAAAGCATCTAATAAGAGAGTTACCTTTTAAAAAGGGTTCTCTCTTACTAAACCTTAATTCTCTGTACAAAATTGATCCCAACTAGTCGTATTTTTTGTTCGATTGAAAAGAGAACATTCTATTTCTAACTACCTCTTTGATCATGTGGCTTGAGTGAGGCATTTGGTTGCTTCCCCTTAAAAATCTTCTCATTTTTGTCCTTCCAGATTCGGTAATGCACAGCAACAGTCACACAAATCATTAACTTGCTCTGTATTTTACGCTATGTATTTTGCTTCAATTTCCTATATGCCAATTCCAGAAATCAGTAAGGTGCCACAGTTTGATCCTGCTCCATATGTTCTCCCTAACAGCCTTGGCATGTTTGCATTAAAAAAAAAAAAAAGATGTTCCCTTGTTCCTTCTCCTCAAAATATATATATATATATATATATATATATATATATATATATATATATATATATATATATATATATCGATAAGTGCACCCACCTTCTGAGCCCTATCTCAAAGGACTGACTCGGCGGGGGGATTTCAAGTTCACTATTTCACCACACAAATTCCTCACATGAGGAATTTGGGGGGAGGATTTCAAGTCCACTATTTCCACCACACAAATTCCTCACATGAGGAATTTGTGCTCCCTAGAATCGAGGGAATGGCCAAGCTCCCTAGAATCGAGGGAATGGAAATATGGCCACTCACCGCTTGACCTCAATGCATAGTAGTCTAGCACTACAATGGAATTTTTAGCATACGTTGGACTGCAACCCCTCTGCCCCCTCCCCCAAAAAATACCAAAAGACATAAAAGAAAAATATTAGTAATAGGGAAAGAGAAAAGGTGGGGTTCTCACTTCTCAGATTGCTGAGACTCATTAAAAAATCTCAAAAACATTAAAAATTTTCATTTTTTAAATTTTAAAAGCATCCAATAGGCAGCAGAAGGGCTGGACTCCAGAAGATGAATCTTAAGGAGATGAAAATTTATATATTTATTAAAGCAAAATTGCGGTCCACAATTACATATGACATCTTTCTCCAAAAAGGGCGGGAGGCTAAAGCACATATACAGAATGAAAAATTACATGATTTACAGCCATTTTCTACCTATGCAAAAGAATGACATAATTGAGATACTGTCAAAAATTTACATCTCGAAAACAAAATTTTCGGTATGGAGAACATCCATCCATACGTATGCGGTTGACTCAAATTACAAAGTCATTCGAGTTTTTCAAGTACTTCCAGTCTGGTTTTTCTTTTCCAGCCTTTCATGTAAGCAACAAGATTAACCAGCCCTACAACTTGACTTTTGCGGAATTCCTGTCAAAAGATTTTTAAAACAACTCCATGTAAGATAATTGCATGACTCATGAGTAACTGATTTGATATTTGCATGGCAAACATCAGTTCAGTTATCTGACCAATTCATAGGAGAAACAGATGGTAGACCCAAACTAAGACCTCGACTAGAACGACCGAATCTGACCCAAACATACAAACAACCCATTTTACTTGCCAACCCATTTGCTAAGCTTGTCTCTTCTCTTCTTCCCTTACACTGTTTTATGATATCATTATACTCACAAGAAACAGAATTTGCTAATTGAACACAAAGGAGAATCATCATTACCGGGTGTGCTCGTGCCCAATGCACAAACTCCATTGCTGGAAGGTAGTAGGCCTACACAAAGAGTACAGGAAAAACTGTCAAACTGTTAACAAGCAACAATCATTTAGAATAAACTGCATTCTCAGTCCTTACCTTAATTAGTGTTTTTACTATTTGTAGTTTTGGTTTTACATCTTTAGAAACAAAGTGCTGAAGACCATTAATCAACACCTGTAGAAAAGAAAGTGGAACTCATAAACAAACCTAGAAACATAAAATGGCAAAATAATACTTCTGAAAATCAGTCGACAAAAACCTGTAGATCCAAAGACATAAGAGCTCGGCCTTCATCAGTACATCTCTTCACACGTGATAAGCCCTCAACAAGTGTTTCCGCAACTATTTCAACTCCGTATTCCAAAAGTTGTTCTTGCAACTGATAGTGCAGAAGATATCCATAGATCAGAGCACGCCAATGAATTACTATGATTAAACTGACAATTTTCCTTTCAAACTCCAAATATGTTCAAGTCCAAGCAGTGACTATGGGCCAGAACTTTTGGGTGGTTAGTAGGTGAAATCAACACTCACTCACACTCAACAACTCTCAACTACACTCAGCTACACTCACCCACACTTCCAAGAAAAAATCATACTCACCAAGAAAAAAACTACACTCAGCTACACTCACCCACACTTCCAAGAAAAAAAGTCATATTCAACCACATTCAACCACACTCACCCACTCCTTAAATTACAAAAAATCGGCAGTCAACAACTCTCGACCACACTTCCTAATAAAAATTCAACACTCAAGCACACTCACTCACACTCAAGCACAAACCACACCACTTTAACCATCCAAAGAACAGACCCATATATCAATTCAACTAAGTGGTTATCAATGTTTGGTTGTGAACTTGATGACATAGGGACTCGGGTAGAAGCATAACAGGACACAGTTGAAAGCTCAACATATTTAGATGTGAGAGGGGGAGGGAAAGAGAGAGTGTGTACAGTACATGATAGAACAATTGGCAGGAGGGAATAAAGTTATCAGCCTTTCCACAGAGGGAAGAAAGTTGAAACAGAATAGAACTCCTAAACAAACCAACTCTTTTTTTTTTTTTTTTTGGGGGAAGTCGATAGCAAGGGAATGTGAGAGAAGGCAGAAGAATAGCAAGAAAGAGTTCAACGTGGACATAGTTGAATACTCCTCAAAACAAAAGCATAGACTTTCTTAACGGACATGATGAATCCATGACCAAGCGGAGGGACACGGAGGAAGCACAACCCGTTGTCGCTCTCCAGAACCCCATGTATGCAATTACCTTGTGATATGCACTCTACGCAATTACTGTGCTACCAACAGATCAAACCCGTGCTCCCAAACAGAAGGGAAGTGATATGCCCTCTATGCAATTACCTTGTAGAGAAAAGAAAAGCATATAAAATCCTTCACATTCAACTCCAAGAGGCAAAACAACCAACAAAGCCTTAGGTTATGGAAAATTAAAAACCAGAATTGTGCATCGTTCCCGAACAAAAAGACCCAACTATTGTAGCTTCAACATTATCAATTTGGCCTCAAATTTACAGACACAGGGCTCAGTCATTCAAAGATAGCTTCTGTCAAAATCAGCCACTGCTAAATGGACAGAACATGGAATAGTCACCTAGTCTGGGGAACACTTGAAGTCAAGAAATGTCAGAATCAAGATATACTACTTCATTAGTGCTCGGATCAACAAAGGTTTTTAAGTACCATTTGGAATTGCAATTCATTCTGAAACTAGTTTCTATTAGTAGACCATAATTCTGCTTAATGTCCAAAATAATAGTATAATACCTTACTCTGGAAGCCCGTATGTTTTCCTCTTCCAGGCAAACAATTCACATAACATCTCAAGCAGCAAGAGAATTGATGCCCAAAGGATGTCTGAATTGTTAACCTTTTTTAAATTTTTTTGTCTAATTCCAGTTTAATTTGTTGTATGAGAGTCGAAGCTAGTCACTCATTCCATGGAATTGTGCAAAGCAATACCAATTGGTCCCAACCGTGAAGGCTGAAGCAATCTATGGATCTAGGGGGTGAAGCTGATTGGGTAACCAAGGAACAGCTCATTGGCAGGGCCTGTATCTCTCCAGCAAGGGTGAGACATATATGCTGGGGAAGAATTCATATTCAGAAGATATGATCAATTTTTGTGCATATTAAGCTAAACAAGTAAGCAACACATTCTTATCAGTTAATTACAATGCAGATTACTTTTCTAGATTCCAATTCTCAATCCCTTTCCCTACTAAAACATTTATTTGTCTTTGTTGGGGTCGTTTTTAGCATTAACATGCAGGGAAGATAATAAAGAAAAACATGGAAAAATAGCACGATGCAATGCACAAAAACAAGAAACTTGACACAATTAAATGGATTTTTGGATGAAAATAATATGAACTTTAGGACTATTAAAAAAATAATACGAATTTTTTATTTGGACATTAGCAGTATGAACTTTTAACACTAAATGTCATAACACCATCGAGTTAAGGGGTTCGGCAGAGGGATAACATAGCAAGTAAAGCCGCTTACATGGACGGCAAATCATTTAATTTTTAACATAATATGTTTTAAAATATTTTTTTTAAAAAAGTTGAACCCACCTTGTGTCAATATGGCTAAAAAAGTCAAAGTCAAATCCTTAACTACGCCGTCCATGTGTAAACAACTTCACTTGCTATGTCATTGCTCTGCTCACAACCCCCTTAATTCAACTCGGTTGTGTTTTGTTGATCTTGAATGAGGTTAAAGTTCATAACGTTAACGTCCAAGAAAAACATTCGTATTATTTTCTTCCAGATAGCCCTAAAATTTGTATTTTTATGATCCAAAAATCATTTTAAAAATTACTAGCAAAATCAGCCGTATTTAAAGATTATTAAATAGAATTATTATGTAAAATTTTGGAGAAACAGACTTATATCAGAACTTGGAGCTAAAAATATAATGAGAACGAAATTTGCCACTAATCATACCTCCTTGTGAATTTCAGCATGAGCCAACCTTGTTGTGTAATATTTGAATTCTTCCAGAAGGAGATCCACATAACTGTTAAAACATGGATTAATATCAGGAGAAAAACCCATTAAATTTTTGAAAAATAAGGGCAAAAAGGAAACTGATGTATATTCAACTACCAAAGTGCTCTTGCCAGACAGTGAGCCTAAGGGGCCCATAAATCTTAGGTTCAAGTCCTAGGAGGAGCAATATCTCTTATGATCGGGAATATTGTTAGGCACTAATAAGCCTTGTTGTGGTTTTTGTGATGCAATCCTCCCCTTGGCCCACAATCTCCCCCCAACAGGGTTAAGCCAGTATTGGGCACAGGTAGGGTGGTAACTTACCATTTCTTCGAAAATTGGGGGAGGGGAGGGTAGGGAAGAAATGTGGGCAGGTACGGGGATGGAAATGGTTGTTCTACTTTGTTCATGGAACATCTTCCTGGACCAGATATGCCAATTTCAATTTTTCATTGTAAGCCAATATAGGCCCTATTCCAATTAGCTTTAACTTACAACCAGAGCTCCTCACAGTATGTTAGAGTTCCTTGCAGTTCCTCTTAGAGCTTTCCATAACTAACTTTACAACTATCAACTTTCCATAACTAACTTTACAACTATCTTAGAACTCCTTACAACTTTGCTTACGAGTTAAAAATGAAACTATGGAACTATGGAACTGGGCCATAGTCTCTTGGAATCGGTCTCTCTCCCGGTACAAATGCTTGCAAAGGTAAGATTACCAACGTTTGGATCTCCTCGGACCCCGTGAAAGTGGCCATACTGAGAGATATTGTTGCATAGTAAGTCAATATAATTACACATTCCCAATAGGGAAAATTTTACACTATGACTACTAAACTTGGTGTAGTAATATTTGCTACCATTTAAAATTTAACATATTAGACCATTGAACTATTAAAGGTTAACAAATGGGGAAAATGACTAAAATGCCCTTATCTTATAATACAACAACAAAAAGTTGCTATTGAAAAACGCCATTTTAATCATCTCACTCCCATTTGTAAACCTTTAGAAGTTCGATTGTCCAATGTGTAAAGTCTAAAAATAATGATACCAAATATTATTACATTGAAGTCCAGACCATTATGTAAAATTTTCCGCAATAGGCATTATAAATGTAACTGAGAATGCTCATCTTTAACAATAGAAGCAACAAACAAAATGCAGACTCGCATACACATTTGGCAGGTACCGGTAGGAAGGTTGAACTAGAAATTTGGGGGGGTGGAGGACTCCATTTATCCTTCTCTTCAGACCTCATCTTTCAGATTTACTCTCTACTTATTTCCCTTCTCTTTTTCTTTTTATTTGTGGAGGGGAAAGGGTGCTTAATACTCAACACACATTACACAGACAAATTCCAGTTACACATACCCATTGTGCTCCAATCCAATCTCTTTGACTTCCCATTTAGCACTTGCAATACGATCAATAAACCTGATAAATTTTTGTCAGGTGAAAGCAAATGAATTTTTATCACCCAAAAAACAGCAGCACTTAAGCTAAATAATTAAAAAAATAAACCAACCGTCAAAGAAACTGCAGGCAGTTTCTCACTATCAACCAAAAAGAGTAGCAATGGGTTAATGACTAATGACACTTCGTATTATTGGAACAGTCATACCAATTATCATGGATGCCTAGAAAAGGCCATTGACTGATCCACGCAGCTAAATAGAGAATGCAACTCATATGGTACATATCCATCATCGCAAATCTTGCCCAACGGATATGGTAAATAAGAAAATAAATATTCATACAACTGAAGAAGAAAGCTAGCAACCAGTAAATCTTGTTTTGCTGGTAGAACGTAGAGACTTGGAGTTTTGTCCCTTTGTTCAGTCAACTTCTTAAGTCATTTAAACCAAATAAACTGCCAGTTCACAACCACCAACTCCCCCTCCAAAAAAAATGAAATAAAAGGAGCAGTGTCGCAAATGTGATCGATAAGAAAAAGGTGGTATATCTCACGTAACAAAAGGAAATCAATAAAATGAAAAACAAGGCCCTCAAGACACACATCTTTGCAAGGGAACAAATTTCATATGACCATATCAAAGCTTCAGAATCTTTCATACAAAGAGCATTATGTAAGAAGCATGCAATGTTTGCATGTAGCTCAGACAGACATCTTCGCTATCTCCCATATGCCACTCTAATCTTGAACTTAAAGTTCAATCATATATACACACACACAAAAGTGACAACGCGTGCCATCTTTGGGTGGGGCTTAATGTTGAGTTAGCACATTGCGATAGGTTGACTTAATGAATGATGAAAGATGATTGGAAGATGATTAATTTACAGCCCCTATGATTCCTCTACTCTTTCATCTTCGTAACCTCTGCATTCAACTACAAAACTAATATCAAGCAAATTAAAAAAGTATAATTAATTATTGAAAGCCTTAAATATATGAGGAGGTGGAATGGCTATAAATAAGATGGCATGGGAGACTTAGATAGTAGGTTTTCAAAATATTTTATTTTTTCCCTTACATTTTTTGTCAATTTCATTTGATCATTCTTCTTCATTTTCATAGGAATTAGAGAGATAAAAGCCCAAAGAACGAAAACAAAGGCAAAATATACTGTCAGAAATCTTCGAGATCTTCCAAAGGATTTATAAGGAAACGTATATGGTATATTAGTACGTTGATTTATAGGGCTATTTAAAGGGCTATAAGCATAGATACTCGGATCATGAGCTTGATCATAATGATCAGGATTGCCATGATGCCAGATGGTAGTTTTCTTCATTGTCTTAGCTTTGATCTTTACCTTGGTCAGCATCCATTATTGCTCACTAAGTTGCTCTCTCTCCTTTTGTCCTTCACTCTAATTAATTGATACCCTTGATCAGTTATTGCACATTATTTATCATATGTTTGGTTCACATAGTTGAAAAACGCATATTATAGATGTGGTATTGAGGTAACCTGGTAAGAAAGATTTACAGGATGTTTATTTGTTTAATTAAGTTCTTTTAAAGGTAGTTTCTTCTCTCGATTCTCTTTTCTGTACGGTATAAGTAGTTATTAGTTCGACTCTTTATCTTTTTAAATTTGTTCTTCTGTTAGTATATTTATGTATTTATTTCTTAAGAAGTAGTAGTTTTTCAATTTGAATTTCCATCTTTATTTGTTAATATTTGGTTATATGAGTAAAATCAAAGTTACGCCTTAGGATTCTTTCTTCTCCTTGATTTATGATTAAAACCAAAGTTGGGGAGCTTAAGTTTAAGTTTGTCAATGTATTTCAACATATTGTAAGTGCGTGCATTTCTAAATATTAATTGTTTATTTCAGTAGTTGAAAATTTTATTTGATACTTTTGGGTCTACATGGTTTTTAGAATTGCAAGGAACCATTTTATCATCACTTATAAGCAATCACATAATATCAACATAAGTTATTAAAAATTCATCCCAAATTTGACTTAAAACATCTATGTTTAAGAAAACACAATTTTACCTTGTTGACAAAATTATAAGGAAAAAAATTATAAGGAAAAATATAAGGACAAAAAATCATCTGTGTTGAAAAGATATAATTTGAAAATAATTTTTTATTCATACATTTATGAGACGCTTTCATTATTATGTAATCTAATTACAATTATTTGAACGTTTTCAATTACAAATCTTTGACGCCAACATTTGGTTTAAATAATGTGACTTATGGTAAGAAATCAGATATTACTATAGGTGATTTGTTTCAATAGCCAATGATAAAGATTCTTAGTTACATAAAATTAATGTTTATTGCATTCTATAATTTCAGGCATTTATTTAGGTATACATAAAAAAAGTCATTTACTATGCCCAGCCAAAAACCAAAAACAATATACCACACTACCATCTCAAATAAAAATTACAGCATTTGATAATAAAGAACTAAAAAATTATTTCACATTTACATTTATTTTAGTCTGTAGATAATTTTATCAAATTTTTATCATTACGCTAAAGAAATGTTGGAACATCATGGGTGTGTGAGTTTATTTAAATCATGATTAATTACATTTCAATGCAATGTTGCAATTAGAGGCAATGCCACTAATCCAAATAATACTTTTAACTAACGGAAGTGCTCTTTTGCAAATTGATAAAGAAAATTCAGTTACAAACTATTGAGAGATAGACAGCAATATGTAATCAAGCAACTAATATTTATGATGTTGAAAACCAAAGGACAAACATGAACTAATATTTATAATGTTTAACAATAGCAAATACAAAAACAAATAAATAAATAGCAAATACTATCAACCAGTAGCTGTTTAGGATAGCTGAATTTATAATCCTCACCTTTGAAGATACACACATGATGAGTGGCAAAGATTTTATGCCGGTACTTAATTTGCATAAATACATTTTTTACTTTATCTATATCACTATGGAACTATCTTCAAATGTCATAATGATAGTTATATACTTATTTTATTTTATAAGTTTTTGCATGGATATTGTATATTAATTTATGACAATTTTATTAAAAATATTCTATATGAAGTTAGATAAAGAAATAGAAGATGTTTTATTCAAAAACTAATTAATACATATAATTTTTAACACAAACATAATAAAATTGCCTGTGCAGGTTTAGAACTAGTATATGAAACTAAAGAGTAGCTAAATTAGCGTCGAATCTCGTTTTTCCTTGGAGAAGGGGTTAAATTAATTTTTCTTAGCATGAATGGTTAAGATTTGAAAATAACCAAAGGAGAAGGAGACAGCTGGTGAAGGCAAGCATTGATACAACTGAATAGAAGACATTTGCTAACTATAGAAGTCATCCACAGAATTTATGTTTAATGGTCAAGTGGTTGATTTGTCTTACCCATCAATGTGTAGAAAAATTCTAGCAGTTCTTCTATGAATGTGCTCTGTAAGATCTGGCACAGTATCAACCTGAGGGAGAGGAAGAACATCGCATTTTTTTCAGCTATACAAAGATGACCAAGAAAAGTTGATAGTCGATCCATCAAAAGGTATCACTGGAAAAACAGTGATAAACTCCATAGCAGGTGGAGAGACACAAAAGGATGTTTAAAGCAATGACTTTTATTTTTTACAAAGTCCGAGAAGAAAGATGGTCTAACTATTAGAGTCCAGACTCCACAGGTGTCCAAGTTTGTCAAGATCTATCAAAATATCACAGCAAAAACTGAAATCAGAAAGTATGGGAGGGTCTGAATTGAAAAATTCAAGATCAATGGAATCAAATTGTTAAGGCAAGGATACAATCCCACATCAGTATATATTTCCTATTTATATAGGTATTTTCTCGGTTTTTTTATTCAGCTTAGATCTTTACAAATCAATATATTTTGGTTCCGTTTCTATATACATCTTCGTCCCTTTATTATAGAGTTCTTGATTGCATGGTTGCCAATGTTAATCAGCAATGTACTTAGTTCAAAGTACTTGTTGAGAAGCAACAGAAATGCATACCAGATTCACAAAAAAATCTTCAACTATGACCGGATTATTTTGCAGGAGTATTGATTGAAGATGAGGCTTTGATCTATGCAATACTCGAGCCACAAATGATATTGTGTCAACAGCAGTACATCTTTCCTGCAGCATTGATATGATATTAGCTAGAAAGATACCAATGCAGGGTGTAACTCTGAAGTTAAAAAGATAAAAATGATATTAAATGATAAAAGAATCCATGTAGTTTGTTCCTTGAGACAGACCTTACTATGTAATGCCAAAGAGAGATATAACTAGAACACATGGCATGTACACGCAGAAGAAATTTAAGCCAGCCTCTATTGCACTAATCTAGTGGGCAGGTACTGGCACACACCATATGGAACATCTGAAGATTCTGAATCTATAAATAACATTAATTCAATTACTCATGCATTCAACAGTTTGCATAATTTTCTTTCTTATTAATAAAGAAACATCTCTGAATCTTTTTAAGTTAAAAATATATATTTTTATCTTATCAGCCATGTCCCTTAGGTGGTTCATTCATCCTTCAGGGTGGTAGATGTACAATTGCTCCTTTTCCTTGTCCAAAATGCTTCAATTTGTTGACTATTAAGTGCTTAAGGTCAAGTTGCTGATTATCTTCATCATGTGCATTCATTCAGAAGTTACAAACGATGGAAAGAAAAATGGTCAAACTGGCAAAAACATGAAGAGGCAAATCGGGGGGTGAAACCCTTAATAAGATTGAAAGTTGAATGGAAAAAGATCATGCACTTTAAATAATATTAAATGAGAGAAATTCAACTCTTGCACCAATGAATAAACACCATAAATACAACATTGCCCCGAACATAGCTCATAGAATTGGGGCATAAGGGTTAAAGGTTGTCCATATTGTAAACAAGTTGTATGGAGTTAGGTTTTGGAAAAGCTATATGATATAAACATGAATTATACAATATTCTTTGGTTAAAAGTTTAAATGGAAAAAAGACAGTATCACCCCCTTTGCTTCTCTAAGTAAGATTGAATAGAATGCTAAGAACAACACAAATCAACATATATGATATCCAGGAAAGACTATCTTTGTGAGTAAATGCTGGAGCAATGATTCTCAAATCATCCACACATACCATTTCTAGGTATGAAAAGACAGTAGTTATAGGCACTTATCCACTGCAAACTTTGACCATTACTCAATTAAATTATCCTTTTCGACCAAACTTAGCCATATTTAGGGGCACTATAGGTTTTATTATCTAATGTGAATACAGATACAGTATATAGGAGAAAAGCAACAAAATCTGCAGACAATGAGTGATCTCCAAATGTCATCACACAACTTTAATTATATAATACAGTATATATAATTACAGAATATTCAAAGAATGCCGCTGAAAGCAGTTATGAACAAAGGAAATTTACCCAACGAAAAATAGTTCAAACTGCAAAGTTCATTTATTTATTTCAGACAATTCATCATCTCGGGTACCCACACTGCATACTTCACAATTTGAAACAATTATGGACGTCTGGCATTCATTTATTTTAGACTGAAAATCTGAAATCTTACAATTTCCAGACAATGGATGGGATAACAACTTTTCACACTTATCCCTGCTCAAAATTTATAGAGGAGACGTAGAAACATAATGCCAACGACAATTATAATCACAGCCTAAATGGACCAGATGGAAACCAACTACATCCAAGCAAAATGACGACAACACTAACCAGTTTATTGGCAAAGAGGCTGCAACGAATTTGGGAACTTGTGTAAGGAGTATATGAATGAAGCTCATCAAGACCGTCTCATCATCCATTTTCTCAATGCAGCAACAAGCACAGCATGCACAATATGGATGATTCCAACTAAGGTTTTCTTTTTCCTTTTTTCTGTTGTTTGTGTGTGTGTTGAGGGGGGTGATTCATCATGCATGTAGGCACACATAGTGATCAGAGAGATTTCCAAAATAACAAATCACACACACACAGAGACACATACAGAAAAAGTTGAAAGCAACTATAGCCAGTGAAAAGAAATTGCTAAGAACCAAAAGTAAACCATGATCTAAAAGGGGACACAACTACACTTAATACTGGCAGGTGTAACATGCATAATAAAACAAAGGGGAAGGAATGGGAAAAAAACAAAGTACTTTAGCAAGCTAACAATAAAATCCAGCCAACAGCATTCCTCATGTTTTCCTCTGTT
This sequence comes from Talinum fruticosum, assembly GCA_021018815.1. Lineage (NCBI taxonomy): Eukaryota > Viridiplantae > Streptophyta > Magnoliopsida > Caryophyllales > Talinaceae > Talinum > Talinum fruticosum. The sequence goes on from JAITYX010000109.1 coordinate 1,226,179, forward strand.
CTGTTTCTTCTTTCTTCATTTGGGGGAGCTGTTAAAAACTTGTTTGCGCCTTTTCTAACACAATGCAATCTCAATTAGTCCCTAGTCAGCTCAATATCCCAAGTCCAGTCATTAATGGATAAATAAAGCCACTTGACGGCTTGAGCAAAGAGCTATCAGTGATTTTCCCTCTAATGGATCCAACACAATGCATAAAGAGAAAGGGGAGGGGATCGCGGAAGGAGGAAATGTGAAATGAGGGTAGAAAATAATAAATAACCCTATCAAGCAAACACCTTGAGGCCAAGAGTGCTTCTGGGTACACTTGTAGGTGTAGGATCCATGTGCGTAAATGATGACGACGAAGATAAAGGCGACTGAGGTTGTAACCATTGTTCACAGCCTTGTGATATTCTGTTCACAGCTGTCTTCAGGCGACCTGGAAACAATGAGAAAGAGCAGTATTACCAAGTGAAACACCAAATGAGACACAAAAAATCAATTGTCAAGGACAAAACATTAGCACCTTCAAATACTAGGGATCTGGAATAAATCAGGCTGCTACCACAATGGAAGAAAAGGAGAGGACAATGACTAAACTGTGAAGAGCAGCAAAATGAATAGAGAACTTACTATTAAGAGAGTCAGCGACACCATTCCTATTTGCAGAGCTGTCCTGATGGCAAAATGTTTCATACACAAAATAATAATAAATTTCAAACAACTGGCATAATCCCTGCAAGAACCAGTCATATTGAAAAAACTTAGAAACGAAACCCCCAAATCCAAAGAGAAACAAAGAGCTGGCAAGAAATTGAAATTTCCTCAAGGCTTAAACAGCATAGTTTACTGAAGATAACACAACATAGAGCAGACTTCACTGGGAAAGCATACCTTAAAAACTCAACATTAATTATTCCTAACTTCTGCATAAGCCTTGCATATTTATCCATGAACCTAATTGAGAATAGATATAGCTGAGTGCTTATTCATATGTCTACATTTCTCAATGACCTTGTGCAAAACACGCAAGAGAGGGGGAGGCACCTTAAAAGACAAAGTGAAGATCCTGTTTGTGTTGTAGCCTCATCATCCCTCCAATGTAAAGAATGGTTACGTGAAAGGCAGGGCTTCGAACTCCGGCTGGGAAGTTGACTATCCTCGTCAATGAAGTCAGCAAGAAGCTCTTCATTTTCATCTTCTACAATAGTTGTATCACCATTTGTATGGTTTGTGTTATTACCATTGGAAGATGACTTATCACTTTGAAAATCTGTCATGCTTCTGTCGTGTCCTACAGATGCCTCATCACCAAACAAGAGTGCCATATGACAGGCGGAGGGAGAGGAAACATTCGTCAAGAAGGGATTTCCACTTTTACGCCAGTAAGAAAATCCACTCTTTCTAGACCCAGTTTCAGCAGATTGTACCACTTTGATAGGACGCAATCGAGTGTTAGTTGAGCTATTGTCTGATGAAGCAACGGAGGGTGCTTCATCACCAACAAGGCCAGCAAAACTGACTACTTGAGTTACATCCGGTGGCAGTTTTTGCCAACATTCCTTATCCAAAACTATCTTAAATACCTGCAAACACAATAAAGGACACATGATAGTGTGCAAAACACCACACTAACCGCCTAGGGATAGTAAATGAAATGGTAGCTAATAAGATCAAATATGGGCATTAAGCAATTCAATGCAGCTTATGATCAATATCAACTATAACAACAACAACTCCTAGTTTTGATCCCACCTTTACAAGGTTTAGGGAGATCCAAATGTAGAAAGTCTTACCCCTACAAGCATTTGTGCTAACAGAGGAGCCGATTCCAAAAGACCCGCGTATAATTCAATATCAAGTCTTAATATTCCTCAGCATATATAATTTCTTAAATATGGTAGCTGGTCGGCACTAACCTCTTCCTTCGCAAACTTTCTTAAAAAAGCTCGAGACCTAATAAGAATGAAGACAGATTGATTGGGTGCCTCCCAACAACGGATAAAAGACAAGAAGATTAATTGAGTACAGATCATAACTTAACCCACCCTGCTTCTATGCATGGTACAGCATGCTTGTGGAGACACGATTAGGGTTTGAACAAAAATCCTACTACAAAGCAATAATAGTATAAAACAAGAAAATAGCTTCCCCATTTGTTCATGATAGAGCTCAAGGTTAGAGTCATTCAGTTTTTAGGAAGCCTTTGTTGGAGTATCAAGAGTCTGACATGCGTGTCTGTGTCAAACTCCGCAATTTTGTCAAAATTTATTTTCTTTTAGCTCACAATGAAGTCTATAAGCACAAAATGAAGGGCTAAGCGCCCATATCCACTTCAAAGTGTTGAGTTTGTGACAATTGAGGTAACATGAAGTTGTAAATAGCTTTTTTTCTTATGAAAGATTGTAAATAGCTAGTGATGCATATTGCCAAGAAAATATTATGGGTTTATCTACTCTAAGAAAAATAGGACATTAGAAATTTAGAGATTTTTATTCAGAGATAGCTCATCTTTTTGGTTATTTTCTTCCAGCATTTTAGCGAGTAATTTCCTTTTTTTTGGACAAAATCAATGTGATTTCATTCCACCAGCAAAATCTCCAAACAGGAGATGTAATTACAAACTGTCATAAACTCCAGCCCTCTCACAAGCTGCAGTCACGAGCTACAAGTTTCTTGCTACATTGGCTTAGAAATCTCATTCTAGTATGAGCAGTAGCTTTAATTTTTTCTATAACAAAATCTATGTCAATTTTCTCCTTCCTGCAAACAATAGCATTTCTGTGAACCCAGATTTCATACATCACTGCAATCATTGTTGTCCTCACTCTCATCTTCTTGCACTTGTCCCACTTTAAATTTATGAGCCACTTAAGAACATTAGGAAGGAAGAAATCCTGATGTTGTATGCCAGTCATCTCAGTATTTCAGCTAGCACATTCTTGCTGAAGTAGCAATCAAAGAACAAGTGAGATTGTGACTCAGGCTGCTTAGAACACAATAGACAAGTATTGTCAAGACCAGGTATGAACACTGCTAACCTCTCTAAAACTTGCAGCCTGTCCTGTGTTAGAATCCAGATCTCAATCAGTAAGGAGGCAGCTTACTGATTTAGCTTACTGCTCGAAAGTCAGCCTTGCAGAAGAGAATCAAGTCATCAGCAAATGCTATTCATCAACAAATGCTAATTGGCACATTCTGAGTGTTCTACACCTTGGATGGTAGGAAACTTGTTGTGATTGATTTTGCAATTTGACATATTTGTTAAAGCCTTCCATGACCAAAACAAATAGTAGAGGAGATATAGGGTCACCTTGCTTTAATCCCCTAACTCCTTTAAGAAAAACCCAAATTTGATCCATTTATGTAGATTGAAAAATAGACATTTCTTAGCCCAACCATAATCCAATTTATGAATCTAGAGGGAAATGCATACCTCTTAAAATCTCCTCAACAAAGTCATGATTCACTGAATCATAAGCCTTTTTCATGTCCACTTTCATGATACATCTTGGGAATTATGCTTCCTTCCATAGCCACTTGTTAATTCCCGACAAAGCATAATGTTATGGATCATTTCTCTAACCAGGATGAAGGAACATTGTGTATCTTCCACTAGACTCCCCAAAACCTCCTTAAGCCTTAGGCAAAGCAGCTTAGAAATGCATTTATTAAGCACAGTGCAACATGCTATTGGTATGAAATCACCAACCTCCTTAGGAATAGGAACCTTAGAAATTAAGACCAAATTAGTATGACTAATCTGCTTCAACATCTTTCCTGTCTGAAAAAGCTCTTCAATAGCTTCTATGACTATGACTGAGCTCTAAATTTGATTCCAGCACTATTTGTAAAAACTACTATTATACCCATCTGGGCCAGTATGGTATGCTGAACAGTACTTGCTTTCTCTCCTCCTTTGTGTAAGGTTTACAAAGTGCTACTTGTAGCTCAACATTTACGATTGGACAGTGTTACAAAAGCCTAATCTCCAGGAGTACTTCCAAGCATATATTAGAAAAAGCTGAGCATATGTTCATTAACAACCACTTTTCCTTCAATTCTAGTATTTCCTTCAGTGAGTGCATTAATATAACATGCTTGTTTCCTTTGTTTGACAGCAGAGAAAAACATCTTTATGCATTAGTCAGCCCATGCTAACCAATCATTTTTACTTCGTCGTTTCATCATGGCAGTAGAATTGTGTAGAGCTAAACAATATGCTTCTCTTACTATTTGTTCCTCCTCCTGTAATTGCACTGAATTAGGATTCAGCTGCAGCCTTTTCTGAATCTTTTCCAGTTTTGCCTTTGAAATTTCCCTTTCAGTATGAATATTTTCAAAATGGGTCCTACGAGCTGTTTGATAGGCTTTCTCATTTGCTTCAATTTCTGGGTTAGCTGCACCCCCTTGAATATTGGGTATCAAGTGCATTCTGAACAATCTGCTGAAATAGAGGGCTTTAACCCACATATTACAGAACCTGAATGTGCCTTGTTGATGGTGGTAGTTTTCAAAAGCAATGAACAGAGATGAGCTGAGTGGTCTGAAATCCCTTCTGGAAGAAATTCAGCTATGACATTAATCTCCAAAACCCAGAGTTGATTCGCCGAACATCTGTCCAGTATAGAAACGACCATGTTCCCACCTTTATGCCTGTTTGACCATGTAAAACAAGCTCCAGGCCACAATATATGAGACCTCACAGTCATGAACACATCTCCTAAAATCAGCAATCTCAGAGACATTAACAAACCGTCCTATTCTTTCTTCAAGATGAAGAACATTATTGAAGTCACCTAGTATAGCCCAAGGGGCCTGCATATCGGCTCCAATTTTCCTCAGGGAATTCCAAAGAAGTACTCTCTTAGTATCGTTGTTATATCCATACACAAAGGTCAAGTAAAACACCTTTGCAGACTTATGTTGAAAGATTTTGCAATGGATGTGTTGTGTTGAAACATCTATAACCACTGATTCATAGTCAACTAGAATTCTACCTCCTGGGTGATAATCCTTATTGTTGAAAAACCTCCAACCAAATAAAATATTGTTGCAGACTCCAGCAACATTGTCTCCCTTTATTTTGTGTTTAACTAGACCAACCACACTAGGTTGCAACTTCCTAAGGAAAGACTTAGTGTCCTCCTATTTATTGAGGCTATTTATGCCTCTAATGTTCCAGCATAGAATACTCAGTGGGGGGGTGTCATGGTCAGCACTCTCATTCACCCCAAGCAAAACAGCATATGTATTCTTTTCAGATATAGGAACTACTCTTTGGACCCCGGATAGAGGATTACCTGATTTCTTTGTGACTTCAATGAAACCATCATTATCAGTATTACCAGTAGAAGTCTCGACCCTGTTGTTGTGTACAGGGACCCATACCTTCTTGGGTGGAAGATGTTTTTTATTACATATCTCTTCTCCATGTCCAAAAACTAGCAGTGATTACATCTTGTTGGTCGCCACTCATAATCCACCCTTTCAGACCTAAGTTCATCCTTCTCAGTGGCATACTCAATAGTATCAGGTAAATTGTCCCCAATTTTGACTTCAATCATTAAACAAGCATAACCCAACTTACTTTTTTCTTGAGTAGGCTTATCAATTTTTAGAGGCTTCTCAATTATGCTGCCTAACTTACTGAGACCTTAGGAGCTCCAATATTTGAAATTAAGTTCAGGAAACCAGACCCAAATTGGTAAACGTTCAATTCTTGATCGATCAATTACAACATCTTCACTCCAAGCTTGCATCAAAACTGGTTTTTTGTCAAAAAAACCATCCCCTTTGTCAATACCATGTCCCTATCCTCAATATTATGGATCTGACCAGAAACATTCCATCTTTGACCGACAGGACATTGTGAACCTTGTATTCTGCCCACACCCTATTCAGAAAACCACTCATGACTTGGATAGGGGATTAGAACCAGCCACACAACAATGGAACACTCCCAATACTCAATTTCCGAAATTACATCCTCATGGACAATTTTAGCGCATTTTACACCAAGAATCTCATCATAAGGGATAAAGAACCTCATCACAAGGGATAAAGTCAAGCGTCATACCTTCATCTTGATTCACCATGGATGCGAATGTTGATGTCACCACCTTGATTCCTACCGTTGAATCCAAGACGGTAGAATTAACCTCTGCCATTATTGTCTCGGAAGTTACTTCATTGACATGTATTGTTTCATTCGAGTTCAGCGTCTCCACTTGAAGCGAGGCTATAATACCACTCCCCTGAGGTGTGGGAGGGCAGCCCAAGTTCATTGGACTAGTTTTCGCACTAATCAGAGCAGTTGATTTCCTGGGTCTGCCTCTTTTCCCCTTTTCCATGGCAGGGTTCAGCCGAGGGTTTCCCAGAGGAGAAGAAGCTTTAACAAATTTAAATAATTTATAATCTACTGTAATAATATCCTGTTGATTACATTACCTTTTAGTTTCCTTATTGTTATAGGATCCTTCTCTATTTAAACTCCCTATTATTATGCATTAGAGAGTCAGACATGAAGTGTGAACGAATTGATTTTCTGAATTTTGTGTGTGAATTCCGGGAGATATCATCAGTAATGAATGCAATCTATGTTACTAGGGCCTGGGCATATCATCAGTAACAAATGCAATATGAGGACCCAGATAATAATATGACGGGGGTGTAGGGAGGGAGAAAAAGGTCACACTTTGTAGATGTCACTCATCCTTCTCAATTTCCTCTCTTCTTGAATTACCCATTCTATGGCAACGTTTTCAAGTACCCATGGCAATAACATCCTCTTATTTTTCTTCAGCATTTCTGCCTCCCTCCCTCACCCAATTCACAACCCCTTCTGCAAAGAAAGAAAAGGAAAACACGAAGGTACAACTTTTGGTATATGTGCGGCATGGCTTTCATGGTAAGAGTTGATAAACTTCCAAGAAGAAAGCCATTAAGGAGATCACCACAATATAATCAAGTGAAATTACAACATAATCTCCAGAAAATACCAACTACACTTCTAACTTTGTAGTCAAACTCAAAGGCCATACGTATTACACATTCTAGTTTCCTTTATGCAGGAAAACATATTCAGAGGCCATATGTGACATAGTTTCCTTTCTGCAGGAAAACATCTTACTACAGAATACACCTGCTCAGGCTAAAAGCTTAGCATGGTTAGATGTCCACTATCTCGCTTCTCACCAAAGAGTCAAATGTTTTCTGTTTATCAATCTTGCAGATTCATTTTATCAATTTTGATCATGCATCATCAATATAGGGCATGTTTGACTTTACACGAAAAACATAATCTATTTAGGTTTTATGTTCGTTTATGTTCCTTTATGTTCGTTTATGTTCGTTTATGTTCTTTTATGTTCGTTTAATTTCATTTATGTTCGTTCGTTTCTTATTTAACAATTCATTTCCGTTCATTTATGTTCGTTTATATTTGTTTCTGCTCTTTTATGTTCGGTTATGTTCGTTTATGTTTGTTTCTGTTTATGTTTCTGTTTATGTGTGTTTTGTATGTAAGTTCGAACAGGCCCATAATAATGCTATGTCGTGCTCTTTGTTACTATTAAGATACAGTGATTTCCCTTACTAGGTCTATTACATGGATCACAGATTTACAGTTCTGATTTTGAAGAATCCTCCTGATAATACCATGACAAAGAAAATGTTAATTGAAAGTTAAAAGTGTTTAGGAAAATCCCACACATAACCAGGGCAATAATAAAACCATAACAGAGATGTAAAAGTAAGAAGATCAGTTGACAAAAAGAAATTTATAAAATACATTTTCCGGAAAGAATAAACAATGGACTTACAGATATATTTTGCTTATGATAATTGCTGTAGTAATTATCACATGCAGCCTTCAATTTAGTTCTCAATTCAGCAGCCTCAACTCCACAGAAAGCTTCCCCAGCCAAGACAAATATGTTCAAATCCTCATAATTTCTAAGGAATTGATGAACGCTTGTTGAGAAAAATGCAGTCGATGAGAGCAATGCTGACACACGACTTGTTGAAAGCTGCCAAATATTTTTCCCTCCCCTTTGCAACAACTGTGAAACTAGACTTGCAGCATCCCTTCGCAGCTCATACCATGGAGATCCCCTACTGGAATTGCCACTATAATCGCATGTGTCATTGGAGTCCACAGGAATAGCACCATTAGCTTCTGGAGTCTCAGCAGAATATATTCCAGTTGCTTGTTGACCAGTAGAAGAGGACAATTCAGATCTCTCAATGGAGGCAACTGGTGCTCCAGTACCCATTCCACGGTCACAACTTTCAGATCCTAAATTCAATTGCTCAACCAATTCTGGTCCCTCAGATATTTCATATTGCTTGTGCATGTTATCTTCTATATGAGAAACAGGAACCTGAGTCAAAAACATCAAAAATGAAATATATTTATGAGACGATCAGAAACAAAATAGCAATTCATAAGTTTGAATGTACAAATAGTGTCAATGCGAATAGGTGGAGTAAAGCACCAGGAATGAGATGATTAAAACTGAAGATAAAGACTGCATCAATTTGAAGAAAAGAATTTATTGCAGCAAAAAATTGCAACATACAGCTCCTGACATGAACAGGAGGGGGGCAATCATATAGCATTGGGTATTTATAGTGTCCCCTTACATCAGTAGACTAACTTAAAGATTTACGTTGTATAGAACACTCAGAACTCCAATTTTCTAGGCTACTGAACAGTATAGGGTTCCACACTTCCATTACAAGACACAAATGGATTATATATGAACTTCAACAACTGAAGAAACATGGAGTTGGTAGATGATTAACGTCATATGCTTAGAAGACACAATATGCTGTTGAACATTGTGCCTTGATAGTTTCTGTTCACAAATAATTGTCTACAGCAAGTTACACTTCGATTATCTTTTAAAAATAGAAGTTTCGCACAAAGAATGCATAGCTCAGACAGCATGAACTGAAAAGGACAAAGGACAACTGAGGGAGGAGGGGGAATCAAGAGCAAATCTCAAGTGAGACTTCATGGATAGTTCAATCAGTCTAATCCTTGTCTAAGGCTGGCACAGGTGCTGCATCCTCCTCCTACATGTTTGTCTTTTGCGCAGATATCCACCTGACTCCTCAAAACGGAGGAATTGATGCCCTATAGCCAAGCAATTTACACTCTAGCCAATCAACATAAAAGATGATGGATCCCTAAACAACACTAGCCCATGGGGACACCTTCGGCTAGGTCTAGGGAGATCCTGATGTAGGCACATTCCCTGCAAGCACAGAACCTACCTCGAAGAAATAAAATAAGAGAACAGAGCCATGAATCAATTAAAAATCCTCAATTTTAAAGGGTTGAATGCATCCTGAAGATGCTTTTGAGGACTGTGGAGATTTCAGTTCAAGGGTTCTCTTCATTCTATTAGGAAGGAGCTAATCCTAATGGAAAAAATAAAACTACAAACTTCACAAATTATATGTTACCCAAGGCAACCTCTTTCTTTTGTTTGTTCTTTTTTGTGTGTGTGTGGGGGGGAAGATCAAATCCTAAGTAACAATTATGGTAAAGCCAAAAATATCAAAACTTGTCAGTACTAGTCAGTACATTAAGTGTTTCTTTAGCCTGGCCAACAGCTTGACCACTTGACAGCACGGGAACCCCAAAAACAGTATAGATAATCCTCACCCATCATAGATGCTAACTAGAAGGGCTTCCTTGAAATAACGTATAAACATGAAAGTAAATAATAACCAAGTATTCAGAATCTAACAGATACAAAGCTATTAAAGCCACTGAACTGGAGAAGACATGAACAACTTTGAGAGAAGATGAACCAAATGCAGTCCTCCATCCCCTTTCACCTCCCCCCAAAAGAATGAGGAGTGAGCAACTTTAGCAAGCATACTTCCAGATATGCTCCAGATTATTTTTCCTAAGCTTATGAACTCTTGGGAGCATGTGCTTTCACTTGCCAACTATATATTTTTGTCCTAACCATAGTTACTAGGAACGCTCCATCCCTCCCCCTGATCTGCGTCCAGGGAACAAGTGATCCAAAGCTAAATTAGACTAATTTCTGCAAAAAGCAGCAATCTGCGTTCCGGACTAAACAATCTGGGAAGCTTTCCTGGTAACTATGGTCCTAAGTGTATTTGTTATATAGACTATGTTAATATATTTTTGGTGATGTGGCTTCTAAGAGCATGTGCTCCGGGAGCATGATATATCATCATTACAATCCTGACTTTGAAAGCAAAATTAATTTTTTTAAAGTTGTATAGACAAACAGACACAAACAAGTAATCCAGAACTGAGATCATGAGAATGAGATATGCAGGGAAGGGTAAGGTCAATAAGAAGCAACAGTGACATGATAACTGAAAGAAAAAAAGCCTAAAGAAGCAGGTAATAACAAAATTAAACACCAGTAACTGGAAATTAGTATTTTACCTTAATTTTAGGCTGGAAGCTCATAATTGCATAATATGAACACATCAGCTTAAAAAGTACAGCTAAAATTCTTAGTAAACAGAGTCTGAACTTAGATTCTGGTATTTGAAGACACAGGTCACCATACGTAAGTCTGGAGCTGAATCTCGAGCAAGATGGTAGCATATCAGAACTTCGGCCACAGAAAATACAAACACACAAAGGACTTAATGAACAGCACTTGCCTAGTTTGGAGACTCTGAATATCCTGATCCTGCCAAAATTAGTCAACCAAATCAAGCTATCAAAAGTCTTTAATAAGTAAAATGCATCTAAGTGAGAAAAGCCGCTGAAACAGAACTAGTGATCCAAAGATGCCCTCGAATAAGGGAAACAAGGGAGAGGAAAGCAGTAATGATGCCCTTTAACAAGAGAAAATGGAAATAAATGCCACAGAGGTGACAAGAATCTATCAAGAGCCTGAAGCAAAAATATAGGCTACAACAAAGTAGTGTCATATAAAAACACATCCAATCTGGAAAACACGTGCCAGCTCCTCAAATACTGCCACTAATTTTGTTCGCTAGAAGCTGAAGGCCTTTCAACAAAGGGTTTACAAGGCTCAGGAGCATCACATTCAACTGGGGCTGTTTACTTTAAGACAGTTATTTGGATTCTCAAAGAATTAGATGAACAGTAACCAGAAATAAAGATGACTGCTGTAGTGTTAAAGGCTACTAAGAATCTAAGCACAATCTCCAACCTTGCCCACACAGGTGATTACCTCTAGTAGTGCAATTTTCAGCACAGAGTGAGTCTCTGAAAGCACTTCCTGCATAAAAAAACTTCGTATCTTTTCAGCAAGACCAGAAACGTCCCCAATTAACGCATAGGCATCAATTACCTGCAAAGGGTGACAAAAAATACAAAGTTCCATTAGACTGCACATGTAGCAAATTTCTTAAAATAGGAGTAAGTCCATGGTCCATGGATTCAAAATGACGCCGGTCTATGATGAAACTGCTACATTGGAAAGGATCTGAAGTTGAGTGAACCACATTTTCACTCCGCTACAACCACGATTAGCTATATCATTGCCACCCTGTACAGCAATCCTGACCGAAACCACATTTTTGAATCCTTGGACTGGTAAGTAAAAAATGTTATATTCTAACTTAAGAGGACACAAGATTCTATCACAGCAAGTAAATAATTATTTCAGCAGCTGTTAGCCTGTAGATTCAGCTTGATATTTATAACAGTTCCAAAACACTACACTTTAATTTCACTGGAATAGAATTGTAAGAGTGTGCAGACTTAGACTTACGGAAGAAAAATTCTATTGGTGGTTAGCAAGATGTTTTATGCCAATTCAGAAGCAACATTATAAGTAACAGGTCATAAGGATATAAAGAAGAAGAATATGTTGAAAAGTCACCGTTAAATTTTTCAAGGCAAAATAGAATGTGAATGATAGTAGACATATCAAATATGAATACTTGGTGTAAGCAAGAGTTTTTTTGTGTTCCAAGCTGTGAGATTTGAGATATTGAATGAGAAATCAGAAGCTGAATAGAATTAGGAAAGAATATATTCAGTAAGGATAACAAAGATGTGCATGATAAGGCACCATAAGGACAGTTCAGAGGGAAGAACTGAAATGTGAGAGGTGATAATGTGAGAAAACTAATGAAAGTTTTCTGACTTTCTGATTCAAAAAGTTAGGAAAAGATCAGCAGGTATAGAAAGAGAGTCATCAGACACTGATCTAGAGAAGAACAGTAAATACCAAAAATAGTAAATGATTTTAGTGTGTGACAATATAACTCATTTTCTGTTAATGTTGGACATAGGAGTATTGTAATTCATGTACTGATAGCATGTGGAAAGGCCAGATCACAATATATTCAGCATATTCAAACTTGCTTGGAGTCCAATAGAAATATTTCTGCTTCAATATTTGAGGGCAGAATTCCCAGATATTGACCTGGAGGTATTCACCCTGGATGGCGTGTGCTATTAGTTTAAGGCAAGAGTGCATTCCTAACAGAACAGGTTTCAACGCATATTTTTCACTATCTTATATCCAAAACAATGATTTGCCTACAATGGTTAAGAGCTTCCATGAGAGAAGGAGATGAGATGCCTACAAGCTACAAAAAATGTGAAGTCCACAATCTTGATCTTATATAGTTACATAGCCTTGAATTATTACCACTGGAGCGACAAGTTGATCTTCATTGGTCAAATTAATATAGCTAATAAGTTGAAAACACGTTAATTGAATCATATGAAACGTTTTTGCTCAAGAAAAATGCTATTTTCATTGTAAAACTAAATCATCTAAGAACAGCAATAATCCTTCTACTTCGAACATAGCACTTCTTATTAACACTTTGGACTATAATATTCTTACACAAATACCTAAGACCATGAAAAGCATGGGATACAAGTTAATTTATTTATAAACCTCACTTAAGACAGGCTGTGATCTACTGAGCAAACCTAAGACATCCATACCCCATGACGACCCTGCCTCAAAAGAAGGGGGAAATATGAACAGGAAGACAAAAATCTGTCAAACAAGCAGAAGGGGCTTCCAAATTGGAACTTGAAGCAGAGGTCTTTTGCTTAGCAAGGTTTTCTATTTCAAACCATGAGGGTGGTCTGTGCTCACTAGTAAACATTTCTTGGAAGAACTAGTCATGCAAATTATAGTTTGAAACCATGGAAGGAAGACAAGCTATAAAAATCAAAAGTAAAGATTCCAAGATTATGCCACACAACGGAGGTGGGGAATGCAACATGAAGACTTCCTAGGTTGTTATCCAACCTTGTATATTACGCACATCATAACAGAACTCCTATTAAACGATTCGTTTAACCTTGTGTACAAAGCGTTTTCAACTTCACGTTCACATGATACACTCATCAAACAAAAGTTCATGTTCACATGACATGTCTAATGAAAAAGCTTCAAGCAATTAGCTGCCAAGTATAGAGCAGTAGACCACAACAAAACCCTTCTCATCAGAATCAAACAGGTAAGGCAAAACGAACACAAAATGAGATTATCTATGCTTTACTGACTCCTAGGTAATGTAATGCAAGAACAAAATGAACATATACATACAGTAATATACTTCTCCTCTTTGAAAACCTGGCACACTTGCAGCAACAAAGAATCTAACTTCTGAAGGGTATTCCCAAGCCAAACCTGTGGATAGATAGAAAAGGCACATATCATAGTTGAGCATGAGCGAAATACAAATGTGTGGACGAAAAAGGTGTTACTGAAAACAGATTATCACAGGTCAGATCACAATGAAAGTAAGCATCACGAAGTTTCAAGAGGGTACAACTTCCAGGAAAAAATAAATTATACAACCTTGTGAAAAAAGAAAGTTAATCATCCATACAAGTACTGTGTGACTGTGTGAGAGCTAGTGCATGTGTGTGCACAGAGTGTACTTACTACCAAGTGACATATCAAGGCAGAGACAGAGAAGAGGGATGTCATGGGCCCTCGGAGGCTCAAGATGTGAGGGTAACCCTAACCAGACCCTCACCCAGCCCCTCCACCCTTCGGTCTACCATTACTGGCTATCAGTGAGCTAGAAGAGGAATAGCAATCCCTGCTCGAAGGTCAAACAAAAAAATCATGCGAAAAAAAAAATTATACATCAAATCTCTTTTTATTAATAATCTCCACATTTTTTGGTGGACATTACCAAATAGTCTACTACCAGGGACACATTTAAAGAATCCAAATTACACAAAAAGGGAAATAGGTATCAAACAGGTATCTTGAAAAGTAAGTTTTTCTTTTTTTCTTTTTGGAGGGGGAAACCCCCATTTCAAAAGATTTAATGTGTCAGCTCAACTTCTCAAGTTTCAATAGCCCAAATGTTCCCTCACCGACTTCACAAGCACCACATAAATAAAACAAGCTCTCCAGTCCTATTCTCTTATGGCAATCTCATCAACTACATTTCATGCATACAGTTCCAATAACTGAGAACAAAAATGTTATTACTTTGGTAGAGGTTAAGCATAACACAGATTGCAATAGTGCCAAGTCTTGAGTCTTGCACCCAGTAAATTTATCATATCTAACTAAAATCAACATTTATCCAATATCATTGAACATGGAGCACATGAAATCATAAGTTGTCCAAGGAAATTTTAAAAGTCGAATGATAAGCAGCTTTCTCATCATTCACAATGAAAGAGGACAAACAATCATGTTTATTTAACAAACACTAGCCATGGAGAAACCCCTTACATCTCTAGGAAAATTTTTCAATAATAGCAAGCCTGTATTTACCTCAACATCACGGCTCATTTCTTGTACAACTGAAAGCTCTGAATAAGTATCTAGAAGCTGCAGATATTCAGAAAGTACTTGAAATGCCTGCAGTTCAACAATATTCAATGAGAAGCTAGCGTCTTCCCTGTGAAACCCATACTCTAAAATCTACGAAAAGACAAACAGGAGTGATTCGTTGATGGAATAGCCATCTAGTTGCAATGGAATAGAATGACACCTATGGAGAAATCAACCTTGCAGAAATTCCCTTCTTCAGCAAGGACTTCAAGCTCTTTTTGCATGCTGAGTGCATGAAGTACCTCTGTCAATATTGCAAGCAGATCCTGTAAAGTTGTTCCACAAAGCAGGAGACTGAGTATCAAGGAAATTAGGCTGTTTCTTACTCAATTTGCCAAAATAAAAGGACCAATTTCCAAAAAATGGCTAACATATTAAAAATTAACCCTGTCCATAGTCGTCAATCACACTTCAATATTGTTAGCAGACTGCAGCTCTGCCAAACCCTGCTGTGAATTTGCTTTCCCTGCTCACTCTACTTCTTCAAGAGTAATAGAGCTCAAGAAAAAGGCAAATACATTCAATTCCCTTTTCAAAAAGCTTCATGAATTCCAGTTCCTAGATTCTGCTACAGGTACGTCTCACATTTATTCCCCTTTTTATTTTACACATATTATCAGAACTTCAATTGTTATTAGTGTAAATCATGTTTATGGGGTGCCTTCTGACACTAGTTGTAGGACGCTCCGAAGGCAACTCCTACAAAGGGATAGATATAGGATGCTTTGAGAGCAATTCCTACGGAAAGGGGTGGCTCACACAAAACCAGTCAATCTGGAACTAAAATTCAATATCAATTCTCATTCATGGTATGCCTTCTCTAACTACATAAAGGGGTTTATACAATTAAGAGATTACCTAATATTAGGAAACCTAAACATAAGATATAGAATATAAAAGGATAGAAATATATAACCTAATATTATCCTAATGGACTAGGAAACTAAATCTCGATAAAATACTACTAAATATCTTTATTTTATCTATCTTAAAGTATGTCAATAATAAACCTAAGAAAATAATAAAAATAATAAATATATTTCACATCTGCTAATATAGAGATATATCCATATCTTCTAATCTCTCCTTTATTCTTATCTTGCATCATTCGCCCCAGATCGACCTCGAGTTTTGAAATGAAGTAAAATTGGGGACAAAGAAGATAGAATTTATTCAACTGCATGATAGATTTTCTGAAATTCAACCCTTAAAATATTCTTCCATGCTAGTAATCTTTTAAACATTGAATGAAGTTCAATTTTCACAAAGAAGTCTTTAGGAATGAAGTCAACATTGTCAACAACTCCTTGTGGCAAACTAATGTCTTCTAGCAAGAATCTCAAAACAGTCTCTACTTGCACTTCCTTTCAACTGGTTGCACATCCTCTTTAATGACTTCCCTTGAAAAAGCTTCATCATCAATCAATATGTAGAGTGGCTGCTTAGTTATTAATTGCCTCACCCACAAAATACTGAGAGTCAACTTGAGGAGCATCATTGTTTGAAACATTGACATTATTGTCTGCAATTTGTGTCTTTGTCATTTGGAAATCTTCTTTGCTAGACTCCTCAAAGGTGTCCTTATCATCCTCAATGAAGGCTCGCCTATAGCATGCATCATGGTAGGTTGGACATTCCTCCAAATAATAAGTTGGAGGTTTCCTAGGAAACCTGGGAGTTGAATGTACATAATTCGTGGGAATCCGCCAAGGTATCAAAGGAGCTCGAGGAGGTTTATAGTCTAACATATATCTAGGAATGTAGGGTCTGCAACCACATATAAGCGCACTAGAAAAATAGAGATCCAATTTACAGCAACTTTCATAAATTTGATGCCCTTGGAGCCTGCATATCCTTGGAGCCTGCAGAAAACATACGCAGCATCTTCATAGGAATAAAAATTCACTCGAGCATGAAGATCACCCATTGTTTGAAATGTTGCTATGTTTTCTACATCCCCGTAAGGAGAGAAAACAGGGTACAAAACATTCTTTGTAACAGGAACTCTTTATCAAGAATGATTATGCATAAAGCTCAGTGATGTTTTTCACACCAATCCATTGTTGCTGTGAGCAATAGCTTTAAGTAATGGAAAAACTACCAAACAATTGCATATGAACAGCTCATGAGCAGCAGCGACATCAACTGATCTGATCTGGACAGGGGCAGGAAAATCAACGTGGGCAGTAGCTCATGATCTGGAACTTTTTTTTAATGGAGAAACTCAAAATTCAATAGCAATTCTCATTCATAGTCTGCCTTCTCCAATTACTCTCAAAAGGAGGTTTTTTAACAGTCTTAATATTATCAAATTAAAAAAGAAAAAGTAAAAAAATAGCTACTTAAATGTAAAAACCAACCATTAAAAACCTATAAACATTAAAAAGAAAAGTAAATAACTACTTTAATGCATTTTTAAAATCCAACATCAAAACCCAAAAACATATATATGTATATGATTCTTATTCATAGTCTACCTTCTCCAATTACATAAAGGGGTTTATATGATTAATAGATTACCTCTTTTTAGGAAACCTAAACATAAGATATCGAATATAAAAGGATAGAAATATATAACTTAACATTATCCTAATGAACTAGGAAACTAAATCTCAATAAAATACTACTAAATATCTTTATTTTCCCTATCTTAAAATATGTCAATAATAAACCTACGAAAATAATAAAAATAATAAAATATATTTCACATCTTGCTAATATAGAGATATATCCATATCTTCTAATCTCTCCTTTATTCTTATCTTGCATCACTGGTCTGCTCAATTGACACCTTTCCTGTTGATACATCTCAATTGGCTGTTTTGGAGAGGGTTATACACATAAATATATATAAACACGTGCATGAACGCTTATGCAAAAAGATAGAAGAGATGACAATACAGATAAAGCATCCAACACACATCCTACTAATTACAGGGCAGAAAAAGGCACCTACAAGATAAAGCATCAATGCAGAATGAAAGAAATCCTCATCCCCCAAAAGTACAACATTTTATCGCAGTTGTAGATAAACACAAAGTGTGGTCACAAACATAAATTGTGGTCCCAACCTCCTCAGTAAACGTCGTATTTATTTCAATCAATCAACCCAAAAAAATAGCCTGAGTAATCCTCCCAAGCACTTTCTGCTTTACTTAAGTCCAGTAAACTCCTTGGCCAAGATGTTAAGCTTTATAAAAGCATCCAAAACCCAGGCTAACAAACACTTTTCCTTTCACTGGCAAAGGATATTTCGGTCTTTCGAGAGCACTTTCACAACAAATAGAAAAACTTAAAGAGTCTTCCATATGATCTTCCAAAGAATTAAGGTTTCCCGAAAAATTGCAAATGAAGCCTAAGGAAGAAAGCCCAAGGTAAAGTAAGGTGACAGCATACTTCCTAAGAAAGTTGGTCTTGCATGAGGCCTGAACGTCTGAACTTATCATATCTTTCAAAACTGAGACTTCCAAATACAACATTAGTCTACAGCTCTTACATATCAACCTTTTTCCTCTACTTTCATTCTCCATCAAACCCACTCCTCACAAGGATCCTCATAGAGAAGATCCTCCTACTGGGCAAATAATATCATGGCATAATATCAAATAAAATGACCATTATAAAAGGAAAAGGAAAGTCATCAGAACAAATTTCAGGTAGAAGAGATGTTCTCAAGAGAAAATTGTCCTACTGGGGAAATAATAACATGGCACAATATCAAATAAAATGACCATTATAAAAGGAAAAGAAAAGTCTTTACAACAAATTTCAGGGAGAAGAGATGAATACCAGAAGCGCTTGTCTCTTTTTCGAATTAGTAGTAACAATGAGATCCCTTGAAACCACGTTCATAGAAGATGCCAAGTGCCTCTTTCCATTCTGAAAATGCCAATAAGATTTACAATATAGAGTCCATTCCTTTGTACAGCATGGTAAATTTAATAATAGGGAAAGCTAACACATACTACTTACCATGCAGATAATAGTGGCAATCTTCAAGTCCCTTTGCAGCTCCTTTACCAATTGTATACCCTTGACTTACAACAAATATATTTCAAATGAGGAAACGAAAATCTTACACAAAATCCAAAAGGAAGATTGGATGAAAATAAACCAATCTTTGGGGCAATTGGATGAAAATAAATCATTCTTTTTCTTGGATGTGAACGACCTTTAAGCAGTATTTTTCCTGTCAAACCACCATCGAGTTTGACCACCTTTTAGTCACTGGGAAGCTAATTTGGTAGGGCATGGATGGTGGCTTCTTTGAAATCTGGCAGACACATCAGACTTAATTTCTCACATTACGCACTTAATTTTCTTCCCTCTTGCAAAAGTTAAATCCCCCAAACCGAATAAAATCCCGTTTACATCCAAATTGACAAGAGGACCCATCAAATCTAGTAGATATGTCATTGAAGTGTCCAAAAGCACCATCCACGTCTACTTCCCGATGAATCAAGGGTGGTCAAACTTGGTGATGGTTTGACGGAAAAATACGCCCTAAAGGTAATATTTTTCAAGTCTAAGAAAAAAAAATGGTTTATTTTTGTCCAATTGCCCCAAAGGATGGTTTGTTTTCATCCAATTTCCCAATCCTAAATCAGGACAATTGAAATTGAGTAGAACAAGAACCACAACCAAAACATAAATCTTAACTAGATACCCAAAGGATAGGCAAAGACATACTATGATATATTAGACTTCCATGAAAACTTACCCATTTCTTCATGATGCTCCATGACATGGTGGGATAAACGTGCAGAAATCTTATCCAATTGAGCCAGTCTGAAGGCTGCCTGAAAAAGAGCTCAATTAATCAAGTAGAGAATTCAAGTTCAGGGAATAGTTGTAAGGAGACAGCCAGATTATACATCACAAAATTTATTACAAGAGATTGTGTACACACACAAAAGTCTTTTCAAACAGCCCGGAGACAATGAAAAGGATAGAAAAGTTTCAAAGTAACCTGGATTCACACTAGATCCCTTGATAAAGCCACAAAAATGGTGAAAACAACAATAAGGGTCAAAATATAAACCCAAATGGACAGATCCAACTTTCAAAACAATATTCTCACCACATTTTTCACCCTGCTTAAGATGAAAAGGTCATTGTATCCGAGGAGCCCAATTTCTTATTACGAAGCTTTCAAGTGATATGTCATATGCTCAAATTTGGTAAGCAATGGAAAAGACGATACTCACATAAGGATCTAAAGTTCGCTTGCTTGATCTAATTCCATTATCTCTGAATTCCGGACGTCCACAAAGCTTCTTCACATAATTTTCTCAAAAGAGAGAACATTTTTGCATAGTGCAGCCTAGAAAACACATTATTGTGTGCGCATGGAAGCAAATCAAGGTCATTACGCTACATAACTTAACGTCCATTATGTCAAGGCATTTTAACTAATTGTAACAAACTAGGCTAATACATTAGGTTTGTCAAAAAGTCCAACTCAATGCCTATTAAAGGCCATTAGAGCATTGGCTGCTATAGCCCTCACTGAAGTCATAGTAAACACATAGAACCCTCATTTAGATGAGAACCTATTTCTAAGACAAGAACCAGTATCCCTAACAGTTAGATCTCGGTGGACCAAAATTAAAGCAAAACAGACTAGTGCTGTATTTGTGTGTGTATTCCGAGAACCATTGCATTTTCCTCTCTTCTTCGCTAACCCCTACATGTCCCCAACCAAGATGCTTCATGGCCTTTGAAGACTCGGACTTTGCAGGTATATCATTCCGAGTACCATCAAGGAATCAGTACAGACTTCATCTCTTGTAAGTTTTGATTACAAGTCATTATAAGTGCTTTAGAAATTTTTCCGAGTGATATAGAATCTTTTCTGAGTGTTATTGCATATGTTTTCACTTGATTCCGACTGACTCAAAAGCATACTCTTGCTTATCTTTTCACACATAGTTCGGAGTCACTCGGACTTATCGCATGTTCAAATATTTGCTCTAACGTGCATAAACTCAAGTCCGACTTTGTAGTCTAAGTTTGATTGAATTACGGTGTTAATTCATCCTTCTAAGTCGGCATGTTTCGTTGAACTCGTGCTTGTCTAGATCAAGTTTCATTACTCGATAATCTTTATCGGACTTGTTTTACTTCTAGATCGACTCGGATGGAATTTAAGTATAATGGATATTAGACTCGGAAAATTCCACTCTTTCAAGACTCGGATAATTAGGTACTTAATTATCTTAATTAAATTATTATCCGTATCTAATCTTGGACTAGAGTATTTTATACTTTGAGAACCAAATTGATTTACTTTTGTAAGTTATCTAAACGAGGTTATCCTATTTTTGAAATACAAAAGTAACCGGCTTCAAGTTGTCAATTACTAGCGGACAAGGCTTTTCTACTTCGACCAAAGCCCGGACAATCGTGTCGGGGTTGTCCGCTTCCAAAGCTGGAAATCTGCAACGCCAAGCTCAACTATGGTTTCCACCCTACTTTTTAAACACCACCAGTGGATTGGGACATCCAAAGGAGTCAAGAGTCGTTGCCCAACGTTCATATTTCAATGGATATTTTCGAGTCACTTGCAACGGTCACAAAGGACTTCTAATCGAAGATAGTCACAATGGCTAATCTGCCCGGTCATCTATAAATAGAAGCCACTTCACAAGACGAGAAGATTGCTGAATCTATTGCTGAAATTATCTCTCTCTGTATAATTCTCATTCAATCTTCTACTTACAACTCCAATACTTAACACCTTTCCGAGTTGTAAGGTCTTGCAATCGATCCACAAACACTTATTCTTACTTTCCGAGTAAGGTCCCTTGACTCGAGCTGTAAGGGTTGACTCAACTCGGTTGTCCCTAACTCGTAAAGGTTACCTCGGTTAGGAAGTAGTACATCGGATAAGGGAACTTCGAGTTTAGGAAAATCTTGTAAGGAATTGTCTAAGGGAGCAATTCTGGTTGAGTCTTTCTACTATATTTTGTGGATTCAAAATAGTGGATTTGACTTGGTGCTTGGATTAGCGAGTGGTCGTGGTTTTCTGCCCCGGAAGGGTTTCCACGTAATTTCCGAGTTATCACTTTTACGAGTCGATCTGTTTCAAAGTCGGTTTTAGAAGTTAATCTTCCGAGTCTTTCTTCAAATTTCCTCATCACCCTATTCACCCCCTCTAAGGTGACTTAGTCTCTCCTAGAGCAAACCTTCAACCTTCCATGCCAGGCAGCCAGTGAAGGCCAGTTAACAGTAGCACCATCACACCTCTAGTGAACACAGCTGGCGATGCCCTAGCCTTGCCTTGTCCTCTTCAGCCCTCTTCTCATCTATCTTCCGTACCCTTTCTCTCTCTCTCTCTCTCTCTCTCTCTCTCTCTGAAGCAAAAGAATCTTCAGAAGATTTAACACCAAGTATATATACGATATATAACATAAAATTTTGAATGCCTGTGGGCTTTTGTTCATTAGTGGCATGCCACATATACTTCTATTTCACACCTTAGACACTATGCAGCAAAAGAATCTTAAGAAGAAATGATAGGTCACTCAACTACCCTATATGATTGAGGTCATCAGCACTGCTATTTGGTTGCATTCCCTCATCTCATCTCACATAAGATACAGGACAACTACCAGACCTCGAGTTCCAGAAGAGAGATACCAAGTTCAAATGCATAAGAAAAGGACAAACTGTGGATCCTGCAGAGGCAGATAAAGAAAGAGGAATCTTATTTAAATTAGTTCTAAGGGTACTACTTGCTAGCAATGCCAAACAAAACATAGAATTTGGACATTCTTCTATTAGAAAAGACAAGAACATTGAAACCCAACAAATCATACCTTATTTTCAAAGCCTTCTGTTCCATCTTCTTCTGCTGGAATGTTCGCTAGAGTGTACACAACTGGGTCAAAGTCCTGATGACGAAAATCACGATAAATCTCATAATATTAACTTAGATCATTTGATAGTTTAATAAGCTAACAATCACAATAAAATCTTACAATGCCATTGAAAAGTTCCAATGGACAGAGACAGCATTGGTTTTTGCAAAAGAGAAGCAACCAGTACTTAACATAAATGGAAGCAGATTAGAAAATGTGGATGTAACTATGAGATTGCAAGCAATATGGCTAGAAGTTATAGTTCCAGTGCCTAAAACATACACACACACACTAAAGTGTCAAGTGTGAAGAGTTAATTTGTTACTCAGACAGGGACTCATCCATTTTTACTCACTCGAACACACACACACACACACACACATTTTTTAGTAGATACCTATGTTACTTGAACTCAACTGTACTCATGTTAAAGTATTAAATGTCAAACCCGTCTGCTTTCAGAAAAAATTAGTACGTTTTTGGCTTAAAATGAAGGGTGGAGTGTCTGAGTGTTCATAGACAAGTCTCCAACATGAGTACTTGAGGCAAATTGAGGAGTCGAAGTAACATAGGTAGACGCCACGTTTATCCTTAGCATGTTCAATTGGGATGAATACAATAATATCTTTTTCCCACGGTCATCCTCATGAACGCTTGAAATAAATTGTTTGAAACAAATCATCAGTATGAGCATAAACCCACTTTTTTAATTAATAACAGTCTAGTTCAGCATATGCTTATTTAAATGGTATCAGATTAGGCCTGGGGAGCACGTCTCAGATGTTAATAAAACTGAAAATACTTGGACACAAAGTTGGGTACATATCAGCAAAGGTGTCCTCTCCGCCAGATCATTTGGTAGTTTACTAACAATGAACTTATCAGACAGAGAAATTATCAAATGCAAAGCATAGTCAAGCTAATTTCCGAGTCACATTCCAGATAACAAAGATTCTACAGTAATTTGCACATATTACATCAGTGTTATGTCCGCTGCTTGCGCTAAGCTACTCAGTAGTTTCATACAATGGTTATAACAATCATTATAGTACTTCATATGAACTCACAGATCCAATTTTGTAACACCAAAAATAGCAGTTTTCCCACTTTGTTGAGCTAAGTGTGATAGTTAGGAACAACACTCCTCACCCCACCCCACCCCTACCCTGAAAACAAAAAAAAGAAGAAGAAAAAGAAAAAATGAGGGATTCAATGAAGTGAGAAACCAGTCTCAACATTCCGGAAACAAGTGTATCTCATTACAGTGAACCCATTGATAATAACTCATCTGATCCTGTCTGGTGCCACTAAAATATTTTTAAGGAAAATGATGATTAGCCAATATATTTATTCAGATTAGACAATTTTTGAGGGAAAGCTGCAGTGAATACTTGATCAAAGAATGGTTCAAGACCCAAAACTAGGTGCAATTTCAGTTGTTACTTGTCTCAGTTGTGCACTTAGGCACAATGTTACTGAGACTCAGAGAACACCCTTGTACATGGGAATGGATCTGGGTGTCCAACAATCCAACCTTTAGGCTGTGATGTTCAAAAATACAAAGAGTAGTGACTCAATCAAGAATTGCAACATTGTAAAAACAAAACGACTGAAGGATTTATGAATAATTAAATTATTAAAAGAAAAAAGGAGAGACAAAATAAGACATATTGTAACTTAGACCAATAGCATATGCTTGGTAATTTTTCAATAATGAAGATAATTCTTTCTGTATCCATGTACCATGCACAACTAGCATCACTTTAGCGCTAGACGGACTTAGGCAGACAAAACAAATAAATAATAAATAACAAAAAGAAAGAAGCTAATAAGACATTTAAAAAAGGAAAGAAAGGAAAGAAAAACCTCAGGTTTCACAAAAAAATGCTCCATAACAGAAAGAAACTGACGGAAGAGGAAAGCACAATGGAGCGGCTTACCAGTTGATTCATTCTATGTTCCCAAACAACAGAGGAAGGCATTGAACTTGTCGCCTCATCAACTTGGCAATCAGTTTACATCTAGCATTTTCACATTCAATTCCTAGCTAGATCTTACCATCAGACCTGTCTCCGGAAGTGGATTGGTTTTTGACATATCCATATTCAACCTATTTTGGGCCCCAGGGGAGGAGGACTCAATAGTAACCTAACTTAGAACAGGCACATAAACGTGTATTCCAAATGACAATACATATTCATATGAGCAGATTCATGGTACTTTGAAGATGACCTTGTCCATCAGAGACCATCATCAATCTATTAAAACTCATGATAACATGCAGCATTGACTTTGCATATTATGCCTGTTATTCATATGTTTACTCATGCTGTTTCTTTTAAGTTATGCTGACAGAGAACAGCAGTTTTTGGTGTATTATTTTATTAGAATAATTTTTTTTTCTTTTAACCTCTGGGATCTGGGGTAACACAAGAGAGAAAAGTAAAGCCCCGACACCTAGACGTGGCACATGGAAATTGAACTACCACATTGACAAGTTACCATTGGATTTCAGTTTAGAAGTATATATCTTGTCGAACCATATGAGGCATTGTTAATGTCCATAAAGAGACTAGCCAAGAGGTTGAAGATGCAACACTGACGATGGAACAATTATTGATCTTCAAGAAAGTACTATGAGCTTCTCATTTGCCATGAAGCAGATGAAATCTGAGAACTTCAACAATTCTTTTCGGATTAATCTTTGCACCCACATTTCTTCTCAATAAAAGCTATGCATGGGTCATCACTATTTAATTACCAAGCATCTAATTGTTCTCCTTATCAAAAATTCGTTTTTCTCCCTTTTTCCCATAAGAGGTGGAGAATGATGAAGTTGCCTAGAAAAAGAAATAAGAGATCCACGATTTATGGTATAGAGATGGGTTAGACAGAGAATTTTGAGAGAGAAAGTCTGAATCGCTCCCATGGCGAAGAACACCAAAAAATCAAAAAATAAAAAAATCATCACCCACTCAAGCTGCGACACGACACCACCCTCTGCTACTAACATTGACAAAACCACACCCAGAGGGGAAGAAACAAGTACTGAATCGACTGTCTACTGTTCCATTGGCACAAAACCCGCATTTGAATGAGGAGCGACAACAAGATGAGACGGATATACGTTTAAGCTTTGTAAGCTGGATTGATGCATTGAGGGAAAAAAAAAAAAGACAGTCAACATCATGGGCAATGGAAGTGAGGTTGAATATTAGAGTTCCTCCCTCATTTGTTTTGTATTGGGGGCAAATCCCCACTAAAGGTGATAAGAAGGATTTTTCAATCGGATTTGGGGAAATAAGCAAGGTTATAGCTAAGCCTAATGGTGTATTCATTGCCCGTTTCCATTCAGTAATGGAGAGGGATGAGGTCTTGAAGCAGACTTTTGCATATTTTGACAAAAAACCAACTGTGATCAAGCCATGGGCACTAGGACAGGGTGTGGACAAAGATGTGATTGACAAAATACCTGTATGGGTCACCTTCCCTGAATTGGACATCAAATTTTGGAGCAAGGAGGGACTCAGCAAGATAGGTAGCCAAGTGAGTAGACCTTTAGCCATTGATAGAACTACACATAACAAAACAAGAACAAGCTATGCATGATTACTCATGGAGATGGATATCAGTCAAGAGTTTCCAGAACAAGTGACATTCATGGATGAAATTGGGGCACTAATTGTTCAAGATGTTGATTTGGGGCACTAATTGTTCAAGATGTTGATTATGAATGGCAACCACTAATGTGGAAAATGTAGTATGTACGGGCGTGCTAAAAGGAATGCAGGAAAGGTACTAAGAAAGTCTGGAGAAGGAAAACTAATACACAGGAGATATCATGGCAAAACAAACAACAGGATGAACCTCATAGGCAGGGGAGAATCAGGACACCACTGATAACGCGAGTGCTGCAATTCAACCAAATGGCAATGGAAGTGGATCTGGAAGTTACAATACTCCACCAGCAAGTATTAGCTCAACCACTTTGGTGATACAAAACAGTTTTACATCCCTGTCTAGGGATCATGGATAGATGTGGATGTTGGAACATTTGAGGCTTGAATAGCCCTAATAAGCAAATGACCATTAGGCGATTTTTGCAATCAAATAAATGCCCTGTGATTGGGACTGTGGAAACAAAAACGAGGTGTGGGAAAGAAGATGATATTAGGCAGAATATTAACCCCCTTTGTTCTGTCGTCTCAAATGCAACTAATGAAAGGAAGGAAATATGGGAGGCCATAGTACTGATCAGGCCATATTAGGCGGGATTTGGCTTCTATGGGATCCAAACAAAATCCAAATCAAGGTGTTAGATATCCATAAGCAATACATCCATGTGAAAACCACAAGTTGGAACAATATCCCAATTTTTCTTAGTATGGTGTATGGATCCAATGACAACAATGAAAGGAAGGAAATATGGGAGGCCATAGTACTGATCAGTGCAGCAATGATTGATTCTTGGATTGTGGAATGAGATTTTACCATTCTTAGAATTGATGAAAGAATTGGTGAGGATGAGGTTTTGCATGTGAAATTGCTGGTTTCTCTTAATGTATAAACTGTCTCCTGCAGGAAGTGAGATTTCACGGTACACATTTCACTTGGAGTAATAAACAAGGACCACTAGAGTGTTCTCCAACCTAGACAGGGTGCTGATCAATGGTGATGGGATCCAAAATTTCCCTGATATAGAATACTCAATACTACCACAGGATGTCTATTATTAGTGAAGCTGAAACTAGACTCACTACAAACAAACTCCCACTTCAAGTTTTATAATATGTGGACCTCATGTGAGGATTCCCCAAAAAAATTGTTAAGGATACTTGGTAACAACATGTGCAGGGAACTCCTATGTATCAGATTGTGACCAAGTTAAAACACTTGCAGCAGCCTCTAAAAAATTCAACAAGAAGAAGCTCAGCTGTATACAAATCAGGGCTGCAGAAGCCTTACAGACATTGCATAATGCACAGCTGGCCATACAATGCCAACCACAAAATGTGAATTTTTATGATGCTGAGAGGGAGGCTCTCAAGATTTATAAGAGACTGGCTAAGGCTGAAAGAGACTTCCTAAGCCAGAAATGCAAAGAAACATGGCTCAAGCATGGAGACCAAAACACTGCTTTTTTTCATGCATGACTTGCTCACACAAATTACAATATGAGTGTAAGAAGTATGAAGAACGGCCAAGGTGAAACAAGGTTTGAACAGTACGAAATTGGGGAGATAATTGCAAACCACTTTGAAGACTTCCTGGGGATTAAGGTGGCAGGAGAAAAACCTCCTTTGGGACCATTCTACAGGGTCCAACACTCACTGTTCATCGGAGAAAGGAGATAATTAGACCTTTCACTGATGCTGAAATAAAACAAGTAATGTTTAGCATTGGAAATGAAAAGAGCCCTGGCCTGGATGGATATGGAAGCTATTTTTTCAAATCCACATGCATATTATTGGGGATGATATATGTAAGGCAGTCAAAGACTTCTTTGAGAGTAGCAAACTCCTGAAACGAGTTAATGCCACTGTCCTGACAATGATATCAAAGGTAGCAAACCCACAACAGCCAAGTGAATTAAGGCCCATTGCTTGCAACACAATATACAAGTGCAGCCCCAAAATGATCTGTGAGAGAATCAAACCAGCATTGGCCAATTTGGTTGACCAATCATAGGGGGCTTTTATGAGTGGTAGATCTATTCTCCACAACATTATGATCTGTGAGAACTTGGTCAAAATGTATAACAGGAAGGGCATTTCCCTAGATGTATAATGATGATTGATTTGAAGAAAGCATATGACTCCGCTGGATTATGACATGCATATCTACTGCTAGCTTCTCTGTGAAGATTAGTGGATGGCTATTTGGACACTTTCACCGTAAAAGAGGATTAAGGCAAGGAGATCTCATGTCTCCTCTACTTTTTGTCCTAGCAATGGAATACCTCAATAGAGCAATCAAAGTTGCTACACTACAACCATGGTTTGAACTCCACCCAAGCTGCATGATCTATTGATGTTCTGAACCTATTAGTCTCCAGTACTTAATGTGTGCTTTTAAGCACTTTTCAAACTCTTAGGGCTTGAAGCAAACTTAGACAAATCACAACTAGTTTGTGCTGGAATAAACCCAAAAATGGAAGCTCAATTGCAGGTCTGATTTCCAAAAAGGTATTTTACCATTTCAGTATGTAGGAGTTGCAGTTAAACCACAGAGATTGGTAAAGCAATCTATACTAGATTGCCAAATTCTGCTAGGAAGCTTACTTATGCTGGGAAAGTAGAGCCAATCAACACTGTCCTACTATGCATGAGCATATATTGGAGTCAGATATTGCCTGCTGGTGTGATCCAAAAGGTGGAACAGAAATGTAGACAATTCCTATGCGGGCTTAGAGAATGCAAGGAAACCTGCTCCTCTGTCCTGGCAAACATTATGCCTACCAAAAGAGGAAGGAGGTATGGGGATCAAACTATGTTGGCAAAGGAATATGGCCCTACTAACCAAGCATGTATGGCACATTGTCAACAAATCTGACTGCCAATGGATCAAATAGGTGCATCAATATTACTTAAAGAGAGGTGTTATTTGGCAATGTACAACATCAGCCAAGGATACCGGAGAAAGTTGCTCAAAGTTAGAGACACCATGCTACAAGGTTTCATCACCAGCACTAATTCTTGGGATGGCTCAACCTTAGTTTAAAAAGCACGCCTAGGCGCACAAAAGCCCAAAGCCCGCCCCCTCGCGCCTCGCAAGGGGTCAAGCCCAGCCCCTCCAAAAATCCCTCTGAGGCGAGCGGCCAGGGCGCAGTTGCGCCTCATGCGCCTCGCTTGCCTCAGTGGGCTTGGGCTTTTTTCTGTTTTTTTCCTATTTCTCTCTCTCTCTCTCTCTCTCTCTGTGTGTCCTCCCCTCCCTTCTCTTGTCTCTATCTTTATTAGACTGTGACTAAGTGGGTAAGTTGCCCCCTTTTTTCAATTTGTGCTATTTTTTTATTTTTTTTGCTTGCTTTTTTGGTTAAAATCATGGGAAATTCATTGTTTTATCACAATCTAAGACTCTTTGTGATATTTTTCGTAGTTACAACTTACAATGATATCTAATCACTTATTTGATGTCATCACCTAGCATATTCAACCAAAAATATTGCTTGGTACTGATTTTCAAGCATTTTCAAGTAAGTGCCCTCCCCGCCCCGCCTTCGCCTCAAAACCCACGTCCCAGGACCAGGACCCTTTGCGCTTTTGTGCGCCGTGAGCTTTTTAAACTAAAGGCTGAACTGATGGATTTTACAATGCTAAATCAGGGTTTGAATGGTTTGGAACAAATACAGAATTCCCAAATGTGCATTTATATCATGGCTGATCATGCATCAAAAACTCCAAACCAAGGACAGACCAAGGACAGACTAAAAACACTGGGTATTCAATGTGAACAACAATGTGTTCTATGCTTGTTGGCTGATGAATCACATGGCCATCTATTCTTTGAGTGCAGTTACACTCTGAAACATCTATTGCAGATTCAGATTCAAATTCATGTTGCAACTTGGGGGAATGCAAAAGGCTTTACTATAACACAGGGGCACAAAACAGCAAGTAAATTCATTATATATGGCTATCAATGTGATCATTTACTTTCGGTTGGCAAGGAAAGGAATAGAATGATCTTCGCAGAACAAAGTAGGGATGTATTCTCACTTAGCTTAGAGTGGCAAAACAATCAAAAACAAAATGAGAGGAGTGGAATAGTGATATGAGCCTTCTCAGCAGGGTATGCCCTGTTCAAAAAGTTGTAATGTTTTGGTCTCTAGTATGAAATGCAAAATATACTAACTTTCTACCCCAAAAAAAAATACAGTATAAATGTATTAGCTTTATATTATGATCATATTCTGTATTTTAAATTTACTATATACTTAATTATAGGGATAATAATGTATTAGTTTTATTATTGTCTGAGAAAGTACTTTAGTTGTATTCAAATATCCTGGGTTATTTTCCTAACTTATTAGTAGTTTTTATGCTATGGATAAAACTTCCATGTTATATTATTGGCACAGTTGACTGTAGAACAAATTTGAGTTTTGTTTAATAAGAGTTTCTCGGTTAATATGTTATTAGCACCACCTAACACACACATTGCACTTTGTAGACCTTGGGAAATGTCCGCAATTGCTCATAGTGAGTAAGCATTCATCAAAAAACAACAAAGGAAGTAGGAAGCTGTCAAAAGAGGGAAAAGAGGAAACAAAGAGCAAAGCAAGATTAGTAGTCACCAGCTTCCAGAAAAGATAGGCAATCTTCACTGGTTGAGGGATTATGTGCATATGCTAACCCCCATCATAATCATAGAGAAAGAGGCCAGAGAAGCAAAAATGTAAAACCATAAGAGACATTGGACTCACATATGAAATCTAAACTGCAAAAACAAACCTCTTCATAAAATTCTTGCTCTAATTCTTCAATAATTGGACCATGAGACCCGCTTCCATACATGGAACTCAATTCTGCAGAACTTGACAGGAGACTTAGCCTTTGATCAGGGGACAGAGATGCAAGAGCCCGTGCAACAGCAGCGGCAGCTGCCGCCCTTGCAGGAACCTTTATGGAATTAAAAGCAAAAATCAAAAAACGGATAAAGTGAAACCAGAGAGAGCAACAGAGAAGAATTCTTGCTACTATATAATTGGCCCAGGGGAACCCAGAAAATTTATAGTTCCAATCAGATGACATTTGGTGTTGCAAGCCTGAAAAGTGTGCATTCATCAATACAGCAATCTACCAGCAAGCAAAATATCTTTCAAATAATTACAATGAACCAAAATCCGAAATATTTAAGGCAGAAAAGTAACTAAAGGTATGGGCAGCTATGCATTGCCTGCAAGCCAATTTGTTTTAATATGTAGTATAAACACACCAAGGGGATGTCGCCCATGCACACAATCCCACTCAAAAGAAAATTCACTACAACTATGTTACTGAATGCTTATTTCACCTGTCAAGTACATGTCTTGCACACTCAACAATCCAAAGTAGTCACAATCGCTTGACACAGCCAAAAATGCATAATTCTGAAAAAATAGCATATATGTTGGACACTGTAACGGGATGTCCTTCCATGATCGCGATCACAGCGGCTTAATTTGCCACACTCCGCTTACTTGATGCTTGTTTAGAAACTATGAATGTTCAACAGGGCCAAAAGCTGTATTATTCTAGTACTTTCCCAAAATAGCATCAGTATTCAACGTCAAACGGCAATTCAAATGACATCAGCCGTGTAACTCGAAATTTCGTATTTTTCTGCAATCCATATACAAATAACTCAAGTGCAGGGGGATTCGATTATTCTGTTTTAACTTCACCACATTTTTCAACGCAATTGTTGAACAAACTGAATCAAATGTGTACAAGAAACATAACCAAACGTTTAAGATGAACTTCATTGAATTGCAAGGCGTGTTTGATCAGCTAACAATGGAGGTCCGATGATTCTGATCATAATGAACTTCACCACATTCCCCAAAAATGCCAGTGAAAATCAAGGATACGAAAAACAGAGAAACAAACCTCGGGACGGCCTGAAGCGGAAGGAAGAAGTCGAGCGGAGCGAACAGAGCTGAGGATTTTCTCGCCGACCTTGGACAAATCCATGGCGTCACCACCAGCGGAGAAGCCGATAACAAAACCCTAGAGCCGTCGAAACCCTCGTTGTTTCCGCTCCTTAATTCGCCAGTGAAATTATAGTGAAATGCGAGTGCAGTCAATTGCAATGCTCCGAATGGCGATGTTCCCGCCGGCATTTCAATGATTAAAGGAAGGAGAGAGAGACTGTGTGATCATGCAATGGAATTCGAATTCCATAGTCAGTTTGTTTGGTGAGACAGAGAGAGGGGAGGGAGGGAGGGAGGGAGGGACAAGGATCCGAATTTTTGTTTTCTTGCTCTGTTTTCGCTTTTCGCCGTGGATTTTAGGAGATCGGAAAATTTTCCGACATGGGAAGAATGTCGTTTTCATTGGATTTTGCAATTTATTAAGTAGGATTCTTTTACTTGCCCAAAAATAAAAATTGGATTCTTTTTTATTTTTCATTTCACCGTATTTGAGCTACTCGTTGACCTATATAAAAAGTAGGGCGTATAAAAATAATCAAAACCAATAAATTGAATCGAAAATGGCAAAATTGAACCGATTTTTCGATTAACCGAACCTGGTTTAAAAATTCGATTTATTCGGTTTTGATTATGGTTTACGATTTTGAAACCGACAATTAATCAAACAAACCCACTTATTTTTCTTTTATGAAACTTTAAGCTGAAATATTAAGTAGTAGTGGCCACTTGCCCACCCACTGCATTTTATTAATTAGTTTGTATTTTATTGTCGGTCTTTATTCGATGATCAATCGCGCTTACTCACATATGTCTGTGCCCATTTACCACTTACTTAATGTCTAATCTTCCCTCATCTATGCAGCAACTTTCCAACATGAATGAATGAGAGCCCAACAATTAAAAGAAAATACAAGAGAAAAAAAGGTTGTTACTCTCAAACGTTCCCGTTATCAAAAAATCTTTTGAAAAAAAGAGACTACGAATGTTTATCTAATGGTTCCGAGTTAACTAAAATCTTGTTAAGCTGATTTATCTGGTTATAGTTTTGGTTCACTACCGAACCATACTCGACCCATTAGTAAAAGGTAGAGTTCTCGAATCACATATTTTTTATATTCATAAATTTAAGATCTTACTTAAGGGAAACAAAAGGCAAACAACATGAACCAACTTGTGTTATTAACGTGTATTGCTTTCCCAATATAGTGTTTTATTCAAATTTTTTTTTTAAACTATATTTATTTTAATCCTAATATATGGTCACCTAAAAAAGTGATATATTTTAGAACTCAGTAGAGAGAAAGTCCATCTATAGAGAGATGCTCCGATGCCTTACTTCCCTAACCCTAAAAAACCTCCCGATATTTTGCCATCTTCCCGAGTCCGCCGCTTTTCCACGCTCTCTTTGAACTCGTGTCGATCTCACGATTCTCGATCATGCTCTTCTCGATCCTTCTTTGTTCCTTTCTCTTTCCTTGTTACTCATACTCTACATGAGGATTTCGTGGATATTAGTGTGGAGATTGCTAATTTGCTTACCTTGAAACATGGACTCCGTGTCTCACGAGAGATTGTCGATCAAGATCACCGATAATGTCAAGAGCAACCGTAGCTATGTTTACGTTATTGTTCAAGTTTTGGCCGCTCGACTTGCTCTTTTTGAGGTAATTGGTGTATGGTTTGGGGCGGATCTACTCTCGAATCTTCCTTCGAGTTTGATTTTGATGATTCCAAAGTGATTTCTAGATCCTTTTGTGTAGTTAAGGTTAATGATGTTAATTTCCGGGTATGTCGATTTTTTACCTTTATTTATGTTTAATTTTGGGTCCGATTTGGGGGGTTTCTCGAATCTTCTTGATGTGTTTATGAGGGAAGGATTTCATCAAATCCGCCTTTCGATATGCGAATTGAGTCCTTGAGTTTGGGTTTTTTTACTATTCCTATCATGGTTGATTACTATTCCTCTTTGGTTAACCTTAGGTTTGGTTGTGTTTATTGCAATCTTGTTGTGCTTTACTCGCTGGCTCTATTTAAGTAGCGATTGCGATCTTCTCTTAGATATGTTCCGCTTTTCATCTCCCTGTTATTTCCACTCGTATTCGAATGTCTAAATCCTCCTCTCACAACCTCGCCTAATCCTAATGCCTTCTCACACAATTCATAGCAGAATTCCCTGCTAGTAATGCTCCCCAACTTTCAGCTGCAAATTTGTTGGCTGAATGCGAGCATCTTCATCAGTGGCAACTCTTCTCGGACCCCCGCCTTCTTTCTCCGACAAGATTAAGTTCGGTGTGGAGAGTAAACATGATGTTCGACCTCGCCTCAATTGAGTCGGAATCTTGTATTCGCCTCCAAGGAATTGGAGATGATTACCAGAATATGTTAGAATCTAATGCTTTCCAACAACTATCTAACCTTCGATGTAATGAGGTCATGTCCCAACCAGCTTCTCTTGATTCTTATGTTGAGAGTCTAAAAGCTCTGTGTCTTCTAGGGAAACCTTGGGGAGATTTTCTTCCTTTACCGCTTATTAAAAATAAATCAAAGTTAGATTGGAAACATATTAAGGGGCATGTTGATCTTGTGGAGCTTGGTAATGGTTGGGTCTTCTTTCGGTTTGCAAATGTTAGTGATAAGAGCTATATATGGTCTAACAGGCCCTGGTTTGTGCTTAAACTATGGGCTCCTTTCTTTGATCCTTTTTCGCTTCTATTCGGAAGGTTAACTAATGGATTCAAATTCCAAGATTGTCGTTTGAATTTTGGAATTTGAATGTTCCCACTAATCTCCTTAGGCATGTTGGGGATGTTGTTAGGTTGGATCAACATACGTTGCTTAGGCAAAAGGCAGAGTTTGCTAGAGTTTGCGTGAATATTGATATCACTCAACCCCTTAGGGGGTCCATTGTTGTTATTGATGCCTCTCATTCTGTTTGTCTTCCTCTGTCTTATGAGGGATTACATGAAGTTTGTGCCTTATGTGGTTGTGAATCACATGTCCTTGAGGCCTGTTCTAAAGCCCCTGTTGATGCTAATATTGAAGTTGTTGTGGAAAAGTTTGGAAGTTATGGTCTACCCGAGTTTGGGAAGGGAAAAGGGGTTGCTATTTCTAGGTCGATTCTAGTACCCCATTGCTATTGCTAACAATTGGATTAGAGTAACTCCGAGGAAGACGAGCAAAACCTTCTTTTCTTCCCACAATAATAAAACTAGGATTCTTCCACCACCGATAATTGCTAAAGATCAAGGCTCGAAGTAGCCTCCTGGGCCATTTTTAGGCGTTGATATTATTCCACCTTCTTCTTCGGAGGCTCAATTCAATGAAGATGATGATAACAAGTCTCGCTAGCCCATTTCTTACCCATCTTGCTCGATACCACCTCTCGACCTTTGGAACCCGACAGCCATACTTCTTCTCAACTCTTTTCTAGCTCTAAATTGGTGATTGCCAATGCTAATTCACAACATTCTTTTGGAGATTCCGAGATGGAGGTTGATTTCCTCAAGGGGATGGGGATGATGTACCGGATAAAGAGTTTATTGATATGGAAGATTCGGGTGTTGTATCTACTGCTTCGGATGTGTCCAAGAAATGTAAAATTGTAGAAGATGAGGAAGACTTTTCCTCCCCCTCACCATCTACTGGATGATTTGTTACTACACTAAGTATGGGTGGTTTTTTGCGTTCGCGATTATCGATATAGTGGTTCTTAGATGTTCTCTTTGGGGTTCTTTTTACTTTTTTCCGTGTCCGAAATCCTTGTTGGTATTTTGGACTCGGTACTTGTTTCGTTTTCGGTCTTTGGGTTGGTGTTTTAGTTTGATTGTTGTCTTTATGGCCTCTTGTTTAGCTCGCTGTGTGTTCTTCTAGATGTATGCAAGTTTATGTTTTCCTTTACTCGGATGGTTTCTGTGTTCATCCGGATTTGAGGCTTATTGTTGTTTCGGCTTCTCTTGCACTTCTCCTCTCTCGCTCTATTGGCTTCTCTTGCACTTCTCCTCTCTCGCTCTATTGGCTTCTCTTGCACTTCTCCTCTCTGCTCTATTGGTGCTTTCTTTTTCTTCTCCCTTTCTTCTGCTGTTTCTCATATGCTCTTTCCTTTTTCTAGGCTTTTGCAGTTGGGTTGAGTCTTCTTCTCTTGCTTTTAGATCTTTCTGCCTGGGTGATTTAGGTCCGTGGCTTTTGTTAGGATTGTGTCTTCAAACTACTCGTGCTTTCGTTATTGATTTGTGTTGCTTTTGGACTTGGTTGGTTCTTAGTTCTCGTTGGATTTGGAGGTTTGTGTGTGGGATCATCGATTTTTGGTGGCTCGTTGCTCTCTATCTTTGTTTGTTTATACTCGAGTTGTCCCTTTATGGACTGATTATTTTTGCTCTATGTTCACCGATCCTTCTTATGTATATTTGCACAAAAATGTATATTGTTTTCGCAATTGTAGTGGATGTTGTATCACGATAAGGGGGAGTACTAGAATTTGTTGTTGTTTTGTTTGTTTATGCCACTCTAAGGACTCGTGCTCGTTTGGTGCATAAAGTTGGATTGATACTTTGTGGGTTTAATTTTTGGTTAAGCTTGCCTATTGCTTAGAATTTTTTCATTACTATGGAGGCATTAGGTCGAATCTGTGTTGCCCCCTCGATAGGATGGAAGTCAGATTGGATTACGTCATCTAGTAATTTGAAAGTCAATGATGAGATTGCGGATGAATACGAGACTTTGTATGTGAATTTTCTACAAAACGACCACTGGCCTTCTTCTTGGGAAGGGGAAGAGTATCTTCTTACTATGGCTTTAGGTGGCTTTTCCTGCTTATTTTTTATGATCCGACTTATATAAGTGTTTATATTAATGGTATTCTCTCGGTGTTGGTGGTTTTATTTTACAAGTGAAAAAGGGAGACATGATACGGAGATGCATAATGAAGGCAATGGATTACTCTGTCATTTTTATTGTATTTTTTTGAGCTATGATTGTAAAAGGTCTTTGTATGTAAAAAGGACATGGGAAATGGTCCTGTTGTACTTATTTGACTATTTGTTTTGGGCGAATGGAAGACTGGCAAGCAGTTAGGATTCCTAAGGCTCTTTTTCGAACCACCTGTTTAGGGACTCGAATTTTGCTATGCAAGCCGGAACTCTTGTCATCGCAATTGCTTTTTACTCGCAACATTGTGAATTGTTGGGAGTACTTTTCCGTACATAAATGAAAATAATTGCCTCGGAATATACAAGGCGCAAAGAAAAAACAAGTCAAGCAAGAAATATTGCTATTGAATCGTAGTTTACACCCAAATATTCTATTTGTCACGGAATCTTTGACAAATGCTGAAAACACAACTAAAATTCTGCCTATATTAGGGTTTGATCATTTTGATTTTGTCCAATCCCGAATTATAGTGGGGGACTTTGGGTTTTTGGAATAACCATAATGTAACTGCTAATGTGATCCTTAAGGATCAACGATCCATTCATTTACGCATCCTTGATAAGGTATTAAGGAAGGAATGCATCGTTTTCGGTATTTATGGGTTTGCCCAGTCCTTGGATAAACCCTTCTTTTGGAGTCACCTTGTGGAACTCAATCGGTTGATTAATCTTCTCCGATGAATTATTGGGGATTTTAATGAAATGGAATGCCTAAATAAAAAAGAGGAGGGAACAAGCTTAATCTCAATAATGTTCGAGAGAATGAGATATTTCTTATCTAATATTAGGGAGAAAACATCCCTTCTACATGAAGGATTTTTACTTGGAAAAAAGTTTCTAAAAGGACATCTCATCTACGTAAGGCTGGATAGGGGTATAGCTTGTGAGGATTAGAGGAATCTTTATTCGGATAGTATTGTGTCACATGGGTTGTTCTCCTGTTCGGACCATTGTGATATTCTACCGAACACTAATTCTAATACTTGAATTCTTGTCATCGGAAATTTAGATTTCAAAATGATTGGTCTACATATCGGAGGTTACTATGATAGTTAAACACCAGTGGAAGGATAACCTTCGGGAACACCTATATTTAAAATAGTTGGTAAGCTTAAAAGAATCAAAGCCAAGTTAAAGCTTTGGGCTTTTAAGACATTTGGAAATTATTCCCGGAAAGTTGAAAGAAACTCGTCTTTATTGTAGAAAGTCGAGGAAAAACTCTTAGACAATCCCTATAATCTAAGATTGATGCTGTAGACACCAAATTCGACCCTTATATATTTAAGATTTTATTACTAACATTAATATTTTTTCTAGTAAAAAATAAAAAAATATACAAAACATATAAAAATAACAATCAAATTGTGAAAAAAAAAGAGGCCAAAAGGCCCAAAATACACCATCCAAAGAAAAAAAACTCCAAAAGGTCCAAAATGTAGTCCAAAAAAAAGGAAAAAAGAGTAAAAAAATTCAAGGGGCGTGGCCTGCAGTCCAAAAATTAAAAAAATAAAAGAAAAAAAGAAATTTAATTGCTTTTGTCCATTTCTTCCCCCAAATCCATTTTTGTCTCCTTTTGCTGCCCACAACCGTGCTCTCTCCCCTCCATATTCCTCCTTTTTTTTGTTTTTTTATAAACTTTAATATTTTGTTTTATTTTATTTAAATTTTTACTATTCAATTATTATTTATTTTTAGGGTTTGGGTGATCCCTCTTACTTGTTTTATAAATACCTCCTCTCATCACTTCTTAAAAGGGTTTGGTTTTTTTGGAAAAAATCTCTATCTTCTTAAAATTCTCTCTCTGTTTTTTAATCTTCTAAGATGTGGTTTGATTAACTAAGAATTAACTCCATTGGGAGTTGATTAAGTTTAAGTTAATCTTTTTAATCTTTTTTTCTTGAACAAATCAAGCTTCTTTATTAAGTTAGCCAAAATATCTTCATCATCTCAAGAAACAAAAGGGTAATTTTTCTTATTACCACTTTTTAAGTTTAATGAGATTACATTTTTTTCTCTCTACTCTTATCTTCTTTCATTTCATGATGATTAAGTATGCATCTACATGGCATTTTCTTCTTTCTTATTTTCTTTTATTTTCTTTTGCCTACCCATTTATTTATTTATTTATTTATTTTTAACTACTAACTTTCTCCATGATTATTGCTATTGTTTATTTACTTTCATTTATTAACATTATTACCACTAACTTTATTATCATTATTGTTATTGTTTCTATTATTACTAACCTTACCATTATTATTATTATTACTAACCTTATCGTTATCATTGATATTGTTACTAACTTTATTGTTGTTGTTTATGTTAATTTTGTTTATTATTTCTATGATTACTTAACCCTAATATCATTATTATTATCATTTTTTGCTACTAATGTTTTGTTGTTTCCTTATCTCTTTTTGGGTTAGGCCGATTCTGAATTGATTTCGGCCCCCAAGTTTTACCGATTGTCCCTTTAGGGCCTGTGCGGCCGTTCCTCTATTTGGGTGGAACACTAGTTTTCCTTTTTTCTGGAGTGAGCGGTGAGATCCGAGAGTTGATTGCAAAATTGGGTGTTATTTTCTCCTTCTCATCTTCTTCACCTTTATTTTCTCTCGTAATTAGACCCGACAATTGGGTCATTCGGTTCGAGTTCGGTTCGGGTTAACTTCGAGTCGATCTTATTCGGGTTCGGTTCGGTTTCGGGTTCGGGTCAATCTCATTCGGGTTCGTTCAATTTCGGTTCGGGTTAACTTCGGTTCGGTTTAATTTCGGGTCAATTTCGTTCGGGTTCATTCGGTTTCGGTTCGGGTTTGGGTTTGGTTTGGGTTAATTTCGGATCGTATCAACTTTGGGTCGGTTGCGGTTCGGGTTGGGTCAATGTCAATTTGGGTGAGTTTCGAGTATGATTTCGGGGTAACTTTAGATCGGGTTAAAATCGGGTTGGGTCACTTTTGGGCCGGGTTGATATTCGGTCGTGTCATGTCAAATTTTTTACAAAACCTTTCGAGTTGAAGACAAATAAAATTTCATAAAGTTAATATATTATTAATATTGGCTTTTTTTTATTTTACACATTTATTTTTTTACGATTAAAAATGGAACGTTGTTTACTAAAAAAATATTAGTAACTTTTAAGAGATATAACTTATAAGTGTAAACAAGCAAAATTAGAATATTTGTCTTTAAATTTAAAACAAGATAAAACCAAGTTGATATTTCAATACGTCACATATGTATAATCCAACTCAAACTTATTGATAAGTATCAAAAACGAAATCGCAAGACAACAACGAGTATGATAGATGTAAGAGTTAGGATTAACTGAATTTACTCGATGAATTGTAATTTGTAATGAATGGATTGAACTAATGTGAACCATAATTTGACGCTTAATTTCATACGATGCCAAGTTGATTTGGTCAAATTCGAACTAGTACAATTTCAACCGAACTTGTCTATAGACTACATAAATTAATAAAATCGTGAGATACCAATATAATAACAATACTAATAGACTAAATGGCAACTCGTTCGAATTTCTAGAATGATTATATTTAATGTTAAATTTATAAAGATAATGTTAGAATAACTTAGATAAGTTCGAGTCGATACAATCTAAAATGTTCTTGATAAATCAAAATGAAAACCGAATATTCATCGGCCACTAGTCATAATAACCAACTAAGAAGAATATCTAGTCAATCGGTTAATCGATTATTGCTCAACTCATAAGTACTCGACTTACGATTATCATCTTGTATTATAATTTTCCAACCAATTAATTGAACTAATTTGAACATTAATCTAGAGCTAAATTTAATATCAATTTGGTCAAATTCAAACTAGTACAGATTAATAAAAACAAAGTTGTGAGATACCGAGACATAGTAATGACTACTAATTTACTAAACCAAATCTCATTGATATTAGTTAAGTACTTAACTTATTCATGTAATGACTATATTTAACGTTAAACGGACCCGACCTAGATAAGTTTGAGTCAATATAATCCCAAATAAACTTGCTAAATCAAAGTGAAAACTAATACAATTCGAATTGAACTTATTTATACAAATTAAATTACATATTGTACACATATTTCATTATTTTTTAATTATTTATATATTTACACATATTTCATTATTCTTTAAATTACGTTTATATTTACGCATTTTATTATTCTTTAAATTACATATTTTACCTTCATTTTCATGAACAAAATAATAACTTATTTTGTAATGTAGATTCTCTAAACTTATTAATTAAATTAAATTAAATTCTATTAATAATATCTTATAAAGTTATAATATAAAAATTTCCGGCTTTTATTTTTTCCTCTTATTTGTTTAACAAAAATCAAGATTTTCATCTCTACTTCTACTGTAGTAAAAATCAAAATTTTTGTCAAAAATTGCAATTAGATTTTGAAGGGAAAGCTTCCTCTCTTATTTTAGTTGTCAAAAAAAGGAACAAAAATAAAATGAAAAAAAAACTAGATTTTGGAGGGAAAGCTCCCTCTCTTATGAGAGACTTGCCAAAAAAAAGGGGTTGGGTCAAATTCAAATTCAGGTTGGGTCGGGTTTGGGTCACTTTTATTTGAATTCGGGTCCGATTTGGTTCGGTTCGATTCGGTTCGGGTCATAATCGGGTCAATTATATTTCGGGTCGGTTTCGGTTTCGGGTCGGTTCGATTTCGAATCGGGTCGTTTTGGTTCGGTCCGAATCGGGTTCATTATATTTCGTGTCGGTTCGGTTCAGGTGAGTTCATTTCGGTTTCGGGTCAAAATCGGTTCAAATGCTTCGGATGTCGGTTCGGTTTGGGTTTCAGGTTGTTCGGGTTGACCATTCGTTTCGGTCGGCTTTGCCGAGTCCGATCGTAATACTTGAAAAATGAAAAAAAGAAGGGGCTAAGTCATGATTGAACATGAAGGATAATAATTTGGAGTAAAGTGGTCCAAATTGGAAGGTCGTATGTATTTGTAGGGCACTTTAGTGGAACAATTTCGATTCCAAAATTTTTTATTTTTATGTCGTTCGATGGAGTAATGAAAGAGCTTTCCAGAAAGTGGTCATTCACCCAAATCCAAGTCCCGAGCTATTTATATCATTTATTTTTCGATGGAAGGTCTAATCGATCCGAAAAGGCAGACGCATCACTGTTTTTTTTAATTTTTCATAAACTAAACGTTTGTTTCTAGAAAAATTCCTTCATAAGAAATAAAATAAACTTCGTGATCTTTTTAATTTGGTAAATTTTATCTCCTAACTCTTTGCAAAATTGTAATTTCGTAGTGCCCAAATCGGAGCATATATATTGAAAAATCTATTAAAATATCCTAAAGTGCTTTAAAAATTATAAAACAAATCACACTGGTTCCTTATTATGTCTAGTTAATTTAGTTTGTACAGTTTCGTAATACATGATTTATTTTATTTTTAATAAATAAATGAATACCTCACTATCCAGAATGGTATAAATCGAGGATGTCACCTAAGTTTTCAACTTATCAATTTTACATGTTAAGGAATTTATTTTTGATATTTTTACCGTGGGAATTAGATGCAAATATAACACTCTAGACTTTAGAATCACCTTGATAGGATCTTACTCGAAAAAGTTATACTTTTTTGAAACCGACATTTATTATTGCAAGTGAGGTGTAAGAAATATAACTTTAAAACTTTATTAAATCAATTTGAAAGCTTCTAAAAAGGTAAAATTTTTATATTTGAGCTTCTTATGAAGTTTTCCAACTCTTCAATTTTTTACGCTCATCTTACTTAGTTTCGGGATTTCTCTTTTAAAAAATAATTTTAAAAAATCAATTAATTATGTCTTTCAATAAAATAAATACTCGGGACTTTGTTTGGTTAGTCAAGACTCATTGTTCATTATAATACGAGCTAAGGATCCATCAAGAAGTTGAATCATGAGCACTTCTCATCTCCATGATATTGAAGAATTTTATTTACGTTCTTTTTAGATTTCTTGTATTTAGGAAAACCTTGTATATTTCAATTTGTTCATTGTATTGTAATAATCCAATACTTGTAAAACCACTAGCTCCAAAGTGTGAATAATGATAATATTTGTTTCAAGCATGTCTTAGCCCATTCATCACAATATAATCAACTCGATCAAAAATAATAAAATGAACCGTCTAAGATCGCTAATTAGTGTTGTTGCCAAAATTGAAGTATGACCCATGAATAGGGGAAGACGGCAATCATAATTGCCCCTTTTTGATATCTTGAACTTAATTATGAGTCATAACAATGTTTG
Source organism: Talinum fruticosum (assembly GCA_021018815.1). NCBI lineage: Eukaryota > Viridiplantae > Streptophyta > Magnoliopsida > Caryophyllales > Talinaceae > Talinum > Talinum fruticosum. The sequence continues at coordinate 1,269,666 of JAITYX010000109.1, forward strand.
GCTAAATACCGAATGTCGATTATTAGACGCAACCGTGCGTGTCTTGAATATGTTTGCATGCTTGTCCTTAGGGCTGACATATTCTTTGATGTATGGTCGTGACCTTTCATCAAATTTGAGGCCTTAATCGGACATTCGTTCATATCCGATCTTTAGGATGATCCACATCCACTTCAATTCAAACAACCTTCACAATTTCACCATTATCCTAGTGGATTATTTTCATATCGGATATGATCGAATCGTTGATCGTATCCTTTTGTTTGGCGGCAGGCCATCGGCAGGGATTGCATCCGAATCTTTGAGAACCATTAGCCACAAAACATCGACCCACTAATTCCACAAAAAAATCCATCATGCTTCATACCCAAGGAATTGTTTTCTCAATTGAAATGGGAATGTTAAAAGGTATAATCCTTATACCCATGCCTATACTTGAGTCAATCCATCTATCCCTTCACTTATCACCTTGAGGAATAGAGTTAGGACCCCGAGTCACTCTCTCTATTCTCAACCGGATTAATTCGACTATAGGAATGAATCATCTCTAAAGTCTTTTAACATGACCATGAAATAGGGAAATGATCCCTAACTATCCCTAGTGGAATTCACAAGAGTTATGACGGAATCCTTGCTAGAACTACGTGGGGTTTTGATCCGAGAGTAGATCCAAGTCCTACAATGATCGGTACGTAGAGCAATTTGGCTTTCATCTGAATGCAAACCCACCATACATCAACAAATCTGTTGGCCCTAAGTTTTCCATTTGTGTGCTTGCATGTGTATGCTTACGTGTATAATGATGCGTTTTTCTTTTATGCTCTTCTTTTGTGGATCTATTTTATGAATCTATGTTAATCAACATTTAGGATGTCTAAAACAAGGGATACAAATATATTAGTAGAGCCCGCTCTTAGAATGGAGGGAGTGGCGAGTCCTTGACTTTCGTGCTTCCTAACCAAAACCCCGAACCCACCATCTTAGGTTCTCATATTAGTCTTTTATATTGTTTTCGTCTTTTGGGCACGGGAGTCAACCTTTCCATTTTTTTCTGTTTGGAAAAACTATAATTTCAAAAGCTGTTTTATTGACAACTCCGTCCTTGTTTGGGTTATAATAAGGTGGCGACTCTATTCATCCAAAATTTCGAGCGCCACAAATGCATTGGCATAATCAGCTCATTAAATAAAGAGAAAAACTTCTTTTGTTTAATCGAAGTATTGGGGAAAGTTCTACCGGAAAGAATAGCTTACTCAAGGTGATAGAAATTCTAAATTTTTTCATTGATGTTGTGGTAGCAAGAAACAAAAGAGGAAGATTTTCGGAATTCAAGATGAGTCGGGTGTTTAGATTGATGACGTAAAGGAAATCCAACGTAAATTTGTGCAGGATTTTGAGTAGAGATTTATTTCTCAACAGAGAGGTAATGGATCTTCTTTGAGGATAGATTTACCGTGTCTTCTCATAGTGATGATAATACTCAGCTTATATTGACAGTTTCTCCTTCGGAGATTAAAAATGCGATCTTTCGGATGAACCTAACCAAAGCACCATGACCGGATGGTTTTGGGGCTGATTTCTTTCAACAACATTGGAATATTATTGGGAATGATGTTATATCATGTATTATGGATTTTTTTCCAACATGGTAAATTACTGAAAGAGGTTAACCATACACTCATTGTACTTATCCCGAAAGTTGCATGCCATTCCTCTACGACTCAATTCGGACCTATCAGCCTCCGTAATGACTTATACAAGATAATTTCAACAGTTTTAGTTAACAGATCGAGACTGATACTAAAAAGAATTGTTTGCCCCTATCAAAGTGCTTTCGTACCAAGTTGAGATATACATGACAACATTTTGTTAACACATGAAATTATCAATAAGCTTAATAATGTCGGAGGTAAGCAAGCTTATGTAGGGCTTAAGCTTGACATGGAAAAAGCTTATGATTGTGTAGAATGGGCTAGCTTGTCTTAAAGACTTGGGATTTCATCCCATTTGGATCAATTGGATACAGGAGTGTATTACTACAGTAACATACTCTATTATTGTTAATGATGAAACTTGCGGATTTCTTCACCCTCCAAGAGGCTTAGAAAGGGGGACCTACTATCTCCCTACCTTTTATTCTTTGCACGGAACTTCCGGCCTTCAAACTCCATATTGTAGCACATTAACCTAATTCAGGAATCGACATCAAAATCTGTTTGCAAGCAAATAAAAACCCCTGTCTACTTTTTGCTAATGATAGCCTGCTATTATGTAAAGGGAATTATGAGACGTGCTCGAAGATGCACAACCTCTTACGTGACTTCGTCATCAATCGAGTCGACTTATTAACTTCCATAAATCATCTCTGGTTTTTTCAAGAAACACCTCAGTGGCCACTAGGATATTTGTTTCTTTAGTTTTTAATATATCTCATTCGACTATCTTTGGAAGTATTTAGGATGCCTGGTTTTTAAAGGGAGACCCGATAGGTCTTTATTTGACGATATTTTAAGTAAGGCTAATTCTAAACTGCAAAATTGGAAAGCTAATGTGCTTTCTAAGGCTAGTAGATTGGTCCTTATCCAATCAAACCTTGAATATCTTCCGGCTCATACTATGCAAAGTTTTAAACTTCCAAAAGGCACTACTATCTCTTTGGATATAATTAATAGAGATTTTTTTGGAAAAGGTCGGAGGGGAACAACGGACTTCCAATGGTTGCATAGGATAAAATTTGTACTCCTAAGAAACTAGGAGGCTGGGACTCAAGCAAAACGAAAGCAATGAATCGGGCTTTATGCAAGCTCTTGTGGAAATACTTGTATGAAGAAGATAATTTTTGGGGAAGAAATATACGAGCTAAGTATCCTCTTTCCGAAGATCCGTTTGATAGGAAAACCAAGGCCACTCGACTCTTGGGCTTGGAAGTGTCTTTTGAAGGAGCAAGAACTCTTCAAAAAGGGTTTACGTTGGAAAATTGGGAACGAAAAAAGCAAAATTTTGGGTGGATACTTGGTGCAGTAACACTTGTTTAATACAATATTATGATAATTCTAGTCGAATATGCTTCCCTTACAGCCATAGTCGGTGATTGTATTACGCAAGATAAGGAATGGAATATGGGATTGCTACGAGTCGTCGCTTCCCAGTGATATTTGCCAAAGAATTAAATCAATTCCTCTTCCGTCTCATGATATGAAAGACTCGGTTTCTTTGGGGATATCTAGCAATGGAAAATTTACTACCAAGTCGGCTACCGGAATGTGCGGAATAATTACAATAGTCTACCGGCTTGGGACTTTGCATGGATTTGGAATCTTGACTTGATGCCTAGGTTAAAAATATTTACGTGGCAAATTGGCCATAAAGCGCTACCGACTCGTGAGAATCTAGCTATAAGAGGAGTAAATATTGAGACTAGTTGCCCACTTTGTCTATCTAGTCTTGAGTCCATGGATCATCTTTTCTCTCAATGTAATTGTGTTAAGGGGGTCTAGACTACAACTTTTCGTCAAAAGTGGCTTGAGGTTGACCTAAACCAAGGGCGATTAGTTCATTAAGCCACATTTTTCAACTTCTAAGAAAATTGAAGAAACCTAATCACATGATTCGCTTGACTCATATATCATGGAGTATTTGGAAGAACAAAAATGACATTGTGTTCAATAATGGATCGTTTAATCATGTAACTAAAATTATTCGAGCAAAATCAACTTGGGCGGAATGGCGAGCGAGGGCGGAATGGCGAGCGAGGAGCAGATTGGATAATCAAGTTTAGCCGGACGATTCTTCCTCATCTCTTCAAGCTGGCGAGTCCACGACAATTTGTTTGCTCGGCACAAACCACCGGGAGGATTCGTCAAAATCAACTTCAATGGGTCTAGATCTTCTTCAGCTGCAATGGCGGGTTTTGTCATCGAAGCGGGGATGGTAGATTCTTACAAGCGAGGACATCTTACGTAGGGAAAGTTTTGGTTTTGATAGCTAAGGCTACTACTATGAGGATCGGCATCGGAGCGGCGGTTCGAGCAAGCTATTAGTTGGTGGTTTTAGAGGGTGATAATCTTATGGTCATCGGAGCACCGAAAGGGAAATCAAGATTCCGTGGGAAATACTGATTCCGTGGGAAATACATACGTTTATTCAGGACACTTAGTGTTTCTTAGGAAAATACAAACAAGCCATTATTCGTCACACCTTTAGAAAAGGAAACAAAGTCGTTGATTGGGTGACTAAGTGTGGTCATTGTATTTCTTCTAATATTGTTTGGCTTTCTATTCCTTCTTCTTCCTTACTCTCCATTTTTATGTAAGACAACTTAGGTATAATTCTTGCGAGAAGGGCTAACGCAAAGTTGGTATACTTATCCTTTTTAAATAAAATAAAATAAAATAAAATAATATATTTTGCAACCAATACAGAAACATAAGGTGATATATATGGTATCATTTTAGTTGTTCAAAATGACAATATCGTCTATCCCTAAAAAAAAAAAAAAAATACAATGTCGTTTATGTTCTAGTAACGTTAATGGTACCATTATAGTTGTTAAAAGAAGTCAAAACCTATCAAAAATAATAAGTTCTTAAAAATCAATAAAAAACAGTAACATTATGAAAGTACTCAATCTTTTTAGGAGTCAAAAATATAAATTATAGAATAATTTGTCAACAAAGAGGACTAAACAATCAATTCATTAAATTCTTAGGGTAGTATATTATTACTATTACTATTTAATCATAAACCACTTTATTCGGTCGCCATGCTTCAACATATTAAAATGTCTATATATATATATATATATATATATATATATATATATATATATATATATGAGAGAGAGAGAGAGAGAGAGAGAGAGAGAGAGAGAGAGAGCAACACATATACATCATGCTATCAAAGTTTTTTTTTCTTTTTCTTCTTGGGTGTAAAAGAATCAAAATTGACGTAAGTAAATTTAAATTCAAGAATCTAATATTAAGTTTTGGTACTTTTCTATTTGAATTAGTGAACACTAGTATTTCGCAAATTAATCTGTTAAAATCTTTGTACATTCAACCAATGGCGGAGCCAGTAATTCGAAATAAAGGTGTCCAATATCTTTTGGGTCAAATTAAAAGATGTCCAATTACTTATAATTTAAAATTTTCACTCTAAAAATAAACTATTTTTTAAAATTTTTTTTAGGCCAAGGGTGTTCATGTGCCTCCGCCCTTGCATTCAACTGAATTAGTATAAAATAAGATGTATTAATAATAGTTTTATCAAACTTAATAATCTAGTGAAGAGAGACATATCATTTTATCTAATAAGGCTAGGGGTGAACAAAAAGACTGAACCGAAATCGGATAAAGTGTGTCCTTTTGATTAACCAAATCGTTTTTAAAAATTCAATTTATTCGTTTCGGTTGCAATTCACGATTTTCAAACTGATGGTGAACCGAATCTATTATTTTTTATTTTTTAAAGTTTTAAGCTATAATTTGTAAAATGTTTTTTGTTCTACTAGTAGTCTGATTCACTTCGCTGCTACTGTTGTGCTACTAAGAGGCCTTCCAGACAGGCTTGGCTGCTAATGGGCCTTTTGGACAAGCTTGGCGGTCTGTCATGGCTTCACACATGTTTACATGATTTTTACTCAAAAAAATAAATAATAATTATCATGACATGAAATGATTTTCGATCAGAGAATGCTAAATTGGACTTTTGGACCTACTGTCCTACATAATAATTCTCTAAAAATGTTTAATTTCTTATGGCTGTGACATTTTTTCAACATCAAGCATGAAACCTGTATAATTTATGACATTACAAATTCCCTAATTACTGAGATACAATTCAAAGACAGCACTCACTGGGATGCATTCCATTTCGTATAAAATGATTACATAATTACTAATAAAACATTATTAATATTGTTTCCAGAGAAAACCGAGTTGATGACGTGGATTAATGATTCGGAGAGAGGAAGGATTTACCGCTCCGCTTCCGAGGACGTGGCACGATCGATCCGATTCGCGTTGCGACCGCTTGAACCTGCAAAAGGCGAAGCCCGGGGTGGTGGATCCCGGGAACGCTCCTCCGACGCTCAAGTTAGTAGTGGACTAAGTTGAATGGATCGAGGAGATCTTCCTCGATGTGCGTGGGGGATTCCTTGGGAGTCGAGAAGTTTTCCAAAGATGGAAGTTCTCGGGATGAATGTGGATGAACGTTGATGAACGTTGATGAATGTTGATGAATGTTGAGAGCTTAGGAAGCTTGGAGGTAGGATTATGAGAGAGATGAGACTTTTGGAATGTGAACATCCCATGTCCCTTGGGATTGGGAAAGGGTGTGTATTTATAAGAGATTTTAAAGGGGTAAAATAGTACTTTACCATGGTTTAGGGAAAACCCTAGCCCTAATGGGCTTTGGGCTTTTACCTGGCCCGTTAAGGGTTGGCTTGGGCCGATACCTCCCTTATCCGACTGATTAGGCTCGGTTGGATGGTGACGTGGCGGGTGAGTTGAAACTATCCGGGAAATACCCGAATCATTTAGCCCCTCATGTTCTGCTCGCATGCCTCCCGAGGTAAGTAGGTGGAATGTGGAGCCCATTCCGCTATGCCTTTATGACCCCAAGTTCTTATAAATAGGGGGTGAATCTTGAGGAGGATAGTAAGTTTCCACATCTTTACTCTTCTCTTTTCTCTTACCTCGGAGAAAATGATCGTTGGAGCTTCCGGTCGGATACGAGAAGTTGTGCCCTCGCTTCAACCGAGATGAGGCCGAGCAAACAACGATGGAGTGTTGCCGGCCATCCTTTGTCGCGAAAACGTTCTACCAGCTTCTCATCGGTGATGCTTGGAAGCCGAGGTTGATAAATGACGGTGAGGAGTATGATAAATTGTTTCAAGCCACGATCCGCCCCGAGTGGGATATTCTCGAGGCCTGGGTGGAGCGCAACCATGATCTCTTCGTCGAACTTCGGGCGACGAACCCGAAGCTTTCAGCAAACGATGCGGCGGGTGGAGGTGCCGCTCGAGTGTTGGCTCGTCTTGTAATCTTCCTATGGAGAGTGACGAGTCGGTGGATGACCCTTCTTACCCCTTCTTTGATGACCGAAGGGACTTGCCCAAGGCAAAGGGGAGTAGCCTCCATGCGGAGAAGAAGAGGAACCTTCCGGTGGAGAGGAAGAGGAACCTTCCGGTGGAGAGGAAGAGGAACCTTCCCGCGGAGAAGAAAAGGAACCTTTCGAAGGAGAAGTGAGGTGGTAGTAAGGGCTCTCATTCCGTCTAAATAGTGTAACCGTAGCGTAGTAGTATGACCGTAGCATCGTAGCGTAGTATCTTGAGTTTTAGACGCTTTGCTTTTCTTGTAATGGCGCGTTGCGCGTTCTTGTCTCAATGAATGAATGAGCGAATGAAGTTTACATTGCCAACCTTATTTCCCTTCGCTTTTCTATCCCATTGTTGACGCGTTGTTTATGGTGGATGATTTTTACTTAGCTCCTTGGGGTTAAAAAGGAGTCTTGCGGGGAGGATGAGTTCTCTTGTAATCCTCCCGGGGCTCTTCTGTGGAGGATGAGTCCTCCTGTGGTCCTTCTACGGCTCTTGCGGGGAGGATAAGTCCTCTCGTAATTCTTCTAGGATCCTCAAGGCGTCACAGCCCCTATGTGCCTCGGATTCGAAGAAAGTGAGTTTGCCCACTGTAACGTTGTTGTGGGTCTTTTACGCGACCTTTAAGCTCCCGGAGGCTTGAAAGTGCATGAATGTAAGTATCTCGCGAGGGAATATCCCACGGAAAGCACGACCCCTAACCTTAAGTTAGGAGTGCAAGTGCCCATGCGGACATGGGTCTTTACGCGACCTTCCAGCTCCCGTAGGCTTAGAAGTGCATGATTCTTGCTAGGGAACATCCCACGGAGAGTGCGACCCCTAACCTTAAGTTAGGAGTGAGAGTGCCCATGCGGACATGGGTCTTTACGTGACCTTCCAGCTCCCGTAGGCTTAGAAGTGCATGATTCTTTCTAGGGAACATCCCACGGAGAGCGCGACCCCCTAACCTTAAGCTAGGAGTGCGAGTGCCCATGCGGACATGGGTCTTTACACGACCTTCCATCTCCCGTAGGCTTAGAAGTGCATGATTCTTTCTAGGGAACATCCCACGGAGAGCGCGACCCCTAACCTTAAGTTAGGAGTGAGAGTGCCCATGCGGACATGGGTCTTTACGCGACCTTCCAGCTCCCGTAGGCTTAGAAGTGCATGATTCTTTCTAGGGAACATCCCACGGAGAGCGCGACCCCTAACCTTAAGCTAGGAGTGCGAGTGCCCATGCGGACATGGGTCTTTACGCGACCTTCCAGCTCCCGTAGGCTTAGAAGTGCATGATTCTTGCTAGGGAACATCCCACGGAGAGCGCGACCCCTAACCTTAAGTTAGGAGTGCAAGTTCTCATGCGGACATGGGTCTTTACGCGACCTTCTAGCTCCCGTAGGCTTAGAAGTGCATGATTGTGTGTCGTCTAAGGGGTGTTCCTTTTATGGAGTTAGGAGTGCGATTTTTAGCTCCTCGAGGCTAAGTTATCGCCGACCATAACCCCTGTGGAGGATGGACATGCGACTTATTAGCTCTCGGAGGCTAAGTCATTGCTTGATGTCGAGAGATGTTTCGGCTCCAAAATCACATGCTTCGTTGCGAAGATTTTTTCGAAGTTACGCATTTTTTTTTGAACCCGACTCCTCCTCCAGAACCCTCTTACCGACCCCTAACTAAGACTGTTAACCCCGACCGTTCGCTCTTGATGCAGCCCAACTCTCTCTTAGCCCGGCTCTCTCTCGCCTCTAGGCTCTCTCTCCTTCCCGCGGCCCGGTCTCTCTCTCTCTCGGCTCCTTCCTCCCGCAGCTTACTCTCCCTCTTGGCCCACTCTTTCCCTCCCTCGGCCCACTCTTTCCCTCCCTCGACCCAGCCTTTCAAACTCCTCCTCCTACCTCTCTCTCCTCTTGCCCTAGCCTACTCCGGACTCGAGTCTTCCCCCTTGCTCTTGCTCCTCCTCTCTCCCTCTCGTTTCACCGCTGCTACCCCCACCCCGGACCGACCGCCCGGTCCGACCCCGGAGACGACCCCACTCACCGACCCCCTCCCGACTCCCTCGGCTTTCGTGGGCTCTCCACTCTCTCTCGCTTGCTTTGCTTTTGCGCTCGTTCGACCGTACCTCCGGACCCCCACCCTGCTACTCCCGACCCCTAACACCGACCCCTAACACCGACCCTCAGTGCCGACCCCTAGCACCGGCCCTTCCCTCACTCACACACACACTCTCTCTCGGGCTCTCACTCGCATGCTCTCGTTCTCGGCCCTCACTTAGACCCTGCTCTCCCGGACCGACCCCTTTGACCGACCCCTCCCCGACCCCGAGACCGACCCCTCGCTCTCTCGTCCCTCGCTCACGCTCTCTCGGCTCTCACCCGCGTGCTCTCGCTCTCTGGGCCTTCCACTGGACCCGGCTCTCCCGGACCGACCCCGGGACCGACCCCTTCCCCGACCCCGAGATCGACCCCTCCCCTCCCCTAGCCTTGCCGAGACTCCCCAAAACGCCAAAACCCCACAAAAACCCTAACCCTAACCCTAACCCTAGAATTTTTAGTTTTTATTTTTTATTATGTTGGCATATTTTTTGGGAAACATTCCCGACCAATTTTATGCGCAAAAATTTTCGAAGGGGACAGAAAAATACTAACCTCGATTTTAGAGCGAAGAAATTGTAGGCTCCTTCGGATGGAAAATATCAACCCAATTCGGAGCGGAAATATGATGGCCCCGGCTTCGTTAATCGAAACATGTTAGCCGTTTTTGATCGAGAGAAATCGAACCCATTTTTGGTGAGCTCGTGTTGATTCCATGTTAAGCCGCAATATATCGACTCCTTAATATGGGCCTTCATAGGGTGCCTTTGATTGTGCCCAAGTCACAATTTTACATTGGAGGTTTTTGTTAGCTTCTCGTTTTCCTCCGAGTTTGATGTCATCAAACGACATTTAGCATTGACCTATAATAACAACCGTGCGCCTTGACGGCCAAAAATCTTCTTCGTCTTCAATTTGCGAACCATTGCTCCCTTCATTTTTGAGGAAAAATGTGGGCACCCGATTGAACTTTGCTAGAATCCGGAGATAAGTAATCGTACATTGAACCTTATAGTGTTGGAACAATTTCTTGCGGAACAAAAGTGTTCTTCAAGGGCGTTGACCTTGTACTTTTTCCGATGAATCGAGAGCCTAAGTGATGTCTCTTAGAGATCCTCTATGAACCTATGAGATCTCCGCTTATCGAGTCGCGTAGGCTAAATATTTTTCATCCAAGAAGCCTTCTTTTGACGAATGTACGCATCCGAAGACCATAGTCGATCTCTTCATGCTTGGTATTTACTTGTGTTATGCCCGGATCTCGCTCTAAAGGTCTCACTTTGGAGTCAAGCTTTCCGGCCGTATCCATCCCTGAAAAGGAAGCACCATAGGAGGGGAGATCCCCGAGGATGATGGCGTTGACGAGGATGCCAAAGATGGCTCCGAGGATTGCCCCCATTCCATGGCTCTTCGTAGGATATGAGTTATTTTTGACGTCCTGCGTGCCATATGACTTGATACTCTGCTAGTTTAGATTCGTTTTGCTTGAACTTTTATCTTCGATCGATCCTTGCTTGATGCTTATTGGATACTTACTCAATGCTTACTTGCCTCGTTGCTTCTTTTTATTGTTGCCGATTTTTGCTTTCTTGCTACTTGGGGTACATGATCACCCTTCATCATAGTTGGGTCTTTTTTGAGTTTTACAACTTGGTTGTCATAGGGGATTGTATTAACCCTCGGTGTTGCCCCAAAATCGGCGCAATGAAAAACATACAACGAAAGACACTAGCAACGTAGTTGCCTTAGGGAGTCATATTAGCCCTTACTTTTCTTCTAACTTTGACAAAGTTAGGAAAATATAACAAAAGGAACCGAGGGTTTGGGCGCTCCGGGGGTTCGTATTAGCCTCTATTCATGCCCCCAAGACCGTCTTAAAGTAAAGTGTGAGATGTAAAGATGCAGAAAGCTTGCTCGTTGTATTAATAAAAGATCGAAGTCCGTACAAAAGGGAGGAATGTGTGCCCCGTTGAGCGCTTTCGGAAAAGTCGCATCAATCGTGGGTGATTCCTTTACAAAATCTTTGGGACTTAGGCTGGGTGGGTCTTTAAAGAAAAGCCCCCACGCCGGATAATGAGCTCGAACTATTTACATAAGCACCATTATCTCATGATTTCAATGTCTTCGGAAGGCACAAGCCGAACCTTGACATGATCTTACGTGGTGGTGAAGCACACTATCATCGTCTCGAACACTTTGGTTGGGGCTCCCTTTAGCTTCTTACCCTTAGGATCATCATGAGTCTTCCCCTCCTCTTTCGCTTCTCCATTAGAGATCAAAGGCTTACTACATAGCATTCACGTGTGAAGGTTTGCTCGGGAGAGTCCGAGTCACCCTAGAGGGGGTGAATAGGGTGATGGAAGTTTTCGTGGAAACTTTAGCTCTTCGTCAAAAACAAGACAGAGACAGGTTCCGAGTCTATCAACGGGGTTAGAAAAGTTTGGACTCGTAAATGCTATTATGAATGGATAAGCAAAATAAGCAAAAGTCTGTAAAGCTGTCCGAGTCTATAATGAACTCGGAAAGATAACACTTAGAGATTACGTGGAAACCCTCCCGGGGCAGAAAACCACGGACCGTGCTAGTCCAAGCACGAAGTCAAATCCACTATTTTGAGTCCACAAAATACCGTGAACCGACCGAACCCGAGTTGCTCCCTTAGATAACTCTATACAAGTTTTCCTAGACTCGAAATTCCCTTATCCGATCTAGTACTTCCTAACCGAGATAACCCTTACAGCTAGGGACAACTAAGGTGAGTTAACCCTTACAGCTTAGTCAAGGGACCTTACAAAGAATGTAAGAAAGAGTTTGTAATCGAGTACAAGACCTTACAACTCGGAAGGTAATAAATTACAGAATAGGAGTTATAAGTAGAAGATTGAGAATGTAAATACCATGACTTTGCTCAAGTACGTGTATTAACAATAATTTTGGCTCGTCCAACTTCAAGTCTTGTGAAGTGGCTTCTATTTATAGATGACCGAGCAGAGTAGCCGTTATCTTCATCTCGCTGAATGAGAGTTCTTTGTGACCGTTGACAAAAGCTTTCGAGTCACTCGGAAAGTATCCGTTGTGATATGAACATTGGACAATGGTTTAACTCTCTTGGAAGTCCCAACACCACTCGGCGGTGTCTTGAAAGGTAAGGTGGAAACCACCGTTAAGCTTGGCGTTCCAGTTTTCCAGATTTGGAAACAGACAGCTCCGACACAATCTTCCGGGACTGGAGCGAGAGAAGGTGAAAAGCCATGTCTCGCTGGTGATTTGACGTTCGAAGCTCGGTTACTTTTGTGGTTTGAAAAAGGTGTATCCTCGTTTGAATAACCTACAAAAGTAAATCAATTTTGGTTCTCAAAGTATAAAATACTTTGGTCCAAGATTAGACACGGATAATAAAATTATTAAGATAATTAAACAACCGATTATTCGAGTCGAAACGAAATGGAATTTTCTCGAGTCCAATATCCATGATACTCGGAATTCCATCCGACTTAGTCCGAGCGGAGAATCAAGTTCAATAAAGAATATCGAGTGAAGTAACTTGATATAGACTAAGTATGAAACAGACTAGAAATACCGACTATAATAAAATAGAACTTCTAACCGGAAGTCGATTCCGAGTGAGAGAAGACGAAATACTAGTCTATTCAATCTGCGATAAATCTTAGTGATGAGGGACTCGGAACAGAGAACCGATTTTCTAAGTCACTTACGGATAAGCAAGAAATATACGAAGTAAAAGTCGTATCACTTAGAGAAGATACCATTTTACTCAAAGAAGTTTCGAGATACAAAGAATGCCTTGGAATCAAAACTTTATAAGTATGAGATGGTTATACCCGATTCATTTAATGCAACTCGTAAATGCGTTGAGAAGTGTCCGAGTCTTCAATGTGCGGTCTTCCGGTATCCACAGGTCTCACCTACAGATCCATTATCAAGCTCATACTTCATGAGGAGAAGGTATGGAGCGACGACCGCTTTGATCCGGTTGAGGGTGGGACGTCGAACGATGACATTGTAGGCGAGAGGGGATGTCAATCACTAGGAACTTCACTTCGATGTTTCAGCCCTTGACCTTCTCTCCAACCCCGACTGGTAGGCGGATCATGCCTATAGGGTGTATCGTCCGCCCTCCGAATCCGACGACATGATTGACGAGGGAAATGAGATTATGAGGGGTATAATTTAGCCGACTTAGACATTCCATGGTGATAACGTCTACCGAGCCTTCACGTATCGATAAGGACCCTGCGGACTATAGCGTCCAAAATCTTCGATGTGATGACCAAAGGATCCTCATGTGGGGCGGCCATGCCTTTTAAATCTTGTTCTCCGAAGGTCACTGTAGGCACCTTCACAGGTGGAGGCTGGCCGGTGATCGGGACTTGTTGAGCACTCATGAGGTGAGCCTTCCAGGAGGAGAGGGTCGTGCCCCTGCAAATCCTCCAGCGATGGTGGCTACAATCTTAGTAGCATCGTCATCATCATAGTGCTCATATCCCCGCCTTGAAGAACCTCCTTGTGCTCCGTGAGTATCTTTTTTAGGAAGCGATTAATTTGCCCATTATCCGCCAACTCCCCAAGCGCCTTCTTTAACGCCCGACACTCTATAGTGTTGTGTCCGGTTTTTATGAAATTCGCAATATTTGTTGGAAGCTCGCGCTTTCGCAGGAGTGGACATGGGAGGTGGTTTCTTGAGCATGGGATGCCCTTTGATCTCCATCGGAATACTCGGGGGTCGGTGTTGAAGCGGTGGTCAACTTCATTTCGAGGATTACATTTTCCATCTCCTCCTTTCTTCCTAACCTCATCTCCTTCCTCTCGCACGGATCTCCGTGGCTTGAATAAAGTCGGCCGCCTTTCGGAGTGCTTCGCCAAAGTGGACATCTTTTGTTCAGCGAGGGAAAATTTGAATCTTCCACTTCTAAGTCCGTTAAGGAAGGCAGTGTAGGCGACTCCGTCTTGCGGAGTCGGAGATAAGGGCGGCCTCTCCATGAAACCTTCGGACATAGTCTTTAAGGGTCTCGTTTCTCCCTTACTTAATCTTGGAGAGGCGGATGCTAGTCTTCTTCCGCTTGCAACTCGCGATAAATTGTGTGACGAACTTCTCGCATAGCTCTTCAAAGGAAGAGATGCTCCTTGAGGAAGATTGTTGAACCATTTCTGCGTGACTCCCTTCGATGTAGCGAGGAGGAATTGGCGATAGGTCGCATCGTCCCCGTCCTGCATGTACATATGAGACTTATAGTACGCCGAGGTTATCTTCGGGATCGGTTGTGCCATTGTATGGATCAATGTTTGGGACCTTTATCTTCTTCATTCGGGAGCATTCATAATTTTCTTCAAAAATGGAGTGTTGAAAGTATTCAGGTTGGCCTTGAATCGGAGCCGGAGATGGGGACGGCGCGGGGTTGGGGGCTGGGTGGAACTTCCACCGAGAAGGACTCTTCCTCCTCTCGGATCGAGGAGGAGTGCGCCTGGTCCTCTCGACTTCTCGGGACCCTTCGATTTGATTGCTCATGACGCCTTTCTCTTGATCGCTCCCGCTCCCGGGTGGCGGACCGCTCTTGGTCGTGCCTTGGGGCATTGCGAGCTCACCGAGAATTGCGGCTACGTGTAGCCGATCGTGTAGGACTAGCGGACCTTTTGCTCCCAGGGGCCCTCGCTCCGTGTTTGAGGCAAGGGCATCGCCATGATCCTCGAACCAGGCGGAACGTCTATCGTGGGTGGCATAAGGGGTTGAGGTCGTGTGCGAAGTGGCAATCTTCCGGTTGGCTCTATGGAGAGCTTTCTTTACCTCAATAATCCCTCGGGCATCACCTTCTTCGTGACGCCTTGTCCGGAGGGCACTTGGCCGCTCGGGAGCAAGCGCGATTGGTGCCTCGGTTGGTTGTTACGGGGCTGTGTGGGGGGCATCTCGCATGAGAAGTAGCCAACAGGCGACCTCCGTAAGGGGTTGTGCCGTACCCGGGAGTCGGGCGTAGTGATAGGGCATGATTGGCATGCGCTGTTCCATGGTGGCTCGCACTGTTCTTGCATATGCTTTGTGCGACGATCATTTGAAGGGTCTCTATTAAGTTCGAAGATCCCTTAGGGTGACGTACCCCTCCGGCCTGGTGTAGCGGTTGCCGGTAGACCGCTGAGATGATTCCGCATCCTTGGTTTGAGGAGCGTCACGGGATTGGCCCCCATAGGCATTGAACGATGAGGGTGAGGGACAGGTGGGTTGGTCATGTCGCGCGTCATCTTAGATCGAGATCGAGTGCCATTGGCGACCATATGCTACCTTCATCCCCACAGACGGCACCAAACTGTTTCCGGAGAAAACCGAGTTGATGATGTAGATTGATGATTCGAAGAGAGGAAGGATTTACCGCTCCGGTTCCGAGGACGTGGCACGATCGATCCGATTCCGCGTTGCGACCGCTTGAACACCGCAAAGGCGAAGCCCGGGCGGTGGATCCCGAGGAGCGCCCTCCGACGCTCAAGTTAGTAGTGAACTAAGTTGAATGGATCAAGGAGATCTTCCTCGATGTGCATGGGGGATTCCTTGGGAGTCGAGAAGTTTTCCAAAGATAGAAGTTCTCGGGATGAATGTGGCTGAACGTTGATGAATGTTGAGAGTTTAGAAGTTTGGAGGTAGGATTATGAGAGAGATGAGACTTTTTGGAACGTGAACATCCCATGTCCCTTGGGATTGGGAAAGGGTGTGTATTTATAGGAGATTTTAAAGGGGTAAAACGAGTACTTTACCATGGTTTAGGGGAAACCCTATCCTTAATGGGCTTTGGGCTTTTACCTAACCCGTTAAGGCTTGGCTTTGGCCGATATCTTCCTTATTTGACTTATTAGGCTCGGTTGGCTGGTGACTTGGCAGGTGAGCTGGAACTGTCCAGGAAATACCCGAATCAAATATTAATTATAAAAAAACTTAAGCTGAACCAAAAAGTCAATTAGTCAATTTATCCACTTATGGTTTTGCTTCGTAATTTTCCGAATTGAACCAAATTGACCCGTGCTTACCCTTAATTGATAGTCATTAAACGTCAAACCTTCGTAGGCATTCAATTACATTCAATTAGTATTTTTTTAATAAGAGAAAAGGTAATAATATATTTGATTTTTTATAAAAATGTAATTGTAACCACCAAAAATAAATAGATATATGTCAAGTCATAAAATAATTTAAAATTAATTGACTAAGATTTCCTCAATTAATTAATTTAATTATTCATACACCACTATTAAGTCAATGGCTCGATAAATTCACAAGTTAATGACCCAACAAATAACAAAGTCTTAAGCAAAAGTAGATTACCAAGCCGGCAGCCTAATTAGACTCTCAAGTCACCAACCCAAGCTGCAGATAAGATCAATAGCCAAGAAACAAAAAATTGCAAATCCTACTAAAGAAGATGGGGACTTCTCCTTATAAATATAGCCTTATTCCCCTTATTTAAGAGATTGAAATTTAACTCTTAGAAGACTCTTTATAGCAATAAACAATAAGCATATCAAATTGTATCGTTAATTCTAAAGATCAAACTATATTCTTGATCGAGATTTAAGTTGCTCCAACCCTCTATTAAATTTCAAACCGGAGATTGAATTAGAGGAGTTATTATTTGTTTATTTGTAACAAATACAGAAATTGTGCCCATTCTTTTGAATATAAAATATAAAAATTAAATTTTCCCTATATTGTTTTGTCTTTAGTTTAATTTGGATTCGAGGTTTGTGGTTACAAATGTCCGGCATGTCCGAGTGAGATTGTCTCTACCTCTCATCTACTTCTTTAAATACCAAATCTTTCAATAAACTTTCCAAGAACAAGATATGACCACGAGGAAGTTCAAAGAATAATACTAGATCTTTGTCGTGAGGATCTAGCGACACTATCTTTAGCAAGCAAAGCACTCGAAGTAGTAACAAGAAGTACGGCAAAAGTTGCGAGTAGCGACTATTACTAAAGGAATAGTGGTGTCTATAACCTCCCAGCCGTGTGACATTCAAAATAGTGGTTCCAACATCACTAATGAAGTCAATTAAGCCTTTATTTTCTATTGCTTTTGGGAAAGACTGTTGCAGACTTGAAAATGAAGCAAACATCAACTATGAGGTTCTAAGCCCCACAATGTCTTCATCTTCCATCTTTGATACATACGGTTACTACAACAATAGTGACTATGTCCGAACATCATCAAATAAGATTTTCCCTTTTCAAACAGAATTTGAGTCCTCTACTGCTGTTGTTATGCCAATTATGATGGCAAGACATGTCGATTGCGAGGAAGAGATGACTAACATGAAGGAAACATTTCGAGAGGATTCTCTAAAAAGTACTAAAGAAGAAGACGCACACATTAAGCCTCAAGATGAAAATATTTCTAGGTTGATGCAAAAGTTAAGAAAAGAGTCGAGTTAAATCCTGCCACACAAAGGCTTGAGTAACGAAGAGGAGCAAGACATATCCAATCACAATAAAGTTGTTAAAGATGACATCGACTCGAAAAAAATGATAAGCCACATAATGACTGGTCTTCAAGCTAAATAATGATTAAACAAATCCAAGAAATGATTGTAAGTGCAGTCTAAGGCCCTATTAGATATGTTGAGAGAATCGACCTAGTAATCGACCCGGTCAACAAAGTGGTTCAATAATTCGACTAATTGGACCGTTTAACTTGGATTAACCAGTTGACCTGGTTGATGGTTGAACCGGATTAAACCGATGAAATCCGTTGTATATTTAAGTAAAAAATAAAACTAACTTAACCCATATTTATAAAAAGAATTATAGGTCTTCTCTAAAAGTCCATCTAAACCTTAATATTTTTAGCCTTTTTATCCCTTGGAAAAGGAAAAACCCTAATTGCTTTTAACCCTCTCTCCTTTCGTTGCTAACTTGCTACAGCCTCCCTCTTTGTTTTCTATCATCAAGCCTGCTCTCTCTCTCTCTCTCTATCTCTCTCTCTTCTAAAGTAGCCACTCTCTCTCTCTATCTCTCCTCTAACTTTCTCTCTCTATATATCCTCTCTCTCCGGAGTATCTCTTATATAACTCTCTCCTTCCTCTAAAGAAGTAATGGATACCATCTTGATCGCCAATTGAACCTCATGTTCAGCAATGGATGACATGGTTATTTGCTAATGTTAAAATTAGTCATGATTTCCAGCTTTTGAGCACAATTGTTACCTAAGTTGTATTTTTTTATTTTGTGTGGCATGTTCAACAATTATTATGCTCAACTCTACATTAGCCTGCAGGTGTTGATATCGATTACCAAAGCCCAGTCCAGCCCTACCGGCTAAAGAGAGCGTGACGAGCAACAGGCGGGCGTGAGGCGGATGGTTCAAGTGAGGAGAGAGATAGGTAGACAACATGCTAAGAAAATTTTCAAAATCACGAGTGAAGCGGGTCACGCCATTCGACCGAGTTGATCGTTTTAGCCTCGGTTTTTTTTCAGGAGGTACAACATTAACCTGACCGCTAAATATACCGGTTCCTACTCCGACCGGGCCGGTCCGGTCCGGTTCTCGTAACATGCCCTATTAGGAGGTGTTGTGTAAAAATCCACCTCTATATTGAGCCCTATATGAAGAGGATTGATCCTCTTTGCGTCCATTATGGTACCGCCTACTAAGTTCAATCAATTCTATGGAAAGGGTAACTCAAAGCAACATGTTGCACACTTCATTAGGATATGCAGCAATGGGTAAAGTTGTCCGTCACGAGATTAAAGGGAATCATTTCGACTATTGCACTAATTTAGGACCTAAATCTATCAACAATTGGGAGCCAATGCGGCTAGAGTTTTTCAACATATTCTACGAGTACCCAACGTGTTTTTCAACATGACTAAGTTAAAAAACACTAAGCAGTGAAAAGATTAACATGTTGTCGGCTACATCTACTATTGGTTTGCGCTCAGCCTTGAATGGAAAGACCATTTATTTGAAGTTTATGTTGTAGAGATGTGCACTCGGGGCATGAACAAGGACTTGTTGTATGTCCTGCAAGTGAGCAAGCCTAAGACATTCTAAGAGTTGGCAATGAAAGCTCACGACATGATAATTACAATAGTTAGTCGTCATGACAAGTGTTCCTCTTCTTCGAACCAAGAAATGGCAAGGGCGAGTTTAAGAAAAATGTTAAGTCCTCCAAGAGCTCAACTAAGGAATCCAAGGTAGTTTCCACAAGCAAACCGATATGGTTTTCAACAAATCTAAAAATAGCCGAAAAAACACATCCTCCCATACTCATTTACGCTTATGCAATTGTGTTACGACAATATGGCTGAGTATCAAGCACTTATACTAGGCCCCCGGATGGCTTTAGATATGGGAATTAAAGACTTCGATATGTATGGTGATTTCCGGTTGGTAATCAAGCGACTTCGTGACAAGTATAAAGTCGAAAAAAGCTTTGGTCTAATATTATAAGTATGACTTACAAATATTAGACAAGCTAAACACTATCAAGTTGCAGCATGTCCTTAGGATACAATCTCTGCTTTTGAAGTATAAAAGGAAGATTGACATCAACCATCGATCAACTACTTGGATCATGGCAAACCATCGAGTGAAGTAAGACATAAGGCAAAAATCCAAAGAAGATCTTTATGTTTTGTCTATTACAAAGAAACGATGTATCAAGATTCATTCTTGGTTGCGATGATTAGATAAAGAAGAGGCGGGACAAGTGATGGTGGAAGCTCACTCAAGTGTCTATGGCACTCATTAGTCGGAACACAAGTTGTAAGATCACATCAAAAGAATAGGTTGTTGCTAGTGCACTATGGTGCATGATTGTGTTTAGCGATGTGCATTATTCGGTCCACAACCAAACCGGACTGGTTGACCGAACCAGACTAGGCCAGGTCAACATACTTCGGTTTGGTCCTTGGTCCTAAAATTTTCACTATTCGGTCTTCATTTCAGTCCACCGGTCTGGACCGAAGACCGATTAAAATTAGAAGTTTAGGTATTCGCCAACGCTCTCTCCCTTTTATTCAGCCCTTTCAACCTCTTCCCTACTACCATTCTCTCTCTCACTATTCTCGCCTCCACTTCTTTTCCCTTAGATCCGTGCTCGCTGAAGTCATCGTTGCATATTTATTTTTCTTCATATTTTCTATCTTTTATTACTTTCTTTTTCTAGAAATTTAAACTGAATCTAGAATTGCAAATATTTGAGCCAATGATGAGATTGAAGATTGTCATGCACCACTACGATATTGGTATGTGCCGATAGCACTTCTTTCACCCATTTCTCTATGAGCTTAAATTTTGTGTTTTTGAAAAATTAGGGGATCGGATGATGGATCCTCTAGGATTAAACTATGACGCGGACCGCATTAAGCAATCTTTCTTTTGCTTACGTGGATTTTTTTTTGGTTTATGATGATTTCCTTTCAAACATTCTTTTTTACTATAAATTTTAAGTAGTTGATATGTAAAACTCATTATTTAACACAAAATTAACTACTACTAGTTTTGGATTTCACTTATGATAATAATAATAATAATCCAATTAAAAAATGCTCCATATTTTCGGTTTAGGTTCGATTTGGTCCAGCTTTTTCATCGGTTCGGTCCTGGATCAAACCGACCTTGTTTTGTCCGGTCCTCGATCCTGATTTTTTTATTTGATCTTCGATTGAGGCTAGTCCGGTCCGATCCGATCTTGTACCGATAAACAACCCTAATTGTATTGAAAATGCAAAAAGATGTGATGCATGTGAGTTCCTTGTCAACTTCATACATCAAATTTGAAAACTACTCCACCCAACTGCAGTGTCTTGGCCTTTAAAGCGTAGGGGCTTGATGTTGTAAGGGCGAGTTACTCCTAAGTCTTTGGTCGACCACTTATATATGCTTACGACAACTTATTAATTCTCTAAGTGGGTAGAGGCGATTACATTAAAGAATGTTCAATTGAGAAGGTTGTTAACTTTATTCGGACACACATCATCTATCGATATGGCGTGCCTCGATGTATCATCACATACAATAACAAACCATTCTTCAACTAATTGATGATTATCCTTTGTGAAAATTTCAAGTTTGCACAACATAATTCTTCAATGTGCAATGCTACTTGCAAATGGCTTAGCAAAAACTTTCAATAAAATGTTGTGCAATGTATTAAAGAAGGTGGTGGAAAAATCCAAGTGGGACTAGCATGAAAGACTGGAGGAGACACTTTGAGCATACCGGACCACTTATAAAACACCAACCTAGCCAACTCCCTATGCTCTTGTGTATGCGAGTACATGCTATTTTGCCTCTAGAAATTGAAATATCATCGCTTTCCATTATCACAAGAGAGGGTTTAACTAAAGATGAAAATCACAAGCACCGTTTGCTCGAGTTAGATGCCCTTGATGAGAAAAGATTATAGACACAAAATAAGTTGAAATGCTATCAAATGTGCTTGTCATGGACATTCAACAAAAAGGTTTTCCCACGTATGTTTGAAATTAAACATCAAGTACTTGTATCGAGGAGACCGATCATCATGACTCATGAGATAAGAATCAAATTCACCTCAAAGTTAGATGATCTTTATACTTGTCTCGTGTCTTCTACTCAAATGGTGCCTACAAGATAGTCTCCATAGAAGGAGTTCGTGTAGGACCAATAAACAACAAGTTATAGAAGCACTACTTCACTTGAGGAAAAAAAGTTTGTAAGTCTGTACATGACATGTGAACTAATCATTCATAAAAGTTTCATTTATTTATATACTAGTCCTGGTCAACAAGAGTATAAATTGTGAAGGACTCAAAGAAAATCATCATTGCATAACTCCTGGCCACATGAGTATAATAAACTGTGAACTAAAAAATAAAACAAAAATAAATAGTTGAACTATGTCGATGACTTGATCTCATGGAAAAATTGCAATTTCTTTTCAGTACCTAGATAGCTTGGTGAGCAAAATTGTCAAGCACAAGTGAAGTCAAACAAAATACAAGGAAAAGAAGAAGAAGAAATAAAGTGCTATTTATTAAATGACAATGTCAATCTTATGGGTTGTTCCCTCATACTTTTCCCATGCTTTTCCCTTAAGACATCAGAATTCCTCTTGCAGTACAACAAGATGGACTGCTCTTGCTCAACCAGCTTGATGCATGCGAACATCTCTTTCTCCAAATTATCATGATATCGGTGTGTTAAAACTTTTTATTTATGTCTAAGTATGTAAATACGTTAATCACATAATCATCTACTTGCTTAAGGGACTCGATCCCTTCTAAGTCGCTCAAAACACTTGTATGTATCTCATGATTTATATACTTATAAACTACAACAGTTACTCGAGAGTTTTCTCAGCCAAGAAGAAAGAAAGAAACACCCAATCTTTTGCATTTAACAATGGCCAAAAAAAAAAAAAAAGTGGGAGTTAAAACATCGAATTTTTTAGTAATTTTCAGCAGCAAAAAGCCAAACACTCCCCAAACCAGACCCTGAGACTTGAACGGTAGCCACTCCTAAAATTTGAGGGATGGACGCCTTGGGAGGAGGTGCTTTCTCCGGGGGCTTATGGTGGAACCGCCGCCCTTTCGATCAGCGCCGCCGGAAGAGGGGAGGAGAGAGAAACCAGAGGCGTGAAGCTTCGTCGGAATCGGCTCGGGCTGCAAATGGCGCCACCGCCGGAGGATACCGCTTCCCACTGAAGCAAGCGGTGACCGCCGGATCTCTTGCCTTGGCTGGGGACACCATTGCTCAGCTCACACAACGTTGGAAGTCCCTCAACAAGGAAGAACTTTCTCCTTCTGATTCTGATGATTTTGACAAGGTTTTCGTCTCCTCCTTCAATGGTGTTTGTGAATGGAAGGAAGGTTTTTATGAATGAATTGCGAAATGCCTTTCTTTCCCCTCCTTGCTTGGTTCCTGTTTTGTGATTTTATTTCTGCTTATAATCAAATTCGCTTAAATTGAATATGATACAGTTCATATTTATGGTTACTCCCCATTTGAATTCGGGTAATGTTTGGTTTGAGGGATTGAAGACATTAGCAAGGCCTTAAATTGTATAGTTGTTTTCAGATGTTTAATTCATCTAAAAATATGTTATGAACTACAAAGTTAGAAATGTGCTTATTGGCTCCAAAAATATGCAGTCTTACCCCTATAATCAAATTGCTCCTCGATGACTAACAGTGTAGACGATAATTTTGTGGGACATTTTGGGTTAGTCTACCATTGTCTATAGCTAGAGCCTAAAAAATGTCAACAATGACTTCTTCTGCGTGGGGAAAGTGGAAAGTAGATGATGTGCTTTTTCATAATTCGAATCTTGTCCGGCACATCGGATTTTGTATGTATCAACTGCTCTGTGAATTATCAAGTTTGTGATGATAGGCGGTGTTTTGGGTTGCACTGCATTTACATTTAAGGATCCCAAGTATAACAGCGGGTTTATTTGTCTGTGTATAATTTGTGCTAGTGATGAAAGACTTAGGGCCTGTTGGACTTTACATGAAAAACAAATCTATGTTTAATGTTCGTTTATGTTCTTTTATATTCGTTTATGTTCTTTTATGTTCGTTTATGTTCTTTTATGTTCGTTTATTTCGTTTCTGCTCTTTTATGTTCGTTTCTGTTTATGTGCATTTTGTACGTAATTTCGAACAGACCCTTAACTGCAAGGATGTATCCTTTTTAGATTGTACCTTTTTACCTTCCTTTTTGCTCGTGGTTTTATTAAGATACTCAGGTTGATGGAAATCATGAGATGTGTTTATTAACAGACTTGTTACGAAATAAATCTTAAGCTACACAGGATTGTTTCTGGCTAATTTTTCGTGTTCTGCTTTGACAACCATGATCATAGTAAGGTTGTATACACTGTACATTCAGACTGCATTGTAGTCCTTGGATTTTTCCTCCTTTTTGATAATCTAGAGTCTAGAGGAATTTGCATATTTCAATGTAAGCTTTTTGTTCGCCACAATTGAAGTCTCTTTCCCAAACTCACTCAGACATAAGTTTAGACAATCAACATTCATTTAAGACAGAAAAATGTCCAAATTTTTTCAAAAATAGCCGAGTCCAACACGATACCAGTGTCGGAGGCTCGACACTTAAACATGTGTATGGCTATGGCTGAGTCCAGTAACATAGGTCTTCTCTGACAGTTCATAGCAGAGGCAAGGCTGTATACATTGATCTTATCTTATCTAGACCTCCCCAGATGGCCAGACTTTGTTTTGACATGACTCATATTGGGTTGTTGTTGACATAGACAAGCAAGCAATTTGTCTAAGAATGTGACAAAGAATTTTACTGCTTCCGGGCATGCGGAATAAAAAGGCTTTGACTTCTTTATGATTACAGAAAAACAGCATTTTTGGTATATCTTGCCCATGGAACAGAGCCCATTATGTCCTCCGACAGTTATTATATAGTGTAATTTCAACCTTCCTCCATGCCATGGACCATTGAATAACCAGTTTATATAATCACAGTGTAATATGCACAGACATTATGTCATTGCCACTTTGCCAGTTCCCACCAGTATTCTTCATGTATCAAACTAAGTGTTATCTAATTTTGGCTTCGAGTTACTGTTGTAATCTCCTCTCTCGCCCGTTAGAAATGTAATAAAAGGATTCAGGAGTATACTCTGTGTTGAACTTTGGAAAACAGTTAGCATCTCTTGAGGTTTGGAGTGAAAATTGTTTCCAAATTGGTCATTTCAGATAAACTAGCTTGCTGAAGATATTTTCAAGCAGCCACTGCATTGGCCCTGTGGGACTGTGTCTTAACATTATTTTCAAATAACTGATGTGTGCTAGGTCGTTATAAGCATGGCCTTCTAGGCTTGTTGGTTTTACTTAATTTAGGGTTAAAATTGTCATCTACATTGACAATTGCATTTGGAATGGTGCTTACTGAGGTAGGAGTCATAATACATTCAAGTCCACCCTCCCCCAAAAAAAGAGAGGAAAATGACTGGAGAAAAAAATGAAAAAGCACCTCTCTCTGAATTGACGGCATTGGACATTGGCTTAGCCTGATTCTTAACTTGGTGAGATTTCTTTAATTCGTTATCATAGTGGGTTCAACCTTTAACTAAGTTCTTGGCTTCAGGATGTTGTGCAGAAACTTCTGTCAGGGCACGATTGGTTACGAGCCCTTCGAATGACTTCCTATGGGTTTCTTTTCTATGGGCCTTGTTCTTATGTGTGGTATCAAACGTTAGATAGATATTTGCCTCAACCCACAGTCAAGAATTTACTATTGAAGGTATTATTTGTGAAATATTATCACTATTTCTTCCTTCTGCTGTCCTTTTTTCCTTCTGCAATTTTCATCATTTATATTTTGCATTGGTTGATTAGACCAATTTTAAACTGTCGGTTTAATGGAGATCTGAAGCCATTTTCTCTATCTCAAGCGTGAAAATGTAACTACCTGCACAGGTCTTGCTCAATCAGATAATTCTTGGTCCAACAGTTATTGCTGTTGTCTTTGCTTGGAATAATTTATGGCAAGGGAAGGTTTCTGAGCTTCCATCAAAGTACCAGAATGATGCATTTCCTACCTTGCTTGTTGGTAACGACATTATAGTTTATACATGCCTTGTTTGTTGGTTCTCATTGTGCTTTTCTACACTCTCCATACTCTGATAATATTTTTGTTTGAAATTTGCAGGCTTTAGATTCTGGATTCCTTATAGTCTACTTAATTTTTGGTACTACTTTCACCGCTTTTCTTCTTTATGTGCTTCTGATGGCACTAGCTCTTTGAAGTTTGACAACATATGTGTGATGAACTGGTCTTATGTCTTTATGGATGAATCAGGCCTTTATTCAAATTTCACGTCGATTAGGTGTTTGTGGATCCAAGTTTATAGTTTATGTTGTCCTCTTGTCAAATTAAGTTTAGAGCATTTCGATGTCAACCTCTGTTTTCCCCTTTTCGCTACCTGAGTTCATCTAATTTCCAATCTTTTCAAACCAAGACCACATATTCTTGCCATGTGTTTCTTTCCTTTTGTTTTCCTTTTTTGTTTTTGGGTGGTTGGGGGCGGCTTTCTGATGAATTGCACAAAAATGTTTCCATTGGACCCTAAAGTTTGGAAGCATAAATCAACTAATGCTTACTCCTTCACAACTAATGCTTACTCCACGGAAAAAGCAGTGAAGAGAATTTAGCCCTAATAAGATATGGATGAAAAGACTTGATCTCAATTTTTTCTGTTTCAGGGTTATCCCTCTTCAGGGACGGGTGGCCTTCATGTCATTGGGTTCAATTTTTTGGAACTTCATCCTGTCTTCAACCATGAGCAAGTAAACCTGCTTCCAAGGTCATGATCTTGCCTTTTCAACTATCAGGCATAACAGGACGCAAATTTGGTGCTATGGACAATCTTCTCCTCTTTCTGGTCTATCCTATTAGCTGGAAAAGAAATCAGGGACTCAAGACCGCTTTGGGTAAACACCAGCCAAAAGTAATGATCTATGTCGTGGATGATCGATTAGTTCCTTACTGTAAGAAACTAACAGTCATAGAAGATGACAGTTTTCTTCTGTTTTTTTTTTTTTTTTTTTTTTTTTTTGGTTTCATCTAGTGGCAATTACTCTATTTTCCTGATTGTGCTTTGCTTGAGCAATCTGATTATAATACATGTATTTGGCTCAATGTGGACAATATATTCGGTGATTAATATGTTTGAACTAGAACTTCGATCTCTATCTGCATCAGAACAGTCAGTGGGATTGCTAAATGGCAGAGGCAGTATAGAAAGGAAGAGAAAACAGGAAATCTTCCATGATAATCCAGGTAAAAGAACTTGCAGCCATTTTTTCCAGAAAAAGAAAGCCATTTGTTGAATGCATTTAAAATTGATTACACCACCAAGAGGGATGCGTTTGGTAGAGTTAGTTCTTTTATACTTTGATCTGTGTTCATGGAGTCAACAGAATTTGACATCGTTCAATTTCTCTTTCAAGAGTGAAAAAGTTTCCGTGAGATTTTAATTTTAGGGAAAAAAACCGGTAATTCCTCTCTCGCTCTCTCTCTCTCTGTGAGATACAAGTCAGCCACAAAATGGTAACACTATATAACATGGGATGGGAGAAACTAACCCTGAATCATCTCGGACCCCAATCTTAACCATTAGATAAGAACTTCATTGTCATCTCTTGATAGTGCTAAGTGCTGGTTTGAAAAAGAGAAGCACTTTCCTTTTACACAACAGAAGACTACATAACAGGCCATGTTAAAAATATCAACCCCGAAGATGACAAGAAGCCAAGCCACTTGAGCCTTTTTCACTACCCTCACCTTGATAAAGGAATTAGATTCTTGCTTTACCATCCATCAAAGTAACACATATTCTCTCACTTATCACCATGGAAGATCAGAGCATCTAAAACAGCCCCATAAATAAATCAATAAATCTCAGATCAGAATAAATAAAGTAGAGGAACAGCACCTAATGGTAGTAATGGGAAACCAAGAAAAAAACATTACCCATTGTAAAGTTATAAACATCCCCTCCCAAAATGCATCAGTACTGAAGTAACACGCACCTGAAAACTCACAACTATGAACCACGGGAGCAATTATCCTCTGTACTTTTCTCCTCCTACGACTTATTCAAGATATGTAGATGACAGTAGTCCCCCTCTATCAGGACTGGTCGGGTTAGATCAACGACTTTCGACTCATCAAGGTCATGGGGATGGAAATCGCCTTCCATCTTCAAGAAATGGGTCATTTGGATTGGATCATCGTCGCCCTTCCTTTCAAGATGTAAGACAAGAAGTTAGTTTAATTGTGTATACGGTGTTATAGTCATTAAAATGGAAAGTCATTTTTCTTAGATGTATTTTCTAAAGAATATGGTTTTTCTTCTTTCCTAAACGTTGAGGAAAGGGTGGTAATTTCATTTGAAATTTTTTTGTCTTCTTTTCCAAATAAAAATTACCGATGGTTTTGGTTTTTGACAACAGAATACAAGGATTGGCGCAGCAACTCAATATAGGCCTTATGGGGAAAGATTTGCTATAAGACCCTCGAGCCAAACAAGGTAAAGCTATTCATACCCAACTTTACTCACTAAAATAGATAAATTTACCGAACACACCATTTCTTACCATGGCCAGGAAGGATGTTTGTAACTACAAAAATACAAGCGTTAAGCCATTGAAAAAGTTGATTCTTCGAATTATCAAAACCAGTCATCAACTAATTTATAATTAGTGTGGTCTCTCAGTAACTCTGATCTCTATTATTTAGTGTAACTAAAGTGCTTCTCAAGGGTAAATTTTAAATTTTGTATTATGTTCTAATCAACTGTGCTTGATGCCTCATGAAATCTTTTTCAATCTAAGGGGAAAGTTTTGGACCAAAAATGAGGAAGTTTCAGAACAAACATGTTTACAAGGGATGCAATGCCCTGAAAAGGCCACTAGTCTAACACAAAGTAATCTAACTTCACCTCAAAGGATCAACTTTTTTGGTTGCCTTCATTACTGAAACAAGTAATGTGATTGTTCAGCAAGTTCAGATTTCCCTATACTTTTGCAGCATCCCCATGGACCCTCCTCGAGTGCCAAGGATCCCACCACAGGTCACAGTCATAGGCATCATCAGCAATGGAACCAGCCCGGGATTTCCCTTCTCATACTACCCAGCCTCGAGACCATCCCTCAACCAAGGGATGATGAACACAAACACACCTTCAGAGACTGACAATGAATCTAAGCTAACCAAAGAAGAGCAAGAACAGGTTCTGAAGAAACTCAAGAAAGAAATCTACATTCCTTCTACATCTAATAGCGGGATGCTGCCAAAAAGGCGAGTGAGCTTGTACTACAGAGACCTCAATCGCGATCCCAACTATACTAACACGGCTATGGACCCAAAACATAACAAAAACGACGAAGAGGGGAAGAGGTGTGCTGTTTGCTTGGAGGATTTCAAGGCTACAGAAGAAGTGATGCTTACTCCGTGTAACCATATGTTCCATGAGGAGTGCATTGTCCCTTGGGTGAAGAGTCACGGGCAATGCCCCGTTTGTAGGGCTGTGTTTTGCGAGAGGATTAAGGAAAATGGATCGGCATTGAGCGGGAATGGGAATAGGCCTGTGGCTTTGCCTGCTGATCATGGTTTGTTTGAGGAGGAGCCGTTTTCGCTTATTCGAGCTGTCAATGAAGCCTTTCCTTGGGTATCCTAGAATTCAAGCTTATAATAAGCTGTTTAGGTTATATATGCAACTTGTGAAGGCTATTTGATTTGGATAGAAAAATGGGTAGTGTACTGATGTGTTGTGAATGGAGTAAAATTTGCTATTATAATGTGTTATCCACTATGATTAGAGAAACAATGAGTAATTATCCAAGTATACTGTTATGATTATCATCTTGAAAGCTTAAGGATTCATCTCCACTAGCTAGATTAATAAGGCTGTATTTGTACTTGAGAAAATTTGATATAAATTAGTAGGAACAAAACGACGATACATAATATTTTATTTTGCATGTTCGGATTTAAAAAAAAAAGCAGAAAAAAGATAATTCGACGGAAAGTTAGTTTATTAATGGATAATGAACTTTTTTCTGTAAGTTTATTAACGCATAATGAATTTTTTTCTTTTTATAAACAAGAGTTTCAAACCTTTTTTTCTTTTGGGGGGGATTTGGATCTTCTTAACTTTTTTTTCCTTTCTAATAATTTTCTGGACTTTAAACTTTCTGACATATAATTTATATAAAAAATTTCTTTAAATTTTATAATATTTTTTTATCAAAAATTTTCTAAAATTTAAATACACTTTAAGTTCTATAAAAAAAAACCCTTCATAAGCTTCACTATTTCTTGTTACTCAAACTCATTATCTCTAGTCTCTAGAACATAATTGTGGCTTCCACTGTGATTCACCCATTTGTTTTCTTTTATATATATATATATATATATATATAAACTGTTGTATACCTATGAGTATTATAGAACACAAATAGGCCTTAGGCAAAGTAAAAGCTTGAAATAATAATATTCTTTTCATCAAATTAGACGACACATTTATAGACTTATATGGCCAAAAATATCAAAAATCAAATTGTGTATAAACTATATGCGAATGTAAAATTAAAAAAAAGTTATGAAACTAATTCAATTTATAGTGACATTCAAACTATATAACTCTTTACCTCACTTTACCCTCACTCCAAAAAGTCTCTCTAGTACATTGATTCATTAAAACGCGAACAATGATACAATTATACTCATTATCCATTTTACATCTCCAATAAGTATTTGACACATGGTGAACGAAATGAATCTAAATGCTTTTTCAAAGATCAGTAAAAACCAACATTTATCATAGAAACTTATCTAAAGTCAGGTTTACACAGTTGGATTCACTGGAATAAACTGATATTATCAAAACACCCTAATCACCCAATGATCCAAAATGCAAAGCATACGACTAAAAAAATTAACTTCAAAGAATTGGGGTTACCATCGTCTGAAAATCACCAGGCCTCTATCACTAAATTGCCATCACCAACCCTGTTTATCTCTGCAAAACTCGACAATCACAATAAGGATGCCACTTGGGTCGAATATCTTCTCATAAGAATCAACTCAAAACTCGGTTATCACAAGTTCTCTTCAATTTCTAGAATATGCCCAAAAAGTTTAGGTATTTGGTTTTGGTAAAAATGAATGAACATCAAATTAAATATCCTTCCAAATCCCGTAGATTTATGTCTAAGATCTCTCTGTTTTTCTCATGAAAGTCAGCTTTGAACTTTATTGTAAAGAGTTCACTTACATTATTAGAGAAAACTTAGAAAATTGTAGCTTCATATTAAAATTAAATGGGAACAAAAATATGGCCCAACCCGAAGGCATGGCTGAACGAGATGTCAAGAAGAAAGGTCGAGTCCTCTACAACCAGCTCCATTAGCTCTCTACAACCGCAATCTGATGAATCAAGTGAGAGAATTTCATTTTCTCTCCCACCTTTTCTCTCTAAGGTTCATCAGATTTTCCTACTCTCTCTCTCTCTCTCTTCAAAGTTTCAGAAATAATTCACTCATATTACAAGTAGTACGTGGAAGAGCAATTTGTGAGGAGACATAAAATCAATAGTGGTGTGGGAGAAAATGAAGGGTTAGTTTTGAAAGAGCAAATTGTCATATATTGGATAAGTAATTTATAATTAATGTAATTTAATTGGTATTTAATATACTTCTTATTTTGTGAGAAGCATCTAGTGTAAGGGATCTTATTTACGCTTGGTATAAATTTAGTCTCTCTCTTAAAATGCATAGTCATTTAATGCCTTACATTTCACCACTTGTTTACTTTATGTGAACACTCAAACTTGTAATCATTGTTCTCATAAAAAAATAATCAAAAAATCAATCAAATTTTCTTTAAAATTCTAAAAATCACGAAACTTTATATATGTTTTAAAGAGGGTAAATATACTCCATCTATTTCAAAATACATATCGTTTTAAGGTTATGCGGGAATATCAATGAAATATAAAATTTATGACAAATTTTATGTTAAAAGATTAATATTTTATTAAAAATATAAAAAATCAATGAAAAAAAGAGAAACAAAACAATTAATTTGAACAAAGTTGGTAAACTAGTAATTAATATGTTATTGGAATTATAAAGTGACAAGTATTGTGAAACGAGAAAAGTTAGTTAAAATGACATGTATTTTGAAATGAAGGGGGTAAAATGATGCCATAAGGATAACATTTAAACGATATTAATTATAATTTTATTTTTTATTTATTGATATGAAAATTTCAATATACAACAATTAATTACGTGATATTTACCATATTGTTGAATCAATTTTGTTAAGGATTAAATTTTTTTTTGGACAAATTAGTGTTGGTTTGGGTGAGGCCTCTCTCTCTCTCTCCCTTCTTTATATGTCTCTCTCTCCTCTCCACTCACAATTTTTTTGAAAATAATTTTTTAAATAAAATAAATTTTTTTGGGTAAAGAGGTTAGCTAAGTTTTTATAGATCATAAAACAAAGCATTACATGTACTTAGGACATGCCCTGAATTACATCATAGGATCTTTTAAAAGTTACGATCTGTTAATTATCCTTATACCACACTCCTGAGTGTACTTCCTTACTTGTATTTGTTAACACCCTTTTATTTCTTTTTCTCTAGTAGTTATAAATACTTATTGCCATGCATAATAAAAAAATCAATCAAATTTTCTTTAATATTCTAAAAATCACGAAAGTTTATATACGGTTTTAAAGAGGGCAAATGACACTCCATCCGCTTCAAAATACATGTTATTTTGAGGTTATGTGGGAATACCAATGAAATACAAAATTCATGACAAATTTTATGTTAAAAGACTAAGTTGCCCCTATATTTTATTAAAAATAAAAAAAAGAAGACAAACAAAACAATTAATTAGGACAAAGTTGGTAAACTAGTAATTAATATGTTATTGGAATTATAAAGTAACAAGTATTATGAAACGAGAAAAGTTAGTTAAAGTGACATGTATTTTTAAACGGAGGGGATAAAATAATGCCCTAAGGGTAGCATTTAAACGATATTTAATTTTATTAATTAATATAATTTTATTTTTATTTATTGATATGAAATTTTCAATATACAACAATTAATTACGCGATATTTACCATATTGTTGAATCAATTTGTTAAGGATTTAATTTTTTTGGACAAATTAGTGTTGGCTTGGGTGAGACCTCTCTCTCTGTCTCCCTTCTCTATATGTATCTCTTTCCTCTCCACTCACAGATTTTTGAAAATAATTTTTCAAATAAAATAAAAAGTTTTTTTTTTTTTTTGGGTAAAGAGGTTAGCTAAGTTTTTATAGATCATAAAACCAAAACATTACATGTACTTAGGACATGCCTTGGATTACATCATATGATCTTTTAAAAGTCACATCCTCGCTAACTATCATTATACCACACTCCCGAGTGTACCTTCTTGCTTGAATTTGTGAACACCCTTTTATTTCTTTTCCTCTAGTAGTTATAAATACTTACTGTCATGCATAACCGTATGAGTCCTTTTTGTCTTTCCCTGCTTTTGACTTGGATGATCTCATCTTGTCATTGGCCCCAGGAAAATTCATTTCGTGTGCATTACGCTTATTTCGCCATGATAGATTTGCTGACATATTGTGTGTAGGGGCGATCAAAAAATAAATGTTGGTGTGTCTTCATTCCATGGTCGCAAAGCACACATTAATAGTCATTCTCATTTTCCTTAGTTTGTCCTTAGTTAGCACTGTTTGATGTTGGACCAGTCAGAATATAAAAGTACATTTGAAAATTTTAAATTTCTCCATACCATAGAGTACCAGTTGATCTTCATTTCCTTGTGATTGATTAACTCATAATCTCTCTTTGTTTTATTTTTATTTAAAAAAATTATTTTTAAAAAATATGTGATAAGAGAGGAGAATGAGACTAGGAGAGAAAGAGGGGGAGAAGAGAGAGACAGTGACTGAGAAAGGAAAGGAGAAAGAGAAAAAGAGAGACTGACAAAGAAAGAAGGGAGAGGAGAGAAAGATTGAGAGGGAGAGGGGAGGAGAGAGAGAGAGTGACTCAAAGTGAGAGAGGGGGTAGGAGAGAGAGAGAGAGAGATAGAGTGGGAAGAAGAAAGAGAGGTCCAACCTAAACCAATACCAATTTATCGAAAAAAAATTTAAGTCTTTTGCAAATTAATTCAACACCCTATCATCAATTTTCCACTAATTACCCTAAATAAATGCATTAGTAAAAGTTTAATTTTCGAAACTTCCTAAATTAATGTACACACAATTTTCTTACTCTCCTTTGGCCTCCCTTTTTTAGCCTAGACTCACTTTATTTCTCTTCGTTCTTCTTTCACGAGTTGCATTTGTCATCTATCACCACTTTCCTCCACCATCGTCGTGGCTTTTGTCCTTACCATCAAATCACCTGCCACCCACTACACTGCTGCCTGCGAAGTCCATGAGACACTCACGAGAGGAGACTAGTTACCATGAAGACAAACCAAAAATTTTAACCTACCTTCAAACTACCGTCTAAATCTGAAAATTATTCCCTAATTAAGTTTCACTCTCTTCATGTCTCCCATCTTCATGCCTACCCACCACCATTTGAAGTCCACGATCATTGTTCAATTTCAAATCTAAAATATTTTTAGATTTTGGGAAGAAACAATTTTCATTTTTGGCTCGCTAGAAAAGAAAAATAATTTTCGATTTACTTATAAAAGCATCTTGGCTACTCTGTGTTGATCACTACTCCTGTTTGAATCATTGTCGAAAAACCGCAACATACACCCGTCATAGCTACCTGAGTTGCCTGGTAGTGGCCAGATTAGTGGTGGTCACTTTAGATGGTTCTACAAAAAGGGGTTAAGGAGAGAGAAAGTAAATTATTATTTTATAATTAAATAAAAAATAATATTATAATTTAATTATTTCTTAACTAGTGGGCACCATATATTAGTTTCCTTTAAAAAATTACAAAACTTATATTTAATGTTTTAGTTAAAATTCACCAAGTTTCAACTAAGATTTAAAAAACACTAAATCTTAATTTTTGATCCGATTTTATATTAGGCTTAAATCTCTATTTTCTTCAACTTTATCCCTCCCAATCTTTCTTATCTTCTATAATAAGAAAAAAATCTTAGTTATTTCCTTCTATTTTGATAAGAACTACTATTAGTCATCATTACTAATAGTAAGCCTCAATTATCTTGTATTTTAATATTTCATTATGATTATAGATAGATAAACTATTAATTTTATATCTTTTTTAAAAAGTTATTTTCATCTTGTGAGAGAGTTTGGATTTCTTTCTTAATTGTCAATTTTATCTCTTCACCTTGGTTAAGTTTTTTTATCTCTTTTCCTAGTGTGATTTTTCTTTTTTTTTGTCGATTTGGAGATAAATTGTTGAAGATAGTTAAATTTTTTTGAATGAGACCTATTTGTTTTTACTGGAAATGAATATATAATGGAATTTCATATGATTGTATTATGATGATTTTCCTTTAATCTATCATATCAAATAGAACTTGCTCCATGGAGTTATACCATACCTTGTCGATGTTTAGGAAAGACACATTAACGTTGAAAAACGTCGTTATTGACTAGAAGGATGTTACATGTTTAGGACATGTCGATCGTATATTTTTTCTATTAAATTTTATGAGGATTTATTTTGATCTTTTATGTTTATTTTTCTTAGAGTTTTTTTTTATTGTACATACCTTATAATTTTTCATTAGTAAATCTTCCTTTTTATTAAAAAATTGGATGTAAACTATCACCAAGTCATTGACTCTTTGTATTGTATGCATATGTCAATACTAGTTATTAAGTTTATTTCCGAAAATATTGTTAAGGTACATGTTTAGGTCATGTCGATCGTATATTTACTATTAAATTTTTAAGATAAGCTTAGAATATGATAAGAAAAATTTAAAATTCTATAATAGTCTAAAATTTAAAACTTGAAAATATGAGAGAGAGAGAGAGAGAGAGAGAGAGAGAGAGAGAGAGAGATAGTTTATATTTCCTATACTTGTTTGACGTTTGTAAAGTTTACAATCATTCAAGATGACATTTAAAAATATCGAGAAATTGGCTTGTACTGTCCTTGAACCTCCTTTATTTCTCAAATTGAAAAGCGAGAAATGAAAAAATATTTTAATTCAAATACTCCATCATTTTCTCAATATATGTCACTTTAACTAATTTTTATTGTTTCATGATATTTGTTACTTTATAATTCCAACAAACTTTGTCCTTATTAATTTTTTCCCTTTTTTTATTGACTTTCTTCATTTCCAATAAAACTTTGAGACAACTTGATCTTTCAATATAAATTTTGTGTTTCCTTGATATTTCCTTACATTCCAAAAACGACAAGTATTTTGAAATATGAGTTGAAAAAGAGAGGCAGGGGAATAGTTGCTTATATATGATTCAATCAATAAATATTTTCTGAATAATTATATCATTATGTCTTTTGACTTTTTACTCCCTTCCATTTACCATGATTTAATCATTTATGCATACCTAATTTGATAGTATTTAAAAACTATAGCAAAAGTAGAAAAGAGAGCAAACAAAAAGAGGGAGAATACTAAAAAGTAATTGAAGGTGAGAAGAATTACCCCCATATCGATTGAATCCAACACTATTAGCATATAAAGGAAAAAAGCCTAATTTTCATACATTAACTGCATTGGCTAGTGCTGAAGCCGAAGCAAACCCAAGCAATTTTTAGGAAGTCCATCTTCCAGGGGGAGGGGGCAAGCCTAATTCAAGTACATCAGCTGATTTTGAGGACAAAAGCCAATTGTTGAGGCAACCTTCTTGCAGCAAACCTGCCCCATTTTTGAGAAAACCGTATTACAATGGAGGATAGGTTGATTGGATTGAATTTAGTCAAGATGCACAAATCAATTTGATGGGTCAAGATCGTTGTACATTAGCTAATTCTAATGAAGTGAGTAACTTGGCTAGTCCTTGTAACAGGGAAGACCTCAATGTGAATTCTTTAATTATTGAAAGAAAAATATGCATTGCAAGACACGAAGCTATAGAACTCCTTCTTGACAGTTTGATCCAAGAAGTTGGGATAAAAAATGTGGTTCAAATAATCAGCGACACACAACTAAAATACATAAGAGCTGCAGGGAAACGCTTGATGGAAAGGCATGATTCCCTGGTCTATATTGTAAGTGTGGCCTACTTCTTGGAGCTGGCTCTAGAAGCTATTTCTCAAATCGATTTGGTGAACAATGTAATGAAAATAGCACAACAGATCACAAAATTTATTTATAGCAGTTCAGTCGATCTCCGAGCTCTTGTTGAGTTCTATACCTCAACATCACATGGTGAGCATTCAATCATTCAAGGTTGTAAGGCCTTTCCTCACTCTGCTGAACTCGTCGGTGCATTCACGGAATGTAAAAGACATGTTTTCCTCCCCTGCTTGGAAAAACTCCCCTAGCACAAATTGCACACAAAATTCCACTCTTATTCCACCGTTGATTCGAGTGTCATTAAAGAGCGGGTTTCCAATCTTTCAATTTCTAATCTCCTAATTTCCAATTGACAAATTGCACACAAATATGAACTAATCAAAATTCATAAAAAATAGGGTTCCGCTTAACAACAAAGAAACAATTGATAGAAGCTTAGATTAGCAACAAAGAAGCAATCGGGAAATAGGTTCCGTTTAACATCAAAACTAAGAGCAATTCATCGAAAAATTTAACAATTACCATTTAGGGTTCCGACGGTGCAAGGGGAAACGTAGGAGGACGAGAGGTTGACCGGGGCATGAAGGCGGCTGGAAGGGGCTGAATCAGGTTGTGTCTAGGCAGCTGGCGACTTTGCGGAGGTTGACGAGGGACAAGGACCGAGAGAGAGAGAACATCCGTAGCGAGTAGGGAACGATGGACGAACGAGAGAGGACGAACGGGAGGCACAAACGCCGACAGGTGGGAAGAAGTCGGCAGGTGGACGCCGACGGTGAGAGGTGGCCAGCGAGATGAGAGGGAGAGCGAAGAGGGATGAGGAGGAGCCAGATCGGGGTCTCGACAACTTCCAACAGTTTTCTTTTTTTCTTAAATCAAAATTTTCTCTTTCAATCTTAGCCATTGAATCAAAATTAAATGGCTGATATTAAAAGTGCTCACCTAAAGCTCGGGCTCATCTAAAGGGAAGGGCTCACTTGAACCCTCCCTCTATATATATATATATATATATATATATATATATATATATATATATATATATATATATATATATATAAAATAGTAATTTAACGGTAATAAAAGATGAATATAAACTAAAGAAAATAATATAACACAAACTTCAAATTTATAAAATAAAACTTGAAAATTGTAAACAGAATACTTACAATATTTTTGACAGAAATAAGAAAACTTACTTAAACAAAATCTAAAAGCTGGTCTTGAAAATACAAAAGAAGCAATACACTTTAGTACTCTCTAAATTCACTCATGAAAAGCTTATGCCTTCACCTATTAGAATAACATCCTTATATAAAAAATGTAAGGAATCTTTAGGTAGAAACGGACATCATTGTTTGTCATCTTTCTTGTATTGTCATGGTAACTTTATGTCATAACTTCACGTTCTTCTTCTAAAACCTCATGCTCTTATTTCTTTATTATGTCACAATTTTGATAGCCAAATTGTCTTCTTCCTTCCTTTTGTCATATCTTCGAAAAGGTTATGCAATAGGATAAAGTAGGATAAATTTCAGTAGACTTAGATTTGTAAGTACCTCGGATATGTAAATGAACCGTAGTAGGATTCCCTCAACATACCTGCAAAGCGAAAAAGGTTAGAAAATGACCCTTACTTTTGACAAGGGTGACCTGCGGGCTCTTTCTTCTTCCTTTTATTTTTTTTATTTTTTATGTCTCAAAGGGTCTTGTGAACAAGGATCTCCAAATGGATCAGGGTGTGTAGAAGATGTCATAGAATCAACATCTTCATCACTGTCTTAATTGTCTTGTGTCATAAGCTTTTGTAAATAATTTTTTCGAAGTTCGGACTCATCTTTAAGGATTTCTAAAAGATCACGTTACTTTTATGATAAACCTTTTGAATGGGATTTTTGCGATCCTTTGATACTTGAAGAATTTTCCTTTTTGTCGGAGTAGAAGGATTAATAGAATATGGTTCAAGCTTGCTGGGTTTTGATGATTTGGCACTGGGGTAGATTAAACAACATATATTTCTTTGTTTTTGTCAAAATGTTGAACTTTCTCTTTGCTGCTGCAGAGTATAGTCTTATACTCGGCCACCATCTAACCTTGTAGATACGGACCATTGAAAGTGGATAAGAGTTACTGCAGGTAATTTTGAAATCAATATTCCAAGTAAAAATCCATGCAACATTAAATGTCCGAAAGAATTGTACTTCTTTTGCAAAAGGATCAAAAGTTGAGCCTTTGAGCCATTGACCCATCTTTCTCTAGCTTCTGTTGGCAAAATATAGGAAGTGGCACAAAAAAGGGTCCACTAACGATAGAGCCATAATGGAAAGTTGATAGTGCAAGTATTATGAAAATTGAAGAACCAGGAGTGGACATCTAGTCTATAAAGAAATACTCTATACTAAGCCATTTTGTAATCGTTGTACTTGTAAGATTGTGGTTGATAGGGGATAAAAAATTGCCTTTCTTCAAATGGGTTATTCTACTCATGGGAACCAATAACTTGTCGTTGATGTACTTGGAATAAAGTATGTAGTCATGATTTGTTTTGTCTTTTGTATAGGTGAAGTCAATTGAATGCGAATGTACAAGAATAAACTCGTAGAATCGTCGGGTCCTTTTGAGGATGGTCGGTATGATAATGGAGATTCCCAAATCTTCGTTGGATAAATTGTTGGATAAGATCATTGGATAGAGAGGATTTATAATTTGTAAGAAACGAATGTTCTATAAACTTAACATAGTATTGGGTAGCGGTAGGATTTATGACAACAGTTTTGTAGGGTAAATGAGGGAAATTTGTAAGAGAATAAAATTTATTCTAGACTGGTATTTTGATATCTTGAAAGGTTCCTGGGTGCGAAACCAACCGATAATCTTCGACCTTTTGTATACTTTTTCCTTTGTCCTTCTGTTTACTCATGGTGACTCCTCCAAAAAATTTTCTGGTCACTTTTTCTTTGTAAAAACTCTCTAGTAAGAAAATCTAGAAGTGAATTGCTTTCTACTTTGATAAATTTTATTTCGAAATCAAAGGAAGATAAAATTGCATGCCATCCGGTAAATATTTGTTTAGAAACCAAAATTTAAACATCCTTTTGTAAAATATCTTTGGCAGCTTTACAATCAATTCTTAAAAGAAATTTTTTATAGAATAAATCATCTTGAAACTTTGAAACACAAAGAACAATAGATAAAATTTCCTTTTTAATGGTAGAATAGTTTTGTTGAGGATCGAGCCATATTCTCGAATGAAATCGTACAAGTTGTTCTCTTTTGTCAAGACCTGTCATTTTTGCTTGAGTATACCACCATATCCTATATCGGATGCATCTGTTTCAACTATCATGTGTGCATGTGGACAAGGTATGCTAAGACAAGGTAAAGATTTAACCTTATGCTTAATTTGTCCGACTATTTCGGTATGTTGTACTTGTCCAAAAATGGGCTTCTTTCTAAGCCTTCTAGACAGAGGGGCACACATTTGTCTTAGATTTGGAAAAAAATCAGAAACATAATTAAGACAGACCTAAAAACCTTTGCAATTTTTTTTTTATCATTTATTTCATCCGGAAATTTTTCAGCAAAAGTGAGTGATCTCATGATAAGTTTTATAGTTCCTCTTTAAATGTCATGTCCAAGAAATCTTATTTTTGTTTAAAATAAAATTATTTTTAAAGTTGAAACAACTAATCCATTTTTCTTAGTAATATGTAAGAATATCGAGTAAATGTTTGAAATGTTGATCAATGGTTTTGGAAAAGAGCAGGACATCATCAATATAAACAATGATAAAAAGAGGTATATGGGTTAAAAATGTCATTCATAATATTTTAAAATTCAAAAGGAGCATTTTTTAATCCAAAGGGCATAACATTCCATTCATAGTGTCCGAATGGAATAGTAAATGTTGTCTTGTATCGAATGACTTCGCGATTTGTATTTGGCGAAGTCGGATTTCATATCAAATTTTAAAAATATTTTAGCGTCAAATAATCAACTTAGTAAATCTCTTAGGAATCGGATATCAAATTCATTGGAGAACTTTATTAAAGGGTTTGTAATTGGTAACGAGTCTAGGAACTCCACGTTCCTTTTCACGAGCATTATTAACATAGAATGTAGCACAAATCTAAGGATACTTTGAAGATCTAATCGGTTGTTAGTCTAAAAGGGATTGAATTTCACTTTTACGGTGCTCGAGAAGCTCTAAATTCATTTGAGTTGGGCGAGCTTTTGTAGGAATATTTATTTCATCAAAATCTTTTATATAAGGTAAGAAAACTATGTGCCTTTTTTCCTAGAAAGCATTAGGAACATCAAAACATATTTGTTTCTTCATGATTTGTTCTAGATCAAGAAATTTTTCTAAATTTAAGGATTTTGCAAGCTGTTCTTCGATCTCGAGATAAGAAATCTCTTCCTATAAATAGGTAATTTAGTTTGCTTATATTATAAACTATTAATTTTTCGAAAAATAGAGGACATTTGTAAAAGAGAGACATCTCTTTGCTTAGGAGATGATAAAAATTTAAAGAAAATTTGTTTACCCATAACGTTAGTGTGCACTCCTAATTTATTAACATAAAAAGGACAAATTTGAGTGAGAAATGGAGTATCAAGAATGAGATCATTGGTAATATTGTCAACGATTAAAAATACATTTTTAAAACAATAGTCATTGTTTTGGATGTATCCTTTATTTAATTTATATATAATATTTAAAGGTTCTCCATTTGCACTACGAGAGGTTTTCTTTAGTCCTTTCACAATATTTGGTTGGAACAATTCCTTCTCTAATGCAATTTTGATCCGCTCCACTTGTCAATAAGAGCCATTGTACTTATTGAGAAATCTCCAACACCTAATTTTATTATAGAATACTATTTTTGGAAGATAATTTGAGATAAAGTTTGTAGAAATTGATCGTCTGGAACTTCTTCTATCGAGATGTGAGGTGTAGAGGTATCATCCTCTGGAATAGAAGAACTAGTCCTATGAGATTCTAAAATAGCGAATTTGGTTTCAAGTTCAAGGTCTTTAGTTTTTAGTTGTAAAATATCTTGTTTAACGATTCTAACTTGAGTCTTTAATTCATTAACTTCAGCTTGAATATCTTTTGTAATAATTTGTTAGAAAGGATTTGGAATTGAGTATTTTTGATATAGTTTAGAGAGATTTGGAGTTTTATGGTCGAGTTTAAAGGGTTTTGACTCTTCATTGAGAATGAGTTGTTTTAATTTTTCTAGATATTCGTTCTTTATCTCTCGGGTCGAAATTTTTCCTATTAAATCTAATAGGAATTCCTTTTGATTTTTATCAGTAATAACATTAAGTTGTTTAATTGGAGAAGACTAATAACTCGAGTCTTCATCTTCCGTAATAAGGTAATAATCTTCCTTATTATCCGAGTCGGAAGAATTGTGGGCTAAAATTGATAATAGTTTCTTTTATAAGTCGGGATCTTCAACAAAAAGTTCGTTAATTTTCTTCTCTACTTTACATTGGAAAGCTTTATGACCAACTTTGCCACAATTGTAACAAATAATTATCTTTTTGTTAAACTTGTTTTTCATTGG
This sequence comes from Talinum fruticosum, assembly GCA_021018815.1. Classification (NCBI taxonomy): domain Eukaryota; kingdom Viridiplantae; phylum Streptophyta; class Magnoliopsida; order Caryophyllales; family Talinaceae; genus Talinum; species Talinum fruticosum. The sequence continues at coordinate 1,312,168 of JAITYX010000109.1, forward strand.
AAAATTTGTTTTAGGAGTATCTCGTTTTGGAGTAAAAGTTTTGGAAGGTTTTCTTTGTTTTTAGTAAAGACTCTTCCAGCTTTTTTAATTTTTGTAAATGGGGCTTCAATTTTTGTGATACCAAAATCTTCACAAAAAGTTCCCATTTCTCTTCGAGACTAGGCTCTTTCTAATCCGTATTTGGCTTGTAATTTGAGTTCGTTACAAAGGACAAGTCCTTCACTTCTAATTATTCCAAAAATTTGTCCAAATGTAAGACGACTAAAAGGAATATTATCTCGTGCTGAAATGTTGTTTAATTTAGTAAGGATTCGTTCTCCAAAGAGTTTAGGAAGACCAACAATGAATCTTGTTTTCCAAAAATTTTGGGTTCTGTCTTCACGTTTAAGGACATTAGTAAGGAAAACGTCTTTATATCATCTGTAAACACTTAAAGTAGGACATCTAAGGTTAATAAGGACATGTTTAGCAACTGCTTGTCCTTCATTTGGGTTGCCAATGAAATGCAGAGTAATAGTATGAATTAAAAGTTCATAACCATCTTCTTCATCTCTTTCTATCCCATTGTCTTGTTTGATTTTTGTAGTGTGATTCAAGATTGAAGTTTTTCTTCGTCGATCATGAAGTTGTCCCGCCAATTCTTAAGTTGTTCTATAGAGCCTAGAGCAAGTGCTTGAAGCAACATCTTTATTGACACAAAGGTTAGTTGCTCTGCTATTGTATACTTTGCTCGTTGATGAATCTTTTCAAGATCATCATCAATAGCACTCGTCACTCCTCCCCGGCCCCGACCTCTTTTATAAGGTGATGCAATGACTTTTTCATCGTTTGTTTTGAGTGTAATTGATTCAGTCTTGGGAGGATGAACAACAACAAAACTACTTCCATTTTTAAGGTGCCACATTTTTAGAAGTGTTGTTTGGACATTAATAGTAGCAATTGAATAAACATTTTAAAGTCCTAAATGTGAGTAAAATGTAGGGAACCGTATAAAAAAGGGAATATTGTCCGATAATCTAGTTATATCGGCTATCCATTTTGTTTTAATTTTGGCTTTAAGGTTCTCATCAAATTGTTGAAACTATTTTGTATAATATATATTTTTCTGGGAATAATAATCTTGTTTTAAAAAAGACTAATTTATTTCAAATCCAATTTTTGTAATGACATTAATTCATCCTCCCATTCCAAAAGACGTGGGAGAGGAACAATCTGGAACAGAGCTCGGGATAGGAGCCGTAAACCCGTATCTTTGGGAATTGCTAAAAGCTTTTATCCTAATAGAAGAATAATCTAAAAAGGATTTCCTAGAATTGGAAGAGCTAGGTCTAGAAATATTTTCCCTCATAGATTTAAATCTGATAAGTACTCTACCATCACGTTCTTTTATAATTTGATCGATATCTTTTTCTTCTAATTGTGTAGGAGGTTGAGCATTTTTTAGTTCGAGCTCATATGAGATTGTAATTTCATCCCATTTAAGAAGTTTTGGTGTAAAGACGGCGGGTTTCTCATCAACTATTTCACGTAAAACAGTTTCTTTTGAACTAGAGGGAGATGACTTAAATATTTTGTATTAAGGTTTGTAGAAATTAGTCTAAAATAAACTCGATACATAACAGCAAAATTTTTAAAATCATAAAATTCGTCACCTTGCACGTGAACATCTAGTTTTAACGATTCAATTGTCATTGGACAGGTAAGATCAACCGGAAAATTTGGATAACAATCGAAGAAAACTGGACCATTGCAAATGTTAGTCCGAATCATAGCTAGTAAAGATGACTTATATTTCTTTAATCCTTATTCTTTGAGAGCTATATAAATAAGGGCGTTATTAATTCCTTTTCTAACAAATGGTTTAACAGACAATTTGAACAATACCTATGTGCATAAATCTATAATTTGCCTTTAAATGATTATTATAAACTCTTGTTTGATTAATGAAATTGTTTGTATACCATTTTGTAAACTAATAATTTATTCATGAGTTTTGACAGAATAAGCGAGTGGAAAAATCAAATGTACCTATTTTGTAAATTGTCTCAGGCTTGACCTTAGGTATAATCCAATTATGATATTCATTAGGTGATGGGGCCTTAAATAAAGGCTCTGTTCTACTCTCTTGACTATTTATTATGTCACTAGAATTACTATAAGACCCTAACGAAATAATCCACGTAATTTAGAAGACATAATTAATGCATTCTAAATACAATACTGCTGTAAATGATGGGACTAACGGGACTACCAACCGGGACTACCACTATTGGGCGACAAACGGATTTAAGGTCGACCAATGTTTAACCAACGTCTAAATGCACATACAATAAATAAAATGCGATTATGGCTCGATACCAACTTAGCGAGGATCGTAAAATAAAATATTAGAGTAACTTAAAATTTAATAAAATTATAGTAATTAAACACTAATAAAAAAATGAATATCAACTAAAGAAAATAATATAACACAAACTTCAAATTTATAAAATAAAACTTAAAAATTGTAAACAGAATACTTACAATACTTGTGACAGAAATAAGAAAACTTGCTTAAATAAAATCTAAAAGCTGGTCTTGAAAATACAAAAGAAGTAATACACTTTAGTACTCTCTAAATTCACTCGTGAAAAACTAATGCCTTCACCTATTGGAAGAACATACTTATATAGAAAATGTAAGGAATCTTTAGGTAGAAAATGACATCATTGTTTGTCATCTTTCTTGTTTTATCATGGTAACTTTATGTCATAACTTCACGTTTTTCTTTTGAAACCTCATGATCTTATTTCTTCTTTATGTCACAATTTTGATAACCAAATTGTCTTCTTCCTTCCTTTTGTCATATATTCTGAAAAGGTTATGCTATAGAATAAAGTAGGATAAATTACAGTAGTATATATATATATATATATATATATATATATATATATATATATATATATATATATATATATATATATATATATATATATATGATTTTGTAAAGTAAATAAATTTGTTATTGCGTTTCTGTTACTTGTTTTGCAATATAAGAGTATTACAACAAAAAATTATTTTGTAATTATGATTGTAGCAAAATATGTAATTATAATTGCATTAGAAAATTAATTGCATTATATATCCAACTAGTTCAATTACATTACAATAGGTGATGGAGAATTAAACCTCGTACCTAATATACTTAAGTCATCATTCTTAACTACTAGACCAATATTTTGTTAATATTAATTATGTTTTATGATTACTAGGTCACATGTTTCCTCTTGTTTAAGGATTTTTGTTAGATCACAACGAGCCATCTTTGTTTGAGCCCAGTTCCCTCACTCCATTGGGTTGCCAAGCCTTGTATACAAGGGTCCAACAAAAAAAAACATACTTACCATTCAAAAAAAAAAACTAAACGTAATATAATTGTCATACTTGGTGCTTTTAAATAGAAAAATTCCCAATGACTTATAATTAAATTGTAATAAAATGAAGGTCAAACAAAAGGGAGACAAAATCAAGTTGAATTGACCCAAACTAGATGGTTATTGAATATTCCCACCATCACTAAGTATTATATCTAGTGGCCAGGAGAGAGATGTTGTCATACATATTGAGTCCGTAATAACCCATAGTTCAACAACTTGAAAATTTATTTTATTTTATTTGTTTTTTAATGAGTGAAACAAAATAAAAGAATATACTCTGTTAATTGTTGACATTTTCCAATCTACACATTATTTATTTCTTTTTTTATTTTAAAATTTTAACGTTCAACCTTGGTATTAATACATGTAAATTACAATATTGTTCTCCATCACATTTCAGTATACTTTCTAGCAAAATATAAAGAATGATGTCTTTTAATCGTCTCCTTATGTATCTTCCCAAAAGCCCTCAACATATTTGAAATATGTTTTTTAAAAGTGCCAAAAAAAAATGAAAAAGATCGACATATGAAATTGGCACCTGGTTTTATTTCATTATTATCATTAATTTGTTTTATTTTTTACATTATGAAAAAATAATTTGTTTACTTTATGAAAAAGAATCAATATATAGAAAAATTTAAATTTTGGATGAATTAAAAAGTTATGATTTCCTACTTTGAAATATATTTCAATAATTAAGTCATTCTTGATAAATAAATAGTTTAATTTCTTATATTTTGATTGAATACAGAAAAGTCATAATTAATTTAAACTTGTTTCTTAATTGGTGATTTCTTCTCATTCTACAGGACTACGCTATCAAGAACTCTTCAACGAAAGAACATGTTGACATTTGCATAGTTTTGACCATGGATTTACATTAAAAAATATTTATTATACAATAAAATCACGCCGAATTTTTATTGAAGTGATCTTGCAAAATGCAGTTATAGACCACCCTTTTAAGCAGCCTCTCTCCCCAAATACGAAGCTTATCAAAATTTAAAATAGAAATTGTTATGTTTTCTTGCCTGAAATTCACCATCATATCTATTTTGGCCAGCTTTATATTGTTTGGCTTACCCATCATCATCTACTATCAAGTGGTCAAGCCTAGGTACCCGACCTTCTCCGTGGAGCAAGCCTCGGTCACCGGCTTCAATCTAACCGCCACCGGCCACCTAACCTCCTTCTTTGACCTCACGATCCGCGCCCACAACCAGAACCACAAGTTGAAGCTCAAGTACCGGAGGGTCCGAGTGTCGGTCTTCAAGGACAAGCAAAACCTAGGCACGGACGCATTACCTGGGTTCACCCAAAGGAAAAGAAATGTCACCCTTTTGAGGGCTCAGCCCGCTGCACTTAACTTGAGTCTCAAGCAAGGTCCTGCTTTCGATTTCGGGATCGAAAGCGGGATGGGGTACCTTGATTTCGACGTTTTCATGACGGCAAGTTTGATAAATCAAGGGAATTTGGAGGTTGATTGCAAGCATGTGGTCGTTAATGTGTCGGCTCCTACTGTTGGAAGTGGTAATAGTACTCAAAAGTTTCAGAGCAGGTCTTGTAGTGTTAGAATCTATAGTGATGATTAATTACTAATCACCTTGGATATGCATCTCTCTATTTTTTCGGATTATAAGAGTAAGACTATATATATTTAGAACTTTTTGTATCTCGTATGATGTTGAACTCACATTGGATTGTTTTCAATTTTGACTTGGTCTAGTGGTTTCTTTAATTAAGAAATTTTGTCCTTAATTGGGATATATCTGATCCTCCATATTCCTACCTACAACGATATCCCAACTAATGATGTGCGAGCAAATAATTGATAAAATTAATCAACAAATTGATTCCAGGACGGCCCAAAACTTTCTTATGCTAGTAGGAGCAATAAATTGTTATAGTTGTCGAGTGGTGTGTAGCCTGGTGGCCACTTGCTTCTCCCAAGTTTAAATATGGGCACAAAAATTCACTCTTGTGAAGAAATTTTGGGGGGATAGTTGTTCTTACTGTGTCCCTAAGCCCGTGTGGCCAAGTCTTTAATTCGCATAGTAGATTCTGTTTTGCATTGAGGATGCTAGGAAAATATGTTTCTTTGGTGGGTTGGAAAGCTATATACATATGTCAACCTTAATTTTAAACAAGTTAAATCGACCAATCTTACCATAATGAAATATTAGCTTGGAATAAAGCATACTGTACGTACTTGTGAGCATTTAAAATTGACCGGGAGTGGAGAATTCCGACTTATTGGGCCAAAGTTTATTTGTTACGGGATCAAGGAGATGTTTTGATTGTTAAGGATGGTTAAATTTATGCATGGACCGATCGAAGCCTTGTGTTGTTTATGATAGGTATAGTATATATAGCACATCAGTAATCAGTAATTTGATGTATTCACTCCAATTTTAAAGAGACAGACGATATTAATGTCGTATGAAAGATATATGGCGGAATGACACACCAATATGTGAATCGGCATTCTATATATGTAGGAGATAATGCAGAAAAATAATTTACAATTATTTTATTTACAATAATATCTATAATACTCTATTACGTCCCCTCAAACTAATCGGGGACGTACGAACAACTTGGACTTAAGAAACTGAAACTGTTTAGAGGATAACCCTTGAGTGAATATGTCCACAATCCGACAAGTAGTAGGGATATATCGCACAACGAGATCTCCATCGACAACCCATTCTCGAACAAAGTGATAATCCACAGCTATATGTTTGTTGCGGTCGTGATTCACCGGATTGACAGATCATATATGTAGCACTGAAATTATCACAATATAACCGCACAGGGGTGGCAAGAGTGATACCAACATCAAACAAAAGCTTGTGATGCCAAAGTGTCTTAGCAACTCGTATAACCAAGAGCGCGATACTTGACTTCGAGTGGATGATTTGGAGGCTGTGGGTTGTTTTTAGAACACCAAGAGATACGATTAGGTCCAAATAAACCGCATAGCGTGTGGTAGATTGACAAGTGTCCCTAGTCAACATCGGAATAGGCAATAATAACCGATAGTGAAGAGGCAACACGAAGAAAAAGCCCATGTTCAAGAGTTCCTTGCGGATACTTGAAAATATGCTTCACAACATGCGGATGAGTAGTACGAGAAGTGTGCATAAATTGGGAAACTACATGTACTGCATAAGCAATATCAGGTCGAGTCATAGTTAAGTACTCGTAAGGCACATACCATACTTCGTACTAAGAGGGATCAACAAGCGACTAATTGTCCGTAAGGGATAGGGTGGTTCGAGCAGACAAAAGGAGTTTTAACGAAGTACAAGGTTGAAGCTGAAATTTATGTAAGAAATCTAAAACATATTTCTGCTATGACAAAAATAATCCAGAAGAAGATTGAACCACCTTGTGAAAGATATATGGCGGAATGACTCATCGAATATGGGAGTCCGGCATTCTATATATATAGAGGATAATACGTGAAAAATAATTTACAATTATTTTATGTACAATAATATCTCTAATACTTTATTACGCCCCTCAAGCTAATCGGGGGACGCACGGACGACTTAGACTTAAGAAACCGAAGCTGTTGAGAGGACAGCCCTTTAGTGAAGATGTCCGCAATCCGAGAAATAATAGGAATATATCACACAACGAGATCTCCAGCAGCAACCCGTTCTCGAACAAAATGATAATCCACAACTATATGTTTGCTACGGTCATGATTGACCGGATTGGCGATCATATATGTAGCACCGATATTGTCACAATATAACCGCACGAGAGTGGCAAGGGTGATACCAATATCAAACGAAGTTTGCGAAGCCAAAGTGTCTCGACAATCTGTATAACCAAGAGCACGATACTCGGCCTGGTGGATGATTTGGAGACTGTGGGTTGCTTTTTAGAACGCCAAGATATGAGATTAGGACCAAAATAAACAGCATAGCCTTTGGTAGAGCGACATGTGTCACGACAACCAGCCCAGTCAGCATCGAGAATAGGCAATAATGGCCGACGGTGAAGAGGCAAGCACGAAGAAAATGCCCATGGTCAAGAGTCCCCTGCAGATACACGAAAATACGCTTCACGACATGCGAGATGAGTAGTACGGGAGCGTGCATGAATTGAGAAACTACATGCACTTGCATAAGCAATATCGAGTCGAGTCATGGTCAAATCTCGCAAGGCACCTACCATACTTCATGCTGAGAGGGATCAGCAAGCGGTTCATCGTCCGTAAGGGATAGAGTGGTTCGAGCGGCAGAAGGAGTTCTAACGAGGGTACAATTTTGCAGCTGAAATTTATGTAAGAGATCTAAAACATATTTTTCTTGTGTTAAAAATAGGCCGAGAGGGAGATCGAACCACCTGAATGCCAAGAAAATAACTTAGGTTCCCAAGATCTTTCATGGCAAATTGAGTCGCAAGGGAATCAATAAAAGACTGCGAGTAAGGTAGAGGAGCTACCAGTCAAAATAATGTCATCCACGTAAAGAAGGAGAATGAGGACATGATTGCTAGTTCGAAAAACAAACATGGAGGTGTCGGCATTGCTACATACAAAACCATGAGACAGAAGGAAGGCTGCTAAAGCGATGAAACTAGGCACGAGGAGCCTGTTTCAAGCCATAGAGCGCCTTCTTAAGGCGACAAACATGGGTAGGGAAATTAGGATGAACAAACCCAGGAGGTTGTTTCATATGAACTGTCTCGATGAGATGGCCATGTAAAAGGCATTCTTGACATTAAGGCGGCGAATGGGCCAATGAAAGGACACAGCGAAGAGTCAAAACCAGGACGAATAGTAGCGAGGCTTAACGACGAGGCTGAAAGTCTCATGGTAGTCAATACCTAGTTGTTGGTGAAACCCCTGTGCTACAAGTCGAGCTTTGTACCTCTCCACGGAACCATCAAAGCGATATTTAATCTTGTAAACCCATTTACTGCCAACCAAATTAAGATCCGGTTGAGATGGAACCAAATCCCATGTGTTATTGGCAATCAAAGCATTATACTCCTCGGCCATGGCTTCCTTCCATTTGGAATGTCGGGAAGCTTGTGAAAAACATGTAGGTTCAACTTCAGCAAGACCAACACTAAGAGACGGGAGACGCCTAGGTTTGGCAATGCCGGACTTGGACCGAGTCCGCATAGGGTGAACATTAGTGGACAAAGACATAGGGACACTCGAAGAGGCAACAGGACTCGGCGAGTGACGTATAGAAGCACTAGTACGAGCAGGGGGATCCGACACAATAGGAGAAGAAGCGAGACACAAGACCAAGGGCGGAGGGAGAGGGAGAGGGAGCAAACGTAGTGTCGGGCTCGGGAGAGACATGGGCCATAGACGTTGGGCTAGAGTTGAGACTCGACGGGGATGAAGAGGCTAAGGGAAGAGAAGGAGACACCTCGGCAGCAGAAGAAGTAGGTTCGGACAACGTGGAAGGGAGGACCAAAGATTGGGTCGTACCGGTGGACTCAACAGGTGTATGGGAGACCAAACTAGAAGAAGAGGTGGAAGACAAGACAACCGAGGCACGAGTTGCGGTGAGACGAGAGAATATCCTTTATCACAAAAGGGGCATTAGGAGACGAACTAGAGACAAGTTTAGGAAAAGGATAAATGTTTTCATGAAATCGTACATTCCTACTCACATAAACACGACCTGTTAGGGGATCTAAACAACGATAGCCCTTATAATGAGGAGCATAGCCTAGAAAAACACGAGTGAACAGAACGAGGAGAGAGTTTATTGGACGCCTTTGCAACAAAATTTGGAAAACAGGAGCAACCAAAAGGTTTAAGAAAACCATAATCGGGCGGATGACCAAATAAAAGCTCAAATGGAGAACGATTTTGCAACACGAGTGTAGGTAAACGATTGATCGTATAGACAGTTGTAAGAGCGAGCATCAAGCCAAAATTGAGCGAGGCATGGAAGCATCAATTAGAAATGCTCGAGTCATTTCCAAAATATGGCGATGCTTACGCTCAGCAACCCCATTCCGTTGTTGCGTATCGGGACAAGATTTTCGAAAAAGGATCCCTTTTTGAAGAAAATGAGCAAAAAGAGGGGAGTTATCAAACTCTTTACCTCCATCACTACGAAACATTTTAATTTTGCAATTAAAAATATTTTCAACTAAAGCCCGAAAATTGCAAAAAATGGAACATACTTGATTTCAATCGCATAGGATAAATCCGAGTAAACCGGGTAAAATCATCAACAAACACAACAAGATATCGAAAACCTTTATGTGAAAGCCAAGGAGATTGCCAAACATCTGAATGTATTAATGCAAGAGGGAAACAGATCGATGTTACGCTAAAGTAAAAGGAAGAGTATGTGACTTTGCCAAACGACAAGTCGTACAAGTATCATGAAAACTATTTGTAAGTTTAACGATTTATTTCTCCTAAGTAAATCCAAAACTCGAGCTCCACAATGTCCTAGTCTCCGATGCCGAGTATCGCCAGTCTCACTCAAAGCTAGGTTAGTTGAAAGATGAGGTGTCTCAATCGGCGGACGTAAGGGATAGACATTGCCGACATCTGCGGCTGCAAAAGAACATCACCCGAGGTGTTGTCCTTTACGAAACGAGAATCGAGAATGAAAGGTGACATGACAATTATTATCCCGACACAAGCTGTTTGACCAGACGGGAGGTTATGCTGAAGTTGAGGCACATGATAAACGGGTTTTAAAAGAAGTGGCCGAGAACGGTTTGCAATGATAGAGTGCCAACATTAGAAATAGGTAACAAGGTTCCATTTCCAACCCGAACCTTAATAGGACCGAGTAAGCAGATTTAGAAGATAACTTACCATCATCGGGAGTCATGTGAGAGGTCGTTGCCGAATCGGGATACCACAGATTGTTCACCATTTTCAACCGGATTGAAAGTAGCAAATGCAGGAAGTGCTTGGTTGTTAACGTGGTTGATAACGATTGGGGCAACTGTCGGCGAGAATGCCCCGGAGCATGACAAATCGGCAAACAACATTAGGACGGGAACCTAATATCCCTTTAGAACGAGTTAGTGCCTGCATGGGAGTAGTTAGTACAGAAGTAGAAGGACCAAAAGTACAAGACAATGACCTAGCCGAATTACGAAATGCGTGCACTGTAGGCACACTCCTAAGGGAGGCCCGATCGGAAGAATTGTTGCGGTGAGAGACTTGCTGATGGTTACGGTTGTTGTTGCGACTCCGATTGCGGTTATTCCGACCCCCTCTTCCTTTGTTGTAGTGGCTAGAGTTCCCTTTCCGGAGCCGGATGACCACGAAGATGCACCCCTGAATTGGAAATATGACGCTTTGGTGTAGAAGTAGTCGAGAGAAGGGAGGCGAATGCTTGATGCGTAGGGGATCACGGGCACGCCCAAAATTAAGTCGTTGCTCTTAAAAAATAAGTTTGGAGCGCGAGATCATCAAAAGTGTGAACACCAGGGAGCGAGAGAATAGGCGATAACAAAGGTATGATACTCGGAAGGGAGCCCAGCGGTAGTAAACCGAATCGGTTCTAAGTACGTAATAGGGGCCGAATAGCGGCAAGTGAATCGGCTATGTTCTTAATGGTTCGGAGATAATCATCCATGGACTGATTTTCCCCATTGAAACATGAGTAAGCATGCGTTTAAGGTCAAGAGCCCGAGCTAAACTAGCGATGTTAAACCGAGACTCTAAATGTTGCCAAATTTGGAGGGAACGAGGCAAGCTACGAACTTCACTCAAAGTTTCGGGGAAATAGTAGCAAAAATCCAAGCACGCAACAAGCGATCAACCCGTAACCAATAAGAGTAATTAGGATTGACAACCAGAACAACCGGGGCAACAACTAAGTGAGACGACGGTTGAGAGACAGAACCATCAAGCATACCACTAATTTAATGCATAATAGTGAAAGAGGAAAATTGCTCTCGCCAAGATAAATAATCGTCAACCAAACGAAGAATAATCGTAACGTAATTAGTAATGTTTACCGTCCAAAGAGACGATGGAAGGGCGGCGAGACCACCACTGTGGCGGTGGAGCAAAAGAGCCGGCGGTGACGTCGTCGGCGAGAACCGGAGAGCCACCATCGCTAGGGGCGGCGGCGGAGATTGCGGGCGACCCAAAGAAAACCGAAGGCGACGATGGAGGCGGCATGCTCCGGACGAAGCGCCGAGGAAAGAAGCCAAGGTGGCGGCGAGAGCCGGCGTTCGACGAGAGGAGAGACGGCGGCAGCGGGAAGGCAAACCCGAGGCGGAGGCAGCGAGGGACGACGGAGGCCGCACAAGGAGAAAGCGAAACGAGGCGGCCGCAGCGGGAGAAGGAAGAAAGATGGACGCCGGCGAGAGTGGACGGGAGAAGCATCGGTTGGAGGAGCGGGGCCGGCGGCCGGGACGACGGCGGCGGAAGCAGCAGAAGTGGCTGTGGCGAGTCGGGAAGGGGCAGCCATGGAGGAGAGAAAGTTAGGGTTAGGGTTTGGCGGTAGTGAGCAGTAGCGGCCGTGAACAGTAGCAACAATTTTTTTTTTTTTGTGTGTGATAGAGGCGGTTGCTAGGGTTGCACTAAAATTTTAAATCGAGCCTTTGGCTACGATACCATGTGAAAGATATATGGCGGAATGACTCATCGAATATGGGAGTCCGGCATTCTATATATATAGAGGATAATACGAGAAAAATAATTTACAATTATTTTATGTACAATAATATCCCTAATATTCTATTACACCTGAATGCCAAGAAAATAACATAGGTTCCCAAGATCTTTCATGGCAAGCTGATTGGCAAAGGAATCAATGAAAGATTGAAGTAAGGTGGACGAACTACCGGTCAAAATAATGTCATCCACATAAAGAAGGAGAATGAGGACATGACTACCGAGTGCGAAGAACAAACATAGAGGTGTCGGCATTGATACAAACAAAACCATAAGACGAAGGAAGCTGCTAAAGCGATGAAACCAAGCACGGGAGTCTGTTTGAGCCATAGAACGCCTTCTTAAGGCGACAAACATGGGTAAGGAAATCGGGGTGAACAAATCTAGGAGGTTGTTTCATATGAACAATCTCGAGTAAGATGTCTATGTAAAAGGCATTATTGACATCAAGTTGTCGAATAGGCCAATGAAAAGAAGTAGCAAGAGTCGAACTAAATGAATAATAGCGAGGCTTAACAACGGGCTCGAAAAGTCTCATGGTAGTCAATACCGATTGCTTGGTGAAACCCCTATGCTATAAGTCTAGCTTTGTACCATTCCACAGTGCCATCATATCGGTATTTGATCCTATAAACCCATTTATTTCCGGCCAAATTGAGATCCAGTTGAGATGGAACGAAATCTTATGTATTATTGGCAAGCAAAGTATTATACTTCTCAGCCATGGCTTCCTTCTATTTAGAATGTTTGGAAGCTCGAGAAGAACACGTAGGTTCAACTTCAGCAATACCCGCACTAAGGGACGAGAGACACTTAGGTTTGATAATTCTCGACTTGGACCGAGTCTGCATAGGGTGGGCATTAGTGGGCCGAGACATAAGGGATATTAGGAGAGACATCCGGACTTTGTGACAAGCCTATAGAATCACTAGCAAGACCAAGAGAACTTGATGACGGAGAGATAACGTGGGGTGAGCTAGACATAGAACCAGGGGTGATATGAGGGGATTTTGCATGGGACTAGGGCTAGAAGATAAGGGGTCCATAGGGATGGAGCTAGGGCTAGGACTCAATGAAGAGGAAGAGACAGAAGATCCGATAGAAGGCTCAAGGGAAGGAGGAGAGATAGTAGGCAACTTAACCGTGGATGAAGGAGGCCCGGACAACGCAGAAGGAAGGGCTAAAGACTAGGTCGACCTGCTAGACGCGGTTAGCGAAGGAGAATTCAAATCATATAGGGAGGTGGAAGATGAGACAATCGGAGCAAGAGTGGGAGTGGGACAAAGTATATCCTTTATCACGAAAGGGACATGGGGATCCGAACTAGAGACAAGTTTAGGAAAAGGGTAAACATTTTCATGAAATCGTACATTTCTACTTACATAAACATGACTCGTTAGGGGATCCAAATAACGACAACCCTTATAATGAGGAGCATATCCCAAAAATACAATGAACTGACCGAGGAGAAAGCTTATTTGACGTCTTTGCAACAAAATTTGGAAAACATGAGTAACCAAAAGGTTTGAGGAAACCATAATCGGGTGGATGACCAAATAAAAGTTCAAGTAGAGAGTTCTTTTGCAGCAAAGAGGTAGGTAAACGGTTTATAGTATAGACAAATGTAAAAGTAGCATCGAGCCAAAGCGAGCAGGTAAAGAAGCATCAATAAAAAGCCCGAGTCATTTCCAAAATATGACAATGCTTGTTCTCAACAACCCCATTTCTGTCATTGCGTATCGAGGCAAGATTTTCAAAGTAGGGTCCTTTTTGAAGAAAGTGAGTAAATAAAGAAGAGTTATCAAACTCTCTTCCTCCATCACTCGAAACATTTTAATTTTGCAAGTAAAAAGATTTTTAACTAAAGCACTGAAAATGGCGAAAAATGGAGTATACTTCGGATATTAATCGAATAGGATAAATCTAGGTGAACCTAGTAAAATCATCAACAAACACAACAAGATATTTAAAAATTTTATGGGAAAAGAATGGTGATTGCCAAACATCTTAATGTATTAACTCAAGAGGAGAAATAGATCTATGTTACGCTAACGTAAAAGGAAGAATATGTGACTTTGCCAACCGACAAGTTGTATATGTATCATGAAAATGATTTGTAAGTTTAACGAATTGTTGATCCTAAGAAAATCCAAAATTCGAGCTCCACGGTGTCCTAGTCTCTAATGCCAAGTGTCGCCGAGTCTCACTCAAGGCTAAGTTTGCGAGAAAGATATAAAGTCTCACTGCAAGGGATAGACATTGCCTACACTGGGGGCTTGCAAAAGGATCTCACTTGAGGTGTTGTCCTTTACGAAACGAAATCGGTATGAAATGTGACATGACAATTATTATCTCGACACAACTATTTGAATGACGAAGGTTATACTAAAGTTGTGGTACGTGATAAATGTGTTTTAAAAGATGTGGCCCGAAACGGTTTGCAATGTCAACATTAGAAATAGGTAACAAGGTTCCATTTCCAACACGAACCTTAATAGGACTAGAGTAAGCAAATTTAGAAGATAGCTTACCATCATTAGGCATCATGCGAGAGGCCGCTATCGAATCAAGATACCACGAGTTGTTCACCACTTTCAAACGAATTGAAAGTAGCAATTGCGGAAGCGCGGTTGCTTGACGAGGTTGATAATAATTGGGGCAACTATAAGCATAATGCCCGGAGCATGACAAAACCGGCAAACAACATTAGGATGGGAACCTAATATCGCTTCGGGACGGTTAGTGCTTGCATGGAAGTAGTTAGTACACGAAGTAGAAGGACCAAAAGTACAAGAAAATGACCCAACCGAATTACTAAATGCAATACTGTAGGCTCACTCTTGAAGGAGGTCCGATCGGAAGAATTGTTGCGGTTGGAGACTTGCTGATGGTTACAATTATTGTTGCGATTCGATTGCGATTATTCCTACCCCATTTATCTTTGTTGTAGTAGTTAGAGTTGCCTTTCTTGGAGCTAGATGAGTCCGAAGATGCCCCCCGAATTGGAAGCGCTACTCTTTGGTGCAAAGGTAGCCAAGAGGAGGAAGCAAAAGCCTAATATGTAGGGGGATCCCAAAACTAAGTTGTTGCTCGTAGAAGATAAGTTTGGAGCACATATCATCAAAAGTGTGAACACTAAGAAGTAGAGAATAGGCGGTGACAAAGGTAAGATACTCGAAGGGAGCCTAGTAGTAGTAAACTAAATCGGTTCTAGGTATGTAACGAGGATTGAATAGCAATAAGGGAATTAGCTATGTTCTTAATGGTTCGGAGATAATCATCCACGAAATGATTTTACCCTATAGAAACATGAGTGAGCATTCGTTTAAGGTCCAGGGCCTAAGCTAAACTAGCTCGTGTTGAGCCGAGACTCTAAGTATTGCCAAATTTGAAGGGAACGAGGCAAGTTACGAACTTCACTCGAAGTTTCAGGGAAATAGTAGCAAAAATCCAAGCACGCAACAATTGATCAACTTATAACCAATAAGAATAAGTAGGATTTATAGCCGAACAACCGGGACAACAACTAAGTGATATGACGGTCGTGAAATAGAACCATCAAGCATGCCATTAATTTGATGCATATAGTGAAAGAGGAAAATTTCTCTCGCCAAGATAAATAATCATCAATCGAACAAAGAATAATTGTAACGTAATTTGTGATATTTACCGTCCAAAGAGACGATAGAAGGGGCGGCGGACCACCGGTGGAAACGGAGCAAAGGTGCCGAAGTCGTTGGTGGTGGCCGGGGGACGGCCAGTGGTTGAGGGCAGCGGTGGAGAACACGGGTGATGCAAAGAGATGGTGAGGAACGGAAGGAGACGACATGCTCCAGATTGGAGCCCCGATGAAAGGCGCCGACGATGGCGGCGTGAGCCTAACGCTCTGCAGAGGCGACTACGACGGCAAAGCGAACCTTTGGCTCGATACTACTCTAACATGTCCTTTCTAATGTCCATCATCCCAAGTAGACCTCTCTGTCCTCCGTTCCAAGCTAAAGGTCTTTTGCATACTCACTAGAGTTACGCTCTATCTTAAATTCATCCAATTTATAAGTTTAAAGCACTTAGTATAAGATGTTTTTCTTTCTTTAAATTCTCCGATAAATCACGATTTTAATTATTTCGAGTAAATTATAATTTAAATATACTCCAAATGAGTACTACAATTTTTATTTACTTTAATTTATGGCGTCATAAAGTGAGAAACACTTTAATGGAATTACCACCGCAAATTATGGAAAAATTATTTAGGGCATGTTTGGCCTAGTTTTAAAAAAATTAATTTTATTTTTTGATGTATTTTTTAAAAATTATTTTTGGAGAAAAATTGAAATATTTGGCCTAAATTTTATATAAGTATTTTTAAATAATTAATTTATTTGGCTAAGATTTTTAGAAAGAGAGAGAAAGAAAGAAAGAGAGAGAGAGAGAGAGAGTGGAGAGATAGAGATAAAGCAAAACAACAAAGAGAGAGAGAGGGAGAGAAAGAGACAGATAAATGAGAGAGAAGAGATGTATATCACGCCAAAAGAGATGAGAGAAAGAATGAGGTTGTGGGTAATTGTTAGGGAGTTTTTCGAAATTAGAAACGAAATAATTATTTGCTATTTTTGTTTGTGGGGAGTTTTTTTCCAAAATCACTTTTAAAAAACAGTTTTAATTTTTTAAAAAGTAGTATTTGACCTAATTTTAATTTTTAAAATCCAAAAATAATTTTAAAATTTAGGTCAAACGACCACTTAAGTGTTGAGCTGATCACGAGTGAACAATACAAAGTGTATATAATATATAACTGTAGGAAATTAGTACTACTAGCTAGGAATCTTAACATGCTAACAATGATTATATTTTATCAATATGAATGAGAGTAAAGATTGTGAGATTTAAACTCAAATTTTTAATAATAACTTTTAAAAACTTTATCAATATGCGAGAATACGAAAATTTACATCCAAAATATAATATATATAAATTATCTCAAATGTAAGACACGTACGTGAGAATTGGTGGATATAATTGGGTATAGTTCAATGTTTGATATTTAGGAAAGAAAAAAATTAAATTTTAAGATTTGGAATAGATAAACAGAAATTTAGTCAAATTATTACAGGGCGGAAGAGAAAACTTGGGGATGAAAAATTGCCATTAAATTATAAAGTCATATATTTATGTTTGAGTTTTGTTTATGAAATTCTCAATTTTAACTCTGTAACATATCAAACAAAAGCGTTGGAATTGAATCATAATTTCTTCTGATGAAAAATTTTGTTCTCTTTAATTTTAGTCATTAGCTTAATAATAATCGGAAAAAATCATAAACTTATTTTTATTTCTAAAATTACATTTCTTTTCCAATTTGCAAAATCCTATTTGCACTAATATTTTTCATGTACCAAAGACCACTTTGTGAATGAAGGGGTAGAATGGTAGCGACCTAAAAGAAAAGAAAAAGAAAAGAAAAGAAAAGGTAAATATTCCTCATCCCCCACAAATCAGATCTGATGACGCCATCGAAGCTTGGCTGCTTGAGCAGTATTTGAAGCGGCTTTGTTATACTGACTATGAAGTTGTCTGGCCTGGCTTTCTTCTGAAACAATCAATCAATCAATCTGAGAGACGTGCGAGCATGGCAAGCAGTAATGTGTTCGGGACGCCGATAACGAACGCAACGCTGAAGCAGATGGCGGAATACGAGAACGAGGTGGTCTTAACCCGACGAGACAGGGCAGCTGTGGCTCTGTGGACCAAGGAATCAGAAGGTAAGTATGCCGATGCTCGAGCGTATTTGGAAACTCTGAAAAAGGCACGTGGGTATTCCAAGAACCATATATTTTGCCTAATCTACAACGCTACTGGGGATTCAGTCACGATCGACTCCGACGGCAGTGACGGGGAATTCTGGAGTCTCCTTACCCCTTGATCATCGCTAATGGACAGTTGGGGGCTTTCTCAAAAAGCAGCAATCATCAGTACTCGCCCAGCGCCGTCGTCTATGCGGCCTACGACGCCCACGGAATACCCTCCTGCCAGTTTCTCTTTCTCTTTAAAGCCGGCGACCAAGGCGGCCGGGTAAGCTTTCCTTCAAGAATAACCACTATATATTTTTTTGTTTTAATATGTTGATCATTTATTGCTATATATATTCGGATTATATGTTGCTAAACCTTATTCTCTATAACAAGTGCTTGGTCATACTCAATCTCTTTATTGAAATTTATTGTTCTTCGCATTTAGATATAATCAAAATTGACTTGAAATTTGAACTAAAGCTGTCTTGACTTATAACATACTCAAATTCGAAACATGCCCATCTCAAAATGAACATAGAAATTCGAATTGTCCCGATCTGAATCAAAATTTCCGACAAAGTTATTTATTTTTACTAGACAAACTCATTTGACGAAACTTAGTTGAACAAAAGTCAACCCGACTTAAACCCAAACTAACCTAAAATAACATTAATATAAAACATAAGCCGAATTTAAAATTAATCTATTATTTAAGTCGAATAATTCGTTTACTAAGTTTAATTGCATTTATTAATGTATAAAACAAATAATATTATATGAGACTAGTGTCCAGTATGTTGTTGCTACCCCACCCTCTAATTTAGGGGTGTGCAAAAAACCGAAACCGAAAAAGCGATCCGAAAAATCGAAAAACCGAACAAAAAAATGGTTAACCTGGATAGATTTTTTAAAGAGTCGGATCGGTTAACCGAACCGAAAATTATTTTCGGTTCTCGGTTCGGTTTCGGTTCGGAGAAATGAAAAATCGGTTAACCGAACCGAACCGATTTTTTTTTATTTAAAATATGAGTATAAATAGACCTTGGAAACCCTAATTGCTCTCGCTCCTGCTGCACGCCTCCCTCTCCCACCTCTCTCTCTCCTCTCCTTCCCCCTTCCCCTTCTCTCTCGGTCTCTTGCGTTGCTGCGGTTCTCTCGCTCGGTGGCCACCCCACTCTCCTCTTCTCTCTCTCCCTCTCGCTGCAAGCCGGAGACCTACCGGCGGCCTAACGACGATTACGGGCCCGGCGACGCTCCTCTGCGGTTCTCTCGCTCGGTTGTCGTCGCTCCCTTCCTCTCTCTCTCTCTCTCCCTCTCGCCTCTCCCTCTGCCCGGAGACCTACCGGTGACCTACACTATGAGAACAGAAGAGACTTTTCATGGATTATGTGCGGAGGAGAAGCAACACAAAGAATTGTCATTCTCATCCTCAATATCATCTCCAATGTCGGCATCGAGTGGAGAAAGCTAGCAACTTTCTTAATCCTTCAACTTCTTCCTCTCCTGCTCAATTTATTTTTTCAAATAACGGTTAACCGTAAGCCGATCCGATTTTTACGGTTAACCTGGACTTTTCGGTTCGATTACGGATCGGAAATTTTCCGACTGAAAATTCGGTTAACCGAAATATCGGTTAACCGGAAAAATCGGATCGGTTACGGTTCGGGATTTTCACCATCCGAAATTCCGGTTAATCGATTTTCGGTTAACCGAAAATGCGGTTAACCTAGGTTTTGCACACCCCTACTCTAATTGTAATCTCAGCCTGTTCCACCTTGGGGCGGGGGACCCTAGCGGATTTGGTAATTTTTTTGTCTTATATATACATAAATTTTGTTTACTCTATCCCATTTTATTTTGGTAAAAAAAATTTATCATAGCCGATGTAACACTTAGCTTGCTAGGAGTATGTATTGACTAACATTTACCCATTAAATAATATTGATAATTTGTAAAAAATAAGTTCTCAAAATGAATAAATGTTCCTATCTCTGACTAATTAGCAGTTGGGAGTATACTTTTTATTAGGTAATTCAATTAATTGTTGTTTATGCGCCTCTTTTTGAAAATTACTCCTTTTATTTCAAAATACGTGTAAATTTAACTAATGTTTTTGTTTCACAATAGTTGTCACTTTACATTCCATGACATATTAATGACTGGCCTAATTTACCAATTTTGTCCTTATTAATTGCTTTTTTCTCTCCTTTTTTTATTAATTTTTTTATTTTTAATGAAATTTTAGGATAACTTGATTCTTTAATATAAATTTTGTCATAAATTTTATATTTTTTTATATTCTCTCGTAATATTAAAATAACAAGTATTTTATTCATTTTAATTAATATGTGAAAACTAGGTAAATAATTTGGAACATGTATGAAAAGAATAATAAGCAAATAAAATGGGAAGAAGAAATCGAGTATTTGTCCTTTGATATTAACTATCATACTTTGATGGCTGTCCAGTGTCACACTGAAATTCAGGTGCCAAACTATTATCCCAGGGCGTCGGTAGAACAAACGGTGGAAAATCAATACGGCGAAAGTCTCAACTGCGCTACCAACGCTTCTCATTCCCATAAACTGGGATTCTCCTCCTTCGCTTCCGTTGGTGGCTCCATCAACTTCGCTAATTTTGAGGGCATCATGACCTTCACCCAGGCCTTGTCATTCGACCCAACTACTGAAAAGAATGAAGAGACAGCAAGCCCAGAGTAGGCACTATTTCATAATTATATACTACTATCTATGTATTTGTTGCTGTGGGTTTTGTTTTAATGATCACGCTCGTCAGCTGTCCCGTCTATGTTTCTATTACTGATCTGCGGGTTTGAGTTTGTATTCCCTTGTGTATTTGGAGTTTTAGAATGTGTTACAGGTTTGATGGATAAATAGTTTTTTTTTTTGGAAAGATAAGTACAAATAATTAGAATACCTAAAAACTCTTGCAAAAGAGAGGATGTAAAGGTAACTGTAAAACTTATAACACATCCTAATTTGGCAATACAATTGGGTGCCTTATTGCCTTATCTGAAAATATGATTAATTAAGTAACTCGAAAACAATAAAAGCATATTTCGTATATCGTGAACCAGCCATTGGATCTTTCATGGAATTTGGATGGTACCCTGAACGGCCTGGATAACTAACTTATTGTCTCTCTCAACTTGTATGTGTGTGAAACCCACATCTAATGCTGCTTTAATACCATCTAGAATAGCCATAACTTCGGACACAAGTATAGATGCTTTGTACATGAATCTAGTGCTTGCCTAAGTGAGACCTCCTTTCCAATCACGTAAAACATAACTTGTCTGTTGCACCTATCGAAAAAAGGCGTTGTCGAAATTAATTTTGATGAAGTCGCTTGGAGGAGTAGACCACCTTACTAAAGAGGTGGGCTTGTATATGGGAATTGAGTGAAGAGGTGAAGATGATGATAAATGATGAGAAGAGTAAGTATGTTGTTGCCACTCCGCCCAATTACGTTTAGTGCGGATGAGTGTAACCATGGGTTTGGGGACCTCGTTCGGAAAACAATGCCATTACGTGACTTCCATATGCTCCATAAAAGTACAACAATCCTAGAAACATCGGCCCCTCGGTCAACAAAAAAATTGTGAAATGAATCTCCGATCGATAAGGAAGGGTTAAAGAATGGATATTGACGAATCCATCCATGCTTAATAGCTAAATCCCATACTTGACCTACAAAAGGACAAATGGCAAAAAGGTGCTCCGTATGTTCAATTTGTGACAGACAAGCTAGACAAGAGGGGTCCAATTGTATGCCACGCTTCAATAAGTTGCCTCTAGTTGGTGATGAATTATGACAGACTTGCCATAAGAACATTTTAATCTTAAGCATAACATCCAACTTCCAAATCCAATTATATTTCCACGTTGGTTGATCATGGTTGAGATTATCATGAGCTTTCTAAATGGCAGATTTAGTAGAAAATTCACCGTTCCCAGTAAATTCCCAGTAAAACTTATCCTCCATCTCTATAAGAGGGATAGGAACAGACTAAAACATAAAGTATAAAAACCTTAGGCAAAAGCGCAAAAGTTTAGTTTCATCCCAATCACTATAAGAGGCAATAAATTCACACACCTTCATTTGTAGATTGGTTTGACTTGGAAGGTTTCCTTGCAAGAAATAAGCCAAACTAGATTTGTGACACCAAGTATCGGTCCAAAAATTAATTTTTTTCCATTCCCTAGTTGCCATCCCATGCCTTGACGAATAAATTTGCATGTTCGTAACATACATTTTCATACTAAAGAATTTGTCTCGCTTTTGTTTATAATTAAAAAATATATGTACAAACTCATACTTTGCTCTCATCCGTATAACCCAAAAATTATCCGGATTAGTCAAAAATTTCCAAGAAGGTTTAGTCATAAAGGTTATATTGACAGACTCTGTTTTTCATAAGCCCAAACCACCATATTGTTTTGGTTGATAGATTTTATCCTAATATACTAGGGGAAAGCCTTTTACGTATTAGATTTTTTCCAAAAAACTCTCGATTAATCGATCTAACTTCGAGAAACGAAGTTGGAATTTGAAAATATTGCATAGTATGGCTTGGTAGAGACTCAAGATTCAACTAAATGAGAACAACTCGCTAGCTTTGGAAAGAGAGGTAACCTTCCAATTAGGTAGCTTGTATTTTGCTTTTCCGGGTAGATTCGGAATAAGTCAAGCATTGGACGACCAGTGAAAGACTGAGCATCCCAAATATTTTCCTAAAAAGAGATATGGGAAATGTTAAAAATCCCTAAAACGCGATGTTTGTCCAAATTGGAAGTGTTTTTCGAAAAAATAATAGTAGACTTATGATAGTTCACTAATTGGCCATATTGTTGACGAAGGAATCAAAGATAGATTTTAGCTTGAAAGCGACTGAGAGGTCGTTTTAAAAAATAAAAGGTTATCATCGACAAAAAGTAAACAAGAGATTGACTCTGCTCTTGGAGCTAGCTTAATCTCAATACTAGATTTAGGAGCTAAAGATACATGGAAAAGTTGTTGAGCCAAAAATTCATACAAAGGATAAATAGATACAGAGTCGCCTTGTCTCAATCCACGAGTAGGTTTGAAGAAACCATACGCTTCATTATTAAGCAAAATATAATATGAAACCGGTGATACACACTCTTTAATCCAATTAATCCATGTGATATGGAATCCCATATTCTGCAAAAAAGGGAACAAAAAATCTCATTCAAGTCTGTCATATCTTTTCGATATCGACTTTTACTTGCAGACGTAACCTTTTTGACTTTTTGTGGAATTGAACTTGTTCAATATTTCATATGTTAGAAGAATGTTGTCATGAATAGCCCTATGAGCACTAATACAAGAACCACTTTTAATTACGCTTTAAAACGACCTTTAACTACGGTTATCCAGGTGTCGTGTATGTGCCCATAATTGTATTTGGACATCTTTTACTACGGTTCAAAATCGTAGTGAAAAAGGCCTATGATGACGATTCTTCAAGAGAGAACAACATTTCCCCTTTTTGTTTATTGCTTTTTCTACTTTTGCTATAGCTCTTAAATACTATCTAAATGAAGTCATGGTAGTTGTTACGGAAGGAACAATGATATATTATCCAGTAAATATTTACCAATTAAACATATTAATGAAGCAATAGCTAAATAATTGGGGGGTTAATTAATGCATACTAACATGACCCTTATAGGGCACATGGAAAAGTTGTTTTTAATAATTTTAAAGTTGAGTTGAGTAATTTTTAAATGAGATTTTTAGACCATCTTAATCTAATTTTTGAGGATATTAAATATTATTAATTCAACCTTTAAAATTAACTCACAATAATTCAATCTTTGATCTCATTTATTATTTTTAGTACAACAACATTTTAGGGCGATTATAACTTAGTGACCTAATGACACGATGACGAAGTAGCCCAATTTTTTAGATTAAAGGCAAACCTCCTTTATATTTTATATTTTATATTTTTAAATTATCTTTAAAATCATCTCAACTTGATAACGTATTAAAAAGAATGGATAAGGTGAAATGTCACATTATTAGAGCTTAATTTTAAAGGTTGGATCAATGGTGTCAAATATCCACAAATATTGGATCAATGAATGTTTTAATTTTTTCTTTAAAAATGTTTACTAAATTTTAATTTTGTTTCCTATTTTAATATTTAATTATCAAAGTGTATAACCACGGGTCCACTAAGCATAATGTGAACAATTTTTTTTGGTACAGCTTACAAAGTTCAATTATTATTCATTATTATTGTTGTGCGGTTTTTTGAAAAATCATTATTCTTCGGTGAGTCTTATTATTTAAAAAGAATTCCTCCTATTGCATAAAAAAATCCATGAAAAAATAATAAAAAATTCCTCCTATTTAAAGCAAAAAATGTAGTTCATATTGGTACTATATAAGTTTATTGGAAAAAAGAAAATGAAAACACTGAAAATACGAAAACGAAATGACTGAAGGAGAAAATATTTTGTACAAAAAAATCTCAATACTGAAGGACTGTGAATAGCCATAGCAAAGATGCCACGTAACCACTTCCAAACCACATCCAATTCCTGTCAAGCACTCTATAACCCCCTCAGGCCTTCTTCACCCAAGGAAGGCCTCGCTCCCTTTCTCTAGCTATCTTCTCTTCCTCAGGAACTGAACTTTGGCAGGTAGTCCTTCAGCTCTATTTTCTTTTTTATTTCTGGGTTTATATTGTTTCCATGTAAGGCTCAGTTATTCCTGTAGAATTGCTTCGTGTTCTTCTTGATCTCAAAAGTTTCTATTCAAATTGTATCTTTATTTGATATTTTCACATACCCAGTTGGAGTTTTCTCATGAGCTCTCTTAATAATGTTGTTGGGTGATTCGAGTAACGAACATTTGAGTAGGATTCTAAATGAAATTATAATCTTTTTAGAAAATGAAGTATCGAATTTGGCAATGATGATATCTGAAATTATAGATGTATGAGCTCCAAGTTTTAGTGAAGGCACAGGCAATCTCAAATTTGTATTCAGAAGTTTATTCAAAAATTAAAAATGGAATATCCCAATTGTTGCTTGTTTGCTTGTTGCTTTTCTTGGTATTTGTGGATAAACACTGATCAAGTTGGTAGAGTTAGGAGAGTATAGGATTTGTGATTGCTAGTCCTCATGGTGGATTCTCGGAATATTTTCATTTGAATGCCTTGAGATTTTCCCTATTCGTAAATCATTTCTGTCAAATTTCAAGTTGCCATCTTGCGACTTCCTCATTTCTTTTAATTCCTACTGACATACTGCATCAAGTATGACTGCCATTAGGCTAAGCTGAAGTCTTGCCACTTTTAAGACCTAACAATGACCTTCCCAACTTTTGACTTTTGAGTTGGGGCAAGGTAAGTTATCAGCCCGTAGGGGTTCCAAGTAAGTTGCCTACGGATTCCAGCTACAAAGACGTGTCAAAATGTACCCAAAAAAGAAGTCACTTTATATAATTTAGTTTAGCCATTGGAAAGGACAATATTGAAGGAAATATCAGCATATACATTTAAAGCCTTTGTAAACTAGTGATATAGGGTTACAAGCTATCCTTTTGGGAAACAAATATAATCTTGAGGTCGTTTAAAGGAATTAAAAAGGTGACGGCTATTGTTATAGATAGGAGAACTTGTTACATGGAATCCCTAGCCTTAATATGTCATTTAAGGATAGGTTTATAGGAAGGGGGACCCCTTAATGAACTAAAGATTTCCCTGCAGCTATTCTGTGTGCATTAGTCTAAGAGGTGCCTTCCTATGCCTGCGAATTTCGTGTGACATCGTAGATCTGGTAGACATGGTAAATAGTAATGGTTTTGGTTTACATGAAACACTTTCAGATTTTGTTTTAACCATTGAACTTGTTTACCTGCATATGCTATGGTTTTATCTGACATTTACTCTTCTTTTGGACTAGCGTTTGGCCTTTAAGGTGTGACTGTGAACACTTTAGTGGTTTTGCAAGATGGCTGCCTCATCAGCATGTCTTGTGGGAAATGGCTTATCAACCTCCAGCACCAAAACTATTTTAAATAAGACGCTTTTTCGTAGGAACCTACTTGCTACTCCTAGACATACAGCATCAGCAAAGTCTTCAAATGCTTTTGTTGTCAAAGCATCTTCAGACCAGTCTCAGAATCAAGGAAGAAGAGGCTTCATGAAACTGCTGCTCGGAAATGCAGGACTTGCATCATCGGCTTTAGTGGGTGGAAGAAATGCTTATGCTGATGAGCAAGAAGTTTCTTCTTCAAGGATGTCTTACTCGAGATTTTTGGAGTATCTCGACAAGGACAGGGTGAGGAAGGTAGATTTGTTTGAAAATGGAACCATTGCTATAGTGGAGGCCATCTCTCCCGAGCTAGGTAACCGTGTCCAACGAGTTCGTGTCCAACTTCCAGGACTCAGCCAGGAGCTGCTTCAGAAGCTTAGAGAAAAGAACATTGACTTTGCTGCACATAATGCTCAAGAAGATTCTGGGTCACTATTATTTAACTTGATAGGGAATCTTGCATTCCCACTCATCCTAATTGGGGGACTTTTCCTCCTCTCCAGACGCTCTTCTGGAGGAATGGGTGGTCCAGGTGGTCCTGGTTTTCCAATGGCTTTTGGCCAGTCGAGAGCCAAGTTCCAGATGGAGCCTAATACTGGTGTAACTTTTGATGATGTTGCTGGGGTTGATGAAGCAAAACAGGATTTCATGGAGGTGGTCGAATTCCTGAAAAAGCCTGAAAGGTTCACTGCTGTTGGGGCCCGTATCCCTAAAGGTGTCCTTCTTGTTGGCCCTCCCGGAACTGGAAAAACCCTGCTGGCTAAGGCTATTGCTGGTGAAGCTGGTGTACCATTTTTCTCCATTTCTGGTTCAGAGTTTGTTGAGATGTTTGTTGGTGTGGGTGCATCTCGAGTGCGTGATCTTTTCAAAAAGGCAAAGGAAAATGCCCCCTGCATTATATTTGTTGATGAAATTGATGCGGTGGGTAGACAAAGAGGTACTGGAATTGGGGGAGGGAATGATGAAAGGGAACAGACCCTGAACCAACTGCTGACTGAGATGGATGGCTTTGAGGGTAACACTGGTATAATTGTTATTGCTGCAACTAACCGAGCAGATATTCTTGACGCTGCTTTGCTGAGGCCTGGACGATTTGACAGACAGGTAATAAATTATTTTAACTTTTGCCTAAATAAACAAAAGAAAAGCCTTGCTGAATGTCATTGTAGTTTGTGTATTCATTGTTCAGTTGTGAGATGAACGTTCAATTTTCAACCAAATCCTCATTCATAGCCAAATCCAAACAACCAAGAAGTAAATGAGAAGAGTTAGGAAGTTTAGTGGAAAGGCAAGCTGGTATTGACTATATTTAGCTATTGTGTAGGTGACTGTAGATGTTCCTGACGTAAGAGGGAGAACTGAGATCTTGAAGGTTCATGGGGGCAATAAGAAGTTCGACCCTGATGTCTCACTTGATGTGATAGCAATGAGAACCCCTGGTTTTAGTGGAGCAGATCTTGCAAACCTCTTAAACGAGGCAGCTATTTTGGCTGGTCGCCGTGGGAAGACAGCAATTTCTTCCAAAGATATAGATGATTCAATTGATCGAATCGTTGCTGGAATGGAGGGAACAGTAATGACAGATGGTAAAGCCAAAAGCCTGGTGGCATATCATGAAGTGGGACATGCCGTTTGTGGGTAAGTCTAAAAGGCATGCTGTAAGTTACAGTTTGAGACGTTCTAGACATTTGATTTTTTGACTTGATTTCTCATACTGGAAATTTCCTTATCTAGCTAGCCGCAACAAGTGTTCAATTTTCCCCCTTCTCTTATATCAAAGGATGACCAAGGAGAACCGGGTCATTAATTTTAGACCCATATGGATAACCATCTCGTGGCAGATCAGTTTCGTGCATGCTTCTGCTATTGTGTTTTAGCGATTCCCTGATACAGGCACACAAAGTATAAAAAATAAAAAAGTGACAAGAAGTTAATCTCCCTTCTGATTCCAAAATGAAATGTAGTCTTCTTTTTTTCTTTTCCTTCTTGTTTCAGGGGAGAAGACAGGAGATGGTTTGTGTCCTTTCCCAGTAATCACATCTTTTGTTTTGACATATTTCCAAAAAGGATTTTTGAATTTTAATATCTTTAGTCCATGTTGCTCATAATATCCCGAACTATTTATTTATCTTGTAGCATCCCCACCTTTAACACTAATATTTTTTAATATCCCATACTTCGAAAAATTAGCCTTAGTTGTCCGAATACCGGGACACTAATAACTAATTTCTCAAAGTATGAGATATTAAAAAATATTGGTGTTAAAACTGGGGATACTACAAGGTAAATCAATAGTTCGGGATATTGTGAGCAACATAGCTTAAAAGTCCAGGATAATAAAATCTAATAATCCATCCAAAAAGGTTTTTGAAAATCTCATTATCTCGTATAAGCAAACCATTCAGATTTTACTTAACTTGGAAGGGACTGTCTAGTCCCAGATGCAGAAAATATTCTGGATCTTCTAGTATGTCATGATTTCTGCAGATATTCAAGTATTCTTTTCATGAATGCACTGACTAATGGTGTTTTCTGTAGCTTCTCTCCAAATCCATAATGGTTTCTACATTTTTCTCTTTTTCTCTCTATCAAAATTTTTTTTTTCATAAGTCATTTATTTGTCTTTTCGTTGTTGGGGTGGGGGTGGAAGAGCTCTAGTCTAAGACTTGCTATGGATTGGGACGTAAAATGTCTCCAAGAATATCAACTAGTGTTACTTCTCTGCTGCATGAAGTTTCTGTGTGTGTGTCAAGTATATGCTGGAAAGCTTAGCAGAAAAATGGCAACTAATCTGACTTGGCTTTTTTGAAATGTCTTTAAAAAAGGGCACTATCTTTGACAGCTTACTGAGCTAAACCTTATGAATGTTTATTAGCTAAACATCCACTTCATTGTCTTCTGCTGTATGTACTGCTCAGTCACCACACCTCATTGTTTTCAAGTCAATCACTTATGCTTGTCATCCTGTTGTTATTCCCTGTTCGAGAATTTCTTTCAAAGAAAGAGATTAATGTTATGCAATGAACATTTAGACCAGTGTTGAACAGGATTTTAACCTTGTAAATCTAATCATGATACTCCAAACCTGAACCAAGTAGAAGTGCTCAAGTGGAGGGAGCTCTGAAAAAATGAGCAAAAGTTTAGTCAAAGACTATCAGCATCTATGAATTTAATTTCAGCATGTAGCTTTGGTGTTTATATTTTTCTGCTTCTGCTTTGAGTTATTTAAGTTACATCAATGGAGCTTCTGTGAAACTTCTGATTAGATGTTGTCTTGTTGAGTAATGCTCATGCCATGTCTTTGCAGAACTCTGACTCCTGGGCATGATGCAGTTCAAAAAGTGACGCTTGTCCCCCGTGGTCAGGCAAGAGGACTGACCTGGTTCATTCCATCTGAAGACCCAACCCTCATCTCAAAACAGCAGCTCTTTGCTAGAATCGTTGGTGGCCTAGGTGGCCGAGCTGCAGAAGAAATAATATTTGGTGAGCCTGAAGTTACCACTGGAGCTGCTGGTGATTTACAGCAAATCACTGGTTTGGCCAAGCAGGTATTTCAATGTCTCCCAACTCTTATCGTATACTTGCTTTTTATTGTTTTGATTTGTGAAGCAAAATTTGGTTGAAAGCATTTTAGTCTCTGAGTATTCTAAAATGATGAATGTGTTCATAATTGTGTGTTTAAGCTGTGTTGACCACATCTTATGCCAACAAAACTACCCCTGCTCAATAAGGTGACTTGAACCCAAATTTGGTTCAACTCAAATCAGACTAGCTTGAGAAAGTTATCACACCAGTTTTGGTTGCATTTTCTTGACAAGCATATTTCACAAAAATCGGCAATAGATTATGATACAAGGCATTCCTGAAATGACATAAATGAATTCAAACAACATTAACCTAACCCATTTTCCTCGTCTAAATCAAATCCTAATACTTGGTGTTTAGTGTAATAAACTTCCTCGTGCATTGATGATGTTAACTTCCTTTCATTTCGTGCAATATGCTTGGAAATTCTCGGAGGAGCCTTACCTTTTAGTGGGTTTCTCAAACTGCTAAATAAAGCTTTGAAATTTGTGTAAGAGCTCTGTAACTTTGTAAATGGAGCTTTAATCTTCAGAGGAACTCACAAACCAGCCTTGAAATGCTCATAGAGGATCTTAAAATTTTGTAGGAGATAAATTGAACTGTGATTAATCTAAATTTGCTTGGCTTTACAGATGGTGACAACTTTTGGAATGTCTGAGATTGGCCCATGGTCGCTTATGGATGCATCTGCACAAAGTGGGGATGTGATCATGAGAATGATGGCGAGGAACTCAATGTCAGAAAAGCTAGCAGAGGATATTGATGAAGCTGTTAAGAGACTTTCTGATGAAGCTTATGAGATCGCCTTGAGCCACATAAGGAACAACCGGGAAGCCATTGACAAGATTGTTGAGGTTCTTCTAGAGAAGGAAACCATGACAGGAGATGAGTTCCGTGCAATTCTTTCAGAGTTTGCTGAAATCCCTCCCGAGAACCGTGTACCTGCCTCAACATCATCTCCTCCTGTAGCAGTGTAAAAACCACAGAAATTACACAATTAGATATTTTGGTTCTTGTTATGTAGTATACATGTACTAAGTTCTACAGGCTTCAATTTAATTTTTGAGAAAATATGCTTATCTGTAACTTAGATGGCTTAAACTTGTAAGTTGTAATTAATTAGTTTAAATTTCAAAAACTGTCCACCTTAATCACCGTCTTCTCTACTTTCATTTTCTTTGTGATCATCTTTGCAAGGATTTCATGTCCTCGTCTTTTCATCTATAAAATATGATGGAGGAAGGGAAACCATCTGCTAAAATTTGATAGAGGAGATGAGTTGAGCTGAAGTATTTATCTATTCCAAGTGTGCTTCAGAAGCCAATGTTCTAGGTTGGTTTCCAAAACAATGCTCTAGAACGCGAAAATTTTTCATCATGCCAATGCAAGCTATTTGAAGCTTTTTCCATGTAATGCTTCCTCATTTTTTCTACTAACTAGCCAAAATATTACATACATGGATATACCTCAAAAGAACATACTCTTGCATGTTACATGTATATATATATATATTTTTTCTAATAATATTTGTCATGTAAATTATTTCAATATATGTTTACTTACGTGGCTAATAGAAATACATGCTCACATATTGCACTTAATATTGATGTAATATGATAGTTTCACAAGCCCACTCGAAGTGAGAGATGTGTCCCACATGGACATATCTAATAAAATTATTAAATTTAGCATGAGTATATATATGATGATCATTTAAAAAAGATTTGACCATAAAAAAATTTAAATAAAATCGTATTTTTGGAATAAACAATCTAATTGAATCGTTTGATTAAGAGTTTTAAGCAATAAAAGGTTGGTTTTCAAAAGGATTTTAAGAAGGAGCTCTAGGAATTAGAAGGCTAGTTTGAGAAACTTGTTGTCAAAATTGTATATTTGTGGACGAAATAGATGAGTAATTTTGCTGTTTAAAAAAGTTGTTGAAATGCATTGATGTTCTTCTTAATCTTTTACTGCCTCTCTCATGCTAACATGAAAATTAGTGAACATTAGTGTAATCATTTTATATCATATAAAGTGAAAATTAGTGTAGGGAATGGACAAATTCAGTGCCATCAATTTCTTCATTGTTCTCTTTTGTATAAAGTCCAGTAATCATTTGATAAAAGAATTAAGCCCAGAAAATTTTTGAATTAAATAGTTATACCTTAACCCAAAAATCAGAAGTATATCGTGAAGCTTTTTGAATAATCAAGATGGTATAATCGAACTTTTTTTTTTTTTTTTTGTAATGTAAATTAATTTTCCTTCATTGATGGGGCATTTTGATATCCAAATATTCATCCCTATTTTCTTTGCCTCCTCCCCAATTTTCTTCTGATTCCCCTAATTTCATGTGTATTAGCATATAGAGAGGATCAACCCAGCTTAACTATGAATCTGGTTGCATGGGTAAGCTTCGTTCAGTATCAATCTACTGTTTCTCTCTCATCCCCAGAAAACTTGTCATCTTTTCTCCATTTTCCACGAAACCCTGGAACGCCTCGTCCGCCATTGTTGCAAATGAATTGACCAGCCTCTGCTCCAGAGGGCGCCTCAAAGAAGCATTTGAGAGGTTCAAATCAGAAATATGGTCAGACCCCAATCTTTTCTCGCTCCTAATTCAAGGTTGTATACCCACCAAGTCTCTGTCATTGTCCAAACAGATTCATGCTTTGATCATTACTTCTGGGTGTTTTCTGGACAAGTTTTTAAACAACCACCTCATGAACATGTATGGAAAGCTTGGTGAAATGGGCACTGCGTTGAATTTGTACGGCCTGAATCCTAAGAAAAATATAATGTCTTGCAACATTTTGATTAATGGGTTTGTGCAAAGTGGTGATTTGGAGAGTGCCCGGAAGGTGTTCGATGAAATGCCTGATCGAAATGTTGCGACCTGGAATGCGATGGTCACAGGCATGATTCAATTTGAGCAAAATGAAGTGGGGTTGGACTTGTTTTCGCAAATGCTTAGCTTGGGGTTTCCTCCAGATGAGTTTACGTTGGGTAGTGTACTTCGAGGGTGTGCTGGTTTGAAGGCTATGGTGTGTGGGAGGCAGGTTCATGCTTACGCAGCCAAGAATGGGTATGAGGTGAACTTGGTTGTTGGGAGTGCATTGACTAATATGTATATGAGGTGCAAAAGTTTGGAGGAAGGGGAGAGAGTTATTAGAGGAATGCCTGTCCACAGTGTGGCGGCATGCAACACTCTTATTGCAGGACGAGCCCAAAATGGGTGCCCTGAGGGAGCTTTGGAGCAGTATAACTTAATGAAGAAAGGAGGGTGCCAACCTGATAAAATTACATTCACTAGTGTTCTTAGCTCATGCTCTGAATTGGCAACACTTGGACAGGGCCAGCAGATTCATGCCGAGGTGATAAAACGAAGGGCTGCTTCAGTTGTTTCTGTGGTAAGTTCACTGATCAGCATGTATTCAAGATGTGGGTGCTTGGAAGACTCTGTTAAGGTTTTCTTACAGCGTAAAGATGCAGATCATGTGCTCTGGAGCTCCATGATTGCTGCTTATGGTTTCCATGGCAAAGGAGACGAAGCCATCAAGCTCTTTAACCAAATGGTGCGAGAAGGATTTGAGGTGAATGAAGTTACTTTCTTGAGCTTACTATATGCTTGTAGTCATTGTGGGTTCAAAGATGAAGGGCTTGAGTATCTTGACATGATGGAGAAAGAGTACCAATTGAAGCCTAGATTAGAACATTATACTTGTGTTGTCGATCTTCTTGGAAGATCTGGTTGCCTTCAACAAGCGGAAGATATGATAAGATCAATGCCTGTCAAGGCGGATGCTGTTATATGGAAGACATTGTTATCTGCTTGTAAAACACATAGGAATGCAGATATGGCAAAGAGGATTGCTGAAGAGGTTCTGAAGCTCGATCCTCTAGATTCTGCTTCCTATATTCTGCTTTCAAACATTCAGGCCTCTGCTGAGAGGTGGGATGAAGTTTCTACTGTAAGAAAAGCCATGAGAGATTATGGGCTGAAAAAGAACCGGGAATTAGTTGGTTCGAATTCAAGAATGAGGTTCACCAGTTTGTAATGCGAGACAAATCTCATCCACGATGGATGGAGATCGATCTGTATCTAAAGGAACTCATGTCAGACATCAAAAAATGTGGGTATGTTCCAGACACTGGGTCAATCCTGCATGACATGGACAATGAAGAAAAGGAGTATGATTTGGCTCACCATAGTGAGAAGCTTGCTATTGCTTTTGCCCTAATGACTACACCCCGGGTTTTCCCATCAGGGTGATGAAGAACTTGCGTGTTTGCAGTGACTGTCATACAGCAATTAAGTACATATCTGAGATCAAGGACAGAGAGATTATTGTACGCGATACTAGTAGATTTCACCATTTCAAGGATGGTAAATGCTCTTGCGGTGATTATTGGTAGGATTGTTGCGAATTTGATATTTGAACATCTTCATTCAATGTATGACTCGGGCAAAATGGCCTTTTCTTCCCAGCTTGAGGGGACACTAGTCAACCAGGCTGAAAATTCTTCTGTTGAGGTAAAGTTCCTCTTCCATGTGGAATTGATCTCCCACAAAGTTGGAAAATTGTTTGGGCCGCATAATCTTTCATACTTATTTCAAGAAAATTAATTGTCAAAAGCATTCTTCTCAGTTGTAACTTGCACGGATTGCTCTCCTTTATACTTCCCTTGCCAATTAGTTGAAATTTTTTTTCACGATAGTAGGGATTTGGATTTAGTTTCTTCTTAATGGTACTTCCTCCAGTCGAAGACAGAACAACAGTGAAGGCAATTTTAGATTGCCTTAGATAAAGCACTTACTTTTTAAGGTTGATTTACAGCAGAGGTTGAAAATATATTATGTAGATGGTGTCCTACTGCCCATGATTAATCGGTATACTAAAAGAATTGCTTTTCCAAGTGAGCATGTATAAGTTTTTTTCTTTTTCTGGTGTGCAATGCATAAAAGCCGGTGTATGCGGGATTCAAACTCATGTTCTTAGCAATAATTTCAAAAAAGTTTACCAACTATGCTAGTGAATGCTTAAATTTGACATCCTTAGTTGCTTTGGAATCCACCACTTTTCAATACGATACATGTATTATTTCACTTTGAATTATTATGTATCTTGTGAGATGTTATCACAAATTGATGGAAATTTCGAAGAAGGTTCTTGCTCAAGTTAGTTTTCTAGCCTGTAATACTAATATATCCAATGCCTATAAAGTCAACTTAAGAATAACAAGAGTAAAATCCAGGTATTATTCTGGGGAGATGACATTTCTATATATCTATTCCACCTGGTGAAGGGTTATGATTGATAGCTTCTTCAAATGCTATGCAAAAGTATGAAATAATTTATCAACTTTTAAAATTTGAGAGAGAGAGAGAGAGAGAGAGAGAGAGAGAGAGAGGCGATGGTAGCATCAAAGATAAAGGAGCTTTGGAATCATCCTGCAGGGCTTAAAACAAGTATGTAGATGATGAAGCTGTTCTTCTCACTTTTTTTCTTTTTTTTTTTTTTTAAAAAACTCTCTTTTAAAAGTAATGCGATTAAGCTATTGCTGTCGATTGTATGAGTTTCCCCCTCCTACCTAAGCCTTTTTTAATTTATTATCTTCTTTTAATTTCCCTCCCAAAATAAATGGGCAGTTCATTTCTGGGCTCCCACATTTAAATGGGGCATCAATATCGCAAACATTGTTGATCTGAAGAAGCCACCGGAAGATATCAGTTATCCACTTCAAGCAGGTTCGTCAAGTTTTGCCTTTTAATTTATTTTAATATCTTATTTTTAACTCTGACGTTCTTTTAGTTGGTTAAAATTTAATTTTTCTTTTTTAAATAAGATAAATTATTGTATTGATCTATTGTACGTCCCCTCCAAAGTATATCATAGACCTCAATTTATAGATACGCTTCAATTTATAGATACAAATTATTATATATTAAATTTAATTTAATTTTTTTAAAGCACTCCCTATTTCCATGGATTCCCTCACTAAAAATAATTATGGCTTTATTTGGTAAAAAAAAAAACTCTTTTTGAGGGTATTAGTTGTTTAACTTTGATTAAAAAAACCTATTTGGATTGTTTTGTGATTAGCTTTGAAAAGAGTTTTTGAACTCAAAAGACTACTTTCTAAAAAGTTATTTGGCATAGGTTTTTGGTATTGACCCAATATTTTTGACAAAATCACATCAAATTGCCATTTATAAGATTTAATTTTTTCTCAGAGCTTTTTGGACGAGATATTTGATGCAATTTCTGTTATTATAAATTTTTTTAAAATTTAACAAGTAATTTATGTTAATTAGTCTATCATAATAAATTAATAATTTGTCACATAAATTTATAAATATATTATTAAAAATAAAATTAAGTCACTAATAAACAAATATTTTTGTAACCAAACTTGGTTAGAGGTATAAATTTAATTTTATATAAATCACATAATTCTTAATTTATATTGAGAAGAAATATAAATATGCAAAAAATAAAATTATAATGTTTAAAATAAATAAAGAATTTTTTTATAGAATAATAAAGAAAGAAATTAAGTTATGGTTCAATAAAAAAAAAAAGAAATTAAGTTATGGGTATAAATGAAATTTTATCAAACACCTTTCTTAAAAACAACTAATTTACTAAACATCTTTTTAACAAATAATTAATGCAAACAGTTAAGTCAAATTGTTAAAAACTAATACAAACAAACTAATAAATGATTGCCAAATATGGTCATAATTTTCTTATGACATGTCACTAGGTCTATAATAAGTTCCCTTTTCCGGATTAGTATACGAGTTAGGGGATCGGGGGATGTCATAAGCTTTTCATCAATCGAGACTGGGACTTAGTAAACTATCCACATAATTCCTCCAAACCGTTATGCTTTGTAAAATTTGAAACTAAAAGAGTAAGATTGGTACTTTAAGGAATTCAATAATTCAGGGGTAGTAAACTCTTATTCAATTTGAGCTAATCTTATTACTCAGATTTCATGTTTGATTTCCTCATTCACTATTTATATTATAGTTCTATTGTACAAAAAAATTAATTCCTCTGTAATTATTATTTATTTTTTCCTCAATCTATTTTCTCACTTCCTTGGGTCTACTATTTATTTTCATCACCCAAAGCACTGGCAATAAGCGGAGGAATTTGGGCAAGGTACAGCCTTATAGTCATACCGGTAAGCGTACTATGTTTAAAGTCTTTGCATACTTGACTTCAATCTATGCATAGCATATGAGCATATTTTGTAATGCTTACTGTTAAGTTGTAAAAAGTGGGAAAGTTCTACATTGAAAATTAAGAAGTCTTGAACGTGTTTATAAATTTGTGAGCTACTCCTGTTATTGTCAATTGATTTTAGGATGGAATCTTATGGACTTATATACATTATTCGTTGGAATTAAGACCCAAATTTAACACTTACTATAATTTTTTTTTTTTTTTAAAAGACATGTTCAACATTTCACATATTCCATATTTTAACCTTTTCGAGGTTCTGCATAAGGGCAGTTGGGAAGAAAGGCCTTTAGTCTAACAAACCCTTTACATATGAAGTAAGCTCAATTTTCCCTATACATATACCAACGAATCATAAATTGCAGAAAAATTGGAATCTATTCAGTGTGAGCGCAGCGATGGCAGCAACATCAACAATCCATATTGTCCGCAAGTATAAGTGAGTGGCCAAAAGCTTAGTAATAATAATTTTCCCTCAAGTTTTTAAAAAAGATTTCAGTTTCAGATGATTTAATTTTTGCAAATTTTTTCAGCCATGATTCATCACTGAAGAAAGAAGCATTGCCTGCAAAAGAAGACTGATCAGCATCTTTGATGTATCTGCACAGAGCTGATGCTACAAATTTCTTTTAAAAAATAAAAGAGAGAGAGGGAAAAAGGGATTTCTTTATCAGTCTATATATGTCCCTATATACTGTGACTTTGTTTTATCGTTTTTCTTTTAAAAAATCAGATAAAAAGTGAAGGAATTAGAGAAATTGGTTCATAGAACTGTGAGATGATGTCTAATTACACCATTTTTATTGAGAAAAGTTACGTAATTTACGCCCCGGGTATTTTTGGAGCTAACAAGTTAAATTAGCATAATGTCCTAAAGTTATTATCAAAAAGTTATATTATGTTGAAAAAAGCCACTAAACGGCCACTTAGGCCCACTATATGTTTTTCACTTATCCATGCTTCTACTTAGGCCCACTATATCTTAGGAGGTTGAGTTTGACTCAACTCCTCAACTTGGGAATATAAGCGTGGATGTCTCCTATTAAACATGCATTGAGAAATACAAAAAATGAACACAACATATTAACTTAAGTAGAGGCATCTCCTGAATCCCAAAATCTCTCCCACATAAACTACCATTTTAAGTTTATGGATTTTCCGATGTGGTTAATGCAGTGATCTTAGATCTATTTGTTTCAACTGTTAAAATTAGTCGTTATAGCGTTTATTAGGGGTGAGCAAAAATTCCGGTACCGGTTCCGGACCGGAACCGGTCTGGACCCGGCGGGTCCAGAACCGGACCCGGTTGGACCGGGACCGGGACCGGGTCCAATTTGTAGGACCCGGTTATAACCGAGTCCGGGACCGGGTAGTAAAATCTTGGACCCGGTCCGGACCGGTCCCGATTACTCGGTTTTATTATAATATATATATATATATATATATATCAAACCCTAACAAATCTTGGACCCGACCTTGAGTCTTTGTTTGCTTTGCCTAAAAAAAAATCAAATAGTTAAAATATAGGATAATTATTGCCTAAAATTTTACCAAAAAAATTGTAAAAAGTATAAAAACAAAAATGATAATTGAAAAACTAAAAAAAAAAAAAAAAAAGGACAGCAACCGGTACCTGGTCCCGAACCGGTTCCAACCGGTCCGGATCGGGTCCTGATTTTGGACCCGGTTGCAACCGGGACCGGGACCGGGTCCGGCCAAAACGACCGGTACCCGGTCCCGCTCAGCCCTAGCGTTTATAGCGATTATGAGTTGTTATGAGCGATTATGAGTCGCTATAAGCCGTTTAATTAGCGATTATAATTGTATGAGTCGCTATAGCGGTTAGGAAGTCATTATGATGGTAATAATAATATTAATAATTTATTTTAATAATAATAATAATAATAATAATAATAATAATAATAATAATAATAGTCATTTGGTGGTCCTTCTTCGAGAACCCATTTGACATATATAAAAAAAAAGAGTCAATGAACGATCCTCGAAAAGAGAAAGGGTCATTTTACAAAAGAGCCCACAGGTACTCTCGACAAAAGTAAGGGTCATTTATTAACCTTTATTTTTCACGTTTTATTTTTCAACTACAGTTTATAACGATAAGTATGACATAAAGATGATCAATAATTTCGGTTTCATCTACAGTTAAAGTCAGCGAGGCATCTTTCTATAATTTATGTTATCATAAATGACATAAAGCGAATTGAAGAGAAATAAAGATGATCAATAATACTGAATAGAGACGAAAGAAAAGGCATCTTTGCATACAAAGAAAAGACCTAAAGTATTTACATTATTGTACCTTAACCTTCTTCTCCTTCTATAAAAGGAAGGATTTTCTATATTGAAGAACATAGCAAGTTGAGCGCATTCAATCAAGAATACTTTAGCTTAAGAGTTCTCTTAAATTTTGCTCTTGTAAATTTTCTTTAGATTTTTCAAGCTTTGCTATTTACAAAGCTTCGTAAGTATCTATCAAGCTTTGCTATTTACAAAACTTCGTAAGTATCTACATTTATTTATCGCATTTCAAGTTTATCTATATTAAGTTTTAATTTTTATTTATTTTGTGTTCGATCGTTCAATCATGCATGCGTCCTTTTTTAAAACTTAATATAGATAAACTTGAAATGTAATAAATAAAGGTAGATACTTGCGAAGTTTTGTAAATAGCAAAGCTTTAAAAATGTAAAGAAAATTTACAACGGGAAAATTTCGAGAGAACTCTCAAGCTAAAGTATTCTTGATTGAATGTGCTCAACTTGCGATGCCCTTTAATGTAGAAAATCATTCCTTTTATAGAAGGAGAAGAAGGCTAAGGTACAATAATGTAATTACTTTATGTGTTTTCTTTGTTTGCAAAGATGCCTTTTTTTTTTTTGTTGTCTCTATTCGGTATTATTGATCATCTTTATTTCCATTCAATTCTATTTTATGTTATTTGTGATAACATAAACTATAGAAAGATGGCTGCTGGCTTTAATCGTAGATGAAACTGGAGTTATTCATCATCTTTATGTCATACTTATCATTATGAACTCGTAGTTGAAAAATAAAACCTGCAAAATAAAAAGGTTAGTAAATGGCCCTTACTTTGGCAGGAGTTACTACGAGCCCTTTTGTAAAATGACCATTTCTCTTTTTAGGGCCGTTTAATGACTTTTTTTTTTATATGTCAAATGGGTTCAGGAACAAGGACCACCAAATGGATCTTGTGTAGAGAATTCCATAGAATCAACTTCCTCATCATAATCTGTCATAAGTTTTTGTAAATAATGCTTATGAAGATCAAGTTCATCTTTAAGAGCTTCAAGTATGTCCTTTTTGTTTTTGTGAGAGACCTTTCGTCTTTTAGTATCAAAGCCATTCGCATCATTGCATCTAGCTTGCATCTTAGGTATAAGTAACGTTGGTCGAGTCATTGGTCAGCCGTAGAGGCCATTGGTAAGCCGTAGAAGGTGTTCTGGCAAGTGGTCCCGTTGGTCCCATTTTTGTGCATTAGATTCAGTCTAGCTTGTTATTATGCATTAATGGTGTCGAAACTAAGACGTTTTTAATCTTTTAATTCGGATAACAAAACTATTAATATTAGCTAATTCCCATGAGCTTAGAATTGGGGCAATTATTAAAGCCCCTACTTCGATGAATACATAAGTTGGACCATTTCTAAAGTTAATGTAGATCATATTTATAAAATAGGAACATTTGATTTTACTACGACTTATTCTGTTAAAACTCATGAACAAGTTGTTAGTATACAAAATGGTCAACAAAGTATTGCCATAATTTCTCTTGAATCTATAAATCATATTAAGCCTAAATACAAATTCATGCATATAGGTTTAGTACAAGTTGCAATTAAACCTCTTGTCAGAAGAAGTATTGATGCACCCATTTACATGACATTAAAAGACAAAAGACTTAAAAAATATAAGTCCTCACTCTTGGCTATGGTTAATACAAACATAATGGACCAATTTATTTTAATTGCTACCCTCACTTTACAGTTGGCCTTACCTGTCATATGACAATAGAAGCCTTGAAACTTGATGTTCTTGTTCAAGAAAATGAATTTCATAATTGCAAAAATTTGTTATCATGTACCGAGTATATTTTCGTCTTATGTCTACAAATTTAAATACGAGATATCTAAGTCCTTTACCTTCAAAATCGCAAGAAATAGCTTTATTAACTATTTCGATGACAAACCGACAGACTTTCGAGTAATATAATGTTATGATTAGTCTGTTATAATGGAGTAACTCGTTATAGAGGTTATAACTAGCTCTTATGAGTTGCTATGAGTTATTATAGTTGTTAAAAGTCTGTTAAGAATTGTTATGAGTACGTTATGAGCTATTATAAGTTATTATGAATTATTAAAAGATGTTATGAGCTCTTAGCACTTATAAATACTTTTATAAACGTCAATTTGAACACTCTTAGTAGCCACTTGGTATTTGTCTATGCGACCAAGCTCATGAATATACTCGAATTTGAGCAACGAAAAGGGCACAAAAAGAGATATGAACTTGTTCAAAACTCTAAACTTACAAAAAATTTGAAACCCATAAAACACTAATTAGTAAACCAATTTTAAGTTACACACCTTTATTTGTTTACATATTCAAAAAAACTCTGCTACATCAACCTTCGATCCTTCCTCTCACTAAAACACTTTGCCCTATAGGTGCAAAGAGACTATTCTAATGAATAAAACGAGTATAAATATATTTAGATTTGAAGTTGGCAATAAGACAAACAACATGACAAATGTGGATATGGTTGTTCATTTGTTTTTCTATAATTCAGAGCCCAAGGTGGCCAATACATGTTATTAACAAGCATGTCCACCATGTGCCACATGCTTAGCATAAAAATAAAGAAAATAAAGAGGAAAAAGAATATAGAATTAAAAGCCAGGTCTAGAGACAGCCATATCTCTCTTCATTTTCAAGCACCACTTTCTCTTTCACCATCTACGAACTCCATAAGATTTTCCTCCAATTCTACTGATCAAAAGCTATAGAAAAATCTCAATTTGTAGAGAAGAAGATTCAGTTAAAGTGCTAGTCAAACTATTTACAGAGCCCACACAGAGAAATCATCAAGGTTTCTATAATTATATCATGAAGGTTTGAAGCAAATGCACCAGACTTCCAAATCCTTTTACAATGTAGTAAAAGGTGTTGAGATGATTCTCTGTGTTCACTGCGGAAATTACACAGATTCTGGCCTTCATTGAGGATTCTTTTCTTCACCAACAGAGCCTTAGTATTGAGCTTACACCAAGGAGTGCAATCCAGAAT
Source organism: Talinum fruticosum (assembly GCA_021018815.1). NCBI lineage: Eukaryota > Viridiplantae > Streptophyta > Magnoliopsida > Caryophyllales > Talinaceae > Talinum > Talinum fruticosum. The sequence continues at coordinate 1,354,275 of JAITYX010000109.1, forward strand.
GCTGAAATGACATTATCCACATGGTTACAAAAACCGCCTACATTTCCATACTTGTTCGCTAAGAGATATAATAGGGTAGCCCTGTTGATTTATCAGGAACCCAAACAATCTTATCGCTTCCATTGTGTTTATATGTTCGAGGACGTTTGCCTGTGGAAAAGTTCAAATTCGTATGAGATTTAGAAGTTGAAAATCATGCCTAGACTATATATCATCCGAGTGATCAATTACAGTCTATATAATACTCCCCAAGTTTTATAATACTTGTTATTTTTGTGTGCACGAGAATTTGAAGGAAACACAAAATTCATGATAAAATTTGTGTTGAATGAGCAAGTTGTCCCAAGGTTTCATTGAAAATGAAGAAAGCTAGTGAAAAAAATAATTAATAAAGACAAAATTGATAAACTAGTCGTTAATATGTCATTGAGATTGTAGAGTGACATATATCATGAAACAAAAAAAGTTAATTAAATTGACATATATTATAAAACAGATGAAGAATTCGTTAATTATCTCGAGAACAAATATCTTCCTAAACTTTGTCGCCTTCTTTTATAATAAAGGAAAAAAATTAACACCTTTCAAGTTCTAATGCAATATAGTATGCATGAGTGTAGAAGAGATAAGTATGTGTAGATTTTAAACACCCTTCCCCAAAAACACTTAATATAAGTTTTGGTAAGGTTGATATTTATAGGTGTGTGATTGTTAAACCTCGTTTTGCCGGTTTTTAAGGCGTTATTTAACCCAATTCCGAGATGATTTCAATGATATTTATTTAGTTTTGGGTTAGATTTTGCTCACTTTCTCTTTATCGTCACCTAAGCTCGTAAATATCTTTATTACGGGTTTTTGGGCTTAAATTTGAGAGATTCGAGGTAAATTTGATGAAAAGTGATGAACGGAAGAGTTCGGGCCTAAGAGGAGGCAAGAAAGAAGCCTAAAACACATCAAGAGAAGTCACACAGCCCCACGTGCGAAGCTGCACAGCCGTGCGGATCATCGAGCGAAAGGCCGGAAGTGAAGGAAGGCCGCACGGCCCTCAGTGCACATCTTGCACGGCTGTGCAATAAGTTATGGAAGTTGAAGACGCGCACGGCACCCGTGCGAGAATCTGCACGGCCGTGCAAAACGAGCGAGAGCACAAAATCTGCGGCAAATTATCGCACGATACCCCGTGCGATTTTCGCACTGGCCGTGCGACTACTTGTTTCGGCGATTATTTAAGTTTCCTAATTGTATTGGTTGAGGGATTCTATTCCAGAATTTAGAAATTTAGTTAGGGTTTTCGAGAGCAGCTACGAGAGGAGACTCAAGAACACTATTTATTGTTCATCTACTTCAAGTTTTTATGATTGAATCACATCAAGTTTTTCATTCGGTAATTGTAATTTCTTCTCTTTATCTTTTCTTCACAATTTCTCTTTGTTTCTCTATGGCTATTTTCCCCAATCTTTATCAATTGTTTAGTATCATGTTTAGGGGCTAATTTCTCTACTTAGGTTGGGATTGATCCCTATTATGCCTTGATAATCATGAATTGAGTACCAATTGAGTTGTTCTATGCTTGTTAGGTTAGAATTCACTTCGTTCATTACTTTTTCATTGATTGCCTCGAGAGAGGACTCATATGCTTTTATTAGGGTTTTGTGAACATCGAAAGATGAAAACTTACCTAGAATGACGTTGTGAACGATTAGAACTTCAATATGAAACTAATTAAGGTTTTAATTGGGGGTTGTGAGATGCATTCATTATGATTTTGCCCTTTATTAATCCCATGAAAATAGGTGCTTGGATTGTGCAAGATTAGTCTTTGACCTTCGAAAGTAGGCGAAGATAGGCTTAATTGGTGTCTCCCTCTTCTAAACTACTATCATAGGCATATTAGTGTGATTAATCCCAATCTAAGGCTTTTTATTCATCGATTTCTCTTAGTTATTTTGTTATTAGTTGATCCAAAAACCAAATCACTGTCGAACTGAGTTTTTACCTAGATTAGAGTTTTTAGGTAGATTTAGTATTTGAAAGCGAGTTCCTTGTGGACACGACCCGTACTTGCCGGTTCCTAACTACGACTACACCGTGCACTTACGGTATATATTGCTCCGATACCACTTGTTAGGAAATTAGCCTCACTCTAAACCTCACTTATTAGGTGAAGTTAGAGCAAAGATGCGGAAGCGATTTAGGATGACAAAAACAATACTAAGAAATTAGATGGGAATTGAAAAATAGGAACGAGACAAGAATTTAACGTGGAAAACCCAAATCGGGAAAAACCACGAACGACACGAGCACAATGATTTCACTATTATGAGAGAGTACAATATGATCTCAAACCCAGAGATCTTCCCAAACCCGAGATATCCCAATCTCACAACACTTTCCTCACAATAACTCCCTTTGGTCTTTACAACGGAGGCCAACCCTCCTTTAAATAGGAAAAAATCCTAACCCAATAGAATATCCTAAACCTACCAAAACTCTTACTCCTAATTCTAATAGGTAACAATTACCTAATACAAATAGGAAACAAAATACAATTAGGTTTAGGATACCCAATTCTACAAGGAAACAATCTTTCCTAAAATATAAGATTTTGGGACACCACCCAACAATTAAGTTCTAAAATTGTTAGGAACCGTGCAACGGCGCCAAAAACTTGTTAGGAAGAATTAAGTTCTAAAATTGTAACCGCAAGTGCACGGCGTAGTTGTAGCTAGCCGGCAAGCACGGGTCGTGTCCACAGAGAGTTGTGTTTCAAATATCAAAGCTAACTTAAACTTTCAATATAGGCGGACCAACACGAGATGAGATAGATATGGTGATTAAACTAACCTAGAAAGCAATAAAAATAAAATACTCGGGTTGTGATTTTACCACTCAATAAACTAATTAATCAAGTCAAGCCTAAACCTACCCAAGTTTATACAAGTATTTAGGAATGATCAGTTGCACCATCAAAACCTACTCAAGCCACACTTTCGAGGGTCATGAGTTAGTTTAATTATTCTAACCACCGACTTTCGTGGGGTTAACCCAACTAAACTACGAAAATAGCAACTTCGGACCTAGCTAGAATTCAGGCTATTTTCATGCCAAAATCTCAACTATTCTCTTTACCCACACTAGCAAATTGACTCCACCTCTCAGTGATAGACCAACCGCCTAAAAATCAAGATGAAAAGACCCTTTCGGGCATCTCATCGAACTTATGTTGCGGGTAAGAGAAACAATCCCAAAACACTAGCATAAACTAGGTAAGTAAAGGCCTAAACAAAATTAATTAGCCATCAAGGAGGTTAATCACAACCAAAGTGACACAAACTAGCGACTAATTAACATGAAACAAAATTAATCTAACAACTACTAACAAAAATTGACTCGAAGAAAGACATAAACTAACAAAATAAAATTAAACATAAGATTAAACAATTAAACTAACTACTACTAATATCAAAATATAATAAAAATCGAATCTTTAAATTAAATTAAACAAATTAGAAACAAAGGAGAGACAAAAGGGAAGAAGTTATCGAGGAACGAATCGAGCCGAGTCGAAAACTATCACGAACTAAATTAAATAATCTAAAGTAAAACAAATACTGAATCGAAAAGTATTAAATCTGAATTTACAAGAGAATAATTTATTAAACTAAACCTAAACTAACCCTAAAACTCCTCTCTATGGATGCCGCTAATCGTCTCCCAGGGCTACTAATTGTCCTCCCCTTTTATACGCGGCTGATTCCAAAATTTAGCCTAAGATGAATTTTCTAGGCTGCGATGTCATGCTGACGAGTGATTTACTTGGTAGAATAGTTCATCCAATCTGGGAGGATATGTCTAATATTTATAATAATAGAGTGAAAATAAATATATTATTATATCCTAGTATAACTCCTATTAAACCCTTCAAGTCGATCGAGGAGACACACAAATAACTTGTATGTTAAAAGTAAAAATTACTGAGATGGCAAACCCTTAGTAAAAATATCATTAATTTGACAACTAATAGGGATAAAACAAATTTGACAACTAGTAGAGATATAACAAATAACATGGTCTCCATGAGATACCCGCTCTTTAATAAAATGATAATCAATAGCAATGTGTTTGTTCCCGTCATATTAAACTAGATTGACAGATATATAGGTGGCATTCGCATTATCACGAGTACATACGTTTAGGACTATAATTGTAATGTCAATGTCAAAAAGGAACTTGCTAATCCAAACAATTTCTCAACAGCATATCCAAGAGCACAATACTCAATTTCGGTTGATGACTTTGAAATAGTGGTTTGCTTCTTAGATCTCAAGGCAATTAGGTTGGGTCTAAAATGTACCACATAGCCAGTAGTTGAATGATAAGTATCCTTGTGGGCATCCCTGTTTGCATCGAGTATGCCATAATGAGAGAAGCATGAGCGAAAGGGCGAATGACAAAACCATGATCCAAAGTACCCTGTAAATACTTGAAAATGAGCTTAACACCAAGCGGGCAAGTAGTGCGGGGAGGCATGCATAAATTGGGAAAGTGAATGAACTGAATATGTAAATATATATCATGTCGTGCCATGGTCAAATATTGCAAAGTACCTACCAACTCCTGTTTTACATGATAAATCTCCATTTGTCGTTTTATTTCGGAAAGTGTCCAATGATTCTTTTCTTAAACCATTTGTTTGTGCCTGTTTTCCCAATTTTTGGCATCTTCTTTGAATAAATTCAAACCTCGTTTTGTTCGGTGTCTTTTTTGGAGGTACGCTGCACATTATAAAGGGTACAAATGTTTTTATCCTAAAACTGGTCCTATTTATGAAAATTGTGATGTTCATTTTCATGAGGCTTTCATTCCGTAACCTACATTGATTGGTCTTCATGAGGCTTTTGTTCCATAACCTACATTGATTGCTTCGACTCCTAACGTGCCTAAATCTTCTCTCTTTGATCCAAAGGCCATTCTTGGTCTCATGCCCCGAGCTTGCCTCCATCTGTCAAGCCCAATATCACACCTACCAAACTCCCTGTTCGGTCGTTAGGGTCGAACCCATGTAGTCCCCCGGTCCAACAACCGGGCCCAACGAGCCTAGGAAATTCGGCAGCATGAAAGGAGCCATAGTCGAAAGAAAAAGAGGCTAGGAGAGAGGGCGTGGAATAGCGATGGCAGTGGGTCCTGGATTCGACCCAAACCCACCAAACTCGACTCGGATTAGCGGGTTTGGGTCCGAAAATTTAGACTCGATGGGTATGGGTCCAAGTGGTATTAAATGAGTCCGGGTTTAGGTCTAGAATTTGAGACCCAAACCCAACCCATGTACCTAGACTCGGCAAACCGACCCAAACTAAATGGGTCAAACTAAATGTCCCAAAACTCAACCGAACCGACATCCGAAACAGCTCGATCAATTTTGACCCGAAACTCGAATTGAATGGACCCGAAACCGAACCGACACGAAATCTAATGAACTCGATTCAAACCTTAACCAAAATAACCCGATCCGAAATCGAACGGACCTGAAATATAATTGACCTCGATTAATACGTGAACCCGAAATAACCCGAATCGAATCGGACCCCAAATAATACCCAAACCCGAATAAAACCGATCTGAATCCGAGTTTGATTCGAAATTGACTTTTGTACTTATAGCGGTACAATTTTGGTTGTCTTCCCAAATCCTATTCAGGTATATCCATACCAAGAGATGGTGGTGAACCTAGTAGTATTGTATTGGTTTAGTGACTTATTCTACATGGTTCTCATAATCACTTGTTGTGTTTCCGCATTTTGAGCATTTGTAGATCGGGTGGATATGGTGCGGTGGTGTCACTTGCGAACATGATTTTTGGTGCGACACTAAGCACCTTTGAAAATAAAAAACTAACCCGAACCCGACTCGAGCGAGATCGACCCCAAGTTGACCCGAACGGAACCCGACCCGAACGAAATGGACCTCATCCGAAATTATCCTAAAACGAACCTGAGCCGAACCCGAACAAGACCGATCTGAAGTTGACCCGAACCGAAGTTGATCCGAACCGAAATTGAACCCGATCCGAACAAGATCGACCCAAAGTTGACCTAAACTAAACTTAGCCCGAACCGACCCGATTAATTTTTTAAAAAATATGACTTAAGCTTGGCGTGGCCTAATTCTCTTAAATAACTCAATCACACCTTGCCTCATTCACTCATTATCAATCATCATGCATAATTATCAAACACTTACTCTCACATTTTTTTCAAATTTGTTCGGTTCGCTTGATTTTTGAATATTCGTTTTTAGTCTTGGAAATGACCCAAATACCCGAATTTGTCCGACCCGAAAAAATTCGGGTTTGGTCATAATTTTTTGATCGAATTTAAAATTCGAGTTGACCGAATTTTTGAAGAAATTCGGGTTCGGACAAATTCGGACAATCGGATTGTCCGAACTTGAATGTTTATTGTATACAAAATTGGGCTACGTGCATTAGGCCAAAAAAATAAAATGGGCAGACAACACTTTTTAATTTGGAATTGGATGTTTAAATGGACTTTTGGGTTGCCCAAAAGTGATGTTCGGCGGCCCGACTTAAAGAAACCCTAATTCTAGAATATTTCGGGACTCTTTCTCCAACTCCAATATAAAAGCATAAAGGAACCCTAATTTTATTTGCATATTTCCGGACACTCATGCCCACTCCCACCTCCCACCTCCCACCTCCCACCTCCCACTCCTACCTCCCTCTCTTCCACGCCTAGTGGCCTTCCTCCCTCCACCTTCTCCGACTGGAGGGTCGTCTCCTCCTCTAGTATCATGCCCTCCATCCTTAATCGATTCCTCACTTTTTCTCTCTAGTCACGGGATTCTTTCTCCTGGTTATCCGGTCGCCGGATCTTTCTCTCTTTCCTTGGTTCACGTTTTATAACCTCCGATTTCTCAATTTTTGCCGTCAAGATTGTTGATCGAAGTCATTTGCTAGCGATTCTCAATGTTGTCATTGTCGTCGTTCGTTGCTTTACTCATCTCCAACAGGTAAATCTGAACTTTTAAATTTCCAATAACCAGATTTCTTTGTTCTCTCCCTCTCTGTCTCTATATGTGTTCATGTGTGTTTGTCTTTCATGGTTTCGTATTTTTCCGGTGTATGTGTTCATGTGTGTTTGCCGTTCATTGCCGTCGTTCGTTGTCGTTCCGTATTCTTTCATGAATTTCTTTATTTTTCTCGGTGTATGTCTGATTTTTTATTTCATTAGTTAATTTCTCAAATTTTGCAAATTAATCTCTTTAAATATCTAGATAAGTTTGTACCCATGAATTTCTTAATTTTGCTAATGTTTCATACTAATTAACACCGATACACGACCGCTGGCTGGGAATTTGTATGTCTAATTTTTTTGTTTAGATAATTAATTTCTCAATGTTTATTTACCGAAATAATTAATACTCATACACTCGATTTTTTTTTGTTTAAATATGTAGAAATAGTAATTTCTCAATCTTATAAAATATATGTAGAAATTTGTATTGTATAATTTGCATTCATCCATTCCATTAATTTGCAGATCGATGTATGTTTGATTTTTTATATAATTAAAAAAATTTCAATCTTTACTTACCGGAAGAACTCAAACCCTAAAAACCCTAAATAAAAAACCTTAGACCCTAAAGCCCAAAGCCCAAAGTCCAAAACCGCAAGCCCAAAATCCAAAACCACAAGCCCAAAATCGCAAGACCAAAATTCCAAGCCCAAAATCGACAGACCTAAACCCTAAACCCTAAACCCTAAACCCCAAACACCAAACCCTAAACACTAAACCTTAAACCCTAAACCCTAAACCCTAAACCTTAAACCCCAAACCCCAAACCCTAAACCCCAAACCCTAAACCCTATATCCTAAACCCTATACCTAAAACCCCATACCCCATACCCTAAACCCCAAACCCCAAACCCCAAACCCTAAACCCTAAACTCTAAACCCCAAACCCTAAACCCCAAACCTTAAACCCCATACCCTAAACCCTAAACCCCAAATGCCAAATCCTAAACCCTAAATCTCACATTCTATTTATCTATTTTCTGTTTAAAAATGTTTTATTTCTAAATGACATTCTCCTACATTTTTTTTTTGTTTCAATTGGATATTATGGTAATAGTTGATGTTGATGTACTTTCCGATTTGACGAAGTGGTAAGGGTTCTATCTTAATATTTTGTTTATTGTTACTATTATGTTAATTTTAATTATTACACTTTTTTCTTATAGAATGTCAATAGTATCATCCATTCTGTAAAAAAAAGAGCACACAAAATCTGGAGTCACAACACCTGGCACCAAGAGAAAAGAGGAAAAATCGATCGAAGTTTGGAAATACTTTGAAAAACTAAAGGAAGGGACATACGAGGTTGAGGAAGGTGATAACTACAAAAGGGGTAAGTGCTTCGGTTGTAACACTATCATGATTTGTGATGGAAGGTATGTGTTAAACCTCGTTTTTATCGGTTTTTAAGGCATTATTTAACCCAATTCCGTGATGATTTCAATGATATTTATTCGGTTTTGGGTTGGATTTTGTTTATTTTCTCTTTATCGTCACCTAAGCTCGTGAATCTCTTTATTTCAGGTTTTGGGCTTAAATTAGAGAGATTCGAGACAAATTTGATGAAAAGCGATGAAGAGGAGAGTTTGGGCCTAAGAGGAGGCACGAAAGAAGCCTAAAACACATCAAGAGACGTTGCACGGCCCTCTCAGTGCGAGGCTGCACAGCCGTGCGGACCATGAGGCGAAGGACTCGAAGTCAAGGAAGACCGCATGGCCCCCTGTGCACACATTGCACGGCCGTGCGACAAGTTACGGAAGTTGAAGCCGTGCACGGCATCCCATGCGAAAGCTGCACGACCGTGCGAAATGGGCGAGAGAGTCCTTTGTTTTCACACGAGCCCCTGTGCGGAACCCTGCACGGCTGTGCAAAACTGCTGCAGATTCCTGCACGGTACTCCGTGCAACCCTTGCACGGCCGTGCGACTCACTGTTTTCGCGATTATTTAAGTTTTCTAATTGTAATTGTTGAAGTATTCTATTCCATAATTTAGAGATTTAGCTAGGGTTTTCGAGAGGCAGCTCTAAGAGGAGACTCAAGAACACTCATTATTGTTTATCTACTTTAAGTTTTTATGATTGAATCACATCAAGCTTTTTATTCGATAATCGTAATTTCTTCTCTTTGTCTTCTCTTCACAATTTCTCTTCGTTTCTCCATGGCTATGTTCCCTAAATTTTGTCAATTATTTAGTATCATGTTTAGGAGCTAATTTCTCTACTTAGGTTGGGATTGATCCCTATTATGCCTTGATAATCATGAATTGAGTACTAATTGAGTTCTTGTATGCTTGTTAGGCTTCGTTCATCACTTTTTCATTAATTACCTCGAAAGAGGACTCTTTTACTTCTATTAGAGTTTTGTGAACATCGAAAGATGAAAACTTACCTAGAATGACGTTGTGAACGATTAGAACTTCAATATGAAAATAATTAAGGTTTTAATCGGGGTTGTGAGATGCATTCTTTGTGATTTTGCTCTTTATTAATCCCATGAAAATAGGTGATTAGATTGTGCAAGATTAATCTTTGACCTTCGAAAGTAGGCGAAGATAGGTTTAATTTGGTGTCTCCCCTTCTAAACTGCTAGCATAGGCAAATCTCAAGCGTTATTCGATGTTGATTTCAGGCATAGTAGTGTGATTAATCCCAATCTAAGGCTTGCTATTCATTTATCTTTCTTAGTTATTTTGTTAGTAGTTGAATCCAAAAACCAAATCATTGTCGAACTGAGTTTTTACCTAGATTAGAGTTTTTAGATGGATTTAGTATTTGAAAGCGAGTTCCTTGTGGACACGACCCGTACTTGCTCGGTTCCTAGCTACAGCGACGCCGTGCACTTGCGGTAAATATTTATCTCAACAAGTTTTTGGCGCCGTTGCTAGGGAACTCTGTTCTTTTGAGTACTAAGTTTTCTTTAAGACTTGAAACTAGGTCTTGCGTTCTTGTCTCAAGCACCTATCTTTTCTTGATTTCTACTTGAACCTGTTTACGCTCGGTATAGTTCTTGTTTTTGCATGCGTAGGAGGAGTCGAAGAGGGAGAGAAATTGTCCCCGTTTGACCCCGAAATCGAAGCAATAGCAAGATCAATCAGCGCAGCTACGAGAAGGCGGAGAAGAGAGGGAAGAATGGTAGAACAAGGACCGCAACCGAATCCGCTAGGAGACTATGCCATCCCTAGTGCGTCCGGAGCAATTTCGGCCATCGTTGGGCCGAATGTCGCCTGCAGAGGACTTTGAGGTGAAGATGTCGCTCATTCACTTTGTGCGGCAAGATGCATTTGGAGGGCTTCCCCATGAAAATGCCATCCGACACATCAACTCCTTCTTGGAGAAGTGTGGAACCGTAAAGATCAACAACTTCACCAACGAAGTCCTCCGATTAAAGCTCTTTCCCTTCTCACTACAGGATAGAGCTAAGGATTGGTTGCTGAATGAGGATCCCAATAAGTACGCCACTTGGGAAGCTTTGTCAAAGGCGTTCATGGCAAAGTTCTTTCCCCAAGCAAGACCGCTAAACTGCGAAACATCATCTCTACTTTCTGCTTAAAGGATGGAGAGTCACTTTATGAGGCTTGGGAAAGATACAAGGACCTCCGGAAGAAATGTCCTCACCATGGTATTCCGAGTGGATGCTCCTACAAACCTTCTATAATGGTTTACCTCCCCAAATTCGGATTTCCATAGATGCAAATTGTAGGAGGTGCTCTTGTGGCTAAGGGAGAAGGTGAGGCAAAAGCTCTTATTGAGAGTATGGTCGCTAACAGTTACCATTGGGGCAGTGAAAGGACGAGTACCCAAGACAGGAGGGAAGTATGAAGTTGATGTCTGTGGCCTTATTATCAAGCAAGCTAGATGCACTAGCGTCTAAGATGGAGAAGATAGCCACAGTCTCCTCCCAAGCGAGTTCTTCTACTTCATCATTTGGAACTACAGCTTTATGTGAGATATGTGGTATACATGGGCACACAGGAGCTGAATGTCAAACTCTTATCCCCGAGCACGTCAATGCTCTTCACAACTTCAACCAAGGACCCCAAAGCAGGCCATACCCTCAAAGCTATAACTCAAGGGGTTCGAACTATCGAACCTGTCTTATCGTAACCCCAACCTTCAGCCACCAATGACCACCCAACCTCCTGGTTTTCATCGAAGGATACTTGTCCACCTTCCTTCCTGCAAGAACCACAAACAGATGCCCTCATAAGAGCATTCATCCGGACTCGAGTAAGGTCAACGACGATGTGGCCCATCCATCAAGATCATCACCGCTCAACTAGATAGCATGTCTACTCACCAAAAGATGATGGACACCCGGATTGCCTAAATAGCTCGAGTAGGTGAGTCATTTGTCTAGACCTCAAGGGCAACTTCCGAGTCAACTCGAGACCAACCCCGTGGCTCATGTCAATGTCATTCAAACCTGTAGCGCAGAATTAGTAGAGAGTCCCGCTATGGTGTTGCAGGAAGATAAGCATAGTACTACTAAGGTTGAGCGACAAAGTCCAGTTTAAATTTCAGAGGAGGAGGCCCGAAAGACACCTCTTGTGCGCCCATATCGGCCACTCGTACCATATCCTCGGAGATTGCTAGAACCTAGATTTCGAAATTCGTTGATATGTTGAAGAAGGTCTACATCAACATGCCATTCTTGGAGGCTATCAAGGAGACACCTTCCTATCTTAAGTTTTTAAGGGAGATTCTCTCAAAGAAGACTAGGTTGGAGGATATTTTTGTAGTAAGCATGGGGGAGGTGTGAAGTGCGGCTTTGCAGAGCAAGTCACCTTCTAAGTTGCGGGATCCGGAAGTTTTTCCATTCCTTGCTCAATCAAGGGAGTGCTTATTGATAGAGCCTTTTGTGATCTCGGAGCAAGTGTGAGCGTGATGCCACTTCCACTCTACAGGAAGCTTAAGCTAGATGATCCGCAACCCACCAATATCTCCATTCAACTCTCAGATCAGTCCGTACGGTGCCCCATCGGTATTTTGGAGGATGTACCCGTTCAAGTAGGGAGGTTTGTTGTTCCCTGCGATTTTGTGATAATGGATATGGATGAGAGCATCCGAGTCCCTATTATTTTAGGGAGACCATTTCTAGCAACTGCAGGAGCCGTGATTGATGTAGCTGCAGGGAAGATCGCCTTTCACATCTCGTGGTGAAAGTGTTGATTTCTTCCTCCCACCACCACTTGTACCCTTGGCTCCTGTTCCTAGCCCTGCAGTTCATTTGATATCCACACATGGGATGAGCCACCCACGCCGACCTGCTCCACCAAACAGGCCCACCGAAGCCGATATTCGGTTTGCTCATAGTGTTGATTATCAAGAGGAGGTAGTGGATGTCATGTCACAACTCCACTCTTCGGTTTATCCTCTCCGAGTCCTCACTGTCTACCGTTTGAGGTAAGGTTCAAGCTTAAGGACCTTAAACAAGCGCTTCTTGGGAAGCAACCCAAGCATTTTATTGCTTTCTAAAAATATAAAAAAATTTTTAAAAATCCCTCCCTTCCACCCTTATTACTACTTCCCGTTGTTTGTAGGTTTTCTTCCCTTTCTTTTCTTTTCTTACCCTTTTTCATTGAGGACAATGCAAGAGTTAAGCATGGGGAGTAGCTTACAGCTTTTGGATGATGTTTTAAGGATGGTAGGGATGGATTTTGCATTCACTTAGGTTGCATTCATGTAGTTTCTTAGGATTACTTTATCATTTTTTTTTGTCTTTTTTCACCTTTTCATTTATCATATAATCCTAAGCATATAGGTTAGAATCTTTGCATTACTTATATTTTTGTTCTTCTTTTTATCTTGGCTCATTTGAGAATTTATGGAAGCGGGAAATTCATAAACTTTTGAGGTAAACAAGCTCCATCCCTTCTTTCATTCTCTTCTTTGTGAGGTATCTTTGTTAGTTAGCTTTTATTGCTTTAAAAAAATTTAAAAATCCCAAAAACATTTTTGAAAACCCCTCTTATGATGATGATGTGAAGTGTGATAGTTGATTAATGGGCATGATTTTGTAGGATTTGATAGCCCATTCTTGGTGGAATCTTTGTGTGGAAATGAACTTGTGAATGAATTTGATTATGATGTCTTGAGTTGCTTGTCGGTGTCTTTGAGAATTGTTCTACATGATTGATCAAACTTGAACCTGTGGTAAATCTTTGAGCCAGTTGTTGATTGTACTTGGATAAGCCTCGTGAGACTTTGAGCCTTATAGACTAATTAATCAAATTTTAGTCTCATGTTTCATTCTTTGTGTGACTCTTCCTTGATGCATACCTCTAGAACTTGCTTTGTTTCTCTTTGAGACCACACTTGGCATGTGCATTGTGTAATATGATAGAGGCATTCGTTTGTTTTCAAGCTACATGAGCCAAAAAGTCGTCCCATTTATTTATACCCTTTTGCTACCCCTTTGAGCCTTAACCTATTTCTTGGTACACCTGCATCTGCTTTACCTGTGGCCTATATGCATTTTCTATACCAAAGCCGGGTCTAGTGGAGCAATACTTCTTAGGTAGTTTTGGGATTAAATGATGGAGTGTTGCATTCAATTTGTATTTTGATTTGGGGACCCCGTGTTGAAAAAATGATTAGTCCCCCTTATTGACTCCTTTGGAATTGAGTAGTGTTTATGATTCCCATGCCAATTATTTCTATCCCTGAAAGTTTTGAACGCTTGTTTATTTAAAAAAAAAACAGAAAAGAAGTGAAGAAATAAGTGATTGGCATGTGGAAAATTCGAAAAAGTTGTATACTCATTCCAAAAGTTATCTTAAAGCGTGTTGTGCCTAAAGAGGTAAATTGGGAGAAAGTTCTTAGTCATGCTTGGAAGTGTTTTTGTTCCTTAACCTGTTAGGCCTCGGCTATTTAGCTCCACATCCCCCAAAATTGATTCCCCTTTTACCAATGAACCTTGGCCACATTACAAGCTTTGATTGCACTTGCATGTTTGCCTCTATAGTGGTGGAGAATGAGAATATGACCAAGTCTATGGTAGGTTGTGTTTTTGGAAAGAGATATTGAGATAACCCTCAAAAATCTAAAATGAGATGGAGTGATCCATGATTCCTAAAGTGAGGTTCCACCGGTCAAGCTAACTCACCATTTGTTTGAGGGCATCATGAATGTTAATGTGATTCAATATGAGACAGTCGTGCATTGTAGCCAAGCATTGTAGTCATTGAAAGTTTCAAGCAAGTTTTCATGGAGAGTGTAAAGCTTTGAATAAGTTGTCTTTGTGCATGATCCTTCCCATTAATCGGACTGTTAACTCATCACTTGAGGAGGGTGAATGCGAGGTTTGAACCCCGGGATTGTAAGCCGACAGTCTTGCTTGGTGACAAGCAAGAGCTAAGCATGGGGGAGTTGTTAAACCTCGTTTTTATCGGTTTTAAGGCATTATTTAACCCAATTCCGTGATGATTTCAATGATATTTCTTCGATTTTGGGTTGGATTTTATTTGTTTTCTCTTTATTGTCACCTAAGCAAGTGAATCTCTTTATTTCAGGTTTTTAGGCTTAAATTAGAGAGATTCGAGACAAATTTGATGAAAAGCGATGAAGAGGAGAGTTCGGGCCCAAGAGGAGGCAAGAAAGAAGCTTAAAACACATCAAGAGACGTTGCACCCCCTATGCACACATTACACGGCCGTGCGACAAGTTACGAAAGTTGAAGCCGTGCAGCGGCATCCCGTGCGAAGCTGCACGGCCATGCGAAATGGGCAGAGAGTCCTTTGTTTTCGTACGAGCCCCTGTGCGAGAACTTGCACTGCTGTGCGAAGCTGCGGCAGATTCCTGCACGGTACTCCGTGCGACCCTTGCATCGCCGTGCGACTCATCTGTTTCCGCTATTATTTAAGTTTCCTAATTGTAATTGTTGAAATATTCTATTCCATAATTTAGAGATTTAGCTAGGGTTTTCGAGAGGCGGTTCGAGAGGAGACTCAAGAACACTCATTATTGTTTATCTACTTCAAGTTTTTATGATTGAATAGCATCAAGCTTTTTATTCGGTAATCATAATTTCTTCTCTTTGTCTTCTCTTCACAATTTCTCTTCGTTTCTCCATGGCTATGTTCCCTAAATTTTGTCAATTGTTTAGTATCATGTTTAGGGGCTAATTTCTCTACTAAGGTTGGGATTGATCCCTATTACGCCTTGATAATCATGAATTGAGTACCAATTGAGTTGTTTTATGCTTGTTAGGTTAGAATTCACTTCGTTCATCACTTTTTCATTAATTACCTCGAAAGAGGACTCTTTTACTTCTATTAGAGTTTTGTGAACATCGAAAGATGAAAACTTACCTAGAATGACGTTGTGAACGATTAGAACTTCAATATGAAAATAATTAAGGTTTTAATCGGGGTTGTGAGATGCATTCTTTGTGATTTTGCTCTTTATTAATCCCATGAAAATAGGTGATTAGATTGTGCAAGATTAATCTTTGACCTTCGAAAGTAGGCGAAGATAGGTTTAATTTGGTGTCTCCCCTTCTAAACTGCTAGCATAGGCAAATCTCAAGCGGTATTCGATGTTGATTTCAGGCATAATAATGTGATTAATCCCAATCGAAGGCTTGCTATTCATTGATCTTTCTTAGTTATTTTGTTAGTAGTTGAATTCAAAAACCAAATCATTGTCGAACTGAGTTTTTACCTAGATTAGAGTTTTTAGGTGGATTTAGTATTTGAAAGCAAGTTCCTTGTGGACACGACCCGTACTAGCCGGTTCCTAGCTACAGCTACGCCGTGCACTTGCGGTAAATATTTCTCTCAACAGTATGGTATTACAAACCTTAATCATCATATTAAGAATTGTTTGAAGTTGCAAGGTCAAAATGATGTGAAACAAATGCTTTCGACTAGTGGTATGTCAATGAGAGGGCCCTAAGTAGATAATGATATGTATAAAGAGTTTCTTGCAAAAATGATTGTGCGTCATGAACTACTTGTTTTCTCATGTTGAGTATTAAGGTGTTAGAGATTGTCATATCTAAACCTTGATGTGAAGCATATTTTTAGAAATATAATGTAAAAGTTGATATATTCAAACTCTACCAAAAAGGTAAGAGTCGGGTTATGGATTTGTTACGAGTCATGTCCGAGCGAGAATTTCTTTAACTTTTGATTTTTGGGGTATTTTGACATCAAATTCTTATATGTGCATCACTTGCTCATTTCATTGACAAAAATTAGAAACTTCAAGAGCTTATTCTCGGCTTTTATTGTTTCCCTCCCCCTCACAATGGTTTATTCATTAGTGAATAATTTTTAAAAATGTTTGGGTGAAAGTGATTGGAACATTGAACATAAATTGATGACTATTACGTTGGATAATGTCACCAATAATGACACATTTATTGGTTCATATAAGACTAGATTGTTGTCTCGGGGTGCTTTGGTTGGAAGGGGTAAGTTCTTTAGAGTAAGGTGTGTTGTACATGTGATTAATTTAATTGTAAAGTCGGGTTTAGAGGAGCTTCATGAGGCTATTGTTAAGATTAGAGAAACTGAAAAATATTTGAAAGGTTCATCTCGCTAAGGTTGCTAAGTTTAATGAAGCCGCTAAAGTTAAGAAAATTTACGTTGTTAGGAAGCTCAAACAAGATTCCTTAACAAGGTGGAATTCCATATTTCTTATGCTTGAGTGTGCTTTGTTTTATAGGGTGTCTTGTCTCACTTGGCCATAATTGATAAGCACTATACTTATTGTCCTTTTCCTGATGAATGGGATAAAGTTGAGGTGTTTTGCAAGTTTTTCAAGCTTTACGTTGACTTGACCAATCTATTTTCGGGAAGCAAGTATTCTACTTCTAATTTGTTTTTTCATGGTGTGTGGGTCATCAACACTATTTGCAAGAAGAGGTTACAAATCCCGATCCTTTTATACAAGCAATGGTTGTTAGAATGTAAAAGAAGTTTGATAGTTATTTGTGAGAGTGTAACTTGGTGTTGGGTATTGCTATTGTCCTAGAAGGTTGTTATAAGATGAATGTGGTTGAGTTTGCTTATGATAAACTGTATGGGTCGTTTGAGGATGGAAAGAGATCTAAATTAGTTAAAGATACTTTACTTGCTCTCTTTAATGAGTACGTTGTTGACATTACTGTCGATCCAATCATACCATCAGCATTACACATGTAGCGTCCCACATATTTGCATTCAGCATCAGCTACTTCTGGTTTGTATTCTAATGTAAGTAAATTTTGCGATTTAATATAAATTTTGTGATTTAATTATAGAAGAAAATGTAAGTTTTTAAGCAATTTATATTTTTGTTTCAGTAATAAGTTAATTGTCTTTTTTAAAATATATTTAGTTCTTTAGTTGTTGATTTTGCTATTTACTTATTCTATCTAATTTGTTTTGGAAGGATTTTGAAATTTTGTGAATTCATCTAAGTTTGGTGAACACAAATCAGAGCTGGATTTATATTTTGAGGAGCCTCTCAGTAACCGTATCTGTAGATCCGGACATCTTGCAATGGTGGAAAATAGTACGAGTATCGTTGGCCTTGTCTCACCAATCTTGCTCGTGATGTTTTATGTATTCCTATCATCTATGTTTCTTCCGAGTCTGTTTTTAGTGTTGGTGGAAGAATCTTAAAGCCTTCAAGATGTTCCTTGTCTTCGATTCCGTAGAAGCTTTGAATTGTGCTCGCAATTGGCTTTTTGGTTTGAAAGGTATAATTTCCTATAAAAGTATTTATGTTATATTTTAAATGTTTTTGAGTTTGTTTGACAATCAATAATTTTTTTACCTTTTTTAAGAGGAGGATCAAGGACATATAGATCCTTCGAGTTGGGCAATCTAAATATTGATGTTGATCGATCTTGTTTCGAAGTCGGATCAAGCCAACCAGTTGATGAGAGTTAAGGCTTTAAAGGTATGAATTATAATTTAGTTTATATTTAGTTTAGTTTTAATCTTTTATATATTTTTGGAATTTCAAGTTGTCATTTTTGTTTAATTCTAATTTTGTTTCTCTTTATGGGAGGTATCTTTATTTGAATAGTTGAATAAATGATGCAAGTTTGTCTGTATGTGAATAATTTTTTTGGAGACCAAGATTGTTGTGTTGTTGATCTCGTGGATTTATTTTTGGAGCAATGCTACTAATTCTCTTAAGAATATCTCTAACTCCAACTGTTATGATTATTACTTTTGTTTATTATGCTTGGATGGTTTTAACTCTTAATTTTAACTAATATTGTACGCATGCAATTATATGTTCTTGATGTGTTTGTAATATATATTTTTTGCCAGCGTTATTTGTTTTAATTTGTCAATTTATGAGTTACCTAAGTGTATGTGTGAATAATAAAAAATTTGTGTTACCTACAAATGCATAATAATAATAAATGGGTAGAAAAATAATAAGATTATGTTGTTTCTTAGTAATTTTAGCTTGAAATAGTCTACACCTATTTAGGATCCGTTTAGGACCCATGGACCTATAGACCCAACGGGTTTGGGTTTGAGTCCATGTTTCCCAGATCCGATAGGTTTGGATCGGGTCTGGGTCCAAGTCCAAAAAATTTAAACGAGTCTCAGTCCACTTGGACCCGACCCATTGCCGTGCCTAGCGTGGAAGGTGTCCACATGAAATAGGGCAGGGAGCCTAACATGGAAGAGGATGAAGGAGGAGTTGGTGGCAATGGCAGAAACACAACCGAGGTGGTAGTGAGACTGGGGTGGTAGCGAGATCGGGGTAGTACAGGTGTTAAGAACGGCGGAAGAAGAGGCCATGGGTGGGTCGTTAATGGCTTTAGGAGAAGAAAAAGTAAGCGGCATAAGATCAATGGAAGAGGAAGAAGCCACGGAAGACGATAGTTGCTTGGAGAGTAAGCAACGAAGAAAACCCTAGTGGTCTAGAAGAGAAAGACAAAGACCAAAAGAATTAGAAATTCTTTTAGGCTTTGTTACTATGTATAATTTAGGGGTAAAATAGTTCACCCGACCTTGAAGCCTATGCTTAGTATTTTCAATAATAGAGTACAAATAACTATATACCTAATATAACTCCTATTATCATTTAGACATTTACCTATCATCGATTTGGCACTCGTAAGCATGAGGTTAAACTTTTATAACTAGGGGTGAGCAAAAATTCCGGTACCCGGTTCCGGACCTGGACCGAGTCGGGACCCGGCGGATCCGAACCGGACCCGGTTGAACTGGGACCGGGACCGGGACCGGGTCCAAATTTTAGGACCCGGTTATAACCGAGTAATGAAATCATGGACCCGGACCCGGTCCCGGTCCCAATTACCCGGTTTCATTAAATAAAAAATACAAAAATTAATCAAACCCTAACTTGTAATTTTTTATTTGTTTTGCATGTGGATTTTTTATTGTTAATGTTGGATTATTAGTTACAATTATAGGGTTGCAAAGCAAAGCAAATAGTTAAAATATAGGATAATTATTGGCTAAAACTTTACCAAAAAAAACGTAAAAATTATAAAAACAAAAATGATATATGAAAACTAAAAAAAAAAACAATAGACCAACCGGGTTCGGGACCGGGTCCAGATTTTGGACCCGGTCAGAACCGGGACCGAAACCGGGTTCAAAAATCTGGACCCTGTTCCAAGCGGGACCGGGACCGGGTCCGGCCAAAATGACCGGGTACCCGGTCCCGCTTACCCCTAGTTATAACTAGCCAATCCAATATAATACACCCACCCACATCTCTGGAGGGGGAAAAGAAATTACTGTGGTTAAATTTGGAGAGAGAGAGAGCAGTGGCAATAACAGAGAAACTATGAAGATTAAACTCAATATTAAACCCAAGTCAAGTGAGAGAAACGCAAATGAGAAACAATTTAATTTATACTCATTTTAATTAATGTGCAGAGCTGGAAATATGAGAGGATTACTCTGCCAGACAACCAAGCACTAGTTTAAAACTCCCCGTCGTTGACAAAGTATTTGGCTTTGCTGCGTTCTTGACCTAAAAATCCTTGCAATTTTTTATGTAAGCGTGCAAATGTAAGTAGGAGTCCATCAGCACTTTTAAAAGACAAACATAATCAGAAGCAAACGTTAATGTTATAAGAATTTCTAACCCTACTGCTTTTTTAATATTATCGGTATGGGGATGTTGAAATTTGAAACCAAAATATTCTCATAAGACTTTAGTACCATGTTCAAGTCTATAGAATTGGATTGAATCAATCTAGCCGATAATGTTTTATCCGAAAATCAATTAGTAATGGATGGAGTAACTCATAAACTTATATATACATATTGAAGACCTCTTGACTTGCTCGAGTGGGACATTCTCATATTCTTCACAAGCTTCCTCAACGTGCTACCGGTAGCATGATTTGAGGGGGAACGTAAGGTGGAAGACCAAGAGTGAGCATGCCCGGCCCTAACATTGATACCATCAGTTCCTGTATATGATATCAAAGTGAGTGAGAGGTCTCCCGTGTTCAAACTTAGCAAACCCTAGATTGAATGATTGTGCAAGATGACGAGCGTCTTTAAATCATCGACAATTCAAGTCATAATGTGCATTTACGTGAAGAATCATATTAGAGTATAAAATATATTCGTTGGCCTTCAACCATAAGTTTGAACTGTTGGTTGAATAGGTGGCCGAGAATTAAGCTAACTAGTTAGCTAGGAAAGGAATATTATGGATCAAAAGTGGCGGCTATTTAGATAATCATCAAGGCTGTGCTGGGATGTTTAATAATGTATTATTGCTTCTAATCTCTATAAAGTAGTTAATGAATAAAGGTGACAAAGGCTCACAAGGGGAGTCTCCATAACTAGACCTCAGAAATTCCAAAAAGCTAGGGTGGAAATTTCTAACATCATTCTCACTCAACTTGCTACTATTTTTAAAGGCTATCCAATATTTTATGCCAATTTCCTAAACACCCGACTAAAGATTAACAATTCTTAATCCAGCATGATTTTGGGGAGATTAAATTTCTAATTCGTCTGATAATTATTTAAATCTGCTCCATCCAATAGAATTGAATGCTTCTCCCACTTTCATTCATTCAAACTACCAACTTTCAATATAGACTGCGCTACGCATCTTTTGAAAAGATAATTATAAGAAGGGAAAGGGGGAGGGGGCGAGAGAGAGAGAGAGAAAGAGCAGGCGATCATGGTAGTTTCGAAGATTCAAGCACTCTGGGATCATCCTATAGGCCTTAAAACAAGTATGTAAATTTTCTTGCTTAACCAGAAGAAAAAATACATGTCACTTTTCTGTTTTTCAAGATAAATATTCTTGCTTCACCACATAGCATATGCAACATGATCTTTTTTTCTTTTTTTTTTTTTTTTTTTGAGATTATGATATAAGAAATCTCAAATTTATAGTTTTGCAACAGTAAGTTATCACAAAAGAAAAAATTATGACATAAAATTTCTCAAATTATGAGATAATATTATTCACTCTCTAAAGTTTTATATTTTCTCTTAATTTCTGACCAATACCACCCCTGTCCCCAATGGCAGTATTTTTTGGGCGCCAACATTTAAATGGGGCCTAAACATTGCAAACGTTGCTGATATGGCCGGGAAATCACCTCAAGAGATCTCTTATCCCTTGCAAACAGGTCGGTTTTTCTCGCTTGTCTAAATAAGGCGTAAAAGCTTATATGTAAATCAGATTTCAACAAAGGTCTCTTATAGCAATTCTCAATCAATTGACGGTCTAAATTTTACCTTTCAATTTTAATTTATTAAGCTATGAATAACTATTGTGATTTATTTTTTAAAAAATGGGCAGCTGTGCCTAATCCAAACCCAAAAAAACCCTCCTATTTAATTAAATCTTTGTGTCAATTGTATATGAAGTAGATGTAATAGCTTGAATAAGTTATTGTTGCTGATATGCTTTCTTGTTGAATTTCATGACTTGCAGCTTTGATAATAAGTGGAGGAATTTGGGTAAGGTACAGCCTCGTTGTCAAACCGGTGAGGCATACACTTCCCTTAGTAATGATTTAATTAAAAAAATTTAATGATCAATTTATCATATTTACCCTTATTAATTGCCTTTTTATTTTTTTTCTTATTGACTTTCTTCATTTTCAATAAAATATAGGTTTAATTTTATTTTCTAATATAAATTTTGGTATAAAATTTATATTTTCTTAATAATTCATTACATTCAAAAATAACAAATATTATAAAATAGAGAGAGCACTCCACTAAAAAGAGTAGGTTAGAGGTGAGGGGAATATTCTTTTACGTTTGCATTCCCTCTCATCCGTTGCATCCAAACATAATGTCAAGAGGGTTGAATTCAAAGGACATGAGCATCAGTCACCCCCCCAACAAAAAAAAAAAAAAACTAAGGTTCTAATCTTGGGAGCACAAATCCTTCTTGGAGTATTTGTAAGCGTAAAAGGTCATGATCTTCGATGGACCTTGACTTATGATGTGCGTGTCCCCCTCCTAACCTGCAATGAATTCACGTACAGCCTTATACTGTGGATCTGTGACTTGTAGACCTGAGTCACCTGTCAGAAAATGGGAGTGAGAGGTAGAGAGAGCATAATCACGGGGGCTGTTTGAGGGATAAAAAACATTCGTCTTTATATCTCGGATCTATGGATATAATTCGTACCCCCACATACGTAGGGTTTAGTAAAATAATGTACAAGTCTTCTAATACTTGAGAAGTTGTTGAGAAGTTTGACGTATGAATCGAAAGAATGCAGAGAAATTGGAATCTTTTGAGTGCCAACGCTGGAATGGCAGCAATAGCAGCAATGCAAGTTGCCCGCAAGTACAGGTCAGTATCCAAAACCTTTGTTTTTCAGTTAATTACAATTTTCAACCCTAAAACTTAGCTGTTCCCTTCAATGGGCAATATTTTCAGGCATGATCTCATCACAGAGAAAGGATCAACGGCTCTAAAACAAGATTGATGGACTAATTTCTATAGGCATCACACAACTGATGAACCGGGGGGGCGAAACACATCCATTGGTTTATGTTGTAAGACTCAAATGAAGTAGAAAGTCTTTCCATCTTCTTTTCAGGAAAATCATGTAAACAATTTTAGAATAATTGATCCGTCCAATATCTCTAAACAGCATGAGTTTCAATCTCCAAATTAAATCATATTGTTAATGTATTTAATCACACAAACGTATTTTTTTCATAAAAAGAGCGTCTAAAACAATCATCGAACAACTCATACAAACAACATAATTTACATATTTTGTAATCTATAATTGCTAATCAGTTCAATTAATAGATTTTCAAAAATTGAAAGCTATCATCATATACTTACATTTAAACCCCGCATACGTGAACTTTTGCACCTCCAGGTCGCCATACATTAGTTTGTGCTCTGACAGACACTAACGCAAAGAGGCTATCCTAATGAGCAAATATGATTAAGTGTGTTTGGATTCAAAATTAACCATTCACAACTTCCAATCTCTAGACAACTAGATGTTGAACATATCGCCACAATTGTTTTGTCAGGTAATTAACACTATCTAACTTCTTAAGCTATTTCGTGATTCTATGACAAGTCGATGTGAACTTCACTTGGAGGTGGGAAAATCTAACCTCAGCCCAATCAAAATTACTGAGAGAAAGACGTACTGCATTAAAGTCAGACACAAACAGACTATTCAATGTAAAGAAATGTTATATTCTATTTTTTAGTAAATCTAAATTATTTTTAAAATCAAAACAGAGTTAGCCCGATTATTAAATGTCTTTAATAATCGACTTAGAACTTACCTGTTTGCCACTTATAGTTTAACTCCTGGGAGTTCTCCTGTACCCCCGTGAGAGAGTTGGATGCACTCCCGGATATGAAAGGAGAGAGAACGGTATTAGCCACGACCAGGAAAGAAGATGAAACATACCAACACAGGAACAAAATCAAGGACAGTAGGAAACCCAAATGAGAAAGAATTGAATTTTTACTCCTTTTAATCACTGAGCAGAGCTCGAAAGTTGAGAGAATTCAGCAAGAGATTCAAGCATTAGTCTTACTTCAGCTGTATCATTAACAAAGTATTTGGCTTTGCTAGGCTTTTGACCTACTGTACAAGCAAAAACTGAGGCACCTGGTGACAGGATGTCTTTCGACACCGCACTGTCCACTATTTCAAACATGTCTTCATCAGATCGGTCATCCCCAATGCACAGCACGAAATCAGCATGCTTTCCGTTCTCCGCCATCGATGTGAATACTTTCTCAGCCACCATGCCTTTGGTGACCCCCTGAGAATGAAGCATAAAATTGCAACATCAGGCCAAATGCAAACTGAAAAAACATGTCAAGACAAGATCGTCGAAAGTTCACAAGGGTTGACAGCATGAGATGGATAAAATTGAGGTTGACAAGAGGCAAGAGCCATCTTAACACATTAATTCATTAGAAGCTTCCCAGAGACACTCCCCCTTTTCTTCTCTTCCAAATCTGTTTTCCTTCAAAAATGATCACAACCATCCTCAAATGGAAATTTTAAATAATGCAACCTTTGTACTTCATGGTTAGCGCTATTACTAGGTCATGAAAATTTCGGAATAGAGGCAAGTTTTAGAAGAGGAAAAAACAAGGAACAACTTCACACCGCTACCCACTGGGCACCCTGCTGCTGGCTGGGCCAACCTCCATATGCATAGCACAAGATGGGGACAATAGAAATGGGAGAAGGATATTTTGAGTTATATATAAAATATACCTGAGGTTTTACTTCCACAATGAACTGACCCTTCTTCACGGCCACAGGTTCATTTGCTAAGACACTTTCCAAATGATCAAGCATTTCTTTTGCCTGAGCAGATCCAAAATCTGGATCTGCATCTTGATGGTGCCATACTAGTGCACTCTCCTTAGGTTCAATAGATGACCCATCAGTAGATTCAGTATATGATTTCATCACAGGTTCAGCAATCTGCATCCACCCAAAGTCGGCACTCTGACCACAGGTTTCCCATTCTTCACTTTCAGGCCACCTGAGTCGCAGATGATTTGGATCCAGACAGAACAATCACGTTAAGGCCATGCAATCTTAATAAAGTATTCAAAATTTATTGCTGTAAAACCTTCATAAATTGAGATGGAAGTATGACCAATGCAAAAAAGATGGAAGTAGACAAAGAGCTCTTAAGACCAAAGAAGTTGAGTCATGATATAGGGGCCAAAAATGTAAGGACATAAGGTTAGAGCAAACTCCAAAATGGAGAATGTGGTAAGCCTGTAATTAGTTACAGACACAGAGAACTATAAAACGTTCAAAACATTTACTTTTTGGCTCAGGAGTTCATTGGTGAAGGTTCATAATAACTGTTGAGCAAGTATGCTGTTAATGTTCAAAACATTTGGCTTCTGAGCCTAAGGCTCATAAGTCAAGCTTACAATCTATCTACGCAGATTTTTTCAAGCATGTACGGCCTCAAGAGTTAGTATTAAGGACAACAATTACGATAGAGCAAAACATGATATACATGCAAAACAACTTCATTCAACTATTAACATATGGGTGTATATTGACATTTAAGAACGCATCAAATTAAGTTTGTATAAAATATGATAAAATAGTTTAAACAGATCAAATCCAATAAATACAGTGTAACTTGAGCAGCTATAAGATATTGCAATCATAAAAAACTCAAAAGATATCAGCCACGAATTGATCAAGTATACTAACATAACATGTCACGAAAAAATCAAATAAGTTAGACTCTGAACTCAAAATGTCCACTTTCTAGGCAGGTAAAAAGCCAATTTTCAGCTTAGATTGTAGTGGACTAAAGCAAAATTCTGCCCTTAATTGTCCTCTCCTTCCTTTTTATGAAGCAGTAGGAAGTTGGTGGTTTTTAAAAATTAGCATCTCAAGGAACCAACCTCTTTACAATTCTAAGGTAAGATTCTCCTATAGCCGCATAACACTCCAAATTTTACTGACGTACTGTTTGCATACAGATTCGTGAGGCAGAATCTGATTGATACTTTATTTTGCAAAGCAAACAATGCCCCTCACCACATACCCACAGCCCCATATAACTCAAGGTCAATCTATGCTTCATAATTAAGATGGCTATAATCTGACAGTAAACACAGAATTTGATGAAACTATTTTTAAAATCTTTCAACACATGTTCCCCAAAGCAAGCCTCCAGAAGTTTTCACATGTGCTTATTTAAATACAAGCAACACAACCAAAAACAAACTATTGGGAAGAAGGGGGAGAGATAGGAAACAAACCTCAAGAAATAACCATGCTCTGCAGCAATCCCAAGTTTCTTGCATGGTGAGAACCAATCGCTCAAACTATCCCTCCCTCTTCCACTGACGATAAAAACTGTGTTCCTGGAATCGGCACAAAGGGTCTTCAAAATGGAGATAACCTCCTGACTAGGAGTTTTACTCAGGGAGTTCTGTGGCATCAGGGTTCCATCATAATCAAATAGAATGGCTCTATTTTGTGAAATTCTATAGGCTGATGCAACAGAATCTACAGACAGCTTTCTGAAATTAGGATCAATAGACACAACCCTAAAGCCAAAGCCCAAACCAATACCCCAACATCTTCTCTTAAAATGCTCTGTGCAATTTCTTTCCAAATCTTGCATGAAACTCCTTGCCCAGTATGCAACATTATGAGTACTAATATATCGATAGTGCTTCTCATGTCGCAGTTGTTTCTCTGAGTCTCCCATTGAGATTGCTTCATTCATGGCCTCAGCAGTTGCTTCAACATTCCATGGATTTACTCTGATGGCTCCACTAAGAGAAGGGAGCACCCAATAAATTCTGAGATGACAAGCATGCTCTTCTTAGGGCCATTTGTAGCAGAACTCGATTCAGAGCCTGATATCCCTTCTCTGCATACTACATACTCGTATGGGGTGAGGTTCATCCCATCCCTCACAGCAGTGACGACAACACATTCTGCAATTGTGAAGTACGCAATCTTCTCATATACAGGGACTTGACTATGAACGTAAACCACTGGCTCATACCCAGGTTTACCATATTCTTTATTAATCCTGTGACAAATCATCTCTATTTCAGATTGCAGTTCCTCCATCTCACTTCCTGTACTTCGTGCAGGGTTTACAACTTGGACCAGTACAGCTCTACCCCGCCACTTTGGCTGCTGCTTTAGCATTTGCTCCATTGCCAGAAGCTTCAAGTTAATTCCTTTAAACAGATCCATGTCATCCACCCCAAGTAGAACAGTTTTCCCATTAAACTGTTGCCTCAGCTCAGCTATCTTCTGCTCCTGATCTGCAAGTCTCATAGCTGACTCGATCCAACCCATATGAATCCCCACGGGCATGATCTTTATGCCAACAGTCCTTCCATGATATTCTAACCCTAAGTAACCCCTCTTTGACTGGTACTCCAAACCCAACATTCGGCTGCAACAGGAAAGAAAATGACGGGCATAATCAAATGTGTGGAATCCAATTAAGTCTGCATTAAGCAAAGCTCGAATAATTTCTTCTCGGACAGGAAGTGTGCGATAAATCTCAGATGAAGGGAATGGGCTATGGAGGAAAAAACCCATTCTCAATCGGTTGAAGCGCCTCCTTAAAAATGTCGGCATTACCATCAAATGATAATCATGAATCCAAACAAAATCGTCTTCGGGATTAAGAACCTCAATGACCTTCTGAGCGAACAATCTATTGACAGAAACATAATCCTCCCACAATGACCGATCAAACCGCCCTCCATGTCCGGCTGAAAAAGGAAGCATGTAATGGAATAGTGGCCACAATTGCTTTTTGCAGAACCCATTGTAATATCGATCGAAAAGACCAGACGGCACAAAAGTCGGCACACATTTGAAACTATCATAAAGAATCTGTGAGACATTATCCTGTTCACTACTATCTACATGAGCTCTGAGTGACCCAACAAATATGACTTCCATTTCATCCGGTAAGCCGTCCTTGAGCTGTAAGAGCAAAGAATCCTCATCCCAGCTAAAAATCCATCCTCTTCCATCCAAACCCCGCTTTGCTGTAATTGGTAACTGATTTGAAACAATTATCATTCGATCTTGAGAAACAGTAGAAGGATTATCCGAGGACACACTCTGAGAATGCTCATATTCAAGTTCAGATATATTCCCTGGTACTGTCATAACTCTAGGGAACCGCCTCCGCTCTAATTGCATAGCCGGGAATTCGCCGGTTAGTAAATCTAAAAGATTTGTGTATGATTTCGACATCATGTTTCTCTTCTTAAGTACCCACAATACCAAAAAAACCTTCGAAAGATAAACACTTGTCTTCCCTTTTGAACAACCAAATTTTCACATAAAACAATCTGCACCATACAAGAAACCATCCAACACATCCATCCAATTAGAAAAAGAACAATCATGCCCAGTAATATATCCAGTAAAACAGCTCAAGATTCACATTACTCACATTTTTTCAAATTTACTCCCAACAAACAGATAACTATTACAACTAACACAATTGATCAACCAAATCTTGAACGGTCAAATAAATAAAAGAAATCAAACAGATAAACGAACACGACCAATTCCGAACTAAAATTACAACAACAGAGTAGTTAAAACAGTGGGTTCCAGAATCACAAACTAAAAATTGCAACCAACGAAACACCAAAAGGACAGTGGATTATAGAGTTGAAATTAGAGAAAAGCTCACCTCAGCGATCGCGCAAACCCACACAAGAAACCGATTACTTCAGAGCGCACAATTGAAGGTGCGTATAGAATATACTCAAATGAGGGGGAAATTTTTCTTGGTGAACAACCAGAAAATCTAGGGTTTTGTTCTTTTCTTGTAATCCTGTCTCTTCTCTCCTCTCTTCTGCCCCGCCCCCTCCCTCTCTCTCTCTCCTCTCTCTCTCTCTCTCTCTCTCTCTCTGCGTTAACGTTGATGTGCTGAACAGCAAGGAGTCGAGTCGGGGGCTGAATATCCAGAGAATAATAGTTATTATTTTAGAGGAAAGTAAATATTTTATTTATGGGAAGAATTAAATATTCGATACCAAAAACAAAAGAAAACGTGGGTACAAATTAGGGAGGGAGGGGAGAGTGACCGACCTGTGACCTTCCACAACGTGAAAGCGCAGTGTCGGTGACTCAAGGGCGGGTGACGTACGAAGGGTAGGGGAGAGAAAATTATGGTTCCAGAAGGGTGGATAATGCTTGGTCTTTGCCAAACAGGACTTGGTTGGCCCATCGCCAGCTGGACCTACGCGTTTACTATCCATGCGCGTGATTTTTAGTCGCCACTCTCGGGGGTTTTTTTTTAAATTTTAAAAAAAAAAACAAAATTTTGTGTTTTCGAGCTGTGGGGTTGTTGGTAAATTTAAGAAAACAATAAAGAAAATTGGAGGTTGGTGGGAGTAAACTTGAGGGTTGATTTTTTTGTTTTTTGGTACCTTTTTTATTTTTTATAGTTTTAAAATAATTAATACACTTTATCAAAAAAATAATTAATACAAATGTTTATATGAGATAAAATATAAATATGAATGGCCCTTTTTTTTTAATTTGAAGCCCCTTTAATTTAAAAAAGAATGAGGAGGCATTGTGTTATTTAAATGATTCTCCAAAATCATATAGTATGATCCAAATTTCAAATAAGGCAGCTTAATTTTTATTCAATTTCAATTGACTTGGCACAAAGTTTAATTAACAGTAGAATTATCTCCGATTAGGCGTCTAATTTTTTTTTTTTTTTTAGAATAACTAGATTTGATAAATGAGTTATTTGGTTTGGTTTTAAGTTGGATTAGTTCCGAGCCGGGTCATGTTACTGCTCAATGAGATTCAATTTTAGGTGGGATCTTTCCTTCTTTTTCTTTTTTTTTTTTTTATAGGTCTTAACTTCAAATTAGTTGATATTTGGTATTATAAGAGAATGTTTGGTTTAGTTCGGATCGATATTAATTTGAAGGACCGCTTAACTATTTCGGACGTTGGGTCAAATATGAATTTGGTTTAATTTTCAGATTAATTTTTTAGATTTAAAAATATCGCGTTTGACAAATAAAAAGCAACAATACAGTACATATAATCTGAACGTCACTAAAGTTCGCTCAAATATCATCGACTTAAGGAAGGAACAAGTTAAAATCCAACTTATAATACGTGAGCAAGTTTGTGATGAAATTTTGATACTATTTTTTTTTTTTTTGAAAGAAAGAGATGAAATTCTAATACTATTTTTATTGATTACTCCGTTAAAATTATAGGATTTTTTTATTTTAGTTGGATCAAAACTTGTGGGTTATTATAAGAAAGTAACAACTTGTTGTCCATTAGAAAATAACTATAATAAAAATCTTCAAGAATCCACTGCAAATTTTCAGCAATGACTCATGTCAAAGGAAGCGTTTGAATAGTAGGCGCGTGAGAGGCGTGGGGATGAGAGAGAGAGAGAGGGCGTGTTAGGGTTTTGCCAGTTGGAATGTCAAAGTTGGTGGGTGACACGTGGATATAACTCAGGGCAGCTGGTGCGGATAAGACGTGAAAGTAAGAGGACCAAACACTTTCCTTTCCCTTTTTTCTTTTTCTTTTCTTTTTTTTTTCCTTGGGGTTGAATTCAATCAAATGGAGATTTTGGTTGAATAATCTTGTATTTTTGTTGCACCTTCTCCCTCTTACCTCATCCCCCACGAAACCTTTCCACCACCAAGACCAAGACGTGCTTTTATTTATTTCATTTCTTTATCTATTAATATTTTAATGTATATATTTATATGATAAAACGTTATATTTATTTAAAAGGAGACTGCAAACTTCTAGTCTATTAACGGAATATTTTCATCCATAATCTAAAATTTTGAACCACATATGAGGTTCACATCCTCCACA
This sequence comes from Talinum fruticosum, assembly GCA_021018815.1. Classification (NCBI taxonomy): domain Eukaryota; kingdom Viridiplantae; phylum Streptophyta; class Magnoliopsida; order Caryophyllales; family Talinaceae; genus Talinum; species Talinum fruticosum. The sequence goes on from JAITYX010000109.1 coordinate 1,385,192, forward strand.
TCATCTAACAATTCGATTTTTGGAATTCAATCCATTATCTCTACAACTCTTGAATTATCTACTAGATTGTCAAATAAAATATTATACATGTAGTTTACAAATATATATACATTTAATTTATTTAAAACGTTGGTAAAAATAAAATCAAAAAAGAAAAATAATGCAAGATGGATACGTGCGCTAATTGATTACACGAGCGACTATGCGGACGGATCGAGCTCGAGTTGAATGGAACTCGTGATGCGACAAAATGAATTGGATCACATGGATAAAATTGGATCACAAAATCTTACATTGCAATTGTTTTTAAAAGTAAAAAATTATTTGACAGATATATATGATAATTGCCTCTGTTTACATTTCTCATATCTAATAATATACCGAAAAAGTTAAATAACCAATTAAAAACAAACAAATTAGAGGTCAAGAAGTCAATTAAGAGGGAGGATTTTTGTGCTCAATCAATATTCGGAGCCTCCAAGTCACCGAATGCCACATTTGGTGAAGAAAAAGGAGATATTTTATGTTTGGTGGACCTACATACAAGTATTGTCTCCACACATCCATACAATAAGATACATAGATATTATGTAGGCGAGCTTTTCTTTAGATTATGACATGTATATCCATAAATGCCATTTAAATTTAGTTGTACCAATCAACTTCATATCAGGTTTTGCATATCCCCAATAAAAAACACAAAGTTTAATGAGTAACAACATAAAATCTATTTTTTGTGTCGTGAAGAAAGTACATTTGGATAATTAACTTGGAAAAAAATTTTAATTTAAATTGAAAAAAAGTAGATAAATTGAAAATATGTAGAAAATAATAAGAGTATCTTGTTAAAAGTACTATAATTTTTCACTTACATCAGCATTTACATCTCATTCTTACTAAAAAAATTCTTATTTTCGTAGAATCACAAATGAATTATTATTATTATTATTATTATTATTATTATTATTATTATTATAAAATATGTTGGTGTCCCAGTTTTCAACGTTGTTCTTCCCTGGAAACAAACACATATAATTGCTATTAATATCCTAATTTTTTTGTTGTTACATTAATCTATGACACATATTGGCCCAGCTAACCAAAGTCATTTTCGTGCTAGCAAGTCGATCCACCCCAAATGAATTGGCTGCACATAGATTCAATAGCATGGATAGCGTGCTTGAGGAGAAGAAATACCTGAGACCAAAAACTAAGCAAACCAAGAATAACAATAGCTATTATGGTCTCTCTTCCTGCTTATGAAAGACTCTTTACACCCCAATTGGCCATTTTTCTCTTGATTTTGTCAATCAATGGTTGACAAGCTGTATGGTTCATCTTTCTTGTAGATAGAGGGAGTCCCAGATATCTAATGGGGAATTGCCCAACTACAAACATGTTCAGAATCTCCTGCTGCACTTCTGTTTACTCCCTCAAAGATTTATCTGGATTAATAAATAATACAGACATATTAGAGAATTTATCAGAATCTCTCAAAGCACCTTGACAGACAGATTGTTTATCTCCTCTACTAAACTATATATGCAAAAGCAAGATGCATCAACGAGATTCTTTTTACATTGAGGGTGAAAAGAGAATTCTATCTCAAAGGCAACCATTTTAACCCTCTAGCTAATACTACCATTGCATCACAAATAGATAAGGGACATTAGGTCACATTAAAATCCTATGACTATAAAATTCTATCTTTTTCAATTAATAATTATATTTGTTGTTAATTATTTACATATGACTCTTTAATAAATATTTTTATCAATATTTATAATTAAAATTGATAACATGTTAATGGGAGCTAGAATCAGTTTCCTAATCTGATTCTAGCTTATTAAAGGAACAAAAAAAGAGGGAAAAAAACATATGTCAGAGGTTAGGTTAAGAGTTAGTTTAGGTTAGGAAGTAACTTACGATATCGGTAAAAACCTCTTTAATTACGATATGTGGCATCAGTTTTTACCTTATAAATCTTTGTATATATGTGTGTGTAAATTTAATTAGGTAAAACTTGAAACCGTCATTTCTTAAAAATTGCTTTTGATGTTTAATATTTTTATGTCACTGTATCTTAGCTCTTGATCCCTTTGTAGGTTGGGGAAGTCGGGACTTGTGGAGGATCAAGAGCTTATGAAGCAATAACTTACGGAGGTTTTGTTGGCTTAAGAAAGGTTATGTTTTTCATCATCTTTAGACAATCATGACAACAATTTGGTCTGCTTAATTTTGGTAAGCTTCAGATTTGGCCTGAAACCTTTTTGTTGACTAATGTAAGGTTGTTGGGAGGCGGATGCTATTCTTGTCGGCTCATTTTGTTCAGTTTGGTCTTGACTTTCTCAGGAGAATGTTGATTTGAAGTCGATGATGGATCAAGTGAGGATAAATTTATGGCTTCGGGTATTTTTGGTGCAAATGACGTATAAAGGTTGAGTCTCGACAAAATTTAAATCTAAATATCTGAAAATAACTTTTAAAAACGTTATCCAATTAAACTGATTGGCACCCCACTATAATTTCGATACTTTGTGTTAAGAAAATCTTGCTTGATGGCATAAGACAGATGGTTATCTTACTGTTCTTACCCTTATGGTGAAAAAGGGATATGGAAATGGACTTGTAAATGGAGCTTGGAGGCATCTTATAAAGTGATAAATATGTATAGTGACTCCATTGATTCTTCACTTGACCAAAGATATTTATTAAGAGATCGAAAATTTAAAAATAACGTCAGTTGGGATGATATTTTTAGAAGGATGTTGGAGTTTCATAAGTTAGAGTGGATTAAACCTACGAATAAGGAAAAAGAAAGTTATTGTATTACATGGGCGATAATTTTGAATTTGCTCATTTGTTTGTGTTAGACACAAGCTAGTTGTTAGGATCATGGAGTTTACTATCATAAATAATAATAAAAGAACAAGAAGGAAAAAGGAAAAAAGATACAAGAGTTTTACGTAAAAAATCCAAATTAGGAAAAACCACTAATAATGCACTAGAATTTTGTAGCTTTATAAAAAATTTCTTTCTCTACCTATTACAAGCTGCTACACCTTGCTACACTCAACAATGAAGACCTACAAGCAATTATATAGCCATAATACCAAGCCATAAATGCAAAAACTGGCGAAAATGGATGAAAAACAATTGCAAGCGAAAAGCCAATAGCCAACATGGTTGCGTCGGCTGACACGGTTAGGCGCTGGTTGCTTGCTCTACTTTTCCGGCTATGCAAAACGATCTTTCCTCTTATCCCTTGTGTTCTGTCAACTGTTCTAAGCCTTAAGCTATAATTTTTCTGAACCCTAATACTCATTAGGTTCCACACAATCCCAACACTAATATGTATATATTTGTTCTTGACTTGGTGGAGTGGGTGGACCTCAAGGTACCTCTGATTTGGTATCACAGGTTCTAAAATAACAATAATTGTGGTTACTTGGTTATTTTTCTTGTGGCTTTTCTATGCTCTTCTGTTATATTGCGTTTTGAGATGTGGATTTTTGTTTTGCCTATATAATTAAAAATTTGTTGTATGCTTTTTAAAACCGTTTAAATAATTGTTAATGAGATGTTATATTGTGTTTTGATGATTGTTCCATATGTCCAAAATTTGATTTGTATATGAAGTTTGTTTTAAGATATTTAGTTCACCTTTTTTGTCACATTTGTACACTTTTAACCTATGAATAGCGGACAATGTTGGGTTACATGTATTGGCTTGGTGGTTAGACATGTAACAAGCATCGATTTACTCGAGTTTTACTCGAGTCGAATTGGATTAGTATGGAAAATACAATTAAAATAGGCACTATTAATTTGCTCACTCTAACCTATCTTGATAAATATTTTTATACAAATTATATAATGGACTCGAATTTATGGTCCTAAGTTACCATATATGATATTTTATTTTAATTTTTTAAAACCCATCCCTTAATTTTGTGGTCCCCATTCCAAAAAAATATATTATATTCCATCTTCTAAATTTTACCATATTATCGGGATCTATAAATCCGGATTTATAGTATAGGCATTGATATTTTTATGAGTTTTGAGTATCAATCAAGTAAGAGACACAATAGGGGGTTTTTTTTCTCTAAAAATCTTAATTAAGAAAAAAAGTCTTGGTTTGGGCCAATTTGTGGTGGGTCATGTGATGCCAATTTGCATAATAATTCATGGGGAGGCTCGAGTTTGGGCCTAGACAACTTGGCTCATTTGTGAAACCGTAATGTAATATTTAATGTAAGACCAATTCAATGATTTAAAACTTTTAGCCTTAATATTAGATTAAAGAATTTGAATTTGCTACTTTAGTTAGTAGAGTTTTAGAGGATTGATTGTTAGAGAAATTTTAATACATGTAAGAAAAAGTAAGACATTTAAACACGTCTAAAATACACTTTTATTTTAATATGTATAAAATATATATATTTTTTGAAAAATTAATGCTGTCCAATCAGACTCATAAATTAATCTTGAATAAATCTATATTTTACGCTAAAAAAGAAAAGACTTGTAAGTACCTTAGGAAAAGATAAGAATATAAAGCAATGTAATTAGACCAATTTTCTTCATACTAGCAATGTCAAATAAGGGTAAAATTCCTAGAATTCTCCACCACGATTTTGAGTAATGGTTGAGAATGAAGAGGTACAAATTAGATAGCTGACTTTTTAAAGATTTTGAGGTGGATCGATATTATATTTTAGAGTGACTTTTAATTTGTTCATCTAAGAGTGATTTTTATCATAGTTATTTTGAAATGAACTATTAAGTCACTCCAATTATTTTACTTATTTTTAATTATTAGACTATGATTATAAGCTGAAAAACAATTCACTTAGGGCATGTTCGAACTTACACACAAAACGCACATAAATATAAATATAAACAGAAAAGAGTATAAGCAAACATAAAAGAGTATAAACGAATATAAAAGAACAAAACGAACATAAAAGAATATAAACAAATAGAAATGAGTTATTAAAATAAGAAAAGAACGAACATAAACAAAAATAAACGAACATAAACATAAATAAATTCCTTATTTTCATGTAACTTTGAACAGTTGATTTCTAATTTATTTCGTCATCATAAATTTTCCAATTTTTTCTTGGGGATTTCAGAGATGGAGTTGGGCTGTATAAGGCTATGGCCTAAGAATCCACCAGAAATCAAAAGGAAGCCTCTTTCCATTTTCCAACGATAACCCAACCAAAGAAGAGAATTCCCAGACAAAAAATTTGCAATCACTAGATTTGAGCAATGGCCGAAGCAGCAAATCTAGCCAACGGGGGACAACTCTAGTCACCCCAATTTCTTCCTTTTACTCTCAGAGAGAGAGAGAGAGAGAGAGAGAGAGAGAGAGAGCAAAAGGGCAAAAGGCCATACAAAAGTATATCACCCACCATCATTAGAAGAGTCATCTTCCTCAACAAGTGATTCCTCTCTTTTTGTGTCTGCCTCATCGATTTTGAGGGTACCCCAAAGCCTAAACAGTCGAATTTACTTAAAATTCAGTGCTTGAAGTGGGTTTTGGAAAGAGAGAGAGATGGCGGGGTATAGAGCAGATGATGAGTACGATTACCTGTTCAAGCTGGTGCTTATAGGTGATTCTGGGGTGGGAAAGTCGAATTTGCTCTCGAGGTTTACGAAAAACGAGTTCAATTTGGAGTCTAAGTCGACTATTGGGGTTGAGTTTGCCACCCGTAGTTTGAACATCGATGGCAAGGTCATCAAAGCTCAGATTTGGGACACTGCTGGCCAGGAGAGGTATTCCCCGTTTCTCTTTCTGGTTATCTTCTCTCAGCTTTTGAAGGTGGTTTCGCTTTGTGGGTTTTTGTTTGTTCATGCAGGAGCTATCAGGACCTCTTTTATCTGTTTGTTTTAGTAATCATTTGGGGTCAGGTTTCTCATGGATTGCTATTCAACGTGATTTTTTTTATATAGGTCATTTTGATGAAATCGTTTTGATGTCTTTTTTCTTTTTGGGTTTTGCCTTGGGAATTGAGGAAAGGGGATTTGCATCTCGGTTGATATCTCTTTGGTTGTACTTTTTGCATGTAATATGTTGATATCATGCAGCTGGATGAAGCCCGGGTGTGTCTGTTCTTACATAATACCTATGGTCTGTGGGTTCTGTCTGCGGCATTTGACTGTTGTGAATTGTGATAAAATGTTCAGAACTGGAAAATCTTATGCTAAATAGGAATTGGTACTCTTTTGGAGGTACGTGCTGCTTATTCTGGGTGGGTTGGAAGGAACTTGGGAGATTATATTTTGAGGACAATTTTGCTTCATGCAATGAACAAGTGGAAATGGTTGAGCAGGTGTTTATCTTTCAGGACATTAAAGTGTGTGTTGTTGTAGTTGCTGATTGATGAACAAAGCTTGAGGTATTATTCATAGTTCGCACTTCATGAAATGGAGGTAGGTTATTAAGTTTGAATGGAAGAAATTTATGCCTTTGATTGTAACTAGAATCTCCAAGAACAGTTGTGCGGCTGAAAACAGTGTTGCTTGTAAGTTCTGAGTGCTAACATAGCAATGGTAAAAAACTCTTGAGAATGGTAATATGCTGATAGATGATTGCAGTCACTGCAGAAGTACTTGAAAACCACATATAAATGTGGCAATGTATGTAGTTTGTGTGTTCTTTGTGCTGCCCTATTTTTGTTTGATAGTTCCATTTCTTGGTGATTAAAGGAAAGAGTGCACTAGAAGATGGTCAGTACTAGTTAGCTTAGCGCTTATGATGGAAGTAGTTTGGTGTTTATGGTGAAGGCATGACTTCTTCGGAGCCCATTCTAGTTGGAAGTGATAGTTTACTCAGAATGAGGGTCTTGAGAATGGGAGAAGCACGTCTAGTATAATGCTGTTGATGTATTGAAAAGATAGTTATACTTGTGTGGATGTTTATTCAACAAGCTTTATTTAGCATTGTGTTTTTAATTTTTTTGTTATTCAAGCATTAAGAATCGATAACTGTTGAACTGTAGTCACTGGTGGCAGTGAGCTAGTTTCCTGGCAGACGAACCGTCACCCATTTTTGCCTTCTGAACCCAATACATCCATCATTCTTAAAATATCCCATAGATTTCCTGCCATATCAGGTGGATTGGGTAGTAAACGTGTCGCTGAAGTTTATGTAATGTTGAACAGACCATGGAAAAAAGTGCTTCAAACTGTAAGGTTTGTGTAGACTGTTGTGTTGTGAGGATTGTAGTTGAAGAATTTGGAGGTATAAAGTTAAAGATCGATAAAAAAATGAAAATGATAAATTGGTTTGAAGGAATATAATATACATGTATACTACCTAGTAGTTGCAAAATGAAGTTCCATAACACTTCTCTACTTATATAGTAATTAGGATCAACTTTCTTAGTTGTTACTACTTACTATAGTTAGTCTAGATTGTTGCTCTTAACTGGCTACTAGGTGAATCAGATATATAATTAGGTTATACTATTTTATGGTAATGGATTGAGTTATACAATCTTATAAAGGATGCATATAAGAGACAAAAATCTAACCAACAAAATGCAAACAGGCAGGTGGTTAAGCAGGTGATGCATGTGATGGGTGGGATAGAGCGTGCTAGCTAAATTGTGCTTAAAATTCAGTATAGTTACAGGGTTCAGTTCTAAAATTGGGCACTTCCTCAATTATTTTATAAATTGCATTATAAGGTGACTAGTCCCTGTATTTATGAACAATTCCTGTTCCTCATTTTCGAATTTTGGTTCTGAGATCTATACTTGTGTTTAACCCTTGTTCCTGGGCCGATGAAATGTAGTAATGTTTTTGGGCTTTGTGACCTTTGCCCCACACAAGCTTCTCAATCTTCCTAGACTCTTTCCTTTATGGAAACAGTTAGTGGTTTGTTAGCTTATAACTTGCTTGACAGAGTACTCACCCACCATGCAATGTTCTCATTGACATCTGATAAAGTAACAGCTGTGCACCAAGATCTAATTCATCATCTGTGCTTGTCATCTCTCATCTGTATAATATGCTTCTATGACTACCACAGTCTAACTAGAGTATTTATCAGATGGGCCTTTTCTCATATATCACATCTTGTCCTGATTGCTTTTGTCATCCCCATTACATCTCCTCACCGTGAGCCTGTTCTTTGTTGTTCTATCCTGGTTCTTCGTACTTTGCTTTGACTTGCATTCTTTGATGACCAATCTCTATCCTTTTCCATATTTCCACATGTATCCCTAACCAGGATTTCTTGATATTTGCTTATTTGCAATTGCTTGATTGTCCAAGGAAATTTTTAATTTCTTGCCTGGTGTTTGCATTTTGAGAACTTCATGCTCTGGCTGCTGGCATTTATTTCTGATTAAATGACCTTACTGGAAAGGGATAATAGTAACTGAAACTCTTTGAATTGCAATTTCATTGAAGATAGGTCGTATTTTCCTTACAGCTTTCTAGATAGCTTTGGTGGATTAGGCCCTTTTTCTGGTTTGACTGCATCAGACTGCTGATGAAGTGTATAAGAACATTTTTTATTGGTGAATTTGAGAAAATTTTGTAGAAAGTTGGCCATTTGAATTTTTCTAAGAGAAAATTTTGAATTTTACAGAAGAACCCACTTATACTTAGACTGTATTTGGAAGTTACTAGTTTCAAAAAGTATGTTTAACCTGCTCCCCTATTATTTTTCTGCCAGAACTGATGGTTTAAGATAATAAAGTGCTCTTATTTTGGTTACAAATTGTATCTAAGTTTAAGCATATTGAGAGAAAATCTGACTTGTGCATTTTTATTTTAAATAAAAAAATTTTAAACTGATAGCTTTAGTTGCTTAATTAATTATTGACAAAAACGAATCTCTGAAATCTAAAAGTGATAATTTTTGATAAGAAAACCAATGATAAATATACTCTTATCCTATATCAATTTAACATGAAAGTAACTGGTGGAATCAGCTATTGTCTCTGGGGTCAACAGAGCTGCGATATGCATGTTGGTCCTTTTTGCCGAAATTAACTTCGGTATCCATTTTTTTTTTGTATTTTCTTTGGTTTGTTCATTCTGTAAGAGTGAGTATCAGTTGTAGAAAACAATGGAGGATGGATGCTTGCAATGTCATGGATGCATTTTCTTAGTTAGGTACCCCAAATTGCCTACTCTTTATGCATGGCCTTGCTGTAGTTTTATTGCAGTCCCGTTTGTTTCTTAATCCTAGATTAGGAAGTACTAACTTGGGTGAAGGTTAGTGTATTGTTGCTGATTGGCATCATTTCTTCATAAACAATGCCCAAAAGGCGTTTGGGCCCATATTTATGTCTTTTTCTAAGTTATTTGGCATTTTCTCTTTATCTATCGATGTATGTCAAACATGCTTATGTCAGTTATGTGGACTGGAGAGTTTTTGATATAGAGTCAAAAAGGGAAGTAATTTTATTTTCCCCATCCTTTGCTTTTGAGTTTTGTTTTTCGAGATTTCCCTGTATTTTGTGTGGCTAGTGTGGCAATGCATGGTACTGTGTCCTATGACACATGATGAGTCACAGGCTCATTTTTGAATTGAGGTTCTAACAATTTTTCATTAAGGCTGGAAAAATTCATAAGAAGGCTGCCCACTGTATCTTTATATTCTATTTTCTGCATTTTCCTTTAAGATTAGGAAGCAACATGAAATAATTGAATTAGCAGATGATGAAGGATAAAATTAAAAAAAACATTTTGCAGGCTTGCTCTGAGCAATGTCTGATGCATTGCTTATTACTGCTCCATGATTCAATTTTTTTCTGAAATCATGTGTTATGGATTATTGAATTGTAGTGTTTGGATGCCTGTAAACCTATGGCGTTCTAGAAGAAATGCAGTACATGAGGAAAATTCATATGATATATTCATTAGCTGTTCATGGTCTTTCAATTGCATGGTCATATATGTTATTGTAGTGTTTGGATGCCTCAAATACATGCTTGAAATAGCTGGGTCTGTGGGCATTGCAAGTTAAGGTGCCTACTTGTATTATTTATGAGGATTGAAGACTTGAGCATAACTAGGCAATCTCCTTTTCATTCAGCTATAGTGAATGTGTCGGAATATGTTCACCATCCCAGATAATATGGTCCCATATGTTAAAGATCCGACTTTTGGAACTTTTATTGTTTTCACCAAAGTGGATGAGCCAAGCTCTCGGTTTTTGTAAATACCTTTAGGTTTACTCGAACAGGAAGCAATGCAACAAGTTATTAAATTCCAGGTTGGTGGAGGAATGTTCCTGTCCTAAAAGCAATGACCAAGGGAACAATCTGAACTGCCAATGACCCAAATGAGCTCGTAGTTCTAGGAAAAATCATTTACTTGTGGCTATTTAGCTATGCATACACTGGATTTTATTCCTTTTTCCTTCCTTGCCATGTGGCCTGTGGGTGATTCCTTTGAAGATCGTCCAGTGTCCTTAATGACAATTCCTTTTCTCTGTTTCCTGAAACTAGTATGTATTCAAGGACTTTTTGAAATAATCAAAAGCCACTCGATCCTTTACTTGTTCATCTAGGACTTGTTGACCAAAAAAAAAAGAAAATCAATCTAGGGCTTGTTCAATTTTTGAATGACAGAAATAACATTCTTCAAATCCCCTTTTGTTGAGACAGGTACCGAGCCATAACAAGTGCTTACTACCGTGGAGCAGTGGGTGCTTTGCTTGTGTACGATGTGACCAGGAAAGCTACATTTGAGAACGCTGCAAGGTGGCTGAAAGAGCTACGGGATCACACTGACCCCAACATTGTAGTGATGCTCATTGGCAACAAGTCGGATCTCCGGCATCTCATTGCCGTCTCAACCGAGGAAGGGAAGGCTTTCGCTGAGCAGGAGGCCCTGTTCTTCATGGAGACTTCTGCCCTTGAAGCCACAAATGTTGAGCAAGCTTTCACTGAAGTCCTTGCCCAGATTCATGGCATTGTGAGTAAGAAGGCGGTTGAGGCCGGTGATCAGTCTGCCTCAGCTGTACCATCTCAGGGGCAGACCATAAACGTAAAAAATGAAGGGTCAACTTGGAAGAAGATGGGCTGCTGCTCAAACTAGGTGCAATGCATTTATATGTACTTGTTACTGGTTCGACATTTCAGAAAGGAGGTCTGAGATTCAGACTAGGACAGATGCGTGCTTCAGAGAATAAGATAGAAAAGATAGGTATTTTCCTCCCAATGTCTATATATTATGTCGAAGATTTTACACACCTAGGTAAGTGAAGGTGACTTGGGCCACTATTTTTGGTTGGTTGGTTGGTTGGTTGGTTACTGAGTTAGTTGAGGCTTTGTTAACTGTTGTTTTGTTGGGATTTGATGATAGATACAGGATGTATGATCTCACATTGTCACATGATGCATTACTTGATTCAGCTTTTCCCAGAAGAACCTTCTCCATTTCAGTTCTTAATGAGCAAATCTTTTCATGCCTTTCTACGCAGCCGTTTGACGTTGAGCCATGTACAAGGTTTGTGCAGTTCTTTTCTTTTTGTCAACTAGTTTATATACCAATTACAACTTTATCTTAAAACTGAAAGCTAAAAAGAATATTTACCTTCTGTACAAGATTTGTACTGTATGAAAGGAGTAATAAAACTTATGCGAATTTGTTGGGTGAGATCGTTTCACAATAAGTATTTGTGAAATGATCGATATTGGAAATTTTCGATTCTTTTTTTTTTTTTCCCAATGTGGTTAAGGCGACTTAGCATCTCACAGTAAATTTTTGAGAGACAGATCTCGCTCAAAACTAACTACATAGTATAACCGGTGTATTCATACTATGTTGCCGTATAAAGAAGTGCTGCACCTCTCGATGCTTCCATTTCTTTTTCGAAAGACTATGGAGCATTCAGGCAACTCATCTAGGTCCCCAAACAATGGTTCATCTTCCTCTCTAATCGAATATGCCGCCACCTCAGCATCGCCACAACTGGGCCCCACAAGAGATGGTGTGTCAAATGACATGTCAGACACCCAACTGTACTCTACCCCCAAGCTCCCTAATATGAAAGAGTCTCCAACAAACTCGAGATGAGTTGAATCGCCAAAGGGGTTAACTTGAACAGGAGGTGATGATGGCTCAGCATTGTCAACTGAGTCATCAGGAGCATCGGTAGATGTAACCGTCGTAGCAGCGTCAGCGGCCGAGGGGGCCGGAGTGTCAGTGGCCTGGTGGTGGTGGTGCTTGGAGGTGGGCAAGGGGTGGTTGTGCTCGTAGGCATAGGTGATGATGAGGGTGGTCGGGTCCATACGATTCCTCTCGACTTGTTTTCTTGCGGGGCAACCCTTAAAACTACTGCATCGATAATATCCCCTGCAAAAACAATGGAATATTAGACCCAAATATTTTTAAAACAAAAATCCCCACATGACCATTTTACAGTTTTAAATTCTAATAATAAAAAATAAAAGGAGTTTATTATTGCACTCACGTAACCCCCAACCAATCATCAATTCATAACTTTTTGCAGTCTCAGAAACGCGCGTGTTAATTATGTGCCTCTTTGGACAGTGAACAATTGTCGGCATGGTACAAAGATTGATTAGATTTCCTTGTCCATTGGAGGAGTAACTTTACAAAGTCTCCTTAAGTTGTATTTTCAACATCACAATCACGACACTTTTTAATAGATTCTCCTCTTTTGTAAGCTCCAACTTTTCCAGCTTCCATAATCCAAAACTTATAGAAATAGGTATTTTAAATAGACAAATCTAATTCAGACTCAAATCATAATTAAATTTATTAGAATCACACCAGAATCAAATAGACCCGAAATATTATAGACCCGAACATAGCTTGAATCAAAATTAGCCTGATTCAAAGTTGTACAAGGGCAATACAAGGAAAGGAGAGGAATCGGACCTAAAGTATAAAATATTCATGAATTTAGTCTTAACTAATAAACCGTACCTCATTGGCTACATTCTATGTTGAAGTTATATTCAATTCAATCTCCAATCATATGAGATGGAATGAAAAATTCTTATGTCTAAAAGAGTATTAAGATAAAAATTAATTCAATAAAAAAAACTTTAGTCACCAACACAAGTTAGTTCGAGTTGTTTGGCATATGTTCCTCTTAAACAAGGTTTGAAATTTAAGTATTGTAAATGGAGAAATTATATGATAGGAGAGTTTTATTCCTTCATAAATTAATAATAGTTCGACTCTAGTGAAATAGAGAATTAAAATTTGAAAAAAATTACTCAGTTCATTATTAGTTCAAATTTAATCTCTAATAATAATATATTTTACACACAAGTTCATAGTTAAAGATGCTCTAGAAACATGGAAACTTTAGAAATCACCAACCATACAAATCCAAGCACACAAAGAAAAATAAAAAAAATTTAAAAAAACAATTATTACACACTAAAATTACCAAACATGAAAGCTAATCATAAAAATCACTCAGCTTTAGTTTTGTGTTTAGATATCACCCAAATGATTTGTGAAATGTCACATCAATTTCATCATATTTTTCACACTACTTAGCAAAACATGTAACACACTTTTTTGATCCCCTAAAACTAATTATAACAAAAAGTGAAAGTTTCTGGTATCCAAAGCCTAATTGTTATGCAAAACATATTAGATTTTATTGGAGTCGAGCTTAATTGATTTTTTTAATTTTAGGTTTTAAGCGCAAAGATCATAAGAAATTGAAGTTTCATTACAAAAATTGTAAATGCCTCACACGAATATGTTGAATATGCAAATCAAAGTCTGAGTGTCTTTTATAATCCGTTTGAAGATTTGGTGACTTTTACATAATTTAAATTTAAAGTTAGATTAAATTATTTGTAAATTGTTTACCCTAGAAATATATTCATCATTTGTTGCAGCATCTATCTTGAGAACAAACCAATATTAATACAGTATTTTATCAGCAAACGAATTAATTTATAATATTTTATGCTTAATTTATTTATTATTTAACGTAACCTTAAAGGTGAATTATATTATTATCCCTAAATAATTAACTACTATAGTTCAAGTTTTCACATCACAAAAAAAAAAAAAAAAAGAAGTTTGGCCTCTTGATTTTTCCTATGGCTAATGATTGACTAAAAATTGATATTGTTGAAGTAAAGGTCAGAAAAATGTATAATGGCCTATGGAACATATTACAAGAACAATGCATATAATGGTCAATAGAACATAAGATACAGAGTATTAATCTTAGCAAATCGATTTTTTTTCAAAAATCAACTTTATATTTAAAATAATATAATAATTATATAAAAATTATAATAATATATAATTTTTAAAATAAATATAGTATTATAGGAGGCTGAAAAACATCCATAAACTCAAGATCACAGATGCAAACAAATCCAATTTCAAGAAACTACTATCTCTAGGCAAAAATTAGTACATTTTAAAAAGAAGAATGGAAATTGAAAAAAAAAAAAATTATAGTATCAAGTTAGGGCATTGTGGTAAACACTTGATATATATATTCCAGCTTATGTTGATAATATATACTGTATTTTACATGCAAAAATTTTTAGTTTATTAAATGAATTAATATATTTGACTGTCAAATAATTAATAAAAAAAAAAAAACTGTCAATTCATTCTAGAAAAAGATTCCTCAAAAGAGATCAGAAGAAAACTGATCGATGATAAACACGGACATTTCTTTGCGACCTTCCGTATCAAACAAGTAATTATTTATTTATTTATTTTTCTCAAAATAATCCTTCTTAGAAGCCGGAGCGTGCAACCCACGCACAACAGTAAGGCGTACGCTAAGCCCCTTTATGTATGATTGGTGGCCTCCAATCCAACTACTACACAAAGCCGGCGCAGGATAGACCCCGGCCGCCTTCACACTAAAATGCGCCGGGGAGAGAGAGACAGAGAGATGATGATCCAGTGCAGCAACGAGTAGTAAAGGTAGCATGTGTAAACTCACCTGGGATAAGGAGAGCCCTTGATGGGTTTCTGGCCGTACTTTCTCCAAGCCCATGAATCAGACGGTGGAGATGTCTCACCTCTGCTCCTTGATCCTTCCATGATTTCCCCAATTTTCACTGATACCACCTCCTTCTTTATGCTCTTCCTGTTGTGTATATATAATATAACATATTAATACAGACCAGTTCATTTAATTGGCTGAATTGCACCTAATAAACTTCAACTCTCTCCTCAACCGTTATCAACAGCTTATAACTGCTGAAGAGAGAGAGGAAAGATGTATATAGGTCTACTGAGTTACTCTACCTTTTCTTAGCCAAAAGGTGGCTAGGGGTACTCGCAATGGCTGTTCTCGAGTCGTCGACTGAAAGAGGGGAGTCAGGAACATTCTCCGATGAGCTCTGAGGCTCGTCGTGATCAGAAGAGGTGGCCAGGGAGCTAGTCCGACGTTTATTATCCATAACCATGATTTTCGAGATCGGGTAACAAAATCAATATTGTAATCGGACCGATAATAAATATATAAAGGGTGATCCAAAAGTATATAGTTAGCAAAAATTTGACAAGGGCGCCGGAAGTGACGGGTTTAATTGGCGCCTTGAGAGAGAAAGTGAGGGAGGTGAGGGATTATGGAGAGGAGATGGTAGGAAGAAAGTGAAAGGGGAGGTTTAATATATATTTTTTCTTATTAAAAAGGGCAAGTGGGAATGTTTACATTATTGCCAATTGGGCATTTTTTTAATTGTTAGGGTCGTGCAAGCACATACGCAATCATATGATATTTGTATAGTCACCAACTAACTATATATGTCGTCATAATTATATGCAAACAGTTATTTTTAAACTTTTTTTTTTGCCAAATCAACAGCTAACTCGAAATTTATTTATAGCATTCTTTTATGTGAATTATAAGGTGCAAAAAAAATTAAATTTAAATATTTAGTAATAATTTTTAAAAAATTTATCGGTTAAACTAACTAATACCCGCACCGAAAATTTATATATGAACATTAAATATTTTTATCATAACTTTTTTAATTTAAAAGACTAATTCTGAATCTATTTTAAAGGGAGCAATATCAAATTACTTAAGTTATCATTGAGAGAATGAATAAGTTTAATAAAAATGTGTACTGATTTAGTCTTTTTTAAAAATATGGCTTAGCTAATGCGTGGTAGTGATTGTGGTAAAACTAAGCTACTTGCAAATAGTTCCTTTTTTTCAACTATATTATGAGGGCGTGAGATTTAGAGAAAGAATGATTCACGTAAATGTGGGAGTTTGACCTTGTATATTCCTCTATTCTCTATTACGCTATCTCAATCTAATTATGGAGACATAAGGATAAATTCTTTCTATACAATTAAAATTGTTGAGATATAAGTCTCTTAGTAAAACTTGCAATTTGGTAGGGACATAAAGAACTAGCCAATAATCTCCATCGACAACCTATTCTAGAACTTAGTGGTAATCAACGATAATATATTTATTACGATTATGCGTAACTGGATTGGCAGGCATGTACATAGCACTAACGTTGTCATAATACAATTGTGAACAAGTATTTGATTGTCATAGGAAATAATGGGCGCCGCTGGTACTTTATAGGGACCCCAAATGTCACAATGAATGATATCAAACAACTTTTTAACTTTATTTTCACTTAAAGAAAATTTATTTCTTGTTTGTTTTGCACGTAGACAAATCTCACACACATTATCCAATTTTTGTGTACTAAAGCAATCTAAAAATCTGGAAAACAAACTCATGACTCCGAAGGAAAGATGGCCCATTCGCTTATGCCACGGTTGCTCGGTGTTGACTCGCATTTGCTTGAAACTTCTTCCTTTCTTTTTTTCATAATAATAAACCCCATCTTCCTTTTCACCTGTACCAATCGGAGTCTTTCTAGTGTGGTCCTGTATAACACAAGAATTTTTGTCAAACATCACCGTGTAATATAAGTCTTTACACATACGAGGCTAATGAAACAAGATTGTAATTTAAAGAGGGAACAAGTAAAGTGTTATGTAAAGTAAGCTTCTTTGTCAAATCCACTGTCCCTTTTCTTGTGGCCATGATTGTCTCTCCATTAGGGAGATCGATTATCACCGGAGAAATTGGCTGCAAATTCCTCATCAAATTCTCTTTGCTCGTCATGTGGGTTGATGTCCCACTATCAATCAACCAGCGTGAGTTATCTCGTTAGGTTTTCTTCGGTCTTGGGCGTTTCAATTAGGGATAGGAGCTTCGAATTTGTTCGGTGGTGAACCCGGATGGTGGTCCGACGATTTCGAGCTTGGTCGGCTGGCGGCGATGGATTTAGGTAGTGTGGCGACGGCAGCGTGTGCTCCTTCTCTCGCCTCCTCCTCACCCCCTGTTGTAACACCCCCAATCACCTTTATTTAATGATCCCCTCATTAGAGAGTATTACGTAAGGTCACGAGTGGAAAATAACGATTGAAAGCGTTACCGCCCCTAATAATAAGACCATGCTAAAATAAAATAAAATAAAAACCTCGTGTCAATCAATTATGCTTTAGCGAGTCCCGAGTAACACTAAATATTATGTCCCAAGGAGTTAAACCAGATAACATAATTAAACCAACCCTAAGATAAAGTTATGTTACATTTATATATTATATAAGCACCATCTACGATAGGAAATGCGCAACATTTAATACATTCCAAAGTCAAACCTAAAACTAGATGAGAAGAAAATTACCGTGAGCGCCTAGACCCATGATAGATCAACGATAACATATCCGGCTATGTTTTGCTTCCGTCGGACTTCTTAGGCAATGAGTCTGTTCATATATGATTTTTCTAAAAACAAAACAATAAAATAATTTAAAAAATGAGTTGAAACTCAGCACGAACATTCCTACACAGTCAAATATCTTTGAAATATCTTAATTGAGTGCACTCATTTCAATTCATTTTAGTTGGAAATAAGAGGGGAGAGAATATGAGTCAAACATGCTGGCTAGTTATTATCCGTAGTGGAACCCTAATATATAATTGATACGATCTTTGAGTAAAGTGCACACCTCCCGAGTCAACCAAGAACCCGAGTTGAAGCCGCGCAGTGGAATTAAAGGGCGTAAGCCCCGATAATTGATAATTGATAAATGATGAGGCCTCTTTATTAGGTGACAAAACTTGATTTGAAAATGATTCATTGTTAATTATATATATTACAAGAAATATTGAAATTTGCTAAAATATGTGAATTTTCGAAAAGTACAGGCAATAAACGTACTTGGATTAAAGATCTCTTTTCCTCTTTTTAGGATTTTAAGTTAGCGGCTAGTCGGCGAAAGTGGCCTCGATGCTATTTCAATAGATTTTCGTTTAGCAACGTTCACTTGAGTTTCAATAATTAAATTCGTATAAGTGTTTGTAATTTATTTCGTTTTCTTTATTTAATACATAATCGGTTGAACTAAGATTTTTATTACTCAATTCTATTGCGTTAATTTCATTTAAAATTTTGTCTATATCATATATTTGTTAAAGAAGTTGATTAGACTAACCGATGATATTTACATGATGTAATTTGTTAGTTGACTCGGATTGAAAGGTGTATATATGTGTGTGTGTGTGCGCGCGCACGCGCGTGCGCGCTTGAACATTTATCCTAATTATTGTAATCCGTTTAACAAACATAAAATATGCTCTAATGGTTAGTATCATTGTTACTATCATTGTTATTGTTGTTGTTATTGTTGTTGTTGTTGTTGTTGTTGTTGTTGTTATTGTTGTTGTTGTTGTTGTTGTTGTTGTTGTTGTTGTTGTTATTATTGTTGTTGTTATTATTATTATTATTATTATTATTATTATTATTATTATTATTATTATTATTATTATTATTATTATTATCCTTAGCTACAACTAATTCGATTAGTTTACCAAGCCTAACGTTATTTTCAATCTTTATCACTAGCTCATTCCTCACTTCGTTACATTCAAACTCCATATAATTAAATAATTAAACTAACCCATCAAATGTCTTTCCACTGGAAGATTTCATAATTTACTTAATTTGCTCAAAATCCATATATCCCACAAATATGACGTTAAGGTTATATACATCATTTCCTCAACAAAATTTACATCCACATACACAATTAGGTACACTAATTCTCAAACTTTTCCATGCCTCTACAATTACTTATTATCTAATTTCAATCTTTATACATTTTCCCTTTATTTTGCTCAAATCTATCCAATTCCAAAATACAACGAAAACCATCAAATTACTCAAGATTTACACCAATACATTCCCAATTTAATTCACAAAAATCACAATATCACAAGAGAAATTACATTCATTCATCTTCATACACAATCATTCCCCCAAAATACCAAATCAAAATCATTCACACTAATTCAAAATTTTTCCAATTTAATCTTTAAATTCATATCATAATCATCCCTCTAAACCATATAATTCAATTAACAACTACAATTACTAAGTAAATAATGAAGTGTGATAATCTATGTTTTAGGGTTTTACCTTCAAAATTTAAGGGATAGAAACCAAGGAGGAGAAGGAAGGGTGGTGGTGCGCGACTGCTACTTCGGCGACTATCAGGCGGGGACCGGCGACGAGCTTCGGCGGCCGGGGCTGCCGTGGCTGGCCAATAGATGGACCGCGGCAAAGAGCAGGGCAAGCACACCGCGGGAGAGAGAGAGAGAGAGAGACCGGAGCCGGTGGCCGGAGCAAGTGAGCGGCAGTAGGGAGGATGAAAGTGGAGGCAGGGGAGGGGAGTAGGGGACGCGAGAGAGAGAGAGAGAGCACAGGAGGAAAACTTGAGGAAAAAAATTGAAACTACTTACCTTAAACCAAATTTTAAAGTTGATATTTTTATTTTCATTATATATTTATTTTTTTGTTTGGATAATTCCAGAAGTTGGATTTTTCTCATCAATAATCAGCTTTGTTTTATTTTTTTATTTTTTATTTTTTACTTAGGCCATTATTTCATTTTAAAAAAATACACACTAATAACATAACAACTATCTTTCCCAACTAATAAATTACTCCTTTTATTTGATTTAAATTATCATTCCTTTTTAATTTAAAATTACTTAATTTATTTTAATAATGTTGTTTATAAGTTGTACGAACTACTTTAAAATAATGGTTCGCTTGAAATATAGTATTAATGACTTATAATCATATACTTTCACATTTATACTCATTATATATTTTTATACAAATTTCTAAATTTTCTTTTTGAACATATGTATAAATTTACAATCATTAATATGAAATTTTATTGGAGGCCACTTCGTCACCTTAGCTGCATAACACACACATAAAAAATAATTTAAATATCGAATTGAAGTGCGCGCACTCAACTATATAAATTTTATAATTAGTAAAATAAATAATGTGGTTTAGGGTCGGATTGTTACACCTACCGTAACTACCGCGACCTCCTCCATTAATACAGGAACCACTTTTTACTACGGTTCGAAACACCTTTGACTAAGGTTATCCGACGTCCCGTATGTGGCCATCATTGTATGTGGGTATCTTTTACAATGGTTCAAAATTGTAGTAAAGGAAAATCTATTATTATAGTTCAATTGTAGAACCGTAGTAATAGATAACCTCGTTATCTGCGGTTCCGGAGAAAGAATCGTAGTAATAGGTAAACCGTAGTTATAGGTACAATTATTTTTAAAAAATTAAATTATTCAGGCATAGAAAAGTTTCAAACTCCAAGCTCAAATTGTTCAAATTATACAACTTTAAAGAGTCCAATAGCAAACATAATAACCAAGCAAATGAACAGAAAATTACTCAAATAACGAAACACTCCCAAATTCAAACACTAAAATAGATTTGAACACTAGAAAAACAAATGAAGGAAAACAAGCTAGATCCAAAAAACTAAAAGCCGATGAGAATAATGAAAGTTTAGCCACGAATTCGATGTCGATGCCGGTGATGATAACAAGCCGAGTCTAAAAATCCATTTTGCATATAAATTGCATCAAAATCCAAAATGTTATTCAATCAAAGAATTCAATCGCCTCAAAAAAAAAACACTCACACTATCAATCGTTTAAACAACAAAAATCAACACTTATTGGAAATATTTCGCATTGACGCTTGACAAAAATCGTTTAAACGTCAAAATTCATATTCACGATAACAAGCCGCCGCTGCTACTCGCCCACCGAGCCGCTTCTATTGTGCATCTCGGCGAGGACGACAGCGAGGAGTCAAGACAATTGTCTCCCCTTCCACCAGCGACGGTGCCCACTCTCGAGTCCTTTTCTAGCTGCAAAGTGCCCAATCACGAGCCCCTGGCCGAGCCCCTACCATTATGGAAGGTCAAGCCCCTCTCGCGCCGAGGAGATCTTTCGGTGGCCGTTAGAAGAGAGAGAGAAAGAGAGGGGGTGAGATTTTCCGATGGGAGACCAAAGAGAGGAGGGGGCCGTTCGATGGGAGACCAGAGAAAGGGGGAGATTTTAGTGGCCGACATTCAATAGGAGAGAGAGGGCGAGGGAGAAAGACACAAAGAAGGGATGTATGTTATAGGGTTTCCTAAAATGAAAGGACTTGAACCTAAAAATATGGTTTTTTAAAGACATTTAACGACGATTCAATGAAAGAACCGTCGTTAAATGTGATCTTTTCACTTTTACCAACGGTTCTTTTGGTGAACCGTCATTATATATATATATATATATTACATTTGATGATGGTTCAATGGAAGAATCGTCTTAAAAATTTGACTAGTTCACCAATGACGACGGTTCTTTCAATGAACCGTCCTCATAGGTGTTATAAATGGCCGATTATTTATAAAAAATGTCACCGCCTCATTTTTTATAATGGTTTTTCCTTTTAATCGTCAGTAAATCGACCGTAATTAAAAGTTAAATCTATAGTAGTGCTCGTCCACTGCGGCTTCTTCTTCCACCTCCGCCTCGGCAGCGCGTTCCTCAATTTGCTAGATATCCGACGATTTTGAAGCAATTGGACCCTTCATGTCCGAATTTTCCGTAGTGGGTACATGAGCCTTTCTCACCCGTCCTTCCAATTTGGCTTACTGCCGATCAAAAGTTGATGGAAAAGGTAACGGTTTCGTGTTTCACTTCATGCTCCATCACGAATTTCTTATGATGCTCTTCTTTTTGGACAATGTTGAAGATCTTTTTAAGAGATGGAAGGGGATCCATGGTCGATATATGTCCTCGTATGGTCAAATATTTCTCACACTACTATAGATATGACTTTTTATTATGATTGATTTACGATGGTTAAAAGCAAAAACCGTTATGAAAAATAAGGCGGTGACATTTTTGTAAATAAGTAGTCCTTTATTATACCTATTACTACGGTTCTTTCATTGAACCGTAGTAATAGGTCGAATCATCAACTTTTTACTACGGTTCATTGGAAGAACCATAGTAATAGGTATTCTTATTACTACGGTTCTTTAATTAAATCGTAATAAAAATTCAAATAAACTTTTTACTATGATTTAATTAAATAACCATAGTAATAGATAATATCTATTATTACGGTTCTCTTTTTAAACCGTAGTAAAAAGCCAAGCATATTTTTAAGGTCAAGTCTTTTTCATTTCCAAAAACCCTACCAACACATAAAATTACCCCTTCTCTCTCTCCTTCTTTTCGAACGACCGCTTGAAAGATCTCCTCGGTGAGGAGGGGGCTTGGCTCTCCATGAGGGTAGGGGCTCCGGTAAAGATCTCTCTCTCCCTTTCTCCTCACTCCACTTGGGGGCAATTATTGAAGCTCCGGTGCTCGAGATCCTTCCCGTTCTTCGGTGTATTCGATGCTATGTGTCATAATAATGTCATCAACATAAACCAAAAGGAGTAGAAAATATGAGTCGATGCATAGAACAAACATGGGAGGATCGAGTATTACTACATAATCATGAGATGGTAGAAAGCTATTGAAGCAATAAAACCAAGCCTCGAGAGTTTATAGACATGCCTAAGAAAATGCGAGTGAACAAACCCGGGAGTTTGTCTCGTGTAAACTTTCTTAGTTATTTCCATGAAGAAGTGCATTCTAGACATCTAATGGTCGGATAGACTAACCAAAAGAAACAACTAAAGACAAAGGCCAACAAGTAATAAGTTTGACAACATGACTCGAATGTCTATTGGTATAGTCAATCTCGACTTATTGAGAAAAGCCTTGGGCTACTAATCGAACTTTGTATCTCTCTACTCTGCCATTAAAGCAGTATTTTATTTCATAATCTCATTTACTACCAGCTCATAGGTGTCATTGTCAAGAAGAGAAGAATGATCCTTCTTCATAGCCGTAGACACCTACAAAGTGTAGTCTCTTATCTCTTTATTTTTATATTTTGTGTTGTTGGCCCGATGATGAGAATCCCTAGTCCTGTTTGTGGATTTGGATCTCGAATCGTGATCGATTGGTGTAACATAAGCCAAGTAAACCACAAAGAACCCCTAACACCAAATAAATAGCCTTTTTCTTTGGGTCGGTCCACAAATCCTCTTTTCTTCCTGGACTGTCCAAGAACCGGGCCGAGCCTTTAGAGATTGTGGAGTCCGATGTTGTGTACCAAGAAATTCTAATTCCGAATCATCGTATTCTAATTTCATCCAGAGTACAAGGAGTCGAAGACTCGAAGACGACGTTAAATTGTTGCATTTCATGATCGGGAGTATCAAAGTGTTGCGTTTTAAGCTTCATAAGACAGCCTACACGAGGCTAGAAGTTTTCACCCTCGTAACGACATCATGGCCGACGCTCGCCTTCTAGAAGCATGGTGGAACACTGCGTTTTGGCTCGGAGAATCCTTGGAGACACAACTAGGGCACGAAACCCTAGGAGCGTCCGATTGGCCAGCACCCGCCTTCCCCTTTTATCCTGGTTCTATCCCTTTCCGATCCTGGTTCTATCTCTTAGGATTTGGCCTCGGTTTTATTTCATCTGTTTGGATGGTTGGATGAAGGCAAATCCTAGGTCATTTTTGACCTACTTTCTCTCCTATACATAGAGACGTATGACTCTTATTCCCATATGACTTCCTGCCTTAACATGACGCTACCGAAAGTCAACCGTAACACTCTTATCTAAACATTACTCGCTGAAATTTTCATAAAGCCACTCATGTTTTTACTAAGCTACCATTGAATCCATGCAAAGAGCTAAAGAATATTCAGTTATTCCGATCTCTCGAGCACTCATTCAACCGATAATTACCGCACCTTATACACCATTCACAAAACTAGCCCTTTTCTTTGGATTGTCACCATTCCATCAAGAGATCTAGTGTGGAGATCCGGATCAGCAAGGTGGGACAACCCGAGGGCCATAATTCATCCTTCGAACGGTTATATTTATTTATGTTTTTATTGCTTTCGTATTGTGGTGATGGGCGGAATGGAAGGGTTTTCCATACATTTCGTACCCTCGCCCCGAATCCAATTCTCGCTTAAAGACCGATGAAGTCATTTTAGCCTCTTTTAGTTTTAGTTTTCCCATACTAAGATTGAAAGATCAAATTTTATTTTATTTAGTTTTTCTTTCCTAAAAAGTGATTGACTGACTCCCTTATTTTATGTTTTATTCTATTCGATTGCGTATTTCGGTGTTTTCTCGGTTGTAGGAATAGTAACCGTTAGGTTTTGGATCTGCCCACTAGGTAGAGATCGAGGTGCCGACTACTCCTAGATGCAGGCCACTGCCTTCATCGTGGGGTCGACCAATGAGGCTTCGGTCCGGATTAGTGTTTTTACACCAATCCGGCTCTAAAGCCTCACGGTAGGATCAAAACCCTAATTTTTCTTATCACTTAATTAGAAAATAAGATCCTGAGAATTCTAAAAATAAATTCTAAAATAAAAGAATTAATAAAATTGCCATTCAAACTTTGACTAATTAATAAAATTCGGAAAATCTTAATAAAAGGTTCATCCCCACTTTTCAAAATGTATCTTCAAAAACCTAAATCATTCTTTCTTCTTTCTAAAATTAAAACCCTAACGCCAAAGGGGAAAATCTTGGGGAAGCTTGGTCTCCGGGCTGCCGCCCAAGGCCGTGGTTCCTACAGTAGCGACTCCACCGGGGACTAAACTTTTTATTAAGAGGGCGAAACTTGAAAATTTGAGTATTGTGTTTGTACTTGCATTAGACATCCCACATTGAGCAACCTATGAACTAGTTTAAATATTGTTTTGGACCCATGGAATAGACGAGGAGTGCTGATTAGACCCTTGCATGGGTGAAAATAAAATACTTTAATAAACTTCCTAGAGTCGGTCCATTATGTCCATTTAGCCAAAAAGTCAAAATGCCTTTTTCTATTAGGGTTGGTCCATTGTTTGTGCTTTCCATGTCATACCAAAATTTTCCTTTTAGTAGCACAAGTAGTTGTTTGTGAAAGGGTCTTATTGGAAGTCCCATTTTCTTGTCTAGTCCTTTTATTTGTTTTTGCATTTTCACACTTCATTTGCATTAGCCAAATAAAATCATTTGATATAAGGTGAGTCCATTTGCATTAGCCAAATAAAATCATCTCATATAAGGTGAGTCTATTTGCCTTAACCAAATAAAATAATCTCATATTAGGTGACTCCATTTGCATTAGCCAAACAAAATCATCTCATATTAGGTGAGTACATTAGCATTAGCCAAATAAAATCATCTAATATTAGATAAGTCCATTTACATTAGCCAAATAAAATCATCTCATATTAGGTGAGTTCATTTGCATTAACCAAATAAAATCATTTCATATTAAGATAGATGAGTTTGTCCTTTTATTTTGCATTTAGTCCAAAGTTAATCTCAAATAAGGAAATACATTATCATATAGGAAGCATCTTTTCTCTAAGGATCATGCAATCAAGTCATTCATCTTATCATCATTACATCCTTTATGTGCATCCAAATAAAAAGCATCCTTCGTCTCTTCAGGTCTTACGCTCGAGTCCCTTCCTCCTAAAAGTGATCTTCTCTCACATGATCCTAAAGCTCATCCTTTGCGCTGCAGAATAGGGAAGTCTACGGCAACCGAGTATCGTCGGAATCCGAGCTCTAAAAGATTAGAACGCCTTACCAAGGAGTCAGGTACATCGTTATTTCTTTCTACTCC
This sequence comes from Talinum fruticosum, assembly GCA_021018815.1. Classification (NCBI taxonomy): domain Eukaryota; kingdom Viridiplantae; phylum Streptophyta; class Magnoliopsida; order Caryophyllales; family Talinaceae; genus Talinum; species Talinum fruticosum. Next base: position 1,411,267 of record JAITYX010000109.1, read on the forward strand.
GCGGTCTACATCGGTGCGACAAACTTCGGTGCATACTACACTATCATAATCCACCGCTTGTTCTAAGACAAGTACCTAAAAAGAGTTCCCTTCCAATGGATCCCAATCCCGAGCAATACCTTAACCTCGGTCAACTTAATGAGAATATAGCTAAGGTGGAAACCAAGGTTGAATGATTAAGAGGAACAGATATCGTCTATATCAAGAGATCTTGAGGAAATCATAAAGGCTATTGAGGTTAGTAAGAGAGAGGAGGAAGCTGAACGTTTGAGAAGGGAAGAGGCCGAAAAACAAGATGAAAAGTAAATATTGAAGAAAAAGAATTTTAGCATACCTCAACGATCTTCCATAAGCCATTCAAAGGATGATAGTTGGTGGAATCCGATTCTGGTTTTGTGTGCCCTACATCGGCACGGAGGCCCCCAATGAGGCAAGTGTATGCAGGAGCACCCCAATTGAGCTCCTTTATTCTATCAAGGTCCACTAAGTTTACGAAATAGTGAACATGAATTTTAGTAGCCTGGTCGGAAGAGAGGATCGTACTCAAGAGAAGAGCAAGCACGATTCTAACTTGTTGTTGCGGAGAATGTTGAGGCCAGAAAACATCATCCTCAAAAAGCACGGTATATTTCAAATAGTTGCTATGTGAAAATCTATCTACTACGAGACCGAAAAGGTAATGAAGGTAGTCACGATTCTTATACAAATTCCGGTCATAGGCTAAAGGTTCTCCCGAAAAGCCCAAACCGGACAAAACAGAAAAATTAAAGGAAATTGTTGTCATCTCACCAAAGGAGAGGTGGAACGTGTTCGTTGTGTCCCTGAAGCGTTCATTGATAACTCTAATGGGATCCTTCTCCCTCCTATCAATAAGGTGACGTAAAGCGATGTAGAGAGGTACGAACCCAACATTTTACAAGACATTTTCAAAAGGAAAATGCATCCTCTCGCACGTCTCCATAAATTTCAAGATGACTCTCCGAGCAAATGAAGAGGTTTAAGTCAATTAGCTTACCGAAGAGGAAATAGCAAGTGAAGAAATGTGGTTGTCGGCTTTAACCGGAAGATCGCTTGGGTTCCATTTGTTTTGAGGCCGCCATTCACGCTCAAGGAAAGAGTCTTGAGTAAGGTTCTTGGCTCTAGTTCTTCTTGTAGGATGGGCTCTTCTTCTAGGAATTTTGAAGACAAAGAGTTCTTGAGAACCAACTAGTTTCAAGAGGGAACAAAGTAAGGAAATGCAAAAGGAGAGCATGAATAAGATGAAGAGTTGGTGTGCAAAATGAAACACACCATGCACCTCCTTTTATAGGCAAATTCGGTCAATACATCCAAGCACATAAAACAAGAGTCAAGCGGTAGTGGGGAACCAAGGGAATTCGGCCAGGCATGCCGGGGTCACGCTCGCCAAAGGCTGGCCGGCGCCGGCCATGAGGCGCCGTGAAGTCCAATTGGCCACAACTTTTGCAGCCTAGCCTACCTCCCTAATCCGTGCAGCCTTGTCCACATGGAACATGTGAATGCAAGTGGGAACTTCTAGGCCCGCTTATCGGCTTTTCTGTAACAGCTTTATCGATCTATTTTCGACCAAATTACTCGGGTAATTTACTCGAATTTTTGGCAATTCAATTATGCACTAACAAGTGTGCTAGCACAACAGATTATTTAGCCAAGCTTCGGATCAAAAACCGATCAAAGTTTCAGCACTGGAATATCCCATGCTTCGAGCTCGATTAAGCTAAGCTTAGGATCCTTTTACCGAACTTCGAACGCATGCATCGCTATCAAGTTCAGGTCCCACTTTGGAGTTTATGTTTGACTACAACCAATTCCGGGCATCACACGATATCTTATAAAATCGAGGCAAGTACCCTTTAGTGTCTACTTTGACCCTTCGTCTTTTTTTAGACTTGGTCAAAGTGGGGTCGACTGTAGACACCTAAAAAGTGTCGTCCCTTATCTCTTTATTTTTATACTTTGTTTTGTTGGCCCGTGTAGGAACCACAGCCGGTCGGGGTCCGCCGAGCTTTCCCACTTGTGTCGGGTCTCTTTTTCAAAGATTGATTTTGAAGATGATTTTAGAAAGTCGATTATAGAATGTGGGGCGAACGTTTTTATTAAGATTTCTGAATTTTATTAAATCGATTGAGCGAAGTTTGAATGGCGATTTAATTAATTATTGTATTTTGGCAATTATTTTCGAAGTCCCGGGATATTATTTCTTAACCGAACGATAAATAAAATTAGGTTTTGAATTTGTTGTAAGGTTTAGGGTCAAATCGGTGTGAAAACACAAATATGAACCAAAGCCCCACCTATCGACCACTCGGTACAGGCGGCGACCTGCACCAAATGTTGGTCGGCACCGGCCGGAGGCCGAGGATGAGGTGATCAGCCTTGGCCTCTACCCTAGTTAGAAGATCCAGAACCTGTTTTTCACTATTCAGCTTAAAAAATAGTCGAGAAGCGTGAATGATTAGAAATAAAGCAAAAGAGGAGTCGCCAAGTAAGTTTTTAGGAAAGACAAACTAACAAAATAAAAATAAAAATTTACTCTTCCAATCTTAGTATGGGGAAACTAAGATTGAAAGAGGCTAAAAATTACTCCATTACTCTTCCAATCTTAGTAAGGGATGAGCCATTGGGAAAATGAGAGCTAAGGTTCTCTATTTATAGGGATATGTTAGGTCAATGAATGACCTATGGTTAACTCAACCGACCGTCCAAAGCTAGCGAAAAAAATCGGGCCAAGATCAAAGTGATAAGATCGGATAAAATAAAGGATAAAACCAGATAGAACCAGGTAAATAAGGGGAGGCAGGCGCTAGCCAATCGGTGTTTCCTAGGGTTTTGTGCCCTAGCGTGCTACCTCGGGAGTCTTTAAGTTGGAACACAGCATTTTGAGGTAAAACACAAGTGTAGAAGGCGCCAACCATAGGTGGTCTTCTAGGGTTTTGTGCCCTTTCCATGATGTCTCGGGATTCCTCGGTGAAAACACAAGTGTTTTGAGTAAAATTACCGGTAAAGGGCACCATCCATGTTGGGATTTCAAGGAGATTATAGGCTCCCGGTCTCGGGTGGACTGTCTTAGAGCTTAAACGCAACACTTTGATTCTCCGATCATGAAATGCAACGTCTAACATTGTCTTGAGGTCTTCAACTCCTTGTCCGGTTATACTAAAGTAAAATATAGTATTCTTAACTTGGAATTTCTCGGCATACAACATTGAACTCTGTTGTCTTTGAAGGCTTGGCCTGGTTTTGGATCGTCCGAAATAAAAGGGATTTTTGGATCAACCCAAGGGAGAAGGTCGTTTATGTGGTGTTAAGGTTCTTTGTGGTTTATCGGCTTCCGTCACACCAATCAAACACAGTCCAAGATCCAAATCCTCAAACAGGACTCGATATTATCATCATCGGGCCAACAAATAAAAACAAAGAAAAGGGCGACACTTTTTAAGTGTCTACAGTCCAATGATGATAATCCCGAGTCCTGTTTATAGATTTGAATCTCGAGTTGTGATCGATTGGTACAAAATAAGCCGATGAACCGCAAAGAACCCCCATCACCAAATAAATATCCTTTTTTCCTTGGGTCGGACCACAAATCCTCTTTTCTTTCGAGCCGTCCAAGAATCGGGCCGAGCCTTTAGAGATTGTGGAGTCCGATGTTGTGTACCGGAAATTCCGAGTCCATAGTACTGCATTCTACTTTAATCCGAGTACAAGGCGTTGAAGACCTGAAAACAGTGTTAAAGCGTTGCATTTCATGATCGGGAGTATCAAAGTGCTGCATTTTAAGCTTCACAAGATAGCCTACACGAGGCTAGAAGCTTTCACCCTCGTAACGACGTTGTGGCCGGCGCCCGCCTTCTAAAGCATGGTGGAACGCTGCATTTTGGCTCGAAGAGTCCTTGGAGACACAACTAGGGCACGAAACCCTATGAGCATCCGGTTGGCCGGTGCCCGCCTTCCCCTTTTATCCGATTATATCCGGTTTTATTCCTTTCCGATCCGATTCTATCTCTTAGGATTTGGCCCAGCTTTTATTTCAATTGTTTGGACGAGCTGGATGGAGGCAAACCTTAGGTCATTTGTGACCTAGGTCCTCTCCTATAAATAGAGACGTATGGCTTTCATTCCCATATGACTTCCTGCCTTAACATTACGCTGCTGAAAGCCAACCAGAGCACTCTCACCTAAACGTTACTCTGCTGAAATTTCCATAAAGACACTCATTCTTTTATTAAGCTACCGTTGAATCTGTGCAAAGAGCTAAAGAATATTCAGTTATTATGATCTCTGGGCACTTATTCAATTGATCATTACTACACCCTATACACCATTCACAAAACTAGCCCTTTTCTTTGGATTGTCACCGTTGCATCAAGAGATCCAAGTGTGGAGATCCGGACCAGCAAGGTGGGACAACATGAGGGCCATAATTAAGCCTTCGAACGGTTATATTTATTTCTGTTTTTATTACTTTCCGTATTGTGGTTTAAGAGATGTAATAGCTTTAAATTCCTTCCCGACCGATGTAGTTTTTCTATTTCTCACTTTTCTTTATCGCTTTCTTTACTTTCGCTTTTATCACTTTTCTTTATTATTTTCCTTATTATGTTTTGGTTGCTTTAATTTTGTATAGCATGCCTATGTATGCTTGTTTTCTCACATCATTTGAAAACACTACTCGAATTAGTAATGGCCGTCTTTGGACGGCCGGAGCGAAGGGTTTTCCCTACGTTTCGTACCCTCGCCCCGAATTCGATTCTCGGTTCAAAGACCAATGGAGTCATTTTAGCCTATTTTAGTTTTAGTTTTCCCATACTAAGATTGAAAGAGCAAATTTTATTTTTGTTAGTTTTTCTTTCCTAAAACCGACTAGCGACTCCCTTATTTTATGTTTTATTCTATTTAATTGAGCATCTCGATGTTTCTTGTTGTAGGAATAGTAACGTTAGGTTTTAAATCTGCCCATTGGGCAGAGACCGAGGCTGGTTCCACCAGCCACAGCCTCCGGCCCGCGCCGGCCACCCCTAGGTGCAGGCCACTACCTTCGCCGTGGGGTCAGCCAAGTAGGCTTTGGTCCGGATTGGTTTTTACACCAATCCGGCCCTAAAGCCTCACTACAGGACCAAAACCCTAATTTTTCTTATTCCTTAATTAGAAAATAAGATCACGAGAATTCTGAAAATAAATTCTAAAATAAAAGAAATAATAAAAGCGCCATTCAAACTTTAATCGATTAATAAAATTCGAAAAATCTTAATAAAAGGTTCATCCCCCACTTTTCAAAATGCATCTTCAAAACCCTAAATCATTCTTTCCTCTTTCTAAAATCAAAACCCTAACGCCAAAGGTGCAAATCATGGGGAAGCTCGGTCTCCGGGCCGTCGCCCAAGGTCGTGGTTCCTACAATAGCATCAATGTATTTAGGATTTTTGGAAGCCACAACAAAGAAAGGTCTAATCTCAGTATATTTTTGGCTTTGACAGATTACTTGATTTTGCTCTAGTTTTCAAAGGATACCGATTAACAGGAACTAGGAGATTAGTGCTAGGAGGAGTAGACTATAAAAGAGGGCAAATTGGGCCGAGGAGTAAGCAAGCTAGAAGAAGAGCCCATAATAGGAGAGAATCGGATCTCCAAGGGTGTGGCATGCTCATGCAATGATCCGGAAGAGGACTCGGTACGAAAATAAGGCCCATCCGAGAGAAAACGGTGACGAGGAGCGATCCATGACAACGAGAGGCCCGGTTTCAAAACGGGAAGCTCGTAACGAGATGTGGGTTAGTGCAAAAGAAAGGATGAGGCCACAAAGTTGGGAAAATTAGCACGACCAAAAGGACTAAGAAAAAAATAACAAAAGGCACTCGTTTGAATAAGACTTTAAAGGGAAAGTCATTATGTAACACGCACAACCGTAGGGAGCCTATCTATGGTGAAGATAGCAGTATGAGCTACATCTAGCAACAAATAGTTAGGCATTGAAGCATCAAAAAGAAAAGTATGAATCATTTCTAAAAGATGATGATGCTTCCTTTCTGCAACCCCATTTTTCTTTTGAGTATTAGGTCAAGATTTTCGAAAATGTATTCTTATTTGATGAAAAAGGTCCAATATGATAATGTTATCGAACGCTCTACCCCAATCACTTTGAAATATTTTAATTTTGCTTTTAAATAGGTTCTCTACCAAGACTTGAAATTTAGTAAATAAATCATGGACCTCATTTTATGTTTTTTAGGTAAAAGGCGGATAAAGCCATAATAATTATAAATAAAAATAATATAATATTTATAACCATGACAAGATAAGGCGTAAAACCGCCAAATGTTTGAATGAATCAACTATAAAGGAGGATCAGTTCTATCTTTAACATAATAAAAAGGAAGTATATGAGTTTTAGCTAAACAACAAGTCATACAAGTACACGAGAAAACTATTTTAAACCGCAACCAAACTATGTTTCTTCAAAACATCTAAAACTCTTAACTCCACAATGACGATACCAAAGATTTCCGGACTCATTCAAGGCTACGTAGGCGTGGAAGAGAAGTGCGCAGTGCGTAAACAGGACCGGGACTAGTAGCTAGCAAAAGGACTTCACATGTGGTGTTCTCCTTCACACGAATGAAAGAAGACTAAAAAACCATATTCTATCATAACATTATTTTCTAATAGAATCTAAGTTATGTTGAGCGGTTGGAACGGGAAGAACATTCTTAGGATTGAGTTGACATTTTGTAATGGGGATTAAGGTATCATCACCAATCCGAACCCGGTAATGTCATAGTAAAAAGATTTAGAAAGTAACTTACCATCGTCTAGTGTCATGTGGGATGTCTCCACTGAATCGGGGTACTAAAAATGTTCATCAATTGAGAGATGATTGAAACTAGCATATATTGAAAACACCGGCTGGGGACGTAGGGTATAAAGATCGCCAATTTGCGGCAGAATGCCCAGGATCATGAAAAATCGACAATAACATTTAGGTGAGGTCCTAAGATCCCTACGAGACTTATTAGTTCCTATATAAGGATAATTTGTAATGGAAATAGGACTGCTAAAAGTTCCAAACAATGAATCGAATGAATCACATAATATGATATCTACAAGCATGCTTCTAGAGGTTTTTTGTTCTTGATTCTCGCTGTCAAACAACCTTGTCGTTGAGATTGTTGTGTCCATGCCCACCTTTATTGTTTATGTTATTACAATTCCCTCTATTACTATCACCAGCTTCGGATGTAGAAGAAGTGCTCGTTTGCACCGCATTGTACCCTATAGTGGTGATTAAATCTTGATGAACAATAGGATTGTGATCTCGTTTGTAATTTAACCGTTGTTCATAAAAGACTAATTGAGAACGTAAATCATCAAATGAGATAGTTCTTGCAAGTATATAAAAGGTAGAAACAATTGAAACATAGTCATCATGTAACCTAACAGTTGTTAATTGAATGAGTTATAGTTCGATAAAGGAGATTGAATAAAAACTAAAGCATCAACAATAATTTTAACTGAATGCAAATCGCCATTCATAGATTGACGCTCACCCATGCTAATATTAGACAACATGTATTAAAACAAGACTCAAGATGATGTGATACTTGAATAGCATTGGTCAAGCTGCGTACCTCGCCGAGGGTGTCCTTAGGAATCGTAGTAAACAACCAGGCAACTTATCAACTCTAAGCCAAAACATATGCTTGGGATTTGGCTGAGACGATCCATTTGAGAGGGAGACGAAGGGGGCCTGTTGTGGAAGAGAACCATCTAGGATATTGTCTAGCTGGAGCATGATGGAAAAAAAAGGTGAATTGGGTATGTTAGGAGGGGAAGTCATCAATGGAGGCAAAGGTGGTAGTCACATATGTCATAACATTCACTACCCAAATCGTGGGTGGCAAAGAGAGATACCACCAAGCGAATCAGCACCAGGATCCATGATCGATACCCTTCGTGGATCGATCGAAAAGGACACTAATCCAAATAACGAATCGACAAGGACACTAAAGGGGGATTCTGAGTAAGCCATCACCAATAGTTGAGTAACAATACTAGGCGAGAGATCCACGAGCAAAGAAATTAGGAAAAGACGACAAGAGAAACATCCAAGAAAAAGAATGATAGAGGCTGCAACAAGGAAGCTTAGAGCCGGAGGAGAAGGGAAGGTAGAGTGTTGCGGAATAGTGGTAAAAGTGGGGAACGGGAGCGTCACCGAGAGATTAAGACACCATGAGTACCAATGCAGGAAAAAAAGGTCGAAGCAAGAGGAGTAGTGATTGACTTAGTATTACAGGGTGTTCCGGAGTTGAGGAAGAGGCCTTGGAAGTTAATGAAATGAAGTACGATAAGTTTAACGTCGAGGCTTTTGGCATCGGCTTTGATTCCGAAGTCGATCCAACGCCAAATAGGTTTAGCGTCCCTATTTGTTTATATTAGTGTCGGATATTTTCCAACACTAATTACGAGTTCTACTTGCAGATGCGCTGGGAAGGAGAGGGATGACTTTGCTTGGGAAGCACGCTAGAAACCTTGGGTGGAAGAGAGAGGATCAAGTAAAGAGCAGAGAAAGAATATAAGTCTCTTTCTATCTCCGATACCATGTGAGATTTAATGAGAAAATGACTCAGTTACTTGACACCTCAATCCAATTGGACCATTACCTTGTATATATAATATTACATGAAAAATAAATTTACATTTATATCGTTATATATCCTCTATTATGTAAAACTCAAGTTAAATGTTAAAGAAGCAAAGTACAAAACACCAATTACTTGATAACTCGATCACCGCTAACTAAATGAATAAAACGATACCGCTAAATCACATGAAAACAACTCATAAATAACTAATAAGAATAAAAGTATGCCACTAATTTCCAGTAAATTTCAGATTACCGGTTGAGCTGGGACAATTCCTAAGCCAATTGTTTTATTTTATGTTGTTGGATTTTTTTATTTAATTTTGATTTGAAGGGAAGGTTGTTGCTCCTATCGTGGGAGGCCATCAAATAATAATCCATCAGTGATTAATTAGATTGGTAATTAAATAATTATGAACTTTGATAATAATTATGCATGCCTTAACATTCCCATCATTGATTAGAAGTCAGAACACAGTTTTTCAACGCAATTTTATTTTTTTATTTTATTTTGTGGTAGGCTAACAAACGTATAGAGCAGATCAGATGTCAACTAAATTAATTGGTTCTTTTGATTTTTTCACTTGATGTACTCAATAACATAAATTAATTCAAATTAATATAAATTTTATATATAATTATACCTTTGCTCGTATAAGTCTATATGAAAAAGAAATTAAAGTATAAATGTGAAGATATTTAATTATTTGGATGTCCTTTTAAATAAAAAGAGTGAAACATCTTTTAAAAAAATCAACAGATAAGAGTGGTGACGAACTTACGATGTGTAAGAAGGAAAAAGATAGTGATACTTTTAATTCAACTATCCCTAATATATTCTATTTTACGAGAGAGAAAAATACTTAATAAGAGGGACATAGTCAAGGTACTCTTCCAAACAAAAAACAATAGTCTACACTAAATCGGGATGGTAGCATTTATATGTAGTCATGTCTCTTCCATCATTTACAAGGTAAGAAGCTGCTCCTGTATTGGGGGAGTGCTTAACAATTAAGCAAATTCCTTTTAATTTTTTCTTTTTAAAAAAATGAAGCATAAAAATATAAAAATACTTTCAACTTGATTTTTTTTTCTATAACATTTACCAACTGGCCTAACATTTTTTTTTGGTCAAAATGTAAGATCATTCGTATAGAGAACCAGCATAACATTGCTTTACAAGTATAAGACATGATAAGGTAACTTTTTTTCGTGAAGTTAAATTGACCGTAAATGAGATTCTCCTCAATGAATTCTCAAAAGAATGAGCTTTCCAATTAAGAGAAGGGTTCATATTGCATCATATCATATGTGGTGAACAAATGGAACACTTTAATGAGGTGAATATCACAACCGATATAGGAAAAGATTTACGTGCAAAAGTTAACACCCATGGCAATGCTTATCAAAATGATAAGCTCCCCTTGAAGGTGAAGATTGATAAGGTTTTAATTTCTATAAATTAAGTAAACATTTATTATTTTATCTTCTTTCTCAATTAAAGTAAGTTCATATAAAGAGACATACTTATTTCTTCTTAAGACAAGCCCGTATAGCAATAGGATCTCTTCTCTTGAGTTCACTAGGACGGATCCTAATGCTTTAGATGGGTCATTATCCATCAAACTCGGAATAATTCCTTAGTTAGGAAGTAGAAAAATTTGTTTATTGGTCTATTAGGTTTGGATAATTATTTATGTGATACACTAGTTTTGAATAAATGTTTCTATGTCCATTAAGGTTTTAGTAAATTTTTCTTTGAACCAATTCTAGACAAAAAGGCGACATGACTCATGGAAGGGCCAATTTAGGTTTAGTTTTCATAAGATAGGAAATCAATTTAAGGGTTAATTAATTATTTCATTATGCCACGTGGTCTTTTCACGCGATAATTGCAGTTTTAGCCGAAATCAATTTAGAAAAATATTTACCCAGATCTTAACACACCCAAATATATTTATCCAAAATTAGTGTAGCATAAATAATTGTCCAAATCTTAATGGACCATTAAATAATTTTTCTTAAAACTTATAAGATCATTGTCCAATCACATGTATGAATAGTAAATGCATTATTCTTCTAGTCTTGCTTTTTAAAAACGAGGTGTTTTTTTTTTTTTTTAAATGGACAAATCTCTACTCATACTAAAAGTTGAAAGATCCATTCATTTGGCATTATTCAGGTTCTATTTTACTTATGATTTTTCAAAGTTTATACCGTTAATTTTATCACGTAAGTATCTTATACTTGTATCAAACAAAATAAAAAAGAATGAGTCTAAGGAAGATAAGGAAGGGAAGGTATTCTTAGACAAGGAGTAGAGGGTATTTATTATGCATAGTACCAACGAGTTGCAATATTTTTATGCTCCAATATGTCCCGTATCAAAATGAATAGTATATTTTTCATCACTTTTTTGACATATAATCTACACTGATGTGTAAGTTGTATGTTAATATATGTTGACCTATGGTCTAAATATTAAAAATAAATAGCCTCGAATGGTTAATATATTACCCATTTATCATAAAAGTTTAATTATTTTCTTTCAAAATATTAAAGACAAGATATGTTATTGACCTCCAAAAACTAAAAACAGAGGTTGAATTCATTAACTGAGAGCTACAAAAGACATCACCACGCTCAAGTGATCATACATAACTACAATAAAAAGGTAAACCTTTTGATCAAGAAAACTCATTAATATCTGTCGTACAATTTGCAGTTAAAGATATCTGAAATCTTGTGTCATATTCCCATAAAAAGATTTACTTTTTATCATAGTACAAATTCAAAGAATTGATATATTTTGTTGTAGACGCATATTGTGTTCATAAATAAACCAATCCCAAGCAGTGAAAATGTTATGTAAATCAAACTTATAAAAATGATTTAAGAGTCTGTTTGAATTAGCGTTTATAACCGTTAATCGCTCCTAAACGCTCATAATCACTCATAAATGATCATACCGCTAATAACCGCTCATAACAACTATAACAGCTCATATCAACTCATAACAGCTAGATATAACCACTATAACAGCTACCCACTATAACAACTAATCATAAACTCATATAATTATTTGTGATAATAATAATAATAATAATAATAATAATAATATTGTTATTATTATTATTATTATTATTATTATTATTATTATTATTATTATTAAATTATTAATATTATTATTACCATTATAACAACTCATAACAGCTCCTAATCGTTATAGCAACTTATAACTCGCTATAGCAGCTCATAACTGATTATAACCGCTAATTATAACAGACTCATAACCTCTATAATTACTAATTTTAACAACTGAATGAATAGACCCTAAGAATAAGAGACAACACCAGCCCACATGAGAGAATATGGACAAAGAAACTCCAGAAATAAGAGGAGAACACAAAGTTTGTGGTTCCCTTCTGTTTAGGAGTTAATTAAAATAATCATTACAAAATCTTAAAAACAGTCGCAGATGATAATATATATAAACTACCCTATTGTATTGTACTCGCTTCTATGTGGCTCGTCTACATCAAATATATATATATATATAATTACTGTAAAATTGTTAACCTTCTTTCACCTACATCTTTTAATTTCTTAGGTGCCGTCTATAATTAATTGAAAACAATACGACACTTAATTATTCGCGGCGTCTGACTGCAGCGGCAAGTATCTGTGTGGGAATATCATTTAACACAGGTTTAAGTAGTTAAAATCGTTGCAAAGTAAGACTTCGTTGAAGTGACTCTTCTAGCCTTAGAGCTGGCTATCTAGAAGGCCGTGATTAACACTGTAATTCTAAGCCCACTAAGAACTTCCAGAAAAAGTTCGTCTAATTTTCTTATTTGCCGTCATAAAATATGACAATTTCTCGAATGATGGGGGAATTCTCTTGCTTATTCTATGTCAGGAAATTATATTCATTTTTGGTTTAGTGAAGCCTGACGATCTAGAATTTTTCAAAATTACTCTTTGATAGATATTTGTATTTTTTGGAATCTTTAGATAGCTTACTCAAATCAACTCATGTTAAAGTTCATCTTCAAAATAAAGATTATATAATGGATTTAATATTTATTTTTTGGTTCATAATAGATTTAGTTTTACCAAAAGGATTGGTAAACCAAACTATGATTTTTATTACCAAAGAGGATTGGTAAACCAAATTAAGTTTTACGATAAAAGGTTAGAATCAGTTATTTTCTGAATTTATTTGGCAATTACTTATAAAGGAATTAAAATTTTAAACTTATCGATATTCGTTCAAAATAAAATTTTAAATTTATCGATCTTCGTACAAATGTTTACGTGACTACTATAATTTTGTATCATCTAATGACAACTGGAAAAAGTCACAAGAAACATATCTAGGGCATAAATATATAAATTGAGCCAATTCACGAGGGCTTATGAGGTAGTTTATACAAACAAAAAAAAAACTTGAAAAATACTCAAACTCAATGTAGTAATGTGTCAAGTTTAGCTCAAACGACAAAATTATTTAGCGCTTGACCTAACAATGACCCAATCCGCAAAACTAAATTATGTCAATGGCTCAATGCACCTAAAAACCTACAGCTATTTTGTCACAAAACTATCTTTTGACTATTTCTGATCATAATAACAGTTAGTCAAACATAGAAAGCATTACTCTGAAGGCTTAAACATATGATAAATATTTTCAAATATGTATTATGTTACAATCACAATGACAATTAATATGAATGAGCGATAAACACCTTATTTTATATATGTGTATACGCGCGCGTGCGCATGTGTGTATACGTGTGTGTATACCATGAAAAAATAATCCAACTTGTACATAAGTGGTGTAATTTTGGGATGATCTACTTTAGGAATCATTACAATTCTAGTTGCATTTATTTGTTGTAACATCTTACTAGATTGGAAAAACTCATACGTAGCCTTGCAAACTAGAGGACCAATTTCCCGCCGGGCACTTTTGATGAAAAGAAAACTGCTTGAATAGTCATCTGGTCCGAGTGTCTTGCTGTTTGGAATAGAGAAAATTACTTGTTGGATGTCTGCATCAGCGAATGCTCTGAACATATGTAATTGTTGCTCAAGAGTCAATAGCAGCCCCACCTGAAACACCTCTGTAACACAAGCTTCCCTTCCTAAAAGCTGTCAATCAAACTCTTTCATAATATAAGCAGTTTGATGCTGGTCTCCCCACCACTACTCCATCTTTGTTCTGAAGCTGGAAAATGAGATTTCCCATTTTCCTCCTTTTTACAATGGAAAAGAAATATTTTGTCCAGTTTAGCTTGCTTTGCTGCTTCATTAAGCTAAGGGAAGCAGGTAAGAAATAATAATTTTAACATCCTCAAATTTTAAGTAAACTTATTCCTTTTTGGTTTTTTGATCCTTTGTTTAGCTAGAGTTGAGCTACTCTTAATTAATAATAATAATAATAATAATAATATATTCATTTATTTTGGAAAAGAAATTATATGTTTTCCCTTTTTGGCCTTTTAATCCTTTGTTTAACTAGATTCCAACCATTATTGGCTCATACGATCTAGAATGTCTCATTATAAATTTTTGACACTTAAAACATCGTTTGATGAAATAAGTAATAAATCACTTATAAATATTTTTTAAACAAATGAATGCGTTTTTTTCGTTTTGGACTATTTATGCTCCTAGAAATGGAACAACCCTAAATAAAAAAAAATAAAAAAACTCAGAGGGTGGGCCATTAGCAAGAAGGTTTTTAGTGGGTCAGTCCAGATGAATTCAGCCCATCAAAGGAGAGAAATAGAAATGCGGGGGGTAAGGAATTGATTTGTTGGAGGAGTTGACTCCTTAATAAGGGTAAGGATGGCTATAACATAGAGTAAGAAAAACCCAAAAGCTTTGAGACTGGCACACTCACAAGCTCGGGTTTTGACTATCTTTTCTAGTTAGAATTTAAGGTCGTTTGGCAGAGGATTTAATTTTTGGTGCTTTGGTATTTGTTCCTTTTTTTTTTTTCAGTCGTTAGGTTTTGTCTATTACCTACAATTATTGTCTTAATTGTATGGTATTACTCATGGCTTTTGCCATTATTTTTCGAAAAGAAAAACATAGAATAAGAAAATACCTATTCTTTTCTTCTTTTTTTTATGTTTGGATGTCTAATAACAAGAGTGAAGAGTGAAGAGTGAAAAATAGTGAAGAAAAAAAAAACTTAGTAGTTAGCAATAAATTTAGGTAAATTTTCATGGTTGAAGCACTATTTGAAATTAATATACGAGTAAAATAATGGATAACTTAATTAATTTTTATCAGATAGGTATAGCACGCTCTCTTTTATTCTTCAAAAAGTTTATCGCTATATCTAATAAATATTCATCCCGAAATAATTTTGAACATGTAATTATAACCTCAAAATTAGAAACATATACCAGTGTTAGAATATTAAAAAAAATTGAAATATTCATTGCTATACCTTGTGAGCATTTGTTGCTATCCCTAATAAGAGTTCATCCCAAAACAATGCTTTGTTTCCAAAGCTTACAAATGTTCATACATAAAAATAAAACATGTTTATCAATTATTTAAAGTAAGCATAACAAGGGTTTATTTCTAGAAAAATGTAATTATAATATCAGAATTGGAGAAACTTCTTGTTCGATCTATTCTTGAGCAAATTCCTTGTTAATTTTTGTCATTGAGCATTGAATAATGTGTCTTGAGTACGGGTTGAATTCTTTATTTATTTATATTTTTTTTACTGTATTAACTTTAAGTTTGTGAGTTAGATGGTTTACTACATTATCAATTATTAATTTATTTTATTTATTAAAAAAATTATATTACCAAAACAATTAAAATTGACTCATTTACAACCTTTAAAGGGAGATAAGTAAGATCAAGCCTTGAGAATAAAACCTTCCCGTGTTTACCATTATCTTTAACCTAGTAATTACAAACCTTAATCTTATATGAATAAAGTATTTACAAGTATTAATAATACTTTGTAGTTCATTCTCCCGTGACACAAAAGTTCTACTATTCCTCTCATTTCAAAGCAATAAGTCATAGACAGACACTAGCAAAATTCTTGTATTTATTTTTCTATTTCTATAGCTTGAAACCAATTTTAACAAAAACATTTAAAACTTGGGTTTATCTAAGTCTAAAAACTTCATTATTAGACAAAATTAAATATTTTATGTAATTATTTGGATTAATTTTATAATTTATCGTATTTAAATGTAACTTATACCGACTTTTTATTGACACTAGGGTTATACCCCTTTTTAATTAAATTTTTAATAATTAATTTTTTTAATTTTATTATTTCTAATTAATTTATAACAATAAAAATTAATTATAAGTTAAAAAAATAGTTATTTTTTTCAAATAATAATAACAAATTGATACATTGGATTATATAATTTATTATAAACACTAAATAGATATGTCTCTTTATTTTTTCTATTTTAATTAATATACTTTTATTCTTAATGTCCATTATATTTAATATTAATGTGAATAATTCCAATATTAAATTAAATTAAAATTATATTGAATCTATCTATTTGACATCCTACATAATATTTTACGTGTTACTCATATATTAATTCAACTCAACTTTTGTGGGTGAGTATGGGATTTGTCCCTTGTTTGAGGTGATCGAGAAGCCTTTTATAACCTCTAATTAATTAATGAATGAATGAAATGATTGATGTAATGCATGTAAAACGAGGAAGAAGAAAATGAAAGCTAATAAAAGTGGTCGGCAAAATTGAATTTAAGAATGTCTTTCATGGGCTACGTTGTCGGAAGCGGGCCTAAGCCAAATAAATTAAATTATGGGGCTCCATCCTATTTTGGTTAGTTAGTAGATGGCGAAAGTGAGAGGATTAAGATTGCTGGGTTTTCACAGCAGCTCTACTCAAGTCTGTCGTTTAATATCTGCATGGGACATTTGACAGAGACCCAGAGATGACAGCAGACCAAACGCAGATCATTTAGTCCTTCTAGTGATATTCATGTTTTGGTTAACGTAATGGTTACCAATACTTTTTAGTATGGTTTCAACTTTAATTAATATTATAGATTTAAGTCCTGTCATATACAAAATTTCTTATACGCTCGCTTGTATAGGTTTGGTTACCTTATGTTTTACGATTTCATTGGGCCTAGTTTAATTTGTGTGGCCCCCTCCTCCGCCCACATTGATAGTCCACTTACAAAGGGGTAGTCCAATGAATAGACAACTTACTTTATACAAAAGGATTTCTTGGATCATGAGTCTGTCAAGTACTTATGAGGACACGTCGAATTAAAAATATTTTCTTAATGGAAATTATATATAATTGTCCTCCAGTGTAAATATGAAAAGGAAAATAAATGAAAATATCAAAAGCATTATAAGTCAGTTAAATTTAGACACATAAAATCATTATAGACAGTTGTATACCCAAAAAAAAAAATTAACTTTTATTTTTTGCCCTTTTTCTTAATCAATGCAAACCAGCAATATACATTTAAAATTGAAGCAAATAGTTTTTAAATGAGTTTGTATCATTGACTAATTAGTACTTAAAAATGAATCAAATTAGAAATTTGATAATTTGACCCTATCTTATTTAGATGTAAGGAGTTACAAGGAGGTGTAAGGAGTTATAAGAACGTGTAAACAAAAGTTGTGAGGAGGTATAAGGCTCGATATAAGGACTTGTAAAAAAGTCTGTAAAGGGTTATAAGCAGCTCCTAAAGAGTTGTAAACAAATGTGAAAAACTGTAAGAAATTGTAATGAATTGTAAAACATTATAAATAAAATTATTGTAAGTAGTTGTAAGGTTATAAGCTAACATTAAATAATTTGTTATACGTTTGTATTCCCATTTGTTCCCATGATAATTTGAAAGTAATATCTAGAATGGTAATGTCATTGTTTAACACATTTATTTAATACAAATGCTATATATAATGGAAGCGAATCATGTGTACGAGCGAGTGGTAGATCTGGATTTGACCCCTTAACTTTCAACACCAAACAAAGTTTGAAAAGTACGTCGCCACAAAACCCCTCGTTTTTTCATATTTTGCCGAGTGAACTAAAACCCTCATTATATTTTACTAAATTTTAGTTTGTCCGCCAAATAAAACACATGCCCGTATTTGAGGTCCTTAATTCACTGTCAACCGTGTTGATTTTTCAATCTCTCTCTCTCTCTTTTGTGTACACTATTGTTCTGCTTCTGGTCATGGGGCACAAAATGTAGTACCCATGTCATACGTATAATCACAAGTACAGTCTATCAGATATTTTGAGAAAACTAATTACTATAATATTATTTAGTACACTATATTAGTATATAGTATTAATAAAGAAAAACATATTCTAACATAATTATTAATCTGTCTTTCACTTTACTGTCATGATATATATAATATTTTAGATGACATCAGTAACAAACAGGTCTTAATTAGTGATTTTTTTAATGCAACACTTAACTAGTTATTAATGTTAAATGTAGACCTAATTATTAAATGTTCATATTAGCATTGATTTTTTATTTTTTATTTTGGTAAAGGTCAAACCTCATACTATGGACCTGAATTTATAAATTTAGTGATATGATACAATTTGAAAAAGGTTTTATTTTTTTTGAATATGAGACCATAAAAATACAGATTGAATATCATACACGATAATTTGAAATTATAAATCCGGATTCATATTAAATAAAGACAATATTAATCATTAGTCACTACTCTCAAAATATCAATATCAAATCTTTAAGTTTTTTACAAAAGATAATATTAAAAGTGTAGGTTCAAATCTCTCATACATTAAAGGTTTGATATATATGTATATTTGTTTTAATTTAAATTTAATATGACAAGATGTATCATTATTCATATTATAACACGTACACATGCGTGACTCCCACATTCTACACGGAAAAATTGAAGCAAGTATGGCTACCCCTACCTAAACTCGTATTATGGGCCCCATGGGGGCATGTATAAGAAAGATAATCGCTTCAACTGTTTTAATCACTTCAGATTACACTCCGAATTCCTCCTTTTCCCATGGCTGCTCCTTTCATGGAAGACAAGCTCCTTAATCTCTTCGAACACAAATGGTTCAACCAAAACATAGCATTCCCGAGAACCCCCGATCAAGAAGCTCCTGGAAAATTCCAACAACGTCCGCAAATTCTCTCTCATAATTCTTCTGATCATCTTGTCAGATCATTCAGTGATCAGTCTCTGAGCTCGGCCAGTGATGTCCTTAGCTCGAAAGGAAACGTTTCGCCAGACTCAGTCCTCCCGAAAACGTCGAAGAAGCTTCAGACGATCGTTTCAGGGAAGGAACTCGAGAAGCTGGAACAGAAAATGCAGGTGCAGAACGAGGGGAGAGAAAACAAAGGAGGGAGAGTGAAGAGGACAAGTAGCCGAGAGAGACAGGGGAGCAAGAGTTTATCAGAGCTGGAGTTTGAGGAGCTTAAAGGGTTTATGGATCTGGGATTTGTTTTCTCTGAAGAAGACAAAGATTCAAGCTTGGCTTCTATAATTCCTGGACTGCAGAGACTAGGGAAGAAGCAGGGGAATAGTAATGGTGATCACAATCATAATAGTGATGATGATGAAGATGGTGAAGAATATAAAAGCAGAGTTACAAGGCCTTATTTGTCAGAAGCATGGGAAGTTTTGGAAGAAAGAAAGAAGGAGGTGAATCCATTGACAAATTGGAAAATTTCAAGTGAATTAGTAAGTAATGAGATGAAGATGAAGAATCACCTCAGACTCTGGGCTCATACAGTTGCATCTTTTGTTAGATAGTAGTCAATCTTCCACCAACATTAGCTAGTTTTACTGCTAAATAGTTTTTTTTTTTTTTAAAATGTTAGATTGGAATTTGGGTTCAAAACACATGTACATTGGCCTCTATGTAAAAACCATACATTTTCAATTGTGTAACTGTATACATCAGAATTTCTCTAAATTTTGATTTACTAATGTGTATTTGATTGAAAGAAAAATATTTTTTCAAAGGAAAATAATTTTCAACTCATATTGTCTGTCATTTGGTGCAAAAAGGCAATCTGTCAACCTATGGTCAAATTTTGGTCAACCATATTTTTCTTGTATTTTTAAAGAAATCTCGAATAAATCAAACAAGCTATAAAATTATATCAGATTTGGACCCCATTTGGTTAACCAACGAAATATTTTTGGTCAATTAGACAACTGAATTATTTTGTTGGCTATATATGTGGTAATAAGTGTCGACAAATGAAAGAATTTTGATATTAAATTTTAGAGTTGAACTTTTCTAATATTCCCTATCAAATGTTCAACTCTCAAGTCAAACTGTTAAAGTCGCATTGTGTTCAAAAAGTATTTAACTGAATAGTTTTAATGGCCCCAATTTGGTCTCAAGTTGATCAGGGTCAAACATTAGTTGACCATGCTTGCAAAACTGAAATAATCCTGAATTTATATCTTCTCTGTATGAGCAATGGATGAAAGTATGCAATACTCAGATCAGCCTCTTTGATCCATCTTACTTTTCTCCTTTGGGAATAAATCATTCAGGTCTTGCTTCTTAGCTTCAAGGTACATGAAAGCCTCCTTCTCAGCTTGATAAATCTCCTTATTGCCTTGACCATTAAATATCTTCCCCTGGATCCCATAAAGTCTTATCCTAGCTTTATCAATCAGCTCCTCCAAGTTTGCATATTCAACTCTACGCAGGGCCTTCAGAGCCTTCTTCATATTTTTTAGCTTTTGGATGACTCTATACAACCCGGTACCATCACCTCGATAATTCCAATTCTCTCATACTATTGTTGAAAATTGGCATGTAAAAGCATTACAGAATCTGAACTTTGAATCTTTTTGTTGTTGTTGGTGATTGCTAATAAGCAGGAAAAGATGATATGAAATTCCTCCAGGCATCACAGTACAGTCCACCTGAGGATAAGCTTCATTCTAATGCATATTGGTAAATACTCTATCCAGTCTAGAACAAACTCTATCAAAAATTCAACTTCCTTCCGGTTTAATATTTTTCCTCATATTGAAATCATTTCCTAAAAAATAATTTCCAACCTATTCTTCACCAAATGATGGAAAATTGAAAAATCATTTTTCCCTAACCAAACACACCCTAAAGTTTAGATTAGATCATTATTTGTATAAACCATAACTTTGACATTTTATTTCCTTCATCCTTTTTTTCTTTGTACTTTTTTGGGGGTAATTGGCTAGTCGAATGCATAAAGTTCATCGTATATATACTTTCATGTAGGTTACGATTCTGATCACAATCAAATAATAATAGAGTGATGATTGTGAATTATATGTGCAATGGGAAGATAAAGAAGAGATATATCCAAATTATAAGCTAAAGCTATATATACATATATGTACGAATAATTAAGGTGAATTTGGGGACCCTGAGAAAATGTCAATTGTATAAATGGGGATGAATGTATAGTCAATCCTTGTTAGTGGCTTCGACTGCTTCAGAAAGTTTGTAGGTGGGAGGTTTATCAGCACCTCGTCTGGAGTACTCCCGCCATCTTCGAGCTGCTGCAGCTGCTCGTCTTGCTCTCTCCTTCACTTCTTCCTCTGCCACAAGAGAAAGAAATAGCTTAAATAGCTCAAGTAGGTGATATTGCGCGAAAGCAGAATTCTTCGGCAAACCACCTTCAGTTAGCTACAGAGTAAACCTTACTCAACACTTTTTACATCTAGGGTCCAACAAAAACAACCTCTTTGCAACTCGAGCCCTCAATTAATATATAAATGTAATAAGTTCTTCTATTAGGGTCTACTTGTCAACCCACGGTGAGCTGAACTCAGTGCTAAAATTGAGTTACCTGTATTTTGGTAGTCTTTCTTCTTTCCCCAAAGGTCACTCCAGTATGAATTAGCACTACGTGAGTTACCCTCTTTCATCATCCTTGACTTAGCTTGTTCCTAAAACAAATCAAACCACCAGAGCTTAGATCATAATAAGCAAACCAATACGAAAGCATCATCGTTATGAAATTCAATGCAAATGGATTTATAAGTACAACCAAAACACAACTTTCTGAAGTTATATAAATAATGCAACATACAGTTTCAAATAATGGAGGATTCTTACCAGAACTTTTATCTGGCGTTTCTCCCAGCGAGTACTTGCCTGCGAAAATGACACCCATGGGTTAACAAGCGTAACTTGTCCATTTCTCGATGGAGCTCAAAGCTTTTGACAGATGTTCAGTTTTTCAGCTATACAATTGACTAATAGAGGGGCATTTTTACCTTTCGTTTAATTGCAGGTTTATGTATTCCAAACCAAAGGTCTAATTATATCAGCTTGCAGGAGTAAGGCAGTACATATTTGACTGCCCATAAGGCCCTAAGTTGCACTTTTAGGATCCTTATAAGAGGCGATAAGGTAATGGTATGTTGTGATATATTAAGAGGAAAAGAGACAACATTCTGGATCCAAATATATTAAGAGTAAAAGAGACAACATTCTGGATCCAAATATATGAGTGGGAATTTCTAGATCCCAATACACAGATACTCATGGGATCGAGTAATTCTAGATTTTATCAGTGCAAATTTTCTTGGAAATAATATTCTCTCCTTATGAAAATGCTCGCTGCCTAATTGATGGCTATGAAAAGGTGAAGAAATTAATGCAATTGCATGCTTAATTTGCTAACGTGTTATATTATTTAGACTTTGGCTATACCATGTCAGAGTTATGTACCTGACAAATCTAATGCCTAGCTTACTATCTCAGCTAAGTTCTGAAAATTTTGTTATTTTTTGGTCTGAAGTAAAGGTCAAGTAGATGTATCCATATCAGAGATTCAGGTGTTCCACAAAGGTATCTGAGGACAACAAACATTACAAATTAAATGTTTACCATTCTAAAGACATCAGATGATGCTCCCATGCCAGCTAACATCAGTCCAACCTGTTCATCATTCAAAAGTGAGGAACTGATCAACCTCAGGTATTCCCAATATAAATGCAAAAGACTGCAAACTGAGAATCAAATAGTACAAAATAATGCAAATTTTACGTTACTGGCCACCAAGAGAACAAGCGTGGATATCAAGAGCTTGATCAGACTTTTTCAGGGATTTCCAACAGTTTGCAGCCTAATCTAAAAACTTCTGAGAGGCGCATCACATTGGATGTCATAAGTTGGACATGTTTGCTATGATGTGGGACAAAAGGTCCCAGTAATAAAGGTAAAATGACACTCAACATAAAGCAGAGGAGAACACAGTCAACCAGATCAAACTACACCAACTGAAACCGAACAACCAGCCCAAATTTCTGCCCAGGCAAGGTGTCGGAAGGTCAAATGTATGTAGTTTTCCCTGAAATGGAGCAAAAGCTATTTTTCTTCAATCCTGGTTTTAGAAAGCACTGACTACTTACTGTCCATGATGAGGACAAAGAAAAGAACAGAGGACAGTATACTATGGTTTTTTTTTTTTGGGGGGAATCCAGCTGCTAGCAAGTGGGCAACACAAAAAGAGATACAGCCAAACAAACATCTAACCGGAAGAAAGGAACAATGTTAAATTTAGAACATGGGTAACATGGGATAAATAAGGAGACTATCAAAATATTCTTGTTCTAATCTGAAAAAGTTTAACATCAGGTCACGATTTAGGAACAGATTGACTTATTTTCCAATTTCCATCCCTCATGGTCAAGTAAAACATGTACAATCTAAAATGTACGAGTTCTGTCAACATTTACTAAACTTCAAGCAAAAGTTTGAAATTCCATAGGCATAAAAACTTTGATCTTTTCACTTCACATGATATTATATTTTTCAGATACTTCAGAAATCTATAGTAAGGTCAGATTCCTTTATAAAATTTAAATCTCTCCCTAAGTTTCATAAATTTAACTAAACATTTCAAATAAAACATATCTGAGCATTGATCACACAATTAGTACAAACTACAGAGTGGGTGTAGTCTGAATCAAACATATAGATGCCTGTGGAGCGAAGGAAACAGAAGAGAGTGGTGAGATGTCTTACATTTACGCGTTCTACTCTCCGCATCTCATCTTCAAGCAGAGATAGTTGTGCAGCAGAAGTCCAGTGGATACAGTCAACTGGGCTGAAAATCAAAGATCCAGTTACTAAAACGAAACAATTGACACCACTTTCATCCTCTATTTTGCAATCCAAAAGGTTATAAAATCATAGCAGTCACAAGTGTATCAGTTACTTGCAGCAGAAAAAAAAAAAAAAAAAAAAAAAACAAGCATGTCTCACTAATATGTCTCTAGCTCGGTGAATCCTCTGAAGAAGAAAATAGCTTTAATTGGACTCAGGTATACCCATGTTCAAGTTGCCAGTCACTCACACTATACTGCCATAAAGATCTCCACATTGTGACATTACAGAGAAGAGCATTGTTACTTCTTTGTAATCTAGTCAAGCAACTACAAATATACATATGAAGAGTTCTTATAGGACCCATCATCTATTCTTCTCTATCTCCTATATGCTCAGTGGAAAATGACTCCAGAAAGGTATTAAACCCAAACCAAATAAAATAGCCATGTTACAAACCAGCTTTCAATTGCTTCTTGCACTAAACCACACATTCCACGTTGCTTGTGTACTCTGGCCCTTCCAAAGTCTTCCTCAATTTTAAACACATCCGGTGCCACATTCGCACAATTTTTGCATCCTAGTGCATAAAATCCAAAAGGTTGGTAAATCGTAAAAATGAATCAGTCACAATATGAATGCATACAATTGATTATGTCAATCCATACAAACCTATGCAGCTGAATTCATCAACGAACACATGATCCTTGGGGCTTGAATCATCCAAAAATGGATTTATTGCCGTCAAAGAATACCCATGAATTTCGTCATACACCATGCGTTGCACTGGATCGCTAAGAATCTGAAATATGAGAAATTATTGGAGTCCCTCATCAGTGCAATTACCTATGTGATCAAAAGCTCAGAAAAATGAGCAATCTCTGGAAATTTCCATTCAAGACGCACCGCGTATACTTCATTAATGAACTTGCAAAAGTTTGTAGTTTCTGGATCATCACCACTCAAGTCTGGATGGCAAGCTTTCATGCAATTGTAATAAGCCTTTTTAATTTGTTGGGGAGTAGCATCTGGGGTCTGCAAAGTACATTCTTGCAATCAGAATTAGGTTGCCAGCATGTAAAAAAGTTGCATTATCTGTATAAAATTAGAAAGAGTTTATACTTCAGTGAACCAACCACATCCATTGGATAACTGAATCATTCCTATCAATTCAAGTTGCATCTTTGGTTGATGAAATCTTTTTTATATTTCTTTTCCTTTTGGAGTGAAGGAACATAAAAACTAGTGGCTAGGGTTTAAATTCAGATTTCTGTTACCAAGCGTGGAGACTTCATTGATAGCGCTGATACACACTATTGGGCTACAGTACATATCTTAAGCATAGCATCATGTCAAAGATACTAGTTTCAGATGTAATGGAGTATTCTAGATTCCTCTAATAACTTCACCATTTATAGCGACGCACTTTCTATGCCATATGTTTCTGAAATTCAAACGATGACTTTGACAACATTGCCCAAACAGAGTGCTTTGTATTTGGCCTTTAAAAATGATCACATATTAGAGCACTCCAAATCAGACCAAAAACTTACAGAAGTCATAAAAATACTAGAGCTTTCCATGAAAGCTCCTCTCATTGAGTCCCAACAACATGCCAATTTTTCGATCAAACAAAAAACACCAATTTTACAATTGGCCTCAAGAAATACAGATCATCACAAGTCATATTATCATAGTTTAATTATAGACCTTAAAATGCGCTGGTAACTCTAATTATACCAAATCCTAGATCTGTTATCCATGCTACTGTTTTCATGAAACTAAATAAAATATCAACTGTATACCTGCACCATGAAACCACAAATAACCTTATTAGCTACAGCTTGTGGTCTTGTCATATTTCTCACATTCATGGACTATGAGTACCCAAAACATGTATATCTGAGAGGTCTTGGGGTTGGACCCTGCCATTTTATCAGAATTCTGCATGTTTTTGGCCTAAATCGAAGTGTCCAAGTATTCATGCCTATGTCAAAAGGTGGATCCACCCTAACACCAATGGTGTGCATGGCAACAATTGGGCTAGACCAAGAAAAGGCTATAATATGAGAAAAAATCCTTGAGTTTTAAAATGGACGCTCATAACAAGTCATCAACACTGACCAAAAGTCATTAACAATAATAGAGTATATGACCTATTATAAGCCTACAACCATTAGCTTAAGCTTTTATTAAATAGGATCTTGTATAAGGTGGATATGTTTGTTCAAAACAACGAGATCCATAGTTAAGCATCCAACATATATACCCAATTTGACACAAAGAATACAAGTGACATTCTGGTTGCACACTAAAATTTGAGCTGCAAACACCTTTATGACATCCTGAGAATGGCAAAAAATCATACAACAATAATTTGAAATGAGTTTCTGATAAAACAAAAAAACAATTTGAAATCAGTTTGTATTCCTCTGCAGGTAATCAATCATGTACAAGGATATAATTCAGCTTCAAGCAATACTTGATCAGTATAACTTTTACCAAAATACCTAAGTTGAACAACATTTTGGATGTTTGGGAATCAATTTTCTTCAACATGACGCCACTCTCCCAAAAAAAATGCCGGGACGTCCACAAATCAAACACCAAAACCCAAAATGATAAATGAAATATCTAACTCAATTTAAAAAATAAGGTGCTAGCTAGAATAGTAGAATACACCATAAATTATGAAAATTGATGAATGTGAAAAAGAAAATTACCAAACCCAAAACTGCATAATAATCATCAGCCACATCGTCCTGCATTCTCGCTGAATCATCAGCAATTGCTTTAACCTTTTCCCACTCTCTTCTCCTCTGCCCATCTCCAACACCCCCATCACACCCCAGTTACGGCGGCGCGTTGGGTGAACGCGCCAGCCACTACTACTTGACCATACGTAGAAATTCTGAACTGGGTTCTTCATCTTGAAAGGATCTGTGCAAACGGGCTTTAACAACTGAGCCATTTCACTGTTTATCAGAGAGCTTTTCTTTTCTGGGTAGCTCTTTAACAAATCCTTAATGAAAAAAACAGAAGAAAAATCCCCAAAAAAATCAACAAAAATGATTTTATGGGTTTTTATGGGAAAATTATGAGGAGGACAATACTTATAGTACAAGAGAGAGGTGCTGAGGTGGGAGGGTGATCACCAATTGTTTCACAAGAATCTGGACAGAGAAATCTACAGGAAGAATCTGTGTTTGCGTGTGGGAATGTGTGTATGTTGAAGGCTCGCACGTGTCAAAGTGTGGATAAATTGTTTGGAGCTCACTTTCAATTGGCCAATCTTTCTTTAATTTCAGTTTGTCTTATTTTTGTGGGCAATTGAGAATTTTCCAAAATGTTGATCCAATTGGGATGATTTGGAAGAAGGGAAGGAAAAGGATGGGCCATACGGTCCCCCAGGAAAATTTTCAAGTACAATGGTTACAGATTTTGTAATTTAGTTATACTTTCAAAAGTTAGGTATTTGCTTAGGTGGTCTAATTTCAAAGATTAATTGTAAATAATTTTCTTTTTGAGGTGAAAAAACTAGTATAATTCAAATGAAAAAGTAGACAATCAAATGTAAAGCTAGCAATCGGATCAAATTTGAGTCCATCTATTTAATAATTATGTCATTTTTGTACTTAAGAATAAATCGAATTTACCCAAATGAACTAAATGATTTGTGTTTCATCTTGTAAATTTACATTAAAATTGAATAATAATGATTATTTTTTTGGTAACGAGTAAAAAAGTACACGACAAAGCATTTAGGTAACCCTTCTCACAAGGGTTCTACCTAAATTATCATTAACAAGAATAGCCAGGAAATGAGAAGAGAGATAATGTTCCAAGTGAATAGAGAAGGAACTAAATGCCAAAAATTTGCTAACCAATTTGTTGTACTGTTTGATTCTCTAAAAATATAGTTGATGTTGCACCATGTGAAATTTTTCATAAGATGGATAATATCTCTATAATAAAATCAACCTGCCACGGTGGATTAATAACCCTTTTGACTCGCATTCACAATGATCTTGTTATCACTTTCAATCTGGATCCTAGAGACGTTAGATTTGAGCACTTCTTGGATTCCGAATCTAAGGGCAGAGGCCTCTGCAACCAATATAAATGTGTTACCTAAATTTGCAGATCCTGCTCTAAGAAGATTCCCTTTCTCATTCTCGTAATAGGAAACTCATGGCTGCCTTATTATTATTGAAGGAGCCATCAAAATTGAGCTTGATCCTACCATCTCGTGGCCACGCTTGATTTCGGTGGATCTATTAGGTCCCTTTTATAGAGATTGTGTGGGGAGTATCTCATCCTTGAAATCCACTCTGCATAAGATCTCTTTACTCCGATTGTCGTCTTGATATGGTTGAAACCTTCGTTTTTAAAGATAAGGGTATTTCTCTCATTCCAAGTGCTTTAAAGAAGGGAAAGAATTTTGTGCAGATTGATTTAGTTGAAGAGAACATCTAGCCGCTTGGAGAATGTCTTTAGCCTCGAGATTTGGAGAGATGAAGTTTGAATGATGAAGCCATCGGTGGTTTGTAACAATAGTCCACAACACAAGAACAACAGTTGAGAATCCTCTTCTTCATGAGAATTGCAAATCTTACGAGAGGGTGTCAATCTGTATTCCTCTATCTCGCTAACCTTTTATTGAGGGAATTCCCTCAAAGATGAATTGCCAAAGAAAGATTTTAATCTTTAGTGGGATGCTTGATAGATTGCAAGGATCATAGCGTATTTAATTTATATTCTTTTACTCACATTATTATAAGTTCGTCCATATTTTTATATCATGTTATATTGTTAAAAATCCAATTAAACATGGAGTTAAGAATTATAATATGATAAACTTTTGACTGTTAATCACATTTTGGATACACCAATTATTTGGAAAGTATTAGAAGAGCCCAACTTCATTGTCCCATCCTTTCCCTAAGTTTAGTTGAATGGGTTGTGGTTTGTCTGTAAGAGGGAGGGGAGGGGGAGGACTATAAAAAGGGGTTTATTAGTTATTATATCATACAACTGATTGCATAGGAAAATTATACTATTGGAGTTATACCTAGTAATTGGGTCATTCGATTTGGGTTCGGTTCATGTTAACTTCGGGTTGATCTTGTTCGGGTTCGGTTCGATTTTGGATTCGGGTCAACTTCGGTTCGGGTAAACTTCGGGGTCGATCTCGTTCGGGTTCGTTCGGTTCAACTTCGTTTCGGTTCAACTTCGGTTCGGTTCAACTGCCGGTCAAGTTCGGGTTAATTTCGGATCGGGTCAACTTCGGGTCGTAATTGGGTCACTTTTTGGGTCAAAATCGAAGCAAAATTGTACCCACAAAAAAATGTACCACTATAGGCACAAAAGTCCATCATGAGAAACCCAACCAAAAAAAAATGTGGATTGGGTCACTTTTATTCGAGTTACATCAATTCGGTCCGATTTCGTTCGGGGTCGGTTCGGTTTTGATTTGGGTCATTTCGGTTCGGGTCGGAATCGGGTTCATTAGATTTCGGGTAGGTTCGGTTTGGTTCGAGTCGGTTCATTTTGGTTTTCGGGTCAAAATCGGTTCAACTGTTTCGGATGTCGGTTCGGTTTGGGGTTCGGGTCGTTCCGGTTGACTCGTTCGGTTCGGCTCAGCTTTTCTAAGTCTAATCGGAGTATAGCCCACTAAAATGTAGAATAACTCGCTAAAATGTACTCTTGTACACTCATTTTAGCTCAATAAAATATAAAATACAACTCATAAATGATGGACATACCATTGGGAATTTTTTTTTCCACTATAGCAAGCTCAATATAGTCCTATTTTGCAATTAGTTGTTAGTTGCTGGTTATTAGTTGTTAACTTATTGAATTAGGTATTAACTGTTAGCTGATTGGATTAGTCTGTTTATATTGGTTTTTACATTTAACTGTTTCAGAAAAATTATTGGTAAAAATAGTGTTTCTCAAAAAAATGTGAGACAAAAAACTAATTTACAAAAAATAAATCACAAAAAGTCTGTCGAAATTAACTTTTTAAAAAAGGTTTTTAAGGGAAAAACTCGTTACAAAAGGCCAACTTAACAAACATTTTAAATAACTTTTTGACCAAATCAAAAAGTCAAAATTTCTCGAAAGCTATTTTTCTGCCAAAACCATTAGCCAAACATGGTCATATGCCTTGTTTGGATGTTGGCTTTTTAATTGGCTTTTTTTTTATCCAAAATGACTTTTAGGGTATTTTGGTTGTTTGTCTCAGTTAAACAGCTTATGTAAGATGTTTGGTGGTTTAACTTTTTCAATGGCTTTTGGTTCCAAAAAGCCATTTTGTAAAAGTTATTTTGAGTAACTTTTTAGAATGGCTTTTTGAACCTTGTTAAATAACTTTATTGACCAAAATTTTGTAATAATTACATCAATTGTGATTCCCCATTAAAGCCCTATTGGTAGTAATTATGTCCGAACAATAATTTTGTCCGAGTTTGATCTTATTTTTGTTTCCATTTTAACGAATATGCAAATTTATAAAAATACCTAATTTGATCATTAGTCAAAAAAATTCATATATTATGCTAGTTGATGACCCAATCAAGTTGGGAGTAATATTAAGAGTGAGCTTAGTAAAATTATTTATTAAGCCTACAAATTTGCTTGGAATAAATAATAAGGGGATTATTAATCTCACAACATTTGATATTAATATCACCTATTTGAGTGGTTTTTTTATAGATAATTTCTCATTAAAAAAATTGGGTAACAATAAATAAAATAATATCACCTAATAATAAATATCAAATTGAAGTGCTTATTTATGTGTTTATTTATAATGAAAAAACAAAAATAAAAAATTTTTAATTAATAAAAATCATGGACAAAAAAGTAATTTTATCAAACATACTTGCCAAACACAGCTTAAATTTACCAAACACTTTTTTCAAAATAACTAATACAATCAGCCTAACACAAACAGACTAATAGAAAAAGTTAACAGTTAATACAAATAGCTAATATCTAACAGTTGATTGCCAAATATGGCCATGGTGTTTTGTTCTATGTTTTAGTAAGCAAAACTCTATACTTTTAGTGAATTGTACTCTCTATTTTAGTGAGCTAACGCCACGAGTATATGATTTTCATGTTGAGTCGAGAGGATGATATAATTTGTGTGTGTCTAGGGGTTACTTTTGAAAGGAGAACAAGGTGAAGGAATATGAGTAAATAAGAGTAAGGTAGAGTAAGCATACATGGGAGTAAGTAAGATACTTTTTTCTATAAGGGTAAATACATAGAAGTTTTGATAGTCACTCACATTAGAGGTTTGTCTAAGTTATTATTGACTAAAATAAAAAATAAAAAAATAAAGAATAATAACAATATGTTGTGTTCTTTATATCTCTAAAAATATGGTAAATAATAACAAAGTTGCTACTACATATGAAAACTTGATATAGAGAGTGTGGCTTTGAGTGGGCAAAAAATACAAGCTATCTATCTATCTAACTATCTATCTAATCTAACTAACTATATGTATTTTTGAGTGATAGCATATACCTTCACCAAGTGTTGTAATTCTATTGGTTATCTTTGTGTTCGTGTATTATTTAGAGTTTTTGGATGAGAATAATATGAATTTTGGGAATTTTGGCAAAAATAATACAACTTTTTTTGGCAAGTGAACATAACGAACTTTGCATACTACTTAAGATATAAAAACACAACCGAGTTTTGGGGAGTAGGACTCGTCTAAAAGTTGAGACGTCAAGTGAAGTTGACACGTATGTGATGGAGTCAAAATTTTGACCTTGAATTTTGACTTAACTTAATTGTTTAATGATCACACAAGTAACCTACAAAATTTTGACTTAGCCGCTACCTCTCTTTTGTGGTCATTAAACAATTAAGTTAAGTCAAAATCTAAGGTCAAAATTTTGTCTCTGCCATGCACGTACATAGTTATGTTAATCACAAATCTAACCAATTACAAGTATTTTTCACATGTATTAGATTGTAACGAAATGTAATTAATTATACTTCATTATATTTAATTGTATTGAATACTTATGATAAGTATTTATTATAAGTTGAAAAAATATGTACAAAATTTAACTCTCCCGAAAATAGAAAATTTGTTAAAAGAGAAATAAATTAGTAACAAATCTACTAATAATCAAAATAGGATGTTCAAAATAAAGAAAATTGGAATTCACAACCAGGAATTATAAATGATGGCAGCCACTTTTCAAAAACATGGAATCTGCACCCCCAAATTATTGAACTAAATATTTAGTCTATATTTAGCTTTGCACTAGCATTGCCTCTTATATCAAAATTACCGAATGAGTAAGGTCATTCCCATAAAACGGCAATGACACTAAGTATAGTAATTCCCTCAAGCTTAGCTGTGTATGTCGCATGATATAATCTCATACGTTAATTTTTATAAATTTTGTTAGAATTTATATACTATTATTTAAAATATAAATAATTTAAATAATATGTAGAAAAACAATTTAACTATTTGCTGTTTGGATTAGGAAAAAACATAACGTGAAAAAAAGAGTAGCTACAGCAAGCAACAATGAAAAGAAAAGATGAAAAAAGAGTCAACTGGCCAGACATTGAACCCCCAAGGCCCCTAAGCCATTGGTGTTGCTTCTTTCCCCCTCCCCCGTCAAGCATGGTAGCGGTCAACGACCTTCATTGATTTTGACAGCTGCATCCCTAGTCACGTGCCTCCGGCGAAATACAGTCATACCCATTTCGGCCTCCATTGTTTCCGGTGGCAGCAACCTTTATCGCCTCTGTCGCTGGCTACCGTCTTCGTTATTATGATCGTGGGCCGCTACAACAACTACTGGCGCCCGGCGTCGCTCCTTCATTAGCTTATCACCTCCGGCTCCGGTGACAAAATTCCTTCTCCAGCGTTAGTTCCAAAAATACGGTTTCCTTATTTTGAATATTAATTTCTATATTGCATTGACCAAAAAAAGAAAAAGTTCAGTTTCCATTTATATGATACTAGCTAATACTAGTATGGCTGCCGCTATATCAATTTTTTAAAATGTTTTGTAATTTAGAAGTATCAATTGATAAATTATTCATCTATTCAACACAATTTAAATTTCCGTGTATTGATCATGCTTTTAAATTGTGTTGAATAAATGAATAGATTTATCTATTAATACTTCTAAATTACCATAGATTTTTAGAAAATTAATATAGCGACAAGTACATGGGTATTAGCTAGTAACATTTAAGGTCAAGAGGAATTGTAAATAACCATATAGTACATTTAATATATGAAATTGTAAAAATATAAAAAATAATTAAAGAGAAGGATAGTCAATTTTATTATTATTCTATTAATTATCTAAATATGACCCGCACGTTGCCTCTATATTAATTTTTCTATTAATTATATGGTAATTAGAAGTATCATTAAATAAATTATTCATTTATTCAACACACTTTAACTGTCTTTCATAATTTTTAAACAAATTTTAAACAATTTTTAAAATAATGCATTGAAACAATTTTTAAATATTCACTATTACACCCCAATTCACAAAGAACATGATGATGCATTGAAACTATATCGTAATTTAGAAGTATCATTAAATAAATTATTCATCTATTCAACACAATTTAAAAACATGATCAATAAATATAAGAGTTAATGTCTTAAACTAAACCAACAAAACTACATTAACAAACATAATGTTCCTCTATACGGAAAAACAAATTGTTCAATATCTCAAATAAAAAGTAAAAGAATCTCAATTTGACATCTTGCCTTTACAAATGAATTCTAATTGTTTCCAAGTTGTACCAATTCTTGTCGAGCGTAAAATAATCCATCTTCACCGTGCATCATCTTCAACATGTAAGGGTTTAGTCACTTTCCTATTCCAAAATATAGAAATAACATATTTATAATCTAATATAAGAATTAGGAACCCCCCGCCCAAACAAAAAAAAAACATAGGCTCCCTAGGTCTGGATAGATCCGATTGGAGGATCTTACGCCCGCCTCGCTTATTTCGAAGGTGATGGGTGAACATTGGCTCCCCAAGTTTGCATCATCAATTTTCTATACATTTTTTGATCATATGAAGCGCAAACTTGCCACACCTGCAGATTTCATGGGGCATAAATCAGAATGACAAATGTCAAAGAGTGTCCGAGAGTGTCCAAGGAGTGTCGATCCGGACCGGAGATTGTTGGATAATGATATGCTAGGTTGAGAGAAGACCTCATATCATATGCCAAGACATGAATTCGAATAAGTATTCATTCAACACTTACTCGCATTGAAGATCGAATAAGTATTCACGCAACACTTACTTCGCATTGAAGATCGAATAAGCCGCAAGAGAACGCAAGGGCACTTCCCCATTGACCAAGCACCGATTTCAGCGACAACTTTCTTTCTGCCTTCTTTTACATTGTACCAAGCTTAAGGGACTGAAGTGTTAGGCTTGTGGGATCCAAGCAGACTAACACCTTCATACTTGTGATAGATTCTTGCGAAGTGCCAAGGAGCTTCTCCAATCTCTTAGGTATATATTGAATTGGGAAAAGTTTAACGTACATCTTTCAAAGATTTCACTATTTATTTAAACTAAAAAAGCGTGTGCAACTATTATATGAGAAAACAAACCGTATTAGAGGAGTTGGCCTCCACAATCTATAAACATCGAGCACCTCCTTAGGGATATCAATGAATTTCTCATCACTCACTATTTGACAAACTTACTCCTACCTAGTCCCATCATTTACTTAAAAATCATAATTACAGTCTACAAACATATAGAAAGAGATGAAGAGGCAAAATCACGATTACCATCTATAAACATATTTGCTTCCTAATTTTCAAAACCTGCATTGCCATTTAAATGCTTAGCCGTTTCCTTATCGTTCTTTCTTTTGCAAAGAAGGCACACAGGCAATGTAGGCAGGATTAAATCCATACATCTAATCATTTTTTCTCAATTCAAGTATGGAAATAGAATAACTCATCTACTACTTATGTTTGGTATCCGAGTTTTTCCTCAATTCAAGTATGGAAATAGAAATACTTCATAAGCGGGATTAACAGTACCATGTAATTCCCGGAGCATTGAGCTTGAAACATGCATTTATGGCTAGAAAAATAATATAATCTTTAAACATGCAGAAAGAAAATAAGTTACAAAGATTATGCTTGGATCTAAACAGACCAAACCATCCATGGGAAAAGTCGAAAAGACAAAAATAACGCATACACAGATTGCAAAATGGTGTAAAGAACAACAAAAGAGACCGCAAAAAACAAAACCCGGATGACCAAAATTCAAATCTAAAATTTAACCATGAAATTGAATGAAAATCACTAACCCAAGTTGCAATAAGTAATCAGCAGTAGGACCCTGACGAATTCATCCCTTCGCTACCTTCCAACTCGATTTTCTCTATCCTCTCATGCTCAGTAATTTAGATTTGTTGGTTTAGTTTGTATCCAACACATTCTCCGATTAGTTAGGAGCACATATGCTAGAAATAGTTTGTAACAAATGTCTCCAAACAAAAAAAGAAATTATAAGATAACTACACCTATTTTCTTAACCCCGATCGAATTATGCATCTATTTCTAGCATTATCATGTCCAGGAGATGAATTAGTATTGTCGAATCCTTTTACATATGCTTCTTTTCCTTATATCCATGAATGGACTTTAAATATATGCTACTTGTGCGGTGGAAGAACTGTAGACAAAGGTAGGAGCACATGTTCAGTATATTACTATACTTGGGCTAGGTAGAATGTAAAATACTACATCCAAGAGCAAAAAAAGAATAGCAATTATTAACACTATATCCCAAAAGATTAAAGGAAATTTAGCCAAACTTTAGTAATCTTATACTTCACACAAAATAGATTAAAAGAGAGAGAATCGAAGCTTAGAGAGGGGGATTGTGGTTAAATTCGCAATTAAGGATGTGCAGAGAAATCGTCAAAACATTCGATTTCACTATCTAGAATTCCAATCTATTAACCTTAGTGTCCAAATTCACATTGCTCCATTCGTTTCTACCGAAAAAAAAAAAAAAACTTTCAAGAGCACATTTGCCTACTTCGTGTTTGAATATTTCCAAGTGTTTGACCAAAGGTTCAGTACTCCCATTACCTTAATCCCTTCTTATCCTCCTTAGTATCAGCCCTCGAACTCTTTCTTTGCCTAAACATTCTCTCGATTAGTTAGGATTTATTATAACTCTTGACAACCCTTTCCTCATGAAAATCTCTCTAACCCATTATTCACATCCTACTTCACATTTTTTTACTATAATTTGCTTTGATGAACAAAATACAATTATCAAATTTGACCAATAATGTTATCCGTAGTGTAATGAAAAGCACACAAATAGAAAACTAATATGAAACAGAAGGAAAAGGAAGCAGTAGTAAAAAAACGAAGACATCACCTTTGTATGTAATATGTCGAATCCACCCACACAAAGAGAGCCAGATGAGTGTGAGAGAGAGAAAGGGCGCCAACGACAACACACCAGCCGACTACCGGCCCGGAAGTCGGTCGACCACCGAGCAGGTGAGTGAGAGAGAGAGTGAGCGAGAGAGATAGAGAGAGAGAGCAAGTGGGAAAGATAGAGGGAGACATGGGGGCAGGGAGATGAGAGAGATAATGGAGAGAGACATTGTGGAGATGAGAATGAAGGGGATACAGGGGGACAGGGGAGAACCGTAAAAAGAAACCGAGGGAGAGAGGGGATGGCATGAAGGAGTGGGGGAATACAAATTGTCAAAAATAAACTGTAGAGAGAAAGCAAAGAACGTGGGATTAACAGTAAGAGGAGAGAGAGAGGATTGAGTTAAGAAAAAATTAAGGGTTAAGATCAATCAGAAAATTTAATCAAAGGTTGAAAATTAGTTTAACCCTACAATTAAGGAGAGGAGAGTAAACTCAACTCTCCTTTTATATATTAATAGATTCTTTCCTTGTTTTCAATGCTCGAATCTTTCATAGCACTCCATCATTAGTTGATAAAACGCTGGAGCTTATCATACAAAATCATTCGTTGATGAAAAAAATGTCATCTTAAAATAGCTAATTATTTGTTTATAAAATTCAAAATATTGGTGGTCGGTTGACAGGGATGATGGTGCGGGAGGAGTTGGAACATGGTGGTCGATGTTAGCCGTTAAGGATGACGGTGGGAGAGGATGCAAAACATGGTGGTTGGTGACATAGGCGATAATGGGGAAGGTGTGTCGGAAATAAAACTCACCGAAGTGTTATTTGAGGTCGGTGCGCACTCGTCAAAAAATATGGAACTTGTGGGTGAAAAATATGGAGGTTGTGGTCGGAAAATATATAAGTATGATTAAATTTAAAATTTTTGTTTTAAACCTCCAAGCTTATATGGAACAAGCTTATAATCGGAAAATATATAAGTTGATTATTTTTTAAAACTTTTTTTAAAACCTTTTTACATTTCTATATTCGCTTAAGGGAAGAACTTTGACCATTTAAACATGGCCTTGAAAAATAAATTTTTAAGTAATTTATCAACATTTTAATAATTTATAAATATTAAATTTTAATGGTATTCAAAAAAATATTTCAATGATGTAAATTAAACATTGCCACATAAACAAATAAAATTACAGAAATTACCATAATTACCGTCATTGCCATTTTATGGGAATGACTTACCCGCACCGATCAAAATTATTACTCTTTTATAACCTATACCACGTTTTCTAATTTTCTTTTAAAATATTCTTACATGTCGAGTAGATTCTATTAATCTTTGAAAACTTAAACTCCCCATAAAATGGTTAATTGAGCAAAAGAAATAAAGTTGTTATATTTTCTCTCCAATAATATCTTCAAAAGGGGGAAAAAGATTCTCATGATAGATGTGAATTACTGTGGCACCTCCTATGAGAGGCAAATTTTACTTGATCTCCTACTGGGATTAGTCGATCTGACAATTTTCAATGTGATAATGATGGGGTGGATTTGGAGACGAGTTTAACCGTAAACCCTCATCCATACCAATTTTCTATGATGATACTCATATCAATTGGGTATTAGAAAATACTAGTCAATACCCATGCCCATTGCATTTTTTAGTCTAGTTAATTTGGTACATATGGGAATCAAAAAGTAATATATGTTCTACAATCAACACTCATATAAGTTAATCACTTCGAACACAAAAAAGAAAAATACTGTATTGAACAGATACATCAGCGATTAAAATTACATTCTCACAATGATTTAAAATAACGTTGCTAATATGTCAAAATAATTACACAAATTATAACTTATAACATAATCATATCATCGTAAAAGATATATAAAATTATACGTTTCTTGCAATTTATGCTTACTAAAACACCCAATGTAAATTAAAAAAATAACTTTTATATAAGCAGAAACGTCCAAGAGAGGTGGGATTTATACTCAAATTTTTGGTGATATCCCTACTTGTTTTCATTATACTGGTCCATAGCCATTTGAGTCATTTTCCCCATCCATTTGGATTTTGATTAGAATGAATTTTTCAGGTATCTAAACAGGTACAAGTTATAAAGCCAATCCTTTTCCATTACGAAAAAATACACTAATATGTGGTTTTGACAAAATAGAAAGAATCAATAAAATTGAAGATGACTTCCTACTGGGGATGAAGAAGATTAAGAAGTAAGTTATGATGCATTATACCCTTGAGGGATGAAAAACCCATGGCAAAAGAAATGCCATAATCATGGCAGCTAATAAGAAGTTACACAAGAACTTGCCACATCCAGGATGTCTTTCGTATGACCTCGAATTCATAGCAATGGTTGTCGCACTTACGATACCAACTTCTGGCCGCACCACTGCTCTTACTTCTTTCTCTTCTACCCCTTCTATGTTTACTGCTGGTTTCCCACATATCTCACAAGTCCTATGTCAAATCCACAATCCAAAAGGAGGGGGACAAAATTACTTTTGATTAGATGCCCATGAAATCAGTTTTATGTGGTATCATGAGTTCGATTATTTGAAAAATAAAGGGTTTTAAATGGTTATTTATTCCTGGAAAATTCTTTTCCCAAGTAAAAACTTGTGTTTTTTTCCAGCCAAAGACTCCTAAAAACGAACTTGATGGTGAGTTGAAAATAAATTACCTGTTTCCCTTTTGCCGAAACCAAGCCTTGGCACAAGTGTAATGTGAGAGACCCAATTCCCTTTGCAAGAACACCCAAGCTGGACCAGGCTCACATTCCCGGCACTAGGAGGCAGGTGATCAGACCCCAACTGGCAGATTCTGCACACCTTCTCTCTGCTCAAGCCACTTTCTTTCTCACCCACATTTCTGACATCTATTCTGCACATATCTTCTGTATTATTCCCATTCCCACCCACTTTGCATTTATACACCTCAATCTCGCCCTTCTGATCGTCTCTGACTCGTCCCTGATCAGTGACCAACGCTGGAGATTGTTCTGCTGCTTCATCCTTTTGCCCTGTTTGGATTTGCATATCTGATGATGAAGTGTTGGACATTTTGCTCTCTGTTTCTCTCAAATGGCTGCGATTCATGGCCAAACAGTTTTCTGT
Organism: Talinum fruticosum; assembly: GCA_021018815.1. Classification (NCBI taxonomy): domain Eukaryota; kingdom Viridiplantae; phylum Streptophyta; class Magnoliopsida; order Caryophyllales; family Talinaceae; genus Talinum; species Talinum fruticosum. The sequence goes on from JAITYX010000109.1 coordinate 1,450,655, forward strand.
ATCCTCTTCTCAGTGGACGTTAATCTTCTCCAAATTCATTGAATTTTGCACTTCTTCCCTCTTGAAAAGAAACAGCCCTTAATTTTTCCCTTTAATGGGGATTTATAATGGATTAGATTAGACGGGATAAATTATGGAGTAATTATAAAGTGGACTAGGTTCTTAACTTGAGGGGTCGTATAGGTACTCTCTATATAAGCCAAGAACCAAATCTGCCTATTATAACTATTTTTTTTTCTGAAGCAATAAGTATACAATGTAGTTACCTGTTTTAATAAGTTTACTTTTTTATTAAATATTTTAATAATTTTATGCATTTAAACTTTTCTTTTCTATTATAGAATAACAAATACAAACGTTTCTCTCATTTGTGTTTTTCCCCTGTCGAGCATGTATCTCTTTTCGCTCCTTTTGTTTTATTTTTAGTCAATAAGAATATAATCATTGAATAAAAATGTGTTTTTGTGCGTGTTTTTCTTTGTGTTGTTAACATAATACTTTTTATAGAAAGAAAAATTTCATTAATAAAAAGTAATACGACATTTATAATAATAATTTTTCAATAAAAATAAATCTAAAATATTAAAATAATTTTCTATTTCGATAAAGTTAATGGTAAATATACTTCCGTCGGCTCTATATTTGCAAGCATCAATATGGCCAAAAACCGTATTCTTTGACTTCAATATGTCTTTCCCAAACATCGGCAAGCTATTTTATAAATTCATAAATAAATCTTAGTGTAATATAATAGATACAACTTGAACAAAATATCACTTTGATCGAGCCATATGAAATTTCATTGTTGAATCATTTTCAATCAAAATCAACGAAACTAATTGATAAAAATATATCAAAAATCGAATCAATAACCCTAATAAAACTTACACGTACTTGCACAAAGGCGAGAAACAAGACTCTCACAAGAGGGAGAGAAACCCTAATTCTCACAAGAAGGAGAGAAATCCTAACTCTCACAAGAATGAGAGAAACCCAAATTCTCTTAAAAGGAGAGAAAATGTATTAGAAAGAAAATAATAATACCTTTAGATCTTAATTCGATTGAAGAAATTAAAGTAAAAGGGGCTTACCGCTAGCTATAATTAGGCCAATAGTAGCCCCAACAGTCTAAAAAATGAAAAGAGAGAAGATAATACTTTACATTTGCTATTACTAAATTTAAAAATGAATTTAACTTAAAAGGTTAAGGAAAAATTTTTGAGTTTTGTTGCCTTCTTTGTACTTCCTAATTAGTTATCAATAAATAAGTACTAGATATTTCTTGATAAAAAAATTATTTTATTTGTTGCAATAAATAAGCATATAGCAAGGTTTGAGTGTATAATTCAAATGTTAGAAACAACTATTATGGAACATCTAAAAAATTGACAATTATTTTTCAAGACTACAGCCATTCATTCTAAATATATCAACTAAATGGATACGAAATTTTTAATAACACGGCATGACACAATTAAATAAAAAATAGAAAATTAATCAATCACAATGAGTCGGTATACTTTGAATATACTTTTCATTAGCAAAAATAGAGTTTCCGATTGTTATTTTATAATCTAAAACCAATCTTCAGTAAGGTGCATAAATAATAAATGGAACAATACAATAAGAGAAATAAAATTTGTGTGCTTTTTTTTTTTCATTAAAAAGAAATGTATTTGTTTTAGGTAAAGCATATTTAATTTGTTCATATTGGCTTTTAGAAAGAAGGCAGAGAATAGCATAAGCAAGGCATAAAGGATAAACTAAACAAAGATTACAGGTAAGTAAAATTCCGATCCGTTGTTGAGTTGGGTGTATAGCAACAGGCTTAAACATCACTTAATTTTCAGCTGTAATATTCAATTTAGAGAAACCTGTTTGAATTAATTAAGGTAGGAAAAGTTACGGTATATCGTATTCTTACCGTCTTTATTAGAACACCTATACTAAGTAAGTAATAAATCACCACTAATATGTGGATATTGTTTGAACAAGAGAGTTAAATGATTACTACAAATTAAAAGACACAAAAATATTTGTTGAGCATAACCAAATAACAAAACAAAACATAAGTCGTTATGGCCATGTTTGGTTGCAACAATTGTTTGGGAAAAAGAGTCATGTTGAGGGTTTAACTGTTTTGACTTGGTCAAAATAGTTAAAGTAGTGTTTGGTTAGACAATTGTTTCAAAGAGTTGTTTGGCCTCAAACATCTCTTTCTCAAACAATCTCTTCCCATTAGCGTTTTGGGAAGAGCTGCTTGTGAAAATAACACATTTGCCCAAAAGTTTAGAGAAATTACGCCATATGCCACCAAGCCTTATTTATTTATTTATTTATTTATTATTATTATTATTATTATTTTACAACTAGTACGTGATATTATTTTTTATTTAAATTGAATAGAATAAATATTATATTAGGTAGAAAATGAATATAAATTTTATAAAACAGTAAGAAAATAAAGTTTTATAAATGAAGATAATTTTTATTTGAAAAAATAAAAATGATCAATAAAAAATATGTATACATTTATTTAAAAGACAACTTAGATATAAGGGTACAAATAAAATTTCACCAAATATCTTTTCCTTAAACAAATAATTTTACCAAACACTTTTTAAAGAAACAACTAATTTAAACAATTAATGGCAAACAGTTGATTCAAATACTTGATAACAAACAACTAATACAAAACAAGCTAACAATTATTTGTCAAACAGAGCTATAAGATCATAATCACTAGATAATAGATATATATATATATATATATATATATATATATATATATATATATATATATAGAGAGAGAGAGAGAGAGAGAGAGAGAGAGAGAGAGAGAGAGAGAAGTGGTGCAGTAGGCCAATTAATGGGGCTTGGCCCAATGACCGGAAACACTCCAATTTCATGTGAGAAAAATAAATTGTTTTATTGGTAATATATTTTGTATTTTTTAATGTGTCACTATTAATTTATTGTATTTGGAATAATAGGATATTGCTAGCATGTAAGTTTTCTTTAATAAATAATATTTTTTTCCAGTGAATTCATATTTTTTATGAGCAATTTTTTGAGGACACTTTTTGATGAATAAATAATTATTGTTGTGTGGACAATAGTACACTCTTAATGAACAATAGTTTAACTGTTAGTGTAGATAAGATAAAAATGAATTTAGTTTTCAATAGACTATTGATCTCTATAATATTTAAAAACTAATAGCTTTAATGTTCAATAATTTTGTTTTCAACGTTAGTATTTAAAAACTTTAAAAGTGAAATAAAATAATTAATCCCATCCAATTAAAAAATAACAAATGTCAAACCATCATGAATTTATTTACTTTTATATGATATTATATGATGATTATATATATAATTTTTTTCAATGGCAAGTGCAGGTCATCCGACTAGGTTCCTATTTTAATGATACAACAATTAAGGGCATGTTCGAAATTACATAAAAAAATATAGAGAAATAGAAATAGAAACGAACAAAAAGGAGTAGAAATGAACATAAACGAATAAAAATGAACTATTAAAATTATTATATTTCACAATATTGAATATTTGGTGAATAATAGATATTTAAAAATTATTATTTATAATATTTTAAAATATTATAAAAATTCAAATAAGAAGATTACAACCTAGTAGTAAGGATAACTTGTAATAACCTATATATCTATTGCCCGTCTATTTTCCCCACTTTTATTTTTATTTTTGGTCCACAGGCCAAAGAAACAACTAATTCTTTTCGTTATCGCAAAAAGAATCAAATTTTTTTGAAAAAGATTTTTCTTGTGATTTCTCCGGGCGTAACTCTAAGCCCTCGTTTTTGTTTCTCCTCGTTTTCTTGTTCCTCCAACAACAATTCCAAAATCCAAATCGGTGCTTGTTGAAGAGAAAAGGAAACACAACTTTTAGTATGAGTGTGGCGAAACATACAAAGGCTAACCTTATCTTTAGCCTTCAATTTCTGTTTAATGAAGAATTTTTTCCACCCCTCTCGTCAAAACGAGGCATTTGTTGTCCGCCCATAACCTCAATTGCATGACATACTCTTCAGAATCTTCTCCATAGACCGTTACTTCAACCCCCCTATTCGGACTTTTTCTCTCCTTCTCCGACAAGCAACGGATTGGCATTATCCTTGTAAAATAGGAACCTTTGAAGATTATGGTTCACATCACTTAAACTTAGAGTTTTTATAGTGCTTTACTCGCGTCTTCTTATTAAGCTTGGCGTCTTTTGCACCATTGGATGCTCTCTAATCGCTTGATTCGCATCCCAATTTTGACATTCTTGTCTCAATTGAACTCTTCTCCGAGGTGGGTTTTGATCAACACCGACAAAAGAATCAAATTCGTGATTTTTCCTTTTGAATTTTCCATGATGTTCTTCATGCTCGTTTCTTGGTGCTTTTCCCGAACGAGTGGCGCTTATCTGTCTATTGAGTTCTGATTTAGTTTTCGGGTCGAGATTAACGTGCTTCATCCATGTGAGAACAAGAACCGCATCCACAATTTCTCTCAACTCTTGTGGGTCGTTGGAATTAGGGATTTTTCTCCCCCATTGTTGGGCGGAAGAGTTTATGAAATTGGGAAGGTTAAGAATTGTGTGAAAAATTAGAGTTAAACAGTGAATAAGATGGCTCCTGGCTCGGTAGAAGTAGAAATTTATTAGGATTGAAATTGAAAAAAATAGAAATAATTCTTTTTAAAAATTATTTTCTAATGATAACTGAAATAAAGAGAGGCTTTGATGCTCTATTTTGAAAATTTCCTTCCATGATGGAAATAGGAAACACAAGTTTACTGTGATTTGTTTTTCATATTTTGGTAATTCTCACACCCCTTAAAGATGACTTATTAAAATTTGTTACAAAATAGGGAATAGTTATATATAGTAGCGTCTCAAAAATATATATTTTTATAATGAATATATATATATATATATATATATATATATATATTGTGAATATTTTATGATATAAATATTCAGTGCTGGTTAGCACAAAAGAAAAAAATATTTATTTTGATGAAAAGAAAAATATTGAAAGTTGGAAATATTTTGTCTAATTAACTGTCTGAGTTTTAGAGATGGAAAAAAGAATTAGACGCAATTATTATCTACAATTTAGTTAAGGTGTAATTTTCTTTTTCAATGCTTTATCCAAAAAAAAAAATTCTTTTCAATGTCTATATGTGAACTCCTCTTTCCATTTGATTTAAGCTTTTTTGTTTTTAATAACTTTAATTTTTATAAACGATATAGATTGATTTATATTTATTGATTCGTGATAAACCGATCATATTACAAATTTTGAGTTTTATGCCCATAGTTAGGTACTTTGGTTATAGAGATAAATCTAATATTTTAATATATCTTTTAAAATTAAGGTGTGTTTGGTTGGAGGAGAAAATTATAGAAATTAATGTTTTCAGGAAAATAATTTTTAACTTATACTTTGCATTGTTTAGTAGGAAGGAAAAATAACTTTTGAATTCATATTTTGCATTGTTTTAATGGTTATATATATGGTGATAAATATCATGAAGGAATTTTTACGTCAAATTTTAGAGTTGAGCTCTTTTAATGTTCTCAATCAAATAGTAAAGTTTTGATTCAAACCATTAAGTCACCTTGTATACAAAAAATTAGTCTACTAAATTGTTTTAATAATTATATATCTAATGATAAATATTGATAAATAAAGGAATTTTGATATCAAATTTTAGATTTGAGCTCTTTTTAACGTTTCATATCAAATGGTTAAGTTTTGATTTAAACCGTTAAAGTCACTTGTATCCGAAAAATCAACTTCCTTCCTATTTAAATAAAAAACATTTACCTTTTACAGGAGGAAACGATTTTCCATCATATTCTTTACAAAACGATCAAAAATTAAAATTGCAGAAAAATATTTTCTGCATAACCAAATGCACCTTTAGTGTACAATGAATAATACCATATATTATTGGTTATCTTAATTCTTGTTTCCGGAGGAAAACATATGTGATGATGTGGATGATGATTCGGAGAGAGAGGATTTACTGCTCCGATTGCGAGGGCGTGACTCGATCGAATGGCTTCCACGTGGCGGGTGCTGAACCCGCAAAAGGTGAAGCCCTGGGAATATCTCTCCGATGCTCAAGTTAGTGTAATGAACTAAATGAATAGATCGAGGAAATATTCCTCGATGTGTGCAAAAGGGAATATCTTGGGATTTGCTTATCGAATAAGACTTTTTGGGATTTGGGAGACTTTCCTAGAGAGAAAAGTGTTGGGAATTGGTGATAAAAACTTATAAGCATGTGTTATGAGATTAGAGGTTGGTGAGTATTTATTGAAGATTTTGACGGGGGTAAGATAGTAATTTACCATGATTTAAGAGGAAACCCTAATCCTAATGGACTTTGGGCTTTACCCGACCCGTTGAGAGGAGATTTGGGCTGATACCTCTATTATCCAACTGATTAGGCACATCCGGTTAGTGATGTGGCGGGTGAGCTGGAACTGCTCGAGAAATATTCGGATCAATCCTCATTTACATTGTGCTTTCTATGTCTTTCTCCTTGAGGCCTTGTTTCATCTGCCTAGTGTATATTAAATGTAGTTAAAATTAAAGAACTCTACTTATTCGGTAATAAATATGCGGTGAAGGTTCACTTAAATTTTCCAATGATCACCAATGCATAATTTGTTAGATTAACTCAATATAAGATATCAAAATAGAAATTTAATTCATGTGGTAACCGCTATATATAAATGTCTTAATTATAATTTTCAATAATGAAGGATAATCGATCATAATATGAGAAGAATAGAAACATATAAGACCAACTCAATATACACAAAGTTTTCAATAAATCGTCATAATATAAGAGTTATTGACACATTAGGAGTGACAAGTAATATGTTGTTGTTATTTTTTAATTTCGAGATTGAAAATTCTACTATAGATGAAAAGTTTTTTCACTATAGTAATTGAATAATGTTCACCATTGATGTAACTAAATTGAATTTGAGTCGTTAAAAATTTTTGCTTTAACCTGTCTACCATATAAGTTATAGTACAAATTGTTTTCTCTCTCATAGTCTATGCCTAATCTCTACAAATTCATTTGAAGGTGATACGTCTTTATGTTTGGTTTATAAAATCCTCTTATTTTTTCTTTCGTCCAACTATTTGTTAACATATATGCTTCGGAGCATATACTCTAAATAATAATAGATGCTCTGCCTTATCTCATGTCCAGTTGCCCACTGCTCTGCCCGCTCCCCTTATTGTTCCCCCTATTCCCCACCCATTCATCTTCCTCTCCACATTGTTATGATTGTATATATTCAACTAACGAGGCACTGATATAAGATACATGCAGATTTAAATTGATGATTTTAGGCATTTCTCTACAAAGAAGATAAAGACAGAGATGAGGGTCGTAGTTCCATTGAGAAGGGACAAATTTGTGCTATGTCAGTTACATGGATTAAATCCGATTCAGATTCTTCAAATTATTATCTGGGTATCTCTTCCCACTTCCCAGTTTTCTAGTGAAATTCCAGTGCCTTCCGTTGTTAAGGGTTGGTGATATTCCAAATTCCTGTTTCTGGGCATTGCTTATAACATTCAGGTGTGAGTTGAGAGCTTAATTGTACTCAAAATTACTAAAAAATCAACATTTCTTAGGAAATTAGAGCATTGAAGAAATAAAAACTGTGCAAAATTCAATCCAATTATAATGTCAATCAAATTGATGAGAAATTATTTTCTTCTTTGAAATTATAAGGAGCATGGAAAAACAATTATTATCAAAATTCTGACAAAAAAATTAATTCAATATTGACGTTAAATTCGAACCTAGTTAGTTTATGGGTAAATATACAAGTCAAAAACTTGTTTATATTTGCATGGCTAATGTTGAATAACGCTCACCATCCCATATTGCCTTTGCATGCCAATAAGCTGGATACCTTAACTTGTCCTTAGTGATGAGCTTTACGAGTCCGTCAAATATTACGCCGTTAGTTTACCAATTACTGATTTGAGTATCATTCCATACCATACTATGGTATTGAAAATACTTAACTTTTTTCTATTAAAATTAAGATTATTTTTACACCAATATTACTATAATAAATCTTGATAACGAGTTGATAAGTTAGTGTAGGTGAATATTCTAAGATATTATGTTTTCTTTTATATAATTTAAAAATATTATAACTATTGTCATTTGCATTTTTAACTAAAATTATGCAGTATAAGTTGATGATGAGTAGCAATCCTTATTTAAAAATTACTATATTACAACTTATATATTATATATTATAGCGAATTATACTTCTTTCATCTAAAATAAATTAATTGAGGAACATTAATACATGCATCATATAACATTAGAAAAAAGATTAATCACACATTATATTCTATTAAAATTTTAAAGATACATATTTTAAACAAAATCGTCTGTTAACACAGGTTAAAAAACTAGTCTAGTACAAGGGTTCAAGTCAATCGTATTATGAAAGTCTCATATATAAGACCATTAGCCATAGTTTCCATTTGATCAATGGATATACATCTTGAAGACAGAAGAGCCAAAATAATGCAATAAAACATATTTGAATCACTAAATAAAAGAGACTTAATAAGGACTCGATTAGGAACCATTGTCCTCATTGACTTCAATGTCAGATATTGTGATGTAATTATTCAAATAAAAGAACTCATTACGTCTCTGATCCCAAGAAGATGGATACCTTAACCTTGTCCTTAGGGATAAGCTTTACGAGCCCGTCAAATATTACACCATAGTTTACTAATACTAATTTGAGTATCATTCCTTACCTAGTATTGAAAATACTAAATTTTTTTCTATTAAAATTAAAATTATTTTTACACCAACATTAATATAATAAATCTTGATAACGAGATAAGTTAGTGTAGGTGAATATTCTAAGATATTATGTTTTCTTTTATAATTTAAAAATATTATAACTATTATCATTTGCATTGCCAACTAAAATTATGCAGTATAAGTTGATGATGAGTAGCAATTCTTATTTAAAAATTACTATATTACAACTTATATATTATATATTATTTTTGGGTTAAAGTATTATATATTATTTAATATATTGATCTTATTGAGTTATCAGCCAATTATAATACTACTTTTATCTAAAATAAATTAATTGACGAAGATTAATACATATATATGCATTATATAACATTAGAAAAAAAATATTAATCACACATTATATTATATTAAAATTTAAAAGATAAACATTTTAAACATAACCGTCCATTAACAAGGTTAAAAAACTATTATAATTCTAAGGTTCACGTCAACCTTATTATAAAAGTATAATAAATAAGACTATTAGCCATAGTTTTCATTTGATCAATGGATATACATCTTAAAGATAGAATAGCCAAAAGGATGCAATAAAAAATATTTGATTCATTGTAGGATGTTAAGAAGTGATCAGTCCCATGATTAAAAATATTTTATGGGTATGTCTTAATCAAATCATCCTAAACTAGTGAATCAATCACGAAAACTCCTAGAAACCACACATCAATCCTAAATTAGTGAATGAATCACCAAAACACCTAAAAATCACACTAATTTTTTATTTTTTATTTTATGAAAAGGGATAATAAAATCCATAATTAAAGAAAATTATAAACTCATCATATGATCTATAGCTGTTGTAGAAAAATTATGTAATTAGTGCCCAGGGAACCGACCTTAAGTAGCTTATAAAGAGATTTACTCAGGTATTGATCACGAATCATTGTCCCCATTGACTTCAACATTAGCTATTGTGATGTACCTGCTCATATAAACGAAAACTTAAGCCTACGGTACTTATTTGATTAGCCCAAAAATACAAATAAGTGCTCACCATCTAGTCTTTCCCGACACTATGTCTATTCCATTCATTGAACTCCATAAGAGGTTAGAACTAACCGAGTAAGGAAAGTATTTGTAGCGAGTCACATCCAACACTAGGATAGAGTCCGTTTCCTCATGGTATGCCCCAATAGGCAAAAAATGGTCGTCTCCACTCTTAGGCGAGTAAAATATGTATGAGTGTCGGTTATTTTTTAATACCGAAGCTAAAATTTAGGGAAAATGAAACCCAAATATTTAAAAACCTAATGAAACATAACAAAAATGATGGTACGTGACCAAGTATCCGTCTACTATATCATTGAGCAATCACGGGATGAACATACATCAAAAACAAATTGCCCGAACTCGTCCAGTGGACGTTTCGATGCCAAGAAGCTAGCTACTTTAACCTTGTCCTTAAGGATGATCTTCGCGAGCCCTCAAATGTTATTCCGTTAGATTTGATTTCATTAAGAACTTGCTCATCTGCAAGCATATTGATATCATACCATGGAAAAGAACCTTCTACTGCAATACACAATAAAAGAAGTCGCCTAGTGTAGGTCATTATTGGGAGGAAATAACCATAAACAAACAGAAATTTTAAAAAAATTAATACGAACTAATCCTATCTTTGAAAAAGTATCATTACCATGCTTATCTATATGTTCAAATACAGCGAACATACATCTCTATTATGACCTAAGTTTCCTCTTTGAGGATTGATACTGCCTCAATAAAGGCATTAGCATAGTTACAACTTGAAATTGTTATACCACTGTTGACCCTCTTGCAAACATTCCTAGTCTCAGCTTAAAATGTGTTGATCCAAACACGACCTTATTAAAATTAGTCATCTCTAAAATTTATATGTATTTACGTATAGTATAGGATTACCTATCATACACATATCAAAGTTGTCTGGCATTTAATGTCTAATAAAGATATTTGAATGTGATGAAATAAAGAGTTCAAACATCATAGATTTATAACGTAATCTTAAACATACTTACAATAGTTTGATCATTCATTCTTCACTACAAGTCACAAAGCGAAAGCAGTAGCTTCTAGGACAAAGCCGAGCCGATACGATAGGCGGGCGAAGGAAGCCGCGTAATCGTAATAAACACTTTTCATTTCATCCCTCTAGTTCCGCTTCTTGCTCGAAAAATCTCAAAAGACTGTCAACTACTTTAATTTTAAGTAGCATGAGAGATTCTTTATTCAAGAACTGTCTTAGCGCGTCCGCCACTCATGCCTGCTACTTAAGAATCGTTCCCTAGCTTGGACTCAAGAACAAGCAAATTGGGGGTAGGGGGCGAATTAATACCTTACCAATTTCAAAAGCACGAGTTGTAAGGAAATTGAGTACCGTTAGTAGGTTAGCGAGACCAATATGCATCAGTTCGGATTGCTGCTCCAAATTTCTTATAGTGTCTAGGAACCCTCTGTCATGCCCGAGGCGGAAGCTTCATCAAAAAGCCTCTACAATGAAAGTTGGGTATTTAAACGAATCCTACGATATATATATATATATATTACGCCGTTAGCTTACCAATTACTAACTTGAGTATTATTCATTACCATGTACTGAAAATGCTTAGCTTTTTTCTATTGAAATTAGAATTATTTTTACACTAATATTACTATAAATCTTGATAACAAGTTGATAAATTAGCATAGGTTAATATTCTAAGATATTATACTTTCTTTTATAATTTGAAAATATTATAACTATTCTTGTTTGCATTGCCAACTAAAATTATGCACTATAAGTTGATGATGAGTAGCAATCCTTATTTAAAAATTACTATACTACAACTTATATATTATATATTATTTTTGAAATAAAGTATTATATATTAATTAATATATTGATCTTATTGAGTTATTAGCAAATTATATTTTTTTTATCTAAAATAAATTAATTGACAAAGATTAATACATGCATTATATAACATAAGAAAAAAGATTAATCACACATTAAAATTTTAAAGATAAACATTTTAAATACAACCATGCGTTACATAGGTTAAAAAACTAGTATAGTATTACGGTTCGAGGCCAACTTTATTATGAAAGTGTGATAAATAAGACCATTAGCCATAGTTTCCATTTGATCAATGGATATACATCTTGAAACCAGAAGAGCCAAAATAAGACTTTCCATCTTACTTGTAAAGAGATTAACGGATCATTGTCGGCATTGTCTTAAACATTAGATATTTTGACATACATGATTAAATAAACGAAAAATTAAGTCTACAATACTTATTTAATTAACCTAAAAATAAAAATAAGTATTCACCTTTTAGTCTTTCCCGACACCGTGTCTTTTTCGTTCATTGATCTTCATAAGAGGTTACAACCGACCCAGATGAGGAAAGTATTTGTATCGAGCCACATCCAACACTAAGATAGTCCGTTTCCTTGTGGTATGCCCCAATAGGCGAAAAATGGTCATCTCCACTCTTACGCAGATAAAATATGTATGAATGTCGATTACTTTCTAATATTGAAGCTAAAATTGAGGGAAAATCAAACGCAAATATAAAAAAAACTAATGAAACAGAACAAGAGTGATGGTACCGGATCAAGTATCCGCCTACTATAAGATAGGAGCATTGAGCAATCACTTGATGAACATACATCAAAAACAGATTGCTCGAACTCGTCCAATGATGTCTCGGGGGGTTAATACCTTACCAAATTTCAAAAGCACGAGTTGTAAGGAAATTGAGTACTCGTCGGTAGGCTAGCTAGACCAATATGCATCGGCTCGGATTGTCTGCTCCAAATTTCGTAGAGTGTCCAGGAACCCTCTGTCATGCCCGAGGCGGAAGCTTCATAAAAATCCTCTGCAATGAAAGTTGAACATTTAAAAGAATCCTACGAGATATATATATATATTACGCCATTAGCTTAGTAATTACTGACTTGAGTGTTATTCCCTACCATGTAATGAAAATGTTTAGCTTTTTTCTATTGAAATTAGAATTATTTTTACACTAATAGTACTATAATAAATCTTGATAACAAGTTGATAAATTAGTGTATGTTAATATTCCAAGATATTATACTTTCTTTTATAATTTGAAGATATTATAACTATTGTTATTTGCATTGCCGACTAAAATTATGCACTATAAGTTGATGATGAGTAGCAATCCTTATTTAAAAATTACTATATTACAACTTATATATTATATATTATTTTTGAAATAAAGTATTATATATTATTTAATATATGGATCTTATTGAGTTATTAGCAAATTATACTTGTTCTTATCTTAAATAAATTAATTGACGAAGATTAATACATGCATTATAAAACATAAGAAAAAAGATTAATCACATATTAAAATTTTAAAGATAAACATTTTAAATACAACCATGCATTACACAGAGTTAAACAACTAGTATAGTATTACGGTTCGGATCAACCGTATTATGAAAGTGTGATAAATAAGACCATTAGCCATAGTTTCCATTTGATCAATGGATATACATCTTGAAAACAGAAGAGCCAAAATAAGATTTTCCATCTTACTTGTAAAGAGATTAACGGATCATTGTCGGCATTGGCTTGAACATTAGATATTCGACATACATGATTAAATAAACGAAAAATTAAGTCTACAATACTTATTTGACTAACCTAAAATAACAAATAAGTGCTCACCTTCTAGTCTTTCCCGACACTCGTGTCTTTTTCGTTCATTGATCTCCATAAGAGGTTACAACCGACCCAAGTGAGGAAAGTATTTGTATCGAGCCACATCCAACACTAAGATAGAGTCCGTTTCTTTGTGGTATGCCCCAATTGGCGAAAAATGGTCATCTCCACTCTTAGGCACTAAAATATGTATGAATATCAATTACTTTCTAATATTAAAGCTAAAATTTAGGGAAAATCAAACCCAAATATTTAAAAACTAATGAAAAAGAACAAGAGTGATGGTACCTGACCAAATATCTGCCTATTATAAGATAGGATCATTGAGCAATCATGGCATGAACATACATCAAAAACAGATTGCTCGAACTCATCCAATGATGTCTCGGGGGTTAATACTTCACAAAATTTCAAAAGCACGAGTTGTAAGGAAATTGAGTACCGTCGGTAGGCTAGCTAGACCAATATGCATCGGTTCGATTGCTCGCTCCAAATTTCGTAGAGTGTCCAGGAACCCTCTGTCATGCCCGAGGCGGAAGCTTCATCAAAAAGCCTCTACAATAAAAGTTGGAAAATTAGAAGAATCTTACGATATATATATTACGCCGTTAACTTACCAATTACCGACTTGAGTGTTATTCCTTACCATGTACTGAAACTGCTTAGCTTTTTTCTATTGAAATTAGAATTATTTTTACACTAATAGTACTATAATAAATCTTGATAACAAGTTGATAAATTAGTGTAGGTTAATATTCTAATATATTATACTTTCTTTTATAATTTGAAGATATTATAACTATTGTTATTTGCATTGCCAACTAAAATTATGCACTATAAGTTGATGATGAGTAGCAATCCTTATTTAAAAATTACTATATTAAAACTTATATATTATATATTGTTTTTAAAATAAATTATTATATATTATTTAATATATTGATCTTATTGAGTTATTAGCAAATTATACTTTTTTTTATCTAAAATAAATTAATTGACGAAGATTAATACATGCATTATATAACATAAGAAAAAAGATTAATCACACATTAAAATTTTAAAGATAAACATTTTAAACACAACCATGCATTACACAGGTTAAAAAACTAGTATAGTATTACTGTTCGAGTCAACTCGTACTATGAAAGTGTGATAAATAAGACCATTAGCCATAGTTTCCATTTGATCAATGGATATATATCTTGAAAACAGAAGAGCCAAAATAAGATTTTCCATCTTACCTGTAAAGAGATCCACGGATCATTGTCGGCATTGTCTTGAACATTAGATATTCCGACATACATGATTAAATAAACGAAAAATTAAGTCTACGATACTTATTTGATTAACCTAAAAATACAAATAAGTGTTCACCTTCTAGTCTTTCCCGACACTCGTGTCTTTTTCGTTCATTGATCTCCGTAAGAGGTTACAACTCGACCCAGATGAGGAAAGTATTTGTAGCGAGCCACATCCAACACTAAGATAGAGTCCGTTTCCTTGTGTCATGCCCAATAGGCGAAAAATAGTCATCTCCACTCTTAGGCAGTAAAATATTTATGAATGTCGGTTACTTTCTAATATTAAAGCTAAAATTTAAGGAAAATCAAACCCAAATATTTAAAAGCCTAATGAAAAAGAACAAGAGTGATGGTACTCGACCAAGTATCCGCCTACTATAAGATAGGATCATTGAGCAATCATTGGATGAACATACATCAAAAAACAGATTGCTCGAACTCGTCCAATGATGTATCGGGGGAGGGGGTTAATACCTTACCAAATTTCAAAAGCACGAGTTCTAAGGAAATTGAGTACCGTCGGTAGGTTAGCTAGACCACTATGCATCGGTTCGATTGTCGCTCCAAATTTCGTAGTGTCCAGGAACCCTTTGTCATGCCCGAGGCGGAAGCTTCATCAAAACGCCTTTGCAATGAAAGTTGGACATTTAGAAGAATCCTACTATATATATATTATGCCGTTAACTTACCAATTACTGACTTGAGTATTATTGCTTACCATGTACTTGAAAAATTTTTATTATAATGTTTCTCAAATATAAGAAAACAAATTTATTTAGATTGAGGAAAACACCAAAAAATATAGAATTAAAATATTATAAAAATTCTAATTAAAAAATTAAAAATTCTAATAATACTTTCCCTTTTATCTTTTAATTAAATTTATTAAAAAATAAAAAAATCTAAAAATCCCCAATTATACTTTCCTCTTCTCTGGCATTTGCTATTTTCTCAATTGTCATCCCACCTCTCATTGTGTTCCACTCTTCTTCACTCTCAGATTTGTCTCTCTCTATCTGATGCGCTCTCTTACTCTCTCCGATCGGTTGTCTGCTCCACACTTCTCTCTTGTATTTGTTATTCTCTCAACCCAATAATTATTACCAAGAAAATAATAATAATAATAATAATAATAATAATAATAATAATAATAATAATAATAATAATAATAATAATAAAAAATAGAATGAATAGAAATAAACAAAAAACATAAATAGATGATGGTTTTTATATAAGTCCGAACAAGGTCTAGTGTATGTTAGACATATATGTTTTATAGATAATTCTATTGGTATTGTTTTAAGATGCATTTTACTTTACTATAAATTTAGGCTGAAGATGTGTACATATATGTTTTATAGATATTCGTTTCTACCCTTTTCTATTCGTTTATATTCTCCTCTCGCTCTTTTCTATCCGTTTCTATTTCTATTTCTGTTTTTATGTGTTTTTTTATGTAATTTCAAACAAGTACTAAATAGACTTATATTTGACCTGTATGTTAGTATGACGTGTGGGGTATGATGTGTGGGGTAAAGGTTCATACATATATAGATAATTTGTTCAACAATAATATAGTTGTATTGTTCGTCTATTAATATTTTTGTTAATTGTTTAGAGTATTTTGTTCACTAAGATTTTGGTTCTAATATATCTGTTTATTTTCCCATTCAACCGTGAAATTTTGATTGTTCATTGTCTTATGTTGTTCATCCATATGTACTCTTTGTTCATTATTTTAAAGTATTTTATTAATCAAGATTTTGGTTCTATAATATCTATTCATTTTCCTATGTTAAAATGTTCAACCATTTAATTTTGATTGTTCACTTTCTTAAGTTGAATTGTTCATTGTAAGAAAAATTTTTGTTCATTATTTTTGACTGTTTTGTTCATGAATATAGTAGTTAATTATTTATGATAGTAATAACTAAATTTTTCAGTGGCGGTAGACGAGGAACTTCAAACACAAATTGTAAGCCTACTCAAATTGAAATTGCTAATAAGGAAACATGTTCAATTGAGGAAGATTATAATGATGAGCAAATATTGTTGTGAACAAAGCAACCATCATTCAAAAATGAAAGAAACTTGACGAGAAAAACCAACCAAAGAAACGAGTGCTTTTTATCCGAGATAGTGTTTATCTATTCATAAGAAACTGACGATTTGTTCATCGAGTAGCCTACAATTTGTTCATGTACATATGCTTATTTGTTCACTATGATGATATATTTTGTTTATTATAAAAGGTCGATTTGCTCAATGAAATATATATATTTGTTTATTTGGAGCAAATAAATTATTCACTAAGAATATTAATATTTGATTAATTCGGGATAAATAGTTTTATATTGACTGGATAACAATTACCAACGAACAATTATCACATAACTCGTTTACAAATATGTATGGTCTAATGAACAAGTTAACATGATCTATGAACAATTAAAGTAACACATATTCGTGATTATTATTGGTGGCTTCGATAAAAAATGGTAAGAAAAAATGATTGCAATTAAAACTTATTGAACACTCCACCTTCAATTTGCAAATAATCTAATAATATTTTTAAAAATATATATAAATTGAAATTTATCATGCAATAAAAGAAAATTAATAAAAAAATAGATAAGATAAATCAGTTCCATTAGGATATTTTGATTTTTTTAAATTTATCTTAAGAGAATAATGTGCTAAAAATTTCTTTTAAAAATCTAAATCGATTACAATAGGATAAATTAGTTACAATATCATATTATAATTATTTATTTATTTTAAAAAATAATGTGATGACAGTTTTAAATGATGTGTCACCTGTGAGTATAAGCTCCTAGGTGCATATAAAAATTTATATTAAAAGTTGAGTAAAATCAATATATGTTTGACATATAGGATGTTTATGTGACATTGTAATGATGTAAGATAGTTATTGTAATGTCACATAAGCAGCCTACATATCAACATTGATTCTACCCAACTTTTAGAAGGTTTAGATGGTTCATGCATATAATTAAGTTGAAGGTTGACTATTTTTTTATAAAAGTATATATCATATGTTTCTTATGTTGGATGTGTATATTTCTAAAACTAATTTATTTTAATTTTGTGAACAATATTGTGTAATATTATGAATTTAGATAAAATATTATCTTTACCTTATGAACATTTTTTTTTTCACTAGAAATTGAAATTTTAAAGTTTAAAACTACAAAAAAAAAAAAAACATATAATGAGTTAAATATATAAATAATAACAATAAATTATCATCCTTTGTGCAAGGAATTAAAGCCGAGTAAACTTATGCTTCACGATGATTTAATGTTGTTTTGTAAGGCTCATGTGATAATTGTGCAGACTTATCATGAAAGGTTTCCACCACTTCTCTAATGCATCCGGACTACAAGTAAATTCTACTAAGTTTCGGGTGTTTGTAGCGAGGATCTCTGATAGAACCAAAGAGGAAATTTTGAAATTGACTCGAATTTGCACATGGATCATTTGTAGTGAAATATCTTGGAGTACTTCTAACTACCAAGAGATGCACAAAAGCATACCGCCATTCAATTGTGGAGAAAGTCACAGACATTAGAAAACTATGCACCTGTCATATGTAGGTAGGCTACAGACTAATCAATTCAATTTTGTTTTCTTTACACACATATTGGGCTTCGTTCTTCATATTACCCAAGGGAGTCATCAAGGAAGTAAGGAACCTATACGGAAATTTTTGTGGGGACAAAAAGTTGAGTATACAAGAGTACCTCTAGTAGTATGGGATTTTGTTTACAAACCCGGAAAGTCGGGAGGGTTTGGAATAATCAAATGCACTACCCGGAATCAAGTCTGCAGTAACTAAGCACCTATGATACATAACCGATGGCAAGGAATGCTTGTGGGTTAAGTGGATTAATGAACTATACCTCAAAGGTAGATCCGTTAGGCCTGTGGAAAGCTTTGCACATTCAGCCTGGTATTGGAGAAAGCTACTAAAAATGAGGACGAGTGTTCCAATAGGCATACCATAAGGATACTTGGAAACACCACAAATCGGGTAATGGCAATGAACACCTGCAAGTAGTACCTAGCCTATGTCCACTATGTTTTAATGCCACAGAAACTCATGCTCATATCTTCTTCGAATGTGCCCCGAGTCAAACCGTAGTGCAAAATGTGATGACAGATATGAGATATAATATGAAATTGATTTCGGTTCAAGGGGTGCCGGATATGGTCGAAACCGAGCAAAAACAACGAGTGGAGAGTAAGGTGATCATGTTATGCATAGCCAATTGTTTACTACATATGGGAAGTTAGGAACTGCAGTATATTCAAACGAAGCGAGAGATCAACAAGGGAGATCACACAACCATGCATGCTTGTGATTAAAAGTAGACTAGTGTACTTGAGGAGGGTTTGTAAAAAGGAAGAGACATATAGTATTTAAGTTTGTTACTACCTTAAGGTTTAAGATTTCCCTCCCTTAAGGCACCTGTAAAGAGTATTATATCCTCACTATTTTGGTAATGAGAATCACATATTCTTACACAAACAAAAAACAATAAGTTATCATAATACGTTATAAAAAAATTAAAAGTAATATTTTTATGTTAACTATTTAAAGAAAACCATATCCACTTATGTTTTTTAATTTATTATTAATTTTTATTTTTATAAATTAATTAAATAATATAATTATAAAATAAATAATTATAAAATAAAATTAATTAATGTCTTTGCATACCAAGGGGTATAACCTTAGTTTTGGCTCACAAGAAACTTGTAAAAATTTATCATTTCGTTGAGGATCCGAACCCTAGTAGAGAGTGTGGAAACTCACTCTCGTACTAATTAAGCTAAAAACAAGTACCTCTATAATTGTTATTATAATGGTCATTGCCAGTCATTGTTATCATTAGAGTTTCAAACAATTATTATATATTGATATGAAAAGATATACAAATATTTATATCAAATGAATCGCTACTCGTCATGATATAAAATTATTACATAAATAGTTTCTCGAAAACATTTGTCTAAAATGCACACATTCATAAAAAATATTACGATTGCAAAAAAAAAAGAATTTATGACCGAATAAAAATTAAATCAGTTCGTTAAAAAAAATTAACACATACATTTTTCATATATTTCATTATTGACCGATATTTGTTATTTTAAAATATATAATAAATATTGTTACTAACACTATCTTAAAAAATTATAATTGCTTGTAAACACTTGTAACTGCTAGTAGATGGTCAGATAACCGTTAACCACTAATAATAATAACTTATAATCGCTCATTGTAACATCTCGTTATTGTTAACCACTAATTTATAATTACTAACCGTTTACGGTTAAAACAAACAGGTGGTAAATGCTGTGGGTATTTGGTTGACTACTCATAATTCTTAAAGGTAGATAATAAAAACAAAGAGAGAATTGTGATTTGTAATTTCAACGCAAAGATTTGAGGTGGGAAAATGACCTGAGAGTGTCGTGACTCAGAAATTCATCTTCCCTTGTCCTTTTTCAGTTGTAGCTATAAATTTTAATTCTGCTTCTAACAAAAAAAGCACACTTTTCAACACAAGACAAGGCGATCGGCTTCAGGTACCCCCAACCTTCTGTCTCTCCCTCCCCCTATACCTTCAATATCTCCAGAAATGGCGCTTCGAGCCGCGATTTTAAGAAGAACCGCAGCCACCCCGGCGCCTTTCGGTGCTCGCTGGGCTTCGTCATGGTGGGGGCACGTTGATCCAGCGCCCAAGGATCCGATCCTCGGCGTTACCGAAGCTTTCTTGGCAGATCCCAGTCCCAACAAAGTCAATGTTGGAGTTGTATGTTCCTCTTTTCACTCTCTGCCGTTTGCATGTTCGCTTCTTTTCGTTTTCCTTTTTATTGCTTTCATATCAGAACCCATCAAATCTTTCCTGAAAAATTTACGAATATTGAGGTATTTGTTTTTGTTTTGGCCTTTTGGGGTGCGATGAAATCCAGGGTGCTTACCGTGATGATGATGGGAAACCAGTTGTTCTGGAATGTGTGCGACAAGCTGAGGCCAGAATTGCTGGCAATTTAAACATGTACACTCTCTCTCCCTCGCTCATCATTCATTTATGTAGTCACATGTTAATCTGTTCTTTGTTTTGAGGTTTTCTTCGAGCTACTCTTTATATAGTTTTGAGATTTAATTCATGCTGCTCTTTGTAAAGTTTTGAGATTTAGAGCCTGCTACATTTATATGCAATGATTCAATATAGCTACAAGAGCATTTGCAGATTTTGCCTTTTTTGTGAAATGATATGTGTCTTGTATAAGACACGTTTCTTCTCGATTTAAAAATTATTATATCATGTAATAAATTGAAAAAGAATGGTATGATTGAATAGTATAATTGTATTACAACTTACAAATTATGTAAAATCGCCATTTTGTCCATTATTTTTCATAATACAATTATGTGTATGACACTTCTAGGTAGAATTGATCCGATTAGGACGTCATTTGATACTTGTCGACGTAGCCGACGATTATTAAAGCTTTACCTTCATAATTAATCATAATTATTAAAAAATAGTGGTTTCAAATCATAAAATTCATTAATATAGGTCAAGACAAGATATTTTAAGAGTGTCTTCATACAAGACACATATCATCACCCTTTTTTTCACCCAATTCCGAAATGGGGACATCACCTTTAGGATTGATGCATTTTACACATACCCTTCAGTTGCATTCCCCTCTTGGAGTTTTGATGGTGTGAGACTGTAAGTCATTATACGTCTTCAGTTGATGCATTTTACACAAACCCTTCAATTGCATTATCTAAGTTTTTTAAAAATTTTTTTAGGGGATGTTAGCCTTGTAGCTCAAAAATGTGCTTTTGTATATCAAAGTGATGCTTAGATCTGTTAAGAATTATCACTTGGATTTTCAAAACCTTGGATAAACTTCAAACTAAGACGATCAAAGTCATAACTACTAAGGTGCTGGAAATGCATTAATATGCATAGCAAGCTTATTTAACGATATTCTCAGTTCAGGCCAATTAAAGCACAAAATTGACCCTGGAGGAACTGATGTCTAATGTGATTAGCTTTGCGGGAAAGACAACACATTCAATCAGAATACTGAAATCCTTTCGAACTTTTTTTTTTTGCATCGCTAGTTTGCTTTATGGAAGCTGAAAAACGATACAGTAATAAGCCCAGCAGATGACTACAATGAGATCATCATGCTAAAATTAAAAGTCCGCCTAAAATAAAACTCAACTCCTCCTAAAATGGACGAAGAATAATGCAATCCACCCTCATTTTGTAACACCACCCAAGATAGTACCGGGTTAAGAATTCATCAAAAATCTAACACATTGTCAAAATTCGTTCGAACTTTAAAGTGAACCTTAATTCATCTGGTCACCTATGTATGCTCATCAATGGGAAATTGAGTCCAAAGTAATAAATGAGGACTTGAATTGTAATCAGGGTCAAACCGTTAAAGGAATAAGATGTGATGGAAGTTGAGGGGATGTATTGGATGAATAATCTGCATGGGAAAAGAGCACGACTACTTTCAAACTATCAATGGTGAGCAGATGTTGATGGTTATCTTGACATCCGTTGGTGTTTATTTTCTGTAGGGAGTATCTTCCAATGGGCGGAAGTAACCATATGGTTGAGGAAACATTGAAGCTTGCATATGGGGAGAATTCTGAATTTATCAAAGACAAAAGGATTGCAGCAGTACAGGCTCTCTCTGGCACCGGAGCATGTCGACTTTTTGCTGACTTCCAAAAGCGTTATAAACCTGAATCGGAAGTCTATATACCTGTTCCAACCTGGGCCAAGTTAGTATTTCCACCTTGTTGCTCCCTCCCAAAAAAGTCTTTTTCAGTTTTTTTATCACGTTTGCTGATTATGTGGTTATATAATGTATTGTGAATCAGCCATCATAACATCTGGAGGGATGCGAATGTGCCACAGAAAACTTATCATTATTATCACCCAGAGTCACGGGGATTGGATTTTTCTGCAATGATGGAAGATATTAAGGTCTATAGAAGTGATGGGAATACCCTTTTCTTCTTCCTTCCATTCGATATATTTGTTTCTCACCACTGTTTCTTCTTGATGCCTGAATTATCAGAATGCTCCAAGTGGATCCTTCTTTCTGCTTCATGCATGTGCTCACAACCCTACTGGGGTTGATCCTACGGAGGAACAGTGGAAGGAGATCTCACAGCTGTTTAAGGCAAGGGCTTCACAAAGATCTCATATTTAGTATTACTTTTATATTGTTATACTATATTATTTGTTACCCCAAATCATCTTTTTTGTTGCCATGGCCAGGAAAAAGGGCATTTTCCATTTTTTGACATGGCTTATCAAGGTTTTGCTAGTGGTGACCCAGAGAGGGATGCTAAGGCCATCAGGATATTTCTCCAAGATGGACATTTACTTGGTATTTCCCAATCCTTTGCAAAGAATATGGGACTTTATGGTCAGAGAGCTGGCTGCCTTAGGTAATTATCGCTGTGCTTTTATCGTCATTTTTGTCCGTACTCTCACTCCTCACTGACCTTCTCATTGCAGTGCATGAGTTAATCAAAGAAACATCTTAATTAAAAGCTTAAGCTAGTGGTTGGAGGACCTTGAATAAGTTAGATTATCTCAGTGCCTCCTTGTGTGTGTGTGTGCTTATCGGGCTTGAAGGGTGAAGGCACAAGGTCGACCATGTGCTTAAATATTCCACTAATTTGCATGGAGATGTATGAGATTTGACCCCTGATGTAATAGTCACATTAGTTCTGATATTACGCCAAAGAACATAAAGTTTAAGCAGATAGTTAAAAGCTGGACATGTTGCACTTTGGTAAAGTTATTGGAGATCTTGCTTCTCTGCATGAAAGCCTTAAGTTGCATGACATGATGTGGACATTCATACTTTATGACGATACTTCTAAATCCATTTGCCTACTTACATAGTTCCATGATTAGCGTTACACTTTGATAGAGTTACTGGGGATCTTGCTTTTCTGCGTGAAATCATCAAATTGCGTGACTGCAGTTGTGAGATGATTTGGGCGTGCACTCTTTAAGACATGTTTAAATCTGTTGCCTACTTACATAGTTAAATAATCTATGTTACCTGGAGCAGCCATTGTCAAGAAAACATGAGGATTTTTGTCTAGTTTGTAGTATCCAGGTGTTGTCACTGTTGTGACCATGCCCAATTTGAGTGTCCAACATGGATATGCAAGGTAAATGAACAGGCTTGTAAAATAGTACATATGCAGGCTTTGTTGGCATTACCGAGCTTGATCTAGTGGTTCTCCTCAATACTAGTGGTTTCCTAAATTTATAATTCTTTTCTCCTCTTCCATTATCTGTTGCAACTTGAATTGCTCGTTGGAACTCTGCTATTTTAATTCTCCATTGCTAAACTCCTCACCCTTCATAATCTTACAGTGTGCTATGTGACGATGAAAAACAAGCTGTGGCTGTTAAAAGTCGGCTGCAGCAGATTGCGAGACCGATGTACAGTAATCCACCTGTTCACGGAGCGCTTCTTGTTTCAATTATCCTTAGCGATCCAGATCTGAAGCAGCTATGGCTCAAGGAGGTTAAGGTATGGTCTGTGTGGAGCTTTGTGAGCTTTTCTAGTTCAAATGTTTTCCATTTTGCTTTTCTGTGCTGCTTTCTGAGGGAAGTAGGGATCAGCCTTGCATATAAGCTGAGTTTCTGTCTTCTAGTATTAGGACGGATAGCAGTATGTGTGCATGAAACAGACAAAAACAGCTTCTGCCTCTTGGTACTGTATGGGGGACAAAACTAAGTGATGAGTCTTATGACAAAACTGTGAGCTACTGTGGGAGAAGGATCGCAGTTAGGAGGCTGGGCGTGTTATGTGCCAAAAGGTGATATCAAGTTTAAGGGAAACTACAGAATGAACTCATATGTCAATTTCACTTGCAAAGGGATACTTTTGCTCATCAATTTTTAGCCTTATTGGCCTACAAAGATGCAGAACTGATCTAACCAGTTAAAATTGTTTCTCTATGCCTTGTTTTCTGGTGAGCAACCTATAGATGCTTGATGATACGTGCAATATGGCATTTTACTATTTGATCAAAACGGAGCTTTTAAGATTTGACAAGCAATACCATTGGCTACTGCCTTCGTCAGGGCACAAAAACAATGCCAATAATAACTTGCCTAATTTCCAGATGTAAATGTAATAATTCAATTGCTTCCTTCACCAAGCATTTAGAGTTCAAATTTTGCCTTTTTTAATTTTCTGCTCTTGCTCTCTTTAGATCCGTTTGTTTGGCCTTTATTTATTCATTTTCTATTTTCTTTTTTTTTTTGGGGGGAGAGGGTGATCGTTAATGTCTACTGTACATCTGTACATGGACATTGAGGTTGTAATATTAAAGTTGACGTCAGATATTATGGTCAGGCCCATGAATGTCAAGCTCAGAATCTTGTTTTTCCCGTGCTGTCATTTAGTGCATTCCATGACTTATTTTTGTGACTGGAATGTTCAAATAAATGGATTACAGGGCATGGCAGAGCGCATCATTGGAATGAGAACAGCTTTACAGGAGAACCTAGAAAAGTTGGGTTCACCATTGTCTTGGGAACACATCACAAAACAGGTAATGGCAGATTGCATCATTGGAATGAGATGCTTTAAATTCTATGGTGCAATGACTCACGCCTGTTTTCTTCCACCATGCTCACCAGACTACTAATATGATTTTCTGTTTTGGATAAGCAGATTGGCATGTTCTGCTACAGTGGGTTGACACCAGAACAAGTTGATCGCCTGACAAGTGAATTCCATATATACATGACTCGCAACGGTAGAATAAGGTAATGGAACCCCCCTTTTTTTTTTTCTTTTGCTGGTTTCTTCTGCTATTGTAGCTGAAACCTATTGTGGTGTTCCTGGTTTTGCAGTATGGCTGGTGTCACCACAAAGAATGTAGAGTATTTGGCAAATGCGATCCATGAGGTTACAAAATCTTCTTAAAGAGCGTTAGAAACAAACCCTGTGATGCAGAATATAGGCATAATGGAGAATTTTGTTGTACACTCCAATAAATAAAGTTATTGACATAGAAAACACCCCTGTTTTACCCTTAAGTATAAGAGAGGACCGTAATTTTATGGTCCTAGATTCCACCACAATGATGACCAGGTGGATTTTCATCATTTTTATCCCGTTTATATTTTAGCCATGATGGCGAAGTTGCTGAACAGATTTGTCCACTGAATGTGGTTTTGTTTGTAGGCACTCTCTGGGCTAACATGGGAGAGCGAAGTTCTCATTTGGTTCATTTTTATGATAAAAGCAGAATTGATTGTGTTGCTTGTTTTACTAACCACAATGTAGAACATGTTTACTTCAAGAAACTAAGCCTCTGAAGTTTGACTGTCTTAGCAAATGTCATAGACTGTTTTCACTTTTGATGTGGGATTATGGAATGTCTTGCGGTAACAATACTTGACAAATTGCACAAAGGATCCGTATGTTCCTCTGGCTTCTCCTCCATGACCGATTAATGACAAACTCGAACAGACAGATGAGAGGTTTGACCAATGACCCTAGTTGTAGAATTTGCGGGGCTTCTACCGAAGATGTTGAGCATATTATTCGATTATGCCCCAATGCCACTGTAATTTGGAATTTTCTTCTCTCCAGAGACTATGAAATTGGTTCGAACAATCTACCGTTTAAAGAAAGGATTTTGTTTCACCTCAATGAAGGGGCTGTTGATTCGAATTGGGAGACGAAATTCTTGCTGAGTATTTGGTACTATGGAAATGGAGGAATTTCCATTGTTTTGATGGTGAGACTGATATACCTAGAAACAAAGGAAGCTTCCTATTAATCAAATTTGAAGAAATTGTGAATGCTTTGAGAAAGGAAAATGACTATCCATCAAGTGGGATGCCGTACAAAATAGAGGAACTAATAAATTGTGAAATTCCCCGTCAGCTGGGTTATTTTGAATACAAATGGAGCTTCGAAAGGTAATCCGGGTTCCGCTGCTGAAGGAGGGGTAATCAGAGGGGATAAGGGGGAATGGATGGGTGTATTCATGGAGAACTTTGGTTGGTGCACTTTAGTAATGGCGGAACCGAAAGCAACTTGGAGAGGATTGAGATAGCTCACAATTTGGGAATTCATCAAGTCTGGCTACTAACTTGATTCAATTTTAGTAACTCGGTATGTTGAGAGGACGGAAAGATTGGGGATCGCAATTTACCCCCATTTTAAAACAATGCAAATTACTGATTTAAGAACCAGATTGGAAAGTCAAGATCACTCACTCGCTACAGAGAAGCTAATCAAGTTGCACATAAGTTAGCTAATCTAGGTTTAAGCATGAATCTAGGTTATCATGTTTTTCAAGCTCCAATTAAGGAGCTTAAGGAGATGCTTTTTGCACATAATGTAGGAGCCGCTTGGCCCAGATTCGTCAAAAATTAATAATATTTCTTTAGGGGCCTTGCCCATCTTCTACAGCGAAAATATATATATATATATATATATTTGTGTCCTTACCGACAGTTCGAACAAATAGATGTCGTATTTCTTCTGAGTTTTGAAGATGACATGAAAAGTGAAGAGTATGGACAATAATAGCAACATGTTATGAATACCACTTATGCCACAAAATGAACAATGATAATTGGGAGATGAATAATACCCACTTCATACAAAGCCAGTCTATATATCTTTGGGTCACTTTGTGCTTTCACCATCTTCTACTTAGCACCCTATCTAGATATTGCTTTTCATTTTTGTTATACACCCTATCTAAGGCATTTACGATCAAAACAATATACAGAGACAAATAGAATAGGACCAGCAATTGCATTGCAGCCTAGCCAAGCTGCTAAGGAGGCCACCAGGCTCAATGACGCAAAAACCTGCTGATTGTTCCCTAGGTTGTCACCACCCTTCCATAAGCAGAAGGTTTCAGGTGCTGCCTCCACTAGAATTATGCTTTTATCCAGGATGTGCAAATCCAGTTTGCCGCCTAACATGTTCTGGTATTAGATGGTTGATCAATTCAGGTGAAACTCCAGCCAAGTGCTGCAGGAATAACAGGGAAATCAAGATTCATAATACTGAAATGGAGATTTAAAGCATATGAAATCTGAGAAATGTAATCCCTCAGTTCACGATTAATCATCTTTCAGATCTCGAACGTCCATCGACTGTCCACATCCTAGACAGCTAAACAAGTCACTTTCGGGAAATATTTTCTGAATATTGATTATAATGGACTAACGTATACTGCCTTGTCATCCAGTCCTCTTTGATGCGTAGTGGCCAGTAACCACTTAAAAAATTTAAGGCCTAATGGAAATAAAGAGCCCCCCCTCTTCTCCCTCTACAAACCTTTGGGCTTTGGGGTGCTAGTTTGGTTAGATTTGTTGACTTACTAAAGTTCAGAAAATGGTATACACATTGCCACCATTATGTCACATTTTATCCTTTATTTTTCTTCTCTACAGGCACCGGGGCCTGTGAGTTGGGGCTTGTGAGTTGGAGCAGGGCTTCAATTTTAAAGATATTGTCCATCTTGTAGCCTACATGCATAGTTTACACAAACCAGAAATTAAGAGAAACATCTCAAGAGGTATTTGATTCTGAAGACATACTTCCTGCTTAAAATTGAAGAGGGGTGGCAATGGGCGACCATTAGGAAGGTGTGCGTTGAATTCCCGAAGCTCATTGAAGAAAGGATGAGCACATGCTTCCAGCTGCAACCCAAGAAACGCAGAGCCCCAATCAAGAACCAGCTCCAGTCAGAAAGTCAATACATGTAAAGCCATTGAAAAGGAATGAAAACCTCTATGGCTTCCTCGTTTTTTCACGGGAGTGAAGAAGAGGCTTAAGACTTTATCAGTTGGGATGCAAGAATCCAAATTAAATTAGTGCAGTGACTAGTAGATTACCGCAGTGCAGCGAAGACTGGGAGAATACTGAAGCAACCGTGAGGTCAGATCAATGGCCTCAGCAGGCATTCTCTTGTGGAAAACCTACATCAGAGAGCATCTTTATGCACAAATAATCATCGACAGAAAGGAGAGATAAAGCAAAACATAAAGATTTTAGCTAATGAACAGCATGTTACCCTACAACCAAATGATACATTCATAACCATAAAGGTACAAATAATAGGATAAACATATATGATACACCACCGTCCAGTTTTCCTTAAGAAACCTTTAAGCATGAGAGACAGTATTCAACAAATAAAATTCAAGAAAATGTTTTTGCTTTGATAAAATAAATCATGTTGAGGCAGAAAAAATATATTAGAAGTATGCCTGTATATAATTCACCAAATAAATGGAACCTAATCTATCTCCACCACTCCCTACAGGCTACAACATTATCTAGGCTAATCTACCTGAAGTTGGTAGCAGCCTCCATTTCATAAATTTTGAGCCACATAAGCATAGAAAAAAGAAACTAAATTCATCATAGTATATTGCGATGCAGATTCATGATCATGCAAGCAGATGAAACAGAAGGAATACCTTATGCCAGGGGTGAGCTTTAATCTGTGGGAACCTAAAGTCAGTATAATTGGGATTCATACATCGGATTTCCTCTCTAGTTGGAGTGCCAAGAACCTGAAGAAGATTTATTTATATAATTTACTATAGATAAACAACTGATTTGCATTCTTTTGCAGCAACTTCAACACAATTTTTAGGTTCAGACTTCAGACCTTAATAATCTCCACCAGCTGATCTACTGCATTTTCCCCAGGAAATAATGGCTGTCAAGAGGAGAGGAGAGGAGAGTAAGGACCAAAATGAACATAAGCACTCATAATCACTGTCACCTAGTGCTCAGCAAGATGCATAGTGGTCAGCTTACTCTTCAGAGATTAGGGATTAGGACGCTATAAATAATACCAACCTGGCCCAGAAGTAGTTCCGCAAGCACACAACCAGCTGACCAGATATCAATTGAAGTTGTGTATTCTGTTGCACCAAATATTAGTTCTGGTGCCCGGTAGTATCGAGAACATATGTACGATATGTTTGGTTCCCCTTTAACCTATAATCCAGAAGAAATAAATTTTAGAAGAGACACATTACACTTGGCTGGAGAAAATGACCTAGTCACATCACAGATACCAAGCAAGAGTACCAATTTGCTTGACAAAAGACACAACTGATATTCACATGGTTCACATTTTCATAGTGTTTCTGTTTGCTTTTCGGAGAAGGATTCGAAACCACTTAAGAATGAATTACCACGGAATGCATAGTATGAATGGCAAGAAATACAGCACATTAAGACATAAAAAATTGTACAGTCAATGAATAACTGCAGAAAATTGACCTATGCAGCGACGAAGAATCAGTGCATATGCTAACAAAAAACCACCCCAGGGGGAAGGGGGTTGTTCAAGATTCGTAGACGCAGAAAAACAGTCACTTTCCAAGTGAACCAGCATTTAAAGATGACAACTCCTAAGAATACCAAACTTCTCCAAGGGTCCCCAACACACATGCTAGCTAGATCAACAGCAAGCATGAATTACTTACATTACATCAAGAAGAAACTTGGATAAGTGGTAAGCACTCCCACTTTTGGCACAGAGGTTCGGGATTCAAATCCACACATAATGTTTGGTCCTTCCCATGTAATGCTTACCCCTTAACCTTGTTATGGGTTCACAACAGATTAAAAGTGACTGAATAAAGATATAGTCCTAAAGAATGATGATTCCAGAGGGCATGATACAGAAGTCAAAACCAATGAAGAAATAAAAGAGTTCTCGGATGATTCATTGTGCAGACTGAGCAAAATTGTCTTTTCTTTGATTAGCTCAACTGAACAATCAAGAACCGGAACCAACCCAAATGAAAAAATAAGGCAATTCTATTTTGACCTCCACCTGAGTTGTTCTTCATGAACCAACTCAAACCAAATTTTGCATGGTCAATACAGATTGCATTTTCTCGACAACCCAATCAGGCAAGTCGTCAGCTGACCCAAACGGCCTGAAGAAAACCTTATGCAACAGAAAGGTTTCAACAATCCAGAATTAACTGGACCTGGGCTGATTTGAACAGCTAGCGTGCCAGGCCTCTAAAGTGAAGTATTTTTCAATCAATTCCATACAGATATGGATTATATAGACGAAAGCACTTAAAGAAACTTGACACAGGAATTTCCATTTTCACATAAAAGACCTAAAAGTCTATAATTAATCATAGGAAACAGAAATAAGAATCATTAATAATTTTACAATGTGACAGAATAATAATGGATTCATTAATATATATATTTACATTACTTATCAAACAATAGATCCCAAGCCCAGCACCTTATATGTGGTAAACTTTCACATATTAGGACTTTCAAAGCTAAATCTGAACCTAATTATATTTCTAATTTTCAATTATAGTTATTGGTATCCAGTAGAATTATATGTGTGAGACAGCTTAGGAATTTTTTAAAAAAAGCCATTAGCACTTCATTAAATATTATTTATTTAAATTGCTATAAAAAATATCTTCACTTAGTATATTATAGTCATTTTTTAATATCTAAAAGTTTTAATTTGATGATTATGTAATAATTTGCATCCCTGAGCTACCACAGTTAACGCTTAGAGGATTGTTTAATTTCTATTTTTAAAAAAATAAGGAAAATGTTTCCGATTGCAAAAACTAGTTCAATCATTAAACTCCTACGATGATTGTTTGGATCAGAAGGCTAGCAAAAAATAAAGGCTTGTGTGCTTCAAACTGAATGTGCAGTTGTGTACCAATGAAAAACAAACACAAGTTCGCACACTTACCAAAACTTTAGCACTTCCAAAGTCACAAACTTTAAGCTGGTGTGTAAGGGGGTCAACCTGGAAAGCCCAAAGTGAGAACAGAGACAAGAAAAAATATTCAGCTTGTTCCAAATTATCAGAAGGATATTACAAGATAAATAAGATCCACATACCAGGAGATTTTGGGGTTTGATATCCCTATGAGAAACACCTTGAACATTATGGATGTATGCCAATCCACGGAAAATCTACAAAAATGTTTTCAACTTTTTTGATCAGAGTTACAAAACTATTACTCTAAAAAATAGGCAATAAACATCGTCCATTCTTAAAAAGTTAATAAAACAAGGAATTGCAATGGTTTTTTCTAAACTGGCATCCTAACACCCCCTCCACCCAGTTTCTTCTTCTCCCCAACAACCAAAAAAGTTGTGATACAGATGATTACAGAATTAGTACAAATAATCAAAACAAAAGAAAAATGTTCTGAACAGAAATGGAGGAATGTGGAGCTCTCCTACTTCTAGTCTAAAACTTGGACATAAACTGAAAATTTCTGGGGCACTCAAGCAAAGCGTCTCTGGTTCCCAGCATTGCTAGTCAAATGAACTCTTAGTGGTTGATTTATTTTGTATGTCACTAAATTTCTATATCAATCTTCATACAGTAAAACATTACCCCATACGCCAGTTCCTATCTAATTTCTTTGATAATGCACCTGTTGCCACCAGAATTAATAGTTCTAGAACACATTGAGATAAATGAATGATCTACATATGATTCAAACTATACCATTGCAAAACAAGGGAAGAAATGTGATGGATCATGAATGAAACTATAACAATGCATTGGCCCATAATAGAAATTGACCACAAGGCACTGTGAAGGGAAGGAAATCAAACACAAACCATACCTGATATGTATACAGTTTCACATAAATGAGCGGCATCCTCTGATTCATACTGCTGTAGTGCTTAAGAACACGGTATAGAGATTCTGGTACATACTCCATAACTAGGTTCAGGAAAAGCTCATCTTTACTGGTTGTTGAAAAGAAACAGTGTTTGAGGGAAATCACATTTGGGTGATCAAACAAGCGCATCAACTGCAGCTCACGGTTCTTGTAACGTCTATCTTGCAACACTTTCTTGATTGCCACGGTCTCCCCAGTCTCCAAGCATTTTGCCTGTGAATTCCAGGCATTCAATAACATCCACAGAAATAGAACAAGCAAAATATCAGAGTACATAAACTATCAATCCATGCCTGAAAGACGATCCCAAACGATCCAGTACCAACAACGCGCTCTGCCATATAACTAATAGTCTGACCATCAATTATAAGCAATCCATTAGTTTCCATAAAATACAACAATTAAACAGATAACCATATAAGGGTAATTTTCATAGAACACTCTCACCCTTTTCGGTTCACCATTTTTGCCACCAATAGTTGTGGAAATGATGTGGCCTGTGACCTGATCATTGCCTTGTATCACAGCAGCAGACATCTCCTGCAACAGATGACCAGCATTTGGCTTAACCAACACAAAGCACCACATAAACAAACAATCAAGACCCAACAGTTACACCAACTAAAAAACTACAACAACAAAGAAAGCATCACATCGATGAAAACTTACCATTTTACAAGTCTATAGCACACAGGTCCCCGTCCTCCTCCTCCTATAAGGAAGCATA
Organism: Talinum fruticosum; assembly: GCA_021018815.1. Classification (NCBI taxonomy): domain Eukaryota; kingdom Viridiplantae; phylum Streptophyta; class Magnoliopsida; order Caryophyllales; family Talinaceae; genus Talinum; species Talinum fruticosum. Next base: position 1,484,070 of record JAITYX010000109.1, read on the forward strand.
AACATGGAAACAGAGGAGGAGAGGGAGCACATGAATAAGAAGACCCTTTTAGTTGAATAAGTGAATCTAAGGACAACGACCCAATGAAGCAAACAACATACTGAAGAAACAAGCACAAGAATATACCACTAAAAAGGGTTCACGAAAGAAAGGGAAATAATCTACATCTACATCTTCCCGAGTAAGATACGAAAGGAAAAAGAAGATGGCTGAAAACCCCTCAAAGAAAAGGTTATTTTTTTAGGAAAAGATTATATACAGAGGAAAATTTAGACCAAAAAAAAAATCAACAAATTCACAGAAACACTATAAATTAAAAGGAAAATAGAAGGAAAAAACCCCAGAGCAAAACTTCACAAACAAAGAGGTCAATTTCAGCAGCATTTACCAACTAAACAGGAAAAAAATCACAGGGAAAATCTCAGCACACAGAAAGATCGTCACCCACAAAAGAAAAAACCCTCCTGCGAGAAGAAGAGGAAAGTAAGAGAGAAACCCACAAGCTGGGATCAGGAAGGAGAGTAGAGAGTGGAGAGAAAAACCTTGTCTTGAGACATGGGGTGGTGGCGGAGAGGAGGAGGGAGTTTGGGTTGGGAAGAGAGAGAAGGATCAACAGATTGATGATGGTGGTGGTGGTGGTCATCTGGGGGCGGCGGATTATGCGATTGATGAGGACCCAGCGGCATTGATGCCATGTGCCTTTCCAGCTCTCTCTCTCTCTGTCTGTCTCTCTCTCTTTAGCTGCTCACTCTTTACTCAGGACTACCAGGAGGACTCCTCAGGTAGTCCAAACTCCAAACCCCCTCTTTTTTCACACCTCTGTGTCTCTCTCTCTCTCTCTCTCTCTCTCTCCTATGGAATACTACAGTTGCAAATATAATGCAATCAACCATCGAATTACAAATTTACAATACAGACAGACATTATAATTTCCCAGGAAATTTTTATTGCAATTCTGTTTATAACTAAATAAATAATAGAAATATAATTATAAACGTATTTACTATATTACAAGATTTATTATAATTTATATCTAATCAAATAGTATTACATAAGTGGTACAAAAATTAAAGGGAAAACTAAGGAGAGTTTTTTTTTTGGGGGATTAAGGATGGCTTCCTATTTTAATTAAATGGGATCTATATGGTTTTTTTTATAGAAAGTATTATTTATCTACTTATCCTTTTGTTATCTTATTAGATTTTGTTAATTCAATTCAATTTGATGAATACATTAATATAACTAAAAGTAATGGTATATGTTAGAGGTGGGTTTTCTTGAAAAAATATCATTATTTTACGTATTACTATTGTTCCTTATTTTATTATTCGCATATTAGTTCTCATTCAAACTATCCTACCTTTTATGAGTGAGTTTACTAATTCATAGTATATCCTAAATGATTCACGTAACATTATTAGTTGGTCAAGATGAACAATGTATTTACTTATTGATAGACTAAATTATGCACTTATTTTTTCGACTTATCATAAGCATTTGTTATTAACATTCACCACTATAATAAGTACTCGCTGAGCAGCGGTTTATACTTATTAACACCGATCATCACTCATGAATACCGATTTAACACCAACCAATAACATTAAGTCTTTACGAGAAGTTAGAAAGGATATGTAGGTGTAGAAAGTTTTCCATGGACTTTGCCAAACATAATTAAGCTATGCTTATTAGTTCATTATTATCTAGAAATAAAAGCACCCTATTATTAATGTCAATTAGAAAATTAACAAAAATAAAACTAAGTTTATATCATAATGGTTGCATTATGTAGATTAGATTGTTGACTTAAATGAAATAGATACAATAAAATCGATAAATGAGCTTATCAGAAGTTACACATCCATTTTTTACTCATAAAAAAAAAATGTGTTCCTAACTTCTTATATTTAATTTTTCTCCATAATCTTTAAATGATATATTGGAATTCTCTTCCAATTATTCACAAAAGCTGAGGCATACGTCTTATTAATATAAGATCATCATCATACATTGTCACCTGAATAACAAAATATCCAACTCATAATCAAAACAACCAACCAATACTGAATAATACCAACTTTAATATTTCAAGTATGATTAATGAATATCCAGAATTATGAATGTAGTTTTAGTACTAAACATTCTCTCAATTAGAAAGAGATATTGGATTAAGCACCACCATTAAACAAGCTAGCCTTTAATGGAGGACCTCTCTCCACCTCTTGCTTGAGAAATCAGAATGGGTCAAATTCTCTGATTTGGGTTTATGCCTTTTAATCATAGGTTGTGATAATATCATGGTATCTTTGCTTAGTACCAAGTAGTTGTAGTAGTTAATCAATTGCCAAGCGGGAATGCAACACTCCCCACTTTTATGCCCGTTTAAATTTTAGAGGAGATTATTCTTTTTTGTATTTGTGTAAAAAGGGTCATGATGGATTGTGGGCGTCAGTTTAGTATCTCTATTTTCCTTACACCTTCAAACTCATTAAATTATTCCTAAAATAGGGAGTCAGTTGACCTACACTTATCCTTGCAGAAAAGGAAAATAAATTTTCCAACTTATAACAATAACTTGGATTAACACTAATAATAATTAGATTTCAAAAGTGTTTTTACACTCTACAAATTGAACTTAGGCTAAATATTAATTTATAACAATAACTTGGATTAACACTAATAATAATTAGATTTCAAAAGTGTTTTTACACTCTAAAAATTGAAATTAGGCTAAATATTAATTTTTTAAAAAATTAAAATTATTTTTTAAAAATAATTTTGGAAAAAAAACACAATCCATGTTAATATATGTGTGCGAACCATGAAAAAATGTATGTGTAAGACGTTACAGGTAGAAAAAAAGAGACCAAGAGTTCAAAACAAAAAATCTTAATTCTTTTATATCTTCTATTGGTGAAAATTTATTTGATAAAATGGTTTTAAAAAATTAGGTCAAACAACTCAAATTATTTAAAAATATTTAATAAAAATTAGGCTACACCTTATAATTTTTCCAAAATTACTTTTAAAAAAATTACTTTTTAAAAATAAAAATTATTTTTAAAAATCAGGTCAAACAGGCACTAACCAACTAATTTTAAAAAAAATGTTTTTCTTAGGTGGGCATGGGAGCATGGACATCTAGAGGTGACAAAAGGCCAGGTTCAGGTGTAATTTAATGGCAACATTATATATTTTAGTAATCTGAATATTAGGAATTTAGAAATTAAAAATCAAAACTTTAGAAATAGGTCCAAGTGATTTGAACTTTGGAGGTATTTATAATTAATCATTCAAACATTAGAAAAATTTACCAACAGTGAGTTTTTCTTAAGTTTGAATTATTAATTTAATAAATAGGTTCAACTTTAAATCACTGCAACTCTTTTTAAAGTTTAGATTATTGATTTTTAAATCTCCTAAAATTTAGATCATTAATTCTAATTTAAAATTATATAAATTATACAATAAATATCCAATAATTAATTTAGTCATTTTACAATTGTTGAATGATATAAGGTTAACTTAATTAATTTAATTGTAATAAAAAATTGACAAATATAAAGTTCACATTAATTTGCTAATCAATAATCATAATCAGGTAAATTTAAAATAGTAATTAAATTAGATAAAATTATAGTGGAACTAGAAACATGAATTACTCAGCACGACTTTAGATCCCCTACCCTTTCTTTTTCCTCTTAATAACAATTATGGTAGTTGTTTCCCTATTTCTACTCCCTACTCCGTACACGACTAAAGTATAGTTATTAGATTATACTTTCTAAAATACAATGTACTGTATATGTCAATAAATATTTGGATAAAAGGAAAAAACAAAGTGAGGATTTAGAGAATAAAAACAAAAAAAGTAATTATAGTTAATGGAGTTATGTTATTAGGTAGTTTAGAAAATTACCATAGAATTTTCATATGTAATTAGAGGGTAACTTTTTCTAAAAAACAAAAAACTTTTTTGGTAACTTGTTTATTTATTTATTGTTAAGAGTCAACCTAATAATTTAGTAGTTATCTTTGAAGTTAGAGTGGTACTCTAAAATGACTTATTCCAAAGTTCATCTCATATATTTTGTTAGTGGGATGGTCGTAAATAAAATATGTGAGGGCTGACTATCAAATATACCAAATGGGTGTTTGCCATTGAAGGAGATATACTTTTCACCAAAAGCCATTTATATTATAATTTAGATACATATGCTGTATATATGGAGTGAGCCTAAAGTGTATTATGTGGTCATCGAGATTTAATCTTAGGTATAAGGGTGCAGTTGTTTCATCCATACAAGTACTTACATCAATTCAACTGATATATTATACGGTCATTCAGATTCAATCTTAGATCATGCAACCAAGTTTAGATGTAGCATTGATGTGATAGTGTATCTATATGCTTAAAAAGGGAACCAATATAAGTAGTCTAAATTGAGTTGTTATTTACTCTCAATTTTAATGGAAGACAGTTTAGGTATAATCCTCGAGAGAAGCGGCTACCTGTTAGGTGTTGTTTTACCCTGTTCCAAAAAAAAAAAAAAAAAAAGAGAACCAAAATATAGTCTAGATTGAGTTTTATTTTCATGACTATCTTGTAAGATAGTTGTGTGAGCTACGATTTTTTTTCTTTTATTTTATTCTCTGAACATTTCTCCTATTTTTCCACTTTGTCCATTGTTCCACTGACATATAGTATAGGAGTACAACACATTATATTATGGATATTATAACCTAATAACTATAAAATGTAAAGTAATACTTAAAAGTAGTAAATTAAAATTAATATTGGAATGTGTATAAAAAGAAAAGGAAATGGAAGCATTTAATGAAGAGGCATGGGGATTCCAAAGTTGTGTGTGTGTCCATGGAAATGCTGTAAGCCACAAGATTAAGAAGGAATCATTAAATTTGAGAAGCACAGATAAGCTTCTAGTTGGAGGCAGCTGACCACAAGAAGCAAGGAATGAACCAAACACATTTTAACATTCACACGTCTTAATCCTCCATTTCTAACTACACCTTTTTCTTTTGATAAATGATTGACAAAGTGAATAATCATACAACTACACGATAATTGTATGATCCGAGAAAATCAACAACAAGAACGAAAATAAACTACACTATTAGACGACAGTCCAAAAATCACCTTAACAACCGAGACTAAAATCGCTCCACTATCAACAGACAGATCCAAAACCACCTAAAATTTCACTCGGAGATTGGCGAGCCAATCCTCGGGCAAATAATCGGAACCCAAATCGTAGAGAGATTGATTAAGGTTATTAGAGAATCCAAGACTTCCGTAAACTCACCACCATCTACCTTGCTTGTGAGTGTGCCAAACGTGATGATCCGCCCCAAGCTATGAGAGATTCATCCGACCCGGCATACCTAAACGTGTTGACCCAACTTGCTTGTGTTCCATAATTTCATCCTCTCGTGGGAGTTGCTTGGTTGAACAAATGGAATTTGGCCATGGTTGTTGCCCACTAAGAGGATAATTTTCTTGTAAATGCCCTCAAAATCTCCTTCTCATTCACCAAGTCAATTTCCTCATTCCATCTTTATGGATTTCCTTCTCATTCTTCTTCACGGGAAGCCGCCTTTACCAAGACAATTCCTTTCACTCCAACCCCTCACAAAACAAATTATCTTTAACAAGCCATCTTTATATCCACATTTAATCGGACAATTCTCGCTCCTTCGATCTATGAATTTTGCTCGACATCCCTTCACTCCATCTTTGATCTAAATTTTCGGTTTTTGGGATTTCAAACACTTTGCTCCATATCAAAACTTCTTGTACCAGTTCCCCAAGTGTTGCCCCAATGGAGATTCAAGGTTGAGGCCTCAAAGAATGCTTGTTCCTTCCCGGTGAGATGCACCTAAAGCTTCAAAACCACGAGACATTCTTTCTTCCAAGACTAATGATGTAATCTAGGTTCACCGGGACGCCTGCCATGTGCTCGACAAAATGTCCCTAAGAGAATTTTTGTGTTGAAAGCCAGGTTTGATCCTTTATAAAATGCTCACCGTGTTAGAATTCAATGTTGTAGCTTTCGTTCTCCTTTTGCTCATTCATGGCTTCTTTCCTCTTCCTTGTCTGCCTTTTTCTCTTCTTTCAAACTTTTTTAATTCTTGTAACAACATCCTCTTTCTTATTGTGGTGTCGAAATTAAATCGACCGATCAGTCATGCATATCCAAATAGCCTATCCGGCCCTGTTGTGCCTTATTAAGTTTTGATCTCAAGGCTAAAATTTAGTCGCTAGATTTACTCCTTATATATCCTCAATATTATTCTCCATGATCTAATTATATCCGATTATATGCGTAGATATTATTTCCTTACTTAGCATTATATTAAATCTTTAATTTAAGGAAAAATTCTATGTGATTATGATCTCATAAATCATGGAAATATTTCAACTTAATATGGTATGATTTTACTACTCAAAATTCTATTCCTTCCACAGATTTCATTGTACCTATTCTTGGAAAGAATCAAGTCAAATCATTCACATATTGGCTCACAATAAGTAGAAGATGCAATCCCGAATTCAAGCTATTACCAAAAATTGTCAAGGCAGGACAAGCACTAAAAGATACACAAGCATCACAAAAGATAAGCCAAACTCGAAAAGCATCAAGATTCCGACCCCCACTCGGATCCCGCCAAAGATCAAGTTGTCAAGTCGACAGGTGAAGATCTCCTCTCAAATGGTAACTTCAACAATCGACCAAATGAAGGGAATACTATGAAGATGCAACTACTGTGGATCAATCAAGCAAAAGAATACATTTCATATATTATCTCTATCTCTTGTAATCATACTTACTCAGATTATTATAGCAAAGTGTCTAAGAGTTAGATACTTTGTGGGCTATAGTAAAGAGTCTTGGGGAAGACTCGCTTTGTGAGTTGTAACACTTGAGAGAAGTGTGAGCGGTGGACCTTGAGAGTAAGTGTACTCAATAGGTTAGTCGGAAAGTTAAGTGAAGAACTTGTTTGACAATCGTAACAATAAAAAAAGTAGAAGACAATTCTAAGGAGTAAACCTTAGGCGGTCACTAACCTAGATATTTGGATCTCGGGCCAAGATCATGAACAAACAAACTTGCATTGTCTTATTTATTTTCGGTTTGTTTGTTTTTCGTATATCCGACTTCTTGCTCCAGATCGAAGCCTCGAAAATTTAAAATATCCGATTTATCTTGCCAATAACCTTCAAGCCCAATAGGTTTCCCATTTCTACATACTCTTGTTTTTTTCGAATGAAACTTACAGAGGACTCGATGTTTGTTTTGCTATACCTTATGACAAGGAACACCCTCCCCTTCTACAAATTGGTGGAATACACACTTTTTTTGGACATGGATCTTCTAAATTTTTTTTTTTACTTTTTTCAATTTGGCTCGGATATAACTAATTTTAAAGGATTTTCTTCAGCAAAATATTCTTTAGAAAAAAAGTTCAGAATTTTTATGCAATATTCACCAAGTGCCCTGGAGGTTGGTGTCAATGTAGCGTGTCTAATCCTATTAGGGGTTTGGGTCCTACTATTTGTAAAGATTTACTTATTCTTTCTCCTTTGTAAGTGTATTCTTACCCATGTTAGAAAAAAAAAAAGGCAGACGTTGTAATTTCTTTATATTATTTTTTTATTTGCTTTCAAATATGTATATATTGGTATTCATAATATTAAATTTGTACAAAATGATAAAAGAATTAGATAAATTTGAATATATTATACTGTTAAGATTGTATTAAAGATTTATAATATCTATTATTATTCTTGGTATAAACCAGTTATTATTGTCTCGGAAAATTAAGATATGTATTATAAGTAAATTTAACTAGTAAAATCTCTTATAGTTTTTACCAGATGTATAGATTTAAATGTCATTGCATTGAATTTTTTTAATCTAATTTTATACCCAAAAAGAAAAAAAATGTATTTTAAGTCTAGTATCTGAGATATAAAGAGATATTAATCAAACAAATATGAATTATAAATAAAAAATTTGAAGAAATATGAATAAATCCAACAAAAATAAGCCATGTATTATATCATACATATGAGTAAATCCAAACTATTGTAACTTATTAAGGGAGGGAGGGAGGGGGACAGAGAGAGAGAGAGAGAGAGAGAGAGAGAGAGAGAGAGGAGAATCATAGGTTTTAGCCTTTAGGCATGCAGGGAACAGATGATTTTCCAATTATTGCTTTAAAAGTAAACCCTTCTTTATTTTTCTGGCCCAGACAATATAATGAGGCCTGGGAACAATCTCTTTTAATGCTATGGTGTACTCCACGAAAAGAAATGGATGAAGTTTGTCACAAGACAGGAAAGGCAACACTAATATAAATCATCGGGCTCTTCTGACCACCACCCTTGCCACCGCACAGGGGGCGGCTCAGCCCCGTCAGGCCATTTATGTCGGCCTCCTTCAACCTCATAACTACTTTATATTGACAAATGATTTATATATAATTCACCATAATTGTTGGTAACTACTTTATACTATTTTAAAATCTTTATAAGTTATAATTCTAATACTGATAATTTACAACAAACACGCTTAAATGTTTATGCTTTTTATACATAAGCTTTTGGAATAGATGATACACTTATATTGGTGTAAATAGTAATATCAATACTTTAATTCAAGTCCTGTTAAACTATATCTTGAATGACAAAGTGTCTTTTGTCACAATGGTCACCATAATAATTTTAGGAATTTATTCCAGTGGCCTTCCACCAAGGTTCATATCTTGGAGGTCTATGCTTCCCTTTATTCAAGGAGAATGTGAAACAGGTTCCTTTATGGGCCTCATATCCAGTAGTTTAGACCTTTGTTTTGATGTGTGTTTGCCCTTATTGTATGTGCTGTCTGTGCTTGTCTCTTCACAATATCTTCAGTTTTGGATCGTGTTGCATTTGTTGTTTTGTTTCATCGTCATTTCTAATGTCTGCTTTGTTATTTCACTAGTTTTTCGTATGAAATGTTAGCCTAATTATTCATACTTAAACCCTAAGCACGTTAGATCTCATATCTAATCTCGCAGTTGTATAACACCTATGGGCTAATGAGTTGGCCATATGTAATAAAGGATGTTCATAATTGTTGTAAGGAGTTATAAAACTGTAAGTAACTATATGATAATTATAAGTTTACTTATAAAAAAATGTAAGGAACAATAAATAATTGTAAAAGATATAAGAAATTATAAAAATTGTAAAGAGTTGTTAGGCTATAAAGTTGAAAACAACATAGCCTGATCAATAAACAAACACCTGCCACAAAAACAAAGGTAACTTGAATTAAAACAAGGGAAAAGCATAACTATCAATAGCTTAAGTCCCCTAAAAGATTCCAGATTTTTCCCCTCCATTTTACTATTATAGAAGGGGAATTAAAATTACAAGTCAGACCTTCAGAATAACCCAAAGCATCTCCTTTCACCATTACTTCCAAGCAGAGGTTTTCTTACTTCAGGGTTTAGTTTACTTTACATCCAAATTCCCTTGAAAGCCCCTAACTAGTGATCAAAACTTTGGTATCCCAGATTTCCCATCGATATAGGGCTCGATCAACATCTAGTCACTGGTCTCAGCCTTACTGTCAGAAACCGAGGGGGACTTGGGTGCATTGAAGCTTGAAGAGCTGCAAACCTTTGAAGAGGACCGAGGAAGCTTCACCAAGGGGACGAGTGATTGGACCACATCAGCCATGAGTGGTCTGTAATCTGCCTCCGGCTGAACGCACATTGCAGCAATAGCGGCAACCTGAATGACCTCCTTCATTGAATACTGACCTTCCAATGCTGGATCCATGATTTGCACCACTCTTTCTCTATCGGTCAGTTGGGGTAGTGCCTTATATCATAATTATAGGATGACAAACCGTGAGATCTTAGAAGCCAAAGTGAATATCAATTTGCTGGGCATATGGGAAAACTTAAATATGGCCATGAAGAGCAAGCAAACACAAAATTGTAGACTTGCCAAAACAAATCCATGCCCAATTACTCAGCCTAAATGACGCTACCCCTATTTCACTCGGACTTTTCGTTTCTTGTCAAGTAACCATGTCTGCCACATGATACTCCACCATAAAAGAAAGCCTAACTTTGACCTAAATGTTCCCATAGAACCAACTCAGAGTTGGTCAACCAACATTAATTTCATTTTGATGACAAGAAAATTGGACAAACAGCAGACTTGGGATCAAATCAAAATTCAGACCATGCACCATGAATGAGGCACAAACCAAAAGCAATCCGAACTGGATGGATCTAATTCCAATATCACATCAATCCATTTTCACCTCATCCAACATCAAAACCAATTGGAACCCGACTGGCACGACTGGGGTTGCTAGGTTAACGCACAATAACCATGCCCGTGTACACTTTCTGCTGAACTTAAAAATTGTTAAAGCAATACACATAATGTATTTGGTCCTTGCGAGACTGTTCCCTGATGCATGCCTCTCGTGCTATTAAAAAAAAGGGTGAAGAAAAATAAGTAACAAACTTACCCAAGATACAAGAACACCTTCACCTTGGGGTCTCTTCATGTCAACTGGCACCCTCCCTGTGAGCAATTCCAGAAGGACAACCCCATAGCTGTAAACATCTGACTTTGTAGTCAAATGTCCTGTTAATGCATACCTGAAAACATCCATAAATAAGAGAGAATATATTACAATAAAGTTCAACATCAAGTATCCAAGCAATTTCATTTTACATTAGTGGAAGAAACTACTCATTTCACAGGAACTGAAGCAAGAAAATGGGAAGATCTAAGGGTCCTTACTCGGGGGCAACATAACCCTGGGTGCCCAGGACACGAGTAGAGACATGTCCACCAGCTTTCTCAGGTCCAAGCTTTGCTAATCCAAAATCAGAGATTTTGGCATGAAAGTTCTTGTCCAAAAGAATGTTGCTGCTCTTAAAATCTCTGTGAATTACAGGAGGGTTCACATGTTCATGGAGATATTCCAATCCCTTTGCAGCATCCAAAGCAATCTTTAACCGGGTTTCCCAATCCAACTTTGAAGGGAAGGCATTTGAACCTGTACACATACACGAAACTTTTAACATCAGTTGTAAACAACAAAGATCATTTGAACTTACTGCAGCATAGCATTGGACAAAATTAATAGCTTTCTGCAAAGACACTACAAGGATGTTGCCATGACCAGGTGTAAAACGCTCCACAAAAGGATCAAAACTAAAGCAATTAGTGTTTAGATGCGACAAGGTCTCTGTGTACGGCTAAGCTATCCAAGTCATTTGTAAGTGCCTCTCACCCATTGCAGCACCAAACCACTTCCAGGGAAAAAAAATCATCAAGAGCTCAGCACTTCAATTATAGCTCAGCACTTCAATTATAGTTCACACCATCATGATCAAATTAATGCCCATCCTTCAGGATAGATAATTCTCTCCAGGCTTTAGCACCTTGGAGAAGTTTCTACATGCTACTTCCTCTGGACTGTCACAGTCTTAGTTCGGAGATGGAATTCAAAGAGGGGCCTTCCCTTTTCATTCTTTAGTCTACTGCGTATTAAAGATTAGTCTGCTTCTAAGGACTAAAGATTGAAGATAACTGGACTAAAACTAGTTGCACAACTTCTATTAAAACTGGAGAATATTGGTGATGTACCACATATTTGCAAGAAAATCCAACAAGCAAGGAAAGGTTTGACTAACCTATTTACCCAACTAATAATCAACAGGAAAAGAATTCACATGCCTGATTCCAATCACAAACTACAAGAACAGTCAACTCATTCAACTCACAAAGAAATGGTGAACTAGAATAACATAAGAAGAATGAGAAGGGAAAACAAAAATACCAATATAGTGATACATAAATGTGGATAAGAAAATAAAGTCACAAAGAAGACAAGGAAAGAAACCAGAATAGAAAATATCTACAAGAAGTAACTGATACAATCATCTTTACATGTCCTAAACTGCCTATATGGCATCCAAAGAAATTCCAGTTAAGGACTGCTGCAATAGACATTGGCAGAAAATTCTCTCAACAATTGCACTGGAAAAGAAAACTCCAGAAAGCACATACCACCAGCAGGATACAAGTGTTGTTGCAAGCCACCATTTGCCATGAACTCATAAACTAGCAATCTATGGCTACTATCTGAACAGTAACCAATCAAACTGAGCAAATATGGGGAGCGAAGACGGCTCAGCAGTTCCACCTTTAAAAAAAAGAACAATCAGTCAATAGGAGGAGCATTATATTAAGCCAAGTTAACCACTCTTGAAACTTCATACATAACAAACCTCCATTTTGAATTCCTCCTCTCCCTGCTTTCCAGCACTATCCATCAATTTTATAGCGACTTTCCTTCCATCATTAAGCACACCACGATATACTGATCCAAATGCACCTTGGCCAATGACATTTGACTTGCTAAAACCACCAGTTGCTGAATGCAGCTGCTTGAAAGTGAACACTTGTAGTCCTTTCTCATAGGTTACTTGAAGGGTTGAATTTGAAGACCCATTTTTCTCATCATTGTCGAGTCCTTCAAATACACAATTGAAAGACATATGGAAATGCCCCACTTAAGAAAAAATCAGAGTCAGGCTGAAGAAATGTTTAACATTTATTAGAAGCCAAAACAGAGAGATGTTCACATCACAAGTATTTGAATCCATTCCCCTCTCTTTTCCCAGCAGCAAACCAGAACAAACATTTCCTAGGTAAACAGAACTGTGATTCTTGGGTTTTATTAGATAAGGGTCCTGAAACATTAAGACCGGGGTCTAGAGACTTTTGAATTAACAGTTGGAGGAACTGATATTCTCCTTAAAACCTACTTTTTTCATTGGTATAAGGCCTATCTAACTAATTCCAATGACTCAACACTTTAGATCTGATTCTTTTCTTTCCCCTTTCTCAAATGAACAAGATCATAAATGCAACTATTTTTCTTTTAACACTCAAGCATGTCTTCCAATTCAGCAATTCAATGACCATGCCAAACAATTATACAGCCACACTCGTTCATATTACCATAATCAATTCTAACCAAACAATTGTACAACTAGCCACAAACTGTTAACTACGAAGACAGATATCTCCGGAATAGCCCCCCGCCCCCAAAATATTTGACTCTCACCAAGCCTAAAAGGCTTCATGGGGTTTTAAAGTTTTATGCTTGTTATGGAACTTGTAATTAGTTTTTAGAGATTAGATCATTTCATAATAACATAATTTAACAACCTATGTTGAAATTACAATAAAGATAGGCTTCTGGGAACCAGCCAAGAGCATTGTGTCCAATTTCAGTTGATTCTGTTGTCATATTGGAATAGCTGGCTGAGGCTCCAATGCAAGCCAAACGAAGCAGCATTGGAAGCCTTGTTTACAATGTCCTTTCAGAGAAGTTCTTAACCAATGTGGGAGAATAAACCCATTCCCGGCTTTCACCCATGAACTTAAGCTTTGGTTGAGTTGAAAAACCAAAGTTTTCAGATTCTCATGACAGACAATCCTTGACATCTCCTAAGAACATCTTATGCATCTTATAGTATTTCGCTAGCAACAAACCGTTCAACACAGAAATGCTCCATTTAAATAAAACAGAATCATCCCCTGTCCCTAAACTAATATGTCCAGTACCACATAATGTCAATATCTCATACAAAGTAGCTTTGTTCAAAATGCCTCCCACATTTCATAGATGAAAACTTGGAACGTTTTTGAATTATTTTTGGGTGGGTAAAACTTGGAATTTATATTTCATACAAGGGGACTAGTGTGAGAACATTTTACACCCACTTTCCTCAGGAAAAATTAATTTTTGACAAGGATCAGTCCCACATACTCAGTACAATATAAACAAAAAAAAAGCTATTTCTGGAAACAATTGGCATTGTGTACTTGAATTTGAAATAAGAAGAGGTAAAAAGAGCAACAAACTAGGAAAGTTTTATCCTTTAGGCTCAATCTCGCTTTAGCTTTCAAATTTCCTTTTGATATCTTCTATCCACCCCACCCACAAAAAATAGATGGGTTAAATCAGAACACGAGACCATGAGAAGTCGTTTCTCTCTCCTCCACAGCCAGAAACAGAGCAACAATGGCATAAAAAACGAGAATGTAGGAAAGAGAGACAAGAGAAGGAAGAAGAGGAACATACTTTGTTGATGCTTGGAGCGCTTAGAGACCTTGTTGCGAATGTAGCAATAATAGCTGAAGGCAACAAGCAAGGAAGCCAGAGAAAGAGTCGCCATTATCAAAGACACTAGCAGAGCAGCTCGCTCCTTGGTCCTGTAGTCTTCTCCCTCCCCCATTACTCACTACCCACAAAAGAAATTCCAAAAAAGTAGAGATTTTTCAAGAACCCTAACCCTAAACAGCCAAAAACCCCACTTGGAGGGAAAGGAGGAAGTGGGCAGCAAAAAGACAACCCCTTGTCTCTCTCTCCCTCACTTTCAGTAGAGGGCACAATGCGCAAAGTGTGATGGCAGAGAGAAAGGGAAGAAAAAGAAGAGAAATGAAGAGGGGAGTTGGGGTTGGGGTTTGAGTTGGTCAGGTGGGAGAAGGAGAAAGCGACATTGAATTTGATTTTGAAAAGCTTTTGACTCAGACTACAAGACGGGACGTTGCTGTTTTTCTTTCTCTGTCTACAGTGTGGGTGTTTCTCTCTCCTCTGTTGTTTGTGTAAGAATTGGCATTGGGTGCATTGGGAGACTGAATTAAGAAGACTGTTTGTTTTGTTGTGGCGCGGAGAATCACAGATGTAACTTCTTTTAGGCTGCCTTTATTTTCTATGGCTCCTCTCTTTTGCTGTTTTTTTTTCACGGTATTTTAGATTTTCTCAAATCTGTAGTGGGTCGGCCCGAGTCATTTCTGCCCCGCTTAATTAAAAGCCTTGTACGTCCACTTTTCAGATCCAAGCAGGCTTCAGTGGTGCCGGGTACACGACTGAAATATCAGGACCCAGTCTTGGATTCAATTCCAGGGTCCTTCGTTTCGAGATAAGTATTTCTAAGTATTAAAGTATTGAGAACGTGGATGACTACTAATCGTTAAAGCTTCATTATTAAATATTAATAACTATTAATTATTAATTGTAATTACTAGGTTTATACCTCTTTAATTAAATTTTTAACAATTTATTTTTTTAATTTTATTATTTTTAATTAATTTATAACATTAAAAATTAATTATAAGTTAAAAAAATAGTTATTTTTTAAATAACAATAATAAATTAATATATTAGATTATATAATGTATTATAAACAATAAATAAATATGTCTCTTTATTTTTTTATTTTGATTGATATACTTTTTATTATTAATGTCCATTATATTTAATGTTAATGTAAATAATCCCAACATTAAAATGAATTAAAGTTGCATTGAATCTACCTATTTGGAATCCTACATGGCATCATGCGTGGCATCCTATGTGTCGCTTATACATTATTTCAACTCAACTTTTATATATATATATATATATATATATATATATATATATATATATATATATATATATATATATATATATATAATTGATGATATTGATAAATATTTATTTTTTTGGTGTAAATTGATAAATATTTGTAGTCGTTAATAACCACAAATTATAACTACTAACTATAAATACTAAAATGAACGAGACCTGAGTTAGGTCCTATTTATTAGAATTGAAATCGAATTTGATTCGATTATGCTTGAAATGTTAGATATGTTAAAGTTGTCATAAATTCTAATATTTAGTGGGACATCAAAGGCTCGATAAGTTTCAAGTCGAGCCCGAGTAGAACTAAAATGTAACCAAACCGAGCTCGAGCCTTGGACTCAGCTCGATTCGTAGGTAAATAGTTATGAAGGGATTATTTTTTGTGTCTAGTGTGTACCACATGTGAGAGGAATGAAGAGTATTTAAAAAATAATTAGGTTATTTTTTCATGTCTAATTTTCAATGTAGAATAGTATTTTGGTGGGCATGTTTGTAATTATCTTTCCCATTCCGCTTCCAACAGTTAGAAGCATCTACAAAGAATGCTGCAAGCTTTTCCTATTCTGAATAATATCCTCGCGAATACATATTAATCCTCACCATCATAACCACATGTCTTGTTATGATAATGCTTGCGAGGATAAATATGAGGTTTTATTTCTTATATTCAATTTTGTTGATTCACTCGGGGCAAGAAAATGATGGACGATAATTAGATGAATGCTTAATCAATTCAGCCTACTTAGCAGTTTAATTACCCATTAAATAAATGGGCTTTTCCATATTACAAAGTAAGTAATCATGTACAAAATTAAGTGACATCCATCCTTCACATAGATATAGGTAAAATATGTTGATAAGTCTTATGCCGCTGAAAATCCACATATGTAAGAGTTTTAAACTCCGTTCTTTTCAACTTATTACAAATATTTATTATTAACATTCAACAACTTCAGGTAACTTTGAATTAATTTAAGTAACTTTAAACAAGTCTTAAAAAGTACTTAATGGATTAGAATAAATGACCTGTTATTGTCACTAATGAATGCATGTTTCTTTTATCAATAAATATTATTGACTTTTAATATCTTGAACTTTGTGTCATGTTGTTCATAATATCCCGAACTAATAATTTATCCCGTAGTATCCACATGTTTGACGCTAATATTTTATAATATTTAATATGTTGAAAAAGAAGTGTTCAATGTCCCGAAAAACTGGGACATTTTCAAAGTATGAGATATTGAAAAATATTAACATCAAAGATGGAGCTTTACGGAGTTCATCGATAGCTCAGGATATTATGAACAACATGATCAAAAGTTCGAGATATTAAAATCCAATAATCCTATTAATAATATAAACATGGATATTATTGCAATTGTAAAATGCATATTGTTATTAACAATTATTGTAATAACCTTAGTAAAAATAGTTAACATGGTTCTATTCCAAATACTTTTCATTGAAATTAAATCCTAAACAACTGTTTCAAAAAAAAATATATATCCTAAACAACTGCTCACCCACCTAATAAATATTTTTTGATCCAATTTATATTTTATAGCTCAAAATTTAGCCCCCTTTAACAAAGAGAAAAAAAAAAGGGAAAATCCCAACTTGAACTGGCCAACCCATAAATGACAATAATTGTGTAACTTGACTTTTATGTGACATGGTACCCATTTCTTAGTCAATGATGTCATAAATTGTGCTAACAAATTCATTAGTATTTTATACTACTGCTTCAAACCATATAGTATATAACAAATTATTATATTATACACATCTATTTTAAAAGGTAACAATTTATAAAATTATTGTAATTTTTTTCATATTTTAAGAACTCATAAGTACATCTTCATAGTCTATAAATAGATAGATGGGTAATTATAATAAACTAATTTTAGTATGAGCATTTTAATCACTTATGTAGCTAAATATAATTTACCAACTAAAGTAAACTATTCGATATCATTTAATAACCTTTAGCAACATTCAATAACTGTAACGATTAAAAAAAAAACATTCAATAACTGTAAGTAAGGATATGTTCTTTTCGACTTATCAAAAATACTTATTGTTAAAAATTAATAAAAGTTGATTATGGCAATGAAAGTTACTGAAGGTTAGTGATAGTTGTTATTAAAAATTGCTTAAAATTATTAGCTATACGAATAATATATAACTAGGTAATTTCAATAAGTAGTGTCGAAAATTACTAAAAGTTAATAAAACATCTCCCTCTAAAAAAATTTAAAAATAATTGAAGAATGCATTTTCCTATTCTATTACAAGTTTTTAATAGCACTTGCAGATTGAAAATATCAAACCATGACACATTGAGGATTTTAATTATGTGAAGATGAGTTATATTATCCTATAAATATGTTAAAACTGCGGTAATGATGTCTTATTATCATATTTATCTTTTCTATTTTTCTGTATCATGTACATATATATATTTTAAGTAATTTATTTTAATTGGATTTATAAATTTGTCATATATACCTTCTCCACATTCCATGAAAAATACGTGACTTAACTATTTTCACATTTAAATTATTATGAAAATGGTCTCTTTATAACTTAATTATACACAAAAATTATCAACATCTAACATACACCGAATACACCGAATAATTTTTAGTGAGATTTAAAAAAATAATATTTTTATCGAACTTTTTAATGGTGCTGTTCACCCTCTTTTTTTTTTTTTTTTTTTCGTCAAAATGAGTTGACATGCTAACAAGAATATAATATGGTGGCATTTCCCTACGAAATTTATAGCATGTTCCCTAATCACCTTAATTGAGATTAAGGCCTATCTTCTTCCATGTCTGGCTGGCCCCTTCTACTTCTAGTGTGCTTGCTCGCCTCATATTGTTGAGTAAATTCCAAGGCAGCTTCCACCAAGAATTCCTTAATGCATATCTAACAAATTATATCACACTTATTAATTACAGTATTTTTTGAGTTTCTCAAAAAATAATTTTAAAATTTTATTTTATAAATAAAAGAAAGTTTATATGTTGCAAAAATTCACCTTTTATTATGGACATATGGTTGACCCCGATTCTATTTAACTGAAAATTTAAAGACCAAATATATAAACATAAGCAATAAAACAGTTTTATTTATTTATTTATTTTGATTTGTACAAGGTTGTAATCATTTTCAACCCACAAACATTTAAGGTAAAATAAAAATCCTCCCAATAAATACACTTCTCGTGATTCTGAGCTTAAGTTTTCCTCTTAACCCTTACTTGGACAAAATTTGATGCACCTCAATAAACACTTTGTTAAATAATGAAATTGTTTTATAATAGAAGGTCCCCTATGAATTTGTCCCCAACCAATAAATACCTTACCCAAATTTATTGTTAGTGATATGGACATGAAAGCTACGCATTTGTCCCCAACCAAGAAATACTATGAATTGCAAAACAAAAATCAAAAGGGAAAAGGAAAAAAAAATCAACATTGAATTATGGAAGGTTTGACACCACAACATTCTAACCAACTGTTTGACTTTACATGAAAAACATAATCTATTTATATTTTATGTTCATTTATGATTTTTATGTTCATTTATATATTTTTATATTCTTTTATGTTCCATTACCTTTATTTATATTCATTTATGTTTGTTTTTTATTTAATAACTCATTTACGTTCGTTTATGTTCGTTTATCGCTCCTTTATTTTCGTTTATGTTCATTTATGTTGTTATTTCTATTTATGTTGTTATTTCTTTTTATGTGCTTTTTGTATATAAGTTCGAACAATGCCTCGAGAGTGACCAAGTTTGATCTTATTAGATCATAATTAATTTACATGAACCATTAGTAGGGCATTGTTTTGGTGCTTATTAGTATGGTAGTTTAGTTGAATTCGTACCATCTTTCATCAGCAAAATAAAAGCAGCTAAAAGATTATAAAAAAAAAGTCAGCTGGAATCAGAACTGTATCAAGACGTAAATATAACTTTCTCAGTAACATCTACAAGGAGATTAAACTTGATCTAAAAATACAACAAAAATGTCTAATGACCATTTACATTTAATTTACCCCACATGCAAAACCCCAATGGAGGTCAGAGCTTGAATGAGAATCAGATTAAC
Source organism: Talinum fruticosum (assembly GCA_021018815.1). Taxonomy (NCBI): domain Eukaryota; kingdom Viridiplantae; phylum Streptophyta; class Magnoliopsida; order Caryophyllales; family Talinaceae; genus Talinum; species Talinum fruticosum. The sequence goes on from JAITYX010000109.1 coordinate 1,503,720, forward strand.
TTAAAAGTGACTGGAATTTCCTAGAAGTAAATCAAACATATCATCAGGGGATAGGAGCGTGGTGCCTCCAACGAGAAGCTGTAAATCTGGTCTCCCGCTTTCACACAATGCTTCAAAGGCCTCTCGTACCTGGCAGTATATGTCAGTACACGTTTCAGCAGCATAAGCAAAGCTGAACTCTTAGATCGAGTGAATAAAAACCCTGCTTTAATGATCGTCTCTAGCTTCTAAAACGTGCTTTCAAGGTCAAGCTAAATTTTCAACTATGGTCACAGATATGTGGGTGCTGGCAAGCATAGTTGGCAGGATTTTGGGGACTTGTTACCAAATAGCCAGGATCGAACTACATAAGTCTTGTGCCTCCCTATGAATGCCAAAGAAAGTGTCTAGGTATTGGATGCAGCAACTTTCGGAAAACTTTGCATGTTTTTAGTCTAAATGAAGTATGAATTTCTTCCAAAACCATATTGCAGTATCAAGGGTCTGCAATAGTTGAAGTGTAAATCTGGGTTCAAAGTGATAGGCAAAGATACAAACTATGTCTTGGATTCATGAAACAGTAATGTAGACTTCATTTCGGAGATTAATAGGTAATATGGTTGCTGAAGAATACTATAAAGGAACAAAATTCACACATAAACAAAAGGTCCATGCCTAGAAGAGTTAAGATGGCATGCAAGCACATTGAGATCTAGACGAAGAATGTGCACAAGTATAAAGACCAACATGTTACCTCCAAACCATTGATGCCTCCTATAACAAAAACAATGATGACATTTTGGTCAGCAAGACTAGGTTTTGCCTGCATGTATTAATAGCTAGACATTAGTATGACAGGATAAAGAATTCATTTTACTTAAAACGCATCTCTATGGAGTATGGACTATGTTTACCTGACCAAGGCCAAATCTTCCGAACCCACTTTTGAAAAGTCTCCCCACGGCTGATGAATGATGCTCTAATCCAGGTACATCATGCTTAGCCAATGCCCTCACTAACAACTTGTAAAGGAGCCCTTTACTTTCAAAAGAATCACCTCCAACACCAAAATCTGAGGCAAAGGTACATTCCTTCATCGGTGCATTTCTGCTCTTTAAGCCGGACAATTTATACAGGAATCTAAAAAGGCTATCAACCTTATCACGCAACTCTAGTTTGAGCTGTATGTCATTATATGCTTGATCTTGGTTACTAGGGCTTTCAACATCTTCATCGCCCCACTTGCCCCATTCATCATCATCAAAATCGTCAATTGATACTTCTTCTGTCGGCTTTTTCTCTTGTGAATTGACCTTGGCCCTGTACGCTTCAAGCTGTTCTGCAAGACTGTCAACAAACTTGAGTTCCGCTAATTCAGGGTTCTCAAAGATAGCATCAACTATAGCTTCCTTCAATTGATGCTCCTCCTGCCAAGAGAAGGGGCTAGTCGAACCTGTTGTTGGGAAATTTTCACCAGCCAGAATATATCCAATTACTGACAAGAGCAATGCATCTTTGAAGGAAATTAATCCCTGGGAAGAGTTTGGTTTTCCACCTTGAGATCCTGTTAAAATACTTTTGTTGATCAAATCATTTATTTGAGCAGAAAGACTCTGACTCGTGTCTCCAGCACATACATGTAACATTTTTCTGCACTGATAAAAGCATCCCACTTGTCACAATTTAAATCATCAAGAGCAGCCAGCAAAGCAGCAGCCAACTGAATAATGCCTTTATTTCTCAACATACAAGGGTCGCTTTTAGCCAGGGCTTTTACAAGAGATTCCAATTCTGACTTTGTAGCAGAACCAGGACGAACCTTCACATTCACAGAAATATTCTCCTTGCGCAAGGTTTCTTGAAGCCACTTCTTGACAAGTACAGCCCCATCCTTCATTCGCCTATCCAATACAGCTTCCAGATAAGGTGTTCCTCGAAAATTTTCAGTAGCTACAAATGACCCATCAAGCAGGTGTCTTGTGTTGTCAGAACACTTGTCATCCTGAATTTTAGAGCTAAGGTCAATTAGGTCCTGGATTTTTGAAGCAGAGTTATTGGAGTTCCACCCATGGAGTACAGCTTCAATGCATTCCAATAGCCGAAAATTATCATCTCTGGAATCTTTGTTAAAAATAATGTCAAGTGGTACGCAAACATCAAGTGGTGCACGCTGCAGGCGAGATGAACTGGGCTTTGCATGATCTTGTGAACTTCGCGCAGGTGTAGGGATTGGTGATCTGTCTCTACGCGGCAAAGCGGAAAATATTCGATCGAAAAGGGAATCTCCATGACAACATGGGGTCAGAAGATCCAATGTACGATCAATCAACAACAAACTAGCAGATCTTTTGCGACGGCCTACATCATAAAGACTTGACATGTCTGTTAACATCCTCCCAACCACCTTCGACAAGTCTCCAAAGGAAAATATTTCCAATTTCAGATCCATCTACACATTTTGAATATAAATTAAAAAATTATAAAATGAAGAGACTTGATAAAGAGGAAGGCCAGTATGGTAAATACAAAGAGTCCACCTGATATATAAAACATGGGGAGAACACAATATTTGCTTGAGATTCTTGCAACAAATTAAATTCATCAGAAGGGCGAGATTCATTTGCTTTGTTTTGAACACTTGTTGGTTTATTTTTTCCAGAGATGTAAAGAAATCTAAATATTTGCTAAATGAGTACTCCCACACAATATTATATAGCACTGCCAAGTGTCAACCTAAAATCAAAAAGACATTTCCATAAACTACACAACATATGTTTCTGAAAAGAAGGAAACTGAATCTTTCACAAAATGTTTAGATTTCCATAGACCTATATTCAGCACATAACAATCCACGAAACCTTGAAAGTTCGACCTCAAAGAGGATGGGTGCAGGGCCCATAACTAGCAAGCTGGTCTAGCATCTCAAACATATTCCTGAACAAGAGAAGAAAGAGCATTCTAACTAATGTAATGTCAGGTACATGGTTTAATCCCATAAATCATTACACTAAAGACTTCAGTGAGGCCAGTTTCCTAAGTATTGTGGGCTTATAGATGAAAACAATTGTATGAGGGCTTATTGCTGCAACTGCATGTTCAAGGAAATCCACGTATGCCTTTCACTGATTTTGCACTTAGTATCTTGTTTTTGGGGTAAGGCGAACTACATCTGAATCTCTGTACTTGGCTAAATAAAATTTTTGTAGAGGCTAACTTATTTGGTTTATCAGCTATATATGCTTTCAGAAATTTCAAATACACTGAGAAAACAAAAACGATAGGGAAAACATCAACAATAAGCACTGGACAAGGATTTTGTTTCGGGGAATGAGGGAAATATTACCTTATTAGCAAGATAGTACAGAAAGTGGGCTGTAAGAGTGGCACCAGGGATAGCATCTTCACTGTCAAAAATTACACCTGTGCTCAGTGGAGGCAACCCAGGGCTAAGTGAATCCACATGCCCCACTGACAAGGCAGCTTGAGCTACTGATCCTCCAGAAGGTAAGACGAAAACTCTTGGCGACAGAGGACAAAATATCATAGGGAAGTGCAGCACAGACACAACCAACTTTTGGTCCTTATCTTTTGAACTTTCTTCGTGGACACCTGCTGAACTGGGACTAGTGACAAAGTCAGAAATATCTCTATCTTCAAGCTGAGCCCATCCATCTTCAGAGGCCGAATTTTCTGAAAAGTTCCTTGCATCCAACTGGTCAAACTTTTTCTTGTGCTTATTTGTAAGCTCTTCATAATCTTGGATTAGCAAAGCTTCATATTCATGAAATGCATCTGGGCCCAAAGGTGAATCAGGATAAGCTGAATGCGCTGCCTGAGGATGACAAGTGGAAAATTTTGCTTTTTAACAGTCCATTAAGACAAGGAAACACACTCACTGGTTAAATGAGGAAAAACACATGGCATTGCGTCTGTCAAGTACATTTTAAAGTCCTACTCATGGACAGCTGGAGACATCAGAGGAGAATAGGGACCTGGGCGGGGGTAAACAGAGTTTAGGAGAAAAACCTCCGCAATAGATGTGAGTATGTAACAATAACGAAGGCTTGGGTGTGAGCTCAGGCAGCGTAATGTATAACGGTGTGTATCACTTAAAAGGCATGACGTCATCACCACCACTTTGTTTGCTAATTCTGCACTTCCATTCCAGTCAGCAACCTGCATGGCAAGGGAATACAAATCAGAAAAGTTCTCTATGAGAAAATACCAACTAAAGTTCATAATGGACAAACCTATGAATTATACCATCTTTCCTTCCCCAGAAAGAGACCAATTAGAAGTAATATACGCACTTAAAGGTCAATGACCAAGAAATAAACATGGAGCAGTTCCTTTAATTGGATATTTCAAAACCAGCCACCCACCTCCATGCTCCCATCCTAAATTTTCCGTACCCCTGAAGTTTCACCACCTGAGGTTCGAGTATCACTTCATCTGATTCAGATCCCCAAACAATTCCAACCAGAAAACATAACCCAAGCTACGGAAAATCATCAGGGCTTTTTATTGTTCAGTTTAAAAAACCTGGCAGTGCACCATACTTAAATACCATTTGTCATTTGAAACCGTATTATTTCTATACAAGCAACTTAACATTAAGCCAACTGTGAATTATGTCAATCAACTTCATCTGCAGCATACATTACAATCCCCAATCGGGAAACAAAGTTGACAGCAAGAAACAGCTTTGTAACTGAGATGGATTCTAACATGCTTACACCTTTTCTGTTTTTTTTTCAAGAAAAGCAAAGAAAAAAAGAAAAAAAGAATGGAAGAAAATGGGTTTTAAAAAGATTATAGAGTTCATTACATTAATGTTTATTATAACAAAAGATTTAAAACAGGTCAGCACAAAAAAAATGGAGAAAAAAAATAGAAGACCTCAACCCAACCAGGAGACCTAATGATCAAGGAGCCTTCGAAAAACATCAGCTCCTAAACATCAAACTCACATGGAAAACTGAAGTATTCACTTCATCCACATAAAAAATAAAAAAAAGCTAAAAACAAGCAGAGTAACGCATAATCTAGTGAACACGCAGAGCAACTAGCACTGCATTAAGGAGTATCATTCACAAATACAACATAAGACCCAAGATCAAAAAGCAAGTTCTCACCGTCTCAAGGGGAGACATGTTCTCCAAGCAACAAATAGCTCGTACTCCATGTTCCAACAACAATGGAACTGCTCCAAGAAATTGGAAACTCTCTGCACATCCAGCATCTAGGTAAACAGTCGCTCCCTCGAGGTGCTCTGATATCTACATAATATTTAAAGTGAAAGGTTTAGTGTACCAACTAATGTTTAACGGGTTGTAAGGCTATAAGGAGCTCTAACTACAACAAGCTGTAAGGAACTATAAAGATAGTTGTAAAATTAGTTATAAAAAGCTAGTTAGTAATAAAAAGCTGTAAGGAGTGGTAATGTTGTACATTAAAGCTAAAAAGAATAGATACTCTCATTTGCATTTTTGTTTTGTTTCTTTTCGAACACTTGTTTTTTATTTTTTGGTTCACTCCTATTAAGCAAGTGGTGGAATCTGCTACTTCAATCTATTTTATTGGGTGCAAGGATCGGTGTATAGTGGTTATGAATCAATTCAAATCATTGCTCTACATCGAGTCCAGGCACTTTGGATAGAAGACAAATGTGGCAAATTGTGGAGAATAATTTGCCCGTTCTAAGTGATACACTTTATAGAACACTACTAAAAACCTACTCTTATTTGATGACTATGACTTCCAAGACCCAGTTTAAACAAGGCAAAACTATTGAGAAGAAGCAGCAGAATATCAAGTATCATGCATCGAGGAGCCAAGAACTTGATATTCAGCTATATAGAGTTCAAACCAAATATCAAACCAGAGATTTATGGATTCTATGCCTATATCAAATCAGATAACTTAGACACTAGGTTAAATGAGTCAAAATGACAATACCTCAAATCAGATAACCTAGACACTAGGTTAAATGAGTCAAACTGACAATATCTCAATACAAGGTCATCCAATTTACTTGCCATAACGTGAATAAGTTCTTAGGCATGCCAAATTTAACATTTTCCCCTAAGTTTTGAAATTCCAATCAAATGAGGACCAATTTTCCACCCCCAGAGAAAAATACAAGGGAGGCATTTACCTGGTGAATAGAATCAAGGGAGGACTTGATTACATCAACCATAGACATGTCTAAGGAATAGTCTTCGTCCAATATCCTACAAAAAGAAAAACAAGCACAAAAGGGAGGAAAATCATTAGTAATAAAAGTAAAATTGCACAGCAAATTTAATGAAAAAAATTACAAACAGCAAATTTGGAGAAAATGAAATCGATCAGGTAAGAAGCACTACACAATTAACTGGGGGAAAAAATTGCAATTCACAATAAAAGGAATCCGAATTGCCTTGATTGAAAATGCAAAAATTTCCGTCTAAAACCAAATCAAAGAAATTCTCACTATGGACAACAGGCTGGGCCGGGTCATGGGCCAGCTGACTCTAACCCACCCATGACCCTTTATAGTAATGGGACAATTAGATTAATTTTAATTGAATTTCATTGGATAATCATGCATATTTGATAATTTCCAGCAAAATGAACAACTAGCATAAAGAACATCACATGACCACTAACCAAGAAATGTGAGAGAAAAACAATGACAAGAAAACAATAACCAAACAAAGACTAATCACAGCTAGTCACCAGATGAGATAACCAAATTGACCTTCAAACTTTAAATTGAGATGAATGCTAGTCTCCAGATACAAATGCCAGTAACTCACTCACTGAAAATCATCGTTATGTTATCAAAACTACGCATTTTTGTGGCAACTTAGCCAGAGTTACAGAAGAACTGCAATCGAAACTAGCCATTTTCTGAGTATGACATATAAATCTCAGCTCAACATATTGACCACTGAGGTCTAGTAGAGCTTATAGGAATAGTATTATAGCTTCCCATTTTTGCTTTTCCAATTTCTGGTCAATTCAACTACAAATGCAATCCTGCCAAAGATCATCACCACAAAATCCCATCAAATTAACTAAAATTTCAAGGATTTTTTTCCCAGATTCCATAGCAACTTTACAATTTGCAGTTAAAAAACCCACACAATCCAACTAGCATAATGGGAAAAATGCCACTGTCAAATTGACATAAAAAAATGGACCCAAAGAAAAGGAAGAAAAACCCTAATAATCTCTATTCAGCTTTCGAGATGATCATACTTAACAAATGAAGATCAAAATCCGGTTTATCCAAGTGAATTCATACTTTCGAGCTTAGCAAACCCGTAGAAATTAATCCCAAATCAAATGAGAATGCAAAACCAACAGTTTTAGTAAATCACATACCTTTAATCTTAAGACTGAAGAACTCAACAATCTCCCTACTACCCAGAAGTCGTTACTAGTTGCTGCTGTGATTTCTGAAACTTTTAGCTCTTCCACAAATCGTAAATCGAATTTGGAGTTAGGGTTTTTGCAAAATTGTGAATTGGTGAATTTGGACCATAGAGAGGAGGCAAACTTGAAGAATTATATGTCAAGATTCAGGAAATTATAGAGGAAGAGCGACAGAGCTCCAACTCGTGATGGCGAGGAAGAGCGAGAGGAGAGACACAGAGAGAGAGTCACTAAGTCCATTCCTAGCAATTCACAATTACGATGATCACAACACAATGGATATATACTTTCGGCGGGCTAGGAGATCAAAATGTAAACAAGTAAGATTCAGATGAACCTTTTTCAAAAGAAAGGATTCCCAGAAATTTCTAAATCGAACTACAAAACAGCACGCAATCATTCATATCTTCTGGAGAAGAAAGCGAATACCTCACTTGGTCAGAATGTATATCGACGGTGGAAAGCTCTGAGCGATGGGCATGGATGACCTCGACCGACCCAGAGTCAGAGCAGAGGGAGAGAGAGGAGACGACAGCTGAGAACCAGTAGGCCAGTCCTGATCTTCGTGGGCCGAACTCTTGGACGGAGGCATCCATTTTATTGGATTTCATACAGATGGACTGCTACACAAGAAAGCCCAAAGAGAAAGGAGAAAAAAAAGGAAATCATTGTGGAGGGTATGAACTATGAACTATGAATTTAAGTATTTCTGTTTATCTATAAAAAAAAAGGTATTTCTGTTTGACCGAAATTGTTTTAAATTTTCTATAATTTAAGAATATATTGTGAATTAATTTTTTTATAAAAAAGTGATTTTGGTGTGTTGATGGGAGACTAATACTTTCAAAAGAAAAATAATTTTAAATTATTTTTTTTCGGTAGGATGGAAAATAAGTGTTTAAAAATTGTTTTTAATTCTCCTAAAATAACATTGAATTTAGATATTATTTGAGCCTTCAATGAAACATTTTTTGTCAAACAATACATTGAATTATTTTGGTGATTATAAATGTCTATTAAATTGTCATAATAGTAATAAATGTTGACCAGATTAAAGAATTTGACCTCAAATTCTAAATTTAAACTTTTTTTAATTCTATTATATCTTACAAAAGAATGAATTGATTTTACTCATTTTAGAGAATTGTTAAGCAATTTAATAAAAACTAATGCAAATTTTATTTGAAATACTAATCTTATAATTTTAAAATCTTAATCCATACAATTTTAACTTTATTAGATATTTTTAAATTGTAAATTAACTTTTGAACTAATAGTATATATATCTACTTGATTCTTGAACCAATGATATAATACGATGATGTCGATTAATAATCTATATTTTTTTTTGTAGGAGTGATGCATCCTATATTCGTCCTATTCCTTTCTACTTTGTTCTACTTTTTTTTGGAAAAGTTTTATCCCATTCCACTCTATTGCATATCTTTCCATTCTTTACTATTTCATTTCGCTATATTTTACTCATTTCTGTTCCTTTCCACTCTCAATTGAAAAGAACATACATATATAAGATTGATCTTATTAGATTATTATTTGTATTGTCAACATAGAAGATGAAAAATATAACTCTACTATTAACAACTAATTGTAGTTAACTATTAAAATTAGGTAATTCGATATCGTATAGATATTAATTGGCTGGAGAATATGAGGTGGAAAAATGTCATATCATAAGACCAATTCCTATATTATACAGATAAGAGTATACACTCTTATAAGTATATAAGAAAACACTATTACAATAATGACTTTTAACAACAAATTTTTTGCAATTGTTGTATCAAAACTGTATTAAAAAATAAGTCGCTAATATTTTTGTAAAATTTTAAAAAATAACATATTACTACGGTTCTAAGGAAGAACCGTAGTAATAGATCATTTGCTTAACCTATTACTACGGTTGACTTGATAGCCATAGTAATAGGTGAGACCTATTATTACGGTTGCTCGTTGGTCGGACCAACCATAGTAATAAGTTAAGTCAAAGACCTAGTACTACGGTTGGTTTGACCAACCGTAGTAATAGGTTTTAGTTTACCCAATTTTCTAGATCTCTCTCTCCCTCTTTCTCTCATTAAAATCTCTAGATTTCGTCTCTCACTCCTCTTCAGCTTCACCTCTATCTCAATCTAACTCATCCTATCCATATCCATCTCCATCTTCTCTATCCTCACTAGTCTTTGTCACAGTAGGTTTATTTAGAATTAACTTTAAATACCGACTCCAAGAGCGGAAGAGCCAACAATGTTCTTCATCGTTCCTTCTTGCTTCAACGATGACGATTTTCTTCTAGGGAAATCTCTTCATTTTGTTTGCATTTTTCTTCTCAAATCTCTGATGATTTGGTTCATAAATTTCGTAGCCTTTCTCCTTCATAAATTTGTAAAAATTCAATTTCATCTTTTTCTAGTGTTTTGATTGTGCCTTTTATTAATGATATTCAAGCTTTCTATTTTTTAATACGTAAAATTCGGTTTCTTATTTCAGATCTAGCTTTTTATTGGCATCAAGTTCATGGTTGAAGGAGAAGAAGCATGTGGGGCTTGAGTTGATTACGAAAAAGTTCGTGTTTCGGGTTTTTCTTAGTTTTGCTCAATATTTGAATTTTCGTGACACCATGGATGGTTCAAACTTTCTGAAATTTTTATTGTAAAGTCAGATGAATTTATGAAAATTTCCTGTAATGTTTAATGAATTTTTGATAATTAGATTTTGTGTTATGAATTTTTAAAAGAAATTGTTTTATTTTGAAAATTTGGGGATTGTTTATGCTGTTTGAGCAGAAACTTGCTTGACTATAATTACTCAAATGAATAAATTACCTCTCAAAGAGAGGGACATATGTTAATGATGTATATTATTTGGGTTTTGGTGAATTTGTCTTGAGTTGAGGTAAATAGAAAAATTCAGAATACGGAAGCTTGACTTTATGTGTAGATTTTTTTCATTTTCTCACTATTTGAATTTTAGTCACTAAATGGACGTATTAAAATTTCTAAAATCTTTACTGCATATTCATGTGAATTTATACCAATTTGATTTATTTTTTTATTGAATTTTAGATGAGTAGATTATTTTTTATGAATTTTTGAAAAAAATTGTTCTATTTTAAAATTTTGGATAGAAACCGACTAAAAAAGGGGGACATCTTTTACTGTGTGTTTCTTGGAGAACCATAGTAAAAGTTTTGTTTAGCCAAACTTTTATTACGGTTCTCCTAATGAACCATAATAAAAGCTCATCTTTTATTACAGTCTACAACAGATAGGAAAAGATACTTGCCTACTATTATATTCACAGAGATTACGCCCTTCCAAATGTAGTAAAAAGTCATTTTAAACAATAGTAAAAAATAATTTTTATAGTAGTGAAAATATATAAAAACTTGCCTATATATAACAAATACACGTAAATAAATATATAACATATGACTTCTGAGAGTATTTATGCCTAACCTTGTAGGGCACTTGAAAGTTTCTTGCCACAAAACATTATTATCACTACATTTTTCTAATTTTTTTATCAAATCATATCCATCAAATTTTGCTTCAAAAAATACCCTTCTTCATGCATCCAAATAATAAAGAAACTTAGCTATTTTGCCTTTTTAACTAAGGATATGTTTCTTTTGATATTTATAACATCACTTAAACACTAACCACATAAGCTCGTAAACCTTATAATAGTTATAACCGATATAATATCTATAATTGATATAACAGCTATATCCGTTATAACCACTAATCATAATCTCATATTTGATTGTTGTTTTTATTATTATTATTATTATTATTATTATTATTATTATTATTATTATTATTGTGGTTGTTGTTGTTATTGTTGTTTTTGAAGACCACAGTTATTGTCATTATTGCTATATTGGTGTGAAAAGATATACAAAAACTTTTGCTTCCCGAGCTTTGGGTTTGAGCAGCAGGAGAGACAGAGAGAAAAATTGGGTTGGAGCATAGAGAGTTTTGAGAGAAAGAGCAGATCGGGTTGGATTTGGGATATGTATTTTTTTCATAGAAGGGATATCTATTGTTGGGGTTTTTTGTTAAAGTTTGTTTGAGTTTTTTGTTAAATTTTTAATTCCATAATTTTTGGGCTTTTTGGTTAATTTTTGTAATTGTATTTTTTTGCTATAGGTATTATTGGGAGTTCATTTTTTCCAAAAAAATATTCATATAAAATAAAATTAATACGATTAGTAAAAAAATATGAATTTCTAAGCGAATAAAAATTAAATCAATTAGCCAAAAAATATATTTTCAAATATTTGTTATTGACTAATATTCATTATTGTGAATGTACAATGAGTAATATCACTAAGGGTATTTTAAAGAATTCAAAATCGCTCGTAACAGTTCAGTAACAACTAACATCTAATTATAACGAACTTATAATAATCAATAGCTAATTTTTAACCGCAAAAGCTAACAACCCTAAAACATGAAAATTCTTATATTCATCAGTAAACTTATAATCTCGGATGTCACATTATATTTGACCCATAAAATTATCCTATTTTTTCTTTATTAACATATGTCGTGAGAATATAAATTCGTATATGTTTAAAACATTACTAGTTTGGAGATGAAACAATTTTATTTCTATCTCCTCTAGCAGACCCAAATAATCCAATCTTCATTTGTGAGCATTGATGCATAAACAATGTGTGCGAGCCACGAGCAGCCACCTATCTCTATGATGATTCTCTTAGCTCCAGAGTCCAACCCACTCTCTCTCTCTCTCTCTCTCTCTCTCTCTTCCCCACTACAATCACCGCTGGCTAATGATGGCTCTCTCGGCGGAGCTTCTCAGCGACACGGGAGTCACATAACGGGATGTGCTCGGATCCAACGGCTGGGAGGGTCTTCTGGAGCCATTAAACGACGATCTACAGTGGCTAATCATATGGTGTGATGACTTTTTCCAGGTGACTCACGCCACATTCATCAATGACCGGAACTCGCCCTACTGCGGGTGTAGCCGCTATGGCAAGACCAGACAACCTTCCCGGGCAGCTGGGACAGGTAAGGTGTCATTGGATTCCTCTACGCCACTGCACTTGCACCAACGAATTTTAATAAAAAATTTTTTAAAAAATTCAATTTTTTGAATAGCGATGGACTGTTGCTGAGTCTATCGCTACCTTCACTTAAATTTCTAGATCTGAGCGAGAGACGGGTAGAACACATCAAGAGGGAGTGCGAGAGCTAGCGAACAACGTCGGCAACCAAGTTGACAACCTCCGATAGCCGCCCACCGGCGCACTTGGCCGACGGTTCGCCGCCGCCACCATCGTGAAAGTCAGCCGGAGCGAGCAAGGAAGAGGGAGGAGAGATCAAGGGTATCAACTACGAACTATGAATTTAAGTACTTCTGTTTGTCTATAAAAACAAAAAAGTATTTCTGTTTGACCGAAATTGTTTTAAATGTTCTATAATTTAAGAATATATTATGAATTAATCTTTTTTTTTTTATAAAAAAGTGATTTTTTCTCTAAAGGTGTGTTGATGGGGAGAAGTAAATATTTTCAAAAGAAAAATAATTTTAAATTATTTTTTTTTGTTTGATAGGATGGAAAATAAGTGTTTAAAAAATTGTTTTTCTCCTCCTAAGATAACATCGAATTTAGATATTATCTTGAATGAAACATTTTTGTCAAACAACCCATTGAATTATTTTGTGCATGAAATGCATCTCTTATTTTACTTAATTGATTTTCTAACAACATTTTGCATCCCATTCTGAAGAGTTTGGTGCTACATTCTATGTCAGTATAAGTTCGATAAATTTATTTTTTAAAACCAATAATCATTTTGCCTCTCACAAAGCAATGCCCTGACCCGGAGAACGAAATTTCTAATGAGAGATCAATAAACATATTCATGGAAACTTTGTAATGAAACTTGGAACTAATTTCACTGTTTCTTTTACTTTTTTGCGAATAATAGAAAAGTGGGTATATAAGCTACTGAGTTACTCTTCTTGTTGTCTATTATTTTTGGATGAAATTTGATGGGCTTATATGCATCATTTGATTGTTTTTAGTTTGGCTATATTATAAAATTTAAGAATTTTTGGCAGGATATTTCTTTCGGAAGTACCATTGTAAATTTCTCAAGTTGCAACGATAATGCTACACTCATTAAAAAAATAAAGAATTTGGAGGCAGGAGAGAACAGATCAGATAAGAGGATGTCCAATATTATAGAGTTTTTCTAAGGCTCCGTTTAAACCTTGGAAAGTATCATGGAAAAAAGAAATTTGAAAAATTAGATTTTTTCATTGTTTGATTTGAAGAAAATTGGATGGAAGGAAAAATAATGAGGAGGAAAAGTTGGAGGAAAGTTTAGGAAATTATAAGCCAAAATTTGTTAAGTGTGTATATAAGCTAATGAGTTACTTCTCTCGTTACCAACTAATTTTTAGATGAAATCTGATAAATTTGTATACATCGTTGGATTATTTATAGTCCGATTAATACAAAATTTTAACACTTTTTTGGCAGGATACTTCTGCACTGTTGTAAATTTCTTAAGTTGCAGCAATGCTATGGCTATCCATAGAGCTACTGGTGAGATAACATAACTTGAGTTTTTCTTTAACAAAAAGTAATATTACAAAAAGTGATTGCGATATAACCAAGAAGCCACAAAATATTTGCAAAATAACCCAAGACGGGACATATTTCTTGAATCTTTTTTAATGTACTTTCGTTTTCTTATTGTATTAAAGTTTTTTCATAGTTCACTTAGCTTGAAGGTATATTTTGGCCTGAAAGCAATTTTCAGAAGTTCCAGACTTGGTGGACAGCATTGAGGATTCAAGACGTACTGATGCAAGCAATGACTGACGAGTAGCATAACTTTTTTGGCCCGTATCCTCTCACATAAGAGTTTTGATAATATATGGATAACTTTTTGAAAATTTTAAATATTAATAATTTATGTTAAAGTAATTTTTTAATTTAAAAGTGACTAATAATTTATTGAGGTATGAGTTTTAATGGAGTTTTTTATAAATAAATTATTATTCAAAGCGCGAAATGATTTGACAATATTTACATGAAATGGAGTGCTAACGTGCAATTGTTAGAGACTATTGTACTCCCCTACGCTACTATCATCAAACTTTCACTTCATCAGCACATATAGTAAATTTTATATTTTTAAGTGTTTTTTTTAATTAAAGTGTATTTTGAAATTGAAAAAGTTTATTTATTAATTCGGACTACATTGATATATTACCTGATTTAGAACCACCGAATTACATTTAATAAACAATTGTTGTCATCGAGTATTCGTCAGTTAGGCTGAAGATATAAATGACTCCAAGGTAGTAGGATCAATTTATGGACAAAGGAAGGATCGTCATTAATTTTTTACACTTGTTAAAAATGCCATTCGGTCCACAGTTAATCACTATAATATATGGTTTGAGTTATAAAAGTTGGGAAAATCTTTTACGTTGTCAGACTAAAGAGGCCTTCAACATATTTATACTTTATAAATTTATGAGTTATTCTGTCAATTAATTTTAAATTTAAATCATATGAGCTTGTATGCATTACCTCTGTTAATTAAAATCCAACTTATATAAAATTAATCATGGTATTAGAGCGGGGCGGGTTGCTTGATCCTAGATTTTCCACTATCCCGATTTGATTAAAATTAAACTTGTGTTTACGTGTTGTGCCTTGTTAGTAGCCCACACATGAGGACATGTGTTGGATTTATAAAAGTGGGGAAGTCCCACATTGACAAATTAAAAACATATTGGGCATGTTTATAAGCTTATAAATTACTTCTATTATCAATTGGTTTTGGATGGAATTTCGTGTACTTATTGTATGCATCATTAAATAAATTAGTACCCAAGTTATATTAATTTTAATTTTTTTATTGTAATAAAGAAGAAATTGAAAAACCGTTAAAGAAACACTCAACCCTTACCTTCCATTCTCTTGTCTATTCTTCAATTGATTAATTACTTGCAATTTGATTAATGAAGTTCAAATTGGCAGTCTAAAATATGTAAACCAACTACGTACCCAAAATCATATAGTCTTAAAGAATACTACCTTCATTTCAAAATACTTGTTAATTTAAGGTTATGAGGGACTATACAAAATTTATGACAAAATTTGTATTAAAAGACCAATTTATCCTAAGCTTTCATTAGAAATGAAAAAATTAATGAAAAAAAGCAATTAATAAGGTCAAAATTAGTAAATTAATTATTAATACGTCATTGTAATTGTAAAGTAACAGATATTGTAAAATGAAAAAGTTAGTTAAAATAATATATATTTTGAAATGAAATAAATACTAATGTGTATTATTGTTTTATTTAGCATATCATTCATCAGAGTGCATAATATTTACTGTACATAGCTAGATCGTGTAACTAAAAACCATACACCTTATCGCAATTAATGTACAACAAAATCGTATAGATTTTTTTTTTCTAAGTAGGACGTAAATATATGTAAATTAGCATACTATTTAGTGTATCATTTAATGGGGTACACAATATTATTTATTGCACATATGGGGGAATAATAGAAAATTCAATTTTAATTTTATAATGATAAGAATTTGTTAATAACTTAGGTATACATCATCTTTTAAGAAATATAGCGGAAGCCTTTAGAATGTGAGATATTTAAAAATAGACAAGAAGAAAAAATAAAGAAAAACACCGAAATTTTACGTGGAAACATAAAATAAGGAGAAAACTACGGGCGGAAATAAAAATTCACTAAATTGAATGAGTACAAAATTCAATGGGCATGAAAGTACAACGAAATTAGAATAGTAGAGATTACAAAAACTCTCAAACACTCATTCACAACTCCTAAAGTGGATAATTCAGATATATCCACAAAGACAAATGGTGTCGAAGGTGGATGATATTTGGTTTGAATTGGTGAATGAAAATGATGGAATTTATAATGGAGTTTGAAGCTAGGCCATTACTCTAGCAATAAACAAGGTAGTAAAACCAACAATTAACCTTGTAATAACCCCAAGTAACAACCGAAAACTAGCCACGACCGGATGAAAACGAAAAGCCACTAACAAATCTGCAGAATTTGGTCGTTCACACCCAACACAGGCCGTATCCATGGACACGACCTGCCCGTTTTGGGTGCTGAAGGTCTCTTTTCGGGTCGACTTCAAACGCGACCCGTTTTACCTCAAGCACTATCTAACTGTAGCGTTAAAGAAAATATAAGAGTGGTTTTTGAGCGAAATTTAACCGCTATATCTAATATATACATAGTAAAATCTCTGTAACTTTCAATTGTACAATTGTTTTTGTTTTATTTAGTGCATGACACTATAATTTTAGGTTCAATCAACCAAAGTTTTTTGTGTTTTGAGACGTTGATCTTGTTCAAACTATATATTGTCGAATACAAATCTAATACTAACTCAAATCATAAACTCCACGTTGAGTCAACACACGATCACAGCCAAAAGATGTATCATTTTCGACATAAACTCCCAAACGATGAAAATGCATCTCCGGAATGAAAGAATCAACAATGTATGGTGCACATTAGATTGTAATGTTGTCCCCTACAACCATCAATGAGGTGACCATCCACCATTCTCTTTCAAAAAACACGTTCCAATTCTCACACCGGCCTCGGCCATAAAACCACCCTCTCACCACCCACAACCACCATCACCTCCAAGAACACTGTCTCTCTCTCTCTCTCTCTCCACAATGTCGCTACCTCAAGACGTCTTGCTCGGTCAGTCGGGCCCCACCTGGAGGGAGCTCATCGGATCCAACAACTGGGAGGGTCTCCTGGACCCACTGAACGACGATCTCAGAAGGCTAATCTTACGGTGCGGCGACTTCTGCCAGGTGACGTACGACACCTTCATCAACGACCAGAACTCCGAGTACTGCGGATGCAGCCGCTACGGGAAGGGGGACCTCCTCCAGAAGACGGCCTTTCCGGACGGCTGGGACAAGTACGACGTGGTGGGGTTCTTATACGCCACCGCAGCTGTGAGCCTCCCGGAAGCCTTCATGTTGAAGTCCCTCTCACGTGAGAAGTGGGACAAGGAATCCAACTGGATTGGGTACGTTGCCGTTTCCAAGGACGAGGTTAGTAAGGAGATAGGGAGAAGAGAGATTTATGTGGCGTGGCGAGGGACTATCCGGGATTATGAGTGGATTGATGTCCTTGGGGCCCAGCTCGACTCTGTTACAGATCTCGTGAGTAAAGTGTCTCCAAGTAAGACATTCTACCTCCTTCACTTTCTTCAAAGTTAGTTCGTTTCTAGCTTCCATGGTTGAAAAACTTATTTCCATAATGAATTGTAAATCAAAATTTCATTTGATTTAGATTAAGACAAGAAATTTACTATTTTATACATAATCAATTAAATAACAGGTTTATAATTATGCAACTTATCCTTTCTTGGGGATATATAATTCCTTTTTTCGGGTCAAAAACTTGAGGAGATTATTTGCTTATTTAAGTGCATCCCTCCCCTCATCTTACATTTGACAAAATCATCGATTATTGAAAAAGATACAGTTTTAGCTTTGTCATAAGAATGTTAGTGTGTGGCTATTGGATGATTTTTGTGAATAAGAGACCATCACAAATTCAATGGAAATTCCCAAGATGTATCAACATATGGTTGATCAGGGACCATTTTTGTGTGAGCCTCGATTAAGGACCATTTTGATTTTTATATTAACTGATATCAAGATAAGGATTCCATATGAACCACGTGTATTATTGATGTGGCATACATAGTATACTGTGACATTCAATCATATATACTCGTTTTTTTAAGCTATAAAAGCTTTTTGTTTTGTTTTTGCTGAAATTTAAATTGTAATAAATTTGATATGAAATTGTTTGTGTTGCGCACTTCAAAATTATGTCGTTATGTATTAAATTAAAAAAGATAGTATGATTGAATAGTAAAATTGTATTATATAACTTATAATTTGTGTAAAATCATATTTTTATCCATAATTTTTTATTATAAAATTACGTGTATGACACACATAGTTAATCCAATGAGGCCTTAGGGTAAATATAAATTGACGTAACTAATAAATATTTTTTTGTAAGAAATTAAACTTTATTACTAAGCAAAATACTTTTTATACACTAGAAAGCATCTAGCAAGAGAGCCACCTTCTAGGAAGGGTTCTCCCCTATTAGACCTTTAAATCTTTATACAAACCGGTTTTGACTGGAGTTTTTTTTTTTTTTTGTTTGATTGCAAAGAGACCATTATGTTTTTAATTGCTTCTCTGTTCATCTGCCTTGAATGGCTTGCATTTGGTTGCTTCGCCCAGAAAATTCTCTCATTCATGTTCTTCCAAATTTGGTAATGTACTGTAGCAGTCACATATATCATTATTAGCTTTCTGTGGTTTAGGCCATGCATTTTGCTTTTCTGTGCCAATTCCAGAAACCAGTAGGGTTCCGTACCATTGCAGTTTGAGCCAGTCTCATGTGTTATCTCTAACAGCCTTGGCATGTTTGCACTCAAATAAAGATGTACCTTGTTTCTTCCTCCTTCTTACAAATTCCACAATCAGTACATAAATTTTGTATGAAGTTAGCCAGTTACTCCTAACAGAGAGTCTATTCCTGTATGAGTAGCCAAAAATGAATGTGTTTTGGCACCACACTTTTACGCCAAACAACTTTGGACAATGAAACATGCCTGTCTTCTTTAGTCAACCACTTGTACGTTGTACCCCTTGGAAGGTACATAATTACATTATGAAATAATGGGACAGCATTTTCTCTTTTTGAATTCTGCTGCAAAAACATGTCTCAGTTTGACACAAATTGCCCCAATACCAACAGATATCCCTACCTTGATTATTAGCCAATGGATATTAGAACTTCGCATTTATAATTAATAATAGTTATTAGAAAAAATAGTAATTTAAATTTATAAAATACATTAATATAGGATAGGGTAAAACATTTGAAGAGTGTGTTGATACATGACACATGTATATCCTCACCCATATACAAAATCCTATTTTCAAGTTGAAACTGAATACCTAATATGACGCATGTCATAGTTTTCATGACTAATAACGTAAAGTAGTTCCTTCAAAAATTTCATGATACTGATTTGGGTGATTGAATGATGAGGTAGCATTTTGCAATAGAATTAGTAGACATGTAGATACACTAAATTCTCTATATTCTATTTTTTTTAATGCCTCTGTTTTAAAATACTTGTTGATTTATTGTTATGAGAAAATACAAGTAAATACAAAATTAATGACAAAATTTATGTTAAAAGACCAAATTACCCTACGAGTTCATTAAAAATGAAAATCAACAAAAAAAGAGAGAGAAAAATAATTAGTAAGGACAAAATTAGTAAATTAATCATTAATAAGTGGTTGAAATTATTCAGTTATAAATATTATAGAATAAAAAAAGTTAATAAAAATGATACATATGTAAAATGGAGGAATTATATGTGTATTAACACCGTAAAGTTATTTAATAACTAAAAATCGTCAAGATATCCAATTCCAATAAAATTGAAGAATAACACGTGTAATTGTATAATTAGCTGTTTTATAATCTTGACTTTTCAATGTCTAGTGTGGTCCTAAATTTGAAAATGAAGCACTTTTTTCTTTTGCCCTTTTGTGTTGCTCTTTGTATTCTAAAAAAATCTTGTTACGACACTATTTAATAGATCTGTAGAAACCGACCGAATCGAATGGGCCAACCCGAACGACCCGAAATTCAAACCGAACCGACATCCGAAACAGTTGAACCGATTTTGACCCGAAAACCGAAATGAACCGACCCGAAATCTAATGAACCCGATTCCGACCCGAACCGAAATGACCCGAACCGAAACCTAATCGAACCCAAAATGACCCGAACCAAATCGGACCCGAATCGATTTAACCCAAATAAAAGTGACCCAATCCACATTTTTTTTTTTAGGATGGACTTTTGTGCCTATAGTGGTACAATTTTGAATCGATTTTGACCCAAAAAGTGACCTCGATTACGGCCCGATTCGAAACTAACCCGAATGAGATTGACCCGAAGTTAAACCGAACCGAAACCGAACGAACCCCAATGAGATCGACCCGAAGTTGACCCGAACCCGAAACCGAACCGGACCCGAATAAGATCGACTCGAAGTTAACCCGAACCGAACCGAACCGAATAACCCGATTGCCAAGTATACTATTCAGTCCCGTCGTCCTCAATTGATAAAGCTCATTTAAATGTTCAGCATCACTTACAATTGTTGCCATTACTGAGATATTAATAGCTTAGTTTCAAGTTAGTCATATTTATATAGGTGTATGTCCTAAAAAAGTAGGAATATTTTTTAAAATTACCAAAATATTATGTATAGGTGCCTTTTATTTTTATACTTGTAAAAATAGCTTTTATGCAGTGTTACAATATACATCAATCGTATTAAATACAGTTTATCATATTCAATTTACGTTTTGATAATTTTTTTATTAAATGTATTTTACTAGGCGGACACGCGAATCTATGGGATCTGGTCAATGAACCAAAAGTCATGCAAGGTTGGCTCACCTTATACGTATCCGACGACCCAAAATCCCCTTTACAAAAATAAGTGCAAGAACTCAACTCTCAGCCAAGCTCAAAACACTACTTGACAAATATAAAGACGAGGACTTGAGCATCACCTTTTGCGGCCACAGCCTAGGGGCAACCCTAGCAACTCTGAGCGCCTTTGACATAGCTGAGAATCTTACAACCAAGATCCCAATCTCAGCCATCGTATTCGGGTGTCCTCAAGTGGGCAATAAGGCCTTCAAGGATAGGTTTGACTCCCACCCTAATCTAAAGGTCCTCCACATTAAGAACACCATTGACTTAATCCCGCGTTACCCTAGTGGCCTCTTGGGGTATGCCGACATAGGGACTGTGCTAGAGATTGACACGAGGAAATCGACCTACCTAAAGAACTCGACAAACCCGGGAGACTGGCATAATCTGCAAACCATCTTGCACATAGTGAATGGGTGGCAAGGGGAAAAGAAGGATTTCGAGCTTAAGATCAAAAGGAGCATAGCTTTGGTTAATAAGTCTTGTGGGTTTCTCAAGGAGGAGTGCTTGGTTCCGGAATCTTGGTGGGTTGAGAAGAACAAAGGGTTGGTGTTGAATGAGGATGGAGATTGGGTTTTGGCTCCGCCAGAGGAAAACCTACTCCTGAATTTGACTAAATAGAACAACCTTGTGACTTGGTTTTATGATATTGAAGTATTGTATTGTTGCTTTGCTTCTTGGGTTGTATTTCAATTCGCAAGTATTATGTGGCTTCCTTGTGTAACAAATAGAGAACCGGAGTTTAATTTATATATTGTGAATGGAGTGGTTATTTGGAATTGATTGGGTTACCAGGTACCTATTTATAACCTTATCACAAGCTTTACGATAGCCATAGCAAAATGATCGACACTCAAAATCATTGATTTTTGCAGGAAATCTAAATAAAGTATTGGACAGTTCACTTTACTGGAAAAAGAAAGAAATTGGCCTGTGGAGACCTGAAAGAGGGGTGGGCTGGAGAACTTTTGATGAAACAAATTTTGTCACAAAACTTGGCTAATTATACATGGAAAAACAATTTTGCTTCTCTGATGTGAGCATTCTCCCAATGTTCTATTTGCGTTTTGCGTTTCGCAGTTCTTTTTAGGCTCTATTTGATTCTAAGAAAATAAGTGGAAAAAAAATTTAAATGAAAAAAAGTAAGAGAAAATAGATTTTTTTCTTGTGTTTGGTTCAAGAAAAATAGACGGAAAAAAAATTATAATCATTTTCCAACCTCTTACCTATCCACCACATTGCCATGGAGAGGTGAGAGAAAATATTCAATAGTCTTGATTATTTGAAGCCATTATATTTTTCTTCTCCATCCACCATAGCCATGAGAGGAGAGAGAAAATTTTTAATAACCTTTCTTAATAGAATTCCTCTCTTTTCTTCATTTCTCTCGATATATGAAATTTTTATTCTATTTTCCTCTCAATTTTGAAAGGAAAATATCAATGACCAAATTGACAAAATTTTTCATGAGTTTTTCCATCAAATTTTTCTCTCTCTTTTTTTCTTGAATTCAAATAAGAGAAAGAAATTCATTTTTCACATTTTTTTCTTTCCACCCAATTTTCCAAGGATCAAATAAACTCTTAGTGTTTAAAGTGATTTTTTTCCAAGACTGAGAGAATATATAGTATGTCACTACATGTCCCTGATGAGCATCATATATGTTTGTTGTTCTCATGACCACATCCCACACTCCAAAGAGGGCATTAAGCACTAGACAAATTCTACCATAGTCATTCAAGCACCTATCTAGGTGCTTGAATACACTGCCACATACACTATTTTAAAATTAAATTTATATGTGATGAATTTTTACAATAAAGTGATGAATTTTTAACACTATCCTTTACGAACAGTCTCTACTAGTTAAAACTAGAAAGCTAAAGTTGCGCTAAAAAATTAAGTTTTGTAGTATATTAATTGTAAAAATTTAAACACGTATGGTGAAAGCACAAAAAATCATAAATCTAAATTAAACTATTGCATTGAGTTGGGATGCGATAAAATTGAATTAGATGACCTTAAACCGAAACAAAATGAAAACTAAAATTAAGAGTTAAATTAAAAAAATCTTAAAATAAATGTTGAAGAATGGAAGCGAAAGCTCTAAAGTAAATCCACCTATAAAGCTTGTGATTTAACCAAATTTACGCAGAGTAATGGAATAAAGTTGGAGGTTTTGAAGTGGTGAGAGAGAACTTTTGGAGAGTAATGAGAGTGTGAGTAATATGTGTAGAACGGGTATAGAATGTAGGTATGAAGAGTGTTTACGAGTAAGTAAAGAGAAATTAAGAGCTGAGTGAGTGTGGATTTCTATATGTACCTATTTTGTCTTTTGATAACTATCTTTTTTTTTTTTTTTGGTAAAATGTCATTTAATCTCATTACCACAATGGGAATTCCAAACTGTACAAAACATTAAGGTCTGGGGCAGATTTGCTTATTCCTTAATGTTAGAGCAACTTAAGAAGAAACTTAACTCTAAGTTTCTTTCAGCTATTTACAATATATGAAATTATGGTATTTATCATCTGTTTGCAATTTGTTGTAATTTGCTCCATACTGCATCGAACCCCCTAAAAATGGTATGATTCCGTGTTGTCCAGATGCAATATGTGATGGCAGTGATACAAAACATAAAAGCATCACTGAATGTTTTGTTCTTGAACTTTGATTGTAACTGATGAGCAAAATCCAGTTTTGGCGAGGGGATTAAAGGCATCCCATAAGAAGACATGATGTTATGATAGAATGACTAACTGACTGAGCATGTATAAAAGAGATGTCCATGTGATTCATCACTATTATGGCATAGATGACATGTCTCAGTCATCTGAATTCCCCAGTTTATCATCCTTTCTCTTGTCTGCAGTCTTTCCTTTAACATCCTCCAAAAGCAGAAGCTGTGCTTTGGGATGTTAAACCTGCCCCATGTATATTTTGCCATTTCATCAATCTGTATATCCCCAGTGAGACATTGATAACCACTGTTTATTGTATAGATGCTTGAATGGTGTTGAGTCCAAACATGTCCTGATAACCTTTCTTAAAAATCTCTCTAATCTTTATCAGTTTCCTCCACTACCAGGCTGCATGTATTGGTGGTTCAGATTCTCAAATGTCCCCTTCCTTTATATATATTCCATTGACCTATTTCACCCAGAGACATTCTTTCTATGCATATAGGTACCATAAATGTTTAACCACAACAACTTGATTCGATTTTTGCAAATTTTTAATGCCAAGTCCTGCAGCTTTCTTAGGTTTGCATATTGCATTCCATGCTATAGGAGGGGTTTTAGCATAAGTAGATGATTGCTTCCATAAGAAATTCCTGCAAATGTTCTCAATGTCTTTAATGACACTTTTAGGGAGAATGGACAATGAAGACCAATAAGTGTGCAAGGAGAACAACACTGAGTTCATAAGTTGTAGTCTTCCAGCATAAGATAAGTGTCTAGCCTACCACACCCTGATTCTAGCAACAACTTTAGACCATCTTCTAGTAGTGAGAGGAATCCCCATATATTTTACAGGGAATTCACCTTGACTAAATCCAGTCAGGTTAAGCGATTCAGCTTTGCTTGTGTCGAAATACCTGCAACGAAAGCTTGTGATTTTGCTTGTTAATTTTTAGGCTTGTGCTGTTGGTAAAGAGTTCAAAGGCTTTGAGTACAATTTGCATCGTAGGGACACGAGCTTTGTAGAAGATCATTAGGTCATCTGCAAAACATAGATTCACCGAGCATTAGTTCTGTGCACATAGGGTGAAACTTGAAGCTTTCATGTTGGGCTTCAAGGTTTAGAGTTCTTGTAAGATAATCCATCACCAAACCAAAGATGAGGGGTAAGACAGGGTCACCCTATCTTAGTCCCTTCGCCCCTTGAAGTATCCAATATTTGATCCATTAATACTTATTATATAAGCTGCAGGTTGATATTAAAGCCATGATCCATTGAATATGTAACTCCCCGAGTCACCATTACTTAATAATTCCCTAATTCGAGAACATTAGGTATGGTCGCAGCGGAAGTTAACGATCGAAGGTGTTACCGTCGCCCTAATAATAGGACCAGGCTAAAATAAAATAAACTAAAATACCATGACCACCTGTGTCTATGAGTTATGCTTGCATAAATCTTGAAAACACTAAATGTTACGTCGCAGGGAATCAAACCATACCCGACAACATAAATAAACCAATCCCAAAGTACAGTCTCGTTACATATATATATATATATATATATATATATATATATATTAAACAAGCCAATACAACAGTCTATAATAGGAAATACGCAATACTTAATTACATTCCAAGGTCAAACCCAAAATTTAACGAGGAGGAGAATCACTGTGAGCATCTAACCTATTATAGAGCAATGTTAACGAAGTATCGAGCTAGGTCTTGTTTTCCTCGGGCTTCTTAAGCGGAGGATTGTTCACATATGCTTTTCCTAAAAACAAAAACAGTAAAATAATTCAAAGAATGAGTCGAAACTCAGCACGAATATTCCTGTACGTCAAATAATTTTTGAAACACCTTGATTGAGCGTGCGCATTTCAATTCATTTTAGTTCGAAATTAGGGGAGAAAATATGAGTAAAACTTACTTGCCGGTTATTATCCGAAAGTGGAACCCCTTGTATAATTGATGCGATCTTTGAATAAGGTGCACACCTCCGGGCCGACCGAGAACCCGAGTTGAAGCCGCACGGGTGGAATTGAAGGGCTTAAGCCACGATAATTGATAATTGATAATTGATTGGGGACCACTTAATCGAGTGACAAAACTTGATTTGCAAATGATTCATTATTAGTTATTTATATAAGAAATGTGGAGATTTGCTGAAATATGTGAATTTTCAAAATGTACGGACAATGAACGTACTCGAACCGAGAATATTTATTTCTCTCCTTTTATAAAAAATTTAAGTTACCGACTAATCGGCAACCGAAGTGGCCTCAATCTGCTTTCAAATATATTTATGTCGTTAATAATGTTTCTCTTGAGTTTCAATAATTGAATTTGTATAAGCATTGACAATTTATTTCATTTCCTATATTTATACGAAAATCGGTTAAACTAACGTTTGTATTACTCAACTTTATTGCGTTAATTCCGTTTCAAATATTGAATACAACGCATACTAATTAAAGAAGTTGATTAGGCTAATTAGATAATCCATGACTTTGATGTAATTCAATTCGTTAGTTGACTTGGATTGAAATGGTATATATATATATATAATCAAACACTTATTCCTAGTTTATTCCTTACTTCTCCCTTCATTGCATTCAAAACCTATATTTAAGTAATTAATTAATCCATCAAATGCCTTTTTCATGGGAAGATTTCACAATTTACCGAATTGCTCAACATTCATACATACACTATTTTAAGGTCATAAGCATTATCTTCTCAACAAAATTGACATTCACAACCACAATTAGGTATATTTAATACTCAAATTTTTCTCACACCTCTACACTTACACATTATCTAATTTCAGCTTCCACGTACACATTCCCCTTCGTTTGCTCAATATAACTATTTCCAAAATATAACAAATCCATCAAATTACTCAATTCTATAATAAAACATCCCCAATCTCGTTCACTAATTCATAATTTCCCAAAAGAAATCACATTCTTTCACATTCTTTCACAATCAATCCATCAAAATACCACAACTCAATTATCCACACCAATTCGAATTTTTCCCAAATCAATCTTTAAATTCACTTGGCAAACATGTTTCTAAATCAGATTATTTAGTTTACAATTACAATTACTAAGTAAATATTAAAGTGTGCAAATATGAATTTTAGGGTTTTACCTTCAAAACCAAGAGAGGGCAGCCAAGAGGAGGGTGGAGTGGTGGCGGTACACCCGAGCTCGGGCGGATGCTGGCTAGCACCGGCGGCGACTCCGGCGGTTGCTGGAGCTGGTGCTTGGCTGTGAAGTGGCCCGCAGCAGGGGAACCAGTAGCGCCCGCGGAAAGAGAGAGGAAGGCGAGAGCGCGAGAGAGGGAAAGAGCGAGACAGAGAGAGATGATGGATGGCCGTGCCTGGTCTTCCAGCCGGCGTCGGTCGTGCTGGTGGCCGGAGAAGGCAACGACAGCGAGGAGGAAGGGAGAAGTAGGGGAGCAGAGCCCGCGAAGAAGGAAGCAGAGACGAGGGAAATGAAGACTGAAATTTCCCGATTACATTTATCTCCAATTTTTTTTGGTAAAAATTCCGGATAAATCCATTTCTGGATTTTTCTTTCAAAAATCTGATTAATTTATTGTTATTATTTTTGTTTTATTTTTATGTTTTATTTTTATTTATTTATTATTATTATTTTTTCTTTTTTTTTTGTAACTTTTTAATTTAATTTAATTTTAATGATGATGTTTACAAATTATAAATATAATGGTTTGCTTGGAATATAATATTAGTGACCTTATAATCATATACCATCTCATGTAAATTTTTAAATTTTCTCTTTTAAACATATGTGTAAATTATAATCATTATTATGAGATTTTTATTAGGGCCACTTCGTCGCCTCGGTTGCATAACACATATATAAAAATAATTTAAATATAAAATATCAAATTGAAGTGCACGCGCTCAATTATATAAATCTTATAATTTAATAAGATAAATAATGTGATTAGGGTCGGGTTGTTACGAGAATAAACACTAGGGAAATTTCAATAGTTGAAGTAGATCATTTACAAATCTCCATGAGACCGAGTCATAAGCTTTCTTCAAGTCCACTTTAAACAGGCATCCGGCAGAGACAGTTTTCCTTTGATAAAGTTTCACAAGGTCTTGACAAATCATGATATTGTGAGAAATTAATCTACCTTTCACAAACGCCGATTGGTTATCTTGCACAAGTGTTGGGAGGAATTTTTTTAATTTGCAGCAAATTAACTTGGAAACACACTAATATAATGTATTGTAGCAAGCTATTGGCCTATAATTAGATGCATTAATAGGGCTGCTAGTTTTAGGGATGAGTGTGATTCTGGTAGAATTTCAGTCCTTGTTCATCTCCCCTTTATCAAAGAAATACCACACATTCTTACATACATCCCGCTCAATGATCTTCCAGTTCTCCTTAAAAAAAAACCACTAGAGTATCCATCAGTGGCTTGGACTTTTGTGGTTTGGAATTGAAAATATACCCTTTTTTATATCCTCTGCAGTGAAAGGCTTAATAAGTTCTAATTGCTGTTGTATACTCAAGCGGGCTCCCATTTGAACAATATCCTCACTAATGCATTAAGTGGTGTGAGCTAATTTTCCTAGAAAATTAATGTAATAATTGACAAAATGAGCATTTACCTCTTGAGTATTCTAGGTCCAAGTCCCATCATATTTTTGAAATGAAGAGATCCCATTGTGGTAATGCCTTCGCTTTAGCCTTTCATAAAAGAATTTCTCATGTGAATCCCCATATTTAGCCAGTCTTCCTTAGTTTTCTGCACATAAAAGCCGTGTAGTCCCTATCTCGCAAAGATTGTGAATATCAATTGCTTCTTTTCCTCCATATAGAGCTGTTGATTTCCTGGGTGCTCGTTGAATGGCAAGATGAATATGTGCAAGTTTTTCTCTTGCTTTTGGCATGCTAACCCGCATATCACCGAACTCGCTCCTTATTTAATAATCTCGGTGACTTTTGTATCATCTTGAGCTTTTTGGATACACTAACCATAGGCGATCCTTGCTAATGAGTAGCCCAACCTTCAAGTAACAATCTGTTTATATTTGTGGGAAGTAGACAACATATCAAAGTACTTGAAAGCCTTTGGACCATGTTCAATCTCAAAGAATTTCACAATCCTTGGAATGTGATTTGAAGTATCATTTGGTAAAAAGTGAGTCATAGTATTGGGATAATGATCAAACCAAGTATGAGTTAATCAAAACCTCGTCCGAGTCTTGAAAAGATTCTATGTCTATAGCTCGCTTATTGGTCCAAGTATATTGACAGCCACTGCCACCTCATATCCTACAAGCCATAAACAAGTATATTTCTCAAAGATTCTATGTGTAAGAATTCGAACTAGCACTTCTTTTCTCATAATTTCTCTTAGTTTATCCGATTTCTCCGATTTCGTGGGCGCGACCCCAAATAAAAGGCTCTCGGGACGTATCTTCTAGGAAGTCTCGGATCGGGTATCCTGCCACCGCATGACCCCTGTTAGAACTCTCGCTCGAAGTTTCTAGTTGGGCGTCCCTCGGTTCGAACCCTTCGGTATGCTAAGCGATCCGTAGCCGGTTGATTTAAAACAATTTGCACATAATTATTCATCACATTCACTTTAACATCTTTCTCAAATCGATTTAACATCGAGGAAGGCATGATACCATGTGTCACCCTTATAAATTCACTTTCTTAAATCTGATTTACTTTCTCAAACAAGTTTCACTTCTTTAAAACATAATCACGTTCAAAAGGCAGTTCACAAGAAGTTGCATTCAAGAATCATTCCACGGAAAATACGAAATTCCTTTCAAAACTACTTTTGACATCATTTCACAATCACTTGCACGAGATAGCCACAACTCAACACGAGATAGTCATTCTCAACTTCATTCATAACTACACCTTTCTCAATTTCCCAATTCGAGTAAGATTGATTCCTTTTCTAAGCCACAATAACCACACGTAGATATTACCTAATTTAATGTTCCCACTTTTCACAATTCATTGTCTTGACCTCAATTCCTCATTTTATGCATTTACTTTATAACTCAACTTCTCACAATTTGCTATTTTTGCTTCAATGTTTTCCGATTACACCTTCACGTTACTAATCAACCTTTTCTTACTCATACTTA
This sequence comes from Talinum fruticosum, assembly GCA_021018815.1. Lineage (NCBI taxonomy): Eukaryota > Viridiplantae > Streptophyta > Magnoliopsida > Caryophyllales > Talinaceae > Talinum > Talinum fruticosum. Next base: position 1,533,622 of record JAITYX010000109.1, read on the forward strand.
GTCGGATACCTCTCATTTTTACTTCACTACTAAAATTCCTCTAAATCTCTTCATCTCCAAGTGTAATTTGCTCTCATCTTAGGTTTCTATCCCATTAATTGTTCTTTCTTGACCAACTCAATAATACAGTTCCTAATTTCTTTTCATCACTCCACTTCCGCTAGCTCCACTTATCTTCGAATTCAGTTCAACCTCAAGGATTTAATTATCTTTCGAACTCAATTATCCCAATACTCACCTACTTCTCACTCCCATGCCTCAATTGTGCTTCACCCGGTATGAACTCACACTCCTCTTTTATGCCTAACTCATTATTTTCCAATATAAGTTGTTACCTTCCAACCCAAAGAATTTAGGAAACCTCTAAGGTTCAACGAAGCATTAATTCATAGTTTAGACCCAAATCACCATTTCTTCATCTCTAATTGCTAATTGAGATCTTCACAATACTCTTTATATTTAAGCAACCTAATTCCTTCTAAACTTTCAGCATCTCAACTCAGCTCTATCCAACTACAAAACTCCTTCAAGTTTCGATTCGGACTTAACAGTTCAATTCGATTTTCTCATAACCTAATTTAGTTCTAATCACTTCCTAACTTTAGTCTATCACGTAAACATTCAATAGTCACAACAAAACTCATTTGGGTTTCGAAATTAGTAATAGTTTAGAGTATAAGACTACCCACCTCGGTTTCACGGTTTGAGAAACAGATTGAGTATTCTGCGTTCTGCCGGGTTCCGGTCCCTCGCTTTCTCTCGCTTTCTCGCCTCCGGTCCTCCGGTTTCACCTGCTCAAGCTCCCTCTCTTGCTCTGTTTCTGTTCGGGTCCGCTCCCCCTGTCTCTGGTTCTTGTTTCTTGCTTCCTCTTCTTTCGGTTCGTTGTTCTTGGCCTCCGCTATCTCTCGGTCGGGCCCCGGCACATTTGCCGCCGGTCCTCTTCCCTTGTCGCCGCTGCCTTTCCCGGTTTCCACCCTCCCGGACCCTCTCACGTCCGTCCCGCTTCGGTCCTTCCTTCGCCCTCACTCTGTCCCGGTCTCTTGCTCTTTTTCCCTTCGCTCGTGCCTACTCGCGTCGCCAGCCGCCGCCTTCGGTCCTGTGGTGGTCGCCGGTCCTCCCCTCGGTCTTCGTCGCCCGCGCGCTCGCCTCCTCTCTCTCTCTCTCTCTCTTCCCGTTCGGCGCTCCTTTCTCCCTCCCCGTTCGCTTCCGGTTCTTTGTTTTCTTTCCCCGAGTCGCCCCTCCCTTCGGTCCCTCTTTTCTTTTATTTTTGCACTCACTCTCTCCACCGCCCGACAAAGCCCACCTCCCATTTCTATTATAACCTTTCTCATCTTTTCATAATTCAGCCAAGGTAATCACCGGTCCATATACGATAAGTCCATATCTCCTCCCTTCCGTCCTCTTATGCCGCTGCACCCTAACTTATTTTAATACTCTGGCCATGACAATTCCTAATCACCTAACGGTTTAGCTCGGATGGAAAAAGGGAGGCAATTTCCTTGATTTAGTTTATTCGACAAGTAGCTTCGGAAGGAATAGTGAAGTAATACGTCTAGCCGTAAATAAAATCAGTCACTCACCCCCTAGATGTGCAGAATAATACTTAATAATTCTAAGCTTTACAGTTGCTTTTTGTTAAAATTACGGGTATTACAGTTGGGGCTATTAAAACCCCATACATTCCAAGTGGCAATGTTATCCAGTTGGATTGAGGTTATTCCCCTACTAGGGTTAGGTATAGCTTCAAGTATTTAGTCCTCCATATTTTGCCTTAACACTTGGAAATTGTTGTGGATCGGTGTAGTATTTACCGCTTCGGCATAATAGCTCTCTCTTTTCCAGTTGAATTCCCCATCGATATCCATTCATCTTGTTGTCATGCCTGTGTCTTCTCTGTTTGGTTCTCTCGCTATTTTCCGAGGTTCAGCAGAGTCACCTTTGGTCTCCATTGCCGCTTTCACCAAATTTGCATGTATCGGTTGTATGTCCATATTTACTAGATTTCTTGCATTGAGTTGGACACCATTCAAACTCTATCGGTCGTTTAATGGGTAGACCATTTTCATTTGCAAATTGAACAAACTTAGGTACATCTCGTTGCAATAGGCACTTCAATCAATATCCTTGCAAAAGCTGCTTTGGACTTCTCTTGTGTGTTCTTATCTCGCCATGATAGGCATTCCTAAAAGACTGCCCAATTTTCGCAGTGAAGAGATACTCCAATATTTGAGGTCCAAATTTGGAAATCTGACCCAAATTGGGACTTGATTCATCTCTTCTTTTTTGAAGTCCTTGTGCCAAGGTTTGACTATGAATGACTTAGAATCAAAATAGTAAATCCCTTTCTGGATGATTTCATCCCTTGTCTCAATCGAGTCAAAGCGGACAATCATAACTCCTTTGGTAAGCATTACTACTTTATCAATGATATAGTCCTTCCAAATTCGCTTCACAAAACCATTTAGAACCTGAAATGGAGGTGAAGCACCTAACACATAATAGGTTATAGCAAATTCCCAAAATTAATTGTTGGTGGTGCCATTGATTGTCTCATGCTTGCCGTCATGGATCCAAATTTCTTAGGTCTCCCTCACCTTGCCCTGGCACAGGCTAGAGATAGAAAGAATTCTATTCTTGATAACTGTCTTGTTATCGAAGAAAAGTGGAAAAAATCCTAATAAAATTTTTAAAAATTTTATTACCTGAAAGAAAAGCATTGTTTGAATCTTACTAATTTAATTTCTTAATCTAATCTTATTGTCGACCAAAAGAATTTGAGGTGGCCTAATTAATATATAAGTTAACCTTATATGATTATGTGATCACTTATGCGATCTTAATAGTGAATTAGGTTTGATTTTGTGGGTGATGTATTCTTTAAACTTTAAATATATTAATTTGAATTTTTATATCCTTTCCATTGAGTACTTTAACTACATAGCCGCCGTGGTGAGTGGGTAAGTAATAATATATAAAGTACAACTATGAAACAGTGAAACCCCCAAAGACCAACTCATATCATATCCCAAAAATGAAGACTATAAGGTGAAGGTGTGTGCACTATTTGACCGACTATTATGTTCAAAACATATCAATCATATTCATATTCATCTCCATCTCCACCAAATATTGTCCTACCCCTCTCAAAATACTCCAAAACCACATTTTTTTAATTCTCTCTCTCCCTCCAACTTACTGACCCACCCATATTCCTTCCGTCCCCTCACCCACTCTAACCACACCCAGAACCACCCACAACCGATGGCGCTGCCAGAGGAGCTTCTCGGAGACACGGGCGTAGCGTGGCGGGACCTCCTCGGAGCGAACGACTGGGAGGGCCTCCTGGACCCTCTGAACGACGATCTCCGCCGGCTAGTCGTACGGTGCGGCGACTTCTGCCAGGTGACCTACGACACCTTCATCAACGACCAGAACTCTCTCTACTGCGGGAGCAGCCGCTACGCCAAGGCGGACCTCCTCCAGAAGACGGCCTTTCCGGGGGCTCGGACAGGTACGACGTCATGGGGTTCCTCTACGCCACCGCACGTGTAAGCGTGCCGGAGGCCTTTCTTCTGAAGTCCCTGTCGCGTGAGAGGTGGGACCGGGAGTCCAACTGGATTGGGTACGTCGCCGTTTCCAAGGACGAGGTGAGTAAGGAGACGGGGAGGAGAGAGATTTATGTGGCGTGGAGAGGGACTATCCGGGATTACGAGTGGATTGATGTCCTTGGAGCCAAGCTTGACTCTGCTCAAGAACTCCTACGTAAATCTTCTATCGGTAACAACTCATCTTCCATCTTTTTCTTCTCCTTTTTCTCAGTTTGTTTTAAAATTCTTTAAAAAAGTCAATCTACTACCAAAAGAAGCACACAAGGAGTGCCACGTGGCACCCTATCTTAAATCTCAGCAGATAGCATACTTTCATAAATGAGCTATCGTATACTTTTTCTTTTTTAGATTGTAGTACTCGTAATAAGTACCAACTTTGAAATTATATGTTAATAAATAGGTAGACGTAAAGAAAAATAAGGGTACGAGTGTTTAGAGAATAAAACGAAGAAAAAAAGAAGTTATAATTCATATTATGTTAAGTAGTTTAAATATTATGATGTAATTTTCGGTTTTTAGTCTGTACAAAGTTTATGAGACAAAAGATATATTATCATTGTGCGCGTTTAGAAATTTTATCTTTAACAAAATTTATTTTGAGTTTCTTAAATATGATACTATTAATGAATTTTTTTGATACCTTCTTTAACAAATTTATGAATTTTTGTAACTATATATTATACAGAATTTTACACAAAGTTTTTGATGAATGGTTGTCAGGCCATCGTCCCCAACAACGTGTGTCCACCCCTCGCTGTTGTTACCTCACAAATTGTATCATGGACAAATTTTGTTGCTGTCAAAGATTGAAACTTGGTAACTTAGATTAGCTTAATTCAACATTGCAATGTTATTTTCTATTTTATGGCTGTTAATTTTTTTTTTTTTTGTATTTTACCCATCTTCACCGACCGAAAAATGTCAACGCACCAAAAATCCTAAATTAATGTCGTCGTTTTCTATACTTACTAGGAGTATATAATTTAGATTAACTTAGTTTAACTTTGTCTTATATTATATTGTGATATGCGATGAGTAACTATGTATATATTTGTCAAAAACTTAAAATCATCTCTATTTGAAAATAAGACTCTTTGATACGTAGAAAAAGAGTTTTTCTTATCCTTCTAACAATGAAAAATACATTTTATCATTGAAAAAGACTAGTGATGCTGCCATCTTATGTATTACACACAATAACTCGACAGAACTGGGAAAACTCCCAAGAAACATTAGTATCAAAACACAGGACCACATTTATTTCTAATTAACGATAAAGTCATATGCTACGTGTATTTTTTCATTTAGTATATATGGCAAATAATTAAAGTTATATATTTGATTTTCCAAAAATAGTACAAGATATATAAAAAATATATTTCAGATTGTTCTTAAATTTAGTATCAAAGATATCTTAAGTAAGATGTTTTAAGTTCAATTTTTAAAGGCTTTTTTTTAATTGAATTATTAAGAAAGATGTATAGAATATGATCTTTTTGCAACGTACTTCGATGTCCCATAAATATATGTATAAAGAGGTCTATCAAAATCTATAATTTATCACAAGTTTTCAAGTATTAAGTTAAATTGATTTTTAATTTATATTTTTTAATACAAAAAACTCAATAGCAATGAGATGATACTCCTATGCATCGATCCTATCTTTTAGATTGATGGGAAATCGAGGGTCCCATAAAACCTCATTTTTCTTTTCCCGTTGTTTTAGCTTGAAAATACTACCACTCATAATCACTTCACTGTTGTTGCTAAATCATATCATCAAATTTAATAATAATAATAATAATAATAATAATAATAATAATAATAATTTTTATTTTAAATTATATCATATAATCAAATTTAATAATAAATAAATAAAATTATAATTAATACTTAAAATAAAATTTAACGCTCCAATAATCAATATCAATTTTCACTTCTTAAAGTGGACCCTCAAAATTTTATATCTCCCACTACAAGAAATCGGTCCAAGGAGACCGAAATTTTGAGATCGAAAAAAAAAAAATTAGTCTCTAATTGTGTTCTGAGACCAATTTTTAAGACCGAATTGCCTCCGCCTCAATTAAAATCGAATTTTGAAACCATAATACAAAACGGATTCTAATTAAAACAAAAATTTAGAGACCTAAATATGCGGACTCAAATTGAGATCAAAATTTAAGACCATTAATATTATTTATTTTAATTAGAAATCAAAATACATTAGATCTCTAAATTTTTGATCTCAATTTAGCCTCAATTCCTTTCTCCTCCTTTTCAATTCAGATATGTGAACCTTCCAAAACAAACCCCCTGTCTCTAAGCCCCTCGCCCAGTCGCCGTGCAATTCAGCCGCCGTTTCCCCGGCAGCCGCGCATCGTCTCAAAGGAGCTCACCGTCACTCTCTCTAAGTCTCTCGCCCAGCCGTCGTTGCCCCGAAATTTTGCTGCCGGTGTTCCTCCCGATCCACCACTCGTTGCCGGCGTTTCTGCTGCCGGCAAATACTGTTCCTGGTGTCCCTGAGCTCCCTCGCATTCCCGACCTCCTAAGTGAGTCCATTTTAGTTTGTGTGTTCCTGTCTCTCTTTTTCAATCAACTTCACTGCTTTCAGATGCAACTCTTCTGGTCAGTCACTCTCTCTCCAACTCTGCACTGCTTTTTATCTGTCCAGCTTTATCTCTCTTGCCTCTGGCCCCTCCCTCCATTTTTTCAGCTGCAGCACCATCTCCGCCCTCCCTCCATCTTCTTTGTGCTTCTCTCCGTTCTCTGTCTCCATGCGGGCCCCATTGCCCATCTCACATTCAGTCCCATTTATGGGGATTTTCAGCCCAAATTTGGAATCCACAATAATATATAAGGTTAATTTTAATCTTATAATTCAATGAAAAGTAAATAGTTTACTTATTGCGGATACTCTAAAATAAAATATTAAAATATTGTGACAAGATGTTATTAATTAAATTTAACTGTAAAAAATAAGGTGGACATTTACGAAAAAAATAGGAGTTTATAAAAAAATGTAGGACTCTAGCATAAATTTTTCGAAAAAAGGTCATTATAAACATGTAGAGATTTGTATATCTTTTGAATTTGTATAAAATAAATCCACTTAAAAACAGTAATTTCAAAGCATGGAGATATGGCATCAAATAATATTGACTGCAATATGTTTAATTTGTAGTATTTTTTTATAACATGATGATCTATTTATTATGTTCTACTAGATGTTGAGAATGGTGATGGTGACAACGAGGAGGACGAAGGTGAACACAAGTTGCCTAAAGTCATGCAGGGATGGCTTACGATTTACTTATCCGACGATCCAAAATCTCCATTTACAAAACTAAGTGCGAGGACTCAACTCCTTAGTAAGCTCAAAACCTTAATAGATCGGTACAAAGACGAGGACCTGAGCATCACTTTTGTGGCCACAGCCTAGGGGCAACCCTATCGGTCGTGAGTGCCTTTGATGTAGCCGAGAACCTAACCACCGAGATTCCGATCACAGCTTTTGTGTTTGGGTGCCCTAAAGTGGGCAACAAGGCCTTCAAGGAGAGGTTCGACTCCTACTCTAATCTCAAGGTGCTCCACATTAGGAACACGATTGACCTGATCCCACATTACCCAACGGGGTTAATGGGGTACGTCAACGTAGGGACCGAGTTGGTGATTGACACGAGGAAATCGACCTACCTAAAAGACTCGAAAAACCCAAGTGACTGGCATAATCTACAGGCAATGTTACACATTGTGAATGGGTGGCAAGGGGAAAAGAAGGATTTCGAGCTTAAGATCAAAAGGAGCATTGCGCTGGTTAATAAGTCTTGTGGGTTTCTCAAGGAGGAGTGCTTGGTTCCGGAATCTTGGTGGGTGGAGAAGAACAAAGGGTTGGTGTTGAATGAGGACGGAGATTGGGTTTTCGCTCCACCAGAGGAAACCCCTACTCCTGAATTTGACTAAGTAAAAGAAAGTGTTTGGTAGTATGATACTTAGAATTGTTTGCTGCTTTGCTTCTTGGATCTATTTGGAGCTACGAGTTCTGTTCCCCATTTATTGTGTGTCCAGAACTCGAAGAGTTCAATTCATCTATGTATGAAGTGGGTATACACTCAATTGTGATGGAAAGCGCATGTAATTATTTAAAGCCCGTATATTCTTCTACAACTTTTGTTTTTTTTTTTTTTAAATGGTAAATTTAGCAAGTCCCTTTATTCTTCTATTTATTGAGCACTATATTGTTGATGATTGATTGAATCTCGTAGGGGTGAGTAGGTATTGATTTTGATCAGGTGGAAAATCTTCATCCTATTAAAAAAATAAAAATATTTCACTACTTGGTTTTTAATTTTATCATAAGCACTTATTATTAACATTTAAGGTGGACCATTATTGATGGCTAAAATGATTAACAAAAACTTACTCTTTAACCTTTCACAAGTCAAAACATTTTTTACCAAAAATTAACGATAATCACAAGTACAACACGTTTGGATTTGGTATTGGGATTAAGATTGCTCCAAGATCGAAATAGTCCCTTGTTTACTTTTTGCCGACGATTGCCTTTTATTTTGCAAAATGACCTACCAGTCGCTTTCAATCTAAAATCTATCGTAGATTCCTTCGTCAACAATCTGGTCAATTAATGAATTTTCACAAATCCAACATCGTTTTTCGAAAAACACTCCCAATTTGGATAAACATAGAGTATCAAGGATTTTTAACATTTCCCAAAGTTCATCTTTAGGGAAATATTTAGGATGTTCAGTCTTTCAGTGGTCGATCGTCAATTGATTTATTCCAGAATCTAACCGAAAAGCGTAATCTAAACTAGCTAATTGGAAGGCTTCCTCTCTTTCCAAATCTGGTAGGGTTGTACTTATTCAATCGAATCTTGAATCCTTGCCGAGCCAAACAATGCAATGTTTTTCAACTTCCAACTTCGTTTCTCGAAGTTAGATCAAATTACTTTGAGAATTATTTTGGAAAAAATCAAACATGAAAAAGGATTTCCACTAGTAGCATGGAACAAAATTTGTCAACTAAAAAATATGGTGGTTTGGGCATAAGAAAAATAGGTGTTGTCAATACGACCTTTATGGCTAAGCTTTCTTGGAAATTTCTCACTAACCTAGATAACTTCGGGTTAAACAGATGAGAGCAAAGTATGGTTCCGTGGTTGAGTTTTTTTACTTATAAACAAAAGTAGAACAATTCTTCGAGTATGGAAGTGTATGTTACATCCCCGCAGCTTTATTCGTCAATGCATGAGATGACAATTAGGGAATGGAAAAAAAAAAAAATTTCTGGATCGATGCATGGTGTCATGAAACTAGTTTGGCTGATTTATTGCAAGTAAACTTGTCAAGTCAAATCGATCCTCAACTCAAGGTTTATGAATTCATTTCGATGATAAAAGTTGGGATGAAACTAGACTTTTGTAATTTTTACCCGAATCTTATATCCCTTATGTTTTAGCTATTCCCATCCCCTTTACTGGAGATGGAGGATAAGTTTTTCCGGGGATTATTCGGGAATGGTGAATTTTCCACTAAATCTACCACTTGGAAAACTCATGATAATCTTAAACCTGGTCAACCAAGTATGAAAGTTTAATTGGATTGGAATTTGAATGTTATGCCTAAGATTAAGATGTTCTTATGGCAACTCTGTCATAACTCATTACCGACAAGAAGTGCCTTATTATGTTGTCGTATACAACTAGACCCTATTTGCCCGGCTTGTATGACGTAAATACTGAACACCTTTTTGCCGCTTGTCCTTTTGTATGTCAAATTTGGGATAAAGCTATTCAACATGGTTAGATTCATCACCATCTATTTTCTAACCCTCTTATGTCTATTAGAGAGTCTTTACACAACATTTTTGTTGGTCGAGGGGCAAATATTTCAAGAATTGTTGTTCTTTTATGGAGCATATGGAAGTCTCGTAATGGCATTGTGTTTCAAAATGATGTACTCAATCCCTTGGGTTTACTCATTCGGGCAAAACGCAACCGGGCGGAGTGACAACAATGTACCTTTTCTTCTCACCAAATTTCATCATCCTCATAATTTCAATCGTTCCACCTTTCCAAACTTACATGTTTAGTAAGGTGGACTTTTCCTCTAGGCGGATTCATCAAAAATTATTTTGATGGCACCTTTTCTTCGGTGGGTACAACAACCGGCTATGTTATACGTGATTCGAAAGGAGGTCTCATCCAAGCGGGCACTCGATTTATGCACATGGCACCTATACTTGTATCCGAATCTACGACCATGCGAAATGGCATCAAAGCAACATTAGAGCCAGGTTTCGCACACATACAAGTGGAGGGAGATTACAAGATAGTTATTCAGGCGGTTCAAGGTACCATACACACCCCATGGAGAATCCGAGTCCTTAGTTGATGATATACGAACTATGCTTTTATTGTTCACTTTTTGCTCAATTAGTCATGTTTTTAAAGAGGGTAATATGGCAGTTGATTGTATTCTAAAGTAGGATGTGTTATAAGGTCTAGAGTTAGCTTTATATTTTCTCCCTCACAAGAGTTCTCATGTATACTTTCCGATGATAACATAGGTACTACCCTTGAGAAAAGGGCTACCTAATGTTCTTTGTACTTACCATCCAAAAAAAAACATAAATATTCGCGGTACCCTCGTTGTCTCAATTTCCATCCTTTGAGAATTAGAGAAGTGTTTAGGGTCCTGGGTTTGTCTTGGGTTGCCTCCTCTCCTGGACTTTTAGTCCATTGAATTGCCTTTGAGATAAAGAGCCCAATGAATACCCATGCTTACCGGAAAGTGTAATGGTCCCGGGTTTGTCTTGGGCTCTCCTCTACCCTAGGTTGTTGGCTCATTTGATTGCCTTTAAGATAGAGAACGTGATGGATGCCCATGGTTACCGGGGAAAAAATTGACCATGCCATACTTGCCTACTGGAACTTATCTTAGATAGTCCATCTATTTTGTTTGGCCCCGTTATTATTCAAATACAAGGGAGAAAATAGTATGTAAACACTGTTTAATCTTTCATTTCCAACTTCAACGTAGGACACTCTGTCTCTCCTATTTGTAAGTGTAGTTACTAGTCCATACATTTAAACAATAATCATCATATATGCAATATTTAATTAAATGTAATAAATTTTATAATGTAAACAAATTTATAATTGTGTTTCCATTATATTATGTGATTGTATGAGGGGTTTTGCAACAAAAACAACTACTGTCTTATAATTATGGTATGTATAATGAACACATGACAAGATTGATATTCGATTACATTGTCACCACATTACATCCAGCTACATTTCACAATATAGATAACACAAGTGATGAATAGACAAGAGGAACTGAAACGAGTACAAGCATCATATTTGGTATCTATCAACACAACAATAACAAAGACAAGAAAAAAAGGGAAATCGAACCATTAGAGCTAGAGGCTATTGTACGAAATAGCCTTCGTCCCGTTTGGGAGAGGCAACCGAAGGTAAAGCATCCAATACCATGGTGGGTGCAATTAAGCATTCATGTGTGTAAATCCCACAATGCATAACTCCAAATTTAAAAGGGATTTTGAAAACTAAATGAAGTCCTGAAATGGAGAGAAGGGGAGAAAGAATGAGAAAGGGAGAGGAATCAAAGGTAAGGAGAAATGGAAGAAAGTGGAGAGGGGAATTCACGAGTAGTGTGGATAATATCCCACATAATGTTGATATATATGGGCTGAAAGGAATTTTTCAAAAAGTAGGAAGAGTAAGTGGCACCTGTATATCGCTTAGAAGACACAGGAGAGGAGATCTAGATTTTCTTTTGTTAGATTTTGGAAGAAGAAAGATGCGAGACAAGAGTATCCTCGTGGTTCAACAACACCACCATCGAAGATATAAAATCACGGTATGCATGGAAAAGTTTGATAAAAAAGACAAGAAGGAAGAAACATGGGGACGATTAATGATAAATCAAGAAGAAATCCATAGCCTAGTTTTTGGAAGAGAAAAGAGAACAAAACCGAGTGAAGGAGGCCAAACAACAAATGTTATTTTAAGCCAAGAGCAAGTTGAAGATGTGAAACTTGTGTCGGGAAATACAAACCAAGTGTTCAAGGAATGGTCAGGCAGGAGTGTTGTGTGTTTATTAGATGAACCAAGAGACTTCTACACACTTACTTCGCATTGATCGGTGATTTTGGCCCATGTGTCAAAAACGCTTCCTAAGTAAGTTTAAGTTCATACTAACTTTTGCTACAAAGGGCGAAAGAGATGACATTATAAAAGGCCCGAGTAGTACTACATCAATGGTTTGTCGAGGTTCAAAAGTGGGATATCTATGAAGTATGTAATATAAGAAGAGTGTGGGTGGAAGCCTTTGGAGTTCCCCTCATGGCTGGACTCGAGAAAATTTAAGAAGTTAGTAGAGCCATGGGGCGAGTGGTTTGTTTAGGGAAGCCATTGATAATACTCGAATGTTTTGATTCAATGAAAATTTTGATTGACATAGATGTTATCAATACCATAAGTGGCCAAGCCATCTCACAAATTGAAGATTGAGGGTATAGAATTATGATTAAAGAAGTGGGATCATCAATTCAAGTTATTAAGAAGGTCGGGACGTCTGCAGTTTCTTCCTCCACCGATGTTTCAAATTCGAATGATGAAGTTGAAGTACATGGGGCTGAGGATGAGGTGGCATCACATATTGAGGTAGAAAGCAACAATCCCACTAATGAAGTACTTCAAGAGCCTCCAATTTTCGAATCAAGGCAGAGAAACGTTGGGGATAATGAAGAGCCACTTAATTGTGGATCACAACCAAGGACCCGGAGTGGTGTTGGAGATCGTGAACAGCCCACCGACCTAGTTAACAGCAGCAATAACTCAACAACAAAAACAAAGACAGTTAGCTTCAAGCAACAAAGGATGCTCGAAGAGTTTTTGAAAAAATACAATGACGGGGCCCAAGAGACTTTAGAAGTTGGATGTTATAATAAAAAGCCACAGAAGCTCCTTGCTTTGTGTCCTATCGAAATTCTGAATTTACTTCACAATTTTTAGAAAAAGATACACAAATGGAGGGGTCGGATGGAATTCAAAGCCTAGAAAGAAGTAAATAGCCATCTAGACCCCTAAGCTTAGAATATCCAACACAACTTGCCCTGTCCTTACATGAGGCGAGTTGAGAGAAAAAGCAACAAGAACAAAGCAGCACTACTACAGGAAGTACTTTTAACGACGGGTCTTTAACAACGATTAAAAGGATAAACCGTCATGAAAAATGGACCGGTGGCTTTTTCGTAAAAAATGTGGTTTCTAATGTATATATGACGACAATTGAACATAGAAAACCGTCGTCTAAAGTTTCTACTAAACTTATACCATGGTTCATTTACTCGAACCGTCCTTATAGACTCATCCATGATGACGGTTTGTTTTACCGGACCGTAGTCTTAGTACTTTAGATGACAATTCTTGCTTGTGAACCGTCGTCTAAAGTACCGAACAAAAACACGACTTCGAGTCTCATAATTTCTCTCATTTTTGAATCCCACTGTCTCTCGCTTCGGTTGTTGTTCTCTCCGCTGATTATCGATGGTCTCCGGTGCTACTCGTGGTTTCAGGTCGTGGTTGCGCTCCCGCCCTAGTCACTCTCTCTGTGTTTCCGGTTGTCGCTACACCACTCTCTCGCCAACTTCTCTTTCCGACCTCACTCCCTCTCGTGTGGCTGCACCTCTCTTACCGACCTCATTCTCTCTGCGTCGCCGCACTTCTCTCGCTGACTTTTCTTTCTCCGCGTGGCTACACCTCTCTCGTTGACTTCTCTTTCCGGGCACCACTAGGTTTGTTTCTTTGTCTTCATCTTTAGCAAGTTTTTCCTAAATTCCATTGATGGTTTTTAGTCCTGTTATTGTTTTCCTTGTCATTTTCGACATTTTCATGAAACTCAAAAGTATAGATAATGCTTTCCAATTTCTAAACTCGAAAGTGTATTTTAGGAGTATTATATTTGTGGTATTGTAGAGAAAATTAGTAGATTAATCTTATATTTGAGGAATGTGAATGGATATAATATGAAAATAAGAGAAGATACAAAAACGGCCAAAATTGAGGAATCGGGGTTTTAGGCGACCAAGCACGGGCCGTGCCATACTACACGATCAGCCCGTGTTGGTCGCTGTCCAGCCCAACTTATGTGTTTCCATCCCAAAATTTTTGTACAAGTTTATTTATCAAGAGTTGTATAATTGCTTACAAGTATATAAAATAGATTATTCCAAAAGTACAAAAAATCGAGGGGCGAACTATGATAAATAAGGAGACGTTGGTCCGGAATAAAGACGATACAACTCTCCTTACATGGGTCGATTTTAATAGCCATGGAAATACTATAGGTAAGCACAAAGCTCCCTCTAGGAGCTACGTTGGTTCGACAACTCGCTCCCATGTGAACATCAACTATAGGAAATGGGCCGACGTCCCCGATTCCATTAAGGACAAACTTTGGAATGATATTCGGATAAATGAACTACGTACATCTCAACTTAGTACTCGTAACTTATCTTGTAAATGGTTAATATATATGTATTAATCCATACCATTCTTGTGTTTCGTAGAACGTTCAACTTGAACGTTAATGAATCTCGAGATCCTCTCCGTAAAACACAAGACACTCATGTTTGCGCGTGAAAAGTTTAGAGACTTCAAATATCGCATAACCGCTATATGGGTGTACAAAAAAGACAGTTAAAACAAGAAGGTAGACCCTAGGAGGTCTATAATAGAATCACTGGGAGGACTGGAGATCGTTTGTAGCACATGTCACCTCTCCGAATACATGGTAATTTCATTACTTTCATACCTTTTTGATACTACATCATCAATGATTGTATAAAATGTTAATGGTAGCTCTAAGGAGAAAATAGAGGATTAAGAGCAACCAGAATAGGATTATACAATCGTTGTTGAATTGATATAAAATGGAAGAAATTATCGGTGATATATACAACTATTTTAAATTTACATGTTATGCATTGATATTTTCGTTGTCTTAATTACTCGCGCAGCGATCGATGAAGCAAACCGAAAGAGGATTAAGAGTAATCCGTACCCTCATGTGTTGTCCCGTGAGGGATACGTGAAGTTAGAGGAGAGGTTGTACAAGCAAAATCTTGAACAACTTCAAACAACATCCAGTGAAGGCTCTAACATAGATTCTTTGCGGATCGTTGTCGATATAGACGAGCTGTGGGTCGAAGGAAGAAAGAAGAAAGATAGAACCTTCACTATGCACGATGTAGAATGGCTATTTCTCACCGACTCATGAGTTTTTTTACTATTTCCTTTATTTATTTTGAGAACTACTTATCAGTTTTAATATTTATCAATTGTCAAATGATAATATTTTTTCTTCAGTACAGAGTCTTTGTCACGGACATCGACTTCAAAATTCGCCGACACCATTGGGAGGAGGGACAAGTTAGCCTTGGCCTTACAAAGAGATGAGCATCTCGGTTGTGTTTGAGCCGTCCTTGGCCGGGTGGGGATAGTTGAGCACTTTGGGGCTAGGAAGAGGTGCCCCGTCACTTCCACCCAAGCATTTATAAAGGACGAAATGGCCCAAATGATGTCCCAAATGGAATCTCAACAATCCATAATGGAGTTCCAACATACCTAAATATGCCAAATGGCTGCAAGGTTGGCAAAGATGGAGGTCCGGATGAGTTCGTACTTCATCCCCGACACGGGCATGCCATTATTACCCTACACACCAGGCAGCGTGAATGCGAGTTCACCCGTTGACCAATTCGAAGTTCAGCGGAGGTACGTAATTCGGATTTTGTAACCTAATTATATTTGCATGCATGTTTTTGTTGTTTCGGATGAGTGTCGTTATTTACATGCATGTTTATATTTTTGACTAATTTGTGTATAATATTGTCTTATGAATGGTGTATATTGTGTGGTTGTTGCGTAGCTCCAAGCATGTGGCCGTTGAGTAATTGCTTATTTATTACTATGTTTTTATTGTTTCTGGATGAGGGTCATTATCCCCGAAAATATTTAATTTTAAGGGGAAACTCGTCCGTTTATTTTCGGGATTTTTTAACTTTTATGTCAAAGGTTATCCCATGATTGTAATTGTTATACTTATTCTTATGTAGTTGGTGAATTGCGAGCTAGTTTCTCATCACCCTCCCACATAGCATGTTGTGGCATTGGGTGTTGTTTTCCGTAGAGAGCATATATTGTCGTTCACGGGACACCCCTTGCAGCTGATAAGGTGAGGGTGAATGTCAAAGAGGTCATGCACGGGAAACGCGAGTGTGAATTGCCGATCCGGGAGCGGACCTACACACTCGTTGACTTGGTCAACGCTTTTCTTCGTTGCTCCAAGAGTTTGGTCAACTTCACTACGATAATTTATTTTTATTAAAAAATATTAGATTAAGCCGTTGTTTATATGACATATATATGTTTCTCATTTTTGTATTGATTATTCACTAGGATATCGGGGACAGATCCGAGAATGGGATGAAGGCCGCCAAGTGGCACAAGCAAACGTTCGAGTGGCGCCCGTTCGTCGTTCGAAGAAGTCTCCTCTCAAATATATTGAGGAGTCCTACATGGATTAGTGTGCTACTTTGGAAAGTTATGTGCGGACTCGTCAACAGAGAAACCAATCATCCGTGGCAAGCCAGGTCACGTGGTTGGGCAACGTGAAGTGGATACACTCGCTCTATGTCTTCGCGGACGACATATTGCAATTTTTGCACATGAAGGATATCAGCGTATCCGCTATTACGCTTGGCATTATGAGAGTTAATATGTTTATAATCAATTATTTTTTTACTATTAATTTCAATTTCTAACTACATACAATTAATATGTAAGGTGGTCTGCACGAGATTGGGAAGGACTTTGTTCGGTTTCGAACCCTTCCATTATTCAAGGAGTTGGGCGGACTTGCGACAACCGAGTCACCTATATCTTCGAGTGTCATGAAAGATACTCACGGGGGATAAAACATGGTATTTGGCGGCATTCAATGAGAGGTAAGTGTACAAAATAATGAACTAATTAACTAAAATTTTATATGGTGTTATACATATAAAAATGTGTTATTTGTGGTTATGTAGCCACTATTGGATGCTTGCTGCCCTATACCCAAGGGCTAATATCGCCTACTTGCTTGATCCTCCGGGTCGTGACTTGAAGGAAGATATCGGAGACGTCGTTGAGGCATGAGTTCATACTTTTAATCATTTTATGTTGATATGTTAATTAGTAATTTGTTCAATGGTATGTCTAACTTGAATTTTATTTTTCCGATTGAAAAATAGTGCTCTATTCCGTTATTATTATCGCGGAAGCATAAAAGACAATCAAGTGAAGAAAGCATAACCAATAATTGTCCCCGTCAAGGTAAGGTTTTCTTTTCAGCTTGATTACCACTCTTGCACTACTCATTACTTGACCTAATTAATATGTCTGTTCAATGTTATGTCTAACTAATTAATTCTCGTATGTGTTGGGAATGTATTTTTATTATTATAGTGCCATAAACAATCGGGGAGAGTGGAGTGCGATTTCTACACTCTCTAATACATGAAAGAGATTGGGACCGAACTTGATTTAAATGCTAGTCCCAAAGAGATATACTTGTACTTGTAATTCATTATATTCTTTCTTGATTAACACTCTAGCATTACTTTACCTAATTAATATGTCTTTTACAACATCGGTTATGATATTTCCCGAGAAAGAAGCCACCCATTCCCTACACGGATGAAGTGCTCAACTAATTAAAACAAGGTTGGGCACAGTTTGTATATAAACTTATAAAGAAATAGGTATATATTTACAATATTCTTCATTATTTGATTGGTCAAGTTTGTGATTTTAGTAGTCGGTTATATGTACACATATTGTACTTATATATATTTTTACACTCGACTTGTCATAGGAGTTCTGTACAACTACAGGGGATGGCCTATGACAATGGTTTAGAAGAAAGAATCATCATTATAGATAGGCTTTTTACTACGATTTTGTGTTAAAAACTGTCGTCATATAGGGACCTACGACTATTGTTCAAAACCGTAGTCGAAGGTGGTACATACAACAACACCCACATACACGATGCATGTTAACCGTCATTAAAGGTGATTTTTAACAAGTAATTAAAAGTTGTTTCTATAATAGTGCAGCAAAGAGAAGGTCTCGTGGCTTCCGGGATTACTCGTGGTAGGAGGAATAAAACGTTAGTCATCGAAGACAGCCTTGAGAAAAGAAAGAAAATTTTGAGAGGGGTGAATCTTCAATCTGAATCAAGCAACAATACCACACAGAGTATACAACATACTCGTAAAGGAGGCAATTCGAATTGGAAGCATCTTGGGTTTAAATATAATTTAGAATGAAGAAGTTGCTAGGAGGAGAATAACAAGGTCCTTAAAGAAGGCCAAAAGAGCAATGACAACAAAAAGCAATTTCCGGGCTTAAATATAATTTAGAATGAAGAAGTTGCTAGGAGGAGAATAACAAGATCCTTAAAGAAGGCCAAAAGAGCAATGACGACAAAAGGCGATTTCCGGGCTTAAGGAGTAGATAGATCCGAGCCGCTTGACATGGAAAGTTATAGTTTGGAGTTTTAAAGTCGTTCTTTGTTGTATAGAAACTAACCTGGCTTCCAACGTCGTAGACTTTCATAGAGGCATTTTGTCGAACGCTTGGAAGACCTCTTGATGATCGAGGTAAGGAACACAAGTTCCTACGATTTTAGAGGTAGGAAAGAGACATGGATGAAGTGCGGATATGGGAGTGTGAACCCTTAAAGCACTACTCGGGATATTCCGACATGATTCATGTATCAATTCGGAGAGGAAACTACAACACACCCACAAGCCTCGTAGTAATGGATATAAGACACAAGCAGGATGAAAAATTTTTCGTAGTTTGGGACCGACGGTCTGCGTAAGAGCGGATTGTTACGTGTTTGTCTATGATATAAATGTCCTCAAATCCTATGAGTCCTTCCGGAATTGGCGTAGTAGTGGTGCCGTATATAGAGGTGAGTGAAGAAAGGATAAGGATAGTCTATAGATTGATACCCAATAGCAAAAGGATTGTGTGTACGTAAGGGATATGTCATTGCATTGACAAGCATAATGGAAAGTCCGATTATACCTGGCAATCGGGTCATTCGGTTCGGGTTCGGTTCGGGTTAGTTCGGCTCGGGTTAACTTCGGTCGATCTTGTTCAGTCCGGTTCGGTTTCGGGTTCGGTCAACTTCGGTTCGGGTAAACTTCGGGTCAATCTCATTCGGGTTCATTCGGTTTCGGTTCGGGTCAACTTCGGTTCGATTCAACTTCGGGTCAATCTCGTTCGGGTTCGATTCGGGTTAATTTCGGATCTAGTCGTAATCGGGTCACTTTTTGGGTCAAAATCGATTCAAAATTGTACCACTATAGGCACAAAAGTCCATCCCGAGAGATCCAACAAAAAAAATGTGGGTTGGGTCACTTTTATTCGAGTTAAATCGATTCGGATCCGATTCGGTTCGGGTCATTTTGGGTTCGGTTCGGTTTCGGTTCGGGTCATATTGCATTCGGGTCGGTTTCGGTTCGGATCATTTCGGGTCGGTTCAGTTCGGGTCGGTTCATTTCGATTTTCGAGTCAAAATCGGTTCAAATGTTTCGGATGTCGGTTCGGTTTGGGTTTCGGGTCGTTCGGGTTGACCCGTTCGATTCGGGTTAGTTGTTCCAGTGTCTAAGGCCGATTGCGTTTAGAGTTGGAACACCGAGGAATCCTACTCTAATCTCTCTACTTGGGGGCCCATCATTTTTAGGGCATAAAATTTGGTTGAGACTCGCTCTTATTGCTTCCATTGAAAATCACAGGTGGTTTGTGTATCCATGATAAGAAGTTCGGATAGAATTTACGAGTGGTTATCATTCAGCTTATTAATGTTGTTTTGTTGTCGGTTTTTTTTTGTCTAAGTAACTTCAACTATTTTTATGGTTGTATGTTTACCTTCTTTGAC
The DNA here is from genome assembly GCA_021018815.1 of Talinum fruticosum. Lineage (NCBI taxonomy): Eukaryota > Viridiplantae > Streptophyta > Magnoliopsida > Caryophyllales > Talinaceae > Talinum > Talinum fruticosum. The sequence goes on from JAITYX010000109.1 coordinate 1,553,279, forward strand.
TTTTGCCAACTATTTATCGAAAAAAACTGAAGGTAAAGCAAGTGCACTAACAAAGCATATCGATGTTGAAGTATCCTAGTATAGTCCAACCTCGTTAAACTAAATCGTAGACTTATAAATGTAAGGTTTCGTCATATCAACAGGGATTGTCAATGGTGTCATGCATCACCGTTGGATTACATTTCAAGGTCACGTCCGTAGAGGTAGAGTTGAAGGGTTCGGAACCCCGAGTCACCGCCAACAACATGTATGTGTATGAGATATAAAGATCGATGTTGGTGGATTTTTCATGTTAGTGGGGTTGTGTTGTTTCGTTGGGGTGGTCTATTACAATCACATCTTTACGAGACCAGGAAATGGCAAATTCATTACGAGTTTCAAGTATTAGAGAATGTTATTAGAACTTCAATCTCTATCTCGTATCATATTATAAAATCTAATTAAAGGTGATGATCCAAAAGGGTCTTGAACCCAACAAAAATTTCTTACTTTGTTTTGGCCTAAATCTATACATGTTAAATGCTTTAATTTCGAAACTAAAGTAACGTACAAATAATGTGATAACTCTAGATAATGTGAGTACTTTAAATGTTGCCACTACTACGGATACCACTTTTAACTACGGTTAAAAATGACCTTTAACGACAGCTAACGAGCGTCGTTGTATGTACCACCTTTGACTACGATTTTGAACCATAGTTATAGGTCCTATATGATGACGATTCAGATGGAAAAATTGTAGTAAAAGGCTTATCTATGACGACGGTTCCTTCTATCGAATCGTGATCATAGGAAATCCTCTGTAGTGATAGGGCACATATGACGACGGTTTAGAAGAAAGAACCGTCATCATAGATAAGCCTTTTTACTATGGTTTTGCATTAAGAACCATGGTAATAAGTATGATTTTTTTATAAAAAAAATTTCTTGTGTTTGCTTGCCCTCCGTACAGTACAAAAATTATATACAAACGCATAGACAAACCACATCCAATACACTCTTCACCGGAATATATACAAAACAATATACTTATCACATTTTGTATATATATGGTATAAATCAATGTAAAAAATATATAAAGTACAATATATATACATATAATTAACCGTATGACTACTAAAATCACAAACTTGACCAATCAAATAATGAAGAAAACTGTAAATATATACTTATTTCTTTATACGGTTATATACAAACCGTGCCCAACCTTGTTTTAACTCGTTCAAGCACTTCATCCGTATAGGGAGTGGGTGGCTTCTTTCCCGGAAATGTCGTAACCAATGTTGTAAAAGACATTAATTAGGTCAAGTAGTGCAAGAGTGTTAATCAAGCTGAAAAAATAATATAACATTCAATTGCAAGTGCAAGTATATGTACCTCTTTGGGACTAGCATTTACATTGAGTTCGGTCACAATCTTTTTCATATACTGCAGAGTGTAGAAGCCGCATTCCACGCTCCCGATTGTGTATGGCACTACAATAATAAAAATACATTCCCAACACATAGAGAATTAATTAGTTAAACATAACATTGAACAGACAAAACCCTAAATATAATAACAATCAAGAAAACACTACCTTCAAACTAGGTGGCGGCACGACAGGTGGCGGCAATCTCCTCCAGGCGGCAGCAGCAGCGACAAGCAACCAAGGACTCCTCCCCGTCCTTGAACACTCCGGCCAAACTTCACGAATACAAGGGCGGCAGACCGGAAGTAGCGGCGGCAACGTCCAAATGGGAAGCGGACAGAAGCGGGGGTGGCGATTGCCGGCGACCGGTGGCGGTTAGGTACTCTCGCTCACTATCGCTCGCACTCATTCTCTCTCTCTCTGTTTTTGCGTTGCTCGGTCCGGCCGAAAGGCCAGATCTGAAATTTATAACATATTAGCGACAGAATGTCCTGTTGCTAACTAAAATTTTTTATTAGCGACGGAAAATTCCGTCGCTATGTACGAAATTAATTTTATTATATTTTAATTTTTTTCCTAGATATGAAAATGTTAATTCCCACAGACTATGACTTAGTGATGAAATAGTATGTCGCTACTCTTCGCAGTGATGGTCCGTCGCTAATCCAAAAATAGCAATGGAAATGGATATCCGTGCTAATTCCGTCGCTGTTTGATACGATTGCTTGTTTTTGTTAGTTTCGGTCGTTGATTCCATCGTTGTTTGGCTACGGAACCGTATCCATCACTAATTTCCGTCGCTAATTAACAGTTTTGTAGCAAGTGTGATAAAGAGAAAAGAAGATAGTAGAGATGATGTGATTTTGTTTTTCTTTGAATTGCTTGATTGCAAATGACTCAATTACATGGGTTTTTATAGTTGATATCTTCACCAAGTATAATGAACATTCATGCATCCTAATGTTTTCATATTTCTAGATTAATTCCCTCATCCGAAGTATCTTCTAGTAATACTAAAACTATTCAATGCATCATACAATAACTTTTAAGAAATATTATTCTAGATATTTTGATTAAGACTTTTCTAGATTAATTTTGATTTTTAACATTCCCCTTAATCTAGAAAAATCTTGAACTCCAAGTCGCTCACGAAAGCATATGAACTTCTCTACCAGTATTGCCTTGGTAAGTATGTCCGCAAGTTGATTTCCTGTCTTGCGGAACTATAGCTTAATCTCACCTTTGTCAACCAATTCTCGAATGAAGTGATGTCGAATTTCTATGTGCTTTGTGTGGCTGTGAAAAACTGGATTTTTCGTCATTGCTATTCCCGACATATTGTCACGTAAAAGTGTTGTAGGGTCATCTTGACCAACTCGTAAGTCGGGAAGAATTCTTCTTACCCAAATAGCTTCACATGCTGCACCGGTCGCTGCTATACTTGGCAATCGGGTCATTCGGTTCGGGTTAGTTCAGTTTGGGTTAACTTCGGGTCGATCTTGTTCGGGTCCAGTTCGGTTTCGAGTTGGGGTCAACTTCGGTTCGGGTAAATTTCGGGTCGATCTTGTTCGGGTTCGTTCAGTTCCTATTCGGGTCAACTTCGATTCTTCAACTTCGGGTCAATCTCATTTCTGTTCGATTCGGGTTATTTCGGATCAGGTCGTAATCGGGTCACTTTTTGGGTCAAAATAGATTCAAAATTGTACCACTATAGGCACAAAAGTCTATCCTCAAAAAAAAATGTGGGTTGGGTCACTTTTATTTGGGTTAAATCGATTCGAGTCTCATTCGGTTCAGGTCATTTTGGGTTCGGTTCGATTTCGTTTCGGGTCGGAAACGGGTTCATTAGATTTCGGGTCGATTTGGTTCGGGTCGGTTCATTTCGGTTTTCAAGTCAAAATCGGTTCAACTGTTTCGGAGGTCGGTTCGGTTTGGGTTTCGGGTCGTTCGGGTTGACCCGTTCCGTTCGAGTCAGCTTTTCCAGGTCTAGTCGCTGCTACATACTCGCTCGGCGGACAATAGTGCAACCGTTACTGTTTCTTCGAGCTCCATTAAATTTGGATCCAAGTTAAAACACATATCCATCGGTATCCTTTCCGTCATCATGCCCAATCGCTATCTCGTGAATCCTATGAGCTTGAAGTTCTTTTCTATCTCATAGAGAATTCCATAATTCTTTGTTCCTTTGATATACGAAGTATCCTCTTAGGTGCTGCAAAGTATGTCATGTGAGGTTCTTTCATGAACCTCGAAACAATGTTGACAACATGTGCTATATTGGGTTGGTGTGTGTGAGATATATCAACGATCCAACAAGACTTCGATAGATGGCTTTATCAATTTTCTCCATACCCTCATTTTTATAGAGTTTTTCATTGATAGCCATAGGCTTGTAGCTGCTCATATTAAACTTTTTGATGAGATCTTCAACATATTTTTCTTGGGACGAGAAAGACTCGACTCGGCCTTTGTTTTACTTGTGTTGAGCTTGTCGTACAAGCAACAAATTAAACCACTACTTAAACTTATAATAAACAATATAGCAAGGGCAAGTAGGGATCGAATCCACGAGGAAAGATACAATAACGTGCAAGCTTTAATTTAATTAAATTTATTACTCTTAAAAACAAAATAGAAAATATAAATTAAAATCAATAACTAAAATTCATAGAAAATTATCTAATAACTAAATAAATAATTTATACAGAATAATAAAACTACAATAACCCAGAAATATTTTTGTATATTTTTTAGAATAATTAAAACAGAAAACTAAAGCAGAAAATAAACAAATTCTAAAACAGAAAATTAAATAAATAATATTCTGCACTAAATTAATTACGAAAATAAATACTAAAATTATACAGAATAATAATACTAATTTTCTAAACCTAATCAGACCCTAAAAATATAAAAACAAAATTTAAAATCTAATTTACGAATTTATTTTATTAAAAACCTGCAGTAATTAAATTCAAGAATTAAATCTGAAAAAAATATCAAATTAATTCCAAAAATTCTAAAATTTAATCACAACAAACTAGGACTCTATCTAAACCCTAAAAGAAGATAAAACACGAAAAATAACAAAAGAAACTATTTTAAAACTAATTTCTAACAAACTAACTCAAAAATAATAAAAACTAACAGAAAATTAATTCTGAAAATTAAAATATATAATGACTCAAAGTTAAATTAAAATAAAATTACTAAAACTAACCTAAAATAATGATCTTTAGGGGGTTTAATGAAATTGATAATAAAAGACTATAACTTTATAAGTAAAAATTAATAAACTCAAGAAAATAACTAAAAGCAAACAAATAATTATCAAAAATAGCAAATTTATAAAAACACATAGTATAATCTATATCCACCATGAAAATTATTATTTATCATTAACACACAAATTGATCTATCCATGAGCTAAACTGTAGAAGACAACCACTAGCGGATCTTCCCCGTTTTTCCTTAGTTATTAGTTTACTTAGGCCTAGCCCTAATATAAACCCTACTAATATTGATAACCCAAGCACTAGCACTAGAATTTAATCAAATTAGAGCATTAAGTATTAGAAAAACATCATCTAGCACCTAATAACCAATCTACTAGCAAATTGATTTAAGAAGGATCTATAATAATTTCCTAATTAAAAGAGATGGGTATGAGCCATCCATGATTAACTAGGGTGATACTTATTTCTAAAAGATCAAGCAATTACGTACTTAAACCCTTTAAACTATCGAATGAATTCATATAAAATCAATTAGTGTGCACTCTAATTAATTAAACATAAAATCATAAACATTAAACACAAATTATCATAGAATCATGGATCGAATCAATAAGACAATAACAATCGAAACTTTGTTTCAAAATAAATAATTTAACATGGCTTCAAGTAGATTATACTAAGTATAAGAAAAACTACTCACACATAATGTAATTTAAAACATGTAAACTAAATAAAACTAGCATCTTTAATATTAATCTAACAATAAAAACTCAATCTTTTCTAATAAATATTACAAAACTAAATTATACTACCGATATTAGTTTCTTTGACCCGGAAGATGAAGAAGATGATGATGGATGGTGGCTGGCTGGGCAGCAGCACAGGGAGCGGCAAGCAAGCCGAAGCAGCGGCGGACGGCGGCAACCAGGAGCAGCGGCAGCAGGTGCGAGCGGCTGGGCAGCAGGTGCAGGGGCTGGCTGGTGGTGCAGGGTGCGTGGACAGCAAGCAGCAGGTGGTGATTGTGTGTGGCTGGCTTCCTAGGTCTCCCTCTCCATGATGATAATAAGTAGTATATATAGGGTGAAAGAGTTAGGGTTTATTTCTCTTTCTTCTCTTCTAAGTTTCCTTTTCTATTCCAATTAGGATTTCCTAAAATATAATATCATAAAATAAATATTTTATTACATATTATATTTATGGACCGACTTCATATATTTTCTTGGATGCTTGTCGGTAGCTAAAAATCCACTTTTAACGACTTTTCTTCTCTTCCCCTCTTTATTCGTTAATTACCTAAAAATAAACAAAATAGGATAATTTAGATAAAATAAACTATATAATATAAACTAAATAACTACTAAAAATATGTATAAAATACGACTTAACAACTTGCATTTTGAGAAAATACTTCATTAGCCCTAAGTCTCGTCATTTCGTATTATGACATCATTGCCTTTTTAATTCTTCAATCATCTTGGGATTGGTGCCCATGTAGATAAGAACATCCACATAGAGGCATAATATGAGAAAATCTTGTGGGCCTTGTGACTTGATGTAGAGAGATGACTCACTTGGGCTTTTTAGAAATCCATTACCTAGAAGATAGCCATCAATCTTACTATTCCATGCACGGCGAGCTTGCTTAAGGCCATACAATGCTTTTTTCGGAGATGGTAAACTTTGTTTTCTTGGCCTTTGATGATGTAGCCTTGAGTTAGTTCCATATAGACCTCTTCTTCTAGTTCCCCATTGAGAAAATCTAACTTGACATCCAATTGAAATACTTGGAGCCTTAATTGTGGTGCAATGGCAAGTATTATTCTAATTGTCTCCATACGAACAACTGGAGCAAAAGTCTCATTGAAGTCAACTCCCGGCAGTTGCGAATAGCCTTTGGCTTCTAAATATGCCTTGTATTTTTAATTGAGTCATCTTCATGATACTTGACCTTGTAGACCCACTTGAGACTAATGACATCCTTATCTTGAGACTTCTCCACTAATTCCCATGTATGATTTTTCTCAATCATCTTGATCTTTTCATTCATTACTTCGATCCATTTTTTATCTTTCGCTGCTTGTTAGAACGATTGTGGCTCACTAGCAAAGAATGCCATGATTGTGTGGCCATATTTATAATCTTGTAAATATTTTGGAAGATGTCTTTCACATTGTGCTCTTTGAGTAAGTCAGGGAGAGCTAGAAGGAACTTGTCTCGTAAGTTTGGACTTGCACCATTTGAGGATGAGCTTTCTAGTGAAGATGGACCCAAATCAAGAGGTCCTTCTTCTCCGATATCTTGAATTTGAACATTCTCTTGTGTTGAGTGTTCAAACCGATTGAGTTTGTAAACTGCAGGTGTTGACTCGCCTCAGCCCAATATTGCTTATGTAGGTTCTTTCTTTACAACATGCTATGGGCCATTTCCACAATTGTTCTATTTTTCCTTTCTGCAACACCATTTTGTTGTGGTGTTCGCCTCACCATTAGTTGTCTTTTAGTGACTTGTTTCTTACGTAAATTATCAAATTCTTCCCAATTGAATTCTCTTCCACGATTCATTCAAAGAATTTTAAGATTATGCTTACTTTGCTTTTCGATGAGGGCCTTGAATTGGAAGAAATAAGAGAATTGTTCCGATTTTTGTTCAAGAAAGTATACCCACATCATGCTGGTGTAATCATTGACAAATAATAAAAAATATCCTTTTCCTCCCATGCCGAGATGTCGAGTTGGGCCCCAAATGTCCGCATGGACAAGTTGTAATGGAGCCTTGGTGCTCCATGAAGTATTAATGAAGGATATCTATGCATTTTTCCCATAATACAACTTTCACAAATATTTTGTCTAATATTCAACGAGGGTTGGCCAATTACCATATTTTTCCGTTGTAAAACTTTAAGGTTTGCAAGATTCAGATGACCATATCTTTTATGCCATAGTGTTGAGTTATTCAAGATTGAACTTAACGCTGCCTTTTGCCCTACGGGAATTTTCAAAGGGAAGATTTTATTTGAGAGTATAGAAACCGAAGCAATTACCTAGTCCTTCTTCTTGTCAAATATAACACATTCATTATTGTCGAAATTCACTGAATATCCTTTCTCCAAGAGCTAGCCCACACTTAGAAGGTTATGTGCTAGACCCGGGATGTATAAGACATCTTGGATGTATTTGGTTGACCCATTGCGGGCCTTGACAACAATCATCCCCTTTCCAAGTAACCTCTTCGTACTCCCGTTACCAAGTGTGATATTTGATTTTACTTTTTCATCTAGTTGGACAAAGGAGTTCTTATCTCCGAGTCATATGATTTGAGCAATCGCTATCTACATACCATACATCTTCTTTTCCTTGCTGAGTTTTAAGTCAATACTAGAAGATATTTTTGATAGACCCAACAGAGTCACCTTTTCCAATGAAATTTGCCTCATCACCTTGCCGGTTTCAACAATCACGTATGTGATAGGTCCGCCAAGTGCATTTTTTACACTTGTACCAATAATCTTTATTAGTATTGTGGTTGCTCATTTTGCACAATCTACAATACGGACTGGAATTCTTATCATGGCTTCCTTGGTTTTTAAAATTTCCTCTCCCCAACCTCAATTATTTGATGGCCATTTTCTTTCTTTGAAATTTCGATCAAAGCCACTTCTTTCTTGTGTTTCTCCATTGCCTGTAAATTTTAATTTGGCTTAAAATGCTTGTTCTACTCGTTATTAAATCTATTCATTCTTTCTTCATGTGCTTAAACGGAGTGAGTATTGATAAGTCTTTCGACTCTTCAATGGGAGTAACTATATGATCAAATTTTGTTGGAAGACTCCGTAATACCTTCTGGACCACCTTTTTATTTTCAACCATGTCTCTATATAATTTAATTTGATTAATTATATTAGAGACATGAGTGAAAAATACTTGAATAGTCTCTTCTTCCTTCATTAAAACATTGTCAAACTTTCTCCATAGAGTTTAGAGTTTGATAGATAGATATTACGTTTGCAGAGCCTTTATAGGCATCCTTTAGAGTAGTCCATATTTTATTGGCCGTTGTAGCAGCCATTATGCGAGAGAAAATTATTGGAGTGACGGCATGGTAGATATATGCAAGTGCGGCAATATCCTTCTTCTCATTTTCACGATACTCATTCTCCTTATTATCATCCTATACTATCTTCCCTTTTTTTGTATCATATTCTTTATTACTCTTGGGAGATTTTTGTATTCCTTCTCCACCACACTTCATACCACCATGAGCCATTAAGAAGGTTTTTATTTGAATACTCCACATTTGATAATTATCTCCATCAAATATTTCTAGATTAATTCCCCATCCAAAATATCTTCTAGTAATAAAACTATTCAATACATCATACAACAATTTTTAATAAAGATTATTCTAGATATTTTAACTAAGATTTTTTTAGATTAATTTTGATTTTTAACAAAGACTTTCCAATTGTGTTCATTCTTCATAAAAGCGGGAAAAAAATCACCCATGGGCTCAGAAGAGAGAAAATTTTATTTGTTATTTTCACTTTTGGGTCAATTCACTTGTGAGGATGTCTTTTGGACATTTCAATTTTTTTGTAGGTGTCACCATACCTAAAATAAAGGCATCAATTATTAGCATATAAATCATTTTTTGGGCTGAGTGGGACACCCATGGGCTTTACATAGATCCGCCCCTATCCTTAGGCTTTCCTTTTTCATAACTTGCCATGCAAACTCTTATTCTACTGCCTCTCATGATAGAATTGTTGGATCTAGGAATACTCTTGATTATATGCTCTCTCCAAAATCTCAAAAAGTAAATCTTCCTTTGTTTCCTCAGCTTCTTCTCAAAGAAATATAAGTATCACTTATTCTACCGACCTTCTGAAAAAATCCTTTCAACTTATATTTATCCAAGTTTTGGCGAATATTTTCTACAAACACCGTAAAATATTTTCTCTGTTTTTTTTTTTGTTCTCAATAAAATTTTATAAAATAATTGATAGATCTGTTTCTAGGAAGTAATTAAAATAGACTCGTAAATCTTCTTCAAATTATATGGAGAAGCATCCATCGATTTGTGTTTAATTTGATGAATTGAATGCAACAACATAGATACTGTAAGAAAAGTTTCTGGCGATTAGATAATTCTTTGCTTTTCTTTTAAGAAAGAAATATTTGATTGATTCACTCTAATATGAATACCAAAAATTTAATATTTTTCAGAATTGGGAATCATTTACAGGTGTTGGGGGCGACGTGCGAGAAGCTGATACTTGAGATAATATTTCACTAATACCGTTTGAATATTAAACACACACCTACCAATTTCATGAGAATCAAAAATGATGTTAGGAATCGATTATGGCCTAAGATTGTCAATGGTTTTTAATTTGATTGCTCAAACAAATTAGTTTCCAACTAATAGAGTATTAGAGATATTATTGTACATAAAATAATTGTAAATTATTTTTCCGTATTATCTTTTATATATATAGAATGTCGGACTCCCATATTGTGTAAGTCATTCCGCCATTATCTTTCACATGGTATCGGAGCCAAAGGTTCGATTTAAAATTTTAGTGCAACCCTAGCAGCTCGCCTCTATCACAAAAAAAAAAAAAAATTGCTATTGTTCACGGCTGCCCAACCACAAACCCTAACCCTAGCTTTCTCTCTCCTCCATGGCTGCCCTTCCCGACTCGCCGCCGACCACTTCCGCTGCTTCCGCCGCCGTCGTCCCGGTCGCCGACCTCGCTCCTCCAGCTGGCGCTTCCCCGTGCACTCCTCGCCGGCGTCCAACTTCTTCTCTTCTCCAGCCGCGATTGCCTTTGTTTCGGCTTCTCCTTGCGCGGCCTCCGTCGTCCATGCTGCCTCCGCCTCCGGGTTTGTCTTCCCGCCGTCGCCGACTCTCCCTCTGTCGAACGCCGGGCTCCTGTCGCCACCTTCGGCGTCCTTTCCGGCGCTTCTATCCGGAGCATGCCGCCTCCATCGCTGCCTTCGGTTTTCGCCGCCGCTGCCCTAACCATGGTCATCCTACTGGTCCATGCCGACGACGTCAATGCCGGCTCCTTTGCTCCGCCGCCACGGGGTGGTCCGCCGCCCTTCCATCGTCTCTTTGGACGGTAAACATTACTAATTATGTTACGATTATTCTTCGTTCGGTTGACGATTATTTATCTTGGCGAGAGCAATATTTTCCTCTTTCACTATTATGCATCAGATTAGTGGTGTGCTTGATGGTTTTGTTTCTCAACCGTCGTCTCACTTAGTTGTTGCCCCGGGTTGTTCGCTTGTCAATCCTAATTACTCTTATTGGTTACGAGTTGATCGGTTGTTGCGTGCTTGGATTTTTGCTACTATTTCCCTGAAACCTTGAGTGAAGTTCGTAGCTTGCCTCGTTCTCTCCAAATTTGGCAACATTTAGAGTCTCGGTTTAACACTCGCTAGTTTAGCTTGGGCTCTCGACCTTAAACGCATGCTTACTCATGTTTCAATGGGGAAAATCAGTCAATGGATGATTATCTCCGAACCATTAAGAACATAGCCGATTCACTTGCTGCTATTCGGTCCTCGTTACTGAGACTTAGAATTGATTCGGTTTACTACTGCTTGGGCTCCCTTCCGAGTATCATGCCTTTGTCACTCGCCTACTCTCTGCTTCCTGGTGTTCACACTTTTGATGATCCGTGCTCCAAACTTATCTTTTACGAGCAACGGCTTAATTTTGGGCATGCCCGTGATCCCCCTACGCATCAAGCATTCGCCTCACTTCTCTCGACTACTTTTGTACCAAAGAGTGATGCTTCCAATTCAGGGGTGCATCTTCAGGATCATCCGGCTCCGGGAAAGGAAACTCTAGCCACTACAACAAAGGAAGAGGGGGTCGGAATAATCGCAATCGAAATCGCAACAACAATCGTAACCATCAGCGAGTCTCCCACCGCAACAATTCTTCCGATCAGGCCTCCCTTAGAAGTGTGCCTACAGTGTACGCATTTCGTAATTCAGTTGGGTCATTGTCTTGTACTTTTGGTCCTTCTACTTCGTGTACTAACTACTCCCATGCAGGCACTAACCGTTCGAAGGGATATTAGGTTCCTGTCCTAATGTTGTTTGCCGATTTGTCATGCTCCGGGCATTCTCGCGACAGCTTGCCCCAATCGTTATCAACCACGTCAGCAACCAGCACTTCCTGCATTTGCTACTTTCAATACGGTTGAAAATGGTGAACAAGCTGTGGTATCCTGATTCAGCAGCGACCTCTCATATGACGCCTGATTATGGTAAGCTATCTTCTAAATCTGTTTACTCCGGTCCTATTAAGGTTCCGGTTGGAAATGGAACCTTGTTACCTATTTCTAATGTTGGTACTTTGTCATTCCAAACCGCTTCTCGGCCACTTCTTTTAAAACTTATTTATCATGTGCCTCAACTTCAGCATAACCTTACGTGGGTCAAACAGTTGTGTCGGGATAATAATTGTCATGTCACCTTTCATTCGATTACGTTTACGTAAAGGACAACACCTTGGGTGATGTTCTTTTGCGAGCCCCGATGTAGGCAATGTCTATCCCTTACGTCCGCCCATTGAGACACCTCATCTTTCAGCTAACCTAGCTTTGAGTGAGATTGGCGATACCGGCATCGGAGACTATGACATTGTGGAGCTCGAGTTTTGGATTTACTTAGGAGAAATAAATCGTTAAACTTACAAATAGTTTTCATAATACTTGTACGACTTGTCGTTTGGCAAAGTCACATACTCTTCCTTTTACTTTAGTAGAACATCGATTTGTTTCCCCTCTTGAATTAATACATTCGGATGTTTGGCAATCACCTTGGCTTTCACATAAAGGTTTTCGATATCTTGTTGTGTTTGTTGATGATTTTACTCGGTTTACATGGATTTATCCTATGCGATTGAAGTCTTAAGTATGTTCAATTTTTTGCAATTTTCAGGCTTTAGTTGAAAATCTTTTTAATTGCAAAATTAAAATGTTTCGAGTGATGGAGGTAAAGAGTTTGATAACTCTGCTCTTTTTGCTCATTTTCTTCAAAAGGGATCCTTTTTCAAAAATCCCGTCCCGATACGCAACAACAAAATGGGGTTGATGAGCGTAAGCATCGCCATATTTTGGAAATGACTCGGGTATTTCTAATTGATGCTTCCATGCCTGCTCAATTTTGGCTTGATGCTTGCTCTTACAGCTGTCTATACGATCAATCGTTTACCTACACCTGTGTTGCAACATCGTTCTCCATTTGAGCTTTTATTTGGTCGTCCGCCTGATTATGGTTTTCTTAAACCTTTTGGTTGCTCCTCGTTTTCCAAATTTTGTTGCAAAGGCGTCCAATAAACTCTCTTCTCGTTCTGTTCACTGTGTTTTTCTAAGCTATGCTCCTCATTATAAGGGCTATCGTTGTTTAGATCCCCTAACAAGTCGTGTTTATGTGAGTAGAAATGTGCGATTTCATGAAAACATTTATCCTTTTCCTAAACTTGTCTCTAGTTCGTCTCTTAATGTCCCTTTTGTGATAAAGGATATACTCTATCTCACCGCCACTCGTGCCTCGGTTGTCTCGCCTTCCACCCCTTCTTCCGGCTTGGTCTCCCGTACACCTATTGAGCCGATCGCGCTGACCCCATCTTTGGTCCTCCCTTCCACGTTGTCCGAACCCGCTTCTTCTGCTATTGCGGTGTCTCATTCTCTTCCCTTAGCCTCTTTATCCTCGTCGAGTCTCCACTCTAGCCCAATGCCTATGGCCCATGTCTCTCCTAAGCCCGACACCGTGTCTGCTCCCTCTCCCTCCACCCTTGGTCTTGTGTCCGCTTCATCCCCTATTGCGTCGGACCCTCCCGCTCGTACTAGTGCTTCTCACGTCGCTCGCCAGGTCTTGTTGCCTCTTCGAGTGTCCCTATGTCTATGTCCACCAATGTTCACTCTATGCGGACTTGGTCCAAGTCCGGCAATGCCAAACCTAGGCGTCTCTCGTCTCTCGGTGTTGGTCTTGCTGAAGTTGAACCTACATGTTTTTCACAAGCTTCCCGACATTCCAAATGGAAGGAAGCCATGGCTGAGAAGTACAATGCTTTGATTGCCAATAACACATGGGATTTGGTTCCATCTCAACCGGGTCTTAATTTGGTTGGCAGTAAATGGGTTTACAAGATTAAATATCGATCCGATGGTACCGTGGAGAGGTACAAAGCTCGACTTGTAGCACAGGGGTTTCACCAACAACCGGTATTGACTACCATGAGACTTTCAGCCTCGTCATTAAGCTCTGCTACTATTCGTCCGGTTCGACTCTTGTTGTTTCCTTTCATTGGCCCATTCGCCGACTTGATGTCAAGAATGCCTTTTTACATGGCCATCTCACCGAGACAGTTCATATGAAACAACCTCCTGGGTTTGTTCGTCCCGATTTCCCTACCCATGTTTGTCGCCTTAAAAGGAGCTCTATGGCTTGAAACGAGCTCCTCGTGCTCGGTTTCATCGCTTTAGCAGCCTTCCTTCGTCTCATGGTTTTTGTATGTAGCAATGCCGACACCTCCATGTTTGTTCTTCGAACTAGCAATCATGTCCTCATTCTCCTTCTTTACGTGGATTACATTATTTTGACTGGTAGTTCATCCACCTTACTCGCAGTCTTTTATTGATCCCCTTGCCAGTCAATTTGCCATGAAAGATCTTGGGAACCTAAGTTATTTTCTTGGCATTCAGGTGGTTCGATCTCCTCTCGGATTATTTTTAACACAGTAGAAATATGTTTTAGATCTCTTACATAAATTTCAGCTTCAAACTTGTACCTCTGTTAGAACTCCTTCTGCTGCTCGAACCACCCTATCCCTTACGGACGGTGAACCGCTTGCCGATCCCTCACGAGTATGAAGTATGGTAGGTGCCTTGCAGTATTTGACCATGACTCGACCTGATATTGCTTATGCAAGTGCATGTAGTTTCCCAATTTATGCACGCTCCCGTACTACTCATCTCGCATGTCTGTGAAGCGTATTTTCAGGTATCTGCAGGGGACTCTTGACCATGGGCTTTTTCTTCGTATCGCCTCTTCACCGTCGGTCATTATTGCCTATTCTCGATGCTCGATCGAGCTGGTTGTCGTGACACATGTCGCTCTACCACGAGGCTATGCTGTTTATTTTGGTCCTAATCTCATATCTTGGCATTCTAAAAAGCAACCCACGGTCTCCAAATCATCCACCGAAGCCGAGTATCGTGCTCTTGGTTATACAGATTGCTTCGAGACACTTTGGCTTCGCAAGCTTTTGTTTGATGTTGGTATCACCCTTGCCACTCCTGGACGGTTATATTGTGACAATATCAGTACTACATATATGATCGCTAATCCGGTCAATCACGACCGTAGCAAACATATAGCTGTGGATTATCACTTTGTTCGAAAACGGGTTGCCGATGGAGCTCTCATTGTGCGATATATTCCTACTACTTCTTAGATTGCGGACATCTTCACTAAAGGGCTGTCCTCTCAACAGTTTCAATTTCTTAAGTCCAAGCTGTCCATGCGTTCCCTCAATCGGCTTGAGGGGCGTAATAGAGTATTAGAGATATTATTGTACATAAAATAATTGTAAATTATTTTTCCGTATTATCTTCTATATATATAGAATGTCGGACTCCCATATTGTGTGAGTCATTTTGCCATTATCTTTCACACCAACTAAATAACAAAAATAAACTATGATAAACAATTAACCCAATCATTACATATATTATAAAAGTAGTCATCCATCTAAAAAGTGTAATGTTGAAATTGTGAAAAATTGTTTAACTTGTATTACAAACAACAACGAACCAAGCATATTGAAATTGTACGTGAAAAAGTAGCCTGTGGTTAAACATGTATTCTACATGTCCCTTCATGATATCAAATTGCAGGCATCTTTACCAAAGGGCTTCCGCACATTCTTTTGACTAATTTTCGAAACAGTCTTAATGTACGACAACCTTACACTTCAACTGCAGGGGGTGTATGAAACATTATGTAAATGAAGCAATTTTATTTAGCATATTATTCAGTTTCCTAGTATAATTAGTCAAAGATACTAGTCATTATTTTAGCATTACTTTCAGCCTTGATAGGCTCTTGTATTTTGTATGTATATTCTTTTAATTATCAGTAACAATAGAGGGAATTATCTTCTAATATTTTCAACAACATCTCAAGATGGAAAGTATTTCTGATTCACAAACATCTCCCGACAAAAAATAATTAATTTGCAAGACTTGTTAGCAGAAGTTTTAGCAAGAGGTTTATCGACCTGTTGTGAATATCTGGCTATACTATCAGGAGTGTCATGGCTCTACCAGCAGCGAAATCTGCTTGCTCGGAAACGGGGTGTTAGCATCTATGGGTTAGTGTTGGGGATAATATGCTTCAATAGTCTATGAGAGGGAGAGAAAACCAGCTAATAATTTATTTTGCTCTCTAATTCTGTTGATTTTTTTCTTTTGTTGTCTTGTTTTCTTAACGTAAGCGAACTTGGTCAACATATAAAATAGTGATGACTATTGCGTATATGTATGCCTAGTGGATAGCATGCTAAGGTCTTGACCAAGATATTAGCAACGACAGATTGTATCGAAACTTGGAATGCTTCTTTGTCCTCACATTTTCAATGTTTAAGATAAGTGGCATAATCTATGTATACTAGGGATGACATAATCTATGTAGCACATATTGAATACTTTTTATTGGCTTGACGAATTGTAATTTACTTACATAGGGAGGCCATATTATGTATAATTGCTAAATCCTAACCTGGGAAGGTTAAAGAATTTGTAAAATGACATTTTATCTTATTATTTGTTCATAGTCCCTAACTAGGGAAGTGTTTGACACTTGTTTTTATTTTTTAACACGAAGAAAATTATCAGACTGCTACTTCCATCCCATATAGTTGTAGCATATAAGCTTAGTTAATTTGTATAATTAGCAAACAAATACATTTGAGTGTCCAAACATTTTTAGTATCCAATGATTTTTGTATAAACAAGGTGCAAAAATCGATACATGTCGAACTCAAATCGAAATATCTTATAACAACTCCTATACATTTTATTAATTGAGCTATAAGAAACATCCACTTCGTATACAAAATGATGTACAAATGAAAAATGATTTTTTTTTTTGGAATTGGAGCAGCTGCAACAGTACAACATTACAATATAATAAAAGTTGATGAATCAGACAAAAAAATGCAGTTCTGTCCCTAAATATTCATAAAAATAATTTTTGTTGAGATATTTTCATTTTATCTTTAGGCTCTATTTGTTCTAAGAAAATTAGAAGGAAAGAAAAATAATGTGGAAAATGAATTTCTTTCCCTTGTTTGAATTGAAGAAAAAGGAGAGAAAAAAGTTTGATGGAAAAATTCATGGAAAATTTTGTCAATTTGATCAATTATATTTTCCTTCCAAAATTGAGAGGAAAATGGAAGAAAAATTTCACAAAAGAGAGAAATGGAGAAAAGAGAGAATTCTATTAAATAATGTCATTAAGAATTTTCTCTCTCCTCTCAGTTAATCAATGCTATTGAATATTTTCTCTCTTCTCTTCATGATAATGTGATGGATGGGTAAAAGATTAGAAAATGATTATAATTTTTTTCCCCTATTTTCCCTTAACTTTTTTCCTCATCACTTTTTTTCCATTTAAATTTTCTTTCCAACCTATTTTCTTAGAATCAAATAGAGCCTTAAGGTACTTTTTCCCCTATAAACTGAATCTTATAGGTTTTAATTGTACACAGGGATAAAATCTCTCTTTTCAATTATTTATTTTTTTTTTAAAAACATCTGTTTTTTTCTTAAGTGTGAAGTAATGATAAATTTATTTTGATATAAAATGATACTCTCCTATCAATACATTAACATTTTACAAGTAGTTATAGCTGTATATCATTTTCATTATTGTAGTGATTATCTGATAATGCAATGCTATATATTTTTTAAAAATATAGTTAGTGTAATTAGCTTATAATTTGCCTTAGGCAATAATGTTGACTTTGTAAGAGGGAGAAAGAGATAAGAATATAATAAAGAAGGACTTGAGGAAATCAAACTCCGAGTGATGTTAATGCTGACAATTAAATTAAATTAAAAATATCAGGGTATTAATTCGTGTGACTTTGTCTATAAATAAGGGCGAGTTTAGCGATCAAAATTCTACAATTAATCACCAAAACTAATCCTAATTACGCAGCTTTAAGAAGATAAGAGAGAGATAGAGAATGGCTAAGTTGGTGATGACTGCCACTGTTGCTGTCTTTTCTGCTTTCCTTCTCTTCAATACTCAAGTTGATGGAGGTCTTCTCTCCTTCCCAAAAGGTAATTTTAGTCACTGTGAGCAACAAAGTATAATACTAGAAAATTATTAATACTAAACTTTGTCCGCGCTAAAGCACACGATATATTAATATGTAAAAATATTAAAGAGAAATTTTTATTATTTAATAGGCGAAATTTCAATGATAGTTGTTATTCAAAAAATAAATTCTAAATGACATAAAAATATTTTTTAATAATAATTTTTTTAAAAAAATTCAGAATAAAAATTACGTAAATTCTAATTATGAATAAAGTAATAAAATATTATCTTAAAATTTTTGCTATTTATTCTATAACTCATAATAGAATTCATAATATTTATTTTATAAAAAATAATGCCCAATAATGTAAAAATAATATTTAGGGAAAAAAATCACATGATATGAGCCAAAAATTTAATCGGCTAACTATATATTATAACGTATTAAAATGCTTGTATACATAAACCAAAAATCTAATCGTCACACAGTATATATATTATAACCTATTAAAATCAAGGTTGTTAGAATAGATATCTTAGTTAAAATCGATTTGGAGGGGGATGGGGTTAGAATCAGAATCATAGAATTGGATCGATGATCGTAAGATTTTAATATTTATTTGTAATAATAAAATTATTTTTTATAAAAATAAAAATATTTGTAACATTCATAAATATTTACAAAAAATCTAATACAACTATACTCTGTCTAAAATTTTGATACAAAATATAATTATCTCGTAGCTAATTTATGAATTTTATTTAGAATCATGAAATTAAATTCTAATGAATCGAGGGTTTTAGAATCGTAAAATCGTAGAATCATTTTATAATTCTACCATACATTTTTGAATTAAATTAGGATCATAACATTCTAATGAATCGTAGAATTGTTACATACGGATTGGGAGTTTAATAACCACCATTAAAATGCTTATACATATGAGTATAAATTATCAATAATAGGCTAGCATATATCATTACAATACTAACGCACAAAACTCTACTTCTACCCTCCTAATAAGACGAATAGATATTTACCTTGAAAATAATCCGTTTAAAATTATAGAATTTATAAGCATACAATTTATAGGAACACATAAGGAGTACATTTCTATTAAAGTTTTCATACATATAAATATTATACTTTAGTAGTCTAATTCAAATGAATGTAGTCTTCCAACAATGTAAAAAAAAAAAACTTTAAGGAGTACATATAATTCAACCATTATAAAATTCAATTATTTAAAATCTATAATAAAGTTTGAAGACTTATATTTTTATTGTTAATTAAACTTAATACTAAATAATATAATAATATACTCATGCATTGATAAAAGATTAGATAATAATGCCCTGAAATGGATTATACCTTCGGTCAAACAAAAAAATCACACATTGATGAATGTGAACTATGAACTAAAGATTAGACAATAATGTCCCATTAATAATTTTTTTTACATCCATTGATTTATTTGGAGAGAAATGTAAGGAATATTATACTTTTAATATAAAAGTATATCAAAAGTTTTAGAATATAAAAGTATATTGAAAGTTGAAAATACTCACAAAATAACCAAAAAATGGAAATAAAAAATTTAATTCAAAATATTCACTTATAAAAATTAAAATATTCAAATATATTGATGAGACAATATACAACATCATAATCATATTTATAAGAAATTTTATACTCACTTAAATACTGTCTTGTGGAGTTATTGTCATGGCATGATAATGATATAAAATATGAAAAAAAGAAAAGATCATAATTCAAGTAGTATTAAAAGATATAATAGCTTCTAACTAAAACAATATGAAATTTGAGCTAAAGTAAATAATTTTTACGCACAAAGAGATTCCATCCCAACAATGGCCTAATTAATATGTAGAGAGTAAGAGATGAATATGATTATACTAATATATTTATAGGGAGAACTAATTTAAAGTAAAAAATTAATTTGGAAGGAAAATGGAATTTAAGAGCTAATTAGAAGGAAAAATTATCTATGTTATATATTTGTTAAGGAAGAAATTTTTTAAATTTTTTTATCAAGGACTAATTTTTAAGTTAGATTTACATTTATTTGAATGATAATTTTAAATTTAATAACTGTATGATTATTGTTATCCATATAATATTTTCAATGATTAGGTTTTTATAAACAAATATTTATAATAATATTTAGTAAAGTGTACTAAATAAATGCTTAGTAATATATATATATATATATATATATATATATATATATATATATATATATATATATATATATATATATATATATATATAGGTCACTCTCTCTATCTATATATATAGAGAGAGATTATCTTTCCATAAATTGTATTTTAGATATTTTGATAAAATAAAAATAATTTAGTTTGAGTTTCAAAAGAATAGAAAAAGGAGGAAAGCAATTTGAGATGAGTTATTTAGGCGAGATTCAATGTGGTGCAAGTAAAAATTCAAAAAAATATTACAATTATAGTATTAGATTTGTTGGATTTTCAGACGCCGTTGGAGGCACTATAGTCGTCAAATGACTAATTTTTAAAAAGGATATCCTAGTTTGATTTTCTCTAAATAATGTGTGTAAAAATTTATTTATAAAAAAATTTGTTGATTTTTCAGGAAAAATTAATTATAGTAATGTGAGTGTAATTGATTGTATTTATCGGTTGATTATATTTTTCTCCTGTTAAGGAGAAGTGTCAACCTGAATTGTATAGTACTTCATCTATTTCGTAATACATGTCAATTTAATTAACATTTTTATTTCATAATACATGTTACTTTACAATTTCAATAACATATTATAACTAGTTTACCAATTTTGTCTTTATTAGTTTTTTCTTCTCTCATTTTTCTTTAACTTTCTTAATTTCCAATAAAATCGTGGGGCATTTTAATCTTTTACTCAAAATTTTTTTATAAATTTTATATTTCCTTGTTATTTCTTCAGTGTCTAAAATTAATAAATATAGTGAAATAGAAAGAGTATATATTTCTTCATTCTCTTGTGATCTTGGGTTTGAGTGTGTGAAAATCATATATTTGTTTTTCTTAAGAAGTGGTATAAGAGCTTGATTCAAGATCCAACAAATTCATCCCTGTGTGCTTAAAAAATATAAGATGTGTCATTTTCTGTTTTTTTAAAGTAGACAAATTTTTGACGTAGCCTGAAAAGAAATGGTTGAATATTCTTTTTCAAGGACAAAGGAAGTTAATTTTCTATAGAAAAAAAGGCACAATGACCAAAGGGATTATAGATACGGTATCATGGCCTGCCTCGTATAGTAATCAGCCAAGGGCATAATGTTTCCTGTCTTTAAATAATTGTCCTCTTTTTTATTTTAATTTGTCTTATTTTCGCTCTATTTTATAAAATATACTATATTTGTTCATTTTCATCCTTAATTAACATTGAATAGACATTTAAGCATGTAGAAGGTAAAAGCAATGTTGATATGTATTTTGTTGCATTCCATATTTACATATTGTTCGTTGAATTAAAGTTAGATATTTATTAACTAATAATGCTAAAGACGTGGGGTTGTATGAATTTTTGTGGTTTCGTTTCGTCTGGTTTTCACTGTTCCTAGCAACCCTTAATATTTCATTTAGTTAGATATAATATAATGCAATTAGGCTTATAAAGGTATCATGATTGCATAATTTACAATAATCATAGTAACACGGTAAATTTTATATTAGAATAGTCTCATGCAACGAAACAAAGTGATGAAAACACGATTATAGTTTACGTTGCATCGTTGATTACATCCAACCAAACACTACACATTAATTTTATCAATCAACTATAATCGTAAAAGCCTATTGTATTGCTTTCACTAGTGTAGGCATGAGTACATTAGGAATATTATTATATTAGATGGTCTCTTAATCACGTCAATTAAGGCGTACCTAGAGTCCATAATGCCACATATTTATAAAGGTATTCATGCATATTCAAGAAACCACACACATTTTTATTTAATCAATCTTCATTATTGAAATAAACCCAACGGTTATAACTGAAAGGATACAAATTAGTTATTTACCGTAAATAACTAACTTGCCTTTTCATAAATATCAATTAAATTGGCAAAATAAGGTGCTAAAACAGTATGTACATTCACGCAACAATAACTGTTAATCAAATTCAAGCACTGATTGACCAACGTTGACCTGGTGTTAACCAAGCTTTTCTAATTACTTTGCTTGAATATGCTTGTGACACTTTATTATATTTATATTTTTATGGAAATACATTTTATTAATTATATATAAAAATTAGATTAGATATTATGTATATTTTTTTTTGAATGGAAGAGATATTAGGTATTAGATAATACAAGATAGAATAGATATTGGATAGATTGTTGGCACTAATTCCATTTACTGAATGCATCTGCAGTATTTAAGACTTTTGTAAAACCAGTGAAGAATATTCCTACAAAGCCAACTCAAATATTTAAACCAAAACAAGGCAAACCGTCATCACTTGAACAACTACTAGGTAATGTTTAATGCATTCACTTTTTAGCAAACTATTATTATTATTATTATTATTATTATTATTGTTGTTGTTGTTGTTGTTGTTGTTGTTGTTATTGTTGTTGGTTCAAAGTCGCTATGAGGGCAGTATAACAATTACAAAATAAAGGGGAAAGCACAAAATAAAAATCCAATATAAAGGGGAGGAGAGATACGAGTACTATAGGAACCATTTTTAACTACGAGTTTCAAAAGACTTTTTACTACGGTTATCACGGTGTCGTGTATGTGGCAGTAATTATAGGTGAGCATCTTTTACTACGATTGAAAAGTGTAGTGAAAGAAGACCTGTTACTACGTTCATATGAAAAACCGTAGTCATAGATTGCTTATTACTACGGTTACGTCGAAAGAACCCTAGTAATAGGTTCACCTATTACTACGGTTCTTAGTTAAAAATTATAATAATAGGTATTGGCCCAAAATTCCCCTCTTTTGGCTAAAATTTTAGGCCAAGACCTATTACTACAGTTTTTAACTAAGAACCGTAGTAATAGGTTATATTCGGCCCTATTAGTGCGGTTCTTCCTTATGAATCATAGTAATAGGTCCGATTATAAGTTTTTATTATTTTTTCGTACCTCCTATACAATTTATTATACAAACAGGATATAAACACGCACAACCGCAACAATTTACAAAATAACCACCAATAACCTCTTGTTTCACAAACAAAATTTCCTACATTACTACAACCACTACAATTCCATCATTAATAAGTTCGACAACAATTCCATCTTTAATAATAAGTTTCAACAAAGAATATATTACAATGATGTGAAATATAATACAAAGAGCATTGTTCTTTCAGTATTTATGTCAAAAAGTTAATCTCTCGTCTTGAAACTTTATGATATAAACTGATTTCAATGTTTATGTCAAAAGAAAAATCTCTATTTACCCAAAGTGATGTTTTTGTAATAGATTTAGTTATGTAATTGTCTTTATATATTGCTTACTTGGAGTTGTTGCATCGGTAGCCTAGATAACATATATACATCATATTTGTTGTTCACGCTACCAATGCACGAACTCATTTATACGAGATGAACCTTTTGGGTAAATATTAAAATCATTTAGACCACAAATTTTCAAGAGGAAGAGATGAAATTTTTGCATAAATACTGAAAAAGGATATATTACAATGTGAGATATAATAGAAGGAGTACGTAAACCAGCAGGACATCTCACTAGCACATTTCTTTGTCATGGTCCCATATTTATGCTAAACAAGTGATTTATACCCAAAAATCCAAATCAAGTTGGAATTTTTAGTATCAATCACTTGTTTAACTGAAATACTTAAAAAGCTTAGTCCTTTCGATCCTGATCAAACAATGATTTTTTACATGAAAGTGTTAAAGTCAAAAATAATAAAAAAGCAAGCTGCAGATTGCTTGAAACAAGTAAAAGTATGGATATCCATCAATAAAATTGTTATACAACAATGTTCTTACCGAGTTGGTATACTTACATGGTTATGCCCTTTTTCTCTTCATTTGGACTTATTTTCAATATATATGCCCTCATAATGGTCAACCCTTAAATACAACTTTTAAAAATTGGCATCCTCATTTTCGACGAGTTATTCTCAAGGAGAAGGGTGGGGTCTCCTCAACAAACTCACACACATCTTCACCATCCCCACCAGCAAGGTGCCTCTTCCCTTGAAGAATAATAAACCACTTATCATTGGTTGGATCCTCAAAGTAGAACACTTTTCTTGCTTAGGATTCCATAACAAATTGATCTCTTTTAGGCCTCTCTCTTGTGAGATAGACCATCGTGAATCCCATCTCATCAATTCATATACCACATTTAGGACATTCGTGTCTATGTGCATGTTTTTTGCAGTACAATATGCAATCGTTGAGGCACGCATGTATCTTCTCATACTCCATGCCCATAGGACACAACATCTTCTTCGCCTCATATGTATGGCCGAGAAGGACATTACCTTCTAGGAGTATATCTTTGAGCACACTCAGTAAGTCCGTGAAACTTTTGTCACTTCAGCTATTAGCCGTTTACAAGTTCATCATCCTCAATATAGCTGATAAACATGTATATTGAACACACCTCAAGTAAAGAGGCGTCTCCGAATCGGTTAAAAATTGGTCCAATTCATGAGGTTGATTGATTAATTCATGTTTTACTCCACGAACCATATCTTCGAGTCGATTTATAAATTCCATACGGCTAGCTTCATTTTTATCATACCCTTCCTCTTCTTCTACGCCATTATTCACAAACTCTTCTTCCCTATGTCATACTCACACCTTATAAGATGTGTCAAGTCCATGCTAATATAGGTGACCTTTTACAACCTTAGGAAACAATCTTGAGGAGTTAAAACACCATAAACACGGACATAATATGGACTATTCTCCTAATTTGGTTACGTGTTTTGTGGCAATCTCTAGAAAGTTGTTAACACCATTACGATATTCTACACTCCTCCTATCGCTATAAACTCATGTTCGATCCATACCTTACCCATAAACACGAGAAGTAATTCACCACATATAGTTCGAAAAGTACGTGCTTTCATCATTTAATTACACACAAATAATATGACATGAGCCTAAGATCCTTCTACAAGGATGAATGGTCATAAACCCATTTAAGAATAATAGGACCCTAGATCGTGTAGAAAAATCTTATCATACATTTAAAAAAATGGCTAATATGTATATCCTTACTTAATTTTATGGCAACATAAGTAAAAATATACACATCAAACTCACCGTTATCATAATTGCACTCGAAGAAAGAGAGGGAAATGAGTACCGTGATATCTTGTCAAATGTATGATAAGATTTTAATAGCCACACAATCTATTATCATATTATTCTCAAGCTGTCCAACACGAATAATTCAAAAACCTATACATACCAAGCTGATATCCTAAGCGATATACGCACATTTATGCACGTCTTGCGATCTAGGATAACTTGTTGTGTACTGATTTTTGAATGGTTATCAAACTCATGAAATGCATACAATAATTTATGAAAAGCATAGATTAGTAAACAAAATAAGCATAATGATACACAATTAAGCATGACATTTATCAAATTACATGACAACAAAATGATATCGTTACTTAGTATATATTCCTCTAACACTAACCATTGTTATAACTTCTTTTTTTTTGCGGTGGTTAAATTTCTCTTTTTAAATACAAAAGGTATATATATATATATATATATATAAAATATGGTTTCCTTTTTGCTTGAAATTTCAATGTAATTATATATTATCATAAATTAGACATGATTTTTTAAAAGTTTTATATAATGGATAGGATAATTAAATATGAATAAAATGTTGAGGTCATCCCTTTAATTTTCTTTAACGATCCAAGACATAATTAGAACCGAAGTTCCCTTGTTGTGTTTAACAATGAGATCGGATTCACAAAAAAAAAAAAAAATGTGAGTGTACATGCAACATGGGTTGGTCCACGAAGAAGGGGAGAAGGGGTAGAGGAGTCAAATGGAAACAAAGATGATAAATAATGAGAAAACTAGTAGTAATTCACTATTGTTTATCACCTTTGTTTCCATTTAACTCCTCTACCCCTTCTCCCATTTTTCGTGGAACCACCCATGTTGCATGTACACTCCATATTTTTCTTGTGAACTCGAGGTCACTCGTTAAACACAAGAAGGGGACTCCAGCTTTTATTATGTTTTGGGTTGTTAAAGCAAATTAAAAGGTGGCCTCAACATTTCATTCATATTCATTATTCTCTTATGCATTACGTAAACTTCAAAAAATCACAGCCTCTAGTTTGCGATCATGTATAATACAACAAACTTTCAACCAAGAAGAAAACCGAAAAATTAGGTAATTGCATAAATTAATCCATCTCAACATCACCTCATCAAAATAAACAAATTTTGATAACAGTTTATCTTCATGACAAGTTCTTGGGGATAACCCTATATCCAAATTTAAAAAGGTTATAAGTTTATACTTTTTGTAGTGTGTTTAAATTTCTCTTTTTTTAAATATATATATACAACTCTTTCCCTCTATTTGTTATGTAAGAGGAGTGTTTACGTGCGCGCGTGTGTATATATATATACATATATATATATATATATATATATATATATATATATATATATATATATATATATATATATATATATATATATATATATATAGTTTCATTTTTTGTTTCCAATTTCGATGTATTATATATTATCATAAATCGGACATGATTTTTTGAAGTTTTATATAATGCATAGGATAATTAAATATGAATAAAATGTTGAGGTAATCTCTTTAATTTTCTTTAACGACCCAAGATATAATTAGAACCGAAGTTTCCTTGTTGTGTTTAACAATGAGATCAGGTTCACAAGAAAAACATGGAGTGTACATGCAACGTGGGTCGTTGCATGAAGAAGGGGAGAAGGGGCAGAGGAGTCAAATGGAAACAAAGGTGATAAACAATGGGAAAACTAGTAATAATTTACTATTGTTTATCACCTTTGTTGCCATTTAACTCCTCTACCCCTCCTCCTGTTTTTCTTGGAACAACCCACGTTGTATGTACACTCCATATTTTTCTTGTGAACTCGAGGTCACTGTTAAACACAAGAAGCGGACTCCGGTTCTTATTATGTTTTGGGTTGTTAAAGCAAATTAAAAGGTGGCCTCAACATTTCATTCATATTCATTATTCTGTTATGCATTACGTAAACTTCAAAAAATCATGGCCTCTAATTTGCGATCATGTATAATACAACAAACTTTCAACCAAGAAGGAAACCAAAAAAACTAGATAATTGGATAAATTAATCCACCTCAACATCACCTCATCAAAATAAACAAATTTGATAACAATTTATCTTCATGACAAGTTCTTAGGGACAACCCTATATCCAAATTTAAAAAGGTTATAAGTTCTTACTTTTTGTAGTGTGTTTAAATTTCTCTTTTTTAAATATATATATATAACTTTTTCCCTCTATTCGTTGTGTAAGAGGAGTGTTTTATATATATATATATATATATATATATATATATATATATATATAGTTTCCATTTTGCTTCCAATTTCGAAATATTATACATTATCATAAATTAGATATAATTTTTTTAAAGTTTTACTTAATGCATAACACAATTAATATGAATAAAATGTTAAGGTCATCCTTTTAATTCGCTTTAATGACCCAAAGACTTAACTAGAACCGAACTTCCCATAACCCTTGTCATAATGAGGTTAGGTTCGAAGGCAAGATGTAGAGTCCATCTACGGTGTTGGTCGATCCAGGGGTAGAACTAGAAAATTTTATCGAGGCGGGCCTGGGTGGTGAGCTAAAAAGTAATACTTATTTAATTTATAAAATAAACCATTATCATATATCTAACACTAATTACAATTAATTTATAGAGTATTATGAAGAAAATTTGTGTAATAAATAGATAAGCAATCATCTCAAAAGTCGAAACTTGGTGACCATTACATTGTATCATTGGACTACAAAAAAGTATATAAAAGAAAATTATCGTGGATTTTAAAGAATTGATCCATTAAAAAAGTCGTGTTAATGTTTTATGCATAATTAACGAGAAAAATATGAGAAAAATAAATAAATAAATAAATAAATAAATAAACAACAACAATAATAATAATAAATCATAGTCATTCTTTTTTAGAATTTTATGTTCATAAGTTAAAGCAACTGGTGATTTCATCGAATATATTATTGACGACATATAAATTTGATTAACTAATATAATAATACATAGATCCAATAACAATCAATTTACTAAAAGAAATATAATGTTAATGCTAAACGTACTTTTTTGAGAATTAATAATTGAGAATAAAATTTACACTATTTTAAATTAAAAGATATAGGGAAAGAGTAATATTAAAGGTGAGAGACAGATAACAAGATAACAAAATATTTAATAATCTCGTTGCTTTATATATTATAAAATAGCTTGTATCATATTCTTTACTTCTTCTTAGTTTGTTAAATATTTAATTTCTTTTAGGATAGATATCACTAAAATTTTACAAAATCTAATTTGTTAAATATTATTTTTTAGATTAGATTTTTTAGGTTAGATATCACTAAAAAAATTTATTAAATGTTAATTTATTAAATCTAATTTGTTAATCTAATTTGGTAAATCTACTGCTGATGCATAGCTAACTTTTTCCATTCCCTTTTTCTTAAAATCATTAGGCACTCGTGTGAGAATAAACTTGTCTCCCTTAGCCACGGGGTGTCTCCCGGTTTGCGACTTTGCATGCCATATCTTTTCAATACCTTTTCAATATACCTCTCCTGTGACAAACCAAGAACACCTTGAGAGCAATCTTGATACCTAATATAAAAGAGGCGTCACCAAGATCTTTCATCTTAAAATTATTTGATAGAAATCTCTTGGTTTCGTGCAATAAGTCTATATCGTTGTTGACAAGCAACATGTCATCGACATACAAAACTAGAAAAATATATTTGCTGCGACTGAACTTATTATATATGCATTCATCAATAAATTCAACTCAAAACCAAATGAGAAAACTACTTGGTGAAACTTCACATACCATTGGCAAGACGCCTGTTTAAGTCCATAGATGGATTTCTTTAGTTTGCAAACCATATTCTTTGGGCCTCCAACCACGAGTTTTTAGCTGCCTCATATATATAGTCTCATCAATGTCACCATTGAGAAACGTTGTTTTAACATCCATCTGATATAACTTAAGATCAAAATGTGCAACTAATGCCATTATAGTTCTTAAAGAGTCTTTCGAAGAAACTAGAGATAAAGTCTTTGTATAATCAATGCCTTCCTTTTATGTAAAACCTTACATAACAAGGCGTGCCTTAAATCTCTCCGTATTGCCATTTGAATTCCTCTTGGTTTTAAATATCCATTTATTACCAATGTGTTTCACACCTTTTAGCAAAAGGACGAGATCTCATACATCATTGTCCTTCATGGATTGCATTTCTTCATTCATGACATTCAACCACTTCTGAAAATTTTCACTTTCCATGGTTTGACAAAAATTGAGCGGATCATCTTCCATCACTAACGACTTAATCTCGTTGTTCACGGCGTCTATTCATACTTGAGACTTAGAAATTTCACTAGTTTGATGAGAATCATGTTCCATCAAACCAATGTTTACCTCATGTTCGTAAAGAAATACAATGTAATCATCCGACACCGTACTTCTCCTTACTCTAATGGATCTCCTTAATGGCATAGGTTCTTGAGGAGCAAGAGTTTGTTCTTGAGGAACAACTACATGTACAGGAGGTTCGGGTTCTTCAACAATGTCATATAGTGTGTCGAAACAAGGTTAGGTGTAGAACCCTAATTAATGCTAATAACATCCGTAGGAATATGAACATATTCCTCTTCTAAGACAATATCTCTAATTGAATCTCCCCCTCAAACTTGATATCCTCAAGAAACCGAGCATTTATCGTCTCTTAGATTTGGGATAAAAAACTTAAACCCCTTGACCTTTTAGCATATCCAACAAAATAGCAACTAACGAGTCCAAGAGTCCAATTTTCTTTCATTT
Organism: Talinum fruticosum; assembly: GCA_021018815.1. Taxonomy (NCBI): domain Eukaryota; kingdom Viridiplantae; phylum Streptophyta; class Magnoliopsida; order Caryophyllales; family Talinaceae; genus Talinum; species Talinum fruticosum. Next base: position 1,583,409 of record JAITYX010000109.1, read on the forward strand.
AGCCTATAAGGCCATGCCTTAGCTGGACATCCCCAAATATGAAGATGATTCATACTTGGCTTCTTGTCGATCCAAAGTTCATAAGGAGTTTTAGTGACTCTTGTAAGGTAGAGTGACTAATCATACTCCTTACCATGTCCTTAAGAGTCCAATTTCGCCTTTTAGCAACATCATTCATTGTGGGTGTACCCGACATGGTGTACTTGTGGGATGATACCATATTCTTCTAGGAATTTTGCAAATGGTTTTTGACGTTGTTCACCTAAACCATCATATCTACCATAGTATTCACCACCACCGTCAAATGTGACACTTTTTATCCTTTTGCCAAGTTTGTTTTCAACTTCAACCTTAAAATTTTTGAACACGCCCGAGTGATCGAGATTTCTCATGAATGAGATACATATAGTCATATCTAGAATGATTCTCTATGTACATTATACAATATTGTTGACCATTCCAAAAAGGATTTAGAAAAGGCCTACAAATGTCCCTATGAATAAGTTTTAAGATGTCCGATAATCTACCGGCATCAACTCTCCTTTTATTGGTTTGTTTTCCCTTTATACAATCAACAAACACGTCCATGTTTGTGAAAGTTAAAGGTTCAAGAATTATGTCCGACATGAGTCTTTCTAATCTCTTTTGGAGATATAACCCAACCTTTTATGTCATAATGCAGCGAGAATTCTAATCGGTTAATTTTCTCTTTATGCCTCGTGTACTTAAATGTAGGGATTCAGAATATGAAGCAATTTTTTCAAGTGAATATAGACTATTACCATGCAATAAAGAACTGGATCCAACCTATTTCGAATCGGGAAACAAACCGACTATTCCGTTTCCAAATGAACAATGATAACCAGATTTGTCTAAAATGGGAACAAAAATCAAATTCCGTCTAAATGATGGTACAACAAAGGTTTCATTAAGATCCAAATAAGTCCGAGTCTTTAGCAATAATCTAAAATTTCTAGTTGCCTCCACTCGCAACCTTCGACCGTCTCCCACGTAGATATATCTTTCACCATCACTAGATTTTCAGTAACTTGGCCTACCCTACATAGACACACTCGATGTAATTAGTTGCACCAGAATCCATCCACCATGTAGATCCGGGCACCGAGGCTAAATTGACCTTTGAACAAACCAAACCAAAAGGCGTACCTTTCTTAGCACGCCAAGCTTGATACTTGGTGCATTGCTTCTTCTTATGATTTGCAGCACCACAAAAGAAACAATCCTTATTAGCTCCAGCAGTGATTTCACCTTCCGTTGTTTTTTATGAGGTGCCTTATCTGCAGCTTCTTTGTTCTTAAACCTTTTCCTCTTATACTTAGAGGTTAGGATAAGATGAGCACTTTCAGTCTTATCTAACTTCAACCTTTCCTCTTCCCGAACACATTGTGCGATAAGCTCATTCAGAGACCAAGTCTCCTTCGACGGTTGTATCTCACCTTAAACTGGTTAAAACTTGGTGGAAGAGATATCAAAACCAAATATACTAATAAGGCCTTATAGAGGCCAATTTTAAATGCTTTTAGTTTAAAAGCTAGATGAGATATTTCCATGATGTACTTCCCGATGTTTCCATTACCTTTATACCTCATTGAAATTAGGTTTGTCAAAAGCATACCACTTTCAACCTTTTCGTTCTTGGCTAACCTATTTTCAATTTCAGCAAGGAAATCCTTAGGCGTTTCTATGTCTTCAGATATAATGCCCCTAAATGCTTCAAGAATAACTTTCTTTATAATCATCAAACACATGTGATTTGATCTCTCCCACCTTTCATATTCTCTCTTTTGATTAGAGGTACTCTCATTAGTAGGTTTAGCAGGAGAGACAACCCTTAACGCAAGGTTGAGATCCATGACTCCGAGAACTATTAAGAGGTTCTCTTGCCATGACTTAAAATTTAGAGCCATTCAGCATAGGAATATAGTTAATGCTGACGAGTGATGTTAGCAGAATTAGAGACTCGTTGTATCAAAGGAAAAAAAAGATAGTTGCAACATGCTCTCAAAATATAAAACTTAGTGAAAATTAATAATAATAAGTTCAAATAAGGTAAAATTCCATATCAAGATACCGATTTTTCATTAATTTTTCCATCTTTGGATAAAAATACTAACTTCTTGGTGATATTTTGACGAAGTAATCAAACAGATGATAATAACAAGCATGTCAATTAAAGAATCTTCTTTTGGGCCGATTCAATAATCACATGCAAACCAGATAATTATCATGTGTTCACCACAAAATCCATACAATTAAATCAATATTGAACTTCCTTTGGGCCGAAAAATATTAACATAAATTGCATGAATATATTATTTATATTTTCAAGTAATTAATCTTAACAAGAGAAGTCATTTTGGTGACATGTTGTCTTAATTATTTAATCGAAAATAAAAAAACCATACCCAAAATATTCGAACTTACAATTATTTCCAAAATAAACCTTAAATAATATTTTTCAAGTAATTAAATATGATTGGCTTTAATTTTCTTAAATATTTTTAGAAAACTGCATAAAATCACAAAATTTAATCAAAAATTATCCAAAATAATATATTGCATAAAACAAAAAATTGAATACACCAAAATATACCCAAAAATATAACAATAAAACCCGTAAATCGGTTTTGTTCAACTGGAACGAATTCAATCCCAATTTTGCAAAATAAGTTCCAAAAATTAGGGTTTTACAATGCAAAATTTTGCCCAGAAAATTAATCATTGAAAGTCAAAATTTAGGTAACCAAAACATGATAAAATATTCAGAAAACAAAACCCGTAAACCAATTTTTCAAAAGAAATTGATATCAGCCTCGGTTTCACAATTTAAGGCCCAAAATGTTAGGGTTCTTGTTTATGAAATTGTAATTGTTTAGAAAAATAAATCAATAAAAATTGAAATTGAAGGTACCAAAATACAATTAACCATACTAGAATCGAAGCCCCAAGCTAATCTTCATGAATGCAATTGAATTGAGGCCCAATTTTGTTAGGGTTCTTGCCACCAAAAATTGCCCATAAATTTATTCAATTAAAAATATAAATTGAAGGTAGAAAATCATGATTAATCATGCCAAAAAAAAATCCCTAACTAAATTTGCATTAAACGAAATGAATTAAACCCCAATTTTACACTATAAAGACCGAAAAATTAGGGTTCTTCATGCGATCAATACTAGCAATGAAATTTCATGCTTTCGTCATTATAAATCACAATAAAAATCATCTAAATTACTAAAAGCATGAGTCTATCAAATCCCCTTAATCAATTTTAGAAAAAGAGAAGAGATAAAACCCGATTATACAAATCCCAAACCGAAAATTAGGGTTCTTGGGCCGCGGAAGCAAATTAGCAATTAATCCAAAGATAATAACCAAAAACCTCAATTGAACATATATAATCATGCCATATGATATAATAAACTGTAGCCCTTGATTAATTTAGCTAGAGAAGGTCGAAATTAACCCAATTTTGCGACTTTCGGAACCGAAAACTAGGGTTCATTGGTGTAAGAACAATTTACAATTAGCTCTTGAAATAATACATAAAACTTCAATTAAATTCACATAGTCATGCTAGATAATGATTCAAGCAAATACCCTTAACGAATTTTGCCAAACGGAACCAAATAATTGCAAATTAAAGCAATCAAACTTTGCGGCGACAGCGGAAACAAACGAAAATCAAACAAAATTCGCAAATTGAATAAACACCAAAATTAATTTGACGTTAATTCTCCTTTAATGATGTGGTTAGGTTTTACAGATCAACAAATAATATTAAGAGATTCTTTAGGCTTTACGTGGTCTCACAATCTCTCCGATAATGGGATGTCGGAGAAAATTAATTCGTACGTGTGACCCGAGGACCATAATCTTTATTTATACTTGTAAACCCCTTTAGGGTTTTGACACACTATTGTTAAGCCCACCATAGAACAGTGAGTCGGCCACCAATGTCTACACATGTAATGCCCAAACCTTACTTAGATATATTAAAACTCAATTAATTGTATCCTCATTAGATTACTTTTACTATAACCATCCATATGATACATATTTAATCACACATAAGCTCATCATTGGATTATGATCCAACAAAATGCTCCTTATATTGGAACACAAAATTTTAATCCTCTGTCTCTTCCTCTTCTCTGTACTTTGCCCTCTCACTCTGTCTAACGAAGGTCTATTATATCTTTATCTCTGTCCTGTGTACTTCCCCTCTTCTCTCTCCCCACTCTAATGCTTTGCTCAAACCTCCTGACAGTGTCACCATTCTCGTGACATCCATGCTACAAACTCAAATCAAAATTTTGAATTTGTATCCTATAAGCGTTTCTCTTTTTAATGTTAATTTGATTTTTACTCAGTTAATGAAAAATGAAGAAGTAAATTGAAGACCTCCAGGTTGCTCCTTAGCTATAGCTACTTATTGAGAAGGGTTGCAAGTTGGATGAGAAGTAGAGAGGAGATACAATTCCAAAAGGCCAATTTCTATCTTTTTTTAAAAAAGCAGTTTAACTTGCGTAAAAAAAAATAAAAAATACAAGTATGGTCCTTGAATTGAATGGATGTTGTGGTGTCTTTACGTGCTTGGGTCTACTGCTTATTTGCAGTTATCTCGACAACAACAAATGAGCATTTTTTGACGATGTGGCAGTACATATATAAAATGAAAGAGAACATTAAAAATCAGAAGTGAAGTTAATAAAAAAAGTTGTAAGATTTTATTAAAAATGATAAAAGTTTTTACAAAATAAAAAAAAGAGAAGAAATATAATTAAGAAGGATAAAATTGATAAATTAATAATTAATGTGTTGTTGTAATTGTAAAGTGATATATATTGTAAAATGAACAAAGTTAAAGTAACATGTATTTTAAAGCCAAGTTATTTTAAGACATCATTACCGTGAGAGTAATAGAGCTACTGATTGAATCTGCAAAATTTGGTCCGTGTATTTCCCATTCTATTTTGTGAGATTCTTTTTCCTCTACTTCCTTTTCTTTCTATTTTAATGGAGGACAACTTACGTAAAACCTTTGAAAAAGGATTCTTACTAGTTGGTTTGCTTATCCTTTAAAAAAACTTATAATTTAAAACAGAGTGAGTAACAATTAAATAAAAAATAACACGACCATAGGTAAAGCACAACTTTTATTACAAATAGTGTTTTGCTTAAAATATTAAAAAGAAGATAAGGACTTTACGAAAAATATTCCAAAAAATAATTAATGACATTAAATAAAAGTATTGTGACTGTGAAATTGACATAATTAATTTCCGTGTATGAAGAACAATGCACTCCGCCGACATGGGATTGTACGAGTAACAACAACAATAATTGCACTCAAGAGTCTTGCAACACGAAGCTTTTGAGCTACTGGTTTTGCCCCGCTGCCAGTGTTCTGCGCCGTTGTGCCTGCCTTACCTGTTAGATTCATTCAGTTGTGCAAAGCCCTGCTTTCACCCCTGCTACATATATTTGTGTTTAATATGTTGTACGTGTGTAATGGATTAATACTCGTATTTAACAATCATGATGTAAACTTGAGTGCAAATAGAGTTAGTATAGACATTGGAGTTTGTTGTGGGTTTGAATTCGTCTAAATCAGTCTTTACATCTTATATGTACCAAAACATATTAATGATCCAAACAGAAAGGGACAGAGTGTGTGAGAGGTTGCTATATATTTTAGCCTCGTATAGTTTCGTTTGTTTTCTATGTTAACCCTTGTGCTATTCGATTTTCCAGTTTTTGGAAAGTGTTAAATTCACCCAATCTATTTTTTTCTTTTTTTTTTGTTATCATCAATGGTTATTTGTTAGTTTTGTGGTGGTCTACTTTGCAATCCTTTTCAGATCCTATTGTGTTAAAATATATGCCGCTAATAAGGAACTAATTTGTGAAAGATATGTGCGGAATAACTCATAAATGTGGGAGCCTAACATTCTATATATATAGAAGATCATATAAAAAATAATTTACAATTATTTTTATTTATAATAATATCTCTAATACTTTATTACTCCCCTCAAGCTAATCGGGGGACACACGGACAATTTGGACTTAAGAAACTGAAGCTGTTGATATGAGAGCCCTTTGGTGAAGATATCCGCAATCCGAGAAGTAGTAGGGATGTATTGCACAACAAGATCTCCATTAGCAACCTGCTCTCGAAAAAATGATAATCCATAGCTATATGTTTTCTTTGGTCGTGATTGACCGGATCGACAGATCATATATGTGGCACTAAAGTTGTCACAATATAACCGCACGAAGTGGCAAGTGTGATACCAACATTAAACGAAGCTTGTGAAGCCAAAGTGTCTCAACAACGAGTGCAACCAAGTGTAACAACCCAAAACCCACCCTAGGAGTATTACATCGCCGAGTTCCTCAAAAGGAACTCACAAGGCTTATTCGAGTGTCGGTTTCACTTTCTAATTCCAACTTAAGGTAATAAAGGTAATTTTTCCAAAAGAGCTTGATATTTTCTAATGAAGGTTTGCTCGGGAGAGTCCGAGTCACCCTAGAGGGGGTGAATAGGGTGATAGAAAATTCTTTGCGAAAACACACTCTTTTTGACGTAAAAGAGGCAAAGACAGCTTTCGAGTCTAAGCACAGGGTCGAAAAGATTGGACTCGTAAAGCAATGAATCGGAATAAACAAGTACGAGTAAGGTCAGTCCGAGTCTAGAATGAACTCGTAAAGAGAACACGAGAGATTTTACGTGGAAACCCTCCCGGGGCAGAAAACCACGGCCCGTGTCAATCCGGACACGAAGTCAAATCCACTATTTTGAGTCCACAAAATACCGTGAACTGATCGAACCCGAGTTGCTCCCTTGGACAACTCTATACAAGTTTTCCTAGACTCGAAGTTACCTTATCCGATCTAGTACTTCCTAGCCGAGATAACCCTTACAGCTAGGGACAACTAAGCTGAGTTAACCTTTACAGACTTAGTCAAGGGACCTTACAAAGAATGTAAGAAGAGTTTGCAACTAAGTACAAGACCTTACAACTCGGAGAGTAAAGAATTACAGAATGGGAGTTGTAAGTAGAAGATTAGAAGTAAATACATTGACATAGATTCGGCAATCTTCAAGTCTTGTGAAGTGGCTTCTATTTATAGATAACCAAGCGAGTAGCCGTTATCTTTATCTCGCTGACCGAGAGTCCTTTGTGACCGTTGAAAATGGCTTTCCGAGTCACTCGGAAAGTATCCGTTGAAATATGGACGTTGGACAACGGTTTAACTCTCTTGGAAGTCCCAAAACCATCGGTTGTGTCTTGAAAAATAAGGTGGAAACCACCGTTAGGCTTGGCGTTCAGCTTTTCCGGATATGGAAGCGACATGCTTCGACACAATCTTCCGGGACTAAAGCGAGGAAGGTGAAAAGCCATATCTCGCTGGTGATTTGACGTTCTAAAGCCGGCTACTTTTGTAGTTTGAAAAGATATCCTCGATTGAATAACCTACAAAAGTAAAACACCTTCGGTTCTCAAAGTATAAAAATACTTTGGTCCAAGGTTAGACACGGATAAAATAATTTTGATAATTACGCAATTGATTATCCGAGTCGGAAAAGAAATGGAATTTTCCGAGTCTAATTTCCATGATACTCGGAATTCCATATGACTTAGTCTTAAGCGAAGAATCAAGTTTTATAACAAATATCGAGTGGGAAAAGCTTGATATAGACTAAGCATGAAAAGAAATACGAATGCTGACTATGCAAACAATAGAATAGATAACCACAAGTCGGATTCCGAGTGAGAAGCGGCGGAATATCGGTATATTCAAAAGCGATTAGTCCGAGTGGGAGTGGACTCGGAATAAAGAACCAGTTTTCGAGTCGCTAACCGAAAGCGATAAGAGAGATAAGTGAGGGCCGAAATACTTAGAGAGAAAACTATTTTACTCAAGTAAGTTTCTAAGACGCAGAGAATGCCTTGGAATCAAAACTCTATATGAATAACATCGTTATACCCGATTCCTTTTGCATGACTCGGAAAGATATTGAGCAGATGTCCGAGTCTTCAATCTCCCCTTTTTGATGAAAGGCATTCCATACTCAAACAGAAACTTTGTTAGAGGAAAATAGATTGATTCCGAGTAGTTTGCTCATGAGTAATGCATATTGAATAAGTCGAGCAATATATAATATATTAAAGCAAAATAAAATAAAGTATGCTTTAACATTAACTCGAAAAAATAGAGAACTCGAAATTAATAATGAAATGCATCACTTCATTAAAAAGCAATTACAAGGGAGGAAAAACTCCCCTAAACAAGACAACCAGTTTCGACTACATTTCTCCCCCTTGCCTTTCAAGAAAAACAAAGAAACAAAAAGAAGGGAGAAAAGTACAAGGAATACACATTAGTTGTCCGGACAAAAGGAAAATTTGAAAGAAGAAATTCGGAGACACCGAGGAATTGTGACTCGAGTGCATGGCTCCAACTAGGGAGGAGGGATTTCGAGTGGAGGCGGAGGTGCGCCGGCGCTGATACGATCTTGACGATGTGCTTGAGCGCGGCGAAGGGAGAACCGGAATTGTTCTCGTGGGCTCGGCTCCGAGTGGCCGACCCGGAGAGAGTGGATTGAGGGGTTCTTCCCTTGGGACCTCGAGGGCTGGAGGGGTCGCTCTGGCCGACTCGCTGGAGGAGCGAGATCTTCGACCCACTCGGATCGCTGTCCGAGCTGAGTACAGCAATTTGAGCTTGGGGAGCAGGCTGACCCTCGGCAGCTTGCCACGGCCTCTTCTTACCTTTGCCCGGAAGGGCTCGCCTCGACCGCGAGTTCTTCGAGTATCCTCCGCCGCATCTGCAGCCTTCTTCCTCTTGTTCCTCGGCTTCCTCGCTGTCCGAGGAGGTCGAGCCTGGGCTGGAAGACGCCTCGGACGTGTCTCGAGTCATCCCGGTCCCGAGCCGCTTTGGACCGTCTCTCTCGAGGAGCTCAGCCAGCTCCTTTGCTCCTTAACCAGCTCTCTCATCTCAAGAACGAGAGACTGCTGCTCTCGGATTTGGGACTCGACCGGTCTTTTGGTTGATGGTCGACCTCGAAGGACGATTTGAAAGCCCCGAGCATGTCTCCGAGTTCGAAGACACAGAGCTGATCTTGTCCATGAAAACAGGGGACAAGAGGGCGAGAGAGATCCGGAAGCACCTGAGGTGGAGGCACCACCAGGTGAAGAGGGAAGAGGGAGAGGGGTTGATTTCCGAGTCCGAGGTGGAGAAGGAGGCCTCGGCTCCGAGTTGTGAACCCGCACACCGGGGTTAGTTTCTTGGTATCCGTACCCCTAGAGTTCCTTCTTGCCGACCATAATGGCCGCCTCGTACACCGCGTTAGGGTCGGAGGGAAGAGGAACTTGAAATTGTTTGAAGACAAGGGTGAGAAGAGCACCGAAAGGAAGGGAGGTGTTCTTTTTGGTTTGGAGTTGAGCCGGCACAGCAGCCATCCGCTCAATGATGGAGGGAAGAGGTCGACTTCGTATCCCTCCGGGATATCGAAGAGGGTTTTGAGGTGCTTGGAGTTGGGGCTCTCCTTGCTGGAATGCTCGTGAGAAGAAGGTTCTCATCAGCAGAAAACACGTAAGCCTGGCTTCGACTTCAACCGAGTCACGTAAAAGTTCTTTCGGACCCGGGGAATTCTTTAGCGTACTTTTCAAAGAAGTCGTCGGCGACTTCGATGAAAGGGATAGGGTTGCTGTTCAAGAAAAGAGAAGAAACTTTGAACAGTCGGTGAAGGAGGGAGGTGTTGATACTGAACAGTAATGTTCCGAACCCGAGAGGTTAGAACATTTTCAGAGTGGGTGAGATGAGTATAAAACTCGGAGACGAGTTCGGGATAGATGAACTCACTGAAACACAAGAAAGGGTAGACTCCGGTGGTTTGGATGTTGGACAACCAGGAGAATTTGGTTGTTGGGAAGAATTTGTCGTCCAGCGCAAGGTGCTCGGGTGACAACGGGTTTAGAAGGGGTTGAGCTTTCGACTTGTTGGTGCGGGGCTTTTGGAAGATGAAGAAACCCGGAAGTCGGGATGGTTTCCTCTTTTAGGCATTGTGAGAGTTGGAGAGAAAAGATGAAGCTTTTCGAGTGAGAGAGAGAAGAGGGTGTATGAGAGAAGAAAACGAAAATGGTAGAAGAAAAGAGAATAGAGCAATCGAGACTTATGAGAGAGAGAAAGCTTCTTCAACGCTTGCGGACGATCAGGGGTCACTTGTTCACGTAGAGAACTTCCGCGAGAAGATTTTCGTTTGAGAGGGAAAGAGTTTGAGAATACCGAGATGAAGATGGATAGTCGTTATTTATAGAGAATAAGCGCGCCCGTTCACTATCCGTTAAGTGACTCCGTTCGACTCAGCTCGTCCATCGGTCATTAATGCCCGGTGTGACGGTTCTTCTTCAACGGTTGAGATATCGGCGGTTTGAAATCTACTGATTACGATCCGATCGCAGCGCTCGAGAAAGAGAGAGGAAAAGATTTTGAAAATATAATCCGAAACTCTCCACTGTTCTAGAGATAGCTTCAGAAAATTTGATGTCCAAATTTCTCTACTTCGAGTTGGACTCGAAAAATTTCCGAGTGACTCGAAACACGAAATAACTATCAGCCCAAGTATCACGGAATCAACCGAACTAATGGTTATTAACACGGAAAACACATAGCACATAAATATGCAATAAACGTATCACGTAACTAAGCATTTAACATACCAAGCTCATTCCGAATAAAGCAAAATTGATCTTCACCAAGAGGCTTAGTAAAGATATCAGCTAATTGAAGATTAGTAGGAATGAACTCAAGTGCAATATCACCCTTTCTCGAGTGATCGCGTAAGAAGTGATACTCGACCTCAATATGCTTTGTTTTTGAGTGCTGGACAGGATTCTTAGTGATACCGATTGCGCTTTGATTGTCACACTTGATTGGAACCGAGTTGAGAGATAGTCCAAGATCCTTCAAGTGTTGTTTTATCCGAGAGGATCTCGAGCGCAACAAGCTCCAGCGGCAATGTATTCAGCTTCCGTAGTTGATAGAGCTACCGAGTTTTGTTTCTTTGAGTGCCAGGATATTAAGGATTGACCCGAAATTGGCAAGCTCCGGATGTGCTCTTTCGATCAACTTTGTATCCTGCGTAGTCCAGCGTCTCGAGTACCCGATCGAGTCGGCTCCGAAGTTTCGGAATACCACAGTCCTAGATTCCGAGTGCCCGCAAGATATCTCGAATATTCTCTTCACCGCAGATGAGATGTGATTCTTTTGGATTAGCTTGAAATCGTGCGCATAAGCAAACACTAAACATTATATCCGGCTTGCTTGAAGTAAGATATAACAGATGATCCAATCATACCTCGATAGAGTTTCGATCAACCGCTTTACCTTTTTCATCCGAGTCAAGCTTTATGCTCGCTGATGCGTGCTTTGCATCTTGAAGTTTATATTTCTTCAGCAGTTCCTTGGTGTATTTTGATTGATGAACAAAGATTCCATCTTTGTCTTGTTTGATTTGCAACCCAAGGAAGAAATTGAGTTTTCCCATCATACTCATTTGGAACTCTTGACTCATTAACTCGAAAGTTCTCGCACGTAAATTCATTAGTAGCACCAAAAATAATATCATCAACATATATTTGAACAATAAGAAAATCTTTCCCTTTGGTCTTTATGAATAGAGTCTTGTCGATCCGACCTCTTTTGAAATCATTTTGAACCAAGAAGCTGCTCAGTCTTTCATACCAAGCTCGAGGGGCTTGCTTAAGACCATAGAGAGCCTTTTGAAGTTTGAAAACCTGATTTGGAAATTCCGAGTTTTCAAAACCAGGAGGTCTGCTCGACATAAACTTCTTCTTCAATAAAACCATTGAGAAAGGCACACTTAACATCCATTTGATATAATTTAATATGCATGCAGGATGCAAATGCCAACAAGTATTCTAATGGCTTCAATAGAAGAACGAGTTCTTACCCCACTCGTTGATATCGTAAATGATATTTTCTTGAGGATGACTGGGAGTAAATTTGAATGCTTTACCAGTTCTTTGATTCACCAGATTTGTGAGCTGAATTTCTTGATCTTCGAAGCTTGTTCCGAGTGATCCTCTTGAGCTGTCTCATTCCGAGCTTCCTCGTTCGAGTGGTCTCGATCCGAGTCTTAGTAGGCTCATCTTCGTCATCATCCTTTCGAGCTTCAGCTTCGAGTATGAAGACTCACTTGGTTTCTCCTGTTCAAGCTCATCAAACACTACGTGGATACTTTCTTCCACTTTGTTAGTTCGCTTATTGAAGATACGATAAGCTTTGCTATGAGAGGAGTAACCTAGAAAAATACCTTCGTCTCGACCGAGCATCAAACTTGGTCGGATGATCCTTACCATTGTTGTGGACAAAGCACTTACATCCGAAAGGTCCGAAATAGGAAATATTTGGGTTCTTCCCTTTGTAGAGCTCATAAGGTGTTTTCTTCGAGTAGGTCCGATGAGGCATCGATTGAGAGTGTAGTTTCGTTGTGTTTATCGCCTCCGCCGTGAAATAGTAAGGCAAGTTATGTTCAATCATCATTGTCCTTGCTATTTCTTCAAGGGTTCTGTTCTTTCTCTCAACTACTCCATTCTCGCTGAGGAGTTCGGGTGCTAAGAAGTTGTGAGAGATACCATTCTTGTCACAAAACTCGAGAATTCGAGTAATCGAACTCCCTTCCATGGTCGGTTCGAATCTTTTGAATCCGAGTCCGAGACTCAACTTGAATCTTTCTACGAGCTTGCTGAACTCCTTGAAGGCTTCATTCTTATGCTTGAGAAAACACACCCAGGTAAATCTTGAAAAATCATCAATAATAACAAGTATGTAGGATTTACCTCCGAGACTCTTCACAGGAATTTCACCACATAGGTCCATATGCAGTAATTCAAGCACGTTGGATGTGGAAACTGTCTTCAGAGATTTGAATGAAGATCCGACTTGTTTCCTCTCGGTGCATGCTTCACATACTTTATCCTTCTCAAACGCACAGTTAGGTAATCCTCTAACCGGACTATGAGATGCAAGCTTTTTGATAGTATGCAAGCTAATATGACCTAATCTACGATGCCAAGTCCAAGAATCATCTTGAAGAGATGCTTTTAAACAGGATAAGTTCTGACTTGGGTCGAGAGAGGGATGATGTAGGTATTACCCGATCTCTTACCCGAGAGTTTTATCTCTTTGGTGGTCTCATCCGTGATGTAGCACTTGGATTGAGTGAATCTTACCTGTTGACCCTTGTCACATAGCTGGGAGATGCTAAGTAGATTGTACTTTAGCCCTTTGACAAGGTACACTGGACTCACCTGATTGCTTCCTTTTCCAATCTTTCCAATGCCCACTATTTTACCTTTGTCTGTCATCACCAAAAGTCACCTTTCCTCCTTTATATGACTCCAGCTCGTAAAAGAGTCCTTGGTCACCTGACATGTGTCGAGAACATCTCGCTGTCCAGTACCAGTGTCCTTTGATCTTTTCCGAGTGACCCGCAAAACAGAGAGAATCTAACCCTTCTCACTTCCTCTAACGAACCCAAGTAACATTCCTTACCGTGGTCCTTTTCGAGGAAGAAGGTGCTTCGGAACCCGGATTTGAATGACTTTGGGTTTTGTCCGATTCCGAGTCTTCCTCTCGAGAACCGAGTCTCGTGTCTCTTTCCTTTTAAAAACCTTTCCTTTTGAAACAGGAGAAAATGGTTTCTTTTTGTAAATAGGTCCGGGTTTAGTCCTCCTTTCATTTCGTGAATGGGACCATGCTTAGCCTTTTTGAACTTAACTGTTCTAGAATCCTTTTTGAACAATTCTGAGTAAGAATTAGATTCTTCCTCTTTGTTGAAACCACGACCTTCTTTTCGAAACGAGACACATTGTGATCCTAAGAGCATGTCAAGGTTCTTCCGACCTTGAGTAAACTTTAAAACCAGATCTTGAGACTCGGTGAGCTTCGTTTCAGCTTGCTCATTTTCTTTCCTGAGTAACTCGGACTCAGCCTCATTAGTTTGAGCACTTGTCTTGAGTTCTCTCGAGTGTGAGTCTCAGCTTTTCTAATTCGTTTTTTAAAGAAGTGCTCTCAAAAGTGATTGACTCAAGTTGTTCCTTGAAATGAGAAGAATCGGAATTAGACTTTTCTTCCAAAGTGAAGATGTATTTAGCTAAATCAACTTTGGAGAATTTGAGGAAGTAGTTTATTACCTCTTGAGGATCGGTTCCTCGTTGTCCGAGTCCGAGTCCGACTCTCTTTCAGCTTCCGAGTCGAAATTGCCATCGGACACTTCGAGTCATCCGAGTCCTCGTCGTCTTCGGATGAATCCTCATCACTCCATGTTGCCATCATGGCCTTTTTCTTCTTCCTCGTCCCTTCTTTGTTTTGGACAGTCCTTGACTATGTGGTCTTTGCTGCCACATTCAAAACATCCGAATTCTTAGACAAAGATAGCTTTGAGGGTGAAGAAAACTTACCTTTTCTCGTCTATCTTGTCCTTCTTGTAGAATTCTTCTTTTGGTCTTTTGTCCCATCTTTTGTGCTTTATCATTCTCTTGAAGCCTCGTGCAATGAGTGCCATGGGATCATCTTCCGAGTCGAGGAGCTCGGACTAGCTTCTTTGGATTCCGAGACTTTAAGCGCAATGTTCCTTTTGGCGTACCTTCAGCATCTTCTTCTTCCAAATGTATCTCATGAGTCGAAGCTTTCCGATGAGCTCGTCCGGCTTCAAGAGTGAGAGGTTCCGAGCCTCTTCTATGGCGAGTCACCTTAGGGCCCCATCGTCTCTTGGGTAGGCTTCGAGAATCTTCCGGCACATTTCTTCATGGGAGATTTTCTTTCCCGGAGATTTGAGATTGTTGGTGATCTCAGTGAAGCGTATGAACATCCGAGTAATGTTCTCTTCTGGCTCCATTTTGAAAAGCTCATATTTGTGAAGATACTCGATCGATCTTCGCTTGTCTCACCCGACTTGTACCTTCGTAGGTGTTGACCGCAGTGTCCCATACCTCTTTAGCAGAGTCACGAGCAGAGACTCGATTATATTCTTCCGAGCTTATGGCGCACATGAGGATGTTCATGGCTTTGAAGTTCTTTCGAACTTCTCCGCTTCAGCTGGCGTGAACTCAGCCTTTGTCTTGGGAAGGATTCTGAATTCATCTGTCTTCGTTGGAATGTAGTTTCCTTGTTGTATGATTTCCCATACTTCTTCATTATGATCCATGAGGAAACATTCCATAAGCTTCTTCCAAGTGACCAAAGTTTGAACCTTTGAATTTTGGTGGCCTGTTGGAAGATCTTCCTTCGTCGAACTCTCCGGTGTCTCGAGCCATCCGATCTTTAAACCTTTGGATTGTTAGATCCTTTCCGAAAGGCTAGGCTCGATACCAATTGAAGGTTTGCTCGGGAGAGTCTCGAGTCACCCTAGAGGGGGATGAATAGGGTGATAGAAAATTCTTTGCGAAAACACACTCTTTTTGACGTAAAAGAGGCAAAGACAGCTTTCGAGTCTAAGCACAGGGTCGAAAAGATTGGACTCGAAAGCAATGAATCGGAATAAACAAGTACAAGTAAGGTCGTGCTCGAGTCTAGAATGAACTCAGAAAGAGAACACAGAGATTTTACGTGGAAACCCTCCCGGGGCAGAAAACCACGGCCCGTGTCAATCCAGACACGAAGTCAAATCCACTATTTTGAGTCCACAAAATACCGTGAACTTGACGGAACCCGAGTTGCTCCCTTAGACAACTCTAGACAAGTTTTCCTAGACTCGAAGTTCCCTTATCTCGATCTAGTACTTCCTAGCTGAGATAACCCTTACAGCTAGGTACAACTAAGCTGAGTTAACCTTACAGACTTAGTCAAGGGACCTTACAAAGAATGTAAGAAGAGTTTGTAACTAAGTACAAGACCTTACAACTCGTAGAGTAAAGAATTACGGAATGGGAGTTGTAAGTAGAAGATTGGAAGTAAATACAATAACTTTTCTCAAGTATGTGTATTAACAATAGATTCGGCAATCTTCAAGTCTTGTGAAGTGGCTTCTATTTATAGATAACCAAGCAGAGTAGCCGTTATCTTCATCTCGCTGATCGAGAGTCTTCGTGACCGTTGGGAGAGGCTTTCGAGTCACTCGAAAGTACTCGAAAGTATCCGTTGAAATATGATCGTTGGACAACGGTTTAACTCTTTTGGAAGTCCCAAAACCATCGGTTGTGTCTTGAAAAATGAGGTGGAAACCACCGTTAGGCTTGGCGTTCCGTTTTTCCGGATATGGAAGCGACTTCGACACAATCTTCCGAGACTAAAGCAGGGAAGGTGAAAAGCCATATCTCGCTGGTGATTTGACGTTCGAAGTCGGCTACTTTTGTAGTTTTGAAAAGATATCCTCGATTGGATAACCTACAAAAGTAAAACAACTTTGGTTCTCAAAGTATAAAATACTTTGGTCCAAGGTTAGACACGGATAATAGAATAGTTATGGAAAATACGCAATTGATTATCTCGAGTCGGAAAAGAAATGGAATTTTCCGAGTCTAATAACCATGATACTTAGAATTCCATATGACTTAGTCTTAAGCAAAGAATCAAGTTCTATAACGAATATCGAGTGGGAAAAACTTGATATAGACTAAGCATGAGAAGAACTACGAATACCGACTATGCAAACAATAGAATAGAAAACCATAAGTCGGATTCCGAGTGAGAAACGGCGGAATACTCGGTATATTCGAAATGCGATTAATCTTAGTGAGAGTGGACTTAGAATAAAGAACCGGTTTTCGAGTCGCTGATCGAAAAGCGATAAAAGAGATAAGTGAGGGCCGAATCACTTAGAGAAAATACTATTTTACTCAAGTAAGTTTCTAAGACACAGAGAATGCCTTGGAATCAAAACTCTACATGAATAACATCGGTATACTTGATTCCTTTTGCATGACTCGAAAAGATATTGAGCGAGTGTCTCGAGTCTTCGATCCGTGAATCGTAGTAATAGGTCATGCCCAAACAACCCCTTCAACCAAAATTTTAGTGGTAGTGTTGACCTATTACTGTAGTTCTTACCTAAGAACCGTAGTAATAGATTTATTTCGACATATTACTACGGTTTTTTTATTAAGAACTCGTAGTAAAAGGTATGGGTTTTTTATTAATATTTTTTTATTTTTCGTACTCCCTGTACAATTATACAACCATAATATATACAATAACTATTTACACAACATACACAAACTGCTTCAAAATATATATACAATCAAAATATATACAACCAGACAACTTAACTTATTTCACAACTAATGCATATTTCATGTAAGCTATACAATTAAAAAATCACAAAAATTACCAATCAAATAATGAAGAAACAATCATTTGTAAATATATATCTATGTAAGTGTAATTATACAGTTATACAAAAACTGCGCCCAACCATGTCTAAGCTCATCCAGCAAACCTTGTGTATAGGGAGTGGGGGGCTTCTTTCCTGGGAAATATTGTGACCAATGTCTGTAAAAGTAATTATACATTTATTTACGTCAAGTGCAAGTACTAATTAAGATGAAAAAATAACAATATTAATTAAATTTTCATAGACAAATGTAACAAATGCAAGTGCAAGTAGCTTTGTGGGATTAGATTTGTGATCATCGAAATCCAGTTGGGTCACAATCTTTTTCATGTATTGAAGAATGTAGAAGCCACACTCCATATTCCCCGATTGTTTATGGCAAGTACAATAATCAAAATAGATTCCCAACACATGGAGAATTAATAGTTATATAGCAAGTAATTTTACCAAAAATGAAAACTAATTTTACATTAAGCAAGAGAACCTCACCTTTATGGAGATAACAGTTGGTGTTATTTTTGCCAGTGGGCCTTTCGAGCCTTCTAAAGAGCCATACACTCCAAGAGCACTATTTTTCAATCGGATGAAAATAAAATTCAAATAAGATAATGTGTTATTCAAATATATCATAAAGACATGCACATAACATACAATTGAAAAAATACTTAACAAAGCAGAAAATAAGTAATGAACTCATGAGTTGAGTACTATTTTGAAATGCTTTAAAATTCTTCCAATTCTCCTCAGTTATTACCATGCACGTTAAATAGGTATATGCATAGAATAAATGATTATGATAGAGATGTCTACATGGTTATTATTCAAATGAAATAATCAGTTTTTCTATATGATTTATAAGATCTCTACATGACATGTGTTTCGCTTTGCGTGATTCACTTATATCAAATTTTTAGTTACTTAGCTTTAATCTCAATTATAACGACTGTTATATCTACCTCTCTTTGATAGACATACATATAACATCTTATGTGAATCTACGTAGGTTTCACTATTAAGGTCCATGTCGACGTTAGGACCCAACTTTTAATAAATTATTTTGACAAATAATCAATTTTATTGTTCCTTAGCTTTTTCTTATCATACTTTGTGCTAATTGAAACCTGAAAATATTTGGAAGGATAATTATATATTCCTCTTTCATACTCCCCTCCAAGAGAAGCATATACGCTTTAGAGCTGATATTCTTTACACTACGCCCTCCCCAACTAGAAAAGACAAACAAAAAGGTCGCAGAACAATAGTGATAAGTGTAAGCACAAGGTAGAAGTAATATCTACCAGAGTCACAAACTAGAAATATAGATGAAAGCAATGCAGAAACTAGAAGTAATACCTTTTTTCATCAAAGTAGTGAAATCCAATCGAGATATCCAAAAGAATAAATAAATCAAGGAAAAAGCAGTGACTGAAAAACTTCAAACGCATTCTTTATACACCATAATTCAGCAAATGATTTACATATGTTCAAACAGTATAGTAATAAAGAGCAAAGAAAATATGTAAATTTATGCATGCTACTATTAAAATATATTTCCCTAAACACTAAACCTTATTTCCCATTTCCCTAAACCCTAAACTTTAAACTACTAAAGAAAGTGAGCAACGACATCAGAGTAATGAAACCCTAAACTACGAGAAAAAGAAAATAAATTAAACTAAAAAATAAGAGAGGGAGAGAGAAGTTGTATATCGGCAGTGACGATGACAAAAGTGAGAGAGAAGTGAGAGGCGAGAGGGAGCAACATATCAATGGCAACAGCGAGAGCGAGAGGCGAGAGGGAGCAATATAAGAACAACAACAGCTAGTGGAAGACAATGACGATAGCGAGAAAACCCTAGATGGGAAACGATGATGAGGAAAGAGTAAGTGAGACAAGAGTAAGAGTGGAGAGTGAGAGTAAGAGTGAGAGTAGAGAGCAGAGAGTGAAGGTAGGCAGCAGCCTGCTCGTGTAATTAGAGTACAAACTTTTTATAGGGCACCTATTATTATGGTTTATTCACGGAATTGTAGTAAAAAGTGGATATATTCACCTATTACTATGGTTCAATGAAAGAATCGTATTAATAAGTGTAATTAAAGACTGCTTATATACAAAAATGTCACCACCTCATTTTATAGGATTGTTTTTGTTTTTAATCGCCGTAAAATGCCCGTAATAAAAAGTCATATCTCGTAGTAGTGTACACTCACACAAATTGGGGTGGTTGTTCGAATATAAGATGCTCCACATCAGGATATCATGTCTTTTTGGGTGACAATTTGATATCTTGGTCTTCCAAGTGGCAACCTACTTTATCTTGCCCCAGTGCTGAAGCTGAGTATTTCACAAGGTTACCAATTGTTGGTTGCACAATCTTCTCTTTGAACTACATTGTCTGATTGACAAAGCTATCCTAGTCTACTATGACAATGTCCGTGCCATCTATCTTTCCGGAAGTCCCATTCAACATCAACAAACCAAGTATATTGAAATGGATATCCACTTTGTATGAGAAAAAATAGCTCATGGTCAAATACGTGTTTTACATGTCCCTTCACGATATCAAATTACAGACATCCTTATCAAAGGACTTCCGTGCATTTTTTCATAGATTTCCGTGACAGTCTCAGCGCAAGATAACCTCCCGCTTCAACTACAGAGGTGTATTAGACATTATGTAAATAAAGCAACTTTATTTAGCAGATTATTTTGTTTGCTAGTATAATTAGTCAAAGATATTAGTCATTATTTTAGAGTTATTTTTTGCCTTGATAGACTCTTGTATTTTGCATGTATGTTCTTCTAATTTTCAATAACAATTGAGCGAATTATCTTCTAGTATCTTCAACATCTCAAGATGGAAAGTATTAGTAAATCAAATAAGAGCAATTTCGGGATGATATAAATACCCTCCTTTTATTTCTGATTCAGAAACATCTCGCGACAAAATATTTGTAATTTGCAAGACTTGTTATCAGAAGTTTTAACAAGAAGGTAATCGACCTGTTGTGAATATATGGCTAGAGTATCACTTGTGTCATGGCTCTACCAGCCGCAAAATCTGCTTGCTCAGAAACGTCGTGTTAGCATCTATGGGAATGGGTTGGGGATAATATATTTCAATAATCTATAAGAGGGAGAGAAAACCAGCTAATCGTTTGTTTTGCTCTCTAATTCTGTTGACATGTGTGAATCCATCATTCAGTTCTGATTTTTCCTTTGCTCTCTATTTTACTTATCGTAGGCAAACTTGATCAACATTAGGACTGACGATTTATAGAATAGTGATGACTATTATATGGAGGCTTTTCTATTATTTTATATTTGAGATCACTACTTTTGGTCACTCGTGAATAATAATAGATGGTGGATTGAATTAAATAGTTGACGGATGATGGGTGAATTGAATGGAGTGGATAAAAGCAGATGACGGATGTGGGCAATGCGTCACCCAATCTAAACTTATGAGACGATAATATTCAATTAGGAAATTAAATCATCTCGTAATTATATATTATCTTTTGTTTAAATAGTTGTATAGGACTCCACTTATTATCTCATTGTAATTATCTAGTATCTATTACCACCCCTAAATTTGTGTTGATCACTACTGTTCTTGTTCTTCGATGTTGGAGCAATGACTTTAACAATCAATGGAGGTTACAGAGTTACTTTATGCAATTATACTGAATTTTGATTAACTAATTATTTTTAAAAATATTAGCATATACTATGTGCATCAAGCTTTTATATGCGAACTTGTTGTAGCCCTTGTTAATAATTTTTATTAATCATTGACAAAATTGATGCTCATACATCCAATCTAATCTAATATCTAATATCTATTATATATAATATACGTAATAAATAGTAAAAGTTGAGTATATAAATTTTTGTGTAACAAATGTATATGTGGGATTGGTTACAATTTGTATGTTTTCCTCACATTTTGTATTACAGATGGATACGAGCATAACTTTTTCAGTATGTATCGGATGAACGTTATTGCAGCTATATTGTCTTTTGTGTTTTCTAAATGCCTCTATTTTTGTACATGGATTTTCAAAATACTAATAAATTTAAAAATTACATATAAAAAGATAATATTACACCATTTATAAGTTGTAATACCATTACACAAAATTTTAAAAAATGGTGGGAAGGTGCCTCTTCTACCAAAAATAATGCAATCCACAGACACGCTCATTCATCAAAGAAAAAAATGAGATGGTATAAACTTGTAGTTTTTTTAGATAGTAAGTACAAAAAATATTAGGTAGTCATTCTCTCAAAAGTTCTACATATGCTGTAATTAGTAAGTATAAATGAAAACTCTTACGAAGGACAAAATGTAAAGGTAACTCTAAACCTCATAACACATCCTAACTTGGCAATACAATCGGTTGTCATATTATCCTCTCTGAAAACATGATTAACTGAAAAACATGAGAACATAGATAGAATAATTCGTATATCTTTAGCTAATGACGGGATCCTCCATGTGGTGTGGATGACACCCTGCACTACCCGAATAACTAACTTATTATTACCCTCTACTTAAATGTGTGTGAAGTCTACCTCAAGTGCTACTTTAATACCATCTTGCATAATCAGCTACAAGTATAGGTGCCTTATACATGACTCTAATACCAAATTGAATGAGACATCCTTTCCAATCGCGTAAAATATAGCATGCTGCTGCTCCTGCTGAAAAAAAAAAAAAAAAGTACCGCCAAAATTGATTTTGATGAAGCCGCCTGGGAAGAAATCCACCTTACTAAATATGCGGGCTTGGATATGGAAATTGAGTGGAATGATGAGCATGGGGGAATGTGATGGAAAGAATAGTTACAATGTTGCCACTTACCCATTTACGTTTTGCCAGTATGAGTACACCCATGGGTTTGGGTATATCGTTGTGAAAAACAATGCCATTGCAAGACTTCCGGATGCTCCACGTAAGTATGGTAATTTTGGAAATATTGGCCTCTTGATCAACAAAAATGTTGTGGAAGGAATCTCTAATCGTTATATGAGGGTTAGATAAGGGATGTTCTCGAATCCATCCATTTTAAATTGTATATCCCAAACTTGACCTACAAAGGAACAAGTAGCAAAACGGTGTTCTGTATCTTCAATTTGTGATAGACAAGCCGAATGAATAGGATATAGTTGTACGTCATGATGCAATAAGTTACCTCGAGTTGGTAATGAATTATGACAGACTTGCCATAAGAATATTTTAACCTTAAGCATAACATTCAAATTCCAAGTCCAATTAAACTCCCACACTCTGGTTGAGCAGGTTTGAGGTTATCATGAGTTTTCCAAGTGGCGATTTAGTAGAAAGTTCGTTATTCCCGAGTAAGTCCACAGCATAACTTATCCTCTATCTCCACAAGGGGGATGGGACAGCTAGAACATAGAGGATAGCGACCTCGGGCAAAACCTGCAAAAGCTTGGTTTTGTCCCAATTTCTAATAGAAGAAAATTCACAAATCTTAATTTGAGGATCGGATTAAGGTGAAAGGTCTATTTGCAATAAATCAAACAAACTAGTTTCACGACACCAAGCATCGGTCCAAAAAAATTTTTTTTTTCCAATTCCCAAGCTGCCATCGCATACCTTGACGAATAAATTTGTGAGTTCGTACCATACATTTCCAAATTGAATAATTGACCTATTTTTGTTTATAAGTAAAAACGCATATCCAGAACCATTCTTTGCTCTAATTTGTTTAACCCAAAAATTATCTAGGTTATTGAGAAATTTCCAAGAAAGTTTTGCCATAAAGGATGTATTGACAACACTCGATTTTCGCAGATTCGAACCACCAAATTTTTTAGTTGGAAAATTTTATCCCAAGCAACTAAGGGAAGTCCTTTTTTCTATATTGGATTTTTTCCAAAAGAATTCTTGATTAATTCAATCTAAATTTTGAGAAACATAAGTTGGGAACTTAAAACACTACATTGTATGAGTCGGTAAAGATTCATGATTCGATTGAATGAGAACAATCCTTCCAGCTTTAAAAAGAGCGATCGCTTTCCAATTAGCTAGTTTAGATTCCGGAATAAATCAAACATTGGACGATCTCGGAAAACCGAACAACCCAAATATTTTCCTAAAGACGAACTGTGAGAAACGTTAAAAATCTCCGAAATATGTTGTTTGTCCAAATTGGGAGTATTATTAGAAAAAAGGATACTATATTTATGAAAATTCACTAGCTGGCCAGATTGTTGACAAAAGGAATCGAAGATAGATTTTAGATTGAAAGCAGCATGAGAGATTGCTTTGCAAAACAAAAGACTATCAGCAGAAAAAGTAAACAAGGAATAGTCTCGACTCTTAGAGCTATCTTAATTCCAATACCGGATTTAGGAATTAAAGATGTCCGAAAAAGCTATTGTGCTAAAAAGTTCATACAGATGATGAATAAATACGGAGACAGAGAGTCACCTTGTCGAAATCCACGAGTAGGTTTGAAGAAATCACATAGTTCATTATTAAGAATAACGAGAATAAGAAACTGTCAAAACACACTCTTTAATCCAATTAATCCACTTCATATAAAAGCCAATACTGTGCGAGACAATGAAACAAAAAATTTCATTCAAATTTATCATAAGTTTTTTCCATGTCAAGTTTAACTACAACGTAACCTTTTTGACTTTTAGTGAAACAAAACTTACTCACTATTTTATGTATAAGAAGAATGTCGTCATTAGGGGTGTATTCGAGCCGAGCCGAGCCCGAACCTGCCAGGCTCGAAGCTCGGCTCGTGGCTCGCCGAGCTCGGCACAATCAAGCTCGAGCTCGGCTCGCTAAAAGCTCGAGCCCAAGCTCGGCTCGCTAAAAGCTTGAGCCCAAGCTCGACTCGTCATTGGCTTGTCAAAAGTTTCTATTAAACTTCGTTTTTAGGTTCAAAGTCACCCTTAATATATACTTACTATAAAAACATAAACTTAAATTTAATTGAGACTCTTTTTCTCAACAATCACAATATACCACTTAAAAAAATAGTATAAAACATAAATAAAACATTTGACGCTTTGATAATGAAATACAAATTACTAAAAACCTGAATTTTAATTTAAAATCCTTGTAACAATAACATCTATCATTCACTAAAAAAAAAAGGCTCTTTATTTCACATTTCCAATATAGCAAAATGTCATCAAAGTGGGCACGTCGATCCTTCATTAGACATTGGCAATATGAACTCTTTAGGTTGATCGTCTTCTTTTGACACCTAAGAAGGGGGAGACAAATAAAAGTTACAACTATATCATTAATACAATTTTATTTTAATTTATACTTTAAATTGACAAAAAACTACCTTTCTCTTCTTTTTGTGACACCATGTAGATGACGGAACCAATCACCTCCACATATCAAAGCTTCCACCGTTTTAGGATCTAACGAGCTACGATATGGATCAATCACTCTACCTCCTGCACTAAATGTTGCTTCCGAAGCCACCGTTGTAATGGGTACAGCAAGTATATCAGCAGCCATTCGACACAAAACTCCATACTTCTCTTGACGTTGTTTCCACCAACCGAGAATATCAAATGAATGAACTTCGTGGCTGTCATTGTATAACTACCTTCCTTAAAATATGAATCCAAATCACACTTTCGAGGTTGTATTACTTTTTGAGTAGCCACTCGTTGCAGGAGAGAGTTCATTGGATCAATCATATCGTTTCCCATACAAGATCTTGCCTCACTTTCCCCAACATCCTCAACACAAAAACTCATTTCCGAAGCATACTCGGAGTAAAGCTCATACAAAGCATCCCTTACTTTTTTAATATTTTGTTGAACTTCATGTGGAGGATACAAACTTGGGAATGTCAATTCAATAGCCCCCATCTTTAGTCTAGGATCTAACACTGCTGCTATAGACATAAGTAAGTTGCATTCACTCCAATATTTATCAAATTTATCCTTAATCTTCCCTACAAAGGAACAAATGAAATCATCTGCTGAATACGATGTTTATCTAACAATTCTTTTATCGTACTCACATAAGAAAGAAATAGATTAGATGTTGGATATTCGACCCAGAAATAATATCAGTGGCGATTTAAAAACTTTTAAAATGGGAATCGGCTTCGCACATTCTCCCAACCTTCATCACTAGGAAGGTATTCGTAACTAGGATCTCGCTCAAGCAAATCTGGGAATACATCCTTAAACTTTAGTGCGAGTTGTCAACATATCATAAGTAGAATTCCATCGTGTCTTGCTTTCAAGAACCAACTTCCTCTCGGATATTTGCAATCTGTTGAACAATTTCACTGAACAGTTTCATTCTTGCGTCACTTCCAGTTATATAATCAACACTATCATGGACATTTTCAATCACATCTTTTATTTCTTGAAGTCCATGTTGAACCATAATGTTTAAAATGTGAGCTACACATCTAACATGAAATAATTTACCTCCACATGGTAACTTCCTACTCCTTAAGATGGTATCTTTCATGATCTTTATGCAACTATCATTATCTGTAGCATTATCAACCGACACGGTAAATACCTACAACAAAATAAATCAAATATTAAATTTAAAAATAATAGTAAAAAATTATAAAATAAAAAAATTAAGCTAAATGTTCAATAGATAGAGAGGTAAAAACCTACCTTGCTATCAACTTCCCATTCTCTTAAACCTTTCATGATAGCATCCGTTATTTGCATCCCACGTCGAGGAGGAGGTAAGTGAACAAAATTTAAGACACGCTTCGTAACTTCCAATTAGTATCAACCCAATGACCGAGTGACAACCATATACTCAATCTTTTGAGGCTTCGATTTCCACAAATCAGTAGTTATGGAAACTTTCTCAACATTTCTCAAGGTCACTTTTAATTTCTTCTTCTCAATATCATAAGCTTGCATACAATCCACTTTTCCATTTTGACGTGAGATCTTTTTCCATTCCGGACGACCTTCTCTCATCATCAAATTAAAGCCTTCTTCTTCTAAAATGGAAAATGGATGTTCATGCATGAGAATCCAATGTGATGCGTTCTAGGATTGGACGCATTCTATTAACCACGATTTTAGCTATGATCTTATTGAAAGTGTAGCACAAGCTAATTGGGCAAAAATGGCCGATTGTTTCGAATTATCCACTTTTGGGATCAAAGCAATCAAAGAATGATTGAATTCTTTCAACAATTTACTAGACGTGAAAAAATCCTGTATAGCAATGCAAAATTTTTTTTAAGAATATGCCAATACTTCGGAAGAACGAGGCTCCAAAACCATCCAAACCCGAGTTTTATATGGATTCATTTTGAATTTCCTTCATTCAAATTAAAAGTCTTGGGCAATTGAGGAAATAGTAAGACGAAGTTAACTTCAAAACAAATTAATGATTAAAGTCTTGTTCTTTTTTGCTATTTGTTATAAGGTTGTAAAACGTGTAGGCAACTATAAGGAGTTGTAACAAGCTGTAACAACAATAAGACACCATTTGTAAATCGTCTATTTTGACAATCAATATGCCATTGACATAGCAAGAATTGAAAAGTTTGTTTATGGGTCCACTTAAGTTTGGTGTAGTAATTTTTTGAACCAATGAATATAGAGAATAATTTTTGGAACCATAATGAATTTGGTACAATGGCTCTCTTCCGATATCAAAATTAACTTTCCTGCTAATTTTCTGACTTTTTTATGTAAATTAATTATTCAACCCGTCATTAAAAACAATATCTTCCTTATTTAAAATTTGAAGATTTTTTTCTCTTTCAAATGTCTCCCACATGCTGGCTCTGTTTATTCAACCCCCAGATTCCAAGGGCAATTGCTCCTTTTTTTTGGTTTTTCTGTTATGATGTTGTTAAATACTTAAAACAAAATTATTACTGATATATTATTAATTAAACATGAAAGGATTTCCAGGAAAAAAAACTTAATTAAACAGGAAAGTAAAAAATTCATCTGCATTTTATGCTATTAAGGTGCTTCAACGGGGGAGAAGGGTGAAAGAGGAGAGGAAGAGCTCGTGGAGCATAGGGGTTGAAAAAATGACGTGGAGGACATCTAAACGATATTATTTTTAATAAAGGGTAAAATGGTTAATTTACATAATAAGTTAGAAAATTGGCAAACTTTAATACTGAAATTGAAAAGTTATTGTGCTCAATTCATGATAGTTTTAAAAATTATTTTTTAAATTTATTAATTCAAAAAATTATTAAACCAAACCCAAGTGAACCCATAAATAAATTTTTCGAAAAGAACCTGGTCCTCCATAAGAGGACAAAACATATAAAAATTAATTGTCATTTACAAGAGACAAAGACCTTGAAGGTCTTTACACTTTCATATATATGTATTCCTATGCTGATGTCTTGACCAAGATATTAGCAACGACAGATTGTATCCAAACTTGGACTGCTTCTTTGTCCTCATAATTGAATACATGCATAATAGCTAAATCCTGACCTGGGAAGGCAACAGAATTTGTAAAATGAGAGGAAACAGACATTTTATCTTATATTATTTGTTCATAGAGTCCCTAACTAGGGTAGTATTTGAGACTTGGTTTTTTAAACCGGAAGAAAATTGTAGGACTGCTAGTCCTAATCTCCTATATACTTGCAGCGCATAAGTTCTGTTAATTTGTATAATCAGCAAACAAATGAAAAACCGATATACATTTGAATGTTCAACATATTCGAAGTGCAATAACTTTTACATGAATGAGGCACAAAAATCGATATATATTGAATTCAAATTGAAATATCTTATAATAACTATTAAAAATTTTATTAGCTGAGCTATAATAAACATCCACTTCTTATACAAAATGATGTGCAAATGAAAAATAATTTTTTAAAATTTATAGTAGCTGCAAAGGACAGTACAATATTATAATATAATAAAATATATGAATCTGAAAAAAATGCAATTCTAGCCCTGAATGTACATAAAAATAATTTATTTTGGAGATATTTTCATGTTATCTTCAACGTTTTTTTTTTTTTTTCCAAAAACTGAATCTTAGAGGGCTTAATTATACACAGGGCTAAAATGTCTCTTTTCAATTTTAATTTTTTAAAAAATCATTTTTTTCGTAAGTAAAGTAATGGTAAATTTATTTGATATAAAATAATATTGTTTATATTTTTGGTGATAAAAATATTTTACATTAGTTCTCCTAAATCAATACACTAATATAAGTATTTAAAACCACGAAAAGATTATTGATTACACATATATTAGCAATGGTTAAATTTGAGAATCTATCATGGCAATTATTATTTTATATATATATATATATATATACTCTTAAAATTGAATTGTCGTCTTTTCTGACAAATAAGCATTTACAGTGATAAAACTATTTTCATATTAATCTCCATGAATCCTATAAAAAATAGAACCTATATTAAAAGTTGTTATTATGAAATATAATTTTGAAAGTCACCCGAAATTGTAAATATGATCATTAACATTTTGCAAGTAGTTATATCCTTATGCTATTGAATTCTGTCATTTTCATTCATCTAATACATGATATTTTTTAATATGTCTTGTATTTTTTATTTTTTTATCATAAAAGAATACAAGACAATATTAACTTTAAAGTTGAATAATGAGAAAAATATTATCTTTATTGAGTGTATAGCTGTATATCGTTTTCATTATTGTAGTGATTATCTGATATATATTTTTTAAAATATATAGTTGGTGTAATTAGCTTATAATTTGCCTTGGACAATAATGTTGACTTTGTAAGAAGGAGAAAGAGATAAGAATATAATAAAGAAGGACTTGAGGAAATCAAACTCCGAGTGATGTTAATGCTGACAATTAAATTAAATTAAAAATGTCAGGGTATTAATTTGTGTGACTTTGTCTATAAATAAGGGCGAGTTTAGCGATCAAAATTCTACAATTGATCACCAAAACTAATCTTAATTACGCAGCTTTTAGAAGATAAGAGAGAGAGAGAGAGCATGGCTAAGTTGGTGATGACTGCCATTGTTGCTGTCTTTTCTGCTTTCCTTCTCTTCAATACTCAAGTTGTTGGAGGTCTTCTTCCCTTCCCAAAAGGTAATTTTAGTCACTATGAGCAACAAAGTTATAATAATATTAGTAAATTATTAATAATTGTTTGATTTTTAGATCCCTTTAGGCGTACTATAATGGTAAAATTACTAACTTTAAAAAGAAGAATTACGGTTTCAATTCCCTTAGATAATGTGTGTAGAAACTTATACATAAAAAACCCGTTGAATTTTCAGGAAAAATATTAATCATAGTAATGAGAGTGTAACTAATTGTACTTATCGATTGTTGATAACGATTTTTCTGCTCGTTGTGGAGAAGTGTCTGCCTAAATCGTATATTACTCCATCGTTTTATAATACATGTCAATTTAACTAACTTTTTTCATTTCATAATACATGTTATTTTACATATTATTGACTAGCTTACCAATTTTTTCTTATTAATTTTTCTCTGCTTTTTTAATTTTTTTAATTTTTAATTAATCCGTAGAACAACTTAGTCTTTTAATACAAAATTTTTTCATGAATTTTATATATTTTTATTATTCTCTCACAATCTAAAATCAACAAGTATTGTGAAAGGCAGAGAATAAATATATTTCTTCATTTTGTGGTCTTGTGTTTGAATGCGTGTGAAAATTCATACATTTATTTTTCTTAAGTATAAAGGTTTGATCCAACAAAATCATCCCTCTGTGCTTAAAAAATAAAATGTGTCATTTGACTTTTTGTAGACTTTAATGCACTAAATTATTTTAAAATAAAATACCAATAATATCTTTATATTTAAAATTTAAAAATGTTTTTCTTTTACATAATTCTTCTTTCAGTTTAAAAATAAAGGTAATTTAAGAAAGCTCACAAATTGTTTAAGGCTTTTTTTAAAAGTAGACAAATTTGTGACATAGTCTGAAAAGCCATATTGACCAAAGGAATTACAGCTGCGGTATCATGGCCTACCTCGTATAGTAATTAGCCCAAGGGCATAATATTTCCGTCTATGAATAATTATCCTCTTCTTTATTTTAGTTTGTCTCATTTTGGCCATTCTATTTATAAATCATACTATAATTCTTCACTTTTATCCTTAATTATCATTAACATTGAATAGACAGTTAGGTATATAGAAGGCAAAAATCAATTTGATACGTATTTTGTTGCATTCCATTTTTACATATTGTTCATTGAATTAAACTTAGATATTTAATTAATATTGCTAAAGTCGCGGGGTTTGTATGAATTTTTGTTGTTTCGTTTCGTTTCGTTTATTGGGCTTAAGAATCCCTTAATGTTACGTTTGATTAGATGTAATGTAAAAATATCATGATCGCATAATCTGCAGTAATCATATATGGTACATATTATAGTAGAATACTTTCATACAACGAAACAAAGTAATAAAAATACATTTACAAACTCATTTACATTACGTCATTAATTATATCCAATCAAATACTACACATTAGTTTTATAAATCAACTATAATAATCAAAGTATATTGTAATTGATTGTTTTTACATGCAAACACTTGTAGAATGTTTCACTTAAGGATAAAACGAGGTTTCCGCTATACTTGTATATCCCTCACAAAGTGTAGGCATTAGTACATTAGGAGTAGGCCGAATTCAAAGGGATTATTATTATATATGATCATCTCTTACTCACGCCAATTAATATATTCCATAATGGCACATACTTATAAAGGTATTCATGCATATTCAAGCAAATCTCTCCCTGTTTATATAATTTTTTTCAGAATAAAGCACTAAACTATAAAGTTCATTTGATAGTAGGCAGAGTAGTCGAAAGTTTGAGTCATTTTGTGTTGGAGTAAACTACTTCCTCCTAATATTTTATCGTGTTTTCTGTTATATTGTTCTCTTTACCTTTTTGCGATTGTCTTTCGGCATTACTAATTAAAAAATCTCTATTATTGGAGTGAATCCAACGGTTATAAATAAAAGGACGCTAGTCATTTATCTAACCTAAATAACTACCTCGCCTTTTTTTCTTTAAAAAATAATAAATAACTCGCCTTTTTTTCTTTAAAAAAAACTAACTCGCCTTTTCATAAATACTAATTAAATTGAGAAAATAAGGTGCTAAACAGTATGTATACTCACGCAACAATAACTATTAATCAAATTCAAACACTGATCGACCAACGTTGACTTTTGTTGACCGAGCTTTGACCTGGTGTTTTTTTTTTTTTTGTGTAATAATTTGAATAGTTTTTACTACCAACCTTCCCTGACAACTCTCAGGGGAAAACATGCATGTATTACAAGGCTATTGAGTGCTATCTAATACCATACTCCTCCATGTACAAAACTTTCTACTATGTATAGCCAAGCAATCGAATCTAGTGCATATATCAATCTTCACAGCCTGCCAGATTTGGTCCTTAGTTTTCAATCTCCCATTAAATACCCTTGAATTCCTTTCCTGCCAGATGTAGTAGTGGAATGCTACATAGGTTGAGTACAGGAGGCTTCTCTGGGTGCTTTTCCATGTAGTCTCCAGCAGAAACCTATGTAGTTCATTCAAGTTATTTGCTTGAATATTGTAGTTTATCCAATCACTGTCCTTACCCCAAACACTTCTTGTGTAAGTGCACTGTCAGAAAATATGGTTTCTATCATCAATATGACCAACTTTATTGCACAATCTGCAATGGAGGTCTAAACCCTCTATAAA
The DNA here is from genome assembly GCA_021018815.1 of Talinum fruticosum. Taxonomy (NCBI): domain Eukaryota; kingdom Viridiplantae; phylum Streptophyta; class Magnoliopsida; order Caryophyllales; family Talinaceae; genus Talinum; species Talinum fruticosum. Next base: position 1,615,534 of record JAITYX010000109.1, read on the forward strand.
TTGGGCTTGCCTGACTGTTGTGGGGTTCTTTCTGTGCAGTAAAATCCACATAGCAATTGAAAGCTTAGGGACATTAGCTCGATTCCAAGCCAACTTATCTTATTGGATTGTGTTTCTCACCCCCATCACCCATTAATATCCACTGCATACTTGATACTGCTTGTTGGATGTAGTCTACCATTCCCATTGTATTGAAAAACCAGGCTTGAAAAGCTCCTTCACTTAGAGAGCTTTTTTCAATACTAACAATTATCCTGCTTTGGAACATAATCTCACCACTTTTGCTTTCTCAAATAATGTCCATGAACCCACTTAACCCAAAGGTTATCTACTTTCTGTGCAACCTGCCATATATACATAGCCATGAGGGCTTTGTTCTATTTTTCAATATTCCTCAACCATGCACCTCCATATTTCTTAGGCAAACATACCATATCCCAAGCCACCAGTGGCTACCTAGATTGGTTATTAATTTCCTTGATCACTTGTTGTAGAAGTACAAATATATTTGCCCAAAAACCCACAACCCCCATCAAAACCTAGTTGATAAGTTGGACTCTACCAGCATATGAATAATGCCTGGTCCCCCATATTTTGATTTTAGCTATGATCTTCTCCATCAACTGCAAGTTGTCATTCTTTGAGAGTCTAGCTGTAGTGATAGGCATTCCAAGGTATCTAAAAGGAGTTTTCCTTCGGCCAAATCCCTTTGAGATATAAGCCTTTGTTTACCTTTGTTGTGTACTATAAAGAGTACGGTTGTCGGTCTCACAGAGATAGGTCTCACATAAGTCTAAGGTCTATGTCCGTTTGAATTAAGTAAAGAAACAGTTCAAATTGGTTGGTAATGTAAGCACTTAAAGAATAAAGTAAAATCAGATAAAGAAAACCTTAGGTAGGGATTTACCATGCTAACATGCCAACAATCTCAATTACATACTTCTACACTATTTACAATTGCGATGAACTAGGGAATCGATGCAGTTTGAACCACCTAAGCCTTCTCTCGAAGGTCATTAAGCTAACTCAATTGAATTAATTGTTGTTCTTACACAATCAAAACCAAAGAATTACAAGATTATCGACTCTTCCCTCAATAACAACCTAAATTATTCTCATATTTAAGTTGTAATCATCCAACTAGTTGAAGTAAAATTAAGTCTCTTCTCTCGAAATCTACTCAATTCTCAAAAACAATAAAGGTAGGATTCTCTCGAACCTCACACCAATTCAATAAGTATCAACAAGTCGGAAATTCATTAAACAATTGCAAATTAGCATCAAAGCATAAATTGTGGTTAAACTAGCATATTAGTAGCAAAATCCCCAACCTAAGTTGAAAATTTAGCCACACATATTCATGGCATATGACAGCAAATTAAGGAATGAACACCAAACTGAAGAATGAAAGATAAAAGTAGAGAGAAGAATAATAATACCTTAAACTTGAATTAGATTGCAATTAATTGAAAATAACTACAAGCTTTGATCTCTTAACAATGGAAATAAGTGCTTACAAGTAGAGAGAAAAGTAGCCTATAAACGCAGAATGAAAGTCCGCTCCAGAAAATAACAGTTTCTTGAATAAAAGAGGCGGAAAAACGAAATCGCCGATTGGCACTGGCAATGCTGAAATGGCACAACCCGTGCTATCAACCGTGCAAGCTCACGACGTCTTCAATTGATTTCTGAATTCCTAGCATGGCCTCGTGCTGACTTTGGCATTTCCCGTGCCGACCTCCTGGGTTTCAACGACGACTCGTGCTAGATTTTCTTTTCCTTCTTTCCTTCAAGACAACCAGTGCTACGACTCGTGTTGACTTGGCTTGATCTCTTTCTTCGCTCTCCGACCTTTTATGGCCTCCCGTTCTTTTCCTTAACACTTTGGAAGATGTATTCTTCATCACAAAAGGCGAGGATTACCTGAAAACATAGAAATTCCACACTTTAATCATAAATGACAAAAGTAAGCGACATCAAATAAGAATTTAGGTGAGAAAGCCTCTAAAGTGTCGAAATTAGCCAATAAGAGAATGTAAAAGAACGTAAAATTTCGGTTTATCAACCTTTAGCATCCAGCCCTCCAACAACAATCAGTGACGATGAGACATAGACTCGGTACTTGCCTTTGAGAACAAGATTAAATCATCTCGCAAAAATGAGATGATTGACTTTCATGTTAGCACATCTAAGATGGAACTTAAATGCAATATCATCCCCTACTTGTCCCAATATCCTAGATAGATACTCCATTGAAATAGCAAATAACAAAGGAAACATAGGGTCCCCTTGTCTGATGTCACAAGCACCCTCAAAACTAGGCAAATTTTTACCATTAAAGTAAATGGAAAATGAAACACTCCTTACATAAGCCATTATCCACTTGATTACTTTTTGGGGAAAATGCAGGCCATACAGAACTTCTTCTAAAAAGTCCCAATGGATAGAGTCATAAGCTGTTTGTATATCAATCTTAACCATGCATCTGGGGCTGAAATTCTTCCTATAATAACCTCTAGCAATTTCCTAGCAAAGCATAACATTCTAGACAAGTAATCTCCCTCGATGAAAGCACACTGATTAGGTGAGATAATGCAAGGGAGCACTTCATTCACTCTTTGACAGATGAGCTTTGTAATACATTTATAAACCACATTACAGCAAACAATTGGTATAAATTCCTTAGCATGCCTTGGGTTTTCCCCATTAGGAATAAGTATCACCTTTGTATTGTTTAAGTTTTTGGACATAATGGCTGTGCTGAAAAATTCCTTGATAGCATTGCATACTAACGGACGAATCTCTTTCCAAGAGGCTTTATAGAAGCCACTGGAGTACCATCTTTGACCTGGTGTTAACCAAGCTTTTCTAATTGCGTTGCTTGAATAGATTGCGACACTTTATTATATTTCCATTTTTATGGAAATATTTTTTTTGCAATTATATTTATAAATTAGATTGGATATTATTTATTTATTTTGGGATAGAATAGATGTTAAATACAAGATAGATTAGATATTGGGTCTATTGTTGGCACTAATTCCATTTACTCAATGCAGTTGCAGTTAAGCCTTTTGTAAAACCACGGCCGAATCCTCTTCCTACAAAGCCAGCTGAAGTATTTAACCCAAAACAAGATCAACCGTCATCACTTCAACAACTACTAAGTAATGTTTTATACATGCATTTTCTAGCAAATTATTCAAATTATTCAAATTATTATTATTATTATTATTATTATTATTATTATTATTATTATTGTTGTTGATATTTTAAAGACACTATAAAAGTAGTATAATAATTACAAAATAAAAGAAAAAGTGCAAAAATAAAAATCTAGTATCAGCAGAGATAGATTAAAAAGTGAACCTACAACTTCATACAACCCGGGACCTTTATTTTAAGCATTACGTTATGGCCCATTTGAATTTTTTTTTTTTTTTTTTGTGCGGGTTATCTACTTGTACCCCTTTTAAGGGAAGAAGAGGAAGTCAAGTCCATAGCCCAGTGCTCACCACAACTCTTTGCAAAAGATAAAAAAGTAGTACCCCTGAAAAGAGAAGGTGAAAGTGGGGGAGCAAAACTTGCTCAATCAGACCCATTTAACTTGCATTCACACAAAAAAAAGTTAAAAAATAAAGATTACATGCTTATACATTATTTATATTTTCACTTGCAAAAATTGGTATGATTTTTATCATCTCACCGAAAATGTGTAGATGACAAAACACCCTATATATGGACATAATACTTATATTGTAGACTCGGATCAACGAATTCGTTGATTTGCCACATTGAAGGAAAGGAAAACTCAAAGTCTCTGTCATACTATGAGGAGCATATAAATCCGGTAAAAGTGATCCGACTTGAGTCAATGACTCGAAACTTAAATTGAACCGAACCTAACTCAAATTCGAACCGAATTAAAAAGGACTTGAATATGTTACGGCAAAGTATTTTGTCCTTTCAAGATAAACTTATTGAACTAAATATTAATTAACTCGAAGTCAACTCGACCCAAATCCGAACCTAAATCGAATCAAAACTCAATTAAATTGTACATAATGACTCGAACATAACCTACCTTGAACTAATCGAATCGAAACCGACCCAAAATGATCGGATTACCGGGTTTAGGAGCATATGTGACGAGTGAGACCAAATGCTCCCGAAGCAATAAAAAATTGTACGGAATACTATCTTTTTCTGGAAGGAGAATTATAAAAACGGGTTTGACTTTTTAAAGAATAAAAAAAATTACCGTATATGATAACCCAAGATTATAGATATAGAATTATCATATATTTGTACTACGAATTTATCATCTGATAATCCACTAAAAATTTTGGGTATTGAACAAAATTTTAAAATTTGAATTTGTTTGGATCAAACCAGTTAAAGTTAGGCTTAACCCGTTTCAGTTAAACTTTTCTTTTTAAAAAGATTCTTTCGAATGAAAAATTCTATTTATCTAAAAATTCATGCTAGCTTTTTGTATTTTAATTATAAACTTAAGGTAACTATCAGAAGCAATTTTATGGTGGAAATTGCAAAAGCTGAAATTTAGATGAAGCTCATTTCTAAAAAGTTTAACTGAAGCTGGAGTTAAGCCTAACTAACAGGTTTGATCAAACAAGTCAAATTTTAAAATTTTGTTCAACTAAGGGCTGTATCAGATGACAACTAAATTTAAATACTATGACAATTCTGTCTATAATCAGTTATGCCTGCGGCTGTTTTATTCTGTCAGCCCGTTTCCTTTCGGCGAGCATTCCGTACAGTACTGACGCTCTGAGGCTGCTATTCGATTCGAATTCAGGCAGGTTGAGAATCGTCTGTTACGAACTGATGAGCTGGAACTGAATTAGCAGTTCGACTCGGGAACGAACAATATTCAATTCAATGGGCCCGAAAGGCAAATACTGCTTACTGTGAAGTCTTTGGTCGGTTCATTCAGCTGTCGTATTTCACTACCGGATTTATAATATCTCATGAGCAAAGGAACATTTTCCTTTCCTTCAGTAATGACGATCAACAATTATTGGACTCGAGTTTAATAAGTGCCAATAATCCGCTATAAGTGGGCTCATCCCATTTTCGTGAACAAAAATCGCCGAAAGTGAAAAATAACAACATAAGCATGTAATCTTTGACTTTTTTGCTTTTTTGTGTGAGCACAGGGTGAGTGCGGTGAAGCAGGGCTCCCCACGCTACTCTTTCAGGGGAGTATGTGCGCGAGCGTGGTGGCTGCACTTCCTCTTCTTCCCACTTAAGCGCAAGCAAACAACCCACACAAAAAAAAATTCAAATGAGCCATAACATGAAGCCTTAAAATAAAGGTCCCAGCTTATGGACTAAGCAAGGTTCACTTTTGTCTAGCTCTTTCTGCTATTCCCTAGAACACTCACATTTTGCTGGTAGCTCTACTGCATATTAACTAAAATATCAAGCAACAGCAACTGTAATAATGAAATAATAATAATAGCAATAATGAGCTAATTTGAGCAATTTAGCAAACAAATATTACTTAGTGGATGACGATTTAATCGCGATTTTGGGTTAAATACTTCGGCTGCTGAAAATTCGGCACGTGTTTCGAAACAAATGAGGCAACATAGACTTCTGGTCAATCTTCGTATTTAACTATTCCCAAAATAAATAATGTATCAATCATTTATAATACAATTACCTTTTTCCCTTAAAAATGGAAGTAATAAGTGTGCGTGCTAAGCTGCTTTGTCCAAAAGCTGGTTAACACCGGAATCAGGAAGCTCAAACCTTTTCTTGAAAGATGTCCCGCCAGCGCTACAATATAAGCACGGCTTGCAGCTCGTATGTCAAAACTTTAAGCAATACAAAAGGCGATACTATTCTAATGGGAAGAGCAAGGCATTAAATTACTACCGACCATTTCTTTGGCATCGGCCCTGCTCATCTGTCAAAAAGTGAAGCGAAGGTAACCCATTATCGCACCTAGCTCAGTGGTAACTTTCATCGGGGGAAACCATGATAATGATATGCTTTGCGAGAAGTGTTAGGAAGACTGGCCCGAATCAAGTGACCAGCTCGTGGGACACAGAAGAAGTTGTAACCGTTTTCAGCAATGAAGTGAGATAATGAAACTTATGTAAGTGTTCGTTGCTAACAATGTGAAATTTGAAGGTGCTGCTGATTTGCAGCTCGGTGAGAACCCCTGTTTCCTTTGTTATTGCTATTTCAATGGGTATCCCTATCTGAAACTGAAGTAAATATTATTAAAATTCCATCTTAAAATGTGCTAACATCGATCGGCTCATTTTCGCGAATGTTTAATCTTGTTCTCGGCAATCGAAGTCTATGTCATCATGACTGTGACGGAAGAGCTGAATGGAGCGATCACTTTGGACCCAACCACATTCTGCTTTGGTAATTTGAAACATTTGAAACTTACTGCTAAGTATTTATTCATTAAACTTACTGATAGGTAAAAGTGTGAGTTCATGTTTCAATTAATCACTAACAGCGATGAAGCTAAATATTAATGTAAGGAAAACATAAAATGGAGAAAGCGAAGTCGGCGTTTTAACGCTGATCTTGAAGAAAGAAGGAAAGAAAATCTAAACACGGAGCGCATCTTCGAAACCGAGGAAGGCCGACACGCGAGAAAACAAAAATCAAACGCAGGCTCAACAAAATTCGAAATCAGTGGCTTATTGAAACTGGCGATCGGTTCATTTTTTAAAACTCTTTGACCATTGCAGGCGGTGGCGTTTCTTGCTCTGCTGCTATGCTTTTTATTTCCATTGTTAGGATCCAAAGCAACAGTTTTTCAGTATTGCAATCTATTAGTTTAGGCGGTATTCTTCTCTGCTGTCTTTCATTCTTGGTTTGTGATTCATTCCGCTGCTATTTGATCGCCTGCCGCTTGAATATGTTGATGACTAAGCCAGCTTGGAGCGGGGATTTTACCACTGACTCTTGTTTAACACAATTTATGCTTTTGATGCTAATTTACAGTGACAATGAATTAGAACATTAATCTAATTGATTGTGGTGAAGGCCTACCTTTGTGTTTTTGAGGCCGAGCAGGCACTGAGAAAGACTTAATTTTACTCAGCTGAATTGGTTACAGCAAATGAAGACTCGAAATTAGATTGCGCAATTCCCGGTTTTTGATTATTAAGGCGCTGAGGTAATTCAGTGAGGTGCAATGAACGCTGGAAAGAAGGCTTAGGTGATTGCTACATCATTACCAGTTATCGTATTAGAAGCTATGGCAGTGAATTGTTAATGTTAATCCCTACCTAAGGAACTTTATCCCGAACACACTCATTCTTTTTAAGTGCCGATACCAATGGCTGGCTGCTGCAATTCAAGCGGACATAGACATGTGAGGCCTGTCTGACGGGCGCCGAAGCCATTGCTAACACAAGTACACAGCTGGAAGCAAGCAAAAGCACGAAGATACTTCAAACTGAAAATGACAAACTTTACGGTTGTGGAAGATCATAAGCCAATCAATGAGGACCAGGCATTATTCATATCTTAGTAAGTAACTTATAACTAAAGATGGGGGTGAAACAGGGCGCGACGGCCTCAGCTACAACAAGCCAACCTCTGGAAACTGTACTGTGTATTAGCGTTTACACAAATGAGGAACTGCGAAAAATGAACAAGGTTACACAGAAAACAGACTAACGCCCCCGGTAAGTAGGAGTTCATGGTATTAACTGAAGAGAAAAGTGAGCGAGATGGCTGAGATAGCTGACCCGAGCGAAAAGCTCGCCGAAGGGCACCCAGCTTTCTTGCTACAATCCAAACACAAGTGGTGGCAAGCCTGAGCTCAATATCGAAACTGGCTCCTAAACTTCCCGAGGCACTACTGTGGGTGAAACTTACAACGAGGCACGAAGCGCAGGAGGGTTTGAACTCCATTTAGGCAGTGCAGCAAGATGATTAAGAAACCACTGTTGTTAAAGTGTTTGGGGCCAAGTGTTGGATAAACTACAATATTCAACAACTAACTGATGAACTACATGAGTTTCTGCTGAACTGGAAACTTGCAACCTCAGCCTATAGCTAGCAGGGCGGTTGAAAACTAAGGATAGCGCTGGCTACCAAAAGTTTGTGCATGAGGTATGGTGTAAGTCAGCGCCAACCAACACTTCAGCCATCTTCAATCGGCTATTGCGAAAAAGGCGCCGGGTCAAGCTCGGTCAGCTGGGGGTCGGCGTTGATAATCCATGTTTATTGATGTAACATTTATAATCTACGATTCGCTTTACTATTTTCTTCAATTTAAATAGTATTTATGAGAACAGTTGAAAAAAGCTGGATTATTATTATTTTGAGAAAAGAAGATGTGGGTTAGATAAATGACTGGCGATCTGGTTAGTTCACTCCAATAATAAATTTTTAATTAACCAATCGCGGAACGTAAAATAAAAGCGACAAATATAGCAACACGGATGTAGGAGGAAGAGTAAAGGTTCACTGCTCAAGTAACCGAAGCTTATTCACTGTGAAGCACCTGGATTTAGTGCTATTCTGAAAAGGAAACCATAGGGGAGAAGACTGGTGCTTCAAACAATGATGTACATGAAACTATATTGAAATTGAAAGGTATTCAAGATGATCGCCTATATCCCTTTATGTCGACTTCCTCTAATGCCTGCTTTGTGGCATGCCAAACTATGGCAGAAACCTCGTTTTATCCCAAATTGGCGCATTCTACAAGCTGTTTGCATAAAAAACAATCAGTACAACTACTCACTGTTAATATAATTGTTATAAAACTAATATTGAAGAACATTTGGTGGATTATAATTATCGGTTTGTAAATAATTTTTATTGCTTTGTTTAGTTGGCTTGTGGAAAATATTACTACTATGGCTATCTTACTTCATATTGCTGGGAAATTATATCTTTGTCATCACATTATCTAATCAACGTGTGATAAGGATTCTTAATAACTGCTTTGAAAGCAGCTTAGCGACAAGAACACATCTGGCAAACTAATATTAAATATCTAGTTTAATTCAATGAACTAGCTCTTAAAAGTAATTACAACAAGCTCATAACATTGATTTTTGCCTTTCTATCGCACTGGCTTTATTTAATGTTGAGCGTAATTAAAAGTGAAGAACTATAATTATGATTTATAAATAAGAATGGCAAAAATAAAAGACAATAAATAAAAGAGAGGACGATTAATTCGCCAGACCCCGGAAATATTTATGCCGCTTGACTGAAACCTGCTGAGGCGAGCCGTATTACACAGCTGCGAAGGTTATGCTCTTTTTCATTTATATACTGAAAACCTTTCGCTGAAACGTGAGCTGTTTATTTTAAGCTGAAAGAAGCGACAGCAAAAGACACCAAATTTAAATATAAAAGCATTACAATACAACTCAGGAAAAGTCTACAAAAAAGTCAAGTAACGACTATTTTTTAAAACGCAGAGAAACAGATATATATCAACAACAGTTTCACATATTCTTATAAACTAAATGAAATCCTCTCTTTATTCTCTGCTGCAACCATATTGATGCAAACGTGAAATAGCTAAACTGCTATAAAATTAAATGAGAAAGAACACATTAAGAACTGGGTTATTCTGGGGTAATTAAAAATTAAAGGGCTTTGAAAAAACAAAGGGTAATTTGAGCAATTCGGTAATATGTAAATAACGCTGTTATGAAAGTGAAAAGTTGGATTAAATGGCACGTCGTATTAAAGCGATGAATTGAACTCCACAACGGCAGAAAAAACAATCGACAAGCTAATTAATTACACTCAGCTACTATGATTAACTATTTTTCTGAAGTCAACAATTTGTATATTTCCCCCGCACATCTCTAAGGAATTAACCGCTAACAAGTTGACTAATTTTACCAGTTATAATACCTAAAGAGATACAAAAATCAAACGGTGTAATAATTTACTAATAATAACCGTACTTTTGTTGCTCATAGTGAACTAAAAATTTTTGCTTTGAGAGGAAGACCTCCGCAACAGTGAGAGGAGAAGAAGACAGTCAGCTGTCTCTCCCATCACTTAAGCCAGTAGGTAGTTTTGGTGATCCTTTTGATCAGCAAACTTTCCACCTTTACTGGGCAAAGGTCACTGAATTGTGCCTGACATTTTGAAACTGGCGGCATTGCCTTCCGGAGACCGCGTACCCTTATACTCCTGTTTACAAGAATCAAGTAATCCAAACAGAAATAACTAAAACCTATATTTTAAAAATATATAACGAATAATCACTGTATGAAAACGATATCATTTGCTGCGCTTTCGAAAAAGATGGCTGTTTTCTCATTATTCAGCTTTTAAAAGTTAATATTAACTCTTTGTATTCTTTTATGACTAAAGAACTCAACAAAAAAACATCGCTGCTATTAGATGATGACTGAGTATAACATAAAAGTGTAACTACTTGCAAAATGATAATGATCACTATTTGGTGGAGCTTTCAAGCGCTATTTCTGTGCTTTAACTTTAAATATAGGTTAATGAGTCACTAACAATACCATTTGGCTCAGAAAGACGACAATTCAATTTTAAAAGAATTTCTCTATATGCTATATAAAATAATGAATTTGCTTGCATGGCTCATTCTCAAATTTAACAGTGCTTATAATCAATCTTCGCGTGGTTTTAAATACTTATTAATTGTTTAGAGAACTAATAGCAAATGTTTTATCACCAAATAACAATAACCCATTTTATATCAAATAAATTACCATTACTGCTGCGAAAAAACAATTTTAAAAATTAAGTGAAAAGAACATTTTAGCCTGTGTAATAAGCCTCTGCATTCAGTTTTGAAAAAAGAGCATTGAAAAATAACAATGAAAATATCTCAAATCATTATTTTTATCGTACATTCGAATAGGAAGCTCACATTTTTGAATTTAATTTTATTATATTATAATATTATTACTGTCACTACGCTTCTCGCATTTTAAAAGAATATTTCATTGCACAGCTCGTAGTTGTTTATATAACTCAGCTATAAAGCGCAATAGTAACCCATATCTTCAATGATATATCGACACGGCTCTTTCGACCAATGTAATTGAACGATGTAGCCTATGAACAACGCTGTTCTTAAGAATTAACAGAGGCTTTCACTACAAAAATATAAGATTGGACTAGCAGTCCTGAAATTTTCTTGGTTAAACCAAGTCTGGTCAAGACTTATCAGGCAATATCGATAAAATGTCTGTTTCCTATTCATTTGAAAATTATTGCTCCCAGGTCGAGATTGCCTTATCACATGTGACTATTATGGTTTAAGAAAGCAGTCCCAGGTTTAGACCTATCTGTCGTTATATATCTTGGTCAAAGGTATCAGCATAGGAAACTCTGCTATATGAAAGTGTAAAGAGACGGAAGTGAGCGATTATTTTTGCATGTTTTGGTCTCTTGTAAGGAGGACCGGGTTCTTTGAAAAGGAACTGTTATAGATTCGCGGGTTTGGGTTTTTAATATTTTTGAATAATAGGCCCAAAAATAATTTTAAAACTATCATGAGGGCGCTCTTTTTCAGGCATTCAGCCGTTGCCAGGCCTAACTGTATGTCAGTGTTATTGCAAAAACATCGTTTAGTGTCCTCCACGTCATGCATTCTCACAGTATTTCATACTCTCTCCCCCGTTAGCTTCCTGCTGCATAAAAATGCAGATGAAGCCACGCTTTTTGTTTAACTTTCTGAAACACTCCTTTCATCCCCAGTAATAATATCAAATAACTCGAAACACATTTAAGTATTTAACAACATCTCTTTGAAAAACAAAAAAAAAGGGCAACGAGGGGGTTCAGAGCGAAAAACTCAGGGGCACAGTCAAGAAAACCCAGCAGGAAAACATTTGACTAAGCCAGAAGAGTATTAAGACTATTATGATTCCAAAAATTATTCTCCCGCCATTGGTTCAAAAGTACTACGCAAGCAAGTGAGCTTCCATCGCTGGCGCGCAATTCTTTACTGTAATCAACAATATTGATGATCAAACTGACGATTCCACAATCGGTCTTTATTGTTGTTAGGTTAATTTTAATAACATGGTCTTTTTTACCTTTAACGCCTGGCTAAGCTAACAAAGACAAGACATCGTAATTATTTGAGGATTAACAAGTCTACTCTAACTATAATTTAAGGCTATTTAGCTCGAAAAGTTAAATGATCCACTCTGCTTTCAGTTTAATACTAATTCAATTCTCGAAGCGCTAATCGCAAAAAATTTTTGCGTGCTTATCTGAATTCCGTCCACAACAATTGAAAAAAATTGATTGCTGATCCCAAGTGATGTCGAAAGCAACAACATTCCCCTTTTCAATAAGATCGCTAAATAAAATCGATTATCTGCGGCATATCACATTAGTTCTGTGCATGGAAGCATCCATTTCCGGAGAAACGAGCGAAGTAAAGGTCGGAAATCTCGCGGTAAAAATTTCACAAGCTGAAAGAAGAATAAAAGTGACATGAAAATGTTGGCTTGTCAAGCCTCGCGACGAGTATATCGAGTTGTCCTTAAACTAGTTGTTCTAGTGGAAATTCACAGCACAATAACACGATTCACCTCTCTCAACGATGTGAATATCATGGTTTAAATAAGGAGAGGTTGTTCCTCTCATAACATTTAACAACCCCTTTTATAATTTTTCTTAATATTTTATTATATTTGATTTGTACGCCGTCATGGCATACTATCTTAGGAAGAAATTCTAACAACGGAAAACCAAGTATTCATGTTGGTGTGTATCCCAGCTAGCGTATCATTGACATGAACTGAAGATGATCCATGATCGTTAGTCTCTTTGAAGTAACGAAGTGATTCCCGATAGTATTCAACGGTCACAAATATCTGAAAGAAGCGGACTAGCTGTTCTGATACCATAATATGTTGAAGCAGCCAAAGTTAAGGATGTGACCGAACTATTTGGCGATCTGGTCACGAGCTAAGTGGGCGAAGGTTGGAAAATGTAGAAAGCGAGTTTAAATACGCGCGATATTCACGGTCGAAATATCAACATCTAATCATTATCATTAATGCGATAAAAAGAACATTAGATGCATTATCGGTATTATTTGTTCTGGGGCGTTAGAGCTGATAAATATTGGTGAATTCCTTGCACCAATCTGCGGCGATGTTAGAATTTGGAACTAAGATCAAGGAACGCTGAAATTACATTCCAATTTATCCTCAACGTAATGAAGCAAAAAGAGGTTGCTTTGGCTGGCTACTCACGAGGCTAATCTTGAGGAAGCTTTGTGTTGAAGGAGAAACGAAGGCAGAATGCTTTAACAATGAAGCGATGTATTGAGCTCAATGAACTCTCTCATTGAAATTTACTAAAAACAATACAGCTTTTCAGCGAATTTAATTCACAGGAAGGCAGTATACAATATGTCTCAGTTGAGGTGAAAGCTGCGTCAAAAGTATGTTGGCTGTCGAAGTAAACAAGCTGTCTTTATGCCAATGCAACGATAACCAGCTGCTTGCCGAGGCGCGTGACGACCAGCTCGCCAGAACAGGCATGAAGGTGTTGATCGCTCTGCAAAGAGAAAAACGGTTTTCAATTTAAGTATAAGTAAAAATAAAATTATATGTATAGTTGTAACTTTTATTTCAATATCCCCACTTCTTGCGAGCAATCGCGTCAACTAAAAAGTTCGCTATTGCAACAATTAATGAAAGGACCGACGTATACTGACTGTTTTGCTATTAAATGTGAAAACTGCACGAAGGTGAGTAATAGATGACAGTAACTAAAGAATTTGAAATTAAAATTCGAGGTTTTAATTTGTATTTCAGTATCAAAAGCGATCAAGCTGTTTCTTATATTTTATATTTTTTTAAGTGTTATCGATATTAATTTGTTGAAAGAAAAAGAGTCTGATGGTAAGTTTATGTTTTATAGCGGCTGAAACATGAAGTAAGGGTGACTTTGAACTAAGCGAAAGCGGCAAGCACATCTTGAAATTCGGCTTAATTCAACTGTGGCGACAAGCTTCGAGCTTTTGAAGGCGGCTTCCGGCTTAATTTGTCCCGGCTCCGGCGACTACAGCGACTTCGAGGCTGGCGCTGCTTCGAAACACCTACAACATTTCTTACTCATAAAATAGTGGTAGCTTTGTTTATTAAAAATCAACGATGCGTTAATAAGCGATGAAAAAACTATGATATTTGAATGAAATTTTTGTTTCATTAATACTGCGGTGACAACATATGAAGTGGATGGATTAAGAAGATGGCTCTTGCAACGATTTCTTCTGATTATTCTTAATAATGAACTATGTATTTCTTGAAACCCCTACAAAGTGAATTCGTGGAAGCTCTCTGTCTCAAGTGTCAATACTCAGAGCTTTGCTTGCCATTATTAAAAGGCTAACTCAGGCTGAACTATTACTGTTTTTGGCTGTGATAACATCTCATGTAATCAAAATCTATCTTCGAATTCACTGGCCAACAACGGCAATATTTTCATAATATAAACATCACTTTCTAATATACTCCCAATTGTTAAACAGCATATTTGGAGATTTTTAGCGTTTCTGTGGTTAGGTCTTTGGAAAGTATTTGGGTTTATTCGATTTTCGAAATAAATCCCGATATTTATTTATTCGAGAATCGCTAACAATAGCTCGCATTCTCATTCAATGAACAGTGCTAAATTTCGCTATCGCTGGCTCGACTTATGTTTCTCAAACTAGGTAATTAATCAAGAATTCTTTGAAAATCAACAAAGACTCTGTTCATGGAAGTCTTTTTCAGCCGCATTGGTGGTCTCTGTAATATTATCGAAGCATCCTTTATGGCGAAAACGCTGAAACTCTGCTAGATATTTTGGGTTAAGCAAAGTAAACAAATGATTGCAGATATCGCGGACCGCACTTATAAGCTAAAATAGGTCAGTATTCAATTTGAAAATGTGCAACTTTCTAATTAGCTCGATCAAAATACGATGACAACTATGGAAAAAGAACAGACCGAAATGATTTATTGCAATATTATTCACCTGTCCGATCCTCAAATCGAACAATTTCTATTAGAAGCCAGTTTTACTGGCTATCTATCATTTACTAAGCTAATCCCCATCCCACTAACGAATAGAAAAAAGCCATGTTTCACCCAGAGTACTGTTTCTCTTATCCTAGCCGCAGAAAACTATGACTATTTCATTCTACAGCTCGATGAGGAGATTTGACAGACAGGTTTAGTGTTGTGCTAAGGTTAAAACTATTCTTATGCGAAGTACTAACAAGTATTCATTACTGCTTTCGGGAGTAATATTCGTAACACTGACATCTCACTTCAATTAAACTAATCTATCACAAATTGAAGTCTGGCTGCATTCACATGTTTGTGGAACTCAGGACTGGGGGCCCTTCTAATTTAAAATGGATATCAACCTCCTAAGCGTCCTCCTGGCCCAGCCCCAATTGATCGAGAAGACTAATAAAAATTACTGAGCAGAGGTTTTCATCACGATTGTGGGCATCTTATATTGTTATTTTAGT